>CM057452.1:406595000-407845000 GCA_016271365.2 Neoceratodus forsteri
TTTCCCTGATGTGCCACATCGTTTGTGCCCAGAGGTTGTGAGGGCCTGATGTTTTTGTACATTGTGGTAAGGTATTTCCTCAGGTTTGTATATGGGACCCAGATTAATCAGTGCTGCAGGACACAGGCAGTTTGTTTTGGCTACTCTATATGAGGTTTTTGTGTCAGGACATCTTGGGTTAGGGCTGGAAACATGGTGTGTATGGCCCCGGGGTGCCTAGGCCATATGGCATCACCATGGGCCGGGATGCCCTCTCCATTCAGCATAGGTGTGTAGTTGTTAAAATTAGGCATATTTCTCCCCAGCTCCTCTGTAAAGAGTGCAGTTCGCCAGGCAGTCTTGCGGCCAAGACGGAGCATTTGGCCAGGATGTAGGAGTGGCCCCCTGGGTATGCCGGGGTCACGTAGCAACTACGGTGGGGCTGCCCCTAGGTGAGGCATTTGGTTGTTAAAAAAAAAAAAGAGAAAGCAAAGTAATGTAGTAATGTTAAGCTGTGTCGTTCGAGGAAAGGCGACAGTGGTGCAACGTGGTTCTAGGAGGCTAGCTTTTCCATTTGCTTCCACTATAGATTGGGTCCGAATGTGACTGACATTGGGGGGGCCCCCCCCGATCATGTGCAGGCCACTGGTAGGTCGGCCGCCAACACCATGGTGACAGTGGGAATGGGAAGAATGCAGGGGCTTCATACGGCCAGCTTAGGGGACTTGTCCCCAAGAACTAAATACTAGGTGGCCCATGCTTGGGTCCGTGGCTAGCAGTTGTATCGAGGCTAGGTGGGGGTGCATGCATTGGGGAGTGGGGAGGAGTTCTGGAGCCCTTGAAGAATGGTAAACACTGTTGCCAGTATTACCTGTTAAAGTGCTAGCATCCAGGCGAGAGGGGCCAGAGAATAATAGGCACTGGGCTGCCTGGGTGTGCGCACAATGCAGCAGTTAGGGGAGGGACTCCTGCAGACGGCAGGCTCCGAGTGGCCCAGGGAGCTTGGGGCTGGTGGAGTGGGTTCCTTTCCTTCTCGGAGGTCGGCGAAGGTCACTTGGGTAGACAAGGCCTGACCGGAAGGAAGCAGACCGGGTTTTTTTCAAGGTAGGTTGAGGTTCACAGAATTGCAGGGTTCTTCCAGCATGTCCGCTGGGCGCACGTGGGGGAATCTTGAAGAGCAGCAGGTCGCGTGCGGTATGGTGTATGCCACTTTGGGATATGGGCAGAGGTAGCCAGCAGGTGCCCACCATCTTGGTATGGCTGAGCAAGCCATGTAGCAGCCACCATTTTGTGTGTGACCAGATACCTCCTCCTCTTATTTTTTTTTTTCTTTTAGTTGTTTAACCAGGTATAGCACACTAAGCTGAAAGCTTTTTTTACAGGAGTGACCTGGGAGCACAAGGAGGTTAAGTGACTTGCTCAGGGTCACACAGCATGCAATTGGAAGCTGTGGGATTCAAACCCAGGTCTGGTCTGCTGGATGTCACCAGATTTGCAGCTCAGAGCCTTAGACCACTGCGCTATACTGCCTCCTCCTATTGAGGGCAACAGAGGCAGTGCACATACGAGCTGTTTCCAGCATGGGATTAAGGCTGTGTAATTTGGGGGCCCACGCGGCACCCTCCACTAGTGGAAGGGGCAACAGGGGAGCAAGGCACAGGGGGAGCACCCCCAGCACATTTTTTTCTTTTTTCTAAACAACAAAAAGAAAAAGTGAAAGAAACGGAAGAGACAAATAACTATATGGCACGCTAAGCCAGTTACACATCACAGCTGGTAAAGGGCATGGCAGCTGGCAGGAGGGGGCACTCATTGGGTCTCATCAGGGTAATCACTGTTGAGACTCAGCAGGGGCTTTAATGGGGTGGGGTTGGGGGGGTTAGTGTGCATTCAGCAGGATTCTTAAGTGCTGGCAGTGGTTACAAGGCACTAGGGTAGGACAAGCAAAAAAAAAAAAGGAAAAGGGGCGGACAGAGCCCTGGGAACCCAACTGGCTGAGGTATAGAAGGGATGGGGATGGGGCCGACAGGGAAAGGAGCAGTGGGGTGCAGCCCTTCTGCAATGGAACGCGGGGTGGGGACCTTGGAGGGTTCCTTATCAACTGGGGGGGGGTGGAGATAATAGGGGGATAGACAGCAGGGTGTATGGAGAAATATCCTGGCAGATATTGTTGCAGTTTCAGGATGGGGCAAGTTTGTTAAAAAAAGGAAAAAAAAGTTGATACGGGTTTAGAGGAGCTAGACAAGGCCTGGCAGGGGTTGAAGATGGAGAAAAAAGGTATGGGAAAGGTGAGCAGGGTGCAGGTGCTGGAGAGAGGCCCAGCAAGGGTGGCTACGAGTGGCCACTGGGGATGACATGGGGAGATCATGTTTCCCAGGCATTAAAAGAGAAAATTTGGAAGGGGGATATGATATGTTTGTAACCCCTAGATGGCGCTATCCCAGGGGCTACTACCCCTGCCTGATTTGCCACTAACAGGTTGAGGGGCCTGGATCCAATGGCGGGTGCCTCCACCCAGAGGTCAGGGTTTGCAATAGTTAAACTTACTTGGTCACAGCCCTCTGGGACACTGCAACCCCCCTTTCTTCCCACTAGTGGCCCACACAATATATCAGAATTACCTTCACAGTATACACTTACCCCAGGACTAGTTCCGCACTGGGACCTCCTGTGAAATAAGATACAGTGCAACAATCACAGTACAGTACTTTAACATAGACAAATACCTCAGGCAGTATAACTTTGCTGAAACAAGCAGCTCTGATTTATTTAGGGGATATAACAAGGACAGGGGAAATCAGGTTAATTAGCTTATCACTTTACTATCTACCTATGGCTCTGTGCACAGGCCTATCCCTACCAGTTACTGTCCCTGGGTACCCAAGCCCTAGTGGCTAGTCCAAACCATGGCAGCTGGTAGGGGCCCTTCACACAGTGAAAAGAAAAATTAGTTTAAACAGTCAGCAGTACAGTGATTCCATTTGGATTTAATGTGGCAATTCAACAGGAGGCGACCCTGAATTAGTACTCACGACCTCCAAACAAGATAGGGTCCTTCAACGTCAGCAGGGCTACTCTTGAGCTCCACGAGACTCTTCACACATTTATATGGTAAAAAAGAAAGTACTATACCAGGCAGGCTGCTTCTCTATCCCGATCGCAATTACTGCACAATACCCGGGAGAACACACAGCAGATTCAGTTCCTGACAGACCGAGTGCAATTCAACAATTTCTCCAGTCTTCTACAGGGTGAGCCTGGTTTCTACTCTTCAGAGATCCTTTGATTCTTTTCACAGGACGGATTCAGTCCTAACAAGCAGTTACACAAGCTGCAGACCGAACTCTGGGCCTTACACACGTTTTTGACTGAAACTGTGCACTGAAGAGCACAGGGTTTCTTTCCCCTTCACTACCAGAGCTAAGCTGAAACTCCAACAGACAAAACCGGCACTTCCTTTGAGTTCCTCCCAGTTCTTGACTGGATTGGCTGTCACTCACAATAGACTGCTGCTGTTGGTCCAAAAGGCGCCAAGTCTAAACTACATCTCCCAGAGTCACTGCCCATACAATCCTCTTGTGGCTGGCTCAGATTAGAGTCCAAGTTCTGATTCGTCCAAGGCACCATTTTAGAGCTAGCTTACCCCACACTGATTGGTCCAGTTCAGCAGTTCAAAACCAGAATGGGAACTAGGCAGACACAGTTCTGACTGCAAAGAAAGCAGGTTAGACAAACTGTAATTTCATTATTACTGTAAATGATTTCTGGCAAACAGTTACATCTTTCAGATAGGTTCCCTTTGCACTCCTAGTGACTGCAAAATGGAGTGAATTGGCAGCAGCTCGAGTGGTACTCAAACAGAGAAGCACACAGTCCCCCCATACAAACTAATTATGTCTGCAAGCAGACAGCTCTTAAAGAGACAGTACCAGAGGCTCTAAAAACACTCACTGATAAATGGCTTAAACGCCAAACACCATTCAGGCTTGGAGCATTCAAACAAGCTCCTGGAAGTCTTTTGGGAACCCCCATTTGCAGGGGGGTTACATGTTTGCACTGACAGACAAGGATACTGTAAAAAAATACAACAGAAGAAGTCAGTAGGCAACTCAGAGATGGCAGTAGCACTGGCTATCATGGGTAAGACCAGTGAGGAGGTTAGCTACAAAGGCAAGACCTTTAGGGCATGGATGGAGGTTTTCACGTACTTTAGCGCCATTATGTTACAAAAGAAACCAGAATACCTTTTCTGACATAGCCATTATCCGGGATGCCTACAGGGTTAAGAGTGAGTATGATGGGCTAATATATGATGAGAAGTTTAGACAGAAGATGGCATCGCAAGGTGACGTGCGGTGGGATGTTACTTTATTCAAGCTATGGATAACAACACTGGTGGCACAAGGGAGGAGTAATAGTGAAGGGAAGAAAGGTAATGGAGTTACAACCACTAAGACATGCTGGGCGTACATTAAGGTGAACTGCACATGGCCCAGTTACAAATTTAAGCACGCCTGCTCCTGATGTGGGGGGGGGCACCAAATCCCCCGTTATAGGCTGCAGGGGGATTAAGAATGGTTTCCAAGCACAAAGGTAGTCTTTTCGGGGAGCAGAGGTGGATACAGTGGACAGGGAAACAATTATAAATGGCAAAGTGGAAGGGGAGGCTTCAGCGGAAGATAATGACCCTCAGGGGGATAGGGGTCCATGGGGAGTCTTCCAAAAAGCAATATCCCCCATAAGGGTGGATGGTCTAAGGGTATGAATGGAGTTTTATCCCAATCATGAGGCAAGGGACATGTTGCCAGAAGGATTTACAGGGGGGCTTAACTGGCACTTCACTGGCACTAGAAAGAACTTGAGGATTAAGAATTTAGCATCCATAAGAGGTAAAGAAGACATTGTGGAGCGGAAGATTATAAAGGAGCTGAAGGCTGGGTAAACGGCTGGTCCAGGCGACGCACCATCCTTTCCATGTTTCAGGGCGTCTCCATTGGGAATAGTTCCCAAAAAGGTACTGGGAGACTACCGGTTAATCCACCATTTATCATACCCTGAGGGTGATTCTGTGAATGATGCCATCACACCAGAGAAAAGTGCAGTGTCTTATGCTAGTTTGGACAGTGTGGTGGAGTTAATATGGGTTAGGAAGTGGGTCTGGTTAGCCAAGACAGACATAGTCAGCTTTCCAGTTACTTTCAGTGAGACAGCAAGATTTGGAGCCATTAGGATTCCAATTTCAGGGGAAATACTATTCTGATAAGGCCATGCCCATGAGGTGTTAGGTCACTTGTGCCACATCTGAAGCCTTCAGTACCTGGCTACAGTGTTTTTTTTTTCTTTCAGTCCTGCATGTACAGGGGGCAGTCATCTATTACCTGGATGATCTCCTGTTCATAGGAGAGGGAGGGGGGTGCCATTAGGCATGCTCTGGTGCTTTGACACCATGTGCAGGGAGCTGGGCATGCCACTGGCCAGGGATAAGACTGAGGGACCCAGTAGAAAGCTAGAGTTCCTGGGTATTCAACTGGATACTGACCAACAGTGCTTCTGGCTCCTGAAAGGCAGGTTAGCCAAACTTAAGGAACTTATTAAGGGGATAAAGGAGAGGGTTCAGTTGAAGGTAGTCCAGCAGGTTCTTAGGCACATGAATTTTGCCTATAAAGCAATGACACCAGGCAGAGTCTTCACAAAGTGCCTGGCCAGGGCCACCACAAAAGCCAAGCTACTTCACCACTGGGTCGATATCAGTAAATGGGTACGGGATGACCTGTTAGCCTGGGAGGGATTCCTGGAGGGTTATAATGGGGTCGCTTTTTGGCAAGACCAGTGGGAGTCTATTAGTGACCAGGAGCTGTATACAGATGCAGCCAGGGGATACAGCATGGGTGCCTACTTTCAGGGTGAGTGAGTATCAGAAAAATGACCGGATAGATGGGTTGAACTGGGTTTGACTAAGGACATCACGTTGCTGGAGGCATTCCCCATATGGGTGGCCATGGTGGTGTGGGGAGAGTTACTCAGGAACAAGAAGGGATTTTTTAGGGTGACAATCTGGCGATGATGTCGGTCATCCACAGGCAGCCGGGGTGCACAGTGGTATTGTTGCTGGTAGCTCAGAGGTCGGTCTGGGAAGGGTTGAGAATGAACATGTTCTTCAGGACTAAGCAGGTTGAAGGGGTAAAGAATGAAATAGCTGTCAGCCTTTCATGATCACAGTTGGGCAGGCTCCAGTCAGTTGCCCTGAGGGTAGCTGCCCGGAGAACACAGAGGCCATCAAGCCTCTGGGAGAGTGGATGGACTGAGCCCAGCTCCTCTTTCAGAATGCCTGGGCTCCTAACACACTGAGGGCCTATGAAAGGGCAGGAAAGAGTGTACAGGAGTTTGGGGAGAGCACAGGATTTGAGGTAAGTGGCCCAGTTTCGGAGTTACAAATCATCACGTACATGTTGGACAGGTGGGAGTCTGGGATGGCAGGTTCTACCATTTGGGATACACCTAGCAGGTATTGGCATGGGTATGCCAGCTACGGGGTGAGGTACCCCCACCAGGGCCTTGGCCATTCACTTGATGCAGCAGGGGTGGTTAAGGTTACAGGGACAGCAAGTGAACGGGTGTAGTCTGATTTGCATGGGCATGCTAGCTCGGCTGATGAGCAGCCTGCATCATGGGTGTTCCTCGGCACACAAGGCCAGGTTGCATGCAGCCATATTTCAAGTCATGCAGTTAGGGGCATTTTGAGTTAGCGAGGTAGTGGCCAGAGGAGACTGGGCCATTGACGGAGGCCTGCAACTGCAGGAGGTTGCTGGGTCAGAGGAGGCAGCCTATTTTTGGCTCCGGTGGTCCAAAACATACCAGGCGGGGAAGAGGGTTAGGGTGGAATTGAAGCAGGAAGGGGGGGGGCTTACAGGGAGTAGTGGACACCATCAGGGCATACATGTTGGTGAGACCTTGAGAGGGAGGGTGGTTTTCTAGACATGGTAATGGGACCTGGCCTCCACCTCTCAGGTCATAGCAGTGTTTAAAAAGGATATGGTATTCTTAGGGGAGGACATGAAGTGTTTTGCATTGCATTAATTCTGGATTGGGTCCACCTCCAACATGGCCAGTCAGGGTGAATCCCCCACTGCCATGCAGAAGGTGAGGAGGTGGACATCCCAGGCATATAGGAGGTGCATCAAAAAAGGAGATCTAATTTTGTCATGTTTTGTTTCAGAGGATGTTCGGCACAGGTTTGTTGTTGATTGTCAGACTCTCATTCATTCACTGGGCAGAGCTTTGGGCCTTGATAACAGCAGGGCGCCGGCAGCTGAGACGAGATCTGGACAAGACACTGATAAAACAGTGCAGGAAATGGGGACTCTGCTGGGGGCATCTGTTACTGCAGATCCAAGAGAAAAATAGGGCTTGTCCCACAATGGACTTGATTATTGTTCATGCAGGGAGAAACTGACCTGGGGAACATTCTCTGAGTGGCCCTGGTTCAATCTATTCCATTGGACCTTGAGGTTATAAGGTCACAGTGGCCACAGGTTCAAACTGGGTGGCCGGAGATCATTCCTTGGAGGACTTGGAGGCAGGTGAGAGAGGTGCTGGCAATTGAGAGGGCTTGTAACAGAGTCAATAGGAAGCTGGCGGAATGGGCCAGGGGGACTGGAGGTTTATACATCAAACACGAGCTAATCACATATGACACACCGGGTATGTACCGGTCTGATGGGGTGCACATACCCACAGTGGATAACGCAGCTCTTAATAGGGGACATCTAGGAAGCTACTGAGTCATGGAAGGGGGTGCGGTGTGGGGCTGTTTTGCTAGTTTTCAGTGGGGGGAAGCCCATAGGCTGACTGAGGGGTCAGCATATGGGCTAATGGGAAAAAATTGGCCCCAGCTGGAAGGAGGTACAGCACGGCAGGGGAGGGCTTTTCATGGGGCAGTCACTCCATTGGGGAGAGGGCTGGGGCTCAGGTGGGACACCTGAGCCAGGCAGAAAAAGCAGGAGGAAGAGGCATTAGGTCATCACACCCGAGCCAAAAAGATGGAACTTGTAATTAAATTTATGGAAATGATTCATGTAAATAAAAAGGCAACCCCAGTGATTGTTTTGTAAATAAAAAGCTAAAAGTTTTGAAGACTTGGTGATGATATGGTGGAAGTAATAATGATGTATCAAGAAATCTATCCAATAAAAGTCAGTGGTCGAACCAAGAACAAGTGTGGGTGTGGCTGATTTCAGGGGGTCCAAATGACAAATGGGGTTGCCCTATTAAAGGGCAGCCTGGGTTGTCATTGGCCCCCTGGGATTAGCAGGAGGCTAGACAAGGAAGGAGGGGAGGGGAGGGATAGGGAAAGGTAAGCCAAAATACCTAAAGGGAGAGAAGCAGGGGAAAGGGGAGGAGGGGTGGGAATGGGGGGTGATGAGGTCACCTGGAAGGGGGAGGGGCTAGATGGGAGATTGACAGGCGAGCCCATTGGTCAGTGACAAGGCAAGGAAGGGGGCCAAGCTGTGGGTAGAAAAGGGGCTGCAGGGACATGGATATCCTTCTTTCTTGCAGCTGTTCATCGAGATCCCGCCCACCCACACGAAAACAAACAAAAAAACAAACAAAAAATCAGGGAAGAGTCAGGAAAAAGATCAAGTGACGATTTGTGGGTTGCCAGGTGAGGGCAAAAGGAATTCACAGGAAAGTTTAGTTGCTGGTGAAAGCAAAAGGTGCTGTGAATTGGAGGAAAAAATTGGCCCCACCTGGAAGGAGGTACGGCAGGGCAGGGGAGGGCTCCTCATGGGGCAGTCACCCAGGGGAGGACAGGGCTGGGAATCAGGTGGGACACCTGAGCCAGGCAGAAAAACAGGTGGAAGAGGTATCGGGTCATCATACCCGAGCCAAGAAGATGGAAATTGTAATGAAATTTATGGAAATGATTCATGTAAATAAAGGGGCAACCTAAGTGAATGTTTTGTAAATAAACAGGACTAGTTTAAAAGACTTGGTGAGAATATGGTGGAAGTAATAATGATGTATCAAGAAATCTACCCAATGAAAGTCAGTTGCTGAACCAAGAACAGGTGTGGGTGTGGCTGATTTCAGGGGGTCCAAATGACAAAAGCCCTCAGTAAGAATATTTCCCAACTCAACTTTTTACATGGATCACGGAATATTAGCCCTACACAGACATCATATAAAAATTTTTAATAGAAAATGTATTTTCTTTGGGTTCCACTGTATGTGCTGCTGATCCTGCTAGCGCATCACGTTCTCCCACTTTCTGCGCTGGCTGCTGCACTGCCGCCCTGTGTGCCACTCTTTATAAAACTAAAGCAGTTTCTTTAATAGCCATTTACATTTTTTATACCCTGCTAAGAATGTGCACAAGTACAGAACATGTGTAGCACTGACTGACTCTTACTCACACTATCTCAAAGACACACACAACCTCTGTCTCAAAGCCCTCTCTCTCTCTCTCATATAGTGCCATAGCAGATTTGTCTCCCTTTCTACATTTCTAAATCACAGTATATCTCTGCACGATTCCTAAAATCTTCTAGCTTCTTGCCAATATTGGTATCCAATCCGATAGTTCTGTGTGGGTTAGGGGTAGTACTAGCCATGGACTACAGGAACTATAAGCATGGGTACTGCACTAGGACAAATTTCAACAAGCAAAATCAAAAATATAAGGCAGAAGGACTATTTTAGGAAGAAATGAAGACAAATAATATCATGTTTTCAAATTTAAACATATTTATTTAGACTTTTAAATTTATTTAAATAATAATACCCATTTTATAAGCACAATAAGACACTTCTGGGTGTGCACTGAACATATATTAATGCACTTCCAGGAGCTGAAGGCACTCCGCCTGCGACCCAATGCCTTACTATGCCCCTGGGCGTGAGGTAATATATGTTCAATGCACACTCCATCATGTCTTATTACTTACATAATTGCTCACTGTATAGTTTAACTTTGTTCTTAATATCCGGCATGCTGCAGTGTTTTGTATTGTACATTCTAGCTCTGTTTTATGTGGTGCCACAATTTATAATATTCTTTGTAATGTACTGCTTTTTTGTCTGGTCCTCCAGATACTAACTGTAAAATGAATTTGTCCTGCACTCTTCCAGGTTGTACCTGTATGTGAGCATTCAGTTGCTTGGTATCCCTGCCTGGTAAACAAAAACTAAATACATTAATAAATTAAAATAAACAAGTCAATTCCTCTGAAGGAGCTTATGAACTCTCTAGTCTTTGACATGATCAAAAACAGGTCCACTAAATTGCAGCATGCACAATAGCTAAAAGTAACCCCTTTGATTCCGAAAGAAGTCTGTCTTTCAACACAGTGCTAAAAAACCCCACCGTGTCTGAAGTGTTAATTGCGTCACTGGGTCGGAACATCACCAACAACAACAGCGTAGTCAAGAATCATGCGGCAATAATGGCATCATTTTTTTTCGCTTTGCCCCCCGCAACCCCCTATTATAGGATTCCAACTCCAGGAGGGAGCAGATCATGGGGTGAATTGAAATATGTGGGGCCATGGAATACTGTTTCCATGGCCCCATGTAAAAAAAATACTAAGTCCCAATGTGCAGAAATCTTAGAAGACCAGGATTAGAACCTTGGTCTTCACTACCACTTGGCCAAAACTGCTGTATGCCCCAGCCCTCCATGCCACAGGAGCAGCTCAGCCAGTTTCCTGGATTCTAGTGCCCTTGTTCCTTCCCAGGACCACGGACAGAGACCTGGGGAATGTTTACTGTAGGTGCTGTAAATACCCTCTCGCTGTCTGTGGTAGTGCTATTCAGAGTAGTGCTCAGTTGACTGGCGCTATTCTGGTTGCTCTTTTCCAACCAGGTATCGTTAATTGTGCTCTTTAGTGTCACTGAGGACTGGAATCCCTTAGAGACGCAGAAATTATTGCTGTCTTGTGTTTGAAATACACTAGTAAAATGTCAAGAAAAGCCACGTGTGCTTGGGGAAGATACATGACAGCAAACATCTGTGCAAAGCATTACCACCTGTCTATTTGCTTACTGTTTTGGTCCCTTTTTAAAAGTTTGTTGCAGCTTATGGTACAGGAGCATCAGTACCCTTCTTTTTTTAGTGACTGTAAAAGACAGCAATACGACATGGAAAAGCACCAGAAAGTACTTCTCTACATGAGAACCCCACCTTTTTTCCAAGAGAGGAAATCACTAGAAACTAAATCCATTCTTGTTAGATTTCTGGGGTTTTAAACATAAATAGAAACATAGAAACATAGAATTTGATGGCAGATAAGGACCGCTTGGCCCACCCAGTCTACCCATTTCCCTGCCTACTGGATAAGCTGCAGATCCTAGTTAACCAGCAGCCTACTTCTTCCTACCCCAACCCCCTAGAATTGCCTTATGACTGTGCAGTGCCTATCAAGTCCGAGGGTTATAGCTAGGCAGTTCATTTTGGGGTCATAATGCAAAAGGAATAACTCACCCCCACAGTTCGGCCTTGTGCATAGCCATGCAACAGTGCATGCACAACTCTCGTGAAGGTGGGACCAGGTTCTCCTGACCACAGAGAGTGGTCACCACTATGGCAGGTTACTGTATCTACCCTCCCCATCTTGGAGCACTGCCAGTGTCTGACACCCGGGTCCATTCATATACTTGGTTCCTCTACATGCAGTATGATGCGCTGCTCCTGGGAGACCAGGTGGCTTTTAAGGTACCATTCTGGCAATGCTGCCAGCCCCTCCTTCCTGTCCCTCTCCCATCCTCTACCAGTAGGCACAAATAATGGATCCGGAGAATGCAATGGCAAAGATAAGTCTGACCACTTCACTGCAGCAAAAGTGAGCACATTTACTCCTGCAGACAGGGTGAGGTTGTTTTTAAAGCAGCAGGTTATGCAAAAAAAATAATTTAATTCACTTTATTACAATGCACTCCATTCTTCAGCCTAAGAATACTCCTTTTATTTTCCTTTTTTTCATGATGTAGCACAAGGAGTATCTCCCCACCTTTTAACCTCTCCATTATTTTCAATTCCATATCCATTTTTGCTTTTCCTACCATTTTCCTAGCTTCTTTTAGTCTTTCCTGGTATTCCCTCAAGTTACTGTATCTTCACTATGGTTACCCTTGTGCTTTCAGAAGGTTGCAGCCTATATGGGTGAATATTATTGCATGGCTCAATACAAGTAACTCAATAATACTGCTCCCTTATAGAGCGAGTAGGGAAAAGGGCACAGAATAGGTACAGCAGTGTAGTGCTGAAGTATACGTGCTACACTCACAAGAAAGGAGATAAAATGATTTTTTTGATCTACTCCCACAGAGCTGGCCATGTGGTGTAGTAGTTTGAGCCACTGCCCTTGGAGTCTATGGTGCCTGACTTGGATCCCAGTGCAGGAAAATGTTTTGCTTCCAGGGGGAGTTTTTTTTTTTGCCTAAGTCCGCTCCTACTGAAGTTAAGAATATTTATTTTGGGGGCCTAAAAACCCAAAGAAGCAGTTATTTCAGTGGACGATCGCTGTTTGCGGTGGTCTCTCTTAATCCAAGTCATCCTTTTTAGTGCAGGTGAATTTGTGTCACTCTTTGTGAGCTGCGTGATAAGGGACTCCTTTTAGTCCTTACAACCTCCCCCACCCACTTGGAAAACCAGATTGTTTTAATGTGTTTGTTTCTTTTTCGACTGTCTTGTGCAGGAGTTTGACACCTTTGTGATGCCTCCTATGATGATTTCCCATTCAGCTTCCACACACTTCTACCACACCGACCAACCCAACTCCGAGTGTCTCGATCATCTTAATGAAGGCTTTCTTCATAATGCCCAGAACCACAGCATTCAACATAAAATTATGTCCCCTCCCTGTGGTTATGTCAAAAAGTGCTTTAACTCATAAACAGCAGCAGAAGCCATATACTGTATTTGACAAACTAGAGGGCCTGGCACTTTGCAGAACACTTCCCTGATGAAACGCAGGTGCTCCAGAAGCGCCAGGGCATTTAGTCTGTTCCCTGTATAGCTTCTGCTGGAATATTTGAATCAAATCACTTTATAGCTGGCACCATCCTTTGGCTGCTCCTTGGTGTCTGTGCTGCTCCTGTGTTCTTTTGTGTCTCAGCCATTCCCCTCCACAATGGCACCTGCCTTTCCTGGGTGTGTCCCCCTCTCTGTGTACACGAGAGAGCAGGTCTAAAGACTTGGAAAATCCATTGGCCCTGCAGAGATCTCACTGGCTCACTTGGTGTACTTACTGAGATCCTACCTCTCCCTGTACTAGTCAGCACAGGCAGTTTAAGGATAATTTTGCAAGCTGGATAGAAATTCTACCAGGATTTGAACAGCTCGCTGGTACCAGTTTTGATCCCTGCATGTGGCAGGAGGGTAAGGACAGGATGGACCCCTTACTTCCTTCTGTCATCACAATACTATAGCAATAATACGAGGCACTGGAGGGTGTACGAGGGAATAACAGCACTGGGCACCATATATAAAGACTGAGGCCGTAGGTCCAGGTCACTGTCTATGGTACCATCATTCCTCAGGACTGACTCCACAATACATACCATTATCATTATTGCCTCAAAGACAAAAGTTATTATAGAGAAATTGAACATTTTCAAAAGAGCTATGTCAATTTCTTTTTTTTATTAATAAAATGTTATTGAATTTTCAACAAAAATCAAGCATTACAACATAAATAGTTATATAAACATTATTTGCCTAAATCATAAAATAAGGTCCAAAAATCAAGACTGGTGTGATAGCAGATATTGTTGGTACAACTGACCTGGCTTGCATCACCGAGACCTATCTGGATGAAAATGCTGGTCCGGTATTGGCTTCAGCAGTTCCAGCCCAGTACTCGGTGATACACTGCCTGAGGGTGGATCATAGGGTTGGGGGTGTAGCCATTTCTTTTAAATTGGAACTGGGCCTTCTGGATGTTCCATTGGGGGTGACCAGATCCTTTGAGTGTATCATGGGTGCAGGTGTAGGGTGCAGGATATTTCTCATTTACCGTCCACCCAGTGTTGGGAAGGAATTCCTGCAGGAAGACATGGACTTCAGCATCAACATGGTGTTGGAGTCCCCCAGATGGTTAATTCTGAGGGACTTCAATGCCTGGGTTGACGATGAACTCTCGCAATTTGATCAAGACTTCCTCCAACTGATATCTTCATTGTGCCTTACACAGGTAATTACCTCTGCGACCCACAATCATGGTCACTCATTGGATCTGGTGTTCCTTCTGGGATGGCGCTCTCCAACTTGGTGGTAGAACCAGTCAGAATGGTCAGACCATCACACCATAGAGTTCAGTTTCACAGATCCCCCCAATAGACCTGCCCCTATGGAGATGGTCCGGTACCGCCCTTTAAGGGGTCTGACCCCAGAAGGTCTAATGGCAGTGCTTGACCTATCGGGTATGCCAAGTGAATGCTTGGATCCAGGGGATCTGGTACATGCCTATAATAAGGTGGTGACAGCGGCCCTGGATTCTATAGCTCCTGTCTGTGTATGCCCCATCAGTCTTTGCCCAATGTCCCCTTGGTTTGATGGGATCTTGAAGGAGTTGAGGATAGAGGGACGAAGGTTAGAGAGGCACTGGCAGAAAACAGGTCTGGATGGTGACAAACTTAGATTGAAGGATCACTGTAAGGACTATCAATTAGCAGTCTCCCGTAGGAAGGCAGAGTTCCTGTCCAGGGAGACTGCCGCTGCGTGAAATTGACTGGCTCAGCTGTTCCAGATTGTCAGCAGATTGTGCAATCCAATCTGTCTTCAGTCTGGAGGAGCATTTTCACAAAATAAGTGTGATGAGTTTGCTTGCTTTTTTGCAGATAAGGTTGCCACTATCAGATCTGGAATCTGTCCAGCCCCTCAAATGGTTGTTGCGGAGGTCAGCAGAAGGTCGCGAGCACCCAGTTTACCTGGTCTGACTTTGGCCGGCCAGGGATCGCTGACATCATGAGGATTATCCAGACTTTGCCACCAACCCACAGTAGTTTGGACCCGGGCCCAACGCGCCTCCTTGTGGGGTGTGTTGAGGTAATCGGTCCAATCCTAGCAGAGATAGTCTGAAGCTCATTGGAGACAGGGGTGTTTCCTGACACCCTGAAGGAGGCGGTTGTAAGACCTCTCCTTAAAAAAAACTCCCTTGACCTGAACTGTTTGGTTAACTACAGACTCGTCTCTAACCTGCCCTTTGTGAGTAAGGTTACTGACAAGGTGCTTGCATTGCAGCTTGATGATCATTTGACCACCCATGATGTCTATGATCCTCTTCAGTCTGGATTTAGGAAGAGGCATAGTACTGAGACAACACTTGTTCAGGCACTTAATGATGATCTAATAGCGAAAGATTGGAGGACTCATTCGATCTTGGTCCTCCTTGATCTCTCTGCAGCATTTGACACTGTGGACCATGGTGAGTTTTTTTTTTTGTTACAGTTATTTGTATCCTCCTATGGTGGGTCACCCCTATTGTCTGCCACCCTACCTGAGCCTGGAGTCATTCAGGGTCTGTGGCACTGTTGTGAGCCCCAACGGATACCCTGAGACAGGCCCGGAGGCTTCATCCTGGGTGGCCCTCATTTCTTCCTCTGTTTTATCCCTGTGTGAGCTCACTAATCCAGAGACCCCTGGAAGTTGTGGTGCATGTGTGTAGAGGCGCACATGCACACGGCAGGAACAGTGCCAGGTCTCTTCTGCCCTCCCTCGGCCTAGTGCTGGCGCTCATCGAAGCGGCACCACCACTCTGGCCTCCACCAGGAGGCGGCCAAGCTCCGAGGAGCTGAAGAACTCCCTTCCAAGATGGAGAGCTGTCAGCCGGCAGCCAACACACATCCTCCGCCGACCTCCGACAACCCTGGCTTGCTCCTGAACCCAGGTCACTGGTGTGGCGTGAGGTGTGGTGTCCAGCACCTCAATGCCACTGGGCCAACTGACCATGGTGTGTTGCTGGAGTGCCTGCAGCTGATCTGTGGACTGTCTGGTACAGTCCTCAGGTGGTTTTGATCTTATTTAGTTATTTATTTATTAGCTTTTGTTGACCAGGTAGGTGTATTAGGCAAAAACCCTCCCTATTTTCAAGCGCGACCTGGGAGAGTACAACATATAGTTTTACAAAAAACAAGCAGCAAATAATACAGAACCAGTAGATCTTTCCTCACAGGTAGGACTCAAAGAGTGGTGTCGGGATTTATTCCTCAGCCCCTCTCCCCCTATCCTGTGGGGTGCCGCAGGGCTCCATCTTGTCACCCATATTGTTCACAGTGTATATGCTGTCGTTGGGAGACATTATTAGGCAGTACAGTCTGAGCTTTCACTGCTATGCAGATGACACTCAGCTATACATGTCCTTTGTGCCCGAACAGGGTGGCGCTGTCTCGGTCTTTAACAACTGCCTCAACCAGATCCAGGAATGGATGTGCCAACAGGCTGCAGTTGAACCTGGATAAAACTGAGCCGTTGTTGGTGGACCCAGGTCATCAAGGTATGGGATTGCAGGTGGGACAGCCCTCTGGGCTTTGGTTTGGGGGCATTCAACTAGCAACCTCTGACTGGGTGCAGAATCTGGGCGCTATTCTTGATGATGGCCTGATGCTTAAATCCCATGTGTCAGCCATTGTCAAGACCTCTTTCTACCATCTGAGGAATATCACCCAGATAAAACATCTGGTCCCACCCGACGATCTTCCAATTTTGGTCCATGCCTTCGTGACCTCTCGTCTTGACTACTGCAATGCCTTTTACCTAGGGCAACTGGGAGTCGATATCCACCACTTGCAGCTGGCGCACAATGCGGTTGTGTTACTGAACTATAAAGCCCTACACAGGCAGGGACCTCGGTACTTGCAGGATCTCCTTTGTCCCTACCTCCCCTTCTGCCTGCTCCGCTCCTCCAACGAGGGATTGTTAGAGACTCCCAGGGTTCAACTTAAGACCTCGGAGGCTCATTCTTTTGCCTTCATGGCCCCTACCCTGTGGTGCGCTCTACCTCATTGGGTGAGAAAGTGCCTGACCATCCAGAGTTTTAAGACCGCTCTTAAAATGTATTTATTCAGCTTGACTTTTCCTGATTATTTTTAGATCTTTTGAGATGGTTTTAAATAACTGTTTTCAGCTGTGTATTTAGGATGACCATTTAAGTTTTGGAAAACTTTTTAGATCTGATGGTATTGGTTTTAAAATTGTATAGTTTTTTAATTTTTTGTTTGTGTTTTATGGTAAAGTTGTACAAGCGCTTTGAACAATTTTGGAATTGTGCTTTTTTATAAGTAAAGTTTGATTCGGTAGCTGCAAACAAGCCTAAATAAAAACACAACCACAACACAACCCAGATAGACCATCTTAGGGTAGCTGGTTCATTCCACTGGGGTGTCACATAGATGAGGCACACTGATGAGTCTTGGTAGGACAAAACACGTGTCTGTGTCTTCCTGTTGGCACCCTTTGCAAACTGTGTGAGAGGCCTTTCGGCATCATGCATTTCTGCTTAAAGTTGAACCAGCATAATATTCTGTGATGATTTCCATATACACCCCATGATGCTTTGCATTATGGGGGTATGTGAGATTTTGTATTTCTTTGAAACTTGGCTTCCCGGCCAATGCCCTTTGGGGTAACCATTGCCTCAGTGCTTGTGCACTGAGGTTCTTTGTCTAAATAAAAATAAGGTAAGTAACCAAGTTGCGTCAATTATAAACCAATATACAAAAGCCATTCTAGCTATCTAAATGTTCTAGATTTGTTTCTTACAGTATATGAAAGATAGCATTTGTTAGTAATCAGGGGTCAACCTTAACTTTTTTTTGCATTAGCCAGCTGGGCTAGTGAACCAGAGATTGCACTAGCCCGCAGAAGTCTGCAGTAGCCCGTAATCAGTATGGTTTACAGTGATTTGTTAAACGAAAGGCAAATAAAATCACATTTGTCCTGCCAACAGTCTGGACACCTACCAACTGATTTTTCACTGTGCCTTTAACTGCAAACCGCACATACACTGTCTCAGTTTCTGTGACTGAAGACTCAGTGGTTCTGTCGCTGATGACTGAAAAGAACTTTGTTCCCATATTTTTTTCTCGTAGCACCATGTGTTCAATCTTGGCTACATAGTGGTTAAAGTTGTGGCATATTTATCCTTCTGATATGCTGAACTGACATCTAGCCCCTTCATATCATCAAGGCTGCACATTCACACACAGTCTGTGAAAGGACGTTCTTTCTTAGCAATTGCATGGCATGTGCGAAACAGTTTATCCAGAAGGTTCAGTGTTGCTTCATTCATGTTTTTCAGCATTCCCTCCACATTACTTGTCCCTGGAGTAGCAGTGTGGTATCCTTCTTTTCCTTTGCCCTAACATGAGCTTCACTGATATTATGGGACGAGACAGAGTCAAACTGGAAGTTATCTGTACCAAAACGCAAATTATTATTATTGCCCACCTTACCCAACTATATTTCATGTTTGATACACAAATGGCAGAACATCAGATCTTTTGTACCATCATACCCCAACCAGTCAGTTTTCTAGCCAAAATTGCTAGAACCGATGGCTTCGCTTTGTCTTTTTGTACTCATTATCTTTTATTGTTTGTCTTCGTCAGCATGCTTTCTATTGATGTCAGCTGGGTTACTGACTTCTTTAATATATTTCCACATTTTCAGTTAATAAAGTTGTGTTGTGAAAAGTGTGTGTCTTTTTCTTCCCTTTTTCCTTTCTTTTCCCACCCTGACCACAGATCCCACAAATGCTTGATTGTCCCAGTTCTATTAAAAAATGTTCACCCCCCCCCCCAGAAAATAAGGATAAATTCAACAGTATCAACCCATACTGTTATTTATTCATTTTTATTCTTTGGCAACCAGGTAACTCCCATTGGGCACAATACCCATTTACAGTGGTGGCCCAAGAACACAGGGAGATTAAGTGACTTGCTTAGGGTCTCGTATGCAAGTGGAGGCTGTGGGAATTTAAACCCAGATATGCTGAATGTACAAATTCCATTCACAACCTGTTGCTCTCTGTTAAACACTCTCCAGTTTTCCTTTCCATTACAGCCATGTATTCGGATATGCTTTGCCCACCTTTTGATAATTGAACCATCAGTTCTTGTGGTATCCTCAATACTACATTGTGTTCTCTTTACCTCATCAGCTACTGCTGTTTCTTTTCAAATGTCTAAGACGTCACATTCCACAATTTCAGACACACCATTCCATGCTATTTATTCCAATGGCCTGTAAAAGTGTAGCTAATATCATGGAATGTTCAGGTTGGTAGTATAAAAATAAGAGCAGCAGCTGCTGAGTACTTAGGAAAGAAATAATCAACACAGTGACAAAGGCAATAAAAATGTGAAAACTCATTTGAAAAAGTGTGTCTAAAACATATGAGAAACATAGAAACATAGAAACATAGAATTTGACGGCAGATAAGGACCGCTTGGCCCACCCAGTCTGCCCATTTCCCTGCCTACTGGATAAGCTGCAGATCCTAGTTAACCAGCAGCCTACTTTTTCCTACCCCATCCCCTAGAATTGCCTTATGACTGTCCCATGCATGCTTGAATTCCACCACTGTTTTTGACTCCACGACCTCCTCCGGAAGGCCGTTCCATGCATCCACAACCCTCTCTGTGAAAAAATACTTCCTTAAATTACCTCTGAGCCGCCCCCATCTTCAAATTGTGCCCCCTTGTTCTTGCACACCTCTTTTTTTGAAAGATGCTACCCTCTTGGACTTTGTTGATTCCCTTGAGGTACTTGAAAGTTTCTATCATGTCCCCTTCCTCCTTTCCTTGAGGCTATACATATTAAGCTTCTTTAGTCTCTCTTTCATGTCTCCGGTGCAGACCCTGCACCATTTTAGTTGCCCTCCTCTGGACAGCTTCCATCCTGTCTATGTCTTTGCGAAGACTGGGTCTCCAGAACTGCATGCAGTACTCCAGATGGGGTCTGACCAGCTGTCTGTACAGAGGATAATAACTTCCTGTTTTCTACTGGTGATGCCTCCCTATGCATCCCAATATCCCCCAGCCCTCATTGCTGCCCTCTCACATTGCTTGCCCACCTTAGGTCATCTGATATGACTACCCCCAGGTCCCTTTCCATTTTTGTTGTTGTTAGTATCTCACCCCCCATTGTGTACTCTTCCCCTGGGTTTTTGTTTCCCAGGTGCATTACCTTGCACTTCTTAGCATTGAATCTAAGCTGCCATACATTTGACCATTCTTCTAACCTTGCCAAGTCCCTTTTCATCCTTTCCACCCCACCTTGTGCATCAACTCTGTTGCAGATCTTTGTGTCATCTGCAAAGAGACATACTAGAGAATATAGAGAATATATGAGAATATAGGAAATACAAAAAGGACTCCATTACAGCACATAAAGGTGTAAAAACCGTTTCCCATCATGGCAGTAAATGACCATACCTAAAATTCAGAGTTGAAAAGATTAGGTTGATTTACTGCTAATGGTCTTAATGGCCATACTTTACACCTCCTAGATAGACTGGTTTACCAAACAATGGCCTGTGACTAGTGATATCAGAACTTTTTTTTGTAACCTGGCCATGCACGCAACAGTGAATGATTTAATACAATCAGTTTTAATACTATCTGAGCACTCAAAATGGCCACAAACTGGACTACATTTAATCAAAACTGGATGACCAGATAAGGACCTTGAAAACCAGATGATCTGGTCTACAACTGGACAGGTGGCAACCCTAGAACTGTGCTGCTCCTGGACACAGTCACAAATCTGCCTGCCATGAGTACTGAGCTAAACAATTAAAGGAAAAGGAACAAGCATTTGTCAATGCCGAATGTTTGCTTGCTGACATTGGCATTGGTAGTGTAGAAGTTACAGAGCTGCATAACAGGAATGGCAGCGAAGTATTAAACTGAAGCCAACCCCACCACCACCCTGCAGAGAGTGACAGGCATTGGGGTGTGCCTTTGGGTCATCAGGCATAACAACCACACCATTTCTCCACACCCTACCCTGCAGACACTGACAAGTGTCACGGTGTGCCTTGGGGTCTTTGGCCCTTATGCGCACCCCATTCCATCAGGAAATACGGTGAGATGGGTGTGGTATAGGAGAATGGGGTAACGTTTGGGACTAAGAGTCCGAGGCACACCTTGATGCCTCTCACTGGCTGCAGGGTGTGGGTGGGGGGTGAATGGTATGAGCATTATAGGCAAGAATCCCAAGTCACACCCCTGATGCCTGTCATTCTCTACAGGGTGGGCGTTATGTCAAATAAACCCTAGCATCAGGCATTAGGTTAGTATTTCCTCCAAATTTTCCAACATGGTTTTTGTGACCCCACCCGTGAACAGTGGCAATATCAGTTTGTTAGCAGAAAACTGCTTTTGCACAGTGACTACGGCATTGGCACCACAGGTGCAAAACACATTCGAACAGGATGTGAAAAATGACAGCGGTACTGTTCATGGGGAGGTGTAAAATGGCAAAGTTGAAAATCTGGTGTAAAATCTTAAAAACTGGTGAAGTCACGAAAGGCAGTATAGAAACTGTGAAACGACACCTGTAATGTAACTATTTTGGGGATTTTTTACAGCAGATTGTTAACACACGCAGTTTGGGACCCTGATCATGAACAGTGTCAGTGTGATTTTATCTGTCCCAACAATGATTTCCGCGAGCGACCACGCATTTCGCGCTGAAAGTGTGAAACACATTTTGGCCATGTTGTGGAAATGACAGCTGTACTGTTCATAAGGAGGTGTGGAAAAATGCCACTGGTGAAAATCTGGACTGAAAATATTACAAATTCATGAACTTACGAGGGTGCGTGGAAACTGCGTAATGCTCACTCATAACACAATCATTTTATGGAGTTTTGTCACCAAATTTTCAACATAGCCATTTTAAGACTTCTGCTCTTGACCAGTGTCACTGTGATTTTCTTAATCTGTCCCAAACATTGTTTTCGCACACCGACTGTACCATTGTGCGCTACATGTGCGGAAACAAATTTTGGGCGAGATGTGAAAAATGGTAGCTGTACTGCTCATAAGGAAGTGTGGTAAAATGGCACTGTTGAAAATCTGGTGTGCAAATATTACAAATTCGCAAACTTGCCAGCGTGCGTAGGAACTGCGCAAAACGTGCGCTCCTAAAACAGTCATTTTTGGGAATTTTTTCACCAAATTTTCAACATAGCCATTTTAACACCTCTGCTCATAAACAGTGTCACTGTGATTTTCTTAATGTGTCCCATACATTGATTTCGCACACCGACTGCGCCATTGTGCGCTACATGGGCAGAAACACATTTTGGGTGCGATGTGAAAAATGACAGCTGTACTGCTCATAAGGAGGTGTGGTAAAATGGCAATGTTGAAAATCTGGAGTGAAAATATTGAAAATTCGCGAACTTACGCGCGTGCGTAGGAACTGTGCAACGAACGCTCATAAGAGTCATTTTTAGGAATTTTTTCACCAAATTTTCAACATAGCCATTTTAAGACCTCTGCTCATGAACAGTGTCACTGTGATTTTCTTAATTTGTCCCATACATTGATTTCAAGACACCAACCGCGCCTATTGTGCGCTTACATGGGCGGAAAGACGCTTTGAAGTAGATAGAAACATAGAAACATAGATTTTGACGGGCAGATAAGGACCGCTTGGCCCATCCAGTCTGCCCATTTCTACCTAATGGATAAGCTGCAGATCCTAGTTAACCAGCAGCCTACTACTTCCTACCCCCTAGAATTGCCTTATGACTGTCCCATGCATGCTTGAATTCCACCACTGTTTTTGACTCCACAACCTCCTCCGGAGGCGTTCCATGCATCCACAACCCTCTCTGTGAAAAAATACTTCCTTAAATTACCTCTGAGCCACCCCCTTCTATCTTCAAATTGTGCCCCTTGTTCTTGCACACCTCTTTTTGAAAGATGCTACCTCTTGGACTTTGTTGATTCCCTTGAGGTACTTGAAAGTTTCTATCATGTCCCCCTCTCCCTCTCCTTCTCGAGGCTATACATATTCAGCTCCTAAGTCTCTCTTCATGTCTTCCGTGCAGACCCTGCACCATTTTAGTTGCCCTACTCTGGACAGCCTCCATCCTGCCTATGTCTTTATGGAAATTGTCTCCAGAACTGCACAGTACTCCAGATGGGGTCTGACCAGCTGTCTGTACAGAGGGATAATAACTTCCTGTTTTCTACTGGTGATGCCTCTCTATGCATCCCAGTATCCCCCATCCCTCCTTGCTGCCCTCTCACATTGCTTGCCCACCTTCAGGTCATCTGATATGACTACCCCAGGTCCCTTTCCATTTTGTTGTTGTTAGTATCTCACCCCCATTGTGTACTCTTCCCTGGTTTTGTTTCCCAGGTGCATTACCTGCACTTCTTAGCATTGAATCTAAGCTGCCATACATTTGACCATTCCTCTAACCTTGCCAAGTCCCTTCTCATCCTTTCCACCCCACCTTGTATCAACTCTGTTGCAGATCTTTGTGTCATCTGCAAAGGACATACTTTTCTTCCAGTCCTCTGCAATGTCGCTTATAAAGACATTGAAGAGGACCAGTCCTAATACTGAACCCTGTGGTACCCCATTAGTAACCCCCATTTCTTCTGAGTGGACTCCATTTACTATTACTCTCTTTGTCCCATTCTCCAGCCAATTCTTTACCCAGGCTGTCATCTTGGGACCCACTCCCAGGCTGGCTAACTTGTATATTAATCTTTGTGTGGGACTGTGTCAAATGCCTTGCTAAAGTCTAGGTAGGCCATGTCCACAGCCCCTCCCTGATCTACTACTTTGGTCACCCAGTCAAAGAAATCTATCAGATTTGTCTGGCATGACCTTCCGCTGTGAATTCATGCTGCCTTGGGTCCTGTGCCCTCTGGCCTCTAGATACTCAACAATTCTTTCCTTCAGAAGTGATTCCATCATTTTCCCTACCACGAGGTTAAACTAACAGGTCTGTAGTTTCCTGCTTCTGCCTTGCTCCCACTTTTGTGAAGGGGAATCACATCTGCCCTCCTCCAGTCCTCGGCGCCACCCCATCCTCCCATGATTTGTTAAAGAGGGTAGTCAGTGGTGTCACTAGTTCTACCTTTAGTTCTTTAAAATTCTGGGATGAATCCCATCAGGCCCCATTGCTTTGTCCACCTTCAGTTTTAAGAGTTCTTTCAGAACCCTTTCTTCTGTAAATGGGCTGGTATCAACTTCTGTATCCAGAGTGTTTCTACTGTTTGTTTTAGGTATCTCCCCTCTTCCTTTGTAAATACTGAGCAAAAATATTTGTTTAGTATCTCTGCCTTTTCACAGTCACCCTCTGCCCACCCTCCCTCCCCTTTATTAAGCCTCACTATCCCTCCCTTGGTCTTCCTTCGCTTCCTGATGAACCTATAAAAGGTTTTATCCCCCTTCTTAACTGAGTTGGCTATCTTTTCCTCGGTTTGGGCCTTTGCTGTTCTGACTGCCTTCCCAGCATCCTTTTGCTTTAACTGATACAGTTCTCTGTCCTGCTCCTTCTGTGATTCCTTGTACTTCCTGAATGCTTTCTTTTTCTCTTGAACCTTCACTGCCACTTCCTTTGAGAACCACAGTGGTTTCTTACATCGTTTTGTTTTGTTTATTTGCTTCACACAAGGCTCGTTACCTCTGTGATGGCAGTTTTATTATTCCCGTTGTTCTTCCACCCTCCTTCCTGCCCATTTGCTAGTGCATTCCTTAGGCACTCACCCATTTTGGCAAAGTCAGCCCTCCTAAAGTCCAGTACTTTGCCTTTGTATGGCTTGACTCTATTGCTGTGTTTATTGAACCATACTGTTCGATGGTAGCTAGTTCCCAGATGGCTACCCACTTCACATCTGTGATCCTCTCTTCATCTCCATTTGAGAGAACCAGGTCTAAGATTGCTCCTCTTGAGTGGGCTCCAATACTAGTTGTCTAAGGCAAGCCCCCTGTAGGGCATCTAGAATAACCCCACTCTTTGAAGTGGCTGCTGCAACTGCACTCCAGTTAACATCTGGCATATTCAGATCACCCATCAGCAATATCTCCCCTTTTTCTGCCATTCTAAGTATCCTTTCTATCATTTCCTTGTCCATTTCCTTCCCTGAGAAGGGGTCTGTGTACAACCCTGTGCAGATTATGGTGCCATTGCGGTCTCCAAATTTACCCACAGTGCTTCTCTCCTCCTGCTTTCCTTTTGTTCTGTTGCTTTGATTCCTTCCCTTATGTAAAGAGCTACTCCCCCTCCTCTTTTACCCTCCCTGTCCCTCCTGTAGATAGTGTATCCTGGTATGTTTATGTCCCAGTCATGGTTTTGTGTGTACCATGTTTCTGTGACTGCCATGATATTCAGATGTTCCTCCACCATCAAGGCCACTAATTCAAGATGCTTGTTACTCAGACTACGGGCATTGGTACTCATTGCTCTCCATTTTTTGATGGCTGGGATTTTTCTGCTGCTTCAGTGCCTCCCCCCTTGACTAGTTTAAAAGCTTGCCAATGAAGCATTTAAACCGATTGCTCAAAAGACTTGTTCCCTTCCTGGACAGATGCAGACCATCCTGCCAGTATAGGCTGGTGTCCCTCCAGGTGGAACCCCAGTCCCCAATGAAGCCAAACTCCTGTGCTCCACACCATTTTTCAACCATTCATTAAACTGCATGGTGCAAAGTACCCTTGCCTCACTCATGCCATTGACAGGCAGCACCTCTGAGAAGGATACTGTGTGCTACTTGTCTTAGGTCCCTCCCAATTCTATAAAGTCCTTCTGCACTGCTCTAATCTCATGATTAGCCAAGTCATTTGTCCCTAGGTGGACAATGATGTCCAGCTCAGACTCCCGTGCAGCTGTTCTCATGATCCTGAGGATGTGCTTCCTGTCTCTCCAAGCCTTGGCACCAGGCAGGCACCTTACTTCAGTTTTTCCTGCTCCCCAGTTCTATCCCCATAATTGAGTCCCCACCAGGAGCTGCTTCCTTTCCTTGTGGTGTCCTCTGCCTCCTTCCTGTGGGCCTCCCTTGTGACAGTTGTCCTCAGCCTCCTTAGTCTCCTCTGCGGGTGTATCCACAGGGAGCTATGCTCCCCAGAATGGTGTATGGATTGTGGTGTGGAACAACTGACTGGTGCGCCTCTGTTCCATCATCCTCACCTCCTGAGCCCACTGTGGTCCAACTGCTGTGCTTTCTTCACAACCTCTGAGGTAGTGGTGGTGGCTCTAGTGCTCCCTGGATGGGGGAGGTTCCTTCTACCATCCAGTGTGGCCTGGGGGAAGGTCCCCTTACTACTGTCCAGTGTGGCCTGAAGATGGGCAACTTCCTCCCTCAGGGCAGAGAGTTGTCTGCAAATAGGGCAGCATCTCAGCCTCCAGAAAGACTCCCAGAAGACTGCTGTCCCACAGCCATTACATTGCACTACTCCCCACATTTTTTTGTGTGTGTTCGTGTGTGTGTGTGTGTGTGTGATTGGTTTGTAATATAGAAATATATATTATACAGTGTGTATGCTTATATTGTCAGTGC
This sequence comes from Neoceratodus forsteri, assembly GCA_016271365.2. NCBI lineage: Eukaryota > Metazoa > Chordata > Ceratodontiformes > Ceratodontidae > Neoceratodus > Neoceratodus forsteri. The sequence continues at coordinate 406,621,506 of CM057452.1, forward strand.
AGTGTGCTAGAGAGGATATGACAGTGATATGCACCTTGCACTCTTGAGGAAATGATGTCAGAACCCCAGGTATAAAGGAACTATTTCCAGGGTGGGTGGGGTGAGGGTGGAAGGGTTTGGCTTTAAACTGTGCCCTCACAAAACAATCAGCTAAGAGCTCTGACCTACCACCGCTGATGAGTGCCTTCCTGTCAGCAAGATGCCCTACACAACAATTTGACAGAGAAAATACCCTGCTAATCAAACAGAGAAAATCCACACATCCAAGTCAGACACAGGTAAACCTCCCAGCCCCAAACAGGCCTGGTGGTTTGTGCTCTGAAAGCTGTCAGCCCCAAAATAAGTCAGCTGTGCTTTAAACTCTTCCTGCACTGAAAATCTTAAGAATTATAACAAACAAATGTAAACCTAGATCCACCTCCCTCTGTTGCTTGAAAGACTGTCTTTTCCTGTATAACACTGCAGGTTTTGCTATGACAACTCCTTAACCACAGTAACTTATTTAAAAATAGTTTAACTAACTATCACAAACTCCTATGCACCAGTAAATTATTTAAAAATAGTTTATGTCCCAAAATCATAGTAGTCAATCTAGCTACCCCCAAGGGACAACCAAAATGCAGTATTCAAACACTTGTGAAGTTACTTCCAAGATAAGCAGAGTTTGCAAGCTCCTTTTTCAACTCCTCAGCCACCTGTAATTTATTTAAAAATAGTTTAACTGTCAGAAAATCCTAGTAGACAATCTAGCTACCTCTAAGGATCTACCCAAATGCAGTATTTAAATCCTTCTGAAGTTACTAACAAGATAAACAGAGTTTACAAGCCCCTTCTTGGTTAAACACTAAATAAATATGTGAATAAAAAGCAATTACCAAGGGTAGTTAGTTTCACCTCCCACAGAATTAAGCAAAAGTGCACGTTTGTTGCAGATATCAAGTGCAATATAAAATTTCTCACATGGCTCACAGCTGAATAAAGAAGTAGTGTCTTTGTGAAAAATGACAACTATACTACTCATAAGAAGGTGTGGTAAAATGGAAATGTTGAAAATCTGGAGTGAAAATATTGAAAATTCGCGAACTTACGAGTGTGCGTAGGAACTGCGCAACGCATGCTAGTAAAACAGTCATTTTTTGGAATTTTTCCACCAAATTTTCAAAATAGGCTTCTTGAGAGCCCACCTTATGAACACTGGCAGTGTCATTTCATTAATCGGTCCCAAAAGGTGATTTCATCATGACATGATGTAAATCACCCTTCAGGCCCGAATAACGCCATGACAGTGGCATCTTCATGAGAAGGGGTCCCAAAACCCCATGTTAAATATTTGTGCAAAAATTCCAAAAAATGCCTGAGATACGCAGCAAAGTTGAAAAAACCCTATCTATTACATTATACAGCTTACCGGCATTTCCTCAGTTCGCGGTCGGCTTTGAAGAGTGCAGACGTGTTCCCGGTCCACCGAAGATCGTCACGCCAGACTCCAGAGGTAAGTATGGGCGAGGGGTGGGGAGGCAGGATGCAGGATGGTGGGTGCGGTGGGGCAGGGAGACCGTGAGGGACCGCTTTTTAATTTACAGTTTTTTTTTTAATTAAGACGACGCAGGACGTTTGCCACGCTGGGGTGAGCTCCCAGCGTGGAAGCTGGAAAGAATGTTTGGGGGGGCTGGAGCCAACGGGGGATTGGGCACCCCTGTCGGCCATATGGGATAGTGCCACGCTGGGGTGGGCTCCCAGCGTGGCAGCTGTAACGCTGTTTTGGGGCTGGAGCTGACGGGGAATTGGGCACCCTGTCGGCCATGGACGTGGTGCCACGCTGGGATGGGCTCCCAGCATGGCACCAGGAAAGCTTTTTGGGGTGGTGTGGGAGCTGGCGGGCATTGGGCACCCCGTCAGCTATACTGTATGTGCGTGGGGGGGCGCCAATAGCACACATGTGCGCAGGTGTTGAGGGGGAGCTCTGCTCACTGAAGCGGAGCTCTTTCAACTGTATGCCATTGCATTTTCAGCTGTCATAGACAGCTGAGCAGTGATTGAGCACTGCAACGTGCCTGCAAACACACTGACTGAATTGGAAGAGGCTGACACACCTCTGGAAAACTCAGATGATGGCACTATGTTTCTTGCACATGCGTGCAAGCAAACATAAAAAGGATCTTTACCAGCAAAAAATACAAGCAGTAGTTAGTATAAAATGAAACAGTTTGTAAACGCACTACACACAGACATTTATTTTTTCATTTCACTAATGCTAAGGCAGCACATAGTTAAGCCTCCATGAAAAGGACCTGGCTTTAAATCAAATAACAGTTATATTTATGTGTTTATTTGTTTGTTTATTTATTTGATATCTGGGTTGAGAATGGAACTGCAGTTTTCCACAGGAGGAACTGCACTATCCCAGCTGGGCAAGTAACAGAGATTCTGCATTAGCCTGCTGCAATCTGCACTAGTACCCGGGCTAGTAAATGAATGTTAAGGTTGACCCCTGTTAGTAATGTCTTCATTTTCCCCTTTTAAATAAAAAAAAAAGTCAGCTAGGCGGAGGATAGAAGAAGTAGAACAACAAGAAAGAGGAACAGGGAGAAATAGAAGAAAATAAATAATAAGACTGAAAAGTTTCCAGTTCAATTTCCATTTGAAACTCGAAACAGGCATCTGGCAACAAGCTCTGAGAGATGCATACTGAAGAGTTAAGGCAGCAGTGAAACGTAAAAAAAATCTGCACTTTTGTAACAGTTTATTCCCTGTGCTCTGCTGAGCATTTCCCTGGTACTCTTTCCCACTGGCATTGTACTGTCACTGAGTAATTTTCTCAGTTTTCCTTTGTTTTTGTTTACATTTCTGCCACCGGCATGTTGCACAGGAACCCCCTCTGCTGCCAACTGCACATGTGCATGACTGGCAGTACTACACAGGGACATTGGGAATGTTCAGCACAGGGTCTCACTGCAGTAACCAAAAAGATGTGATGTGACAGAATGGGGGAGCACAACTCAAATTTAGACGGCCGCCATATTTATTGTAGCACTACAATAAATCAAGTAAATTATAAATATGTAAAAAAAGTAAAGATGGCCTAAAAAATATTTACAGATATGGAAACTGGAACTATGGCTGCACACTTACAACCAAAAAGCAGAATTTTGATAAATCACTTCCTGATTAGCCAGCACTACTGCTTTAAGAAGATGCTATCCTGTTTCCCATACACTATACCAGTTTAGAGGATCAACTACGTGAAAGCAAAGTAGTCAAATTAAGAGGGCTGAGTGTTAGTAAATGCTCACAAACACGTTATATATGGTTTTTCATTTAGGCAGGAAAAGTTCATCTTGACTGACCATGCAATGAGCTACTTTTTCCATTCTTAGGATTTCCAAACAGTTACTTTTCCATTCATCAATTGCTGGGGCTCTGTTTTCTATCCATAGTTTAAGAACAGCATTTTTTACTGCTGCCCCATTTAGGCCCTGTCCACACTGCAGTTCTTGTAATGTTACCGGCAGTCGGTAATGTTAGAAGAACGGAAAATAAGGTTCACGTCCTCACTGTAGCACAGTAAAACAGCACAAGCAGCAATTTGGCCGTAACTGATTTGGAAGGATTTTGATGAGGGCACTACAGACAGGAATCAGGGTAAAATATGGGGCTGGGTATATGCATATTGTAGAGCAATTTATTACCACAGGTCCCCAATTTGGACAGGAGATGGTGCCGTGGCGAGCTGAGTTTGTTTTGAAAAATTGTTTTATGGCTATTTCCACTGCATGCTCCAACGAGGCAAGCTGCAGCCAGATTATGAAGTAACAGGGTCCTTCCTTTCAGCCAGCTGATGAGGATAGAACGGGCAGGAAAGTGAGATGCGACCTCTAGTGGAGAAAGCTGAGAACCTGCAAATGGGAAAGTGAGCTGATAGGTTCTAGAGCTCACGTGATCTCAGCTATATATGTAGATGCTCACCAAGGGTGGTGATGGGGAGCTGGCGCGGAACACTGGTGGGGCTTCAGCTGAGCAGGTTCACTGAAGTGTGCGCAGCTCCGTACCTGTCTGTTTTTCCCTGCAGGGAGTCTAGTCGGCAGGGGTCCGGCTTGGGGGGAAGACAAGGCAACCGAGGGCCCTCACGACCACCACAGCTAAGGAAGAAGAGAAAAAAACACTGAATTTATACACAGGTAGGCAGAGGGAGGGGCTGAGAAAACAGAGTGAACAATGCAACAGTTGCACTGATTCGGATTGGGCCTGGGACTAGCTGCTTGCGCTCCCAAAAATTACTATGTGTGCAAGAAATAAAACTAAGGCACCTGAGGCAAATGGAGACTTTAGCAACTTAGGTAATCAGTTTTATGCTGCAACTTTTGCTGTTTAAAATCATTTAAGGCACCTGAGGCAACTGGAAACTGTAGCAGCTTAGTTAATCAATTTTATGCTGTAACTATGGCTGTTTAAAATCATTTAAGGCACCCGAGGCAAATGGAGACTTTTTTACACTCTGAATAGCTTCACAGAGGCAGTATAGTGCAGTGGTCCAAGGCTCTGAGCTGCAAATCTGGTGACATCCAGCAGACCAGACCTGGGTTTGAATCCCACGGCTTCCACTTGCATACTGTGTGACCCTGAGCAAGTCACTTAACTTCCTTGTGCTCCCAGGTTGCTCCTGTAAAAAAGCTTTCAGCTTAGTGTGCTATACCTGGTTAAACAACAAAATAAAAAACTTAAGGGTCCGAGTTAAACAAAGAGGATTTCAGTACAACCTGAGCAGATTTAAGGGCTACAAAAACTATCTTCACTACTGTGGTAACATTTAATTCATACAAGTCTTTTGAAAATGGTGCCAAAGGATCCAGGAGCCTTTGTCTTCAACTGAGCAGGTTCACCGAAGTGTGCGCAGCTCCGTACCTGTCTGTTTTTCCCTGGAGGGAGTCGAGTCGGCAGGGGTCCGGCTTGGGGTGAGGATGAAGCAACCAAGGGCCCTCACGACCACCACAGCTGTCTGTTTTTCCCTGCGGGGAGTCGAGTTGGCAGGGGTCCGGCTTGGGGGGAGGGCGAGGCAACCGAGGGCTCTCACAACCACCACAAATGGCTGTTGTGCCAGGTACCACCTTGTGATTCTGGAATTTTTATTCTTCATTTGGTTAAGCCAACAGAGAGGATTGTGATCTGTTATAAGCACAAAGTCAGTTCCTAGCAAATAAAACTTACGGGATTTCGTATCCCACTTTGCTGCTAAATATTCATTTTCAATGGTGGAGTACCTTTTCTCTCTGTCATGCAACTTCCTACTTACATACAGAATAGGATATTCTGTCCCATCTATATTTTGACTCAGTACTGCACCTAGGCCCACCTCTGATGCATCTGTTTGTAGCAAAAATGGTCTCTCAAAGTCTGGGCTTCTTAAAACAGGGGCTGAGCATAATGCAGCCTTAGTGGCTTGAAACATTTCATCACACTCTGGTGTCCATTTCACATTATTTGGGGGCCGTTTTTTCATGAGTTCAGTGAGGGGAGTAGCTAACTCAGCAAAGTTGGGAACAAATCTCCAATAATAACCAGCCAGCCCTAAAAATGACCTGACATGTTTCTTTGTTTTGGGGACAGGACAGTTAGCTACAGCTTCTATTTTAGAAATTTCTGGCTTGACTTCTCCATTTACCAGCACATAGCCCAAATAGCTGGTTTCCTGCATGCCCAATGCACATTTGGTAGGATTAATAGTCAGACCTGCATTTTTGATAGCGTGGATAACTTCTTGTAGGTGTTCCAGGTAGCTTTTCCAGTCTGGACTGTACACCACGATATCATCCAGGTATGCAGCACAATAACCAGTGTGAGGGGATACAATTACATCCATGTACCACTGGAATGTAGCTGGCGCACCATGTAAACCAAAGGGCATGGTGGTGAACTGATAGAATCCTATAGGGGTGGCAAATGCAGTTTTATCTCTGGATTCTTTAGCTAAAGGGATTTGCCAGTAACCCTTATTGAGATCAAGGGTACTTATATACTTTGCACTCCCTAGTCTGTCCACCAAATCATCTGTTCTGGGCATAGGATAACTGTCAAATTCTGACACTTGATTAAGTTTCCTAAAATCAAGGCAGATTCTAACACCCCCTTCTTTTTTGTTTACAGTTTCCACTGGAGATGACCAAGAACTCGTCGACTCGTCTATGATGCCCAATTCTTTCATTTTTTGTATTTCTTTAACCACGTCAGCTCTTAACTGCTCTGGTAACCTGTATGTCTTTTGCCTAATAGGACAAGCATTCCTTGTCCTAGAACATGCTCAACCCCCTTTGCTCAGCCTGGTACTGTGGTAAAACTACTGTTAAATGTCTTTAGCACATTACAAATTTCTGCAGTTTGTTCTGAGATTAAGGAAACATTCACCTTTACAGCATCAGCATTTACAGTTTGTTCCAGTCTGTCATAAGCTGTATCAATATCTTCCATATTTGTTTCTGGTAAAACTAGCAAGCAGCTTTTGGCATTTTTTCAACCCATTTCTTGAGCAGGTTAGCATGGTATATCTTAGTAGGATTTTTCCTGTCGGGGGTCTCAATCTCGTAGTTAGTGCCAGTACATCTAAGAACCTTATAAGTGCAACTTCATTAACAGTTTATTTTCTGTTGTGGGTAACAGTAGAAAAACCTTTTCACCCGGCTCGAAAACTTTTTTTTTTTACCCCATGGTCATTATATACCTTCTGCTGCTTTTGGGCCTCTTCCTAATTACCATGGGCAATTTCAACATATTTTGCCAGTTTCTTTCTTAGGGCACACATATAAGACGTTATAGATTGTTTCTGAGTGGGTTTATCTTCCCACGTTTCTTTTATCAAATCCAGTGGCCCTCTTTGCTGCCTACCATACAGCATTTCAAATGGTAAAAACCCCGTTGATGCCTGTGGCACTTCTCTGTAAGCAAAAAGCAGGTAAGGCAAGTATTGGTCCTGATCTTTGCCTTCTTTTACAAACTTTTTTAATATATGTTTTAGGGTTTGGTTAAAATGCTCAACTAGACCGTCTGTCTGAGGGTGTTCTTATGGCAGTGATACCTAGTACTCTGTACAGCTCCTTAAGTAATGCAGCACCAAAATTACTACCCTGATCAGTAATAAATTTCTTTAGATATGCACACTCTGCTGAACATTTTTGCAAGCTCTGCTGCCACTTTTGAAGCTGTGACAGCATGCATTGTAACTGCTTCTGGGTATCGAGTAGCATAGTCGCATTCTACCAGGATAAATCTATTACCCTTTTTACTTTTGTCTAAAGGACCAACCACATCCATTGCAATTCTCTCAAAAGGCACATCTATCAAGGGCAGGGGTACCTTGTCTTTTCTAGTGACTGGAGCTATTTTCTGACACTCAGCACAGGAATTACAATAGGTAGCAACATCTTCATGAATTCCAGGCTCGAAAAATTTATACAGCAATCTGGTAAGGGCTCCCTGAGTGACCAGCCATAGGACTACCATGTGCTATCTGTAACAATTCTGTTCTATACTTCTGTGGTATAACCAATTGTGCTGTCTGGTCCTGTGTCTGAGGTTTAACCCAAACTCTGTACAGTAACCCATTACATTTTTTTAAAAATTGCTCCACCCACAGCTGCTTAAAATAACCCTGGAGAGAAACATCATTAGCTTGTTCTGAAAGAAAATCACAATCTGGAGCCCCCCTTCCCCAAACAATCAGGCATTACTAACTACCCTTCGGGCAGTGACTGTCGCTGGCGATTGGACCTCAGTAGCACCCACGGCACTGAAGACCTCGGCTCCACACTTCCTACTGAAGCCCCCCTTCCCCAAGCAATCAGGTACGGACAGCTCAACAGCTCAGGACTTCAGATTTCGAGTTGAACTCTTGGCACCTTCTTGGGATTGAAACTCATTGGCTGCCTCAGGATATCAGCTTCCTGGTTGGCTTGCGCTTCTCCCAGGACTCACTTAAAATGTTATGCGTGCAGGCAGCGTTAATAATGCTTAGTGTAGGTTTTCATATGTCTTAACTGTAGGCATTATTTACTATCTACTTTTTATTGTTAGATAAGACTTGCAATTCTCTATTGACAACAGCTAACCTGTGCTAGGGAATCAATTTGTGAAGTGTGTTATTGTGCGTTTACCCTGCTTAGCTCTAAGCCCGTTTGGGGCTACGAGACCAAATAAAAAAAAAATATAACAAGAACAAAGAGACTATCTTGATAGGAGTGCAGATCCTGGGCTTATGTGAAGCATTCTGCTGTTGAAGTAGATTGCTGTGCTCTCAGACCTGTCTGGACCCTGTCCTGCCCCCTTTGCCTTTGTTCCTGTCTCTTAATTCACTTGGCCCTTTTTTACCTCTGGCGCCAGCCCCTGGCTAGCCCCCCCTCCCGATTCTTGGATGCAGTCTGTGTTCTTTTGTCTCCCTGAGCAACCGCTTAACTGCAGATTGCATGTAAACCTGGTTCTCTGCTCTCTCCCTAGGCATTACTAACTTGCCCACTCAGGCGGTGACCACTGCTGCGGCTGGGATCGGACCCTTGTAGCACCCCACGGTGCTGAAGACCTCGGCTCCACACTTCCTACTGAAGCCCCCCTTCCCCAAGCAATCAGGTACGGACAGCTCAACAGCTCAGGACTTCAGATTTTCGGCCCACCCCCTCCCTAGACCACCTTAAATGTTTCTTTGCCCTGCCCACTGCATGCTTATTGGACCATACCCCTAACCTTCTCATTGGCTGTTGCTAGCAGCTATCCTATTGTCCTCTTCTGCCCTCTTGTGCCCTCAATCGTTCCTCCTTTAAGCTGTGGGGGAAAAAAAGTAAATACAAATAAATAAGTAGGCAGTTGATTACAATCCAATTTCATGACTTTTTTGACCATGTTTCTCCAATTAACCCTCACTCTGTTTTGCACTATTCCTCTCTACTTGTCTCCTCAAAACTCCCCTTGCGTGTCTGGAGACTATATCACTATAGTTAAACGTGCAGGCATCATGCATTTTGTCAATCTCCTGATATGTGCCACCTTGTATGACCCGCTGGTCTTGGATCCTGTACCTAGCTGGCATGCTGGCACCCAAGCTGGGACCTGGGCAAAAACCCTGTACCTGTCTGTCAGTCCTGGTGTATATCCCAAACTTGTTGCTGCTAAGATTCTCCTATATGTAGCTCTAAACATCCTTGGCCTTAGCACTAAGGTGCCCCCTTGCTATAATCGTGCCCCATGCAAGAGTGAAAAAAAAAAAGTTACTAAAGCTTCTGTTGGTTATCTCTAAGAAACTCTTGCTTCTCCTCTTGCTTTGTTCAGGCAATGTTGAGCTTAATACTGGACCTAGCATTGGCTCGCCAGCAGACCTCCCTAATTTGAAAGGACTTAGCTTCATGCATATTAATGCATGTAGCCTACTAAAAAAAATGTCTCCTATCCAGGCCTGGACAAGTCATACCTCCCCAGATATTCTGGTGATTTCTGAATCTTGGCTCTGCCCCTCAACCAGTAGCCATTCTGTTTACCTCCCTTCCTACTCACTATTCTGAACTGACAGACTGACTAGGGGTGAGAGGTGGCTATTTATGTCAAGCACAAGTACTCTGTCTCCATCTTGGACTCAACCTCGGTCCCCAATGAATCTGAAACTCTATCTCTCCAAGTGGAGATCGCTGTTGGAGTCTCGGTCAGTGTAACTGGCTGTTATAGGCCTCCTTCAGCAGGATTGCAGCTGCTAAACCATTTAAGCAACCTCCTGGGGCATAACTCATTAGAAACAATAACACTTGGGGACTTAAATTTAGACTGGCATTCCAATGCCTCCTCTCCCCTCAAATCCCTTTGTGATTCCTTGGAGCTGTACCAGCTCATCAATGAAGCTACTCATCCAAACAAGAGTAACCCTGCCAAAAGCACCCTGTTGGACCTCATTATAGTTAGTAAGCCTCACCTGTATTCCCTTTCTGGAGTCTTCTTCTCCGACATCCGTGACCACTGCTTTGTCGCTTGTGTTAGGTCTTGTCGTACCCCTACCCTCCCACCTAAATTCACTATAAAAAGAAGCAGATGCAGTTTTGATCCTTGGTCATTCACTGCTGAGCCAAGTTGCTCTCCTCGGTGGCAGGACTTCTATCTAGCAGAATCCGTGGCTCCTGCCTATGACATTTTCCTAGACATTGTGGTAAATGCTTTGAATAAGCATGCCTCACTAGTTACATCCCGTGTTAGAAGCAAATATTGCTGTGGGTTCTCTACTGAACTAAAGAGTGCACTTTGGAACAGGGACAGGCTATGGAAAACTGCTCGCAGATCAAAGTTACCCAATGACTGGAATCTTTTTAGGAGAGCAAGAAACCTCTGTACCAAATTGGTCAGAGAAACTAAGGCTAATTATTCCCGCTCTCAACTTGAAGTCTCTTCCACATGTTCATCAAAATTCTGGAGGACCATTAGAGATATCGAAGGCCATTCTTCTGGTAACTCCTTGCCTGTAAAATCCGGGTTGATACTTCCTCAGTTACTGATAAACCTACTATTCTGGACTCGTTCAACGATCATTTTGCCACTGCCGGACTAGCTTTTGATTCCTCCCCAGCTAATACTCTTCAGGCACAGCTTGGTCTTGATACCCCTGACTCCCCTGAAATTAGCTCATCCTTCTCTCTCCAAGCCACATCCTTGAAGGAAGTGGAGGACCTCTTGCTCCAGTTGGATGACAGGAAAAGCCCCGGGGCTAACCTAATTGATCCTTTCTTTCTAAAGGCAGGCTCCCGTGCTCTAGCCATGCCTATTACTCACTTGTTCAATATATCCATCTCCCAAGGTGTCCTTCCTACTATTTGGAAAACTTCCCATATTGTTCCTGTACTCAAGAATGGGGATCCTAGCGACCTGAATAATTACAGGCCTATCTGTCTCCTCCCTGTACTGTCAAAAATGCTGGAGAAAATCTTTAACTCCCAACTTAGGACCCATCTGGAATCAGCGAACCTCCTCAACCCGCTCCAGTCTGGTTTCAGGGCTCAATATAGTACTATTTCTGCCCTTGCCAAAGTTAGTAATGACTGGCTGGGTGAGCTGGACAAGAAGAATTTTGTTGGTGCAGTCTTCCTGGACCTCAGTAAGGCTTTTGACACTGTCAACCACCCCCTGCTCCTTTCATTCCTCTGGAATATTGGCCTGGATGCTCCCTCTCTTAGGTGGTTCCATAATTACCTATCTGACCACTCCCAGCAAGTTAAGGCTGATGGTGAGGTTTCGTCCCTCAAACCTCTTACCTGGGGTATTCCGCAAGGCTCCATCTTGGGACCCCTGCTTTTCGCAATCTACATTAATAGAATTAATGCCACCATTAATAACGCCAAAATACATCTCTTTGCAGATGACACAGTGCTGTACACTAGTGGGCCATCTCTCAACGTAGTACTCTCATCTCTCCAGAGAGAGAGAGAATTTGATCTGCTGCAACTCCAGCTTCTAAAACAGAAGTTGCTCCTGAATGTGAAGAAAAGTGAAGCCATGCTCTTCTCTCCCTTAGTCCAACTCTGCTATCCCGCCCTCTCATGGTTCTCTATCTTCCATCTCCACCATCCTGGGGGATCAGTTGGAATATGTGTCTTCTTTCAAATACCTCGGGGCTTGGATTGGCAGTTCTCTCTCCTTCCAGGGTTATATTGAAGAGCTAATCAAGAAACTCAGACAGAGACTAGGACTATTCTTCAGGGTAAAAACCCTTCTAGCAAGGGAGGCAAAAAAGCGGCTAGTCCAAACTACATTTCTCCCCTTGTTAGACTATGCCGACTTCCTATATAACCAAGGTCCTACTGGTACTCTTGCCAAACTCGATATACTCCACCACAGAGCCTTAAGGTTCATAATGGAGCTCCCCTACTCCACCCATCACTGCCTCCTATATACTGCTGTGGGTTTGCCTTCCCTTACCCTCAGGCGTCGGAGAAATGCAGTACTCTGGACCTACAGAGCCATTGCGAATAATCTACCCAGCTATATCACAGCTTGCCTACCATTAAGCCCCCAATCTAACTATGCTCTGAGAAGTACTTCTTACGTAACCCTGAAAATCCCGAAGGTTAGATCCCGCTTCAGCAGGGCATCTATAAGGCACGTACTTTCCTTTCTGTGGAACAAGCTGCAAAAAACCCTGAAAATAAACCTCCCTTGCAGGCTTGCGGCATTTAAAGCTTTAATCACCCACCAACTCAAGGAATCTTGTGACTGTTTCCCTTAATCCCTTGGACTGCAGCCGTTGTGCTTACTCTTGCGCCCTCTCTGCCACCCCTTGACCCAACTCCCTGCCCTCTCCTTGCCCCTTCCATCCTATGCAACCTATTACCTTTCTGCCCCTCTGTTAAAACAAAAACAATAAAAACCAAAAACAATAATTTTTCCCATGATGAAAAGCCATAATCTAGTTAACACCAGTTCAGTGTATCACAATGTACCATGCTTTTAACTTGTATATTTCTTTTGTGGTTCTGTATTTTGTATTCCTTGTGTGTGATGGCTCTGCGATAGCCTGTTCATATCTGATATAATGTATACTGCCATGTTGGCAGCAATTTCAATCCTGTGGTTTCATTTTGTACCTTTGTATTTTCATCCCAGGTTCACCTCAAAAATAAGTTCTGCTCAACGATGTCCGCCTGGTTAAATAAAGATTTTTTTATTTATTATTATTTATCCTCCTATGGCCACCTCTCTACACCCCAGCTGTACTTCTCGCAGCCCGTCAGCTGGGATCCGGCTGCTGTCCATCTCACCAGGGACTGCTTGCACCCCTCTATAGCCCCTGCAGCTTACTCCCTGCAGTGGGGTGGCAGGGAGCCCCCAACTCCCCACCCAGACGGATCCAGCTCGGGGTGCTAGCATCCCAACAAACACTCGCGGATGGCCATCAAGCCGTATGAAGTGCCACTCTTTTCCGTTTCAGGATTCCCAGAGTCGGTGTGCATGAAATGATGCTAGCGGTCGGGAGCGCGCACACGTCCGCGCACGCCCCCATGACCAGGTGTCTGCCCCCTGACTCCACCCCTAAGTACAGTGTGCGCTTCCACCTCCCAGCCTCCGCCAGGTGGCAGTCGGGCACCAACCGCATGGACCCTCCCGGAGAGAGAGGAGAGCAGTCCTTGATGCTCAATCCCTCTCCTCCTCCCCACAGCCCCTGGCGACCTGAGCTCACTCCCGAACCCGGGTCGCTGGCGTGGTGTGAGGTGTGGCATCCAGTGCCTCAACCCTCACTACCACTGGGCCAGCTAAATAAAGATTTTGATTGATTGATTGAATCAGTTATCAACTTAGTTTCAGCATTTTCATGTTTTAACCCTTTATGTCCATCAGTCATTTGTTGCCACAGTTTCTTCAGGCATCGTCTTTCTTTCCTGGATTTCTGGATCTTGGAGCTGTGCTTAAATGAGTCTGAATCAAAATCACTGAAAGAAAAAGTATTCCCACCATTTGAGATTTTCTTTGCCTGAGCTCTTGTTACCACTGCTGCTGAAACATCAGGATTTACTCCCTCCTTGATTAGCTCAGTAAGTCCTGGAAAGTCATTTCCAATAACCACAGGTACAGGTAACTTAGGCACTACCCCCACTTTCATTTGGTGCGACACACCCTTAATGGTCAGTCACTTGGGTGGTGGGATAGTATCGAGTATCCCCATGGATGCAGATGACACCAGTACCTGGTCCTTTTGCACAGTGTTTTCCCAGCACTTCAACATGAACTAGGGTCTGTCTGCTTCTCGAATCAGTGAGTCCCATTACAATCTTGTCCCCCACCTTCACATCTGTTAAGTACTTGCCCCAATTTGCCAAGGACAAATCTGTTCTAGTGCCATTCTCCTTACTATGGCAGTTTCTTGCAATATGGCCTGGCTTATTACAGTTATAGCAAATAACGTCTTTGGGCATAGATTTGTTACCCCCACCAGAGTTCTTATCAGGCTTGGAGCTTAAATGGGAGAAAGAGTGTCTTACTGGTACTTGGATGTTACTTTGCCACTGTGGCATCTGTCTGGCCATTTGGTAGTCCACAGGCTTTTCCCTGTTCTCTGGTTGGTGTTGCCTTACCCAAAGCTGCATATCTGTAAGCAAGATGTTGATGAATTGCTCTATGGCAAATGTGTCGATCTGTGGGACTGTTTTGCCCTCTGGTTGGAGCCATTTTATCAAGAGTTGTCTGAGATGGATGAAGACTTCGAGGATTGTCGACTGAGTTGTACTTTGGAGATCTAAATATCTGCCTGCAGGTCTCTCTTGAGATGTCATGCCTTTTCAGGATTTCGCTTTTGACCAGGTCATAGTTTTCTGACTGTGCAGTTTCCATATTGCTGTAGGCAAGGTGGGCTTTCCCTGTCAGTTAGGGTACCAGTCTGATTGTCCATTGATGTTCTGGCCATTGGCACCAGTGGAAACTCTTTCAAAAGTTGTCAGGTATGCCTCAATATCATCCGAGGGACACAACTTTGTAAGTTTAATGGCTTTTAAGTTGCTTGTGTCTGTTGTTCATATGGATCTGTGCCAGATTCTCTGCCTTTGATAGCTTGCAAGGTATCCAGCCATCGCTGCTCCTGTCGCTGCATCTCTTCTCTCATCTGCTGCTCCTGTCGCTGCATCTCTTCTCTCCTCTGTTCTTCTAAATGCTGAATCTCTTTTTCTCTCTGCTTCTCAGTCTCTTTTTGTTGTATAGCTCACCATTTGAAAAAGTCCATCAGGCTTTCTGGATCTGTCACTGCCTGCTCTTTTCCCATAACTTGTGCTGGCTGTACAATCTTGGCTTGGACTTCTGTCTCTGCTAGTTTGGCTGCCATTCTCCTGGTAACCACTCCTGGACTTGCTGCTGCAGAATCCATACCTTTCTCTGTGCTTCCCTGGTACTAGGTCCAGTACCTATGCACAAAACTCCTGGTTAAGAGTATGCACAGCGTAAATCCCACTAACACCATCTGTCATCAAGGCACAGGTCAGGAAGCATAGGAAAACCAGGAGCAGTTGTAGAATTCACCAAAAATATTTATTCAGAATTACAAACCTTTGAGTCAGGGACTTGTTTCCAATGGCTCCAAATCAGATTACATACAGATTCACAGGCTTAGAAATGCAAGGTGCAGTAAGACATATTAGACAGAGTACATGGGTATAGGCAAGAAACAGGAGAGTAATGGTGTAAGGATACAGTCTTAGCAGGTAGCAGTACAACACAAATACAGAAAAACACAGGCATATTACAGACCTTAGTCATACAGCAATTACATTAATAGAGAGGAGGTCCTATACAGGATAGCAGCTAAATTCGGTTCAAAGACAAGTTCAAAATTAAGGCAGTGTAGCCTGGAGGAGGCTATTGACATCCAGGGTCTAGATAAGGATCTGAGAGGGGAAAAAAGGCCCGGAGTGTTAGGGCAGTACCTGTTGCAAGCACATGCAGCTGCAAGTGGATAGGAGGTGGCTCTTTAGAGCTGTCTTAAATGGACTTATTTTTGAGAGTTGGGTAGTTGGGGGGGAGAGGGCATTGTACCAGTGAGGTGCCCTTTAGTGGAAGGATCTCTGGGCAAGTGAGGTCCACGCCCTCTGGAGTTTGAGAGTAGTCCTGTGTGCACTGCAAGTAGAGGCAACGGAAGATGCCAGGTGTAGGGAGGAGGAGACTTCTGGTGGGGAGAGGCCTAGAAGTATTTTTTTTGCCAGGAGGCAGGTCTGGTAGTGAGTCCTTTTGTCAAGACTGAGTATGTTGTCTAGGGAGCATAGGGTGCACATGTGGGTCCATCTGTCTGCACCAGTGAGGAGTGTGATCGCAAATTCTCTCACTGTAAGTATTACCTGAGCAACCACTCCCGTCGTCACGGGGCAAAAACCACACCACTGGGTTTTGTCTTAACGTCGCTTTATTTGATCAAACCTTACACATGCATGTGGGACTTCTACAACGGAGAAGTTCCCCGATTACAATTTACAGCAGCTTTTTATAAGCTAGATTTTGCACTTCTTATCTTGAAAAATACCAACATTTTAGTATAAGCCAATCATAAGACAGCATAACAAGTTTTCAGCAATGTAACAGAAAAAAAAGACAAGTTGATATGTATGAGGTACTTTTCCACTACTTGTTCCATTTCTTTCCCAACACTGCTTGATACATATGCCTGGGTCAAGCTGACCTGAGAGAGACAATGAGTTTCACTCACACCATAGCAATGTCTCTACATACTGTTATCTTTATATTTTGTCCGAGCCTGTTATACAGGCTGGTACAACCAGTTCTGCTCAGTTTTATCTAGCTTTCTGTTTTTACAAATATACCTCAAATAACCTCAGTATCATTCTATAACCCTGTAAAAAAGAAAACATGAACTCAGAAATTTCTACTACATTCATTATGACTTTGTTACAGCATGACTTTCAAAGCAAGCATAGCTTCAAGGCATATATAAAAATTCCCTCACACTCTCCCCCTTTGATACTATGTATCAACTAACCGATCCTTTTACTTTTTCTCACTTTATATTTTGGTCACAATCTGGCTCGTTTTGTAATGGAAACACCCCTCCAGTTTAATGGGGTCCTTTTGTTCGGGTTGTAGCAAGGGGCAGGTAGGTGGCCCCGTGACACCATATAGTTGCACAGGCATTGTAGGAGAAGTTTGATTAGGACAGTCAGTAGCCAGAGTGCCAATATGACCACTTACAAGTACTGTCACCCAATGGATAAGAGTAGCACCCCAGTCACCAACTACGCTTAGAAGCCATGACCGTGGGTCCCATATTTATGTGTAGCAAGCTTAGAAAAATGCAAGGCTGGAATTTCTCAAGAAATTATGACAGCATAGCCTGGACACCTGTACATTAATACATTTTCATAATTTAAGTTTTTTTATCATGTTTGTAGCTACATTTCTGAGACATCCGTTAATAAAATTGGTTGGTTACTTAGATGTACCTGACATTTTGCCAAGACAGGGGAGTTATTCTCACTCTTGGAGGGAAACAAATGGTGACAGAATAGTATATTTATCTCAAATAACTTTTGTTTGGGAGCCAGAAAGCATATGAGAGAAGTGACTAGCTTGCTACAAATGTCAAAGTAACCTTGTACCAGCAACTAAATGAGGTATCTCATTATTTTTTATCAGTTTTTTGTTAAACATGTATATATTTTTTTTTAACACGAGAGAATTATATGATGAGAAACTTTTAACAGTCAAGGCTAAACACAGCTGTGTGCATATCTCGGCCACAGCCTCATTTTATGCTTTCAGCTATTTTTTTTTTCATTGTATAGAATTTTACAATTAACCCTTTTAAAGTCTTACACGCACACATTTTAAGTGACATAGTGGTATTTTCCACTTGCAGCCTTTTGCTACTAGATATACTAATTTACATGTTGGTATCATTTAGTCATTTACTAACCATTTTTACCTTTTACTAGCCCTTTAGCAATTTACACTAGCCATTTTACACCTTTTTATTTCCTCAGTTTTATGGTTAGCCAACTACACATTGTTGATAAAAGTTTGGTCACTGATTACTAAAACCTTGGCCACTGACCACTGTTAATAATTTCCACCCTGAAGATAGGAGGCCCCTGAGGGACTTGAACATTCACAAAAATTGAACATAAATGTAAAGATATTAGTTAATAACTGAAGGTTAAAAAAAAAACTAAACATTTCTACTTTTAGACTGTTAGACTAGGTGAATAGGTATATGATTTAAAACTGGTTGCCAGCATACAGATAGTCAAGGCATTTATAAAAGCATCCTGTTCTGGAGTTGGTACAGGGTGGTTACAGACAGAACACAAATCGTGAGTTTGTAAAACATAATACAGAATTGAGGGATGTCAACACCACAATTGAAATATGTGAAAAAATGCTAACATGTGACACCACATATAACACAATATAACATAACAATTTTGTTGATGAAAAAGAGTTCATGGAATTCACTTTGAGAGTGAATAAGGTAGATGCTACCTTGTGTTGAGGTGTGTCACACCCTTGGAGCTTGATTGAAGAATCTATTGATAATGTCTCTTGACAGACAAGTCCTTATAAAACATAACAGTCCATGAAATGAACAGTTCATAAGTTCATATAAGTATCCACAAGTTGATGTAGTTACAGTACAGATGAAATGTCATTTGCAGAATGGTGGTAACCCCACAAGGCATATGGGGCAATGCAGACAGTAATTTAAAACAAAACACCAGCATAGTAGAAAAGTCAGTGTTCATTTTGCTGGCTGGCTGCTGGATGGCTGATTAGTAGACACACTGGCCAGAGGTGCATTGAGTCCTTTTAATGGAGTAGCCACACACACACACTGGCATGGCATTTGTTTTGTCGTAGTTGATTACACCCCGGCATAAAGATTAACAGTCCATAAAAAGGTAACGATTGACAATAAACCATTAAGAACACAGTCCATAACAGAGCAATAGGGTTGTAGAAAGTACCAGCCATGTTTGGAACAAGCGCAGTGAAGAAAATGGATGTATTGCTTGAAGGTCAATTGAAGCAGAATCTTCTCGCTGGAGTTAGGGGTGCCCTTCCCAGACTTAACTTCATAGTAAGCAGAAACAATAAGCTTGATTGCAGAGTCTGAACTGACTGGACCTTCTTCAGTTGATTTAAAGTTCTACAAATAGGTGTAATTTTGCTGAAAACATTACACTTGCAGAGGTAATAATAACTGATTCATGCAATAGTCCTTATAAGGAACCAGTCAGGCACAAAGATGGTGATAACATCAAAACTGTGGCAGTTGTTTTATTTTTAAGGAAAAAGATGAAGGTCTTGGCAACTTAGATAAAAGTATTACTGCTGTTGAACGTGGAGATCTTATGTGTGCCACACTGTGAAACCTCAAACTTGCAAAGTGTGTTGACACTGAGGTAAAACACATAAATAACAATCTTTTAAACCATTTACTTTTGTTTTGTAAAGAGTGGTGTGACAGAGCCTAAATTCTGGCAATTAGAAAAGAAAAAGAAAATGGGACATTAACGCACACCTGGGGGTGCAGGCCAAGGTTCAATTATACCATTTGACCATCTGTAAATCATGACAATGTTATGGTTACCTCCTGCTTTTAAATCACAGAAGCAGTTATGACAGTGATGAACATTATTTCCCTGTCTGTTGCAAGCAGGCCTGACTGAGACCTGAGTTATAAAATCTTGTAATGTTACAATACATAGATACATAGATACATAGACAGTGTCAGCAGATAAGGGCCTATGGCCCACCCAGTCTGCCCATTTGAGCTTGTAAGTTCAGTTTGTTTTCCTAGAAGTCTGTTTCCCCTTACCCCTTTGGGGGAACAGTGATGTACCTTGCAACCTTTGTGGATACTACACTGGAAGGGATAGAGGAAGGGTAGTTTACCCCTTCCCCCCAAGCTCCTACTGATGGAAGAGACAGCTTGAAGTGAAAGAGACAGCTCGAATACTGTAGCAATAAAAAGGTTAGCTGTGGATGGTGACATGATCCCCACCTACTACACTTTAAATTATAACAAGATAATATTACAATTAGTTTAGTAAGTTTCATACCTTACTATAAAGATGGGGAACTTTTTCTCTAGAAGAAAGAGAAGAAACACAGACAAACAACAAAAACAAACACACACCAGTTTAAAAATAAAACAAGATTATTTCCATAGGATAAAAGAAGCCAAGTCCCTGGTTCCTTATCCTAAGCATGACAAAATGTCAGCTGAGTTTATAAAAATCCAGATTGATGGTAATACCGACGACGTATCTCTTAGAATGCATTTCAAAAGACAAAAAATGATTACACCATGGTCACACATAAAAACAAAAGCCATTGTTTTTAACTGTAGATGGTAAACTCTCAAAAACAGCTGTAATAGTCCTTTTTTCAAAAGCGTACTATATATATATATAATAAAAATATGGGGAGATGATGAATAATTCTCCCCTTTCAGATGGAGTATTGCCTGTGTTGGCTGCAAGTCAGAAGCAGTGAGACGAGAAGAAAAGTTTGTTCCTCTTCACTTAGAATACTAGTTTTGCAATAAAAAGTCAAATTACATGGTTCACTCTTGGTGTGCTTTCATGAAAACATACATTTTGTGTGAAAAGTTGTGATTTAGGTATGGAATACACATCAAGTTTGAACTGGTAGTAACATAAAATGTTGAAACACAAGAAGGTCAAATAACGTGCAAAAAGGTCACAGTGTGCATGCAAGGGTCATAAACCAGTTATTTTTTTTAGTGTCCTTGAACACTACTGATATTAAATATCTTTAAATAATAATAAAGCATACAATAAAACTGCTGGCCAAGACAGTACACACACATACACATACACAAAAAGAAATACTTAACACAAAATAAGACTGACATTGTTTCACACCAATTTGCTGAGGTAATGCCCATAGTTTCATTAGAAAACTGTACGTGTTTTAGATATATGCTGCCTCCCTGTCTTGTAACACTGACAATTTTAAATCAACACATTTATACATATCGCCATGCCAAATCTTTCCAGAACAAAACACTTTTAAACAGATTTTAACTCCGTTAAAACACAGCACAACATATCATCTGTAAGTGAACACATCTTGTATAACATGGTTACACCTTTTGGCACATAGCCAAAATATGGCACCCTGCCATTTTGCAAAAAGTTTCTGGTTATAACTAGAAGTATGATAAAGCCATTTATAGCTGTTAACACATTACATTTTCACCTAGCAGTGGCTTGGCACATTGCTTGCAAACTACAAATCTTTCTGCACATTGCAATCTATATGACGTCATAACTCTTCACCATCAACACTACCTGCTCCAATCCAACAACTACAAACAAAAGTTCTTCACTGACCCTATCTAGGCAGCACAAATGTTCCATTAAAAATAAAGCCAATTAAAACAGTCAGCTATGAGGCAAAGAAGCTTTCTTTTTTACTGTAACATGTTGTGCACTGAAGGCAGTCAATCCTATCTCGCAACCTTGACAACAGAACATAATTACAGAACACAGATATAAGCTAGAAAATATGCACGAGAAAGACGGAGCATTACCTTGTTTAGTATATGTATTACAGAAATAAAACAGACAGACATAAAACAACTTTGAATAAAAAATTCAGACTTACCCGGTGCCAAGGTATTTTTCTTCTTCTTTTCCGATACACTAGTCTGAGTAAGAAAACTGACTGCAGGACCTTCATGATAATTTCCAAACACTGCAGCTATTAACCCTTTCAAAGGTTTTCTTTGACTATTTTAGTAACCTGCCAAACCAAGTCTTTTTCCAGAGCTCTGGTTTGCAGTTTAAAACAAAACAAAAATCTCTAACAGTACTAGGTTGAGATCCATCTGGTAGAGGTCCCCAGTACTTGGGTTTGGGATTAAATGTTTCAGCCTCTATAGGAGGCAAGGGAACTTGAAATTGATACAGAAAAACTTGAAACTACACAGATAGGCAACATGGGGGGGGGGAGGATTTTCAAATCATCCCGTCTGTAGTCATCTACTGTGCCATACATCCACAGTAGTTTATTTTTCTTTCTCTAGATGTTGCTTATCTAACTTACTTAATCAGCCGCTGTTTTCTCCTAAAGCAGCCTGAACTGTGAAAGCCATCATTGGCTCTAACAGTATATACTTGCAGCAAGCACAAATTACAAGTACAAAGGGCAGTGCAGTTGCCCTTGTAATTTGTTTGGTCAAACTTGTCAAACATACATTTTGCCGGTCCAGATAATACTAACTCTGGACCCAGCTATTTTTTCCTTGTTTCCATATTATCTAGGCCTGTCCTTTATAGTGCACACTCGCTCCAAGGTATTCTTGTACTTACAGTGATGATGAGTGTCGCCAGCCCCTAGGCGCACATCCTGATGGGGTTCCACAAAAATGTCCTTCTTTTTGTCCAAGGGAAACAACCCGATCATGAGGTGACATGGACCAAGAACTCATCCTGCCGACTATGCCAAAACTGTGATCGCAAATTCTCTCACTGTAAGTATTACCTGAGCAACCACTCCCGTCGTCACGGGGCAAACACCACACCACTGGGTTTTGTCTTAACGTCGCTTTATTTGATCAAACCTTACACATGCATGTGGGACTTCTACAATGGAGAAGTTCCCCGATTACAATTTACAGCAGCTTTTTATAAGCTAGATTTTGCACTTCTTATCTTGAAAAATACCAACATTTTAGTATAAGCCAATCATAAGACAGCATAACAAGTTTTCAGCAATGTAACAGAAAAAAAAGACAAGTTGATATGTATGAGGTACTTTTCCACTACTTATTCCATTTCTTTCCCAACACTGCTTGATACATATGCCTGGGTCAAGCTGACCTGAGAGAGACAATGAGTTTCACTCACACCATAGCAATGTCTCTACGTACTGTTATCTTTATATTTTGTCCGAGCCTGTTATACAGGCTGGTACAACCAGTTCTGCTCAGTTTTATCTAGCTTTCTGTTTTTACAAATATACCTCAAATAACCTCAGTATCATTCTATAACCCTGTAAAAAAGAAAACATGAACTCAGAAATTTCTACTACATTCATTATGACTTTGTTACAGCATGACTTTCAAAGCAAGCATAGCTTCAAGGCATATATAAAAATTCCCTCACAGGAGCCTGCAGGCTTTGATTAGGGCCAGTTCGATTCTGCTGAGGGCAGTGGCATCAGCTACAGCATAGACTGGGAGGCCGTAATCTATCAGTGATAGAACAGAGGAGGTAACGGCCAATCTGAGGGCCTCAGGGGGAAAACAGTCCTTATGGCGGTATAGGAGGCCTGTACGCATGTTAGTTGCTGAGATGTGGAGGTTGATATGGGAGTGAAAAGTGAGGGCAGAGTTGAAAGTGATGTCCAGGTATTTGTAGCTGTTAACTTGCTTAAGGGGGAGAAGTGAACTGGATCGTATATGGAGGGGTGTGTTTTTAGCCTTATTTTGTTGGTGAGCAACTAACATTGTTTTAGTTTTTTTAATGTTATTGATTAGTCTGCTGTCACTAAACCAATTTTCAATTTGGCTAAATGAGTGTTGCAGGGTGGTCTGAAGAGAGGAGGGGTCAGGATGTGAGGAGAGGAGAGGAGAACAGCATCATCTGCATAAAGAAGGACTTTGCTGGGGCAGGAGATTGGTAGCACATTAATGTAGAGACTAAAAAGAACCCCAGAACGGACTGGGTGGGTGCTGGAGAGAGTGTGGTTTATTTTGATGCACTGAGACCTTGCAGAGAGATAGCTAGTGAACCAGTCCAGCGGGCCTTGGGAGAGACCTAGTTGTTGAAGGGTGTCAAGTAGGAGTGGGTGGCAGACCGTATCAAAGGCTTTGGAGAGGTCAATATAGACAGTCCCCACAAGGTGGCCTTTGTCGAGTGTTTCATGGAGGAAGCTTGAGAACTCAACCAGAGCAGTGGTCGTACTATGACCTGGTCAGAAACCGTGCTGCTTTTCGCATAGTAGGTTGTGGGAGGTAAGATATTCTGATAATTGGTCTGCCACTATTTTTTCCAAGGCTTTAGAAAGAGGGGGAAGAATAGAGATTGGTCATAGTTGCCAGGGGAGAAGGTGTCACCACCTTTGAGGATAGGGGTGATTACAGCCTTTTTCCAGGCAAGGGGGAACTGGCCCAGGCAAAGGGAGTGGTTTAATAAATCAGTCAGGGGGTTTAGGACTACATCAAGGACCTGTTGAAGGATCCTGGGGTCCAGAGGGGCTGAGGAGGGGCTGGTGCCCTTGAGGGCTTTTGTTAGGTAGTGCCTGGCTTAATTTGGCAAGATGGTCCTCAGGTGGAAAGAAGGATGGGGAAGGTGTTGTGGTGGGGGGTAAGACTGAAGAAGTTGTCAAGGAGAACTGCACTGAAGTCTGAGAATGCGGTGTTGTCAGTGATAGCTGCCCCATCGAGGTTGAGTAGGGATGGGGAAGGGGAGCAGGACTTTCCATTTAAATCCTTAATGTTGTCTCAGAAATTCTGAGCAGACCCCCAGGAGGAGGCAAGTGAGGATCTGCAGTATTCCGCTTTTGCCTTACGAATTGCCTATGTACATTTGTTGCGCTCAGCATTGTAGGCCTGCCTATCGCCAGGCTTGACGGAGGAGGTGGCTCTGTGCCAGAGATTGTTGGAGCTGTAGGATCAGCGAAGGTGTGATCCATGGCTCGCCTCGTTTCTTAGTGCGGGTCTTAGTTAGTGGATTAAAGATGTCACACGCCTTAATGAAGGAGTGGGTGAAGTATTTACACTAGCAGTAACATAAAAAATAAACTTGTTCAGTATAACTATTTTCAAAGGTAAAAAAAAATAGAAAACTCCATCCGAGTTTTTCTTCAATCTCTGTGTCCCTTTTTCTTTCTCAAGCTGATGCAGCTCAGCTCTTGTATACGTCCTTCCAACTCCCATTCTTAACAAGCATCCTGTTCTTGTATGCTTCAGGCAGGTGCAAGGCAGTAACACACTGTGCCTGAGCTGAGGCCCCATCTCCACAGCTCATCTGCAAAAGGCTTAAAAATTGAACTCAGGTAACCTCTTGAGTTTCTAATAGCTTTCAATAATCTCAAACTATAATTATATACATTTCAACAGTAACACTATATATTTTCTAAACAAAAGGGATCCCAATATCAGTTACATTTCCACACAATGATTTGCATATATTTTTATATCAGCAGATATGCAAGGGAGAAAAAGACAGACAGCAAGAGAAGACTGACAGACAGTGAGAGGCAAAGAACTGCGAGACTGAAGGGATGATCAAATCCTAGGTCTCAAGAAAATGTGGTTACGCAACCAGACAGACAAGAGACAGGAAAGGGGAGAATAAAACATATCCCTGCATTCAAACTCTTTCCATAACAACTGGACACGGTCCTATTCAATCCCGTCACACACCCAAGCTCACAAGCTTTTCTTACACCCTAACTAAGGCCAAGCAGCAGGAGTGGATGGACTATGGTGGGCTCAGATGGAAGACGTCCAGAGGAGGGCAACTAAAATGGTGCAGGGCCTGCATCAGAAACCATATGAAGAGAGACTGAGAGAGCTTAATATATATACCCTTGATGAAAGGAGGGACAGGGGGGACATGATAGAAACTTTTAAGTACCTCAAGGGAATCAGCAAAGTCCAGGAGGGTAGCATCTTTCAGAAAAAGAGATGTGTAAGAACAAGGGGGCACAATTTAAAGATAGAGGGGGGACAGCTCAGGGGTAATGTGAAGAAATTTTTTTTCACGGAGAGAGTGGTGGAGGATGTATGGAACCGCCTTCCTGGGGAGGTTGTTGGGTCTAAAAACAGTGAGGGAATTCAAACATGCATGGGACAGACATAAGGCAATTGTAGTGGGAGGCTGCTGGAAGTAGGCTGTTGGTTAACTAGAATCTGTAACTTATCCAATAGGAAGGGAAATGGGAAGACTGGGTGGGCCAAGTGGTCCTTATCTGCCATCAAAGTCTATGTTTCTATGTTTCAGAGAGGGTGAGGGAGGTGGTGCAGAGACCCATTCCCATGCTGGTAACACTACGAAACTCCTTCACAGTACTGGAGGAATGGCATGGTTCAGCACAGGCCCCCAAGATAGAGTCCCAGAGGGATGGAAGGGATGTCCAGGCTGGACCCCGAAGGGAAGACAGTAGCAGACCCCAGCGGAGAAGGAAACAACTCCCGGTTGGGGACTCCATTGTCAGGGGAATCTAGCTGGGAATGGGGAGAAATGGGGATAGGGAGGTAAAGTGCATGCCAGGAGGCACTGCTCAGAGGGACAGCAGGTGAAACCTAGTGATTGCAAGGCCTATTGCTAGGAGAGGGCAGCTCAATGTCATTGTCCTCTTGGGGACAAATGATCTCGCAAGGGATGAGGAGGGGTTAGGTCAAGTGCAGGAGGAATTTCAGGGACTGGGAAGAAGCCTCAAGCAGACAGCAACCTCCATGTCCTTCTCGGAGGTGCTGCCTGTCCAAGTCATGGGGGAAGGTAAGACATGTCGCATCATTGACTTCAACAACTGGGTGAAGGGATGGTGCAAGGATGAGGGTTTAGGCTATGTGGTGGACTGGGGCCCCACCTGGCAGGATGGAGGCCTGTATAAAAGGGACAGCCTGCTTCCATTCAGCGGGGGAACCAAAGTCCTCACCACTAAGTTTAAAAACTTTCTTTCGAAGGATTTAAACGTGCCAGGGTGGTAGTGGTAGAGTAGAAGGTGAAATGGACCAACCCCCATATCAAATAAATATACATTTAGGCCCTGGCAGTAAATACAAATCAGATCACCCAAACAGTCTCATAAACAAGGAACAGACTGACTCAAACAGGGCCAGGGAGGACAGCCAGTCTAGTGGGAGGAGGCAAATGGGAGTGGGGGGGCAGAAAGCACACACTGGAGAGCCATGTGTACCAATGCTCAAAGCATGAGCAACAAAATCAGTGAGCTGGAGGCTACTATGGTAGAAGCAAACCTGGACATCGTGGCCATCACTGAAATATGGTGCAACGACAACCACAGCTGGGAGGTGGTGATTCTAGGATATAATTTATTCAGAAGGGATAGAGTAGGCAGAAAAGGGGGAGGGGCGGCATTGTATGTGAGGGACAACACAAAGACCACAGACAACATAGTAATCAGGGAAACAAAGAAATTCTATGGGTCACACTAGAGAAGAGGAACAGAACAGCCATCCACACAGGGGTGGTCTACAGACCCTCATCTCAGGAGGAATCAATGGAAATGGTAAATTCATTTCAAAAAATGGCACTTAAAGGGGAGATGTTGTTAGTAGGGGATTTCAACCTCCCAGATATGGACTGGACTCTAAACACAGCTGCAACAGCTAGGAATTGACAATTCCTTGAAGGTCTCAATGAGTTATTCCTAGCACAACTGGCCACAGAACCAACTAGAGAGGGGGAAATACTGGACCTGGTGCTTTCAAACAGGGAAAATGTGTGTAAGGACTCAGTGGGGGAGCACCTGGGTAATAGTGATCACTGGACAGTGTGGTTTGAGGTGCTAGCTGAGCAGGAAACTAGCTCCATGAGGACAAAAATCTTAGATTTCAGGAGAGTGAACTATGGTAAAATGGGAGATTTCCTGAAGGCAGCCCTAGAGGGGTCTCAGAGATGTTTACGGTGGGAGAGCAGTTGAAGACAATGAAGGCAGGCATTGAGGATGCAACACAACTCTTTATCAAACAACTAACCAAATTAAATTGAAGAAAGAAACCACTATGGTTCTCTAGAGAAGTGGCAGTAAAGGTTAAGGTAAAGAGGCTGACCTTTAAGGTTTACAAATGGAGTCCGGAAGACGGAGACAGAGAGATTTACCAGGTTAAACAAAGGGAAGCAGGGAAGGCAGTTAGGATGGCAAATGCTCAGATGGAAGGAAGGATAGCAGATTCGATAAAAAATGGAAAAAAATTTTTGGATATATAAGTGATAGGAAGAAAACTGGAGGGGGTATTGTCAGGCTGAAAACTAAGGGAAGGGGATGCGTGGAGGATAATGGACTCAAGGCAGAAGTACTGAACAATTATTTATTTTCAATATTCACTATGGAGGGAGTAGGAAATGGCCCATCATTAAAGGTAAGGGACACTGAGGGAAGGGAGGGAGGTGGATACTAGTACATGCTCAGTGGACAGAATCCACAGGGAACTCGCATCAATGAAGGTCGATAAGGCAATGGGACCAGATGGGGCACACCCTAGGGTACTGAAAAAGCTGAAGGAGGTGTTGGTGACACCACTAGCAGCTTTGTTCAGGTTATCGTTAGATACAGGGGAGGTGCCAGAGGATTGGAGGAAGGCTGATGTGGTGCCACTACACAAGACTGGTAGCAAGAAAGAGGCAGGTAACTACAGGTCAGTTAGACTGACTTCTGTGGTATGCAAATTAGTGGAAAAACTCTTAAAGGAAAAGACAGTGGATCACCTGGCAACAAATGTCCTCCAAGACCCGAGTCAGTATGGCTTCACTGAGGGGAAGTCATGCCAAGCCAACCTCATGAGAGTTTTTCAACTGGGTAATCAGGGAAGTGGACCAGGTAGGAGCTGTGGACGTAGCATATCTTGATTTTAGTAAAGCTTTCAATACGGTTCCCCACAGAAGGCTGTTAAACAAACTGGGGAGCCTGGGTGTGGGATACAAGATACTGAGATGGGTGGGAAACTGGCTGGGAAATATAAGTCAGAAGATGGTGGTAAATGGTACAGGCTCTGCAGAGGGGAGAGTGACAAGTGGAGTTCCCCAGGTATCAGTGTTGGACCCAGTCCTCTTCAATGTCTTCATCAGTGACATTGCTGCAGGGCTGGAAGGGAAAGTTTCCCTGTTTGCAGATGACACAAAACTCTGCAACAGAGTGGACACACCAGATGGGGTAGATAAAATGAAAAGGAACCTACAAAGGTTGGAAGACTGGTCCAAGGAGTGGCAGCTAGAGTTTAATGCTAAAAAAATGCAAGATCATGCATATGGGTAAAAACAACCCAGGGGCAGTTTACACCCTAGGGGGAGAGGAAATTTGAAGTTCCAGACAGGAGCGGGATCTAGGAGTCATCTTCTTGGATGACCTGAAGGTGGCCAATTAATGCCACAAGGCAGTAGCAAAAGCTAGCAGGATGCTGGGCTGCACAGGTAGGTGAATAACCAGCAGAAAGAAGGAGGTGATACTCCCACTGTATAGACAACTAGTGAGGCCTCACATCGAATACTGTGTCCAATTCTGGACACCCCGTCTTCAGAAGGATATAAACAGGGTGGAGCACGTGCAGAGGAGGGCAACCGAAATGGTGAAGTGGCCTTCACAACAAACCGTATGGAGACAGGCTGAGAGAGCTAAATATGTATTCACTGGAGGAAAGGAGAGAGAGGGGGAACATGCCTGAAATATATAAATACCTCTTGGGAAGAAGAAGAAGAAGAATCAGCTTTTATATAGTGCTTTTCATACACAGTATCCCAAAGCGCTTTACAAGCAATGCTAGACTGGTAGTGAAGTGAGTGACTGAATGTGTGGTGGCAGCCATATCACACATCATCACCCACACACATGCATGAACCGGTTTATGGAAAGGGGAATGTTGGCCAGGACACCGGGAATGTTCCCTGCTCTTTGCGAAGAGTGCCCTGGATTCTTTTACTTCTGTCTGGACACCCACCAAGACAACACCAGGATGGGCAGAAGGGACCTCGGTTTAACGTCTCATCCAAAGGACAGCATACCCCAGCAGTACAGCACCCCCCAATACTGCACTCGGATGGCAGTGATTTTTAGGTGCAAGTCCAATCCCGGTGTGGGACGAGAACCCATGACCTTCTGGTCCAGAGGCAGATGTGCTACCAACTGAGCCACTCTGACACAAGAAAGAGTGCAAGTAGAAAAGTCTTCCAAAGAAAAGAGTACTTGAGGACTAGAGGCCACAACATGAAACTGGGGGTGCTCGGGGAATGTGAGGAATACTTTTCACAGAGAGGGTGGTGGATTAGTGGAACAGGCTGCCAGCTGTGGTGGTGGGGCCGGAAATGGTTACAGGCTTCAAGAGGGCATGAAACTGACACATAGGGAGCTTGAGAATGCAGTAAGAGAAGATGTGGCTAATTAGAGATACACTGGTGCATGAAAGGCACTAAAAGCAGTGTCAGTGGCTCAGTAGGTAGCACACTCGCCTCTGAGGCTTGGAGATCAGAAGGCTGTGGGTTCTATCCCCACACCAGGAACTTGGGTTAATATCCCAATACTGACACTGCAGTGCAGCATAAGGGGGGTGCTGCACTCTTGAGGTGCTCTCTTTCGGATGAGACGTTAAACCAAGGTCCCATCTGCCTGTTCTGCTGGTAGTTCAGGTGGATATTAAAGATCCCATGGCACTTCTCGAAAAGAGTAGGGGCATTTTATTGCACAAAAAGTCAACAGAATGTATACAAATAAAAATACACATAAAAATCCCCAAACAGTCAATAATACAGAAAATAGAGCGAAAAAGAAAAGTCCCCCAAAACTGAAACATGCACAAGCAATAAAACAAAAGAATGCAAACAATATCATTCAAAAAATCCTATTACTCCTCCCCTCACCAATACATAACACGCAATGCAAGGCTGTCAAAAAACATAGCAAGCACAGATGTAGGAAGCATCAAAACCCCCTCCAGATAGCCATCACAGTGGGCCTGGGGTATGATAACGGGTCTTTAAAAAAAAAACTCTAGATAAGCAGCTTCACACAATTTTCCCACAGATAAATAAGGCATTCTCTGTTGCTGAAAAACATATTTACTCCTTGCCTGCCAGAAATAAAATTTTAGAACAGCAAATACCACCTCCAGGGTAGTACGATCATAGCGAAGCAATCTACCTGCATAAACCTCCAGGGTAGTACGATCATAGCGAAGCAATCTACCTGCATAAACCTCCAGGGTAGTACGATCATAGTGAAGCAATCTACCTGCATAAACCTCCAGGGTAGTGCGATCATAGCAAAGCAATCTACCTGCATAAACCTCCAGGGTAGTGCGATCATAGTGAAGCAATCTACCTGCATAAAACGTCCAAAATAAACTGGTCATAAGTTAAATTCATGATCCAAGACAACTGCCATCTCTGCGCCAAAAATTCCCAAAAGTGAACTGTATAAGTACACTCAAAGAAAAAGTGAGGCATAGACTCTATAGGGGCCAAACATTTCAAATAAGGGCAGAATCCGTCCTCAACAGGCTTGTGCTTCCAGTTACCTCTCACATTCACTCTGCCATAGGTGCACAACCATACTATATCCCACATTCGAAGGGGTATCCTCAAATTATTTAGTTGGCAAATGGCAAGAGGAATGCACTCCACTCTACACTCAGGCAAGGTAGGGGCTGAAGGACCTATATAGCCCAAAACTTAGCAATTAAATTGCTGCCTGTTTAAGGTCAGAATATCCAGTTTAGTCACCTTCCATTGGTGAAGCTTATTCAATGATTTATACCACCCAGGTAAACCTATAGAGGGTATCAATTTGGGGGGTTCAATTTCCCATTAAAAAAAATTAGATCCAAGGACACACCAAATCCATTCTTTACAGAGGGACAAGGCTTCTGGTACCTCAATCTTGAGAGTCCCTACCCAAAATAAGGTATGGAAAAACACCAGTGGATGCAACATATCAAGACCCTCCTGTTTCCTCGTCAAATAGGTGAACTCTCTCTTAGTAGGGTTCAAGTGACTACCCCATGACATCTGGGAAAAACAAGCTGTATACTCTAGTGCCATAGTGAGAGGGAATGGGAAATATCCATGTGATATATAAAAGAATAGGGACTAAAAATTGTTTTATCATGAAAATACATTTACATTTAAATAATTGCCACACTTTTCAGCTGCCAACTAAAGCCTCACATCTAGCAAGGGAGGTATCCCAATTCCTGTCTGCTGCATCTTCCCCTCCAAAAGAAACCCCCAAAATGTTAATAGGGTCAGGACTAATCCGAATATTGGCAATTTGGGTCACAGGACCTGGGGTGCCAATGTAAATGCCACAACTTTTATCTGCATTGATGCAGGCTCCCAACACTGCAGAAAATGCAGATATTTCTTCCATAGCACATAGTGCACTGCCCTCATCTTTACAAAATAATATCAAATCGTCCGCATAAGCAAGGGACTTGAGACCCAAGTGTTCATAGGGGTTTAATAGGCCATGTATATTAGGGTTACTCCAAATCCACTTAATACAGGCATCTAAAAAGAAAACATATAAAACCAGAATAGGAGGGCACTCTTGTCATACCCCACTACAGAGCTTAATCCTTGCACCAATATAACTTCCAATCAGAGGAACAACAGTCGCAGAACTGTACAAAAGTTGAATCCAAATGATCAGAGGGCGAGGCAGGCCATATTGTAGTAGTAAGTGAAATAAAAGAGAATGTGATACCCCGTCAAAAGCCTTGCTTTGTTCAATACAGAGTAAAAACCCAGCCTAATTAGTATTTTTATAATATTCCAGACAATTCCTTACAATACAAAAATTGTCCTGAATACATCTCCCCAGGACCGAGCAGGTTTGGGAGAAATGAATCAAAGAGCTAAGGTTTTTTGTAATCTAAGGTGCAAAATAGACATACAAATTTTCCAATCAGAATTAAGGAGACAAATAGGTCCCCAATTTTGTAGGGATGTCCTATCCCCCTTTTTAAAGAGAAACCGCAAAAGACCACTAGAGAATTTCGGATGCACAAAAAGTTGCTCCGTGATCTCTTGAAATAAAAGAAATAAAAATGGGGTAATTTCAGCAGAGAAAGCCTGATAGAACTCTCCAGGCAGTCCATCCCACCCAGGAGATATGTTCTTTTTCATTTTAGAAATAGTCGACTCTATTTCAGACAAGGAAATAGGGGCCTGTAATGCCAACCAATCCTCCTGTGAGAGGGAGGTAGCCAAACCATCAAAATATAAATCCCATTCATGGGTGTTACCTATCTGGGTATTGTCGAAAGCCTGAAAATGAAGTCTAATGATCTTTTCTAGCTCCAAAATGTCAGTACACTGTCTACCAGCATCATTGGTTAATGTTGAAAATGTGGTAGAATCTACTTTCAATTTACAGGCGACACAAGGGTCACCCCAAGGCATTTTCCTAGTGCCAAAACCAAGTTCAGCCTTCAAAGTTGCTGCCCGATCGTATTGGTACAGCTTCATCTGTTTCACCTGGGTAATCTGGGCTGAATAATCTGTGCCAAACTGAGCCGTGGAGGAGTATAGCAGTTGTAACTGGTGTCTAAATGGCAAATATTTCAAAAATTTTCCTGATTGTGTCCTAGCACCATATTTTTGTAGCCATGTTCTAACCGTTACTTTAGAGTCTTCCCACCACTCACCAACAGAGTCATATAGACTGCGAACAGACCACCACGCCTGGAGTATGTAAAAGATGCCTGATTTCACCTGGCTGTGGTGAAAAGTAGAGACATTAGCCCTCCATTAGCTGCGGGAGCTAGGAACAAAGGTTTCCAGCTGTACACTAACCTGAAGGATTGAGTGATCTGAAAATTCCCAAGGCATAGTACCTAGGTCCAACACTTTCAGACTCGGGGGAAGAAAAAAAAATCAATATGGGTTGCTAAATGTCCCAGATAATAGGTGCTTTCAGGTGCTTTACCCTTCAGTTGGTAGGCATCCTGGAGGACTGCTGTGGAAAGACATTGAATGAGAGCATGAGTGTCACAATATACCTTCTTCCCAGCATTTATCGTATCTGTAATTTCAATCGAACAGTTAAAATCCCCTCCTAAGAACACCGTTCTGGCAGTGGTCAGATAAGGTTGAAGTTGTTCTAGAAGGGTCTACCCTATCAGCTTTTACCTGAGGGGCATAAACAGTTATAAATCGACAAGATTTCATGTCCCATAACCCGTCTAAAATAAGGACTTGACCAGGAAGTAAATCTATCGACCTGTGCAGTTTAATCGCATGCCCAGTAAACAGAATTCCTACCCCATCCGCCCTATCAAGGCCAAATGACCAATACGAAGGGGCTCCAAATCCATTCCTTTTTAGATTGATTGAGATTATTGGAATCTGCCATCCATGTTTCCTGTCAAAAGATGACATCATAATTCAATTGCTGTCAAGCTGAGAAAACTATAAACCTTTTACTAGCATTCTTTATGCAGCATCATTCAGAGTGGCACAATGTAACTGAGACATGGAAATATGGTAAGGTTGACAGAATCACACCCAAACAAACAGGGAAGAAGTTATTAAGAGGGAAAAACAGTTCCTTCAACATGCTTTTTCTTTCTTCTCTTCTTCCTACCATCCAGATTGTCTGGTAAAGACAAAGAATGTGAAGAAGCATTCGACTCCATTGCTTCACAATCAGAGTCCCCCCAGTTTTTAGAATGTGCAAAGACCTCAGATCTATTCATAGTAGCAACAGGTGGGGTTTAAAAAGCTTGGAGTCTGGCACTCTTTCTTGTTGAATGAACAGACCAGTCCATAGCAGGTGGCGGCATAGTGGTACAGAGACAGTCTGTATAACAGGCATAACACTGGGCAAAGAGTCAATAGGTAAGTCAGGCTGAGAACCCTGAGAAGCAGGCTCAGTAGGTGCAGATGGTACAGTATCCCTATTGGCAGTGTAAGGGGATGTTTCCTGGGTGGAACCTCTGTACCCGCCACCTTATGTGCAAGTGAGGATGGGGGGGGGGTAGTATATTGTGCGGCACAAGCAGTCGCTGCCTTACGCTGTGCCTCACTAATCAGAGCATCCTGTTTTATCCTATCAGTATGATTATGAGCAGCCCAGAGGCATTTCTTTATTTTTTTATTTTTTTATTGAAGAGAATCGGAATTACAATCCTTTGAGTCATAGACTCCTTTGCAAAGGCTCCACGTCAGTACAGAAAACATAAACATAGCATTGTGAAAGACATGTCCCCAGGCATCACACAAACTGCACTTAGCTACATTCCGGCAGGCAGTGCTAACATGATTGTATTCCCCCCACAGAATACAGTGCAGTTTATCACAGGTACTGGCAAGATGCATGCGTTCACCACACCTATGGCAAGCTTTAGGCTGTCCTGCATAAAAACAGACCCCTTGATCCTTTCCAATGAAAAAACGGTTTGGAACATGTGTTATCCCATGGGCAGTTTGATGAAGCTTTACTCTAAAATGCCACTCCCAGTCCAGAACTGCTCAGAATCAATGATAGGTTCAGGTGCACCAAGAACATCACACCATTTCTGCAACCAGTGGTGAATGTCACCCACACTGACACCCTCTGTTCTGAACATCACCGTAACTTAATTAGTGACTGAGTCAGGGGATCACCATAAATGGGGTCCAGAGAGGGGGAAAAATTGACCTGGTTGTGTTTAAACCAGAAACGTTCTAACCCCTGAGCAGAGGTAAAGCTTATGTCAAAATGATCCTCTCCTGAGATGTGAATTAATGCATGCACATCACCAGGGGAAAATATTAGAGAGTCTTCAATATGGACCTTGCCCACTTATTCCCTGTCGGGGTGCTGGTCCAGGCCTCCTCTGTAATGCAGACGGACTGTGTTCCTGCTGGGTTTTGGAGCAGATCTGTCAAATAAATCAGAGAAGAGTTGCTGCCGAGGGGGGGGGGGGGTCTGTAGGGAACAAAACAGGTATATCAGGTAAATCAGTTTTGTCACTTGGATTCTCCAGCCCCACAGATGGTTCAGATACAGTGGAACAGATAGGGGAATCCACAGCACTGGCTTGCAAATCACAAGCACCCATTATACTAACAGTCTTGGGTGGCGCAGTTGCAAGCTGTGACACCTCAATGTGGGGAAGAGAAGGAGTACTTACCCCACCATGAGTCATAAGGAGAGCTGTATTCAAAACCGGGACTGAAGCCTGCTGCAGTCCCATAGTCATAGGGTTAAGATTAAGTGCATCATCAAGTGGTGAGTCACTTCCCACCACATCAAAGGCTGGGTCTGGTAGCCAAATTCCCTGTGAGTCCAGCATCCATCCGGTCTTGGACAATGCAGATTCAGGCGTCCAAGTAGAAGTCTCAGTCTCGGGGGTAGAAACATTAAAGGCAGTCTTAATCGCTTCTCAGGCTGAAGGCCCACACCTCCTGTGGGAAGGCCCAGCCTGAGAGTCCTTCCACTTAGGTAAAGAACTAGAAGATTTCTCCCATTTACGGCATTTTGCCTCCTTTTTGAGCAAGTCCTTCGGCTTCCGCTGTAAACCCGCATCCGCAAGCTCCACATCCTCAGTAAGTTTATAATTAATTGTCATCACAGTATGATCTAAAAGAGCCTCTGCAGGGCTCACATCTCCAGTAGAACCATCCAGTATCGTAACCTGTTGTGCAGGGGTCTCTATATCCATAGACGGATCCACAATATCAGCCATTGCCAAAGTCACATTCTGGGCAGAAATATCCATTACACCTCTATTTTGTTCTGGGGCGAGAACCTCCTCTCCCTCCCTCCATCACTGTAGCTTCTGGCTCCTCCATAGACAGGAAGTGGGCCAACAGCACCCCCTTCCCAAGAGTAGGGAATTTCCCCAGTGCCCTGGCCAAATTTCCCCCCATTCACTAAAATACCACCAACAGCTTAATCTGGTTCAAGATCAGCTGCATTCATCTGTATCCCTGTCCTCCTGGGTCGTGCTTGTAAATAGGCAAGAATTTGTCTAGTGCACTTACCCAGTCAACAAAAAATAAATAAATAAATGAAACGGGAAGACGCGGTGGGCCTGTGTGCCCTTATCTGCCTTCAACTTCTATGTTTCTGTGTTCATTATGTTAGAGCAGCCCTTTTTACTTTATTTTATTTATTTTGAATTTTGATAACCGGGTAGGCCCACTGAGACAGAGTTATCCCTTTTTCAGGGACGACCTGGAGAATAAAGAATTCCACAATATGTTACAAAGTATGATGAATACATAAGGTAGTAAATATTTGGAAAAAGAAAATAGTACAATCCGAGGTTAGAGACAGTTTATGCACAAAAAGTATCCTAATGGTTTGCTGAGCTGAACGTCCTTAGTGTCAGATGCTGGCTAAGGATACCAAAGTGTGTCCGTATACGTCTTGTGTCGTTAATCCAGTAATTTAGTTTGCCTCTGAAGTCATTGGAGGTTTCTGAGTACCATAGTTCCTGGATATGTGCTTAATGCTTAGGTGTGTGTGTGTGGGGGTAGAAAGAGAAGAATCAGAGAATAAAAAAAAGTTTCTACCCTGGGTGATCAGGCCAGAGAAAAGATAGAATGTTAGAAAGGTTAGCGTAGAAGAAAGGCTGCAGCCCAAAGGATAAGAAAGAAACATTAAAGGTTATCTGATGTGCTGTAAGCATATTTCTGCACTGAAGGTTTCAGTATGCTTTCACAGTACCTTAGGGCAGCTTAGTTGCGGCTCTATGGCCTTAGGACCTCATTCTTCATTTTTATTAAACAATAACACAGTGGGAGGGTTTCACCCTATCACAGAGACATTCAAGTTTCTGAAAGGAATAAACATGGTGAACTATGAGGAACTATTTAGCATGAATAAAAGTTCAAGCACATAGGGGCACAAGTTGAAACTGACGGGAGGGAGGTTCAACAGGGATATGAGAAAGTTTTATTTTAAAGAAAGGGTGCCGGAACTGGTCTGAGGTGGTGGGCACCAAAACTGGAAATGGTTTCAAGCATGACTGGGACTGAGTGAAGGGTACAGTAGTTACTCAGGGCAGTAGTAATAGGGAGGGAAACGGGGTGGAGAGCGAGGGCTAGTACCCTGTATGGACAATAGGTTCCAGGGTTTGATAGGGAACTACAGGTACATTGGATTGACCATTGGTCTTTTGCTACTGTTGTCATCTATGTTTCTATGTTTTTATTAGAGCAATCTGGTTACAGTCCTGGTCTGCAGACCAGGCCTCCAAGGTGCACTTGTATGGTGTTCCTTTTTGGGTTTGATGCGGTTGCATACCAAACATTTTGGGACAATAATGGCAAAGGAGATGTGTGGCACTGCCACCCAATGCAACAGACACCTTACTGGGTGTGTCCTGCAGCCACCAATCAACGGGAAGCTGCTGATGATGAGAAACTTTAAAGAGCGCCAAGAGTTGAAAAGAATCTACCACTGCAATCATGAACAGTTTCATCAATGCAGCGGCACCTCCTCCCTCCCTCCCTTGCAACCTTGTCGGCTCCTGCGCCAAGCACTCTGTTCCCGGGCCTAGCTCCACGAGCAACTTGTTTGCTCGGTGAGCCTTTCCTGGTGAAACATTTTAATAACAAAATGAGCAGGCAGCTGCTCCTGCCATCCGCCACACACTCCCCAGAAAGCCGACATTGGGGTGCCCAATCCCCGTGTCGGCATGTCCCCCCTTTATGTGGCACACTGGGAGCCCACCCCAGTGGGCCAAAACATGGAGGCTCTTGCAGTCCGCTACACAGTTCTAAAAAGCCAACATCAGGGTGCCCAATCCCCATGTTGGCATGTTCCCCCCCCCCATTATGTGGCACACTGGAAGCCCACCCAGTGTGTTGAAACTTGGTGGCTGCTGCCGTCCGCCACACAGTTCCAAAAAGCCAACATCAGGGTGCCAAATCCTGTGCTGGCATGCCCCCAAATTATGTGGCACACTGGGAGCCCACCCCAGTGTGCTGAAACAAGGCGGCTCCTGCCACCTGCCACACAGTCCCAAAAAGCCGACACCAGGGTGCCCAATCCCCATGTCAGCATGTTCCCCCACTACCAGAGTGCCGTAACATGGTGGCTCCTGCTGCCCACCACACAGTCCCGAAAAGTCAACATCGGGGTGCCCAATCCCTGTGTCGGGCATGTTCCCCCCCCCCATTATGTGGCACACTGGGAGCCCACCCCACTGTGCCAAAACATGGCGGCTCCTACCACCCGCCACACAGTCCCGAAAAGTTGACATCGGGGTGCCCAATCACCATGTTGGCATGCTCCCCCCATTATGTGGCACACTGGGAGCCGACCCCAGCATGCCCCGACACCGGGATGCCCACTCACAGTATCAGATAGCCCCCTGCCCCCAAACCCATACTTTGCCGACACTGGGGTGCCCAATCCCCATGTTGGCATACACCCCCCCGTACTGTGGCGCACTGGGAGTCCACCCCAATGTGCCTAAATGTAAATTAAGTTTTACCTGTAAAATAAAGAAAATGGTCCCCGAAGTCTTTACCTGTAAAAGAAAAAAAACGGTCCCCTGAAGTCTTTTTTTTCCCCTGTAAAAAAGGAAGCAGTCCATCGTCATCTCCCCAGTCCCCCAACCCCCAGTCCCCCCAACCCGCACCCTCCCTCTGTGCACCTCACTTCCCCATCACCCCATACTTACCTCTGGAGGTCCGGCGCTGCGATCTGCTGTGGACCAGGATGCGTCTGTACTCTTCAAAGCCGAACTCCGAACTGAGGAACCGAGGTAAGCCATATAATGGGACTCAATGGGAAGGTTTCAAGTTAAATTAATATCTCAGCCATTTTTAGGAAGTTTGGCTCCAAATTTTCAACATGGGGTTTTTGGAACCCCACCTCATGAATACTATGACTGTCATCTCGTTTCTCGATCTGGAAATGTAATTTTGCAGTCACTGCTCGGAATCACCTTTCGGGACCGATTAACAAAACGACAGTGCTACTGTTCATGAGGTGGGTCCCAAAGAGCCAATGTTGCAAATTTAGTGAACAAATTCAAAATATGTCTGTGTTACGAGCGTGCATTGCGCAGTTTCTACGCACCATCACAACTTTGCCAATTTTTAATATTTTCACTCCAGATTTCCAACATTGCCATTTTTTTTTACAGCTCCTTATGAACAGTACAGCTGACATTTTTAACATCTGCCCGAAATGTGTTTTCACACCTGTGTCGCAGAATGGAGTGGTCGCTATGGGAAATCAACTTTTGGGACAGATTAACAAAATTACAGTGCCACTGTTCATGAGGAGAGGTCCAAAAATGTCCATGTTGACAATCTGGTGAAAAAATTAAAAAAATGATTGCGTTATAGGGATGTGTTGCGCAGTTACTTCGCACGCTCATAACTTCACCTATTTTTCATATTTTCACTCCAGATTTTGAACATTGGCATTTTTTCACACCACCTCATGAACAGTACAGCTATAATTTTTCACATCCTGCCAAAAATGTGTTTTTGCACCTGTGGCACCAAATGGCGTGGTCGCTGTGCGAAATCTCCTTTCGGGATTGAGTAACGAAATGATAGTGTCACTGTTCATGAGGTGGGATCCCAAAAAGCCCATGGTGACAATTTGGAGCAAAATTACTAACAAATGCATGGGGCATTACGGTTTCAAACTAACGCCCCACCCCCCACCCTGTAGAGACTGACAGGCGTTGGGGGTGTGACTTGGGGTCATTGACTGTATTGCTCATGACATTCAACCTCCACTTCCACACCCATCCTGCAGCCAGTGACAGGAATCGAGGTGTACCTTTGGGTCTTCGGCCCTAACATTCACCCCATTCTCCTATACTGCACCCATCTCAGCTTATTCCCTTATGGAATGGGGTGAGCATAATGGCCAAACACCCCCAATCCACACCGCAATGCTGGTCATTGTCTGCAGGGTGGGGTGAGGTGGAATGGTATGAGCTTTACGGCTGATGACCCAAAGACACCCCCCCCTTCCAATGCCTGTCAATCTCTCCAGGGCGGTGGTGGGGATTGGCATTACGATTGGAAACCCTAATACCTCAGTAAGGAAGTAAATCAGGGAATGGCAGCGGATATCACCTACCTTGATTTCAGGAAAGCCTTCAAAACCCACCAACATCGAAGGCTGATTAACAAGATGGGTAGCCTTGTGCACGGTGCAAAACGTTCAAGTACCTCAAGGACATAAACAAGGTGCAAGAGTGGACATCTTCCAAAGCATCAAATATTCGGCATTAACAAATGCTTGTTCTGGTGAGATGTTGTTCAGACCAAAGTTTAATGAGATTCTAAAAGGGAAATGGAAGGACTATTCAGATAGGTATGATCTACAGGCCTCTGGCATAGGAGGAGGACTTAGATAAAGTAATGTTAGAAACAACTGGCAAAATAGGAGGTCTTGCTGTTGGGGGATTTCAATCTGCTGGATGTAGACTGGAGCCTCCCTACTGCAGCTTCAGCTAGAAGCAGGGACATCCTGAACTCCCAGCAGGGGGGCATTCCTCAGACAACTAGCCAGAGAACCCACTCGTGGCTGGCAATACTGGACCTAGTGCTTACTAACAGGGACAGTGTTGCAACATCAAGGTTGGAAACCATCTGGGGTCCAGTGATCATCATACAGTGTGGTTTAACATTAGAACAGCTTCAGAATCCAACCACACAATGGCAGGAGTCCCAGACTTCAGAAGGGCTAATTGTACAAAAATGGGTGAATGCCTCAGGAATAACTTGGCATGGGGCTGGGGAGTGGAGGAAAAGTGGACCAAACTAAAAGAGGGCATAGTGAAGGCAACAAACCTCTGTATCAAGCAAATAAGCAAAAGTAATAGAAAGGGAAGATCGCTATGTTTTTTTGAAAGTGGTAGCAGAAAAGGTAAAAGCTAAAAGTGTAGCATTCAAAAGGTATAATGAAACCCAGAGAGAGAAGGGTAGGGAAGTATATCATGGAAAACCGAGAGAGGCAGACAGAGCAGTAAGGAGCGCAAAGGCACACACTGAGAAAAGGATATCTCAGGAAGTATCAAAAGGGGGACATTTCTTAGGTACATTAGCAAAAAAAGGAAGACAAAGGGAGGGATTGTACAGTTAAAAAGGGTGAGGGTGACTGTACAGAGGGGGACCAAGAAAAACAAAACATCTTAAACAAATACTTCTGCTCAATGTTCACATTAGAGTGGGGAAGGGGAGGGACAAGAAAAGGCACCAGGAGCTTTGGTGGGAGAGAAATAGACACCAGATTGTTTTCTGTGGAGAGAGTCTGGAAAGCACTCTCAAACCTGAAGGTAAACAAAGCTACGGGACCAGATGGGGTACCATCCAAGGGTGCTGCTGAAGCTCAGGGAGGTACTAGCTGCACCTCTAGCAGACTTTTTTTTTTTTTTTGAAAAGAGCACTGGAGACTGGCCCGTCGGCACAGCGGTTGGATTTCCATCTGCGACACCGGCGACCCAAGTTCGGGAATGGAGGGCCGGCCGGGGGGGGAAGGATGAAGCATCTGGGGACAGCGCTCCTTCTCCAGGGGGAGGGTGGAGATGTGCATCGGCACCTGCGGAGGCTGGGGACACAGCAGAATGTTGGGCTCAGTGCACAAGATGAGTGGCAGACGTTGGTGTCAGCCTTGATGTCAGGATGTCACTTCCCTAAGAAAACCAGAGAAAATGCTCCCTGGCTGGCCAGATGACAGTTTCCAGCCCTCCGTTGCTGCCAAACCCACGACCGGCAGACCTCAGTGACACCCTGGGCCAAGTATAGAGTGTGCTGGCCTGCCCCGCTGGTGCCTTACCCCTTGGAGGAGGGGGACCCGTCCGGCGAAGGGATATACCAGGTTACCTGGGGGAGCCACAATATGAGGTAATTGGCTTGCGTGGGGACAGGCAGGCAGTCGGGAAGGGCCTAAGGGGCCTGAAGAAGTGGGCAGCCAAGGAGGAAGGGGAGGCGCAAAAAAA
Organism: Neoceratodus forsteri; assembly: GCA_016271365.2. Classification (NCBI taxonomy): domain Eukaryota; kingdom Metazoa; phylum Chordata; order Ceratodontiformes; family Ceratodontidae; genus Neoceratodus; species Neoceratodus forsteri. The sequence continues at coordinate 406,663,624 of CM057452.1, forward strand.
AAAAAGAGCACTGGAGACCAGCGTGGTCCCGGAGGACTGGAGAAGGGCAGATGTAGTCCCACTTGACAAAAGTGCTAGCAAGGTCAAGGCAGGCAATTATAGGCCTGTCAGCCGGATATTGGTGGTTAAGTTAATGGAAATCCTATTAAAGGAAAGGATTGTGGAATATCAGGAGTTTAAATCTGAGGCTATCCCTGAGCAGGAAGTTTTGAGATTACTGCAGCATTTGGACTTTAGGCAGGGTTATGGACCTGACTTAATATGCCCTGGACTGTTATGACAGGTGGCAGAAGATATTGTGCGGCCACTGGTGTATCTATTCAACTTATCCATAGATAAGAGGGCTGTCCCCCAAATACAAAAAGAGTCTATAGTGGTCCCCATATTTAAAACAGGGGACAGAACAAAGGTTAACAACTACAGGCCAATATCTTTGCTACCAATTATGGGTAAATTCTTGGAAAAGTGTGCCTTTGGACAGCTGATGCCTGACTTGGAGAGATGTGGTATACTGGCCGAACAACAACATGGCTTCCAAAAAGGCTTCAGCACTTCATCGGCCCCAGTTGGGTTGGCGAGCACCATGCTGGACACCAGCGATAAGGGGTTGGCAACGGGTGCGGTGTTCATCAACCTAATAAGGGCGTTTGACTTAGTTAGCCATAAAATATTAGTATCAAGACGGAAGTCCTGTGGTATATCTGAGACTAATCTGAAGTGGTTTAGTAGTTACTTGGATTCTCGTAAGCAAATGGTTAGGATAGGGAGCACTACATCAGGATTAAGGCAGGTAAAGACTGGAGTCCCCCAGGGGTCAGTACATGGGCCACTGTTGTTTTCGAGCTTTGTTAATGACACACCTAATGTGTTGAATAATACAAATAGTATTTTCTATGCAGATGACACAGTTCTCTTCACTTCTGGCACTTCTCTGGCTGAAATACAAACAGTTTTACAAGAAGACTATACCAAACTAACAGATTGTCTCTCTATAAGTAAATTAAAATTGAATGAGTCTAAAACTAAGGTAATGGTGTTTGGAACATCACAGAGGTTGGCCAGAACTGGAGTAGAACTGTGCATCAAAGGAGGAAACAATGTACTGTTATTCCGAGTAGACTCATTTAAATACTTGGGAGTCCATTTGGATCCCACACTAAACTTAATGGGACGCCTGGACATCATAGGCAAAAAAAAATAATCAAAAGCTAGGTTTCCTGTATAGGAATGTAAATGCTGACCAGCCCAGTGGCGCTGAGGGTTGAGGTACTGCACGCCACACCTCGCCGGCAACCTGGGTTCGGGAACGAGCCTGGGGCCACCGGGGGTTGGCAGGGGAGGGAGAAGATTGAGCATCCGGGGGACAGCTCCCTTCTCCCGGGAGTGAGGGGGGCGTAGTCATATCAGATGACCTAAAGGTGGGTAAGCAATGTGAGAAGTCAGTAAGGAGAGCCAGGGGGATACTGGGATGCATAGGGAGGAGCATCACAAGTAGAAAAAGGAAAGTGGTTATCCCTCTGTACAGACAGTTGGTGAGACCCCATCTGGAGTACTGCGTGCAGTTTTGGAGACCTCATCTATGCAAGGACATAGACAGGATGGAAGCAGTCCAGAGGAGGGCAACTAAAATGGTGCAGGGTCTACATCAGAAACCATATGAAGAGAGACAGAGAGCTTAATATGTATACCCTTGATGAAAGGAAGGACCGGGGGGACATGATAGAAACTTTGAGGTACCTCAAGGGAATCAACAAAGTCCAGGAAGGTAGCATCTTTCAGAAAAAGAGATGTGTAAGAACAAGGGGGCACAATTTAAAGTTAGAGGGGGGATGGCTCAGGGGTAATGTGAGGAAATTATTTTTCACAGAGAGAGTGGTGGACGCATGGAACCACCTTCCTGGAGAGGTTGTGGGGTCTAAAACAGTGGGGGAATTCAAACATGCATGGGACAGACATAAGGTAATTATAGTGGGGAGCTGCAGGAAGTAGGCTGTTGGTTAACTAGAATCTGCAGCTTATCCAATAGGTAGGGAAATGGGCAGACTGGGTGGGCCAAGTGGTCCTTATCTGTCGTCAAAGTCTGTTTCTATGTTTCTACGTAGACTCAGCACTTGCCTGGCCTCTGGCGGAAGCTGGGGGCACAGCAAGTCCAAAAAGAGATGGCCAGGGAGTGGCTGATGTCAGCAGTCACCTTGATGTCAGGGCATATGCCACTCCCCAGAACAGGGAAAAATAACGCCAGAGTGTCGAGGGGAGGGACCGCCACAGCACAGACCCTAATGGCTCCTGCCTACCTGACCACCAGAGGGGACCCGTTGAAAGTAGATTGCCTCGGGGTGTTTGTGCCTCACCTTGTACCTGCCTGGGGGATACAGCCATGGCTCCATGGGGGTCCACCGGGGATTCAAGTAAGAACAGAGAAGTGGGGCTGGTGCATGAGCATCTCCTGACTGAGCGGGGCTCCGGCATGTGGGAGAATTAAGTGTGATTTCAAAAAAAAGTAAATGCCTTGACAGATGAGGCTAGGTCATTTATCTCAAAGCAAATACTGTTACCAGGGTTAGATTATGGGGCCCCTCTGTTTTTTTGGACAGGGCAGTTCTTTTCTAATGAAGTATAGACTTATACTCAATAACATATGGAGATTTGCTTTAAGAACACACCACTGTTCATTGTACAATATGATGAATGTTTACTCTCCAGAGCACAGAATCAAGTATATCACAGTAAATTTTGTCTTTTCAGTATATTACAGGGGTTCCCTTGTATCCTTAATGATAGGCTTTCAAAACACACAGGAGTCTATTTAACTTGGCACACCGAGGTTTCTCTTTTGGGAGTGTGGTCACGGGTATGGCAGCTGGCTTTTAATGCAAAACAGTACAAAATAATGCACTTGGGCCATAGAAACTGGGGAATAGGTTACAAAATGTGACGCATGGGGTAATCATATTGGATAACCTGAAGATGGCCAGCAGTGTGACAAGGCAGTCGGAAGGGATAGTGGAATGCTGGGGTGCTTAGGAAGGGATATCGCTAGCAAGAAGAGGGAGGTGGTGCTGCCCCTATGTAGATCGCTGGTAAGATCCCACCTTGAGTACTGTGTCCAATTCTGGAGACCACATCTCAGGGAGGAGACATAAGACAGAGTGGAGGCTGTCCAGAGGAGGGCTACCAAAATGGTGCAGGGTCTACACCAGAAGCCCTATGAGGAAAGGCTAAAGAAGCTAAATATGTACACCCTGGAAGAGAGGACGGAGAGGGGGGACATGATAGAAATACCTCACAGGGGTTAATAAGATACTGGAGGAGGGGTATTTTTCAGCGAAAAAGGTGCTCTAGAACCAGGGTGACATGCTATGAAGCTAAAGTGTGGTAAATTTAGGAGGGATGTGAAAAAGTGTTTCTTCACAGAAAGGGTGGTAGATATTTGGAAAAGCCTTCCAGCGGAAGTGGTCGGGGAGAAAACAGTGGTAGGGTTCAAAAATGTGTGAGACAGGCACAAGGGAATCGTAGGGGTGTTGGTGGGGGGGGAGACTGCGCCATAAATCAAGTAGGGTCTGTAGCAGAAATGAAGGTTTAAAAAAAATAGGCAGACTGGGGAGGGCCCAGTGGCCCTTATCTGCTGTCATATTCTATGTTTCTATGTCAAAGACAAGAAGGGTCAGTTGCCTGTTTCAAAGGGCAGCAGAGCTCCAATAACCCGTCCTAGGTAGGGTTGCCATATTTTAAGAAGCCCAAAGTGGACCATTTCTTACTGAAACATGTGTAAGCCCCCTATAAATGGGGGCTCCCAGAAGTCTTCCCAGAGCTTGCCTAATTGCTCACAATCTGGATGGTGTTCGGCATTAAAGCCGTTTAAATGGTGTTCCCTTTGAGTGCATTTAAAGCCTCCATGTACTGTCTCTTTAAGGGCTGCCTGCCTGTAGTCATAATTCGTTTGAATGGGGGGGGACTGTGTGTTTCTGTGCCCGAGTCCTGCCCAGGCTGCTGAATAATCGCTCCATTTCTGCCATCGCTAAATGTGCAGAGTGAGCCCATTTGAAAGAGGTAGCTGATTGCTGGTAGAAAGTGTAAATAGTAGTAAAAATGTAGTCTGTTCTAACCTGCCTTATTTGCAGCAAAGACTGTTCTGTGTAGCTCCACCATTTTGGTCCCAGACTGCTGAATGGGACCAATCAGTACTTGGGACTCTCAAATGGAGCCTACTGAAATGGGACTGTGTGGAGTGAGACTCTGGGAATTGTAGTTTTTGGACAGTTGGCCCCTTTTTGCACCTAAAGAAGGAGCCTGTTGTGACTGACACCTGAACTGACCAACCAAACCTTTTGGATCTGAGTGAAAGCCCCTGTGTTGTCTGCTGGCAAGCCAGATTCAAGTTGGAAGCTGAGAGAGCAACAGCTCAGAGTGTTCGAGCAGCCGTGTTGCACAGTAGTTCACTTGGGAGAACTGTGGAAGGCCTGACTGCTGGCCTGCTAGCCTGATTTCTGCCCGGAGAGGGAGAAGAGGACTTTTGTCAGACTAAATCAGAATTCTGTGAGAACAAAGCAAGCTGCTGATTTGGGACCAGGCTTAACCTGTAAAAGACAGAAGATTTTGCTGAATACGATCGGGCTGTCAGGAATTACAGTCACTTCTGAGCTCCCAGTGTGTGCAGAGACTTGTGATCGTGACTGGGGAGCATTTGGCATGGTACAGGGAGAATTCTGGTATATAAATGTACTGTGTACTGAAAGAGAATCGCGATTTAGTTTGGCTGTGTGCTGCTGGCTTGTACATATGAATGCGCTATGTGCTAAATGGGGATCGCAAACTAGTCCCATTTGCTGTGAACTGTGTGCTAATTGCTGGAGATGGTTCCCAGCCAATTTCAGACTGAATCCGTTGTTGCCTGATGCAGATAGGTCCTGCCACGAGGGCCTTGTCTCCCTACCCTGCTGCATAGAGAAGATACATCAACGAGAGACCAGCCAGGGGATCAGCCCCCTGCTCCTTGTCTGAACAAGAACAATGCCAGAGCAACTTGTGTAGGCCCTGTTTCCTCTGGCAATCCAGATCGTCCATCCCTCAACTCTCCTGTGCTCAGCCTGGGTACCGTGAGTAATTATCAGGGTAGCTCCCTGCAACATTTCTTAATCAAAAGTGTGCCATCTGATTCTTGTGTTGTTTCATTTTCACGAACTGAGCCCTCCGGCTCTGGATTACAAATTGTGTGTGTGTGTATGTTCTTTTTCCATCACAGGGCCCCAACCAGCTGCACCGCCGGCCTACCCTGGGCAACGGTCCTGGCTAGCCTCTTCCCCCATCCTGGGTACCCAGAGAGTGTGACTGAGTTGGACTCTAAGTGCATGCACTGTAGTGTGATTATTAATGTGTTTAAGCCAATTAACCTGATTATTCCCCCTCCTGGTTACAGACCCCTGAATAAATCAGATATTTTATCCTTTGAAATCTACATTGACTGTGGTGTCAGTATATGTTGAAAATATTGCATTATAGCTGTGTGCATTGCATAACCTTATTTTACAGGGGGTCCCCAGAGCCACGCTGAAGGAATCAGTCCTGTGGGTAAGTGCTAGATTTATGTGTATGTGGTTTGCATATCTGGGGGATTGGAAAAGTTACCGTTGTGTACTAAGGGGGCAACTAGCAGGAGTCAAGGGGTGTCACAGTGTCCCAGAGGGCTGTGACCTGGTTAAGCTGACCACAACCAACCCTGATCTTTGGGTAGAGGCACCAGTCATTGAACCTAGGCTCCTCAACCTGTCAATAACCACGCAGGCAAGGGTAGTAGCCCTTGGGGTAGCGCCACCTAGGGGTTACACATGATTTTTTGCAGGACAATACTTAACCTTGACCAATGCAATAGACTAATTTACTCTACATAATCAGAATTAAGACTAAGTGTAGTTTTTTAGTTGTTTCTATTGTTTCTTATTTTATGGTAGCTTAATTAAGGTATTACAGTTTTCTGCAACAATTAGAGGAAAGTTAGAAAATATTTTTTTCTACTATAAGGTCAGGACATGTAGTATTTTTCATGTTTTGTCTTTTTTGCAGGACACAGCTGCCCAAATCAGGACTGTCCTTCGAAAATCGGGACAGGTGGTAACCCCAGTCCCAGGGAAAGGGTTTTGGATGTGCTCGGTATAACAGAGATGGCTTTGGTTCCTATTGAGGCATCAGAAACCAGCAAGGTAGTGGTTCCCTCACTGGTTTCAAGTTCTCTCAGAACAGAGGTTCCTCCTGTCACAGACACTGCAGAGACATCAGGAAAGCTGATTTCTCTGCATGAGCATGCGTGGGCCCATCATGTCCCTTGGGCACTTGGGGTATGTCTTCAGAACCTTGTTGTTATTTAGTGCACTTTTTTCCTGTTCCCCAGATGGAATGCCCTCACACCCAGCCCCCTCACCTGCTACTCCAGGACTTACCTCTGTTCCGTTACAGACACCCTGGCTTATCCTCCAGGGTGGGGCCAGAGGAGGGAGGAGGAGGGCTAGATCCCCGGTGGAGACTAGATACTGCTCCTTGTGGAATGGAGTGTTACAGTCGGCAGTGGGGAACCTGCAGTGTGGGGAGAACATCCTTCTGCGGTGTCTGTGGATTCTTTTCTCCACCCCTATAGTCCAACCCTGCCCTATGGGATGCCAAAAGCCCTGTGACATGAGAACATGCCCCTGTTTGCATCTCACATTGTCAACATCCCCCCCCCCCACCTTCTGCAGCTCCTCTTGGAGTTCCACCTGTGGTCACCTAGATGGCAGTAGCAGAGAGGAGACCATCAACCCTCCCTCCCTCCGCAAGGTGGAGAACATCCTCCGAGATGCTCATCACACCTCCCCCAGTCGGATCTCCGATGACTCGGGCTGGTTCCTGGACCCAGGTCATCAGCATCGCGGTTCAGTAGCTCTGCTGCTGCATCAGTGGACCAGCCAGAACATTGTTGAAAGATGGGCCCAGACCACAACAGATTCATGGGTACTGGAGATTATGTCTTTCAGCTGTGCAGCAGAATTCTCTACCATACCCACAACGGGATGGTGCTCTCAGTCTCAAGTATACAGAAACCCAGTGACAACAAAGGTGGTGGCTCAGACCCAGGACCACCTGCTCTAGATTGGGGCAATGGTTCTGGTACCCCTTCAGAGAGGAGGCAGGAGTTCTACTCAATTTACTTCATACTTCCAAAAAGGTCAGGGTGTTTCTGCTCAATTTTAGATCTGCAGAGCCTGAACAAGTTTGTTAGGCAAACCACATTTAAGATGGAGTCCCTCCAGTCGATTATCAGGACAGTGCAACAGTGGGACTGCCGGGGCTCCACTGATCTGGTGGATGCCTATCTTCATATTTTAAACCACCACTCTCATCAGAGATTTTTTGAGGGTTGCCATGGAGCAATATAAAGAAAAGCACAGTCTGAACTCCAGGCTCACAGAAACTTCCTTTTACAAGAATAAACAAAAACAAACAATATAGTTGCTATGTTTAGTAGTCAGGGTCCCCGGATTGATTCTGGCATGGTAGAAATGGAACAAGTAAGAACACCCTACAGGACTGTCTGAGTGCTGCTGAGGACAAATATATGATTCCAGCAAGGGCTCTTGCCGAGTTGGGCAAAGTAGAAGGGAACAAGGCACCTAGTTGTAACCCATAGCAACTTTAAATCTGCCAGTATGATGCCATGGATTTTCATGACTGCCCCCACCCCCAAAAAATCAACTCCAGCAGACTATTCTCTGAGCAGTAGTGACAACAGAGCCAAACCACAGGTTTGCGTCTGCAAGGTGTCAGCTGTCTTGTAGACAAGAAGGTGCCATGTGTCAACACTGTAACCAAGGGACATTTTACCTTGCATCGTGTAGCAAAAAATACACAATTTTCATCCACTGCTATACAAAATTGTGTATGGATTGCAATCACTTGCTACACATCAGTTTCACTCAAAGGTAATTTAACAGGGTGCCTTACTTACTGCGACCTCACAAGCTAGCGCAGTGGTTGAAGGCTCTGAGCGGCAAATCTGGTAACATCCAGCAGACCAGACCTGGGTTTGAATCCCACAGCTTTCACTTACATACTGTGTGACCCTGAACAAGTCACTTAACTTCCCTGTGCTCCCAGGTCACACCTGTAAAAAAGCTTTCAGCTTAGTGTGCTACTCCTGGTTAAACAACTGAAAAAAAAAAATGCTACACATAATTTTCCTACTGCTACTCCGGTTAGGTTTTGTATCATGGCAAAAGCTTCACAAACATTTGTAATTCAAATTTTCCCTGACTATAACAGTTATTTTCCATGCTCACTATTTGAATTCACTGTATATCCTTGTGAGATTTACACTATAACAATGCTAAGCTAAGCGTTATGGATGTGAACATAGTGGTGCCGATTTCTGTGGGAACCAACTCTTCAGCCTCCAGCACTCGTGTCAAGTACTGGTGCATCTGCTACCGGAGGGATCAACAGAAATTTAGATTTACCCATCTCTAGGAGGAAATACAGTAGTATCACTTCTAGAAACCTCCTGGATTCCCCAAAGTTCTGGGCAGATGGCCAGAAATTTTAAAATAGGTTTTGAACTTCCTTATCTGCAACTTGTAATTCTTCTTTGCACTTCAGTCAGCCTTATACGTGAGCTGACTAGCTAAGTGTGACAGTATAATGTGGGATAGTTATGTACTGTTCACAGTGGAATGCATGAAATCTCACGCAAATAAACAAACCTCAACCCAAAACATAAAATCTCAGGCAGAATTTAAAATGCTGAGTTCCACCTCTGAAGCATCCATATTGGGGCCTGTTTGCAGAGATGGTTGTTAGATTCCTGGCTTTAAACTGATCATGCAAACATTTCAAGTTATGTGTGACTCAACCTCTCTGTAATGCTGCCAACCGAGAGAACATGGTACCCATCTGAGCTACGGAATCCAATCCCAGAGGTTGCTGCAGGGCAGGCACATCCTGGAGGTGAACTGCTCGGCTTATAGGGAAGAAGGACTTGGGTCTCCCCACTTTTGCACACCACAGACAGTCAACCGCAGTGCAGCACTGCTGTCAGCTGACCCAGCCACCCTTTTCATCATGGCAATCACATTTAGACTATAGGAAACAGCTGAAGAGAGCAGGGAAAGCTGCTGAAAGCAAATTAAGGGCATCCATAAACAGCAGCTATGTAAATATTGTAGACACTTTACTGTAACAGTTTAATCAAGAGCAAAATATGACACTCTCAAAATTTGTTCTGCTTCTTCTTGGTAATGGTAGATGAACTGATGTCAGGAATGAGCATTTATTTTTATGTACAGAGTAGCCCTGAGGTAGCAGCACTCTACTTCCTCTGCAGGTGCATGGAATAAGTGGTGGACTATCAGAAGATGGGGACGGAGGGTGTGCTACTGACTCCATCGTATCAATTAACTCCTAAGAAACACTAGCTATCTCTAAATTAAAAGACATATGTAGGTGCTACTAGGCCCCCAATGCCAAGTCAACTTCCTAGGTACCAACTGGCCCTCTACTTATTAAGCTGAAATGTGTTGCATAATTTAGGGCAAGGTTAAAGCTGGAATGTACTGCATATATAGCGTGGGGACTTCTATTGTGTATACCTCTTGTATTATATATTTTTTCTTTGTTGTTCTACATTTTATATCTCCTGTCTATGTAATTGCGAACTGTATGTGTATGTGCCTCAGGACCTCCTTGTGAATGAGCTTGCTCAACGGAGTCTTTCTTGCAATAAACTTGACCTTGAACTTGAACTCCTATGGGAGGATTAGAATATAAAAACATCAAAGATACCAGTAAGGTGGCAAGTTAAGAGAAACACAATGGAGCGAATGGAAAGTACAAGTGTCACAGTGGGCAGCTTCGAGTCTAAATCCTGAGACCAGACCTGTCTCCATTGCACTTGAGACTCGTAACTTAGAATTTGTACTGTAGGCTGTTAGATGACCCACTTGCAACACATTGCATGGCCCTGCCAGCTATTCAGGTTTAGGAGAGAACACAGGAACACTGTCAATCAGATGGCCATGATGAAGGCATGCCACTGTGCAGTGCTTGTGTAAAATATACATTTTATTCCTCTTATATTCCAGACCACCTGACTCCATGAAATGCAGATTATTCTTTCCATATAGCTTTTCTTTCCCTATTGATTCATACAGCACTCCCCCACCTATTGATTCACGCAGCGATCCCCCATATATTGATTCACGCAGTGCTCCCACTACCTACTGATTCATGCAGTACTCCCCCAACCTATTGATTCATGCAGCACTCCCCCTACCTATTGATTCACGCAGCACTCCCTACCTATTGATCTCATGCAGCACTCCCCACCTATTGATTCACGCAGCACTCCCCCACCCATTGATTCACGCAGCACTCCCCTACCTATTGATTCACGCAGCACCCCCACCCATTGATTCGCAGCACTACCCTACCTATTGATCACAGCAGCACTCCCCACCTATTGATTCCATGCAGTCACTCCCCTACATATTGATTCATGCAGCACTCCCCTACCTATTGATTCATGCAGCACTCCCCTACCTATTGATTCAGGCAGCACTCCCCTACCTATTGATTCATGCAGCACTCCCCTACCTGTTGATTCCACACAGCACTCCCCATCTATTAATTCATGCAGCACTTCCTTACCTATTGATTCACGCAGCACTCCCACATATTGATTCACGCATGCACCCCTCTACCTATTGATTCATGCAGCACTCCCCTACCTATTGATTCCGCAGCACTCCCCTACCTATTGATTCATGCAGCACTCCCCACCTATTGATTCATGCAGCACTCCCCTACCTATTGATTCACTCAGCACTCCCCTACCTATTGATTCACGCAGCACCCCCACCTATTGATTCATGCAGCACTCCCCTACCTATTGATTCATGCAGCACTCCCCTACCTATTGATTCACGCAGCACTCCCCTACCTATTGATTCAGCAGCTCCCCTACCTATTGATTCACGCACTCCCCTACCATTGATTCATGCAGCACTCCCCACCTATTGATTCATGCAGCACTCCCTACCTATTGATTCATGCAGCACTCCCTACCTATTGATTCATGCAGCACTCCCTACCTATTGATTCATGCAGCACTCCCCTACCTATTGATTCATGCAGCACTCCCCCACCTATTGATTCATGCAGCACTCCCTACCTATTGATTCATGCAGCACTCCCTACCTATTGATTCACGCAGCACTCCCCTACCTATTGATTCACGCAGCACTCCCCACCTATTGATTCATGCAGCACTCCCCCTACCTATTGATTCATGCAGCACTCCCCTACCTATTGATTCATGCAGCACTCCCCCTACCTATTGATTCATGCAGCACTCCCTACCTATTGATTCACGCAGCACTCCCAACAATATATTGATTCACACAGTGCTCCCCTACCTATTGATTCACTGCAGCACTCCCCTACCTATTGATTCACACAGCACTCCCACCTATTGATTCATGCAGCACTCCCTACCTATTGATTCACGCAGCACTCCCCTACCTATTGATTCACGCAGCACTCCCCTACCTATTGATTCACATCAGCACCCCCTACCTATTGATTCATGCAGCACTCCCTACCTATTGATTCATGCAGCACTCCCCTACCTATTGATTCATCGCAGCACTCCTCACCTATTGATTCATGCAGCACTCCCCCTACCTATTGATTCAGGCAGCACTCCCCCTACCTATTGATTCATGCAGCACTCCCCCTACCTATTGATTCACACAGCACTCCCCCTACCTATTAATTCATGCAGCACTCCCCCTACCTATTGATTCACGCAGCACTCCAACAATATATTGATTCACGCAGTGCTCCCACTATATATTGATTCACGCAGTGCTCCCACTACCTATTAATTCCTGCAACACACCCCTACCTATTGATTCACACAGCACTCCCCCTACCTATTGATTCATGCAGCACTCCCACCTATTGATTCACGCAGCACTCCCCCTACCTATTGATTCACGCGCACTCCCCACCTATTGATTCACGCAGCACTCCCCTACCTATTGATTCACACGCACTCCCCTACCTACTGATTCACCAGCACTCCCCTACCTATTGATTCACGCAGCACTCCCCTACCTATTGATTCACGCAGCACTCCCCTCTATTGATTCATGCAGCACTCCCTACCTATTGATTCATGCAGCACTCCCCTACCTATTGATTCATGCAGCACTCCCCTACCTATTGATTCACGCAGCACTCCCCTACCTATTGATTCACACGCAGCACTCCCCACCATTGATTCATGCAGCACTCCCCTACCATTGATTCACGCAGCACTCCCCTACCTATTGATTCATGCAGCACTCCCCTACCTATTGATTCACGACAGCTCCCCTACCTATTGATTCACGCAGCACTCCCCTACCTATTGATTCCATGCAGCACTCCCCTACCTATTGATTCATGCAGCACCCCCACCTATTGATTCACACAGCACCCTCCACCTATTGATTCATGCAGCACTCCCCTACCTATTGATTCATGCAGCACTCCCCAATATATTGATTCATGCAGCATCTCCCCTACCTATTGATTCCTGCAGCACTCCCTACCTATTGATTCACGCAGCACTCCCCTCACCTATTGATTCATGCAGCACTCCCTACCTATTGATTCACGCCAGCACTCCCCTACCTATTGATTCACGCAGCACTCCCCTACCTATTGATTCACACGCACTCCCCTACCTACTGATTCATGCAGCATCCCCTACCTATTGATTCATGCAGCACTCCCCATATATTGATTCACGCAGTACTCCTACCTATTGATTCATGCAGCACTCCCTACCTATTGATTCACGCAGCACTCCCCTACCTATTGATTCATGCAGCACTCCCCACCTATTGATTCCACGCAGCACTCCCCCACCTATTGATTCATGCAGCACTCCCCCTACCTATTGATTCACGCAGCACTCCAACAATATATTGATTCACGCAGTGCTCCCACTATATATTGATTCACGCAGTGCTCCCACTACCTATTAATTCCTGCAACACACCCCTACCTATTGATTCACACAGCACTCCCCCTACCTATTGATTCATGCAGCACTCCCCTACCTATTGATTCACGCAGCACTCCCCCTACCTATTGATTCATGCAGCACTCCCCCTACCTATTGATTCACGCAGCACTCCCCCTACCTATTGATTCACACGGCACTCCCTACCTATTGATTCATGCAGCACTCCCCTACCTATTGATTCATGCAGCACTCCCACCTATTGATTCACCGCACTCCCCAATATATTGATTCACGCAGTGCTCCCACTATATTGATTCACGCAGCATCTCCCACTACCTATTGATTCACTGCAGCACTCCCCTACCTATTGATTCACACAGCACCCCCTACCTATTGATTCATGCAGCACCCCCACCTATTGATTCACGCAGCACTCCCCCTACTATTGATTCATGCAGCACTCCCCTACCTATTGATTCATGCAGCACTCCCTACCTATTGATTCACGCAGCACTCCTCCTACCTATTGATTCACGCAGCACTCCCCCTACCTATTGATTCATGCAGCACTCCCCACCTATTGATTCACGCAGCACTCCCCTACCTATTGATTCATGCAGCACTCCCCTACCTATTGATTCACGCAGCACTCCCCCTACCTATTGATTCACGCAGCACTCCCCACCTATTGATTCATGCAGCACTCCCCTACCTATTGATTCATGCAGCACTCCCCATACCTATTGATTCCACTGCACTCCCCTACCTATTGATTCACGCAGTGCTCCCACTACCTATTGATTCATGCAGCACTCCCCTACCTATTGATTCACGCAGCACTCCCTACCTATTGATTCATGCAGCACTCCCCTACCTATTGATTCACGCAGCACTCCCCTATTATCTATTGACATGCAGCACTCCCCACCTATTGATTCATGCAGCACTCCCCTACCTATTGATTCATGCAGCACCCCTACCTATTGATTCACGCAGCACTCCCCTACCTATTGATTCATGCAGCACTCCCCCACCTATTGATTCCATGCAGCACTCCCCCACCTATTGATTCATGCAGCACTCCCCTACCTATTGATTCATGCAGCACTCCCCTACCTATTGATTCACGCAGCACTCCCCACCTATTGATTCACGCAGCACCCCCTACCTATTGATTCATGCAGCACTCCCCTACCTATTGATTCATGCAGCACTCCCTACCTATTGATTCATGCAGCACTCCCCTACCTATTGATTCCAGCACTCCCCCACCTATTGATTCATGCAGCACTCCCCCTCTTATTGATTCATGCAGCACTCCCCCACCTATTGATTCATGCAGCACTCCCCTACCTATTGATTCATGCAGCACTCCCCACCTATTGATTCCATGCAGCACTCCCCTACCTATTGATTCACGCAGCACTCCCCACCTATTGATTCCATGCAGCACTCCCCACCTATTGATTCATGCAGCACTTCCCCTACCTATTGATTCATGCAGCACTCCCCCTACCTATTGATTCACACAGCACTCACCCTACCTATTGATTCACGCAGCACTCCCCCCTATATATTGATTCACGCAGTGCTCCCCCTACCTATTGATTCACGCAGCACTCCCCCTACCTATTGATTCACGCAGCACTCCCCCTACCTATTGATTCACGCAGCACTCCCACTACCTATTGATTCATGCAGCACTCCCCTACCTATATTGATTCACGCAGCACTCCCCTACCTATTGATTCATGCAGCCTCCCCTACCTATTGATTCATGCAGCATCCCCTACCTATTGATTCATGCAGCACTCCCCACCTATTGATTCCATGCAGCACCCCCACCTATTGATTCATGCAGCACTCCCCCACCTATTGATTCACGCAGCACTCCCCACCTATTGATTCACCAGCACTCCCCTACCTATTGATTCATGCAGCACTCCCCTACCTATTGATTCATGCAGCACTCCCTACCTATTGATTCACGCAGCACTCCCCTACCTATTGATTCATGCAGCACTCCCCACCTATTGATTCATGCAGCACTCCTACCTATTGATTCACGCAGCACTCCCCTACCTATTGATTCAACAGCACTCCCTACCTATTGATTCACGCAGCACTCCCCAAATATTGATTCACGCAGCACTCCCACTACCTATTGATTCATGCAGCACTCCCCTACCTATTGATTCATGCAGCACTCCCCTACCTATTGATTCATGCAGCACCTCCCTACCTATTGATTCACGCAGCACCCCCACCTATTGATTCACTGCAGCA
This sequence comes from Neoceratodus forsteri, assembly GCA_016271365.2. Taxonomy (NCBI): domain Eukaryota; kingdom Metazoa; phylum Chordata; order Ceratodontiformes; family Ceratodontidae; genus Neoceratodus; species Neoceratodus forsteri. Next base: position 406,678,946 of record CM057452.1, read on the forward strand.
CTCCCTACCTATTGATTCATGCAGCACTCCCCACCTATTGATTCACGCAGCACTCCCCACCTATTGATTCATGCAGCACTCCCTACCTATTGATTCACTGCAGCACTCCCCTACCTATTGATTCATGCAGCACCCCCTACCTATTGATTCCATGCAGCACTCCCCTACCTATTGATTCATGCAGCACCCCCTACCTATTGATTCATGCAGCACTCCCCTACCTATTGATTCATGCAGCACTCTACCTATTGATTCATGCAGCACTCCCCCACCTATTGATTCACGCAGCACTCCCCCACCTATTGATCTCATGCAGCACTCCCCTACCTATTGATTCATGCAGCACTCCCCTACCTATTGATTCATGCAGCACTCCCCCACCTATTGATTCATGCAGCACTCCTACCTATTGATTCATGCAGCACTCCCCACCTATTGATTCACGCAGCACTCCCCTACCTATTGATTCCATGCAGCACTCCCCACCTCATTGATTCATGCAGCACTCCCCACCTATTGATTCCATGCAGCACTCCCCACCTATTGATCCATGCAGCACCCCCTACCTATTGATTCACGCAGCACCCCTACCTATTGATTCATGCAGCACTCCCCACCTATTGATTCACTCAGCACTCCCTACCTATTGATTCCATGCAGCACTCCCCACCTATTGATTCATGCAGCACTCCCCACCTATTGATTCATGCAGCACTCCCTACCTATTGATTCATGCAGCACTCCCCTACCTATTGATTCATGCAGCACTCCCCTACTCTATTGATTCATGCAGCACTCCCCTACCTATTGATTCACGCAGCACTCCCCTACCTATTGCATGCAGCACTCCCCTACCTATTGATTCACACAGCACTCTCCCTACCTATTGATTCACACAGCACTCCCCTACCTATTGATTCATGCACTCCCCTACCTATTGATTCATGCAGCACTCCCCTACCTATTGATTCATGCAGCACTCCCCCTACCTATTGATTCATGCAGCACTCCCCACTATTGATTCCCTCCCCTACCTATTGATTCATGCAGCACTCCCCTACCTATTGATTCATGCAGCACTCCCCTACCTATTGATTCATGCAGCCTCCCCTACTATGATTCATGCACTCCCCTACCTTTGATTCATGCAGCACTCCCCTACCTATTGATTCATGCAGCACTCCCCTACCTATTGATTCACGCAGCACTCCCCCTACCTATTGATTCATGCAGCACTCCCCTACCTATTGATTCACACAGCACTCCCCCTACCTATTGATTCATGGCGCTCCCCCCTACCTATTGATTCACGCAGCACTCCCCTACCTATTGATTCATGCAGCACTCCCCCTACCTATTGATTCATGCAGCACTCCCCCTACCTATTGATTCATGCAGCACTCCCTCACCTATTGATTCATGGCACTCCCCTATATTGATTCACTGCACCCCTACCTATTGATTCATGCAGCACTCCCCTACCTATTGATTCATGCAGCACTCCCCTACCTATTGATTCACGCAGCACTCCCCCTACCTATTGTTCACGGCACTCCCCCTACCTATTGATTCATGCAGCACTCCCTACCTATTGATTCATGCAGCACTCCCCTACCTATTGATTCATGAGCACTCCCCTACCTATTGATTCATGCAGCACTCCCCTACCTATTGATTCATGCAGCACTCCCCTACCTATTGATTCATGCAGCACTCCCCCTACCTATTGATTCCATGACCTCCCCTACCTATTGATTCATGCAGCACTCCCCTACCTATTGATTCATGCAGCACTCCCCCTACCTATTGATTCATGCAGCACTCCCCTACCTATTGATTCGCAGCACTCCCCCTACCTATTGATTCATGCAGCACTCCCCTACCTATTGATTCATGCAGCACTCCCTACCTAATGATTCACGCAGCACTCCCCTACCTATTGATTCTTTGCACTCCCCCCCTGCCTATTGATTCATGCAGCACTCCCCCTACCTATTGATTCATGCAGCACTCCCCCTACCTATTGATTCATGCAGCACTCCCCTACCTATTATCCTACTATGATTCATGCAGCTCCCCTACCTATTGATTCATGCAGCACTCCCCTACTTATTCATACGGCACTCCCCTACCTATTGATTCATGGCACTCCCCACCTATTGATTCATGGCACTCCCCCTACCTATTGATTCTTGCAGACTCCCCATGCCTATTGATTCACGCTCCCTACCTATTGATTCACGCAGCACTCCCCTACCTATTGATTCATGCAGCACTCCCCTACCTATTGATTCATGCAGCACTCCCCCTACCTATTGATTCCATGGCACTCCACCTCCCCACCTATTGATTCACGCAGCACTCCCCTACCTATTGATTCATGCAGCACTCCCCCACCCTATTGATTCATACAGCACTCCCCTACCTACTGATTCATGAGCACTCCCCTACCTATTGATTCATGCAGCACTCCCCTACCTATTCAACTCCCCTACCTATTATTCTGCAGCACTCCCCTACCTATTGATTCATGCAGCACTCCCCCTACCTATTGATTCATGCAGCACTCCCCTACCTATTGATTCATGCAGCCTCCCTACCTATTGATTCAGCAGCACTCCCCTACCTATTGATTCATGCAGCACTCCCCCTACCTATTGATTCATGCAGCACTCCCCACCTATTGATTCACGCAGGCACCCCTACCTACTGATTCTGCAGCACTCCCCACATATTGATTCATGCAGCACTCCCTACCTATTGATTCATGCAGCACTCCCCCTACCTATTGATTCGCAGCACTCCCCCTACCTATTGATTCATGCCGCACTCCCCTACCTATTGATTCATGCAGCACTCCCCACTATTGATTCACGCAGCCTCCCTACCTATTGATTCATGCAGCACTCCCCTACCTATTGATTCATGCAGTACTCCCCTACCTATTGATTCACGCAGCACTCCCCTACCTATTGATTCATGCAGCACTCCCCTACTATTGATTCATGCGACTCCCCTACCTACTGATTCATGCAGCACTCCCCTACCTATTGATTCATGCAGCACTCCCCTACCTATTGATTCATGCAGCACTCCCCACCTATTGATTCACGCAGCACTCCCCTACCTATTGATTCATGCAGCACTCCCCCTACCTATTGATTCATGACCACTCCCCTACCTATTGATTCATGCAGCCTCCCCTACCTATTGATTCCACTAGCACTCCCCTACCTATTGATTCATGCAGCACTCCACTACCTATTGATTCATGCAGCACTCCCCCTACCTATTGATTCATACAGCACTCCCCTACCTCTTGATTCATACAGCACTCCCCTACCTATTGATTCATGCAGCACTCCCCTACCTATTGATTCACTGCAGCACTCCCCTACCTATTGATTCATGCAGCACTCCCCTACCTATTGATTCACGCAGCACTCCCCCTACCTATTGATTCATGCAGCACTCCCTACCTATTGATTCACGCAGCACTCCCCTACCTATTGATTCATGCAGCACTCCCCTACCTATTGATTCACGCAGCACTCCCCTACCTATGATTCATGCAGCACTCCCCTACCTATTGATTCCGCACTCCCCTACCTATTGATTCATGCAGCACTCCCCTACCTATTGATTCATGCAGCACTCCCCTACTATTGATTCATGCAGCACTCCCCTACCTATTGATTCATGCAGCACTCCCCTACCTATTGATTCATGCAGCACTCCCCTACCTATTGATTCATGCAGCACTCCCCTACCTATTGATTCATGCAGCACTCCCCCTACCTATTGATTCATGCAGCACTCCCCTACCTATTGATTCATGCAGCACTCCCCTACCTATTGATTCACGCAGCACTCCCCCTACCTATTGATTCTACAACACTCCCCTACCTATTGATTCATGCAGCACTCCCCTATCCTATTGATTCATAGCACTCCCCTACCTATTGATTCACGCAGCACTCCCCCTACCTATTGATTCATGCAGCACTCCCCTACCTATTGATTCACCAGCACTCCCCTACCTATTGATTCATGCACTCCCCTACCTATTGATTCATGCAGCACTCCCCTACCTATTGATTCATGAGCACTCCCCTACCTATTGATTCATGCAGCACTCCCCACCCTATTGATTCATGCAGCACTCCCCTACCTATTGATTCATGCAGCACTCCCCTACCTATTGATTCACGCAGCACTCCCCTACCTATTGATTCATGCAGCACTCCCCTACCTATTGATTCACGCGCACTCCCCTACCTATTGATTCACGCAGCACTCCCCTACCTATTGATTCACTGCAGCCTCCCCCTACCTATTGATTCATGCAGCACTCCCCACCTATTGATTCACACACACTCCCCTACTATTGATTCATGCAGCACTCCCCTACCTATTGATTCATGCAGCACTCCCCTACCTATTGATTCATGCAGCACTCCCCCTACCTATTGATTCACGCAGCACTCCCCTACCTATTGATTCATAGCACTCCCCTACCTATTGATTCACAGCACTCCCCTACCTATTGATTCATGCAGCACTCCCCTACCTATTGATTCCATGGCCTCCCCTATATATTGATTCACGCAGTCTCCCACCTATTGATTCAGCAGCACTCCTACCTATTGATTCATGCAGCACTCCCCTACCTATTGATTCATGCAGCACTCCCCTACCTATTGATTCATGCAGCACTCCCCTACCTATTGATTCACGCAGCACTCCCTACCTATTGATTCATCTGCACTCCCTACCTATTGATTCATGCAGCACTCCCCTACCTATTGATTCATGCAGTACTCCCCTACCTATTGATTCACTAGCACTCCCCTACCTATTGATTCATGCAGCACTCCCCTACCTATTGATTCACGCAGCACTCCCCTACCTATTGATTCACGCAGCACTCCCCTACCTATTGATTCATGCAGCACTCCCCCTACCTATTGATTCATGCAGCACTCCCCTACCTATTGATTCACGCAGCACTCCCCTACCTATTGATTCATGCAGCACTCCCCTACCTATTGATTCATGCAGCACTCCCCTACCTATTGATTCATGCAGCACTCCCCTACCTATTGATTCATGCGCCTCCCCTACCTATTGATTCATGCAGCACTCCCCTACCTATTGATTCACGCAGCACTCCCCCTACCTATTGATTCACACAGCACTCCCCCCTACATATTGATTCATGCAGCACTCCCCTTACCTATTGATTCATGCAGCACTCCCCCTACCTATTGATTCACACAGCGCTCCCCCTACCTATTGATTCATGCAGCTCCTACCTTTGATTCCTGGCACTCCCCTACCTATTGATTCACGCAGCACTCCCCTACCTATTGATTCATGCACTCCCCTACCTATTGATTCATGCAGCACTCCCCCATACCTATTGATTCATGCAGCACTCCCCCTACCTATTGATTCATGCAGCACTCCCCTACCTATTGATTCATGCAGCACTCCCTACCTATTGATTCATGCAGCACTCCCCTACCTATTGATTCTTGGCACTCCCCCTACCTATTGATTCATGCAGCACTCCCCTACCTATTGATTCATGCAGCACTCCCCCTACCTATTGATTCATGCAGCACTCCCCTACCTATTGATTCACGCGGCCTCCCCTACCTATTGATTCACGGCACTCCCCACCTATTGATTCATGCAGCACTCCCCTACATGGCCAATTCATACAGCACTCCCCTACCTATTGATTCATGCAGCACTCCCCCTACCTATTGATTCAGCAGCACTCCCCTACCTATTGATTCATGCAGCACTCCCCCTACCTATTGATTCGCAGGCACTCCCCTACCTATTGATTCATGCTGCCTCCCCTACCTATTGATTCATGCAGCACTCCCCTACCTATTGATTCACGCCTCCCCCTACCTATTGATTCCGCAGCACTCCCCCCACCTATTGATTCATGCAGCACTCCCCCTACCTATTGATTCATAGCCTCCCCCTACCTATTGATTCATGCAGCACTCCCCCACCTATTGATTCCGCAGCACTCCCCACCTATTGATTCATGGCTCCCCTATATATTGATTCACGCGGTTCTCCACCTATTGATTCGTGCTCACTCCTACCTATTGATTCATGCAGCACTCCCCTACCTATTGATTCAGCAGCACTCCCCTACCTATTGATTCACGCAGCACTCCCCTACTATGATTCATGCACTCCCCACCTATTGATTCATGCAGCACTCCCCTACCTATTGATTCATGCAGCACTCCCCCTACCTATTGATTCATGCAGCACTCCCCTACCTATTGATTCATGCAGCACTCCCCTACCTATTGATTCACGCAGCACTCCCCTACCTATTGATTCATGCAGCACTCCCCCTACCTATTGATTCATACAGCACTCCCCCTACCTATTGATTTCAGCACTCCCCTATCTATTGATTCATGGCCTCCCCTACCTATGATTCATCAGCACTCCCCCTATTATTGATTCATGCAGTCCTCCTACCTAATTGATTCGCAGCACTCCCCTACCTATTGATTCACACTGCACTCCCTACCTATTGATTCATGCAGCACTCCCCTACCTATTGATTCATGCAGCACTCCCCTACCTATTGATTCACAGCACTCCCCCTACCTATTGATTCATACAGCACTCCCCCTACCTATTGATTCATGCAGCACTCCCCTACCTATTGATTCACTCAGCACTCCCTACCTATTGATTCACGCACTCCCCTACCTATTGATTCATGCAGCACTCCCCTACCTATTGATTCATGCAGCACTCCCCTACCTATTGATTCACTGCAGCACTCCCCACCTATTGATTCATGCAGCACTCCCCTACCTATTGATTCATACAGCGCTCCCCTATATATTGATTCACGCAGTTCTCCCCTACCTATTGATTCATGCTGCACTCCCCCTACCTATTGATTCATGCAGCACTCCCCTACCTATTGATTCACGCAGCACTCCCCCTACCTATTGATTCATGCAGCACTCCCCACCTATTGATTCACGCAGCGCTCCCCTACCTATTGATTCATGCAGCACTCCCCCTACCTATTGATTCATGCAGCACTCCTCCTACCTATTGATTCACGCAGCACTCCCCTACCTATTGATTCATCAGCCTCCCCTACCTATTGATTCCATAGCACTCCCCTACCTATTGATTCATGCAGCACTCCCCTACCTATTGATTCATGCAGCACTCCCCTACCTATTGATTCATGAGCACTCCCCTACCTATTGATTCATTCAGCACTCCCCCTACCTATTGATTCATGCAGCACTCCCCCACCTATTGATTCATGGCACTCCCCCTATTGATTCATGCAGCACTCCCCCTACCTATTGATTCATGCAGCACTCCCCCACCTATTGATTCATGCAGCACTCCCCCTACTGATTCATTCAGCACTCCCCCTACCTATTGATTCATGAGCACTCCCCACCTATTGATTCATGCAGCCTCCCCTACCTATTGATTCATGCAGCACTCCCCTACCTATTGATTCATGCAGCACTCCCCCTACCTATTGATTCATGCAGCACTCCCCTACCTATTGATTCATGCAGCACTCCCCATACCTATTGATTCATGCAGCACTCCCCCTACCTATTGATTCATGCAGCACTCCCCCTACCTATTGATTCATGCAGCACCCCCTACCTATTGATTCATGCAGTCCCCCTATCTATTGATTCACGCAGCACTCCCCTACCTATTGATTCATGCAGCACTCCCCTACCTATTGATTCATGCAGCACTCCCCTACCTATTGATTACAGCACTCCCCCACCTATTGATTCATGCAGCACTCCCCCTACCTATTGATTCATGCAGCACTCCCCTACCTATTGATTCATGCAGCACTCCCCTACCTATTGATTCATGCAGCACTCCCCTACCTATTGATTCATGCAGCACTCCCCCTACCTATTGATTCTGCAGCACTCCCCACCTATTGATTCCTGGCCTCCCCTACCTATTGATTCATGCAGCACTCCACCTATTGATTCAGCAGCACTCCCTACCTATTGATTCACTTAGCACTCCCCTACCTATTGATTCATGCAGCACTCCCCTACCTATTGATTCATGCAGCACTCCCCTACCTATTGATTCATGCTGCACTCACCATTCATGCAGCACTCCCCAACCTATTGATTCATGCAGCACTCCCCCTACCTATTGATTCACGCAGCACTCCCCTACCTATTGATTCATGTACTCCCCTACCTATTGATTCATGCAGCACTCCCCTACCTATTGATTCATGCAGCACTCCCCTACCTATTGATTCACGCAGCACTCCCCTACTATTGATTCATGCAGCACTCCCCACCTATTGATTCACAGCACTCCCCTACCTATTGATTCATGCAGCACTCCCCTACCTATTGATTCACGCAGCACTCCCCTACCTATTGATTCCTTGCGTACTCCCCCTACCTATTGATTCATGCAGCACTCCCCTACCTATTGATTCATGCAGCACTCCCCTACCTATTGATTCATGCAGCACTCCCCCTACCTATTGATTCATGCAGCACTCCCCTACCTATTGATTCACACAGCACTCCCCTAATATTGATTCATGCAGTGCTCCCCTACCTATTGATTCATGCAGCACTCCCCCTATATATTGATTCATGCAGCACTCCCCTACCTATTGATTCATGCAGCACTCCCCTACCTATTGATTCATGCAGCACTCCCCTACCTATTGATTCATGCAGCACTCCCCTACCTATTGATTCACACAGCACTCCCCCTACCTATTGATTCATGCAGCACTCCCCTACCTATTGATTCATGCAGCACTCCCCTACCTATTGATTCACGCAGCACTCCCCCTACCTATTGATTCACGCAGTGCTCCCACTACCTACTGATTCATGCAGCACTCCCCTACCTATTGATTCATGCAGCACTCCCCTACCTATTGATTCATGCAGCACTCCCCCTACCTATTGATTCATGCAGCACTCCCCCTACCTATTGATTCATGCAGCACTCCCCCTACCTATTGATTCATCAGCACTCCCCTACCTATTGATTCATGCAGCACTCCCCCTACCTATTGATTCATGCAGCACTCCCCTACCTATTGATTCACGCAGCACTCCCCCTACCTATTGATTCATGCAGCACTCCCCTACCTATTGATTCACGCAGCACTCCCCTACCTATTGATTCACGCAGCACTCCCCTACCTATTGATTCACACGGCCTCCCCTACCTATTGATTCACGCAGCACTCCCCCTACCTATTGATTCATGAGCACTCCCCACTATTGATTCACGCAGCACTCCCTACCTATTGATTCATGCAGCACTCCCCTACCTATTGATTCATGCAGCACTCCCCTACCTATTGATTCATGCAGCACTCCCCCTACCTATTGATTCATGCAGCACTCCCTACCTATTGATTCATGCAGCACTCCCCCACCTATTGATTCACGCAGCGCTCCCCTACCTATTGATTCATGCAGCACTCCCCTACCTATTGATTCACGCAGCACTCCCCTACCTATTGATTCACGCAGCACTCCCCTACCTATTGATTCATGCAGCACTCCCCTACCTAAATTCACTGGCACTCCCCCCTACCTATTGATTCATGCAGCACTCCCCTACCTATTGATTCACAGCACTCCCCCTACTATTGATTCAGCTGCACTCCCCTACCTATTGATTCACGCAGCTCCCCTACCTATTGATTCATGCAGCACTCCCCTACCTATTGATTCATGCAGCACTCCCCTACCTATTGATTCACGCAGCACTCCCCCTACCTATTATTCCAGCACTCCCCCTACCTATTGATTCATACAGCACTCCCCTACCTATTGATTCATGCAGCACTCCCCTACCTATTGATTCACTGCAGCACTCCCCCTACCTATTGATTCACGCAGCACTCCCTACCTTGATTCCAGCGCTCCCCCTATATATTGATTCACTGCGCCTCCCCTACCTATTGATTCATGCAGCACTCCCCCTACCTATTGATTCATGCAGCACTCCCCCTACCTATTGATTCATGCAGCACTCCCCCTACCTATTGATTCATGCAGCACTCCCCTACCTACTGATTCATACAGCACTCCCCTACCTATTGATTCATGCAGCACTCCCCTACCTATTGATTCACCAGCACTCCCCCTACCTATTGATTCACAGCACTCCCCTACCTATTGATTCATGCGCACTCCCCTACCTATTGATTCATGCAGCACTCCCCTACCTATTGATTCATGCAGCACTCCCCTACCTATTGATTCATGCAGCACTCCCCTACCTATTGATTCATCGCACTCCCCCTACCTATTGATTCAAGCAGCCTCCCCCACCTATTGATTCATGCAGCACTCCCCTACTATTGATTCATGCAGTACTCCCTACCTAATGATTCATGCAGCACTCCCCTACCTATTGATTCACGCAGCACTCCCCTACCTATTGATTCACGCAGCACTCCCCCTACCTATTGATTCATGCAGCACTCCCCTACCTATTGATTCATGCAGCACTCCCCTACCTATTGATTCATGCAGCACTCCCCTACCTATTGATTCACGCAGCACTCCCCCTACCTATTGATTCATGTAGCACTCCCCCTACCTATTGATTCATGCAGCACTCCCCCAACCTATTGATTCATGCAGCACTCCCCCTACCTATTGATTCATGCAGCACTCCCCTACCTATTGATTCATGCAGCACTCCCCTACCTATTGATTCACGCAGCACTCCCCTACCTATTGATTCATGCAGCACTCCCCCTACCTATTGATTCATGCAGCACTCCCCCTACCTATTGATTCATGCAGCACTCCCTACCTATTGATTCATGCAGCACTCCCCCTACCTATTGATTCATGCAGCACTCCCCCTACCTATTGATTCATGCAGCACTCCCCCTACCTATTGATTCATGCAGCACTCCCCTACCTATTGATTCATGCAGCACTCCCCTACCTATTGATTCATGCAGCACTCCCCTACCTATTGATTCACGCAGCACTCCCCCTATATATTGATTCACGCAGTACTCCCCCTACCTATTGATTCATGCAGCACTCCCCCTACCTATTGATTCATGCAGCACTCCCCTACCTATTGATTCATGCAGCACTCCCCCTACCTATTGATTCATGCAAGCACTCCCCCTACCTATTGATTCATGCAGCACTCCCCCTACCTATTGATTCACTGCAGCTCCCCTATATATTGATTCACAGCACTCCCCTACCTATTGATTCACGCAGCACTCCCTACCTATTGATTCAGCAGCACTCCCCTACCTATTGATTCATGCAGCACTCCCCCTACCTATTGATTCATGCAGCACTCCCCTACCTATTGATTCATGCAGCACTCCCCCTACCTATTGATTCGCAGCACTCCCCTATCTATTGATTCACACAGCGCTCCCCCTATATATTGATTCATGCAGCACTCCCCTACCTATTGATTCATGCTGCACTCCCCCTACCTATTGATTCATGCAGCACTCCCCTACCTATTGATTCACGCAGCACTCCTCCTACCTATTGATTCACACAGCACTCCCCCCTACATATTGATTCATACAGCTCCCCTACCTATTGATTCATGCAGCACTCCCCTACCTATTGATTCCTTGGCTCCCCTACCTATTGATTCACTGCAGCACTCCCTACCTATTGATTCACAGGCGCTCCCCTACATATTGATTCGCATGATCTCCACCTACCTATTGATTCATGCTGCACTCCCCTACCTATTGATTCATGCAGCACTCCCCCTACCTATTGATTCATGCAGCACTCCCCCTACCTATTGATTCATGCAGCACTCCCCTACCTATTGATTCACCTCTCCCCTACCTATTGATTCATGCAGCACTCCCCCTACCTATTGATTCACGCAGCACTCCCCCTACCTATTGATTCATGCAGCACTCCCCCTACTATTGATTCACGCACTCCCCCTACCTATTGATTCATGCAGCACTCCCCTACCTATTGATTCACGCAGCACTCCCCTACCTATTGATTCACCAGCACTCCCCCTACCTATTGATTCATGCAGCACTCCCCACACTATTGATTCATGCAGCACCTCCCCTACCTATTGATTCACGCAGCACTCCCCCTACCTATTGATTCATGCAGCACTCCCCCACCTATTGATTCATGCAGCACTCCCCTACCTATTGATTCACGCGAGCACTCCCCCTACCTATTGATTCACGCACTCCCCCCCTACCTATTGATTCATGCAGCACTCCCTTACCTATTGATTCAGCAGCACTCCCCATCTATTGATTCACACAGCACTCCCCCTACCTATTGATTCATAGCACTCCCCCCTACCTGTTGATTCATCAGCACTCCCCCTACCTATTGATTCATGCAGCACTCCCCTACCTATTGATTCACTCAGCACTCCCACTACCTATTGATTCATGCAGCACCCCCCCACCTATTGATTCATGCAGCACTCCCCTACCTATTGATTCATGTAGCACTCCCCCTACCTACTGATTCACACAGCACTCCCCTACCTATTGATTCACTGCAGCACTTCCCTACCTATTGATTCACGCAGCACTCCCCTACCTATTGATTCATGCAACACTCCCCCTACCTACTGATTCAAGCAACTCCCCCTACCTATTGATTCACGCAGCACTCTCCTTACCTGATTCATGCAGCACTCCCGCTACCTATCCCAGCAAGTACTAGTTCCCTATCACCCACAACCATGACAGCACGCTCAGTATCATCTCTGGTCCTGTCAGCACACAGTGCCTCTGTGGCTGAAAGATAAACCTATTACAGGGGTCACCGCAGCCACAGAAGTTTGACATCTCCCTCCTTGGTTGAAGACATTAGGGTTCACAAGCTACAGCAGAAGGTAGTGTTTCCTGCAATACTGTGAAGAGATATTACAACTGAGAGGTAAATTATGTATCCTGTCCCCCTGGAACAGAAAGATTCCTGTTCTGTGATGTTTGATCAATCTGCAAAATTTGCTAAAGACTGTAACAAGAAGGAAGGCACCTTGCATAGTTTTGCCAACCACGCTAAACACTGATTGGAAGAGAAGAATCAAGTCCTATGACTTTTGTGAGTGTGTAAACTAACATTTCTGAGAGGACAATCGCCCCTATGCACTATGCCTACATGCTGAGTATCTGCGGCATGTAGGCAAACCTAAGTCAAGTAGCCACACATCAGGGGTCCTCAGACAACTGCAACATGCACTACAGTGGCTCGCACCTCTTCCATGACCGATCCCCTGACTGTTCACGCTGCTATGTGTGTGGACATTCCAAGAGACTATTGGGGGAATGCCTACACTTTGCATCATTTAGTACAGCGCAGAGTGCCAGGCAAGGGGGGGCGCAGGCTATGTGGGCATGTACCCTATGATAGCCACTGTGTGCCTCCCATATAACACACCTGCTGGCCACAGCAGGACCTAAACACCCCCTGCCACTGCTGCCCAGCCATCTGGTCAGGTAGGGAGGGCTGTGGGTGGCCATTCGGGCACTTATCTGTTCTTTGATACAATACAGGACTGGTGGCATCCCACAATTCTCTGCTCTGTGCAGAGCAGGATTCACTCATGGACCAGACTGGGTCCTACCGGATGTCCACCTGTGTCCTCTGATCTGTCCCCCATGTACCAGCATGCCGGGGGGGCAGGGCCACAGACAGGCACCCTGCAGTGGCTAGCAATTGTGATTGCCAGCCACTATACCCCTGTCTGTGGGTGCAGAGCTACACGGGCCGGGTATGCACCTATCATGTATACCTTGGCCTGAATGGTGCATAGGCACCAATAAGCTGAAAACTGGAATTGTGAAACCTAGTTATAATGTTATATTGTATCATAGTACTGTGGTGATGGAAGGGACTTGGGGTCCGTCTTATCCACTCCAAGCTACCATCCTTGGATATGCTTCTCACCCTCCCTTGTGGTCTGTGCTCCAGCCATCCTGGGTTCATGGAGTGATTTTGAGTTACCGGCATGTCAGAGTGGTGCCCTACTGCTTGGTGTTATGGAAAACCTATCCATGTTTGTTCTGCCTTGAGTTGTTATAGACTTTTACTAAGTATGCAATAAATTTATTTCTGGGATGGATAAGGAAACACAGTATGCCTTTGTTTTGAGTGACAGTTTTTCTTTTGTGCTTATTTTCATATACAAACTGTTGCCGAATAATACAAACCAATTAAGTACTAGTGCTACCAACATAAAGAATAGGTTGGCAAGGAGGGAACCAAGACTGTCAAGTCTGAAAAGCTGCTACACTATCATGCAGCAGGAAGGGGTTAAAAAAATCTCCCATCTACACCTAATAAAATATCATACAACCGAGGTCTAGAAGGGTTCTCCAGTTGCTAGGGGGCTGGTTCTCACTGAGGTAGACTGGTGTGTGGGGCATCAGAAAAACAATTCAGTCCCCCTGAGGGGCATTAAGAGAGCTCAGACTGTAATGAATTACTGGCTGTCCACACAGCATAGATAACCGAAATAAATGACTGGATGGCCTCCAGCTGGTTGCAACTGAACCCCGATAAGATGGAGGTACTTGATGTAGGGTCAAACAGAGGGCATGCTAGGGTGGCCTCGGTTGCAGACACAGGATTGTTCCTGGGATCTGTACCCTTGAAAGCTGTATCTAAGGTGTGGAACCTGGGCATTATTCTGGATAGCGCCCAACGCTTGAGGCTCAGTCATCGGCCGCTGTCCGGGACAGCTTTTATCATCTGAGGAATATCACTAGAGTTCAAGCCTTAGTTCTGCCTCTGGACCTCCCAACTTTGGTACATGCCTTCGTGATGACAAGACTTGATTACTGTAATGAGCTCTACCTCAGGGTCTCTGGATGTACCCTCTGCTGACTGCAGCTAGTGCAGAATGCAGCTGCCAGGCTGTTGATGGGGCAGTTGAAATACTGTCACATCACCCCAGTGCTGTGAGAATTCCACTAGCTGCCAGTCAGGTGGAGGGTCCTCTTTAAGGTGGGCTTACTCACCTCTAAGGCCCTACATGGATTGGGCCCTGGCTACCTGGTTGACCTTCTTATACTGGCTGTTTCAGTCCACTCCCTACATTCCTTCTCTAGGGGCCTCCTAGTGATTCCCAGGACGAAACACAGAAACATAGACTTTGATGGCAGATAAAGACCGCTTGGGCCACCTAGTCTGCTCATTTCCCTACCTACTGGACAAGCTGCAGATCCTAGTTAACCAACAGCCTATTTCTTCCTACCCCCCACAAGAATTGCCTTATGTCTGTCCCATGCATTCTTGAATTCTTCCACAGTTTTAGACCCACACCTTTCTCAGGAAGGCGATTCCATGCATCCACCACCCTCTCTGTCAGAAGTATGGCAGCTAGGATTCAATGCAAAGAAGTGCAAAATAATGCACCTAGGAAACAAGAACCCAGGGGAAGAATACACGATGGGTGGGGAGGTAGAAACAACAACAAAAAAGGAAAGGAACCTGGGGGTAATCATATCAGATGACCTTAAGGTTAGCAAGCAATGAGAAGGCAGGTAGGGCTGGGGGCATACTGGGATGTATAGGAGAGGCATCAGCAGCAAGAAAACAGAGGTTGTTATCCCTCTGTACAGACAGTTGGTGAGACCCCATCTGGAGTACCAAGCGCCCAGTTCTGAGACCCCATCAAGAAGGACTTAGACAGAATAGAGGCAGTCCAGAGGAGGTCAACTAAAATGGTGGGTCTGCAAGAAAAGCCGTATGAGGAGAGACTAAAGGAGCTTAATATGTATACCCTTTGAGGAAAGAAGGAGAGGGGGGGACATGATAGAAACTTTTAAGCACCTCAGTGGAATCAACAAAGTCCAAGAGGGTAGCATCTTTCAGAAAAGAGACGGCAAGAACAATGGGACACAATTTGAAGATAGAAGGGGGGCTGTTCAGGGGCAATGTGAGGAAGTATTATTTCACAGAGAGGGTAGTGGATGCATGGAACAGCCTTCCTGAGGAGGTTGTGGGATCTAAAACTGTGGGAGAATTCAAGAATGCATGGGACAGACATAAGGCAATTCTTGTGGGGGGTAGGGAGAAATAAGCTGTTGGTTAACTAGGATCTGCGGCCTATCCTGTAGGTAGGGAAATGGGCAGACTAGATGGGCCAAGCGGTCCTTATCTGCCATCAAAGTCTATGCTTCTATGTTCTGTGAAAAAATACTTCCTCACATTACCCCTTAGCCATCCCCCCTCTATCTTCAAATTGTGTCCCCTTGTTCTTGCACATCTCTTTTTCTGAAAGATGTTACCCTCTTGGATTTTGTTTATTTCACTGAGGTACTTAAAAGTTTCTATCATGTCCCCCTCTCCCTCCTTTCCTCAACAGTATACATATTAAGCTCCTTTAGTCTCTTCTTATATGGCTTCTCTTGCAGACCCTGTACCATTTTAGTTGCCCTCCTCTGGACTGCCTCCATCTTGTCTACGTCCTTGTGGAGATGGGGTCTCCAGAACTGGACGCAGTACTCCAGATGGGGTCTCATCAACTGTCTGTACAGAAGGATAACACCTTCCTGTTTTCTGCTGGTGATGCCTCTCTCTATACATCCCAGTATCCCCCCAGCACTCCCTACTGCCTTCTCACGAGGTTAAAAATGACCAGCGACAGAGCTTTTAGCGTCGCCAGTCCCATCCTGTGGAATTCAAGAACTCTTAAAACTGAAGGTGGACAAAGCAATGGGGTCAGATGGGATTCATCCCAGAATTCTAAAAGAGCTAAGGGTAGAACTAGTGACACCACTGACTACCCTTTTTAACAAATCATGGGAGGATGGGGTGGTACCTGAGGACTGGAGGAGGGCAGATGTGATTCCCCTTCACAAAAGTGGGAGCAAGGCAGAAGCAGGAAATTACAGACCTGTTAGTTTAACCTCAGTGGTAGGGAAAATGATGGAATCACTTAAGGAAAGAATTGTCAATATCTAGAGGCCAGAGGGACAGGACCCTAGGCAGCATGGATTCACAGCTGGAAGGTCATGCCAGACAAATCTGATAGATTTCTTTGACTGGGTGACCAAAGTAGTAGATCAGGAGGGGCTGTGGACATGGTCTACCTAGACTTTAGCAAGGCATTTGACACAGTCACACACAAAGATTAATATACAAGTTAGCCAGCCTGGGAGTGGGTCCCAAGATGACAGCTTAGGTGAAGAATGGCTGGAGAATAGGACACAGAGTAATAGTAAATGGAGTCCACTCAGAAAAAAGGGAGGTGGTTACTAGTGGGGTACCGATGGGTTCAGAGTTAGGACCAGTCCTCTTCAATGTCTTTATAAGACATTGTGGAAGGACTGAAGGAAAAGTATGTCTCTTTGCAGATGACACTAAGATCTGCAACAGAGTTGATGCACAGGGTGGGGTGGAAAGGATGAGAAGGGACTTGCAAGGTTAGAGGAATGGTCAAATGTATGGCAGCTAGATTCAATGCTAAGAAGTGCAAGGTAATGCACCTGGGAAACAAAACCCAGGGAAGAGACACAATGGGGATGAGATACTAACAACAACAAAAATGGAAAGGGACCTGGGGGTAGTCATATCAGATGACCTAAAGGTGGGCAAGCAATGTGGAGAGGGCAGCAAGGAGGGCTAGGGGATACTGGGATGGCATAGGAGAGGCATCACCAGTAGAAAATAGGAAGTTATTATCCCTCTGTACAGACAGCTGGTGAGACCCCATCTGGAGTACTGTGTGCAGTTCTGGAGACCCAATCTCTGCAAAGACATAGACAGGATGGAAGCTGTCCAGAGGAGGGCAACTAAAATGGTGCAGGGTCTGCACCAGAAGACATATGAAGAGAGACTTAAGGAGCTTAATATGTATAGCCTCGAGGAAAGGAGGGAGAGGGGGGACATGATAGAAACTTTCAAGTACCTCAAGGGAATCAACAAAGTCCAAGAGGGTAGCATCTTTCAAAAAAAGAGGTGTGCAAGAACAAGGGGGCACAATTTGAAGATAGAGGTGGGCGGCTCAGAGGTAATTTAAGGAAGTATTTTTTCACAGAGAGGGTTGTGGATGCATGGAACGGCCTTCTGGAGGAGGTTGTGGAGTCAAAATCAGTGGTGGAATTCAAGCATGCATGGGACAGTCATAAGGCAATTCTGGGGGGTTGGGGTAAGAAGAAGTAGGCTGCTGGTTAACTAGGATCTGCAGCTTATCCAGTAGGTAGGGAAATGGGCAGACTGGGTGGGCCAAACGGTCCTTATCTGCCGTCAAATTCTATGTTTCTATGTTTCTATGTAATTCGCTTCCACCATCTATAAGGGAGGCCCCTTCAGTTGAGGTATATGAGGCTTGCCTCAAGGCCTTCCCATTTGCACAGGCATTCCCTGATTTCACTGTGTAACTTCTAGTGCCAGGCCGTTACGTAAGTTGTTTCTGACCTGTTTTTTTTCCTTTAATGAACTGTAACAAATTAAGTTATCATTTTATATTTATTTTATTTTTATGATGGGTTATTATGTTGTATTATTGTACTGTAATTTATGCTGTGTTTTATTATTGTACGGTGCCCACAGCCTTCTGGATTGAGCATTTTTTAAATAAATGCTGCCTTGCCTTGCCTTGTGTCTTGCAAAACAATCCAAGCACAGAGCTCATAATGGCAAACAAACAGTGCAGTTAGGAAAAACACAACATCACAGTTCATGAGTGATACACAGATCTTAATACGAGTGTCTGACATGGTTCCCAGATTTTCAGCATAGGTCTCTATTTTCTGGGACCCAGAATTACCTCTTCCACGCAGCAGAACCAGCAATGGTTATGTCCTCATCAGTAGCAATCAGGAAGACTTTCTTAGGACCTGCTTTTCACCCTGGTGCTAAATTAGAATAGACAAGCAGCCACGGTTATGTCAGCTCTTATGGACAGGGAACTTTCTTAGTACCTGAACATTTATGCCCGTCCTACACTCAAACACCTTATAGGTGAATACTTGAACCACAGCACAATTAAGCTCCCCACAACATTAGCCTCGTGCACTCTGAAAGAAGTTGAAAGACACACCAGAACCTATATGAGGGGGGGCCCAAAACATGGTACATCAGTCAGTGGCAATAATAGTTCTCACTCTTGAAACCTAGGCAGGCTCTGATAAAAACTGACCATCATCATGGAGTGATTTTATGAACATGTCATTAGGGCAAGATCAGCCCCACAGGGTTCTCTCACCATAGTTCCCCCACTTCTCTACTAGTGCTAATGAATCTCCCTATGCAGCCAGGAAAAACCTAGTATCACTGACTGGATGTTTTTCTTAGGTTTCCTTGCCCAGGTGCAAGAAACATCTTGTTAGGATTAATGGTATTTCAGAGATGTGTCACTGCCGACCCAAGTGCAATTTGAGTTGCGGTGAGCTTGGCAGTGCAGACCAATGACTAGGCAAGTCGATTATATTGCTGGTCACAGTCTGATGGGCAGAACCTTCGTGTACCTGAAAGGTCTGAAGCGCTCCAATGACAGAGTACTTTAGTCCCTGCATTTGCATAAAGCCAGACGGCAATCAGCTGAGCGGCTTTATGAATGCAGTCAGCCGCTGTGCACTGTATGTATACTTGTGCTATCATTCATTTGTAATTAGCATATGGTTTGCCACGGTTTGGTGTGGGCTTTTTTTAGAGGGACAAGGAACTCCAGAATCACTCTTCTTCAGCACACCTCTACACCTTGTCTAGGAAAGACGCAAATGAAATCACAAAAGCCATCTTTTTGCATTCCCGTGGTCACAGAGTTTATGATGAAGCAGTTCTAACCCATCAGGTCTCTCAATAAATAAAGCAGTAAGCTGCAGTTTGTAACTGCAGTTCATAACTCCAGTACTCTACAGTGCTAGTATTCAGTAAGTGCAAAACCATTCATATTATACCAGCATTCAGACAAATGGGAAACAAGCAAACACTATGGGGTGGGGGATTAGACAACCAGAACACCAAACAGTACCCACATAAAAAAATCAAACACAGGATAACTAATTCCCCAGCGGGCATTTAAAGCTTTTGAAATATTTAATACTAAAATGGGCCGTAGTATGGTTAAAGGTATTTTGAATGTTTTGAATGCAAAAATCAAGTCATCCACGCTACATGCGTCAGAAAGATGGAGCTCATCTGATTTGGGCAAACTAGAAATTATTTTTAACAAAATTAATAGGTATATTCTTATGGTCCCACAGTCCGTACCAGCAGCTATTCTTAATTTAGAATTAGGCCAATACTCCTTTCCTATTTTGGTAGTCAAAAGACAGATTCACTCAGTCCTGAAGCTATTTTTGTTAAAGGAGGAAAGATTACCAAGAAAATGTTTGGAAGAGGAGTTAAAATAGTCCTCAATGGGATACCACTCTTCTACTCTTAAAATAATTAGGAAGCTCCTTTTTCCATATGGCTTAGGACATACTTTGTGGGATATCTACCCAAGGTCCTGAAAATATATAGTTTCCTTTGTTAAAACCAGACTTAGGGACATAGACACTGCAAATATGTTTGAAAAATTGAAGAGTCTTAAATTATTCAGGTGGTATAAGTAGCTGTAAAATACACACAGGCTGGAACCATATTTATTAAAGATATCTAATTCCAGGGCTAGGTGAATATTAACTAAATTCAAATTTATACTGCAAATTATATACACTTTAGACAGAAGAGGCAAGAAGTCATCTCCCCCTACTGCAGATGTGGGAAAAAATTAGAATCCTCATCTAGCTATGTTTTTAAAAGATCAAAACGTCATTTCGACCCTAATGCCTACAGTACCTCTTTGACTTGCAACACACAAATTGGCAGAACTTCTGCCTGGATCCTTTGATTGACGAAGCCTATGAAGTCTTCCAAAATATTGTCCTCGGATCCATCAATAAATATGCGCTACTCATAAAAATCAAAACGAATAAGAAAACATGCCCTTGGTTCTCAGCCAGCTTGAAAGCAGAGCTGCTTCACTGAGACTCACTTTGGAAGAGGGCTAGGAAGACCAAACAGCCGAATGATTGGGCGGCCTTCAGAGCTGCCAGAAACCATTGCCCCAGATCAGTTAGGGATGCAAAATCTAGCTGCTATCACTCTGAACTC
The DNA here is from genome assembly GCA_016271365.2 of Neoceratodus forsteri. Classification (NCBI taxonomy): domain Eukaryota; kingdom Metazoa; phylum Chordata; order Ceratodontiformes; family Ceratodontidae; genus Neoceratodus; species Neoceratodus forsteri. Next base: position 406,700,101 of record CM057452.1, read on the forward strand.
TAGTGTATTTTTCTTGTATCCTACCTTGTCCTGTTAGGGTTAATCAACCTCTGCCCTTCAATTATTGTATATATGTTTATATTACTGTATCTGTTTAATTACAATTGTTTTGTATACATCTGCTAATGTACCAACCATTGAACCTTGACCTTATCAGGTCCATCTCGTAAATGAGCTTTGCTCAATGATGTCCGCCTGAATAAATAAAGATTTGATTGATTGAACTTAACTCTTTCTCTAACAGCACAACTAAGTTTTGGAAAACCTTAAAGGAAATCCAAGACCACAGCTCTGCTAGCCTATTCCCACCAAAACTCTCATCCGGCAACTCCACTGCTACTGACAAACAAGAAATCCTCGAACTCTTTAATAACCACTTTGCCACAGCAGGCCTAGCATTTGACAATTCTGCCACCTATAGCCTCCGTGCACAACTATATACTGCAAGCTCTACTTGCCCAGGCCTAGCCCCAGCCTCGCCCGCACCATGCAAGGCATTCTCCTTCTCCTCTGTCTCAGTGAAGGAAGTTGAGGACATTCTGCTCCATCTGGATAGCAGGAAAAGTGCAGGTGCAGACCTCATGGAGCCTTTCTTACTCAAACCTCAAGTCGCCCCCAATTACCCATCTCTTCAATATGTCCCTTGCCCAGGGCTCACTCCCGGCCATCTGGAAAATTGCACACTTCATTCCACTCTTTAAATCCGGCAGTACTAGTGACCTAAATAATTACCGCCCTATCTCCCTACTCCCTACCCTCTCTAAGCTCCTTGAAAAAGTTGTTAACACCCAGCTTAGACAGTACATCAATGACTCAGACCTACTAAACCCAGCTCAGTCTGGCTTTCGGCCTCGCCATAGTACCACCTCAGCGCTTGCTAAGGTCATGAATGACTGGTTGAGAGCCCTGGATGCCAGGAGTTATATGAGCGCACCGTTTCTGGACCTTAGCAAAGCCTTCAACATGGTGGACCACACCTTACTCTTGGATGCCCTATGGAATATTGACGTTCATAACCTGGCCCTCAAGTGGTTCTCCAATTACCTTTCTGATCGACAACAACAGAGCAAGGTGGGGGGGGGATTCTCCCCCCTCAAAACTCTTTCAAGAGTGGTGCCTCAAGGGTTCATCCTAGGCCCACTCTTATTTGTCATCTACGTAAATTAACTAAATGCTGGAGTCATGTCAGCAGATATCCACCTCTTCGCTAATGACACCATGTTGTATGTAGCCAGACCTACCCTGGAACTTGCGTGTAGCAACCTTCAAACAGAATTTAACCACCTTCAAAACAATCTTCTTTACTCTAAGCTTCTGTTAAACACTAAGAAAATGAAGGCCATGATCTTCTCTCCAACAGTGAACTCCCCCCAGCCCAGCACTGCAGGGACAGTCCCACAAATCCACACCTTGCTCAGTGAATCACTGGACTACGTCAATTCCTTCAAACACCTGGGGGTGTGGATAGACCCCAAACTTTCTTTCCAAGTCTATATGGAAGAAATCTCTAAAAAGCTTAAACAGAGGCTTGGGATTTTCTTCAGAATCAAGCATCTGTTAACATATGAGGGGAAATTAAGGTTGGTACAATCAACATTCCTGCCCCTCCTTGACTATGCAGACTTTCTGTACAGGCATAGCTCAAGAACAGCCATCGCCAAACTTGACACCCTGTATCACTGGGTGATTAATTTCACAATTTGCGTCCCCTACTCAACACACCACTGTACCCTTTACAAGAGTTTAGGCTGGGGCTCACTTAGTCTTAGGCGACATAAGAACACTGTGCTCTGGATCTACAGGGTTATCTCTAATAAGCTGCCTCAATATATCAAGGACTGTCTACCCGTCAGCAATCCTGGCAGCTACCTGCTAAGAAACATAGAAACATAGAAGTTGACGGCAGATAAGGACCGCAAGACCCATCCAGTCTGCCCATTTCTTTTTCTACCTTATGAATGTGCCATTGGCCTTTGCTCCGTCAATGGCCTATCTATTCATACTCATCTGTATTGCTCCCTTATGCCTATCCCATTCCTGTTTGAAGCCCTGCACTGTATTCATATCCACCACTTCCTGAGGTTGGCCATTCCATGCATTCACCACCCTTTCTGTGAAAAAGAACTTACTCACATTACTCCTTAATCGGCCTCCCTCTAATCTCATGCTGTGTCCTCTTGTTCTGTTAGTTTTCTTATATTAAAACATGTTAGACTCTTTCACCTTGTTAATGCCCTTAAGGTGTTTGAATGTTTCAATCATATTACCTCTCTCCCTCCTTTGCTCTAGGGTATACATATTGAGCTCAGTTAATCTGTCCTCATATGTTTTCTGATGCAGTCCCTGCACCATTTTGGTTGCCCTTCTCTGGGCTGCCTCAGTTTGGTTAATGTCCTTATGAAGGTGTGGCCTCCAGTACTGCACGCAGTACTCCAGATGGGGCCCTAACTAGTGTCTTGTAAAGATGGATTATTACCACCCCCTTCCGACTTGTGATACCCCTACTAATACACCCCAACATCCCTCTATCCTTACCTACTGCTTTAGTGATCTGCTTGGATGATTTCAGGTCATTGGTGATGATGACGCCTAAGTCTCTTTCTTCCCTGGTGACTGCCAGCAACTCCCCTCCCAGCCTTTAGGTGGCTTCAGGGTTTCTCTTCCCTATGTACATGATCTTGCACTTCTTTGCGTTAAACCCCAGTTGCCACTCTTCCGACCATTTTGCTAGTTTATCCAGATCTCTTCTTATTCTGCCCACCCCATCTGGATCATCTACTCTGTTGCAGATCTTGGTGTCACCTGCAAACAAACAAACCTTACCCTCCAGTCCATCTGCAATGTCACTGATGAAGATATTGAAGAGGACTGGCCCCAGGACTGATCCCTGAGGTACCCCACTTGTGACTTGCATTTCTGACTGTATACCGTTTACCACCACTCTCTGTTTTCTGCCTGTCAACCAGTTTGCCACCCAGTTGACCAATGTCTGACCCACCCCGAGCCTACCCAGTTTATTAATCAATCTTCTATGTGGAACAGTATCGAAAGCTTTGCTGAAGTCAAGGTAGGCAACATCAACTGCCCCTGGTCCACCACCTGGTTACCCAGTCAAGAAATCTATGAGATTAGTTTGACAGGACCTTCTTTGTAAAGCCATGCTGTCTTGGATCCTGTGCTTCTATGGATTCCAGGTGTTACACTATTCTTTCCTTAAGGAGTGTCTCCATAATCTTGCCCACTACTGAGGTAAGACTGACTGGTCTGTAGTTCCCTGCCTCTTCTCTGCTACCACTCTTGTGGAGCGGGATCACATGAGCCCTTCTCCAGTCTTCTGGGACCTCTCCTGTGCTCAGAGACTCACTAAACAGTTCTGATAATGACACTGCTACTTCCACCCTTAGCTCCTTTAGTACCCTGGGATGTATGCCATCAGGTCCCAATGCCTTTTCCACCCGGGGCTTATTGAGCTCTTGTAGGAGCCTTTCTTTTGTGAAGGGACTAGTGCTCACCTCCCTCCCCCCGTGTCCGTGGTGCTGAGCTGTGGGCCCTGCCCTACCTTCTCTTTAGTAAATACTGAGCAGAGGTATCTATTTAGGATAGATGCTTTTACATGGTCCTCCTCCTCACATGCCCCCTTATCCCCTTTGATCTTAGCAATACCCTCTCTGGACTTTCTCCTTTCACTAATGTATCTATAGAAAGTCTTGTCACCTTCTTTTACTGTTCATGCTAGTGTTTCCTCAGTTTGCGCCTTTGCCTGCCTTACTGCCTTCCCTGCTTCCCTTATATTTCCTGAAGGCCAGCCTTTTGGCTCTGACCTTTTCTGCTACTGTGTTTGAGAACCAAAGTGGTTTCCTTCTTCTTTTGCACTTCCTTTTCTCACTAACACAATGGGATGTTGCTTCAAGTATTGCATCTTTAATGCTTGCCCACTTTGCCTATACCCCCTCACCTGTATTTCTTTTTGCCAGGGCTAGCTTAACTCTGTTGGCTATCTTATCAAAGTCAGCTCCTCTGAAGTCCCATATTTTTGCCTTGGAATGTGATGATTTTGTTCTAGTGGTCAAATTGAACCATACCATGTGATGGTCACTGGAACCCAGGTGGCCTTTTACCTGGAGATCTGTGATCCTTTCCCTGTTAGTAAGTAGAAGTCAGTCTCAGATCTCCCTTTACATCCCCAAAGTTAGGACGTGCCTTGGTCATGTGGCGATAAGCCATGCCCTACCTATCCTCTGGAATACTGCTCAAAAAACACTACAGCTCATTGTACCTGTGCCATTGCCTGCTTTCAAAAACCTTGTTCAACAATCCTTTCTGGAGACCTGCAACTGTTTCCGGCATTGACACCCCCTAACTTTGTCTTTCCTTTTTACCTGCCTGTCTCCCCCAGCCTATTTGCTACTATACTCTCCCTCCATACCCCTTAGGCTTACCGTGCCTCACTTGTGTAAACCATGCCATTCTTGCAGGCACCTTACATCTCCCCCACCCTACCCTGAGCATCACTTCCGATTCTAACCTTTGCCTACCTTCTCTAACTTTTGTACCCCCCTTGCTTACACTGCCCTTGCTACGTAGACTTCACAAAGGCTATGCAATGCTTTACTAGACCAAACTTCTCAGTCAATATGAAAATTGTACATCATTGTCCTACATGTACTTGCCTTGTATAGAATTTGCATATAACTGTATACTGCCTGTCTTTGCACCAAGCCTGTAACTTGTGCCACTTTTGTGCTCTTTTAATGTCTACCATGATGCTGCCACGCCATGTTATTTGTAAGTACTGTACACTGTCTGCCAATGTACTTGTGTCTATTCCAACCTGTTGGTTTGTTACTTGTTGATGTGTATTTACTCCAGCTGTATCTTGTAAATGAGTCATACTCAATGGTGTTCCGCCTGGCTAAATAAAGATATTGATTGACTTGAAGTTGATATTAAACATGTGTTATTAATTTGCCCACTCTATAGCCCTCAAAGGACACAGTGGCTTGGTGACGTCATGGCTGGTCTCACCCTCCCTCCTGATAATATGTTAATCTACCTATTTAACTCTGAAGATGAATATGTACTGTACTAGAAAGACTAACACGCTTCTTGGAAACAACTCATTTATGAGATGTTTGGCTACAACCATCTTGTGATTCTGTCAATAAACAGTAGTAGAATACTGACTTTGAAATGTCTACTTGAAATTGCACTGTTGTTTGTAATACATGTAACAACTGTGAAAAGTTTTATCTTGTGTGTATTGTAATGACTTTTTAGCAGAACAATACAAACTTTTGAACTTGAAATTCCTCAGCAGAAACAGACAACTTACAAGGTCTGTATCAGATCACGTCTCTATATCCTGTGGACAAAAAAACTTTTGCATGTTATGACTTAATTTAATCCCCTTAGCTGCCATAGTCTGTACTGCATGTATGCAAAAAGTCTTGCGTGCCAGCGTTTTCACATAATCACCCCCTATTGCATTTAGTTCTACCTTGTCAAGTCCCGTGAAAGGTAATTGGGCCACTGCACCATGGTTACTGTCTTTGAAGTGCCTTGCCATGGCATATGTCAAGTTGTTATTGTGGATAGCTGTTTTGTGCTCTCCTATACCTTATTTGATGCATCTTTTTGTCTGAGCAATGTAGGACAATATGCACAGACATGACATTGTATAGGTAACACCGCTGATCATACAATTAATAAATTACTTAATTTCATATTTTCTGCCTCTCCTCAGATGTGTGAATATTTTTCTGTCTCTAGTATTTCCACAGCAAGTACAATTGCCTTGTCTACAATTGCCGTTAGGGAGACTCGGCAACCAAGCACTAGGTTTTTTCTTGTCAGTGATGTAAGCAAGCAATAATATCCGACAGGGTGGGTGGTACTGGGCAATACTGGACCACCCAGGGGCGTAATGATGCCCAACGCTGCAGGCGGAGGGCCTTTTAGACCCTTGAAGGTCCAGTATTGCCCAATACTGCCTACCCTGGAGGGTATTATTGTGCTTAGAAAATGGGCTAGATGTAAAGATTTTTTGTAATATTTAAGAATGAAAAAAAATAAAATAAAAATGACTACACATAAACTTAAAGTTGCCTTGTTAGTAAAGTAGTCCCTCTACTGGTATCCTCCCCAGTACTTACCAGTAGAGGGCAGTGCAGCCTTTCACAGTTGCTTTACTGGTGCTATACACAGCATGTCCCTCCTTGGCTCTTAAATCATCACCCTCTGTAGCTCACTTGCATTCTGTTTTGTTTTTTTTTTTTTTTTTAGTGGGGGGCCTTTGTGAGACCACTGTCTTATCCCCTCATCACCCTTACTTGAATTTCATTTTTTTTTATTTAGTTTTTGTTGACCAGGTAAGTGCACTACAAATCCTGCCTATTTTCGGCACGACCGGGGTGGGGGGAATACAGGTGAATGCCAACTGTCCTTGAACCAGATTAAGCTGTTGGTGGTGTTTTTAGTGAATGAGGGAAATTTGGCCAGGACACCGGGGAAATTCCCCTACTCTTTTCGATAAGTGCCATGGGATCTTTAACATCCACCTGAACTACTACCAATCCAGGCAGATGGGACCTCGGTTTAACGTCTCATCCGAAAGACAGCACCTCAGAAGTGCAGCACCCCTCTCATGCTGCACTACAGTGTCAGTACTGGGATATTAACCCAAGTGCCAGATGTGGGAACTGAGCCCACAGCCCTCTGATCTCCCGGCCTCAGAGGCAAGTGTGCTACCTACTGAGCCACTGACACTGCTTTTTTTACTTTGGGACACTGACCAAGCGATAGGGAGATCTTTTTTTGTTCAGTTCGGGACATTGACCGAGTGATCAGGAAAACTGAAGAACTTGAAGGCAATGGCATTATTGAAATTAAAAGAACTTTGTTTTTTTGAAGAAAAAAACATGTAGATGAAGTGTGGAGCGGGAGTGGAGGCAGGGTGAATCAAGTACATAGTATACCAGTTTTCCTGTTGTGTATAGCTCTGAGCATGCAACTTGCTAGCGCTGCTGATTCAAAGAGAAGAAGTTTGTTTTTTATTGCTGCCATGTGACAAAAGTGGCAGAGTGTGTGCCACTTCAATATGCAGGTTGTGCTTTTAGTTAAATCTTCAGTAGTGAGCTGGTCAGTAAGCCGCCAGCTGGAGGAGGAAGGAGAGAGAGCGTGGTCAACTCTAGAGTGGTGCTGTGGCAATAAGACAGTACAAGAGCTTATATATGGGAGAGATGTCCTGCTGTCTTGCAGTCGAACACTGATTCTGGTATAGGATCCTATTTTTTTTTTCAGACTTACGGTGTGCTTTAGTAGTTCAGTTGTCGGGGGGAGGGGCTCTGGCATGCTCAGTTGTCCCACTAGCAAGTGAAAAAAGTGGCGACTATTTAAAATTCAACATTCTCATCAGTTCGGTAATTTTGAATGTATCAGGTCAGTTGGGGCTGGCACATTTAATACCTGTGCTCTGTTGTCTGATAGATGCCCACCTTGCAGGGGTACCAGCCAATCAGAGCCTGGGAATTTCTTAGCCCATTTTCTAAAAAAACATTTTTACTATTTTATTTTTACTAAACTATTTTAACTTCTGTTTTCTGCTCCCCCTTTTTTCCCCATCAGTAATTCTTGTTTTTTGCCTTCTGATGTCTCTCAATCCTTTAGCTGTGGTAGTATTTCGATAATTTGTACTAACATTTGTTATGAGTACCCCTTTATGGTGAGCTCATTTTACCACTGGATTGAGTCACATCATAGTGCATATAAATTCATATTATTTCAGGCGCCCATACATTAACAAGCACAAATGTATTATTCAAGTTTTGGATATACTGAAAGTATTTATTCAGCCGCCACTTGTTATTTCATCTTCATTTGATAAATCTTGATACAGTGAAATTGTTTACTTATACTATCACACTTTCATTATGGAAGATTCCTTCCTCCTCCCTTCCCCCCCTCGTCCTTTTATTTCTCTCTGGTTCTTCTTTTTCAGTTTTTTCGGATTTTGCCCCAACCTCCTACTGACTTTGACACAAGTGTGTGCCTTATTGTTTGTGAGTGCTTCTTATAGCGAACACATTAATTTCTGTTTTGGGGTCACACACGGATCTCTACCTTTCTTCTTTCCCCCCTTCCATTTTTTCCCAGCTGTTATTATATTTTCCAACTTGTGGGACCAATACATTTAGCAGGAATTTTCTGTATTCTTAATAAGTATTTGGTGGAGTATTCCTGTTACTGCAGGAGTCCATGCATAAGTACACATGTATTAATCAAATTTTGGATAAACTGACAGGATTTATTGAGCCCTGCTTGTTATTTCATCTTTGATTGACACATTCTGATATAGTGAAATTATTCCCTTGTACTATCACACTTTCATTACAGCAGATTCCTTCTCTCCCCACCCCCCCGTTGCCTTTCTTCTCTATCTAGTTCTTCTTTTCTAGTCTTTTTTGATGCTTCCCAAATCACCTGCTGACATTGACACACGTGTGCTTTATTGCTTATGTGAGCACTTTTAATAGTGAACACATTAATTTTTGTGTTTGAGTCACACCCCAATCTCTGCTCCCCTTCCTTTCCATTTTTTCCTGTTACTATATTTTCCAACTTGGACCAATACATTCAGCAGGATTTTTTGGCATTTTTAGTAAGTATTTGATGGAGTATTTTGTTTACCATTTTTCTTTACCTGCTGTTTTAAATATCGAATACAAGTCATTATGAATTGGGCATTTGGTTTACTTGTATTCACAATAGCTGTTTTTTGCTCTCACTTTTAATTTATGTGCATTCACTGTTGGTGCTTGAGTTACACTGGCTGTCAAACTGATGTGTGTTATGAAGTGAGACTGTTTACATACATATCATTATATATTATTGTGCCTTTAAGAATATACTATTTTACTAGATCTGTTCTTGCTGCTAAGCCCCGCACCCTGACAAAGCCTTCCATTCACAAGGCAAACCGCTGGGGCTCAGTGCCATGCTCTTGCTCAGTAGAGGTTGGATTTCACTAATCTATGTTTTAATAATTTAGTTTCCTGCTGAGTGCCACCGCGGTTGTGTTTGTTCTCGCTGTGTTTCAGTGTTGGACGGCACCCTCTCAATCGAGAGTCCGTATTGTAGTGCTGTATATATTTGTTTTTAGGCAGCCTGGTTACCTACCGATTGGCTTACCAGTCATATGTCCACTACAAATGTACTAAAGGTGAGTCAGACTGGGGCATCAGGTAGCTCTGAAGAAGGCAAGTCCAAAATGTTAGCTACATGCTACATGTGTTAGATGTATGCAGGACCTCCCTTCCTCAGAAAGGTGTGCAGTTCCCTGGAAGGAGGCTTTGTTGACAGCAATATGAAACATTTCTGGACTTCTTGTTAGTGAAACTGAACATTATATGTAGCGCTGTGGATTTATAATTTATGTTAAAAGGCATGATCTATGAATATATGGTAGGCTGAGCTGTTTTCTTTAACATCTGAGCAATTTTTATATTTCCCTGCGGAGGTGCAAGAAACATCTTGTTAGATTAATGGCATTTCAGAGATGTGTCACTGCTGAGGCAACTGCAGTGCAGGCCAATGACTAGGCAAGTTGATTACGAAGCGGGTCACTGTCTGATGGTCAGAACCTTTGTGCACTTGTAAGGACAGAAGCACTCCAATGAGAGTGCTACAGTCCCTTCATTTGCATAAAGCCAGCCGGCAATCAGCTGAGCAGCTTTATGAATACAGTCAGCTGTAGTGCCCTGTAGGTATAAATGTACTGTCATCATTCATTTGTAATGAGCATGTGGTTGGCCGCGGTTTGGCGACTTTTTTTTTAGGGGTACAAAGAACTCCAGAATCACTCTCCTTCAGCACACCTCTACACCCTGTCTAGCATGGAATCAAATAATTCTATGCATTACTGCATGTGAAAATATGTTCAGGAGGATCAAATCCAAAAGGTAAAGCAGAAAAAATGTAAGTGGGAACACCTGAAAGCCATAGAGGAGGTGACAAACCAATGCATCAGCTTGGTAAACAAAGGCAAGAGAAGGAAGAAACCACTATGGTTCTCAAGGGAGGTGGCAGACAAGGTAAGGGCCAAAAGGGCAGGTTTCAGTAAGTACAAAGAGACTCAAAGGGAGGAGGACAGGAGGTGTACCTAGAACATCTGAAGGAAGTGGGGAAGGCTGTAAGGAGAGCAAAGGCATAGACTGAGGAAAGGTTAGCGCAGATGGTGAAGAAAGGGGACACATTCTATAGGTACATCAGCGATAGAAGGAAAGTCGGGGGAATTATAAGGCTCAGAGGGGATGAAGGGGAGTACAGGGAGGAGAACCTGGAAAAGGCAGAAATACTGAATAAATACTTCTGCTCAGTATTCAGTGAAGAGGGGGAGGGTCATAGGCCACAGATGAGCAACAGATATGGGGGGGTGAACACTAGACAAGTCACGGAGGAGAGATAGTTCTGGAGGAAAGTACAGTTACGTAGGAACTTACCGTAACACTAGATCTTTGAGAGAGGTTCCTTCATTAGGTCATCACATATGGGATTGGCGCCACCTGGCATCAGGCTGCACAGCAGACTTTTCTAGAAATACCTGACAGGGGACCGCCCACCTGACATCAGGTGACTGACGTCAGTGTGACTGTATATAGTGGGCGGTCCCCACATCTGCCCTCCAGTTCTCCCACATGAGCCAGGGAGAGGCCTGACAGCAGGAGCAAACAGGATTTTGAGTCCCTGTGAAACATAAAATGAGGGGAAGGAGGGAGGGAAAAACATGACCTACTGAAGGAACCTCTCTTGAAGATCTACTGTTACGGTAAGTTCCTACGTAACTGTACTATCTTACTTCGAGAGGGCTCCTTCAGTAGGTCATCACATATAGGACAGAGTCCCAAGCAGTCCCTCTAAGGAGAGACCAAGAGAAACTAGGGAGGAGGAAGACTAACTCCAATGGAAAGAACTGATGTCCAGAAAGGACCCAGTCTAGGACAGAAGGCACTGTAGGATGGTTAGGCCAAAGTCAGCTCTCTGCCTAGAAGCAATGTCCAGGCTGTAATGTTTGGTAAAGGTATGGACAGAACTCCAAGTAGCAGCAGCACAAATGTCAGCCACTGAAATGTTCCGTAGGAAGGCTGCAGAGGCAGCCATGCCCCTAGCAGAATGACCTCTGATGGTACCTGGCAGAGGTTTATCGTAATTCTTGTAACAGTATTGAATGCAGTTGCCTAACCATTTAGAAAGGCCCTGCTTAGAAAATGGTTTGCCCTTCAATCTTGGGGCAAAGAAGACAAACAACTGGTCGCAAGAGTGAAACTCTTTGATCCGGTGGGTGTAACACCGGAGAATCCGATGGACATCCATCGTATGAAGGAGTGCCTCACCTCTGTTAGAGGGGGATGGGTAATACACAGGAAGCTTTACTGACTGATTCAGTGTGGCTTCTGACTCCACTTTGGGAAGAAACCTCGGATGAGTTCTGAGGACCGCCCTGTCCTGATGGAAAATCAAGTATGGCTCCTTGCAGACTAGAGCATGCAGCTCCGAAATCCTTCGAGCTGATGTGATGGCCACCAGAAAAAGTGCCTTCCAAGACAGGAAGTGCAAATCACAGCTCATAGTTGGTTTAAAAGGAGGAAGGATGAGTTTTTCCAGAATGAAATTCAAGTCCCAAGGCAGAGTTGGGCTGTGGTTGGCGAGTTTCAGATGGAGAATCCCTTTCAGAAAGGTTTTGGAGACCTCCAACTGAGCCACGGGTTTACCATCCACTAACTCATGGTACGCTGAGATAGCTGAGAGATGGACCTTTAAGGAAGAGTATGACAGACCAGAGTCTGACAAGTGAAGGAGGTATTCCATGACTTGTGGGTCCGAGCAAGAAAAGGGGTTCCAGCCCTTAACGGTTGCCCAAATGGTAAACCGCTTCCACTTCATGACGTAAGTGGAACAGGTAGAGGGTTTTCTTGCCTCAGTGATGACTTGATCAACCTTGAAGGAAACCCCAAAACGGGATATCGCTATGTTTGCAGGAGCCACGCATGGAGATGCAGGGTCCTGAGCCCCGGGTGCACGAGATGACCTTGATCCTGGGTCAGGAGGTCATGAGTCACTGGAAGTGGAACCAGTGGTTCCTGGGACAGCTGCTGTAGCAGCGAGAACCAGATGTGTCTCAGCCAAAGAGCAGCAATGAGGATCATTGTTGCCCTCTCCACCAGAAGCTTGAGGAGAACCCTCTGCAGAATGGGAAATGGAGGGAAAGAGTACAAGAATTTCCCTGTCAAGGATAGAGACAATGCATCATTCCAAAAAGCACCTTGCTCTGGAACGAGCGAGCAAAATTTTAGAAGTTTTGTGTTGGATTTGGAGGTGAAGAGGTCAATTTACAGATGCCCCCAACTTCGGAAGATGGCTTCCGCCACTTCCTAATGCAGTTCCCACTCGTGAGCTAGGGTCTGAGATCTGCTGAGACTGTCTGCCAGGACATTTAAAATGCCTGGACCAGATGGTGCTGGGCTGCCCAGTTCCACACCCGTGTCACCTCCCTACACAGGGGGTACGTCCGGGTTCCTCCTTGTTTGTTGATGTACCAAACTACCAACATATTGCCCGTTTGGATTAGCAGTGATCCCTTTGGAAGAAGGGTCTGAAAGGCCTGTAATACGTACAGAACCACCCTCATCTCCAGAACATAGATGTGGAGAGAAGACTCCATGCCGGACCATAGTTCCTGGGCTTGGTGTTCCCCGAGGTGAGCCCCCCACCCCATATTCAAAGCATCCGTGGTGAGGGTGGCTACAGATGCAGGATTCTGAAAAGGAAGTCCCAAGGAGAGATTACGAGAATCCATCCACCACTGCAAATCTTTCTGGACTGCTGAGGAGACTAGACCTGGATGGTCTAGGTCATCCAGAAGCTGATCCCACTGCACCCGCAATGACCACTGAGTAATCCTCATGTGAAGTCTTGCAAGGGGAATGGTATTGATGGAGGCCGCCATCAGGCCCAAAAGGTGAAGGACTTCCCGAGCTGGGATGGTCCTGAGGGAGGCCACTTTGAAAGCCTGACAGATAAGGGTCTTCACCTTGTCTGGAGGGAGGAAGGAAGGCTCTGCACTGGACCGTATCCAGGACTGCCCCAATAAACTGGAGTCTCTGGGCAGGGATAAGGGATGACTTGGGAATGCTGACCATGATCCCTAGTCTGCTGAAAAGGTACAAAGTAAAGGAAAGAGCCTCCAGCAAAGAATCCCTGGATGGGGCTGAAATCAACCAGTCATCCAGGTAAGGGAAGACCGCAATACCCCTGTGGCACAGGAATGCTGCGACCACCGCCAGGCACTTGGTAAAAACACAGGGTACCAAAGACAGGCCGAAGGGGAGCACCTGGAACTGGAAGTGTTCCCCTTGGAAATGAAAGTGCAGGAATCAGCAGTGGCTGGGGAAAATAGTAATGCGCAGGTAGGCATCCTGCATGTCCAGGGTGCAGAGCCAGTGGTTCTCCATGAGGAGAGGGAGGAGGCTCTGGAGTGTCAGCATTCGAAAATTTTTGTACTCGACAAACTGATTTAGCTGACTTAGGTCGAGTATGGGTCTGAAGTCCCCAGTCTTTTTTGGAACCAGGAAAAAATGGGAGTAAAATCCCTTTCCCCTTTGCCTGAAGGGGATGCACTCGATTGCTTCTTTAAGCAAGAGCCTATTTACCTTCTCACAAATGAGAAGAGCCTGGTCTCAAGAGTAGGAGGACTTCTGCAGTGGAGTTTCCGGGGGAATCTCCAGAATCTCTATGGTGTGCCCGATGGACGCTAATTGCAGGACCCACTCGTCGGAGGTAATCGCCATCCACTCCTGCACGTGCTAGGTGAACCTCCCCCCACCTGCTCCCGATCACGAGACTGAGGAGTGGCAGGGCTCGAGTCAAGAAGCGGTGGGCCATTCAGGGAGGAGCCCTGAATGTCTCTGATTTTTGGAGGCAGGAGGGGTGGCTGTACCCGTGGCCTTACGCTTCCCTTGGCAGTATGCTGGTGTGTTCCTTCTCTGCCTCCAGGTCCTTTTCCAAAAGGGCTGCTGTTGCTGCTGGGAGCCCGATCATTACATTGACCTGACAGACCTAAGTGCAACACCTTTGTCCTGTAGGTCTGTGATAATGTCCTTGGTGTCCCCACCAAAAAGGACCAAGCCCCTGAAAGAGGCATCCTGAATCACCAACTGGACCTCGTTGGCGAGTCCAGAAAGGTGAAGCCAGGAATGCCATCTGAAGGCAACAGCAGTTGCCAAGGTACTGGTCACTGAGTCAACGGAGTCATAAGTGGCGTTTAAAGCATGCCTGCAGGAAACCTTGGAAAGGCAGAGATCCTTGGCAAGTTTCTCCTTCACAGGTGAAGGATCCATGGACTGGACTTGCGCCTCCAACCTGGCCATGGTCGCTTTTTGATGGGACACCATGTGGGCCATGTAACTGAGGGACTGGAGGATGCACGTGGCTGAGGAGTAGATCTTCTTCGTGAACTGGTCCATCTGCCTCGACTCTTTGCCCGGAGGAGTAGTGCTCACGTGCTGGGGTGCTGAAGAGCGATCATGAGCCACAGAGATGACCACAGAGTCGGCCTTGGGATGAGCCTTTAAGAAAGGGGCATCCTTAGGCACCTGGTAGAGCCTGTCCACCCACTTGGGGACAGCTGGGATAGAATGAGGCATCTGCCAGATGGTAGTTGTGAGGTCTTGATGAGGTGCCATCCATGGAGGAATGGGGATGGGAGACAGAAACTCCAAGTCTAGGTGTTCCACGAGCCTCTGTCTCATGGGGTTCTATTCCTCAGACTCCCAATTGAAATAGTCCTTTATGGCCCTCAGGAGGTCTGAGAAGGCAGGGTCTTCTGGTGGAGACTTTGGCGAGACCTTGCCTCTCGTCTCTTCATGGTCCTCTGGGACCTCCTCGGAGGAATCTTCCCTCCCTTCTGAACTGTCTTCATCATCATCCACCTCCTCGACAGGATGGTGTCTGGCATCCGGAAGGGAAACATCCTGTCGAGTCTTCCCTGAAATGTGGACAGTGGTTATCAATGAACTGCTCGGGGAAGGGGACCTAGGAGACCGTAGTTGTGGGAGCCTAGTCTCCAGGTCCGACACTAACTCCGACCAAGCCCCCTGCCACCAAGACTGTATTAAGGTCTTGAAATCCAGGGTAACCGGAGGAGGGGGAAGGGGAGGTGGAGCAGGCAGAGGCTGGGGGAGAGGAGGAGGAGGAGGAATGACCAGTGGATAATAGCCCTGGAGTCCTGTATAATGGGAGTAGGGATTAAATCCAGGGTAGAACTGCCCAAGATGACTACAGTCCAGAGTGGGACCCCTCGAGTAGTGGTCCCCAGGATACCCCAATGGGTAATGCGGGACAGTTCGGGGCTGGGTATAGACCCCCATTGTCAGATCTGGTGTTGGGGGAACCCATGTCGTACCTGCCGTTGTGTATATAGATTGAGGGTCTGGCGTTGGGACAGCCCATGTCAGGGGGACCGACGTGGGAACCGGCACCACCCGATCTGGTACCGGAAGGGATCGGCGTCGTAGAGACCCGTATGTCGGGATCGATGAAGGGCCCGCGAGTGTCGGGCTGAATCCGCATCAGGGCTAGATCCAGCATTGGGGCCAAAGGCAAAAGCCACTCAGCCAGTTCCGGCTGCGGGACTGTCATCGGGATAACCGGTATCGGAGGGGGCGCCGGAAGCCCACTGGAAGGCAGAGGAGGGGCCTCCACAGTCAGGCCTGTAGGCCGAGGAGGAGCCTCCTTCTCCTTGACCCCAGAAGGGGATTGCGGAGAAGTCCCCGAAACATCGACAGGGTTGATAGGCTCTCCGCTGCCATCACCGGATGTACCCGCCAGGGAATTGTAGTGTGCAGGCGAGGAAGGAGGAGGAGGAGGGACCTTTCTCCTCTGGTTCATGAACGTCGGGTGAGGCACGTTAGGCTGACCCAGAACTGAACAGCGGTCATCAGGCATGGCCGACTTAGCGGGTGGGGTCAGGCGGTCAGGGGAGGAGCCCCCAGCTGGCTTATCGACCAGAGTCGGGCGAGTACTCACTGACTGGGTAGATGAATTACCGGCCGCCGCACAGTCCCCAGAGGAGCCGGGGGACGACTTATCGGCCGAAGCTGTGTGGTTATTGGAGGAGCTGACGGCTGGCTGATCTGCCAAAGTTTTGCCAGACTTACCATCCGGTTTTCTGGATGGCAGCTGGGCCTTGCTCATCGAGGGCCTGGCGTCATCCGCAGAGTGGGACCGCTCCCTAGTTTTTTCCTCATGTTTCTTTGAAGAAGAAGATTTTTCTAACAAATCTCTGAGACAATCCACCTTCTTCTCGAGGGAAGCTAGGTGGGATTTTAGCAGATGGGCCTCCAAAGCCAGCTGTCTCCTCTTTTTGGTGGCCTGGTTATAGGTCTGGCACTCAGGGCAGGAAGAGACTGGATGGTCCGGGTCTAAACAGAGGACGCACTTGAGATGACCATCTTTGTGCAGGATTTGCGTGCCATAGGATGAGCACTTCTTCTTGGTAGAAGACATCAATAACATACTAACTTACTAAAATGCCAGCAGAATAGGCCTAACAGTCTTTCATGTCTGCTCGTTTGGTCAGCCCCCACCCTGGGTGCTGACCTTGCTGCCCCCTTCACCTTCTCTGGCTTCTCCCTTCCCAGTTCTGGATATTCTTGCTGTATTGGATTTTGCTTCCAGAACCCTTCCCCTGTACCTGTCCCACCCCCTCTTGAACCCCTCCACCGCCTCTGCCTCCACCAGCCCCCTAGGCAGCGCATTCCATGGCTCCACCACCATCTTAGTGAAGTAGCACCTCCTCCTTTCTCCCCTGAATCTTCCCCCCTCCAGCTTCCACCCATGCCCTCTAGTGGCCCCCTCCTCCTTCCTTGAAGCACCTGACTGTTCCTCCCTATTTACCCTCTTCATGTACCTGAAGACCTCTATCATGTCCCCCGGTCCCTCTCTCTTCCAATGGTACATATTTAGCTCTTGAGCCTCTCCTCATAGGTTCTGTCCCCAAGCCCCAAATCATTTTGGTTGCCTCCTCTGACCCTCTCCAGGAGTTTAATGTCCCTCTTTAAGTGTGGCCTCCAAAACTGCACGCAGTACTCAAGATGCGGCCTCACCAAGTAGTTATACAGAGGGAGTATCACTCCCTCCTCTGGAGGTGATCCCCAGCGATGCATCCCAGCATCCTGTTGGCCTTGCGCTGCCTCCTACAAGTCTCAGAGTTGTTCATCTTGACATCCACCACCACCCCCAGGTCCCTCTCAGCCATCGAGACTTGTAGCATTTCCTCCAGGGTGTACACTTGGCCCGGGTTTCTGCCCCAGGTGGAGTACCTTGCATTTCCCTGCATTGAACCTCAGCTTCACTTTCTAGACCATCTTTCCAGAGCCTCCAGGTCCCCTGTAGGGCCACCCTCCCTCCTCCCCATCCACCACTGCCCCAGTTTTGAGTCATCCACAAGAGACTCATCTCACTCCTGATTCCTGTCCTTATGTCAGAGACATAGGTGTTGAACAGGAGGCCCAAGGACTGATCCTGTGGGACCCCACTAATGACCCTCCTTGGGATGAGACTATCCCCTCAAACTACGACCCTCTGGGTCCGGTCCTGGAGCCAATTGCCTATCCATCTGATCATCTGTTTCCCCACCCCCATTTCTCCCAGCTTATCCAACAGGCCCACGTGAGGAACAGAGTCAAATGCCTTGCTGCAGTCTAGAAAGAGGACGTCCACTGGTCTAACCAGGTCCAAGGCACTCATCACCCAGTCATAGAACTCCACAAGGTTTGTCTGACACGATTTCCCCGGGATGAATCCATGCTGTCTATCGTCCAGGCACCCTGACTTTTCCAGGTCCCCCCCTAGCCTCTCCTTGACAATGCCCTCCATCACCTTGCCCACCACCAATGTCAGGCTGACAGGCCTGTAGGTTCCTGCCACCTCCCTTGATCCCCTTTGTGGATGAACACTATATGCACCACCTTCCAGTCCTGGGGCACCACCCTGTCCTCAGTGAGATGGTGAAAAGCTCCGCTGGGGTTTAGCTAGGACATCCACAAGTTCCTTCAGCACTCTGGGATGTAATTTATCTGGCCCGTGCTTTCTCCATCTTAAGGGAGCTGAGGGCTTCCTCACCTCTCTGCTGTGATTTCACTTCTGTACCTCTTCTCCTGCTTAGCCCTCCCCCTTCCTGCCAGTGATGCCTCCCCCTCTCCCCAGACCCGCCGATCAGTAAGGGTCCCCCCCTCCTCAGTATCTCTGTCTCCTCTCATGCATGATGCGGCACCCCAATTTTCCTTGGTGAAAACGGAGGTGAAGTACTCATTTAGTACCTCAGCCTGCTCCCCGGGTCTTGTGCCTATCTCTTCCCTAATATAATCCTGCTAATCTGCCCTTTCACCCTTCGTTTTTCCCCAGTGTATCTAAAGAACCCCTTGTTCCCTCTACTAATTTCCCTGGCCAGGTTCTGCTCCTTCCTTGCCTTAGCAGCCCTCACCACCCTAGTGGCCCTTTTAGCCATCAGTTCATACTCTCCTCGATCCCTTTCACTCCTTGAGCACTTGAATTGCCTATAGGCTGCCTTCTTTCCCCGCACCACCTCCTGGACCTCCCTGGTCCACCAGCAGGGTTTTTGGGCCTACCACATTTTCGTCTTACTCTTACACAGGTGCTGGTAGCATCCTGCACCCCTCTCCTGATGGTTTCCCACCTACTATCAGTGTCCATGTCTGACCCAATCACATCCAATTGCTCCTTAAGGATCCTTCCCATTTCCTTAAAATCCAACCCCCTGAAGTCAGTTACCTCCGTCTTTGTGCAGCCTTCTAGCCCTCCTAGGTCCAGGCAGAACCAGACCGTGGCATGGTCACTCCCCACCAATGGGTCCCTTACCCAGGCCCCAATCTGGTCACTGTCTGCCAGACCACATCCAGCACCAAGGCCCTGGTCGGGTTCCCCACCTGCTGAGTTAGGATCGCCTTGAAAGACATCCAACAACCTCTGTTCCCTGGTCACAGAGGATGTCATAGTCTCCCAGTCTGTTCCTGGCATGTTTAAGTCCCCCAACACCACCACCGTTCCTCTGCCCAGTCTGCAGTGTCTCCCAACATCTGCCACCAGACTCTCTTCCAGCTCCTCTGCCAGGGCAGGGGGTCTATACACCACTCCTATTTTTACTCTCTTCCCCTTGTTATCAAGGTGACCCAAATCACCCACGGTTCCCTCTGCCTCCTCTACTCCCCTATGCCAATGCAGTTTCTGACTATTATTGCTACCCTCCTCCCTTCCCTCCCCCGCTCTTTTCCTGAACAGTGTAACTCTCAGGTTCAGGTCCCAGTCGTGTCCTGCAGTGGCCCAGGTCTCAGTGACCACTGCCACATCCACTGCTCCCTCAGTTAGCATCGCCTGGAGCTCAGGCATTTTATTGCCCAAGCTCCTGGCATTTAGCAGGACTACCTTCCACCCTTTCCCTATACTTCCATTTCCCCTGCTCGTGTTCCCATGGGGATTCTCTTTTCCCCTGGTCTGCACTTTGCCAGTTGGCCTTTTCCCCACAATCCTCCAGCTCCCCAGGGTGGTGGAGACAGAGTCCCTCCTTTATCAGCACCCCCTTGACAGCCTTTCCTCCCATCCCTCCCCCCTTCACAAGTTTAAACCCCACTTTTCACCAATGAACCCCTCTATTTTCAACTTAAGGATTCCCCTCCCCTCCAAATTGAGATGGAGTCTAATAACAGAACGCAAATTTTAGAGAAAAAAACGTTGAGGGATAAATCGACATGATAACTTTCACGACGATCGCTATATGGAAATCTGCAACGCGACTGACAAGAGGTGACGGTGGGAAAGAACTGGAAGGCGGGTGTGGGGACCGCCTACTATATACAGTCACGTTGACGTCAGTCACGTGACATCAGGTGGACAGTCCCCCAACAGGTATTGCTAGAAAAGTCTGCCGTGCGGCCCGATGCCAGGTGGCGCCAGTCCCATATGTACCCAAGGCAGCATGGATTCACAGCGGGAAGGTCATGCCAGACAAATCTGATAGATTTCTTTGATTGGGTGACCAAAGTAGTTGATCAGGGAGGGGCTGTGGACATGGCCTACCTAGACTTTAGCAAGGCATTTGACACAGTCCCACACAAAAGATTAAAATACAAGTTAGCCAGCCTGGGAGTGGGTCCCAAGATGAGAGCCTGGGTAAAGAATTGGCTGGAGAACAGGACACAGAGAGTAATAGTAAATGAGTCCACTCTGAAAAAGGGGGTTAGTAGTGGGGCAACGCAGGGGTTCAAGATTAGGACCAGTCCTCTTCAATGTCTTTATAGTACATTGCAGAGGGACTGGAAGGAAAAGTATGTCTCTTGCAGATGACACAAAGATATGCAACAGAGTTGATGCACAAGGTGGAGTGGAAAGGATGAGAAGGGACTTGGCAAGGTTAGAGGGATGGTCAAATTGCATGGCCGCTTAGATTCAATGCTAAGAAGTGCAAGGTAATGCACCTGGGAAACAAAACCCAGGGAAGAGTACACAATGGGGGTGAGATACTAACAACAGCAAAATAGAAAGGGACCTGGGGGTAGTCATATCAGATGACCCAAAGGTGGGCAAGCAATGTGAGAGGGCAGCAAGGAGGGCTGGGGAATACTGGGATGCATAGGAGAGGCATCACCAGTAGAAAACAGGAAGTTATTATCCCTCTGTACAGACAGCTGGTGAGACCCCATCTGGAGTACTGCGTGCAGTTCTGGAGACCCAATCTCTGCAAAGACATAGACAGGAAGGAAGCTGTCCAGAGGAGGGCAACTAAAATGGTGCAGGGTCTGCACCAGAAGACATATGAAGAGAGACTTAAGGAGCTTAATATGTACAGCCTCGAGGAAAGGAGGGAGAGGGTGGACAACCAAATAGAGGTACCCAGAGAAATGGAAGAAAAGGATGTGGAGGTTAGCCAAGTGTAAAAGATGGAGATTAGTGCCCAGGAGGTGGATAGGCAGAATAGGGGCAAAATTCAGCAGATAGGCAGACAGCAAGGTGAACCAAGGATAAAGGACAACCAAGGACGGGGCTGGAGTAGAACAGCGAAACAGTCTAGGGAGGTCAAATCATGGAAAGTCATGTGTGCAAATGCCAGGAGCCTTAGTAACAAGATGGAAGATCTGGAGGCTGTCATGGTGCAGTCAGACCTGGACATTGTGGCCATCACTGAAACCTGGTGTAATGATAACCACGACTGGGAGTTGGCCATACCTGGCTACAACATATTCAGAAGAGACAGGGCAGGCAGGAAGGAGGAGAGGGCACTGTATGTGAAAAATGACATAAGGACCACAGAGATCCAGGAGGAACAAATGGGGGAGAGATACTGTGGGTTAAGCTGGAAAGGAAAATGGGGCCAGCCATCCGCACAGGTGTGGTCTATAGACCACCAGCCCAGGAGGAAGAAACAGATAGGAGTTGATGCTAGCCATCCAGAGGATGGCAGACAAGGGTGAGGTAGTACTGGTTGGAGACTTCAATATTCCAGACGTGGACTGGAGCATCCCAGCAGCAGCATCAACTAGGAGCAGATTTATCCTGGACTCCCTTCAGGGTGCCTTCCTCAAGCAACTGGTCATGGAACCAACTCGGCAGAAGGCAATACTGGACCTTATGCTCACAAACAGGGACAGTGTGATGGGGGTAAGAGTGGGGGAGCACCTGGGGAACAGTGACCACCAGTCACTGTGGTTTGAAATCACAGAAAGAGCAGAACCAAACCACACAAAAACACGTATCCTGGATTTTAGGGGGGCAAACTTTGCAAAAATGGGGAGATACTTGAAAGAGGCATTAAGGGGAATGGGGCCAGAATCAGGGGTTGAGGAACAGTGGGAAGTATTTAAAATGGGGATTACAAGAGCAACAGAATTATGTATTAAGCAGGTTAGCAAGAGGAAAAGGAAGAGGAGACCATTATGGTTTTCCAAAGAGGTAGAAAGAAAGTGAAAGCCAAAAAGATTGCATTCAGGCAATACAAAAGACAGAGGCAGAAGGATAGGGAGAAGTACCAGGAGAAGCAAAGGGAGGCAGGGAGGTCAGAAGGAAGCCAAAGCTCAGACAGAAGAACACATTGCAAAATCAGTGGGTAGAGGGGACAAAACCTTTACAGGTACATAAGTTAAAAAGAAAGGCAAAGGGAGGGATAGTGAGACTGAAGGGGAGGATGGAGGCTGTGTGGAGGATGACAACAGAAAGCTGACATATTGAACAGGTATTTCTGCTCAGTCTTTACTGAGGAAGAGGAGGGTAATGGGTCTGAATGGAGTACAAGGGGTGAGAATGGTGCAGAAATGGACACAAGTCCCTTTACACGAGAAAGGGTCCTGAAGGAACTGGAAGTAATAAGAGTTGATAAAGCAATGGGGCCAGATGGGTGCACCCCAGGGTCCTTAAAGAACTAAGAGAGGTGGTGGCTGAACCTCTTGCTATCCTGTTTAGCCGATCACTAGAAACAGGGGAGGTACCCAAAGACTGGAGGATAGCAGATGTAGTCCCCTTATACAAAAGTGGGAACAAAGAGGAAGGGAACTACAGACCAGTCAGCTCACCTCGGTAGTGGGAAGATCATGGAAGCACTACTGAAGGAGAGATTGGTGGAACATCTGGTTGTCAATGGACTACAGGACCCAAGGCAGCATGGTTTCACCAGGGAAGGCCATGTCAGACCAACTTCATTGAATTTTTGACTGGGTGACTAGGGAGGTGGATCAGAGGAGGGCAGTGGACATGGCCTATCTGGACTTCAGCAAGGCCTTTGACACTGTGCCACATAGAAGACTATTGCACAAACTGGGAATATGGGTGTGGGCAGGATAGTAGTGCTGTAGGTAACTGGCTGGACAGCAGGACACAGAGGGTGGTGGTAAATGGCTGTCACTCCACAGAGGGAAGAGTGACCAGTGGGGTACCACAGGGATCAGTGTTGGGACCAGTACTATTCAATATCTTCATCAGTGACATTGCACAGGACCTAGAAGGCAGAATTTCACTGTTCGCTGATGACACAAAGCTCTGTAACAGAGTAGACACACCAGAGGGTGTAGACAGAATGAGAAGGGACCTGCAGAAACTTGAAGAATGGTCAGGGGTTTGGCAGTTGAAATTCAATGCAAGGAAGTGCAAGATAATGCATATGGGGCACAAAAACCCTGGCACAATATATCAGTTGGGGGGTGAGGATATAGCATGCACCAAGCAGGAAAGGGATCTTGGAGTTATCATCTCTGATGACCTCAAGGCAGGGAAACAGTGTGACAAGGCAGCAGGTAAAGCAAATAGGATGCTGGGATGCATAGGCAGGGGCATCACCAGCAGGAAAAGGGAGGTCATAATTCCACTATACAAGACACTAGTGAGGCCCCACCTGGAGTACAGTGTACAGTTCTGGAGACCATACCTACGTAAGGACATAGACAGGGTAGAGAAGGTTCAGAGGAGGGCAACAAAGATGGTGCATGGATTGCATCACAAGTCCTATGAGAACAGGTTGAAGGCGTGCTGAACATGTACTCCTGGAGGAGAGGAGGGAGAGGGATATGATAGAGACATACAGGTATCTTACAGGGAGGAACAGGTGCAGGAAAACACTATTTTAAGAGAAAAAGATGTTCCAGGACTAGAGGGCATGGGATGAAGTTGGAGGAGGACGATTCAGAGGAAACGTGAGGAAGAATTTCTTCACAGAACGGGTGGTGGATAAGTTGAACACCCTGCCAGAGGAAGTGGTGGGGCTGAAACAATCACGGATTTAAGAATGCATGGGATAGACATAAAGGAATTCTGGAGGTCAGGGGTAAGGGGCAACAGACTTCCTGGAAAACATAAACTGAACTTACAAACTTAAATGGGCAGACTGGGTGGGCCATAGGCCCTTATCTGCTGACACTGTCTATGTATCTATGTATCTATGTATGACATGATAGAAACTTTTAAGTACCTCAAGGGAATCAACAAAGTCAAAGAGGGTAGCATCTTTCAAAAAAAGAGGTGTGCAAGAACAAGGGGGCACAATCTGAAGATAGAAGGGGGGCGGCTCAGGGGTAATTTAAGGAAGTATTTTTTCACAGAGAGGGTTGTGGATGTATGGAACGGCCTTCCAGAGGAGGTTCTGGAGTCAAAAACAGTGGTGGAATTCAAGCATGCATGGGACAATCATAAGGCAATTCTAGGGGGTGGGGTAGGAAGAAGTAGGCTGCTGGTTAACTAGGATCTGCAGCTTATCTATCAAGTAGGGAAATGGGCAGACTGGGTGGGCCAAGCGGTCCTTATCTGCCGTCAAATTCTATGTTTCTATGTTCTATGTTTCTATGATGACCTACTGAAGGAACCCTCTCGAAGTAAGATCTCAAGAGACTGATGATGGACAAAGCAATGGGCCAGATAACATATACCTGAGGATATTAAAGGAAAGCGGTCTTCAATACAGATTCCCCATCCTTGCAAGCCTTACCCCCCCAATTAAGGGTTTTGCAAATAAAATGCAATTTTCTGTGCCTGTTTACTTACCTTTTTTAATTTTTAAAAAGTCCGGTGAGCCACAAAATGGTGCAGGCTGTGCATCTTCATTTCACTGCAAAGTGCAGCACCACACTGCTTGGCTCCAATACAAGTGTTTCAGAATCTTCTTTAGTCACTTTCCATTTCTGTTTTCTTGCACAGGCGCAAGGAACATCTTGTTAGGATGGCAGTATAGCCTAGAGGTTAGAGTAACGAGCTGTGAATGAGTTTGGTACATCCAGCAGACAGACCTAGGTTTGATTCCCATAACCTCCACTTGCATACTGTGTGACTGAGCAAGTCAGTTAACCTCCCCAGTGCTCCCAGGTCACCCCTGAAAACAGGCACCTGTGCCTTGTGGGCCTTACCTGGTTAACAAAAGAATAAAGCAAAAATAAAAATAATGGCATTTCAGAGGTATGTCACTGCCGAGCCAATTGCAGTTTGAGCTGCAGTGGGCTTGACAGTGCAGACCAACAACCAGGCAAGTCGATTATGATGCTGGCCACAGTCTGATGAGTGGAAACTTTGTTTACTTCAAAGGATTGAAGTGCTGCAGTCCTTTCATTTGCATAAAGCCAGCTGGCAATCAGTTTAACGGCTTTGCTAATGCAGTCAGCCACAATGCAGTGTTCTGGACTGTCCCATCTTTACTTCACAGAGGGATAGTTTTACATTTGGGTGCTTGGTGCATTTACATTGTGACTGCTCATCTAATTTTACATCTTACTAAATATAATTTGCACATCTTTAATGGGCAGACTGGGTGGGCCAAGCGATCTCTGTCTGCCGTCAAAGTCTGTGTTTCTGTTTCTATGTCTTTTTCTCTCACCAGGACCAGATGTTTGACTGAATATGTGCTTCTGTGGATTCTGAGTACATGCACATTTACAGGGTGTGTATCCAAGGCTCACTCATGTGGCTGCCAGATGGAGCAGTCGAGGATGAGCATGACCATAGAGAGCCGTCAGCTGTGGACTGTCACAACAACATAGGAGATATTCACAGCAATGCTTATGTTGTGAATAAGGTTACTACCTACTCGGTTTTTGACCGAATGATTCGGTTTTCTAGGTCCAGATTCGGTCCTCCTGTTTTCACCATTGAAAATTCATTTTTTATGGTGGGTGAAGCAGCACCTGTGAGATTCCCCACTAAATGTTTCATTTTTTTCTCATCTGACTGTAAGCAAGTGTCTGACATTTCAGTGTGCTTGCTTGCTTGCAGTGCATGTTAATCAGGAAGTGCCTTCAAGTGCAGGGCACTTCAAAGAACCAAATGTGTCCCTATCTGCTCTGTTGTCACCTCTAACTTCACACCAGCAAATTGGAAAATTATTCATGGGAAGGGTAAACAATACCACCTTAATTAACACCTTCATTGTTCTGAAACCTTTAGACATTCAGACAGGCACCGCATTAGGGTAGCCTCTTGTCCAGTGTGGACTGTACAATGTGTTTCAGAAACTTTACCTGCTAATCCAGTTTTATTCAGAGGTAGTACTTTTCAGTCATTTTGAATGCTCACATGCTTGTAAAACAGATTCTGTTAAATCCTTCACCATTTTACTTGCATGGTCAGATTACAAACAAATTCTGATGTCATGTAAACCTTTGTTTGTATACCAGTCAGTCTGAGAGGTGTAAAGTAAGGCTATTAAGACCATTAGCAGCAAATCAACCTAATCCTTTCTAGGCTGCATTGTGAGTATGGTCTTTGACTGCTGTGATAAGGAATACTTTTATATCTTTAAATGCTCACCATTTTTTCTTTTAGCTGTCTGTCCTATATTTTAATATTTGTTACCCCATTTGTTGTTAAATTAATAATCTATTTTATTTCATTTCTAGCAGTACTACACCTCTCTCTCCTCAGTAGTTATTGCTGTCAATTTTCATACTACCTGGATATTCCAGGAAGACCATTCCAGGCATCTCAGATGAACAGCACAGAATAGTACGGTTAATGTCATGCTAAGCCACAGAAATGAGAAAAGTGAGAGAGAGAGAGCAGTAGCTGGTGAGGAGAAAGGAACACAATCTAGATTTGACAGCACAGCAAATTTAGGTAATTTATCAAACATTATTATTTTTTTACCAGAAGAGACACACTAAGCTGAAGCTTGTTTACAGGTGCAACCTGGGAGCACAAGGGAGTGTAATGATTTGTGCAGGGTCACATAGTATGCAAGTCTGGGCTGTGGGATTCAAACCCTAGTCTCTAGAATTGCAGCTCAGAGCCTTAAACCACTGCACTATACTGCCTCCATGCTATAGATCACATATCATGCTATCTGGTATGTATGACTGATATGGAAATAAAATCGGGTATTTAATAGCATAGAATAGTTCCTACCACTTTTAAAAACTTCTGTGACATTACAAATAGCTTTAGAGTAGGAGCAATGGGAGGGACAGTAGCACATCTTAAAATGGCAGATGATATTTGTAATTACAGCGCGTCCACCATTACTGGTGTAGTTTATTTATTTATTGAAAGAGTTTTACCAGAAAAGGCCACCTGTTCCAAAATAGCCAGTTGTCAGAGGTGTCCTTGTAGACACTCGATGTGTCAGCTAAGCTGTGTACACAGGATGGAAAGTCCCCTGAACCCCATCTCTAACCCCACCAAATGTTAACACACACTGAAATTTAAAATATTTAAATCTAAATCAAACAAACCAAAAATAATAATCATGATGTGCTTTAAAGAAGTTGTACACAATGCAATATCAGCAGCAATTCTGAATAAATCAAGTGAATCAGAGTCCAAGCGATGCCCTCATAAGTCATAAAAGGGGCAGAGTTAGGGGGTGGAGTTTGGGGGTGTGGTTTAGTATTCGGTTTTCATCTCATCCAAAGATGGCAACCCTAGTTGTGAATGACTCTTTCCATACAGTTTTTGACTGAAAGAACTTTAACCGTTCACTGAGCATGCACTCTGAAATGAAAAAGCGGACACACACACAAAGACCACACACAGTGCAAGATGAGCTCGGTGACTGATGTTTAAAAACAGAACAGCTGAACAGTGTACAGTGCCTGTCTGAGGACCGGTTGGACTTGCGTTTTAAAATATAGCGATCCCTGGCCGAGGTTTATTGTCGTCATGGACAGAAAAATGATAGCAATTGCAATTAGGAACATAAAAAGATTAAAAAAGAAAATGTCAGCTAGTGTTGAAATCATTTCTTGGCAACTCCATATAATCAAGGGCATAGGTACAGATACGCCATGTATGCCGTGGCGTACATAATCACATTCATGGGCAACAAACACATGAGCTGGTGGCAGCTGCATGGTGTCCAGGATGCCACATCCTTTGTTTTCAAGTTCCCTGAATCCTTCTTTGTAAAGACTTTGCACAGCAGCACAAGGAGAGGGTCTGGGAACAGCAGCGGAGCATGGAGCTCAGTCAGGTTAGCGGATCATGTAACTGACTGCTTCATAGGCAGGGGGTGTGGCTAGCTAATCTGTGGCACACTTAAAAAGAACACAGCTGCTGGCTTAGCTTCAGTGTGGAACATCCAAGAGTGTGTTTGTTTCCACTGTGGTTTAGGCATGGTATCAGTGGTTGCACAGATCTCCTCTCCATCTCCAGCATCAGGCGGCAGCGATGGTGGATTTAACTGTGCAGTGGTGTGGTGACAAAGAACTGGTGGGCAGTGACTCAAGAGGAGGCAGGCTCTGATACCATAGTCTGTTTTCACAGCCAGGAGTAAAGTCAGGAGTTGGGCATACAGCGAGAAGTGGAGGACAACACAAACCTTTGACTGACACAGATGGCTAAAGTAGGCACCACAGATGTAACAGAATCACTTGCTTTCAGTCACAGCAGTCTGGGACAGAAGGGAAGATAGCAAAGAACAGGAAGAAAACTGGCAGCAGAAACAGGCTTCACACTGTGCAACAGTGGACAGGACAGCAGTTGACAGCATACTGTAATAACAGTGAGTCAAACTGAGTGATTCAATTTGGGCGAGGTTAAAAGAGCGAATGTCTAGTGGAGTGGGCGAGGTGCCATTTATAGCGCATGTTAAGTTCAGTGCTTTTGTTGGGTAGGGAGCAGTTATTTTGCATACTGAAATGGCTTTGTTCATCAGGGCACTTCTGAGCTGGCCATCTGGCATAGTGGATGCAGTCACTGCCCCTGTAGCTTGCGGACCTAGGTTTGGGACTGGCTGTGGGGGATACTGTTATTTTTGTTTTGTTCTGTGTTTTTTTTTAGTTATTTTTTCTGAGGCTTCAAGTTCCATTGCCCACCCTCCCAACTTTGTCCTTCCTCCCGCCCGCAGGTTGGCCCCCCCAGCATTCTCCCCCTATGGACTTGTGTCCCACCCCCATTTTCCCCATCCCAGAATGTCATCCCCCCAGAATGATTATTTTAGTTTGGGGAGGCATAGCCCCCCAGCATAAAAATTCAACACACCTCGTGCTCCCCTTAGAGATCGTGCCTAGTTGTCACTCCTTCTGTCAGTTGATGTATTGCACATCGCCGTTTTGACATTCGCCGATGTTGCACTTATTTTTGTTAGTGCTCTTTTTGAGTTGCCCTTATCACATAGAACCCAGCTAACTGCCTGGGACACAGAATGGGGGCTTTTGTGTGCCTCGTCCCAGCAGAAGTTCCAATCTGCAGAATCAGCCAGCAACTTCCAGGGCAGCATCTTGTTTTTAACTTTAATATAATATATAATGTCAAGACGCCCATCTTAAATGTGGCTATGAAGGAAATAAAATTTATCCAACAGCATCAGTGTTGATTAGTGGCAAGGGTGAGGGCCAGAGTTCATGTGGAGGTCGTGTTGATTTTACTAGAGGGGACTTAGAAATGGAGACAGTTTATACGGGGGGGGGGTAAAGTTTAGTTCCTGTTGTGGCAAGGGTGAGGGCTAGAGTTCTTGTACATGGCGGGGGGGTCGCACTGATGTTACAGGAGATGATTTTTAGCAGATGCATAGATATGGAGACAGTCACAATAGTTTTATACCTGGGATAAGGTATAGTTGTTTTTATGGCAAGGTTGAGGGCCAGAGTTCATGTACATTGGGGGATGGTTGATTTTACAGGAGGTGGTTTTTAGCAGATGCATATAAAAGGGGAGAGTCACAGTATTGTTATATTACAGGTAATGTATAATTGATTTTGTGGCAACAGTGAGGGACAGAGTTCATGTACATAGGGAGGCACATTCATTCGCACAGGAGGTGATTTTTCGAAGATGAGTAGGTGTGAGGACAGTCACAAAATGTTCCTTGGTTGAAGCTGAGGGCCAGAGTTTGTGTATATGATGGAAGGTTGCCACGTGGTTTGGGGGAGCAGTCAGCCATCAGTTCGATAAAATGGAGCAATGTAAAGGTAACGAATAATTTAGGGAAATAACTCTTGATTTTTGCAGACTGGATTGAAAAGTTGAGGTTGGCCAGTCCGCGGCACAGTGGGAAGGTGTCTGCTTGAGGCACCGACATCCAGTGTTGAGTGATGGACTCGGGAGTCGGACAACCAACCAGGGGGAGAAGGACTGAGCATCCCAGGGACTGCTCTCCTTCTTCAGGGGATGGGGGGAAGAGTGTTCGGTGCCATGCGGACCTCTGGCAGAGGCTGGGGGTACCATCACAGCCAACGCCACATGCTTGGGGAGGGCGAACACTGGCTTTATTGCACATTCATTCCCCCAGGGATCCAGAACACAAAAAAAAAAAAGCTGGGCCCATTGATGATGGCCTCCATTTCCGCCACCACTCCCACAGTGAACAATGTCCACCGGGGGGGTCTCACTCCCATGGTCCCACCCTGGAAGGCAATCCAGGGTCATGAGATGGGTTTCCTTTGGGAGGGGCACCTGCCTGGTGGCCCCTGCCCAGGGGTGCAAGCCTGGTCAGGACGGGGCAGTAAGTGGAGTGGGGGGCTGGAACCTCCAATCCAGGGCAGGAAGCCCCAGCAAAAAAAACCAAAAAGCTGAGGTTTCAGGGATCTAACAACATCTATGTACTTTCTGTACCCCATATAACTATGTTTGATGAAATACAGCCCAGCACGTGGCACCAAGCTATCATAGCTTGGTGTGCCTTTCCTAGTCAGATAAATAAAGTAGTAAATGTGATGTTATTTTTGAATTCCGAGTGATGCTTGCTTGATCAAAGTCAGTCTGACTTTGATTTGTCAGTGGAAGCTGAGAACCTTGCTACACTGCAAAGAACAAACTATAACTCCATTTAGGACCTGGAAACCTGGTGAGGCATAATACTTGTAAAGAAAAGGAGCTACACTTTCTACAAAAAGTTTCATTTTTTTTTCCTTATTGGCACTAAGCAGAGAATTGCAGGATTCCATTAAAAGTGCAGTAATTTTATAACCAGAGGGAGTGAGATACAACTGAATTTGCTTGATTGTTGGGGTTGAGACCTAGGATTTGGAAGGATATTTTTGCAACATTTTAAAAGTGTCCTGCTGGCTGAGAAGTTAAGTTTTCATCCCTGGTTTCACTGAAAGATTTTGTGTATTGAAATCAGACATAGCAGACTGCCTACATTGAAAGGCCTGCTTACATCACAGGTGTCACTAGTCAATCAATTGGCTCTGGGTGGGTTTCATCACTGCTGTCTTAGGCATCCTTCACAGTTAGAAGTCAGTCAGTCTGACTTTGATTTGTTGGTGGAAGCTGAGAACCTTGCTACACTGCAAAGAACAAACTATAACTCCATTTAGGACCTGGAAACCTGGTGAGGCATAATACTTGTAAAGAAAGGGAGCTACGCTTTCTACAAAAAGTTTCATTTTTTTTTTCCTTATTGGCACTAAGCAGAGAATTGCAGGATTCCATTAAAAGTGTAGTAATTTTATAACCAGAGGGAGTGAGATACAACTGAATTTGCTTGATTGTTGGGGTTGAGACCTAGGATTTGGAAGGATATTTTTTGCAACATTTTAAAAGTGTCCTGCTGGCTGAGAAGTTAAGTTTTCATCCCTGATTTCACTGAAAGATTTTGTGTATTGAAATCAGACATAGCAGACTGCCTACATTGAAAGGCCTGCTTACTTCACAGGTGTCACTAGTCAATCAATCGACTCTGGGTGGGGTTTCATCACTGCTGTCTTAGGCATCCTTCACAGTTAGAAGTCAGTCAGTCTGACTTTGATTTGTTGGTGGAAGCTGAGAACCTTGCTACACTGCAAAGAACAAACTATAACTCCATTTAGGACCTGGAAACCAGGTGAGGCATAATACTTGTAAAGAAAGGGAGCTACGCTTTCTACAAAAAGTTTCATTTTTTTTTCCTTATTGGCATTAAGCAGAGAATTGCAGGATTCCATTAAAAGTGTAGTAATTTTATAACCAGAGGGAGTGAGATACAACTGAATTTGCTTGATTGTTGGGTTGAGACCTAGGATTTGGAAGGATATTTTTGCAACATTTTAAAAGTGTCCTGCTGGCTGAGGAGTGAGTTAATTTTTATCCCTGGACTCAGTAGAGTGATTTGTGCAGGAGACGTGGTCTAGTAAATTGTGGTGTTAGTTGAAGTACTATAAAGGGCAATACTCACCAGGGTGGTGGAGCAGTTGTGTATTTGATTGTTTCTAACAGTCACCAGTGGCTGTGGACTAGCCAAGGGGGGAGGCGCTGATAAAAGGCAGGACATTTCAAGCCTCCCCCCACAAAACATGGCAAATAGTAAGGTAAACATTGAGGTACAGAGCTCAACACAGGGCAGGACAATGGTAAATGGAAAAATAGACAAGGGCAGTAAGAGCAGGGATGGGGGAAAAAAGGATAAAGCCAACATTAAATGGAGGGCAATGAGTACCAATGCCCGTAGTCTGGGAAACAAGCTTCCTGAGCTAGTAGCCCTGATGGAAGATGAACAGTTGGATATTGTGGCAGTCACGGAAACATGGTACACTGAGAACCATGACTGGGATGTCAACATACCAGGGTACACAATCTACAGAAGGGACAGGGAAGGTAAAGAGAGGAGGTGGAAGTGGCTCTATACATGAGGGAAGGGATCAAAGCTACAGAACTAAAGAGTAAATGGGGAGGACAAGAGGCACTCTGGGTCACCTTGGAGACAGGGAATGGCATCACAATCTGCACAGGGGTTGTATACAGACCCCCGTCTCAACGGGAGGAAATGGACAACAAAATGATAGAGGACATTCTCAAAATGGCTGAAAAAGGGGAGATACTGTTGATGGAGGACCTGAATATGCCAGATGTTAACTGGATAACAGGTACTGCAGCCACATCAAAATGAGGTCATTCTCGATGCCCTGCAGAAACGGGCAACCTTAGACAGCTAGTGTTGGAACCCACTCGGGAGGGAGCAATATTAGACCTGGTACTCTCAAATGGAGAGAGGATCACAAATTTAGTCAGTAGACATCTGGGGAACAAGCGATCACTGCACAGTGTGCTTACAATGAGCACAACCATGGAGATAAGCCTACAAAAACAAGGATACTGGACTTTAGAAGAGCTGACTTTGGCAAAATGGGTGAATACCTGAAAAATGCACTAGCAAATGACCAAAAAGGAGGGGTGGAAGAACAATGGAGAAAAATCAAAACTGCCATCATAGAGGCAACAAGCCTTTGTGTGAAGCAAATAAAGAAAACAAAGCGGAGTAAAAAACCACGATGGTTTTCAAACGAGGTGGCAGGGAAGGTTAAGGAGGAAAAAAGCTGCATTCAAAAAGTATAAGGAATCACAGAAGGAGCATGACAGGGAACTGTATCAATTAAAGCTGAAAGAAGTGGGGAAGGCAGTCAGACTAGCAAAGGCCCAAACCAAGGAAAAAATAGCCAACTGAGTTAAGAAGGGGGATAAAACCTTTTATAGGTACATTAGGGAGCATAGAAAGGTTAAGGGAGGGATAGTGAAGATTAATAAAGGAGAGGGAAGGTGGGCAGAGGGAGACAGTGAAAAGGCAGATATACTGAATGAATACTTTTGCTCAGTATTCACAAAAGAAGATGAGGAGGAGTTACCTAAACCAGACAATAGAAGCACTCTGGGTAGGGGTTGACACCAGTCCATTCACAGAAGAAAGAGTCCTGAAAGAACTCCTAAAACTCAAGGTGGACAAAGCAATGGGGCCTGACGGGATTCACCCCAGAATCCTAGAAGAACTAAGGAGACCTAGTGACACCACTGACCATGCTTTTAACAGATCATGGCAGGATGGGCGGTACCTGAGGACTGGAGGAGGGCAGATGTGATCTCTTCACAAAGTGGAGCAAGGCAGAAGGGAAACTACAGACCTGTAAGTTTGACCTCAGTGGTAGGGAAAATGATGGAATCACTTCTGAAAGAAAGAATTGTTGAGTACCTAGAGGCCAGCGGGGCACAGGACCCAAAGCAGCATGGATTTACAGCAGGAAGGTCATGTCAGATGAATCTAATTGATTTCTTCGACTGGGTGACAAAAGTAATAGACCAGGGAGGGGCCCCATACAAAAGATTAATAATCAAGTTAGCCAGCCTGGGAGTGGGTCCCAGGGTGGTAGCCTGCATAGCAAACTGGCTGCACAACAGGACACAGAAGGTAATAGTGAATGGAACACATTCCGAAGAAAGGGTTACAAATGGAGCAATTAGGCTTGGGTCCAGTCCTCTTAACATCTTTTATAGGTGACATTGCAGAGGGTCTGGAAGGAAAGGTATGCCTCTTTGCAGATGACACAAAGATCTGTAACAGAGTTGATACTAAGGGGGGGTAGAAAAAGATGAGAAGGGACTTGGCAAGGTTGAGGAATGTTCAGACATGTGGCAACTTAGATTCAATACAAAGAAGTGCAAAGTAATGCACCTGGGAAACAAAAACCCAGGAGAAGAGTACACAATAGCAGGGGAGGTACTAACAACAACAAAAATGGAAAGGGACCTGGGTGGTGGTATATCAGATGACCTAAAGGTGGGTAAGCAATGTGAAAAGTCGGTAAGGAGAGTCAGGGGGATACTGGGATGCATAGGAAGGGGCATCACAAGTAGAAAAAGGGAAGTGATTATCCCTCTGTACAGACAGTTGGTGAGACCCCATCTGGAGTACTGCGTGCAGTTTTGGAGACCTCATCTACGCAAGGACATAGACAGGATGGAGGCAGTCCAGAGGAGGGCAACTAAAATGGTGCAGGGTCTGCAGCAGAAGCCATATGAAGAGAGACTGAGAGAGCTTAATATGTATACTCTTGATGAAAGGAGGGATGGGGGGACATGATAGAAACGTTCAAGTACCTCAAGGGAATCAACAAAGTCCAGGAGGGTAGCATCTTTCAGAAAAAGAGATGTGTAAGAACAAGGGGGCACAATTTAAAGATAGAGGGGGGACGGCTCAGGGGTAATGTGAGGAAATTTGTTTTCACGGAGAGAGTGGTGGATACATGGAACAGCCTTCCTGAGGAGGTCATTGGGTCTAAAACAGTGGGGGAATTCAAACATGCATGGGACAGACACAAGGCAATTATAGTTGGGGGTTGCAGGAAGTAGGCTGTTGGTTAGCTAGAATCTGCAGCTTATCCAGTAGGTAGGGAAATGGGCAGACTGGGTGGGCCAAGTGGTCCTTATCTGCCGTCCAAGTCTATGTTTCTATGTTTCTATGTTTATGTGGCTGTGTGCGGACGGCAGGGCTGGAGGTGTAATTCACGCTTCCTGAAATTACATTTTTAGGCCCAACAAAATGTTACACCAGGTGTTACAATGGTCATGTTTTCTTTGAAGATCACAATTCTAGCAAAATCTGTCTTTAAAACCCTATTTTCTTTACGTTAATGCTTTGTATGTTTGTATATGAACAACATTATTTTGTTTCCAAATAAATGTCTGCTTATTGTTTAATACCGTTCTATTGGATTAGGTTAAGAAATGAATTTTGTCAGAACAGACTGCACCATGACAGCAATCATTTATTTATTTATTTAATGAATTAATTGGCATATCGGATTTACAAACCTTTGAGTCAAAGACTCATTTACAAAGGCACCTTGTCGCAGGGTGGAGAGAAACCATATTTGTGAAGCAAGACAGTGGGGAACAGTACAGGTGAGATACAAACAGCATACACAGCAGGCATTTCAGAGAGCAAAAATAGACAAGTTGCAGAACAGCACACAAAAACTAAGTCATTTGGGGTCCCAGTGGGTCACACAAGATACAGTGTGTGGTGTACAGACTAAAAACAGGCTAATCGAGTAAACTAGTGCATACGAAATACTATAGAAACAGGTTGGTTTAGAACGGCGCCCTCAGAAAGCCCTATGATGGGCATATACAGCTCCGAGTGCTAGTGAGGTGTTTGTGTAGTGCGGTTTTGAAGAGGCAGATTTTGGAGATGTTTTATGCATAATAGGGAGGAGTTATACCAGGAAGGTGTGTTCTTGGTGAAAGGACCTTTGGGCAAGTGAGGTCCTGGCTCTAGGCACCTGGAAGGTGGCTTTGGGAGTATTACGGGTGGCAACTGAGTGGGAGGCCCGTAGAAGTGGTATGGCGACTCCTGGGGGGCACAGCCCAAGCAGAGCCTTTTTTGCCAGTATACAGGTGTGGTATTGCAGGCATTCTTCAAGACTGAGTATGTTTGAGGTGGAGTAGAGCTGGCATGTGTGAGTTCTGCTGGGGGCACCGGTCAGGAGCCTGCAGGCTTTGTTGATAGAGGTCTGGACTTTGGTGAGGGCAGTGGGGTCAGCGGCTGCATAGGTGGGGAGTCCATAGTCAACCAGCGACAGGATGGAGGAACTATGGACTCCCCACCTATTTGCCCATTTGCCCACCCATCATTTGCACTGAGGATGGCTGTCGAGCCTCAGCAGGATATTCTGTTCCTCTGGTTTTTATATAACTTTGATTACCGGTCCTCTTTAATTGATTAAATTCTCCGCCCACCTCCTCGCCCTTGCTACTATGGTTTCTGGTGTTTTGACAGACTTTTGTTATGCTGTGCAGTCTCCAGCATTGTCCCCTTTCTGTTTCAGTACCTACAAAGGTAGCCGATGTTTTGACTGTGTGGTGTTCTAAAATTTTCTAGTTTCTGCACTGACAATATAAGCATACACATTGTATAATATCTATATATATATATATTTCTATATAACAAACCAATCACACACACACACACAAAAAAAAAAAAAATGTGGGGAGTAGTGCAATGTAATGGCTGTGGGGCAGCAGTCTTCCGGGAGTCTTTCTGGAGGCTGAGATGCTGCCCTATTTGCAGACAACCTCTGCCCTGAGGGAGGAAGTTGCCGCCTTCAGGCCACACTGGACAGTAGTAGGAACCTTCCCCAGGCCACACTGGACGGTAGGAAGGAACCTCCCCATCCAGGGAACACCAGAGCCACCACCACTACCTCAGAGGTTGCGAAGAAAGCACAGCAGTTGGACCACAGTGGGCTCAGGGAGGGTGAGGATGGTGGAACAGAGGCACACCCAGTCAGTCGTTCCACACCACAATCCATTCACCATTCTGGGGGAGCATAGCTCCCCTATGGATGCACCCGCAGAGGAGACTAAGGAGGCTGAGAACAATTGTCACAAGGGAGGCCCACAGGAAGGAGGCAGAGGACACCACAAGGAAAGGAAGTAGCTCCTGGTGGGGGACTCAATTGTTAGGTGGATAGAACTGGGGGGAGCAGGAAAAGCTGAAGTAAGGTGCCTGCCTGGTGCCATGGCTTGGAGAGACAGGAAGTGCATCCTCAGGATCACGAGAACAGCTGCACGGGAGTCTGAGCTGGACGTCATTGTCCACCTAGGGACAAATGACTTGGCTAATCATGAGATTAGAGCAGTGCAGAAGGACTTTGTAGAATTGGGGAGGGCCCAAGATAAGTAGCACACAATATCCTTCTCTGAGGTGCTGCCTGTCAATGGCATGAGTGAGGCGAGGGTACTTTGCACCATGCAGTTTAATGAATGGTTGAAAAATGGTGTGGAGCACTGGGGTTTGGCTTCATTGGGACTGGGGTTCCACCTGGAAGGACACCAGCCTATACTGGCAGGATGGTCTGCATCTGTCCAGGAAGGAACAAGTCTTTGAGCAATTGGTTTAAATGCTTCATTGGCAAGCTTTAAAACTAGTCAAGGGGGAGGCACTGATAAGCAGCAGGAAAACCCAGCCTCCCTACAAAA
The DNA here is from genome assembly GCA_016271365.2 of Neoceratodus forsteri. Lineage (NCBI taxonomy): Eukaryota > Metazoa > Chordata > Ceratodontiformes > Ceratodontidae > Neoceratodus > Neoceratodus forsteri. Next base: position 406,737,796 of record CM057452.1, read on the forward strand.
CAGGGTACTAAATGAGAAAAGACCGAGGTAGAAAGGTCAGTAGGGATGCTGCAAAGAAGGTAAAGCCATCAAAAATGGAGAGCAATGAGTACCAATGCCCGTAGTCTGAGTAACAAGCTTCCTGAATTAGTGGCCTTGATGGAGGAGGAACATCTGATATCGTGGCAGTCACAGAAACATGGTACACACAAAACTATGACTGGGACATAAACATACCAGGATACACTATCTACAGGAGGGACAGGGGGGTAAAAGAGGAGAAGGAGTAGCCTTACATAAGGGAAGGAATCAAAGCAACAGAACAAAAGGGAAAACAGGGAGGAGAAGAAGCACTGTGGGTAAATTTGGAGACCGGCAATGGCACCACAATCCGCACAGGGGTTGTATACAGACCCCCTTCTCAGGGGGAGGAAATGGACAAGGAAATGATAGAAAGAATACTTAGAATGGCAGAAAAAGGGAATATATTGCTGATGGGTGATCTGAATATGCCAGATGTTAACTGGAGTGCAGTTGCAGCAGCCACTTCAAAGAGTGGGGTTATTCTAGATGCCCTACAGGGGGCATGCCTTAGACAACTAGTATTGGAGCTCACTCAAAGGGAGCAATCTTAGACCTGGTTCTCTCAAATGGAGATGAAGAGGATCACAGATGTAAGTGGGTAGCCATCTGGGAACTAGCGACCATCGAACAGTATGGTTCACAATAAACACAGCAATAGAGTCAAGCCATACAAAGGCAAAAGTACTGGACTTTGGAGGCTGACTTTGCTAAATGTGGGTGAGTGCCTAAGGAATGCACTAGCAAATGGGCAGGAAGGAGGGGTAGAAGAACAATGGGGAATAATAAAAACTGCCATCACAGAGGTAACAAGCCTTTGTGTGAAGCAAATAAACAAAATGAAATGATGTAAGAAACCACTATGGTTCTCAAAGTAAGTGGCAGTGAAGGTTCAAGAGAAAAAGAAAGCATTCAGGAAGTACAAGGAATCACAGAAGGAGCAGGACAGAGAACTGTATCAGTTGAAGCAAAAGGAAGGTGGGAAGGCAGTCAGAACAGCAAAGGCTCAAACCGAGGAAAAGATAGCCAACTCAGTTAAGAAGGGGGATAAAACCTTCTATAGGTACATCAGGGAGCGAAGGAAGACCAAGGGAGGGTTAGTGAGGCTTAATAAAGAGGAGGGAGGGTGGGCAGAGGGTGACTGTGAAAAGGCAGAGATACTAAACAAATATTTTTGCTCAGTATTTACAAAGGAAGTCGGGGAGGTACCTAAAACAAACAGTAGAAACACTCTGGATACAGAAGTTGATACCAGTCCATTTACAGAAGAAAGGGTTCTGAAAGAACTCTTAAAACTGAAGGTGGACAAAGCAATGGGGCCTGATGGGATTCATCCCAGAATTCTAAAAGAACTAAGGGTAGAACTAGTGACACCACTGACCACCCTCTTTAACAAATCATGGGAGGATGGGGTGGTACCCAAGGACTGGAGAAGGGCAGATGTGATTCCCCTTCACAAAAGTGGGAGCAAGGCAGAAGCAGGAAACTACAGACCTGTTAGTTTAACCTCAGTGATAGGGAAAATGGTGGAATCACTTCTGAAGGAAAGAATTGTTGAGTATCTAGAGGCCAGAGGGGCTCAGGACCCAAGGCAGCATGGATTCACAGCGGGAAGGTCATGCCAGACACATCTGATAGATTTCTTTGACAGGGTGACCAAAGTAGTAGATCAGGGAGGGGCTGTGGACATGGCCTACCTAGACTTTAGCAAGGCATTTGACACAGTCCCACACAAAAGATTAATATACAAGTTAGCCAGCCTGGGAGTGGGTCCCAAGATGACAGCCTGGGTAAAGAATTGGCTGGAGAATAGGACACAGAGAGTAATAGTAAATGGAGTTCACTCTGAAGAAAGGGGGGTTACTAGTGGGGTACTGCAGGGTTCAGTATTAGGACCGATCCTCTTCAATGTCTTTATAAGCGACATTGCAGAGGGACCGGAAGGAAAAGTATGTCTCTTTGCAGATGACACAAAGATCTGCAACAGAGTTGATGCACAAGGTGGGGTGGAAAGGATAAGAAGGGACTTGGCAAGGTTAGAGGAATGGTCAAATGTATGGCAGCTTAGATTCAATGCTAAGAAGTGCAAGGCAGTGCACCTGGGAAACAAAAACCCAGGGGAAGAGTACACAATGGGGGGTGAGATACTAACAACAACAAAAATGGAAAGGGACCTGGGGTAGTCATATCAGATGACCTAAAGGTGGGTAAGCAATGTGAGAGGGCAGCAAGGAGGGCTGGGGGGATACTGGGATGCATAGGGAGAGGCATCACCAGTAGAAAACAGGAAGTTATTATCCCTCTGTACAGACAGTTGGTGAGACCCCATCTGAGGTACTGCGTGCAGTTCTGGAGACCCAATCTCCGCAAAGACATAAACAGGATGGAGGCTGTCCAGAGGACGGCACTAAATGGTGCAGGGTCTGCAACGGAGACATATAAAAAGAGACTTAAGGAGCTGAATATGTATAGCCTCGAGGAAAGGAGGAGAGGGGGACATGATAGAAACTTTCAGTACCTCAAGGGAATCAACAAAGTCCAAGAGGGTAGCATCTTTCAGAAAAGAGAGGTGCAAGAACAAGGGGACACAATTTGAAGATAGAAGGGGCGGCTCAGAGGTAATGTAAGGAAGTATTTTTTCACAGAGAGGGTTGTGGATGCATGGAACGCCCGGAGGAGGTTGTGGAGTCAAAAAATAGTGGTGGAATTCAAGCATGCATGGGACAGTCATAAGGCAATTCTAGGGGGTTGGGGTAGGAAGAAGTAGGCTGCTGGTTAACTAGGATCTGCAGCTTATCCATTAGGTAGGGAAATGGGCAGACTGGGTGGGCCAAGCGGTCCTTATCTGCCGTCAAAATCTATGTTTCTATGTTTTTTTGTCTCAGCCATGTGATTTGTGATCTTTTGGCATTTGATAGACTCCTCATCATGTACAACGGCTTACCCTTCAATAGGGTGGTTTGTTGGTTATGTTCTCTTACTTACTGCAAACTAAGCTGAACAGTAAATATATACCCATGTTTGGGGCTGAAATTTTACTGCTGGATATATACACAGTATGATTCTTATTTAAGCCACAGTGCTGCGGAATTATCTGGGTGGTTGTATATCAAATAGACAATGAACCTTGTCAGTCTATGCGCTTTTATTACATAAGCCACAGTGCTGCTGAATTATCTGGGTGGTTCTGTATCGAGGGTTGCCACCTATCCGGTTTTTGACCGGATAATCTGGTTTTTAGGGTCCCTATCCAGTCATCTGGTTTTGGTTACATGCAGTCCAGTTTTTGGGCCATTTTGAGTGCTCATATACTCTTAAAACTGATGTATCAAATCATTCACTGTTTTGGCTGCATTACATGTCCAGGTTACAAAGAAGTTCTGCTGTCACAGTCATTCAGACCTGCCTTTGTTTGCAAAACCAGTCTGTCTGGGAGGCGTATAGTATGGCCATTAAGATCATTAGCAGTAAATCAACCTATTCTTTTCCACTCTGAATTTTAAGTATGGTCTTTCACTGCTATGACAGGTGTAACCCCCTTGCAAATGGGGGTTCCTAATGTGCCTTATGCCTGGTTGGTGATCGGCATGAAGCCGCTTGAATGGGGATCCGTTGAGTGCTCTTTTAAGGCCTCCGTTTACTGTCCCTTTAAGGGCTGCCTGGTGCAGTCATAATTAGTTGAAATGAGAAGGGGTTTAAGTGTTGCTATGCTTGAATCCCACCCGGGCTGCCGGGTAAGCGCTCCCAGCTGCCATCGCTAGTGGTGCACAGGGGGTTCTGATAGAGGATGTGAATGTTTGCTTAAAATACTGTAAAATAATAATGATAATGTAGTTGTTCTAACCTGCCTTGCTTTGCAGCACAGATGGTTTTGATTGCCTCCTCCATTTTGGTCCAGAACTACTGAATTGGACCAATCAGTACCTTGGGACCCCACAGAGCTGGCTGACCAATAGAGGAGCTGTTTGTATTTGAGAAGGGTATTATGGGCTATGGCGCTTTTTCCGCACCACTGAGAGCTGAAGAAAGTGACTGGCAGGCTCAACCAGCCAATTGGATCGGGTAGCGCTTGAATTGAGAGGAATGCTGCAAGCTGTGAGGGGAGCAGAGTTGTAGTGACTGAGGAGAGGAGAGGAACTGTGTGCTTCTGCGCTGGAGAGTGTTCGCGTGGGAAGCACGTGAAGGCCTGAAGTGGCCGTCGTGTTTTTCTCTCGGTTCCAGCGGACTAAATCCATCAGCGAGTGGTCAGAGGAGGCTGTGTCCTGCACAGCTACCCACCAGGCTCGACCTGTTTGGAGGACTGGAGAATCTGCTAAATCGTGCTCGGTCCGCGGGAGGAGTGGAAAAAACTGCCATTGCAGTGCTTTAGTGACTGTGAAATCTGGAGAGCCTAGAAGCAGCTGCCTGGTGTGGTACCCCTCTGCTATTGCTGTTGGAGTTTGCCATATAAATGTGTGAAGAGGCTCGTGGAGTTCAGGCTCAGCCCTGCTGGTGTTGAAGGACTCTGTCTTGTCTGGAGGTTGTGAGTACTGAATCAGGGTAGCTCCCTGCTAAATGTGCAACAGTGGTTCCAAGTGGCATTGCTATACTGCTGACTGCTTAATTAAACTTTTCTTTCTTCTCTGTGTGAAAGGCCCCTATCAGCTGCCATGTTTTGGACTAGCCGTTAGGGCTTGGGTGCCCAGGGACAGTAAATCATAGGGTTAGGCCTGTGTACAGAGCGCTAGGTATATAGGAATAGTGTAAGCCAATCAACCTGATTTTCCCCCTTTCCCTTGTTGTCTGCCCTTCTAATAAATCAGATTGCTGTGTTATAACTACACCCTGCTGATTTGTACTCTTCTGATGAGCTGCTGCATGGTGACTGTGATATAACTGTACCTTACTTTACAGGGGGTCCCCGGAGTGAGCTGGAATATATTATCCGTGGGGTAAGTGTACTGGTGAAAAGAATTGTTGGCACCCAGTGTGAGTCACTAGTGGGATGAAAGGGGGGTTGCAGTAGCCCAGAGGGCTGTAACCGAGGTAGTCTTAACTGTACTAACCCCGACCTCTGGGTGGAGGCACCCGTCAAAGGATCTGGGCCCCTCACCCTGCCTCCATGGGGGCAGACAGGGGTAGTAGCCCTAAGGGTAGCGCCCCCTGGGGGTTACAAATTGGAGGCACTGCTGGGATTTATGGCCCCCTAGTGGCCCAGTGAGGAAATACATCAAAATGGAAAAAATGGAAGGGATATGTTGGAAAAATTAAACTGGGACCCATTAAAACCATGGTACACAGACTGATGGGTTGGGGTGAGCTCAAGAGCTAGACTCCCAGAAGATTGTATTATTGTTAGATGTGCCCCTGGGTACCTCAACTGTTGATATTGTCTCTGTTGCCGGGCGAGTAAAGTGTTTGGGTAAGGTTGAAGTGAAAGGGCGTATGGCTGATCTGCTTGACCAGACACTGCAGGTGTTACTCCTATGCAGTGTGGCCATCGACCCTGAGAAGGTACCTCCTGTGATTTACCCGGAGGGTGCGTCCCAGGGGTGGAGGCTAATTCATGTCCGAAGTGGGTCAGTCACCCCTGGGGGGTCTCCCCAGATGAACAGTTTTAAAGACAAACTGCTTAAATTGTTAGCTGTGGAGGGGAGGACTACCCAGGAGTTGTTGCAAGCCTTGGATTTGTCCAGTGATACTACCCCTCGGGGTTCCCCGGGCACCTCCCCTTGCCCGCCCAAAAGTTCCGTGCTGGCTTCTTTGCCCCTGGCAGTCCCATCTATACAGCTCGATTCCTACCGTAAGTTAAAACTTTTCTCTGGCACGGTACCAGTGCCTTCCGGGAGGATGACCTGGAGGCTTGATGGACTATGCCACCCTTTAGTCCAGGAGTGGCAATGCTCTGAGGGGAGAAAAGGAAGAGGCTGATGGAGAGTTCTAGGGTCCTGCCTTAGAAGCCATTAGATTCTTCCGGCCACCAGTCCGAAGCCACCGCTGCAGAGTATCTCTCTGCTTTAGAAGGGGTTTTGGGAGTACAGAGACTGGTGAAGATTTACTATGGAAATTCAGGTCTGCTAAGCAGTGGAGAAATGAAAAACTGTCCGCTTTTGTTACTAGAGTGGAGCGGGCATTGCAGAAGGCTTATAGAAAAGGGGGAATCACTGCTACAGCCCTGAATCAGGTTCGGTTAGAACATGTTTTAAAGTCTGCCAGATTCTCTAGTGTAACGCTGCTGAAACTCAAGTTGCATGATCGGCGGGCCACCCCGCCTGAATATTGTCAATTGATGAGGCAAATTCGGGAAGTGGAGACTGATGAAGAGGGGTGGGAACCCTGTGTGGGGGCAGTGAACCCTAGTGGGACCCCTGAGTCTAACATCCCTGAGGAGACTGGCTCGCCTGGAGGGTCCGAGGGGTCCCCAGATTTTCCAGGTGCTGTGTGAATGCAAGCTGTTTCCTCTGACCCCTACATGGAGGGTGAGTTGAGGGCTGAGATCAGGAATTTACGGGAACTGGTGAGGGACTTAAAGCATTCTACTGTGTACCCTACTCGGCCCGGGGCCCCTGAGTCATGTAGAGTCCCAAACCCTAGCCCTAGAGAGCTTTCTCACTCCCCTCAGGGCCCCCCTCAGAATAGTGATGCCCGGGACCCCAAGTTTTGTTACCACTGTGGGGAAGATGGGCATTTCCAGCCTGAGTGCTAGAGGCCGGAGAATTTAAGGAAAGTTAACAGCAGACTGATCACCTGACACCGCCAGGCCCAGTCTCAGGCCCCCAAGAAAAGTTTTGTGACTCACGCCCATGCCCGCCGGGCTACCAATGCTGCTACCCCCAACTGGTCTGATGTGGTCGGGCCGTCTATGGAGACCCGGGTGCGGGTAAATGGAATTCCCACTTGAGCTGTACTGGACAGTGGCTCCCAGGTGACTATCATGTTTCAGGACTGGTACCAAGCACACTTATCTGAGGTGCCCCTGCAGCCTCTAACTGGTCTACATGTATAGGGGTTGAGCGACAAGGCCTATCCATATTTGGGGTACATCCATGTCTGGTTATCCTTCCTGCAACTGTGAATGGAATAGATGAGCAGTGGAAACCTTAGTTTTAGTTTGCCCACCCACTGGACTGTACGATGAGGGTGCCCTTGTTGATTGGAACAAATGCACACATGTTTGGACGATTGGCCCAATTGTGCTCAGAGAAGCGAGCATTCCAGACTGGGAGAGCTTTGAGCGTACCTGCTGTGATTCAAAAGGTCAGGGCCACTCAGAAGAAGGGTAGTCTGGAGGAACCCAAAGGCCCTGTGGGGGGGTGGTGTGGAAAAAGGATCCGGCCCCCGTGGTACTTGCCCCAAATGCACAATGTGTTCTGCATGGAGAGATACGACTAAAAGCAGATGTCAAGAATAAGTTGTTGATGCTGGATGCACCTGTGGAGGGAGGATTACCTGAGGGGTTGTTGCTCAAACCCAGCATTCTGCCGGCTAGAGCCCATGCTTACGTTAAGAGGGTGATGGTTCAAGTGCACAATGTGTCTGATAAAGAGATTCGAATAAGAAGAGGGTGTACCCTGGCTAGCGTTCATTGTGCAGATACTGCTGTACTACCAAATAGAAAGAGTTCCCGGATGGGTGATAGAGTTACTCCTGATCTGTTTGACTTCGGTGACTCCCCGCTGCCCGCCGACTGGAAACAAAGGGTCAGTGAGAGGCTTGCCAAGAGGGACCAGGTTTTTTCCCTGAAGGAGTGGGATGTAGGATGTGTACAAGGGGCTGAGCATCACATTCGACTGCACGACGAAAGACCTTTCCGAGAGAGATCCCGACGTCTGGCTCCCGCTGACATACATGATGTAAGGCGGCATCTGCAAGAAATGTTGGCTGCTGGCATAATTCAAGAGTCTAGGAGCCCCTATGCCTCCCCCATCGTAGTAGTAAGGAAAAAAAATTGGGCAGTTTGGATGTGTGTAGACTATCGCATTTTGAATAGGCGGACCATTCCGGATCAATATACAATGCCACGCATACAAGACGCCTTGGATTGTTTGAATGGTAGTAAGTGCTTCTCTGTGTTGGATCTTCGGAGTGGATACTACCAGATCCCGATGGCCCCAGACACCAGGAGAAGACTGCTTTCATTTGCCCCTTAGGCTTCTATGAGTTTGTTCAGATGCCTCAAGGAATTTAGGGTGCCCCAGCCACTTTTCAGCGCTTGATGGAACGAGCTGTGGGGGTCATGAACCTACTCGAGTGTTTAGTCTATTTAGATGACGTTATAGTGTTTGGCCGATCATTGGAAGAACATGAGCAACGATTATTCAAAGTCTTGGATCGGTTGGAGGATTTCGGCCTTAAGTTGTCTATTGACAAGTGTCAATTCTTCCAGACTTCCGTGAAATATGTGGGCCATATAGTGTCCACTGAGAGCATAGAGACTGACCCTGGCAAGGTGGAGGCGTTGACCACTTGGCCTCAACCCAGGAATTTAAAAGAGCTGCAACAATTCCTGGGGTTTTGTGGATACTATAGGCGGTTTGTCAGAGACTATTCACGAGTGATTCGCCCCCTCCTTAATCTCACTCAGGGGTATCCGCCTACTCACAAAAAGTATAAGAAGGGTGTGCACACTGACATAGAAAAGAAGTATTTTGCCAAACGATATGTTCGGGGATCAATGGACTGCTGAGTGTGAGGAAGCTTTCACGACATCATATATCAATCTTACCCACGCCCAGTACTGGCCTATGCTGGACCCAGTCAAGCCCTACACTCTTCATACTGATGCCAGTCTACAAGGATTGGGGGCTGTGTTATACCAGGAGCACTCGAATGGGCTGAGACCTGTAGCGTTTGCCAGTAGAAGTCTGACGCCTCCAGAGAAAAATTACCTCGTGCACAGACTAGAGTTTTTGGCTTTAAAGTGGGCCATTGTTGATCAGTTTCATGACTATTTGTATGGTGCCAAGATATTAGTAAAGACTGATAACAACCCTTGACCTATGTACAGACCTCTGCCAAATTGGATGCTACTGGGCATAGGTGGCTCTCTGCCTTGGCCACATACGATTATGCTGTAGAATACCGGGCGGGCCTGAACCATATAGATGCGGATGCTCTCTCTCGGAGGCCTGTGCCCCAGACTGAATGGGTCCGGTTGTCTGAACCTGATATAAGAGCCCTCTGCCAGAAATTTGATAAAGAAGAACAGGTGTCTCCTGACACGGTGGACTGAGTGGTAGATAGTTTGGGGCCTCCGGAAAACTGTATAACTGCCGCTTACTGTCATTTCTCTGCATTGGACACCAGCTCCCTGCCGCAACTCAACAATGATGATCTCCAACAGGCTCAATCCTGTGATCCTATGATAAGAACGGCCGTAGAGGTTTTGCGGGCCAGAAGGGATGTATCCAAACTACGCTCCACTGACTTACGGACTACATTGTTGTATAAAGAAGGGCCCAAATTAAAGCTGATCAACCAACTACTATATAGAGAGACTGTGAATAAGGAGGGCCAGGTACACCGACAACAACTGGTGCTGCCATCGGCCTTCAGAGAACTAGTCCTAAGGTCATTGCATAATCAAATGGGGCACCTGGGTATAGATCGAACACTTGACCTGGTACGGGCTCGATTCTATTGGCCGAAGATGAGTGTGGATGTGGAACAGTATGTCAAGACCTGTGGTCGTTGTTTGCAAAGAAAAGCATTACCCCGGAGAGCTGCTCCCCTGGTCAACATTACCACTAGTGCTCCTATGGAACTGGTCTGTATTGATTTCCTGAGTTTAGAGCCTGATCTGAAAAGTGTCAGCAACATATTGGTGGTCACTGATCATTTTACCTGGTACGCACAGGCTTTCCCGACCAAGGATCAGAGAGCAACCACGGTGGCTAAGATACTTGTTGAGAACTTTTTCGTCCACTATGGGGCCCCGCAGAGCATTCATTCCGACCAGGGAAGGGAATTTGAGAGTCATTTGATTAAAGAGATGCTATCTTTGTGGGGGGTACGAAAATCATGAACCACCCCCTATCATCCGCAGGGAGACCCTCAGCCTGAAAGGTTTAATCGTACATTGCTTGACATGATGGGCACCTTACAATCAAAAGATAACTCGAGATGGAGCCAACAGATCAGCACTTTAGTTCACGCCTACAATTGTACGAAAAGTGATGCCACAGGGTTTTCCCCCTATCGACTGATGTTTGGGAGAGAGGCTAGATTGCCAGTGGATGTGTGTTTTGGGGTTTCCCCCGATGGGGGTGTGAGCAGAAAACCATCTACAGTACGTAAAGAGATTAAAGGCCCAATTAAACCATGCCTACCAACTGGCCCAGACCATGGCTGCTAAATGAAATCTGGCTAACAAGGAGAGATATGACAAAAAAGTGAAAACAGTAGAGCTGAGAGACGGGGATAGAGTGCTGTTGAGAAATCTGGGACTGCATGGCAAACATAAGATTGCCGACAGATGGCATCACCTCCCTCATATTGTTGTGGGACAGCTGACAGACCCACCTGTATATAAAGTGCGGCCTGAAAACAATTCGAAAGATGTGAAAACCATACACAGAAATCATTTGCTGCCAATTGGGCAGATCTTGATTGAAGCTGAACCTTCCACTGCCACTCCTTCCCGGCCTGTGACTAGATCTGTTGCTAAGAGAAGAACCAAGCCCGTGGAGCCTTCAACAAGTCCACCAAGGGAGCCTTGTCCCACCCCTCCTACAGAAGGAGATGATCAACACTCAGTGTCGGAAGATAGCGAAGGTGATATTGAATACTATCCCTCTTATGAACTGAGTCAATTGTTTTGGGGCAATCCCCTTGTTAACTCGGGAACTGAAATTGGCCCGTCTGTACTGATTGACACCTCTACTTTGTCCCCGGAGGCAATGCCTCCAGAAGATGAATGGGGTAGCAGACAAGCTCAAGGGGCTGAGTCCTTAGGCCTGGCTGAACTGTCTGGCCTGGCTGAATTATCTGACTTTTCAGAAGAAGAGAGTGAGATGGGGGAACAAGCCAGTAATATGCCCGAATCAGAAGAATATTTTGAATGCCCTGATGGTTCCCCTCTAGTACCTAAACCGCCCCCAGATGAGCCCAGTGGGGTGGGTTCAGGGATAGAAGGTCAAGCCCCTAATAGTATTATGAGCACTGAACCTGTTCCCCTTGAGGAGATTCCTGTTGCTAATGTCACTGATACTGAAGTGGAGTCAGGGCCTGGTTTAGGATCCCCCGAGACCCCTAGACGATCCGGCCAACAAATACGGCCAGTAATAAAGTTGAGCTATGAATCTCTGGGTCAGCCAGTGGACCTGCCCTTAAATGTGGTTCACAAGGGGGTATATGTGTCCCCGAGTTCTTTGCCTAAGTTAGCCTTGGGGGATAACTCCAGATTGTTAGTAATGCCCTTTGAGTGTGGCGTCCCTGCCTCGGGGGACCCGTTAGTAACTAGGAGAAGAGGGATTCCCTTAGTCCCGGTGTCACGAGCAGGAACCCATGACCTGAGTTAAAGAGGAACAAGACTTTATATGTATAATGTGTATAAACTATAGTACACTGTGAATCTAATATTCATGTATGTAAGGTAAAATGTGATATAGTGTTAATTGGGATGTTCGCCTAAATGGCCTCAAGGGTAATTGCTTGACGCGGATGCCAAGCTTTTCCAGGCCAGGGAGGGTGTAACCCCCTTGCAAATGGGGGTTCCTAATGTGCCTTATGCCTGGTTGGTGATCGGAATGAAGCCGCTTGAATGGGGATCCGATGAGTGCTCTCTTAAGGCCTCTGTATACTGTCCCTTTAAGGGCTGCCTGGTGCGGTCATAATTAGTTGAAATGGGAGAGGGTTTAAGTGTTGCTATGCTCGAATCCCACCCGGGCTGCCGGGTAAGCGCTCCCAGCTGCCATTGCTAGTGGTGCACAGGGGGTTCTGATAGAGGATGTGAATGTTTACTTAAAATACTGTAAAATAATAATGATAATGTAGTTGTTCTAACCTGCCTTGCTTTGCAGCACAGATGGTTTAGATTGCCTCCTCCATTTTGGTCCAGAACTATTGAATTGGACCAATCAGTACCTTGGGACCCCACAGAGCTGGCTGACCAATAAAGGAGCTGTTTGTATTTGAGAAGGGTATTATGGGCTATGGCGCTTTTTTTTCCGCACCACTGAGAGCTGAAGGAAGTGACTGGCAGGCTCAACCAGCCAATCATATCTAGTAGTGCCCGAATTGAGAGGAATGCCCCAAGCTGTGAGGGGGGCAGAGTCGTAGTGACTGAGGAGAAGAGAGAAGCTGTGTGCTTCTGCGCTGGAGAGTGTTCGCGCGGGAAGCGTGTGAAGGCCTGAAGTGGCCGTTGTGTTTTTCTCTCGGTTCCAGCGGACTAAATCCGTCAGCGAGCGGTCAGAGGAGTCTGTGTCCTGCACAGCTACCCACCAGGCTCGACCTGTTTGGAGGACTGGAGAATCTGCTAAATCACACTCGGTCCGTGGGAGGAGTGGAAAAAGCTGCCATTGCAGTGCTTTAGTGACTGTGAGATCTGGAGAGCCTAGAAGCAGCTGCCTGGTGTGGTACCCCCTCTGCTATTGCTGTTGGAGTTTGCCATATAAATGTGTGAGGAGGCTCGTGGAGTTCAGGCTCAGCCCTGCTGGTGTTGAAGGACTCTGTCTTGTCTGGAGGTTGTGAGTACTGAATCAGGGTAGCTCCCTGCTAAATGTGCAACAGTGGTTCCAAATGGCATTGCTATACTGCTGGCTGCTTAATTAAACTTTTCTTTCTTCTCTGTGTGAAGGGCCCCTACCAGCTGCCACGTTTTGGACTAGCCGTTAGGGCTTGGGTACCCAGGGACAGTAAATCGTAGGGTTAGGCCTGTGCACAGAGCCCTAGGTATATAGGAATAGTGTAAGCCAATCAACCTGATTTTCCCCCTTTCCCTTGTTGTCTGCCCTTCTAATAAATCAGATTGCTGTGTTATAACTACACCCTGGCTGGTTTGTACTCTTCTGATGAGCTGCTGCATGGTGACTGTGATATAACTGTACCTTACTTTACAGGGGTCCCGGAGTGAGCTGGAATATATTATCCGTGGGGTAAGTGTACTGGTGAAAAGAATTGTTGGCACCCAGTGTGAGTCACTAGTGGGACGAAGGGGGTTGCAGTAGCCCAGAGGGCTGTAACCGAGGTAGTCTTAACTGTACTAACCCCGACCTCTGGGTGGAGGCACCTGTCAACGGATCTGGGCCCCTCACCCTGCCTCCGTGGGGGCAGACAGGGGTAGTAGCCCTAAGGGTAGCGCCCCCTGGGGGTTACACAGGAAACAGCTTTTACACCTTTATGTGCTGTCATGTGTTTCTTTTTGTTTGTTCTATATTATGGTAAGTTTTAGACCCATTTCTGTTAAATTAGTAATCTAACGTTTACTGCTTTTATCACTACATTTGCTCTAATTTTTTGTATTACCTGAATATTCCGTGATATTAACTACACTTTGACCGGTCATTCAGATAAACAGCATGGAATGGTGTATCTGAAATTGTGGAATGTCTTAGAAATATAAAAAGAAACAGCAGTAGCTGCTGAGGTAAAGGGGAACACAGTGCAGTATTAAGGGTACCACAAGCACTGATAATTAAGTTATCAAAAATTGGTTAAATAATCACAATACATGGCTGACATGGAAAGGAAAATGGGAGAGTGTTTAACAGAGGGCTGAGCAATAAGCTGTGGCTGAGACTTGGCACATCCTAGCAGACCTGAGTTTGATTCCCACAACCTCTACTTAAATACTGTGTGACCCTAAGCAAGTCACTTAACCTTCCTGTGCTCCTGGGTCACTCCTGTAAAATGGGCTATGTGGCCTATGGGAGGTAACCTGGTTGCCAAAGAATAAAAATAAATAACTGAATAAATAAATCAAATAAATAACAGTATAAAAATAATTTCCTATCTCTAGTAGTGTGTATTCCAACATTACAAATGGCTATGGAGGAGGAGGAGTGATATACTTGCCAGTCATAACAAAGGGGTGGAGCCAGAGGCGGAGTTTGGGGTGTGGTTTCAGATCTGTTTTTTACCTCATCCAAAGGTGGTGACCCTATGTCATGGGTTCTCAGACCTTGCCATGGCGAGCCTCCCCTACTGGACTTGGAAGACTTCCAGGCCTTCCCATGAGTCATGACCTCATTTTCATATGGCGGTAATCGCATAAAAATTGATCATTAGCGCACTGCACATTGACTAAATTGCGCTTCCGGTCACCTTTTGCATCATTACCACTGTACCTTGCCAGATACCAGTAATGATGAATAACTCACAAAAGCACACACACCCACTATTAAATAAGAAGCATGTTTATTGTTGTGTAGTAAAATGTATTGTAAATTCTGCCGCCTGTTAATCAAATAATGCCAGTCTGTTAAGAGGGCAACCTGTGAGCCTGTTTTGTGCAGTCAGCTGTAATATTCTTGGTTTTACATTTGAAAGGTAGAGGCGCAAGTCATCTTCAACTTTAAGACGGGCCCGACATTTTGTTTTATTGCAGTCAGTGCTGAAAATCCAGATTCGCAAAGATATGTTGAGGCAAAAGGCATAAGTACAGCAAGAGCTCGATTTTTCAGTGCTGGAAATTCAAGTCCAACTGACAGCCAAAACTTTGTAAGGGGCTGTTGGGCAAAGTGACCTTCAGAGTTGGGTCTGTAGCCAGGTCAATGAGGCTCTCCTGTTCTTCTGCTGATAAGGAGTCTGCAGAGCTTGGCTTGAAAATGAAGGGATTCCTGACCCACTGGTCACTGTCCTCTGCTATGTTCAGGGAAGTAGTCTCGTAGCTTGCCTTGCAACCCACATAAATGTTCTGTAATTACTGCTTTGACACAGTTGACTGAAATTTCATGTTCCTGAAGAAAATCCTCCAAGGTTGGAAATGTGGCAACTGATCCTTGCTGCACGTGTGGACCAAAGTTCAAGCTTGGAACCAAATGCCTTGATTTTGTCCCTGACTGTGAAAACACTGGCATCCCGTCCTGAAGTGACAGATTAAGAGAGTTCAGTCTGTCAAAGATATCTGCCAAGTACGCAAGCAAAGCAAGCCACTGTTGATTGTGGAAATGTTCCACAAGTGGAGAGTTACAGTCTGTAAGAAATATGCGGACTTCATCACGCAGTTCATAGAGGCGGGTCAGCACTTTCCCAGGACAACCAGCGGACCTCAGTGTGCAAGAGCAGCTGTGTATGTTTCGTCTCCATCTCTTCACACAGTACTGAAAACAGTCTGAATTCACTGGACGTGCTTGATGAAGTTCACGGCTTTCACTGCATCAGTCAAAACTTTGTTGAGTTCATCTGGCATCCTCTTGGCTGCCAGAGCTTCCTGTGAATCATGCAGTGGTTCCAGAGAGCATTGGGAGCCACTGCTTGTACCCTGGTCACCATTCCGCTGTGTCTTCCAGTCATTGCACGAGCTCCATCACTGCAGATACCAACACAACGACTCCAATCAAGGCCTTCATTCTCAATGAAAGTATTCAGCAGACTAAACAGCTCTTCCCCAGTTGCTCGTCGGAAGTGCATGGCAGAATAGAAACTCCTCCCGAAGATCTGTGTCCGTGGCATACCGAACATACACCAGAAGCTGTGCAGCATCTGCTATATCAGTGGACTCATCTATCTGCAGAGAGAAGAATGGGCTTTGATGAATGGAATCTACAATCTGATGCTTCACATCTGCAGACATGTCCTCAATACGACGGCAAACTGTGTCGTTTGAAAGAGGGATTGCTTCCAGTTGTGCAGCTGCTTTCTCTCAAGCATCACTGAACACATTCTTTGCAGCAGGAATTAGCAGCTCTTCTCCAATGTTGTGTGGCTTCCCAGCTTTGGCAATTCTCAGAGATAGAAGATATGATGCTTTGACCGCTTACAGGAACAGTCCCATGGTGCTCCACAACTTTTTGGCCTCGCAGTTCACTCAGTTTTCTTTTGAAGAACTCCACTGGTTTTGAAAGTAAGCTGGGGTGCTTTGTTTCCAGATGACTTTAGCTTGCAGGGTCGCATACTGTCCTGTGCCAGAATCCTCAGCACACACCACACACTGGGGTCGTGGTGCATCACTGGTCCCGATCCAGGTGAATCCTAGTTTCAGATAGTCCTCATCATATCTTCTGCCTTATGCTTTGCTTGAGGTTCTTTCTGCCCAACAGGTTCCATCTCCTCATGCACACGCTTTCTTTCCAATCAGAAAGCGATCCATTCTTTGTCTACAATGCAACGAAAAATTCATATTGATGAGAAGTTGACATCAGTTAAGCCAGTCTGCGGCCAGACTATCCTGGGCATGCCCAAATGTTCCGCCAGAACTGCTACAGTACAACTGCTACAGACACAATACCCGCGAAGAAGAAGAAGAATATAGCACTTTTCATAAGCAGTGTATCCCAAAGCACTGAACAAGCAATGGTAGACTGGTAGTGAAGTGACTGAATTTGAAGTGGCTACCATATCGCGACATCAGCAACCAGACACAGCCTGGACAATTGTATGAACCTATTTTATGGTTAAACAAGGGAATAATGGAGCTTGAACCCTACTTTTGCAAAGAGTGCATTGATTTACTTTCACCTGGACACCCACCAGGAGGTTAGAAGAAGAGCTCAGTTTGACAGCGCATCCAAAAGGCGGAAATCCTAGTAGTACTGCCCCCCAAATACAGCACTGGATGCCAGTGTTTTTGCATGCGTCCAATCCTGGTGTGGACGAGAACACACAACCCTCTGGTCCACAGGCAGATGTACCACCAACTGAGGCACACTGACAAGAAGAACACCACTTATTAATTGAAGCACAATTTGAAGAACGAAGAAGCCATAAAAAAGCAATATCTGAAATATCAAGACTGGGCAGGTGCATCCCTTTTTAATCAGGCAACTGCCAGCAGCAGCTCTGGCAGGATCAGGATTGTTGCTTTGCGTCACCTTGTAAATGTACCTCCCAACAGATATCCAGTAGGACAGGATCATTAGTGAAGGACTGCAGCTAGCAGCAGTACTTGTAAGACGAATCAGCCACCCCAACACAGCTCTGGCAGGACCAGATCAGAACGAGCACTTTGTAATCATCCACCCCCCCCCAGACAAAGTTCAGGCAGGACCACTGCAGAGTGACCACCTTGCCACACTTTGAAACCCCAGACTGCCTTGACTTGCAAAACACAGGCATTCATACACACAGAGGCCCAGCATCACAAGCTGTAGTCCGCAGCCGTAGTCCCAAAACAGCACTCCATCCTTAGCACGCAGAGACATGACCAGCCAGGAGGGATGCCCTTCATTTTACTTCTCAAAACTGCTCTGCTACATCTCATCTGTCCTTCATGTCAAAGGTGCTACCCATGCAGATAAATGTACTGTGCATTCAGACTTTAGTGCAGGTCCTTTGTATCCTCCAGAGCCCAGCAAACCCTTTTGCTCAGAGTCCAAGCCCACCATCCCGAAGGCCAGATCCATACGCCAGGTCTTTTTTAAACTAGCAAAAGGCATTGAGTACGCGAGGAGGATAAGAGAAATTCTGTCACTTACCATAATTTCCTTTTCTGTTAGCTCGAACATTGTCCACTGTCAATGGGGAGATATATGTGGGTAAGAGCCTAAGCAAAGCTCGCCGACCCCTCGCTTCAAAGCCTCCCACCCAAAAATGCTGGCTCCTCATTCACACCCAGCCCACATCAGAAAGGCAAAAAGAAAGTGTGTGCTTTTAAAACCATGCATTACAAGTCAGAGACATCACATATGCACAACAGCACCATTTTAAATCTGCAGGAAACAAGTCTAATTCCACCACCCAGCCCAAATCAATATAATAAATAAGCAAAAAACATGAGCCATTTCAACCCCACCCCCAAAATACATCTTATATGCTCCCCAGATGCAGGCCCATTCACAATCATTGACAATTGCATGGATCCGTTATGTGAAGGGGGCTATTGGCCCACGACGGAATATCCTCTGCCTACTCTTTGCAAACAATGCCAGGGTTCTATGATTTTTCTTCCACCTGGACACCCACCAGGACAGGCAGAAGCCAGGGGACCGCTGTTTTAACGTCTCATCCAAAGGACAGCACTAGTGGCATACCACCCTTGAATACTGCAATGGTGCCAGCGTTGCTACGATTCCAATCCCAATGTGGTATCAAAACCCACAACCCTCTGGTCCAGAGATGGATGTGCTACCAACTGAGCCACACTGATACTGACACTTAAATCTCTCAGCACAAGGACAACACTATTGTAGTAATGGCCCAAATCATATTGGGCCAGCAGCAGCAACAATTATAAATGACACAAGGATGCCAAACAAAACAAATAAAAGCACTTCCTTCCTAAGGTAGGATGGTGCTTCAGTAGTTACCCAGTGGCACTGGTGCCACGCCAGCAGGTCCTTCGTCAAAACACACCCAGCAAATCACTCCAAAACTCGACACAGGTCCTTCACTCCAGCCCCACTCCCACCATACAGGCCAGATGTAAGTTTCTTTTCCTCAGACAGAAGTGGGTATCAGCGGAGAACAGGAACAATTATACTTTACCACAATTTCCTTTTCCGTTAGCTCCAACGTTGTAAATTGGACTTACGTGGAGTAGGCAACAGCATCAGGTTATTCATTCCAAAACCCCTGCTCAAACACACGGGCTACCCCTATCCCAACATCAGTTACAAAAACTAACATTTGAACCCCACACAGAAGCATCACATATAAACCACATGCCACCATTTCAACACACCACCACATAAACTGGTGGTTCAGTCAGATGCAGCTGCTTTGCAGTTGCATGCCATAGGTGTGAGTGGAGGATATGGGCACTCCTTGAACAGACCTAGGGAAGGTCCCCCACACCCAAGCAAGACAAGCAGGCCCTTCACTCCAAAGTGTCCCACCCTAAAAGAGGAGTTCTCATTCAACAACCATATAAATAGGATAGGGGCCATTTCAGGCTTGCACAGCATAGAAAGGCATCTTGTGTGACCCCGGCTCTGGGCCACTGCTGAAACAGCCGAACCAAGAATAAAATGGCACACCCAGAGACATCATGCAGCTTAGCATTACCATCCTGGGCAAACCAGCTAAGGGCATGACCCTCAAGCACGGTTCCACCCATTCCCCTGCTCAGGCTCATGCGTGACACCACCACCATCCACTCAGGCCAGACCAGCTATGGATATTACAGCCAACCCTCCCCCACCTGCCACTACCATGACAAACCCTGCTAAGAGGCATCAGAGCCTCCAATCACCACATCAAATACCTGCTTTAACTATCACTGAGGCAGCATCACCACGACCATGAAATGCATTCCCTTCCCAGGCTCTGTTAGCAGCAGCATTACCCTGGGCAAAGCAGCCAAGAGACATTTTGTATAACTGCCCCCACCAGACTGGACCAGCGAGGCAGTACAGGCACCTCCCACATCCCCAACACTGCAAATCCTTGCTTGAGAACAGACCAGCTGAGAGGCATCAGTCCCCCAATCACCACATCGAACCATACCTCTCAAGTGTCCCTGATTTTCACGGACGTCCCTGATTTTGCCTCAAAATTTTACTGTGTTCCTCCTAAAATTTGTGTTTTTGTGGCTCAGTGGGAACCATAAGCACAGAACAAGGTCAAGCCTTAAAGTTACTGATGACTTCTTCTTTAGAAAATGCATTTTACACTAAGCCCCATATTCTACCAGCTTTATGGGTGGATCTCTCGAATTTTGAAGATGTGTCCCCGATTTTTTTTTTTTTTTTTTTAAGCCTTGTCCCTGATATATGAGGAAGAGGTTGAGAGGTATGCATCAACACCTGCTGAAGCTACCACACCCCACCACAAGAGGCATCATCCCCATAAGAGGCATCAGCCCCCCAAACTCCCACTCAGGCCAGATCAGCTGTGAGGCAATACAGTTCCTCCCCCACATGAGAGGCATGAGGCACACCAGGCCGGCATCAGGCAGCACCCCCCACCTCCCAGTCAGGCCATCAGAACCCCCCACCTCCCAGTCAGGCCATCAGGCAACACCCTCCCAATCTCCCAGTCAGGCCATCAATCAGGCAGCAACCCCAAACCTCCCAGACAGGCCAACAGGCAGCACCCCCAGACAGGCCATCAAGCAGCACCCCCACCTCCAAGTCAGGCCATCAGAACCCCCCACCTCCCAGTCAGGCCATCAGGCAGCACCCCCCACCTCCCAGTCAGGCCATCAGGCAGCACCCCCCACCTCCCAGTCAGGCCATCAATCAGGCAGCACCCCCAAACCTCCCAGACAGGCCATCAGGCAGCACCCCCCAGACAGGCCATCAAGCAGCACCCCCACCTCCAAGTCAGGCCATCAGAACCCCCCACCTCCCAGTCAGGCCATCAGGCAGCACCCCCACCTCCCAGTCAGGCCATCAGGCAGCACCCCTCACCTCCCAGTCAGGCCATCAATCAGGCAGCACCCCAAACCTCCCAGACAGGCCATCAGGCAGCACCCCCAGACAGGCCATCACAGCACCCCCCACCTCCAAGTCAGGCCATCAGAACCCCCACCTCCCAGTCAGGCCATCAGGCAGCACCCCCCACCTCCCAGTCAGGCCATCAGTCAGGCAGCACCCCCAAACCTCCCAGACAGACCATCAGCGCACCCCCCAAACCCTCCCAGACAGGCCATCAAGCACCCCCCACATCCAAGTCAGGCCGTCAGGCAGCGCGCCCCCCCCCCCGGTGAGGCCAACCAGACCAAACCCCATTGGAGCTTCCAAAAGTACAGTAGAATTTTTACCTGAAGTCTGAGGAAGGATCCCGTCTGCAAAGGATGTCACCAGTAGTCTCAGGAGCTCTGTCTGCGGCAATCAGCGTTCCACGGTGGCGATTATAGCAGCTGGAAGGCGGCGGTAGTTGACAGGTGGAGTCGGCAGGTAGCGGCTTCAGGAGTCGGAAGACGAGCTCTGTTAAAAGCGACTTGCAGGGGATAAAAAAAAAAACCACCCGCAATATAAATTCCGGTTGGCGTCTCCATTCAACCGCACGCATGGCATGGCATTTTATTTCCGGTTGATGACGTCGTCACATCGTTATCGAGCTTGCTCATTGGTTGAGGGAGCTGGTGATGATTGGCTGCAAATGCACAATACCGATTGGCTACAAGCCACTTTCTCTGATTGGGCACATATTCTGGGCTTTCATTGGTCTGTCAAGACCTTGTTTTGCACAGGCATTGGCTGGCTCAGAACTCCTGCCTACTACTCTAGCTGCAGTATTGAACTTGGTTGGGATCCGAGGTGCAGAAGGTACAGCACGTATACCAACGCAAATTGGCATCGCTCAAGGCTCCCTGGACAGCTCAAGGCCCCCAGGGAGGCGCGCCTCACCATTTGAGAACCCCTGCCCTATGTGTATCAAACAGACAATGAACCTTATCAGTCCGTATGCTTTTATTACTTAAAGAGCAGCCGATGCCTTTAGGACAACTTTAACAAAATATAATATTTAAACACTGTCCAGCTTGTATTTCACATTAGTTCTGTATTTTTCCTCCCCATTATTTTTTACTGAGGTTATCTGCATGAAAACAGGATATTTGCTCCTGAAGAGTTCATCCATTCCTGCTGCTTCCTCCCTACCTGAGGTCATAGTGCACTGCTTGTGACATCACAGTTACTTCCTGGGCAACAGATTGTGATGTCACAACATAGGATTATGACTTGAAGTAGGGAGTAATAGCTACACCCCTGTATATAATTAAAAAAAAACAGTTCAGAGTATGATGCACTCCTGCTTTAACATTTCAGTCTAGAGGCTGTAAAACGATGCTTGTATTCAAGTGTGACCAAGGGCGTAGCTACTGATACTCCAAGTAAGCCCTGGCGTACCAAGTTTAGTAGCGGGGGTAGCAAACAAGCTGGCCAGCATTGCTGTGCCCTCTGTAGTCCATTGCATTTAAATTCTTTCACAGGCTTTTTCTTTTCTCTCTCAGCTTTGTTTTGGGGGGGGGGTGGCAGAGTGGACTGCAGACGTTGAAGCTGACGGTCTCAATTAGGTCCGCATAATTCGCCTGCATAGTGATTTTCTGTGGCATCTGGTTGAGGGTGTGGCAAGTCTTGGGTGGTGAGTTTAAATGTCCCAGCAAAGTTAAAAGCCATACTATTAGTTCAGTTGTACTGGAAGCAAGAGAAGCAGTAAAAGAACTGAGGAGCAGCAGACGGAAGAACAGACTCGATGCCAGCTAAAAGAATGAAGACTTCATGTGGAGTGGCAAGTGGAGCAAATCTGCCTACCTAGAGGGGGAGAGAGAAGAAATTTCCTGCCATGGTCTTGGACCCAGTGGCAGTCAGTGGCGCTTACCAGTGGGCAGCGAGCACCACACTAGCATTGCAGATGGACAGCAGTTCTAGTGTGGGAATCATGTAATTGGAGCCAGGAACCTTGGACTTGAGACATTGGGGGGGGGCAGGCATGAACAACAGTGAGGGAGGGGGTAGCAGTGTGGCAGGTTGGTGTACAAATCTGAAATGCCTGGCTACACCCCTGAGTGTGACTTGTTTTACAGGGAGGATATTCTTTTGTTTTTTTGGGTAATGGACTTTTAACTGCCTCCCTACGCTCCCCTGTGAGTGAGTGTAGGCTGATCCAGCAGTGCTGGCGAAGAGCAGCATGCAACACTGGCTATCAGTGCATAGGCTGCTTGTGTGTCTGTGGGGCTCCGGAGGGCACGGAAGTAGAAGGAAAGTCATTCCTTTCTAGTTCTGTGGTGGAGGAGGTTCCTCCGGACCAAAAGGCATGTGCTGACAGGCTCTCTGGGGCTAGTCCTGGCGTTCGGTTGGAAAAGGAAATTGGGCACAGACTTTGTGACAAACCTAGTACTAACCAGGCATAGTAGGGCAAATACTTGAGTCACTTTGCAAACCTTGTTCTTGTTCAGTCAGTCAGTCTGGTTTTGGCCCAGGTGGTCCAGATTTCATCTAGGGTGAGGGTATGAATGAAATCCTGACCTAGACCAGACTTTTTACTGTTTTGGTCTTGTCTGTCTGGTGGTTTTGATTCTGGTAAAATCCAAATGAAGTACAACTTGCAAGAAATTTGCCAGTCTAGCCAGTCCAACTTTCATCAGTTCAGTTCTGTCCAGTGGTACAGTTCTCACCGATGAAACTGGACCATGAGAAACAGATCAGTTTGGTAAAGGCCAGAATGGCCAAACCAGCAAGTTTTGCACAACTTGTGCCCAGTCCAGACTGGCCTGCTAGTCCAGCTTTTAGTGTAACAACCCAAGAGTAATGGTGCCCCAGTACAGAGTCCCTAGTATGTTACGGTAGTGATGCCCTACTCCTCAGCAAGCAAGGTCCCCATAGCCCCTGGCAAACAGAATAAGGTGATAGGGATGGGGGGGGGGGAGTTAAACAATTTATAGGGGCCCCACACAGTAAAAGCAACTGTTGGGGTTTAAACTTTTCTTTGCCTTTCTTACCCAAGCCAGCCAGTTTTCCTGCTATCCCCCAGCTGTGGCACGAATGGCCATCAAACAGTCGTGTGAGCACTCTCAGGCACTGAAAAGTGCTGCCAGGCCAGGATGGCATCACTGAGGATGGGAGATAGGAGGATGGGATATAGGGAGGAGAAGAAGGGCTTACCCGTGGTTCTCCTCTCATTCCTCATATAGTCCATTTGGGCCAGTTTCTTCAGAGTCAGTGGTTCCAAGTGGTCATCCAGTGGTTCCTGGAGCAAAAGAGTCGGTGGTCAGAAGAAAGAGGTGGCCAGGAACAGCAGCAACCACGGTGTGGGCTCAGTTAAGCCCTGTTTTTTATTTTATTTAATTAAAAGTTTAATCTGGTCCTGTAGCAGTGAGAAGCAGGGCAGCGGTGGTGACATCAGCCAAGAGCGAGTAAGAGGAGCAGCCCCAGTGGAGAGAGAGAGAGTGTGGAAGCAGAGCAGAAAAGCTCCATTGACAGGACTACCCACATAGTGAGGCCCCTTCCTACCACAGCAGCAGTAACAACAGCGAGCATCTCCACCCTGAACCAGCCACTCCAACCCCAGCAGACTTCACCCCAGGTCAGGGTGGTGAGCTGGTGGCAGCACCACAGGGCAGGTGTTGACAACCAGAACAATTTATTAGTAAAAAGTATTTAAAGTGCTGGAGACACAGCGGGCAGCCACTGAGACTGCTAGGATGTGTGTCAAGGCTAGCAAGGCTCCAGGCAAAGAACTGCCCAAGGATGGGGCAGTACGCAAGAGGCCCTAATGTTAATAAGGCAGACTCCCAGAAGAAAGAGCAAGGAGCAAGGCAAAGCCCCATTTAAATAAATTAAACACCAGAGGACAGGGAGTAAAGGGCATGCAGGCCCATATTGTGTTGGCATCTGTGTGTGTTTTTTTTAAATTTGTACCCGGTGAGTGGGGTAAGAACAAAGCAAGTCCCAGCAACAACACCCCAGTGTCAGGGCAAGGGAAACCATACATAAAGCCAGCTGGCAATCAGAAGAATGTCTTTTCAAATGCAGTCTGGTTGACATAGCTAACACCAGTTGTGATGTTGATCTGGCCTTGTCAGGGCCTGTGTTTGTTCTTTCAGATACCTTGAGGATTGGCTGGACCAACACCTCAGCTTCTCTGGCCACATTGACACCATTCTGAAAAAACTGCACCTCAAGCTTGGAGCCCTTTGCAGGAACCGTAGCTGCATCCCTCCTACGGCCTGGCGAGAACTTGTCCAGAAAATTATCCTCCCCATTTTTGACTGCTGTGATGTAGTCTATGGTGCCGCTTCCCTTACCAGATTGGACTCTCTTTTCAACTCCTTCTGTCAATTAATTCTTGATGCCCCATCTCGAATCCATCATTGTGACCTTTACCGTGCCCTGTCCTTCCCCCGCTTGCTAACAGATGCCTAACTCACTGTGCTAAGCTAACTTCCAAACTTTGGCTTGATGTATTTCCTCTCTACCGCTCATGCTCCCTCCCCCCCCTTCCTCCCTCTCAGATCCTCTGACACTCACACCCTGCTAGTCCCCATCTTACCACCCTCATCGGCCAATCAGGCTTCTCCCATCATTTCCCCCAAATCTAGAACTCCCTCCCACCTCAAATACAACACTCCTCCTCCTCCAGCTCCCTTGCCTCTGCCTTACATAACTTTCTCTCTGCTAGCTGCTCCTGCTACAATCCTCCTTAACTTGTTCCCCTTTGAGCCTGTGTCAGCATCATGCCCACCTCTTTCCTGCAAAACCCTCCCCCTACATCCTCCCCCCAGCACCCCTTCCTTTCCACCTACTCCCACCCCTGTTCCTCCTCTGTACACCAGCTACTCCTCACTACCCACTTGCCGTTGCTTGGCCTAGGCCCCTGGCAGGGTTCTCTGCATCCTGGAGGGTTCCAGAACCTAGGCAAACACCTTCCTCACCTCTTATTCCCACCCCATTCTTTCCTGAAAGGGCTGGGTCTCGGCCTCTCTTCTCTTCCACCACCCTCTTTCTTGGTCCTTCTGAAGTCTACTCCCAGGGCTCCAGATAAGGTGACCTATTTTACTCACCTCATTTTGGGAAATACTCGTTAGAAAATGTTTTTAGTGAGTACCAGTACTCACACAACATCTGTAAATGCTGTACACTCCATAGGATAGTGCTTCATAACAGAACTTGTAATTCAAAAGGAGCATTTTTTTCCAGATTTACATCACTCATACTCATCCCAATTTTGTTTTACTCACTATATTTTAAACTGGTGAGTAAATTACTCTTACATGCCAACATTAGCTAGAGCACTGCTGGCACCTGTTCAATTCTTATCTAGAAAGAAAATACACTGTTTTAAAAAAGGTACTCCTCCCTAAACTTCATCCAGACATTTGTACGCATCTCAATTTGGTTTTACTCGCCTCACTTTCAAAATGAGAAGTAAAGTACCCATCCCAAAAAATCTTATCTGGAACCCTGCCTACTCCCCATCGCTGCTTACTTCCCTCCTGTCGTGCTTTACCTCTGCTGCCTACAACCTGCTTCCCTCCTGTCGTGCTCTACCTCTGCCTTGTATAGGCAGGGTCTACAGCATAGTGGAGGGGCCAGGCCTCAGCAGACCCTTCTCTTCCCCCTCTTTTCCTTCCTGGCGTGCTCTAACTCCCACTGCCTACAACCTGTTTCCCTCCTGTTCATGCTTGACATCCACCTGGTACAGGCAGGGTCCCCAGCATTCTGGAGGGGTCAGGCCCTGGAAGACCCTTCTCCTCCACCCATTCCCTTCCCCTCCTCCAAATGTCCTCCTTTCTACCCCCTGCTCCCTGCCCATATGGCCTCCACCCACCCACCTTTCCCCCCTCCTTCCTAGCCATGGGTATTGGCTAACCCCTAATCTCTAATGCACTTATAGTCAACCCTGCACTTTTGTTACATCTTGCAAATTTTGTTCTATCTTTGTCCCTCCTCACAATCTTGCCCTAGTTCAACCTCCTTGTATTCTATCCAGCCATTTTCTAAGTACAAAGCTATGTCCCACCAAGTGTTTGCCAAAGATATTTGTGCTATCGTGTCTATCTAGTTCATACCTGTTAGCATTCCTCCTTTTCAGTATTTCTGTACAGTCTGCTCACTTTATTGAATGTAATCAAATTGTACATCTATATTGTGCACCAAATCTCTGTATACTATCCTTATGTTCCCCTACCCCTCCCAGGTTGCACCAGGAGATGAGCAACTTGTTCCTCAGTGTGCCTTCCTGAGGAAACATTCCAATAAATAAAAAAATAAATAAAAAAATCATGGTAAGACTGAGTGTGCCATCTTGCAACTGTGTACTCAGTCTACTCCAAAGAAAAAAAACATCAAAGAAACACTCAGAGGTCTGTGTGCGTGCAGTCTCCCACACCAGGTAAAACCAGCTAGTGACATGTGTAACCCCCTACAAATGGGGGTTCCCAAAAAGTCTTCCCCGAGCTTGCCTAAATGCTAACTGCCAGGCTGGTGTCCTGCGTTTTAGCAGTTTAAATGTGATTGCCAGAGAATGCCTGTATAGCTTCTGTGTACTGTTTCTTTAAGAGCTTCCTGGATTGCAGTCATAAGTAATCTGAGAGGGAGCTCTGTTGAAAGATGTAACTATTTGCTGAAAATCATTTAGAGTGATAATGATAATAGTTTGTCTAACCTGCCTCTTTGCAGCAAGGACTGTTTTGTTTATCTCCACTATCTTGGTCCTGGACTGTGAATTGGACCAATCAGTACTGGTGGGACCTAAAATGGAGCCAGACTACAGGAGTTGTCTGGAGTCAAAATCTGTAGGAATTGTAGTTTTTGGCTTTTTGCGCCTTTTTGCACCTGAAGGGGGAGACTTTGTTGTGACTGACAGGAGGATCAGCCAACCGAACCTTTTGGATCTTGGGGAATTTCCCAGGCTGCTGCAGCTAGTTTCAGTTTTGAGCTGAGAAGTGAAGAAGTAACAGCTCAAGTGATTTTGAGCAGCAGTTCTGTGTAGTTTTGCATAGGAAAACTGTGAAAGGGCCGAATGTTGGCCTGCCTGTCTGCCTGCTGTCCCTGAGATGGAAAATAGAGTTTATTCAGACTGAATCCGAGTTGTGAGGACTATTTAAGTTACTGGACTGTGACCAGGCTTTAACCTGAAGAAGACCGAAGATTTGCTGAATGCGATTAATCTGTCAGGATTTCTAGCTGCTTTTGAATCCCCGGTTTATGCAGAGACTTTGTGATCGTGATCAGAGAGCGGTTTGCCTGGTACAGTAGAATTTCCTTACATGTAAATGTGCTGTGCATTGAAAGTGGGTCATGATTTGGTTCCCCACTGTGTGAACTGTGTTCTGCTTGCTGGAAGCTTTATCCAGCCTAATCGGACTGAATCCGCATTCATCTCCATTCGGCCTGGGCCATGCCACACTGGCCCTGCCAGACTACCCCACTGCACAGAGAAAGCCACTGATGAGAGACCTGCCTGGGGATCAGCCCCCTGCTCCATGCTTGAACAGGAATGATGCCTCAGCAAATCATGTGGGCCCTGCTTCTCCTGGCACTCCAGATTAACCACCTGCTGTCTCGATTTTCATCCAGCCTGTGTCCACTCTTGGGTATCATGAGTAATCATTAGGGTAGCTCCCTGCAACAACAGTCTAATCTAAAAGTGCGTCATCTGATTGTCTTGTTGTTTTATTTTATGAACTGAGCCCTCCAGCTCCAGATTACAAATAGTGTGTGTTGTGAATGTTGTTTTCTTCCATCACAGGGCCCCAACCAGCTGCAACGTTGCTGGCTAGCCCACCATTTTCCATCTGGGTACCCAGAGTGTGTGACTGTTTCTGGACCCTGAAGTGCATTCATAAGTGTTTGATTGATAGAGTCTTTAAGCAAATTAACCTGATTACACCCCCTCCCTTGTTCAAGCCCCTTAAATAAATCAGATCTAACTCTTTTTTGCATTTACCCTGACTGTGGTTCCAGTTTGTGCAAGAGTACTGTACTGCTGTTATTTGCTGTGTATGACCTTGTTTTACAGGGGGGCAGAGGAAAGCCCTGGTGGTAAGTGCAAACAATGGGGGTACTTGTGTAGTGTATTGGGGTATTGTGAAAGTGATTATTGTGTATTGTTCCAGCCACTAGTAAGGAAAGAGGGGGTTACAGTGTCCCGGAGGGCTGTGCCCAGGTTAGCTTGACCACTACCAACCCTAACCTCCGGGTGGATGCACCTGTTTCAGAACTCAGGTCCCTTAACCTGCCACTAGCCAAGCAGGCAGGGGTAGTAGCCCTTGGGATAGCGCCACCTAGGGGTTACACATGCAAAACATGGAAGGCAAAATGTACACCAGTCCTAAACCACTGCTAATAGCATTGTAAAAAAACACAGAATAAGAAGGTGTTGTATAAAGAGAAAAATTCTTCATTGTAGCAACCAAGTGAAAAAATTGCTTATGAAGAGGCAAACATCAGAGGTTGTTCAGGACTGATGTGCTTCTTGCCATTTGTGTTTTATGTTGGTTAAAAACTTGATGACCTCAGTTTGTACCTGAACTACATAGGTCTGCCAGGTAGTGACAGTGCAACACAGCAACCAGAATTTCTGATTAGAACAACTCCGAAAATATGTCCTTCTCCGAGCTGTGTTCTGGTCCCCTTAAAAACTCATACACAGGTAACAAAGCATCGCTCAAGATCTGACTGCTGGAGTCACAACATAGGAGAATCAAGTAAAACAAAAGAGACAAGCTCAGAAACAGCTCACCTGCGCAAACACACCTAAGTCTGCTCACAGGATTACTTGGATAATTTTACTGTAGTGCTGTCCATTGATGGAGGAATGTTCTAGTGGCTATCACTACAACAAAAATATCCAAGTACTCTTGCCACCAAATTCTGGTCTTTTTGTGCAGGTGAGCTCTTTCCTAGCCTGACATTTTTGTTTTTCTGGTTCCCTTCCCACCTCTCATTACTTGTGATCTAACATGGCATCACTTTTACTGTGCTTGGGAGGTTTAAGTGGGTGAACAGCTGTTTTCACAAATGAGGCAAGAGCTACTCCATGGTTGGTTGTCAAGGAGCATTTCAGCATAGAGCTGCACATGCCCACCCCTGAGGTTGAGGGGTTCTAAGGTGTCCCACCCACCTCCCCTTTATCTCACATCCCAAAGAGCCATATTTACAATGGCATATTATATTGCCACTGGCTCCTGGACACCAAAACTGCATTGTGAAAGCTCCCTTTCCCACAAAATATCAGTCCCCTCCCCACATGCCGAAACACTAGTGTTAACTAACTACATTTTATTCTTGCACTCACCCCTTGGGGGGGCCAACAAAACTAAAACTGGCTAGTCAGTCGGACCCCCCTCCCAATGCACTGTATTGTATTGTAAGTTAACTTTAAGCCATACTCCTCTTAGCTTTCAAATGTCTGAATGGAGCACAAGTTCACCTATAATATACATGTCAATCACAAGGAAGGAGGTGGGGCAGGAGGAGCATCATTAGTGACGTTAGGCAACCTTATTGGCTCAGGCAGCCTAGCATCACTAATGAAGCTCCTCCTACCCCACCCCCCTGTGACTGACATGTATATTACAACTGAACTCATGCTCCACTCCAACATTTGAAGACTAAGACAAGCATGGCTTAAAGTTAGCTTAAAATATGATGCAGTGCAGTGGGTTTTAGTTTTGTTAGCCCCGCAACTGGTGAGTGCCAGAATAAAACGTAGTTAACACTAGGGCATGGTGGGGAGGGGACTGATATTTTGTGACACCTTTTAAAATGCAATCATGGTGCTGGTGTCGGCTCCTGGCACACATTATGACTTTTACCACTTTTGCCACTTCTTCTCTTCCTTTATTTCAAATAATACAATACACCTCTGACACATACACCATGCAAGGAAACATTCAGCATTGCCAAATGCTTGTCTTTTTCTCTCTCTCTGTCTCACTGCTGTAGATTCACTCCCCCAAACTGAGCCTGGACTCCTTCTTCCCAGAGGTCCCTCGGGGCTTTGCCAAAACAGGTAGCACACTGCCTGCTGTGGAGGGGTCTTGGATCATTCTATGGCCCCTCCTGGTGGGGCAAGGTGTGCAGCATTTGTTTGCCCACCCACACAAGAGCAATCTGTGATACAGGATCGTATAGCACGATCCGAAACCTGGTTGAGAGTTTTCTCCTACACATAGGCAAGAGATACATGTTGAACTAGCTGCACTGAAATCGCTTGTTAAAACCGCATAGAGACGGAACTGAAATGAATCAAAATTGTGAAACACAGTGACGTTGTTTTGTTTTAGAATAATATCCATTTTGTTTATATATAAAAACAATTGGGGCTTTCAGATTAAGAACAATGTAACAACAGTACTGCTGACATCCTTAATAGACACACGCCCACACACACACACACACACACAAAAAAACTGTACAGTACCACAGATTCTTTAGGAAGCTTACTGCTACAGTATTAAGGGCAATTCCATTCATTGTGCACTACGGTCTGACAATATTGATAGTCTGCTTTTAAAGTCAATGCATGCAAACATCTCTTTGATTTCACATCAGTTTCCTGCAGCCAGTGGCACAGACAGTGTACAGCCTGAGGAGAAACACTCTCCCTAAATTGGAATCGGCAAGCCCCTGAAGTACTGTAAACCCTTGAAGTACTGTAAGAACTCTCACAATATGGTGTGCTGGGTTAATTGTCTGTTCCTTGCAACAGCACCTTTTATATTTTGGGGTACTGAGTTGAACTGTTGTTACTGGTGCACTACCGGCCAAGTAGTGGGGTAAACGTGATTTCATAATGTCTGGTCTGCCAGGCACAGACTTTGTTTTTACTCTTTTTATACCTATACTCTTGCTTGCCACTCACACACCACAAAATCACCTGTCTAAACGGGTCTGACACTGTGCACCTTCGGTCTCCACTTAACTACCCTAGATGCCCCAGGTAATATCCCCACCTTGGAAGAGCTCTATATTCCTAACTGGAAGGGACTTGTGCAAGACAGGCCTACATGGATGTGCCTCTTGAGAATGAGTCAGAACATGGAGCGGGGAGGAGAAGCCATGATTTAAAGACTGCCCTAATGGATGTGCTGGATGGGAGATGGGGGAGTCAGACCCTGGGAGCTGGGGCCCAATTCCCATGTTCTCTCCATGTGGTCTCTTCCTCCGAGCACAGAATAAGATGCCTATGTGTCAGCTGACACACTATGCATGCGTTCCCCCAACTTTCTCAGTCCCAGTGTTCACTGCTGCACTGCCTACAGAATCTCAGCAGGAGATGATGCCAAACCTCCCCAGAGAACACTGCGATGCGCAATCCTCCAACTGCTGCGCAAATCAGTGGCTCAGGTTCAGGACGCAAAACTGGAATAGCAAATGGCACTTGCTACTGCTAAGTGAATCTGCTAGAAGTACCACTGTGGGCTGCTAACGTTGACCCAATATGCAGCATCAGTGTTGGTGTGGAAGAATGGAGGGCACCGAATTGCATGGTGGTGTAAGGAGGTGAGGGAACTACAAATGTTACCTTTTTGCATCATAGCTAACACTGCATGCTGCAGACCCAATCAGAAGTGCAGTCCTGGTTATAGCACTGCCTACAGCTTGGACACAAGCCAGAGTCCTGACCTTTTGTAGAGTATAGGAGAGAACAGCTTTCAATAGCAGATAGCCATCATACAATAACATTACTCACTGTGGCTGGTAAACATCTTCAAATGGTTGATCGTAAGCAGACATGGGTGGTTTTATTAGTGGACAGTAAACATCTATTGTTTATAATCCAAATTTCCACACCCCTTGCCTGTGACACTGCAAAATTCCTTCTCCATACTGGTTGGACAGGATAGCCAGGAGCAGGCACTCAAAGCAATAGCAAGGGAGGATGTGGGGGTCCTCGGAAGGGGAGGCTCCAAGATGGGAGGATGAGGCCCCAGGCTGAGGAGAAGGAAGCAGCTGCTGGTGGGGGACTCTATCGTTAAGAGTGATAGACTTGGGAGTGGAAGGTGAAAGGGAGATAAAGTGCATTCCTGGTACTTCAGTTTGGAGGGAGGATCACTAATGGTGGCAGGTGACTCTGTACCACATAGGAAACTGCTCAGTAAGTTGAAGGATCTGGAAGTTGAGATGAAGCTGGCATGGTGGGTCAGGAGCTGGCTACAGGTTAGAAACCAGAGGCTGGTAGTGAGGTGGGGGGTGGATCTCAAAGCCTAGACCTGTAACCAGTGGGATCCCACAGGGCTCAGTGCTTGGTCCAGTCTTGTTTAATATTTTTATTAGTGACATAGTGGATGGGATCAAAGGTGAAATCTGCCTGTTTGCAGACAACATTAAGCTCTTTTGGAGAGTGAGCACAGAGGAGGGGAGGAGAGGCAGGAGGGTAGCACATGTATACAAATCAAACTGAATAACTCAATTTGAACGCCTACAATAGCAGTGAATGTGAAAGTATAGCACGAACAGTATACAGTGAGTGCATCAGTGAGATACACTTGCTGTATAATATTATAGGGCTGTATTTGGTCAGGCAGTTTCCAGCCGACTGTCTGGTATAGTGGGTTAGGTCATGGCTTGTTGAGCTGGTGGACCCAGGGTCAGGTCTGGGTGGGGAGGTAATTTTTTTTTGCCCATAAAATAAATTGCATTTTTTTCTAAGTCCCGTTTCAGTTCCCCCACCTTGACTTTTGCCTTTCCCTGTGTCCACCCCGGAGTTGATTATAATAAGTTTTGGGGTATAGGGGAAGCTGCCCCCACATAAAAATTTTTAATTCATATTGCTCCCCCGAGTACTTTTAAGCGTCTGTCGCTGTTTGTGGAGATCACTGTAATTGCCATTGCTGCTTTTCCTTTCAGTGATATTGTGGTCGTTCTTGTGTTCAGTGCTCTTTTTTTCAGTCATTGTTATCACATAAAACTGGCAGGATCTCAGGGATGACTTGGCTAGGCTCGAAAAGTGGTCAGGTATCTGGCAGTTGAGGTTTAACACCAAGAAGTGCAAGGTCATGCACCTGAGAGCTAAGAACCCAGAGACTAGTTAGTGGCTGGAAGGGGTACAGGTGTCCAGGTCTGAGGAGGAAAAGGACCTATGGGTAATAATCACAAGGGACCTGAAGCACTCTGTGCAGTGCTGTAAAGCATCAGCCAAAGCCAACAGGATGCTGTGATGCATAGACAGAGGAATCACCTCCAGGAAAACGGAAATCATTCTGCCACTGTACAGGTCCTTGGTGAGACTGCACCTGGAGTGCTTTGTGCAGTTCTGGTGCTCATATCTGAAAAAGGACATCAATTTACTGGTGGGGGTGCAGTAAATGGCAACCAAGATGGTCCAGAGCCTGCAGGACATACCCTTCGAGGAGAGGTTTCAGGTCCTCAACATGTATTCCCTGGAGGACTGAAGAGAGAGAGAGGTGATATGATCAAAAACTTTAAGTACCTTAAAGGTATAAACAAGGTTAACATAGAAGGCATACTCAGTCTCAGGGGAGATGGATCCGCTAGGGGGCACAGTCTTCAGTTAGTGGGAGGAAGAATCAAAAGGGAAATGAGAAGGCACTTTTTTCACAGAGAGTGCTGTCCAAGTGGAACAAACTGCCAGAGGAAGTGGTATCATCAAAAACAGTGGACAGCTTCAAAAGGGGTTGGGACAGAGTGAAATGGAGTCTTTGTGGGTGGGAAGATTAGTAGAGGGAATGAGAGGGGGAAGGAAGAAGACTCTATGTGGAATAGGGTGGGAGGACAGCTCTCGTAACTTAATCTGGGAGCTGCACACTCAAGCAGACTAGTCATACCAAAATGGCCTCTTTCTGCTGGCATTTTTGTATGTTGGTCATGGGATTGCGCTAGATGTCATTGTCCACCTGGGGACAAATGATCTGGCAAGGGATGTGGTAGGTCTGTGGTAGGGCGTTAAGCAGGTAGTGGCATGGTGGCATTCACTGAGGTGTTACCTGTGTATGGCTGAGGGGAGGACAGGGTACTCTGCATTATAACTTTCAACAGTTGATGAAGGCATGCTGCAGAGAGGAGGGCATTGGCTGCAATGGGGACTGGGCGACAGCCAGGGAGTATATGGGCCTCTATAAGGGTGACAGCCTCCATTCTTCCAGTAGGGGGACCCATAGGCCTTAGCATAAAGTTTAAATTTTACTTGGATGAGCATTTCAAGGGGTGAAGACAAGGCAATCAATCAATCAATCATTATTTATTTATAACATAGCGCTATTCCAGAACCATAGTGCTAGTACAGATCATAAAATCCTTAAAACA
Source organism: Neoceratodus forsteri (assembly GCA_016271365.2). Lineage (NCBI taxonomy): Eukaryota > Metazoa > Chordata > Ceratodontiformes > Ceratodontidae > Neoceratodus > Neoceratodus forsteri. The sequence continues at coordinate 406,772,589 of CM057452.1, forward strand.
ATTACCTTTATAAAAACAGCTGCAGCAGATCAAATAAAATCAGGGAATGCCAAACTAAATAAATATGTTTTTAACTCAGATTTAAAGCTCTTAACTGTTAGGCACTGTCGAATTCGGCAGAGGACAAGGGGATAATAAATCAAGAATGTCAGAAGAGAGGTGTAAAAGAGACAAGAAATGGAGAGGGTAATAAGGGAAGAGGGGGTCAGAGGGAGCTTCAGGGAGCAGCACAGGCAGAAGGGAGGGAGAAAGGGTGCAGCCAGGGAGATAGCAAGGTACTGAAAGCCATGTGTGCCAATGCACGGAGTCTGGGAAAATGAAATTCTGGATCTAGAGGCCATCATGGAGGAGGCTAGCCTGGATTTGGTGGCCATAATTGAGTTGTGGTACACTGGCAGTCATACCTGGGACATGGCCATACCAGACTACTCTCTGTTCAGGAGAGACAGGAAGTGAGGAGGGCTTGTTCTGTATGTGAGGGAGGGAATCAAGGCTATGGAAATACAGAAGTACCTGGAGGAAAAGGAAGGTCTGGAGGTTCTGTGAGTCATCCTGAAGATAGGAGCTGGGGCCACTGTCCATACAGGGGTTGTATACAGACCTCCAGCACAGGGAGAGGAGTTGGTTAAGGCACTTTGGGAGGACACCATCAGGATGGCAAATAAGGGGGAGGTGCTGTTAGTTGTGGACTTCAATCTGCTTGATGTGGACTGGAGCCTTCCAGTTGTAGCTTTGGCATGGCAAAGGGCACGAACATCCTGGACTCCCTACAGGGGCGTTTTCAGGCAGCTAGTCAGCAGACCCACTAGGAATGAGGCAGTGCTGGACCTTGTGCTTACGAATAGGGATGACACTGCAGACATCCTAGTGGGCAGTCCCCTAGGTACCAGTTATCACTGTACAGTGTAGTTTAACAATTAAAAAAACAAAGTAGAAAGTCACACTCACAGTATGAGAAGTAAAAATGTAGCCAGACACCAGATCTGAATGCAAATGTAAAATATTTAATGCGAATGTGATTGCAACAGGTAAATCCTGTGTGCCCACAGCTAGCATCTCCAACTGGAAACATTCCATGCCTCGGCGCTTTGAGACCAATCATCTCTTCATCAGGGGGCGTGGCTAGTTCAAGACAATGCCTGGTTTAAATCTTGCCTCCTCCTCATTATTATTCACGAGGCGTCATGACATCATTTCATTATTCTTGCTACACAAAACATAAAACTACTCTATACTAAACATTAATTATGTAATACATGACCTAAAATGACAAAAAATGCACAAACAGGATCATACTACTTATGTTATTGACCAGTTAATTTTTTCCTATATATATCCCACATGAAAATGTAAACTATATTCCAAGTAATCTCAAGGACAGTGGAACAGAGAATATTTTTATGCATTTTAAAGGGACAGAATGGATAAACTGATAGGACTATATGTGGTGTAAAAGAGAGAGTCTAGTACAGCTACTGGAAGGTTGATCACTGAGCTTCAAAAATAATTCATTTTGTTTAATTCAACTTAGTATTAAATGGTGTAATGGATATATTAGATCTAACAGTTCCAACCAGCTGACTGGAGCATAAAACTGAGGTGCAGTAATCTGAACAGAAAGAAGCAAAACATAAATACAATTTTCAACACTAATTAATCACACTTGTCTCAAAAAATGGCTCACATACTAGGTAAAGCGTTTCATGTTACTATTACTTCAAACAGGATACTCTTCATGTGAATCTCTGTTTTTTATATTTCAGTTTTTTATAATAGATGGGGTTTAAGGTCCCATCTATTATTCAGGCCCTGAGGCCTGACATTCTGCATTGTAAATATCCAGAAACTTTCACGTTTCAACAGTACATTTTTTCCTGTCACCACCTCTTTTGGGTGCAAACACCTGTTCAAGACCCATGAACCTAAGGAGTTGGGGACTAGAGCTGTGAAAGCTAACAAAATGGAAATCCACTGGGGTGTCCGTTTTCTGGTTGGCTATGGAATGGACATGCTGTTGGATACATTGTTTAAGGGGAAATTTTACCAATGTAAACTAGGTTACATGGGCACCATAGAGCATAGACAACAACATTTGTGTCACAAGTGATGCACTGATTAATGTCAACACTGTTATGTAAATCTTCAGGGTGTTCAAATCTTTGGCCTGTGTACACATATTTACAGATATTACAGTGAAAGCACTTGTAACAACCTTTTGATTTTGACGGAACCCAAGTGGTTGTCCTTTCAGTGGTTGCTGATGTCAACCTACTATGCACCAAAATGTCCCGAAAGTTTTTAACACGTTTGAATGTTACCCTGGGGCAGGACCAATTGCTATATCTTCTGTATCGTCACTTAGAAGGATAGGCCAATTAGTAAAAATAATATTTTCTACTTTGCCAGCAGTGTTGTTGAATTATGTGGCAAATGAAATAGGGCCTTTGTGTTCTAAGTTTTTGTTAACTAGTTCCCTGGTTAACAGAGATTCTCTGTCTAGTTGTAAAGCTTTTTCTTTCTATGCTTCTAGCAGTTCTTTCCTGTACCCCCATGCCAAAAATCTATTCTGCAGCTCGTCTGCCTGTTGCTGAAAATCTTCAATTTTAGAACAATTCCATCTGAGTCATACCATTTCACTGTATGGAACTGAGTTTTTAGGTTTTTGTGGATTTGCACTGTCGACTTTTAAAACTGAATTAGGAACAATGCCTTTTCTGTGGCATCTGGTTTGAACCCTATTATCGGAGCCAAGTAAAAATTCCAGATCCAGAAATTCCAACCTATTTTTAGAAGACATATATGTAAATTTTAAATTCAGATCATTACCATTAAGCCAGTCAATAAACATTTTTGCATTTTCAAAATCTCCTTTCCGCACACATACACAGTCATCGATATAACGAAACCAGTGTAATATATTTTCCCTGAATTGGTTATTAACATGGCTTAAAACTCTTGTAAACTTAAACCAATCCAGAAATAAATTGGCATAACTGGGGGCATACCGGCCCTCATGGCAGTTCCACACAGCTGCAAAAAGATTTTTTTGTTACACTCAAAGACATTATGATCAAAAATGAATTCCAAGCTTTCAAGTAAAAAATCAACGGATATTGCTTTTGTTTATGATAGCTGTTCTAAGAAAAATCTGCTCGAATGTAACCCATCTGTGTATCTAATAGACATGTACAAGGACTCCACGTCTATCCCCAGCTAAATATAATCTGCATCCCGCAACATGTTGTCAAATTTCTGTATGGCATCACTACTATCTTTTAAATAGGACGGTAGTCCTACAACACATTTTTGCAAAAATAAATTGAGAAAACGCCCCAGGTTTTCACACATTGCCCCATTTCCCAAAACAATAGTTCTGCCAGGGGGTTTATTTAAATCTTTATGTATTTTGAGCAATATGTAAAACCTGGGACTACAGGGAATTCCTGCCAGATGAATCCATATTAATTTTCACTAATGCTACCACCATTCAATGCCTGTAACAAAACTGTATGCAGTTTCTTTTTAAAGGTGGGGGTGGGGTCACAAGGTAATTCTCTGTAAATTGTTTGCATTTTCAACAGATCCATAGCAATCTCAATTTAATGTTCTCTCTCTAACACCATCACATTACCCTCTTATCTGCAGGTTTAATAACAATTTTGTCATTGTCAGATAGTGAGTCCAAAGCATTTTGTTCTGTTCTCTTAAGGTTCCTTCTAAATGAGCCCTTTTTAATAATTAATTCTCAAACTTGCTTAAGAACCACCTTCTCACAGGATATAAGCACAGGATTAGTAATTTGTGGACAAAATGTTGATTTTGGTTTAAACAGTATTTTCCTTTGTTTTTTAATGTCACCTGCAGCCTGCAGCATCCTAGGAAGATCAATAGCATTATTGTATTCTTCCTGGTTTTCATTCCATCATGACTCTAACATTTCTATGTCACTATCTCCAGTAATAGTGTTGCTCTGTAGATCTGATATTGTTTAACAATAAGATGGGAGAAACCAGCCTGCTGATTCAAGCAGTAGTGCGACTGCTTGCAATGCCAATGACTCAGGTTGGAACAAGCTCAGAGCATCAGGGGGTCGGCCTGCGAAGAGGATCGAGCATCTAACGGACAGCTCTCCTCCTCTGGGGTAGGTGGTTTCTGGCACTCTGCGATAGTCTGACCCCTAGTGGCGGCTGGGTGTCAGTGAGTCAGAGACCCCAAATGCAAGGGGATTGCAGGAGAGGTGGACATTGGTGCATCTGGCGTTTGAGTACGCTGATGTCACCAGAACATCACTGTACATTCTCGTCCCTGGAGAACCACACAAAAAAATGAAAACCCTCTCTCATGTAGCAGCATGACAGACCAGACGCTACCACGGACCTTCCTTTTCAAATGATGTTGGTCATTTCTTTGGGGAAAATAGGTGGAGCTCAGACTCTCCCCTGCCCCCCCCAGGAGCCCCACCATGAGGTGTAAGTCATGGGCCTCCCCATGCGGGCAGGACAAGGGTATCAAGGGGATGCCAGGTGGGGGGGCAGTGGTGGCTGAAGTGCTAGACTGGGATACATCCTCATCATAAGAAGAAATGAAACAGAGATAAAAAAAACATTAAGATGGGATCAGATGCAAACCACACAAGGACAAAGGTCCTGGACTTTATGAAGGTGGATTTTTTTTCCATAGAGGTTTTTTTATCCCCTGGAGCCCTGGCAGGTGGCTGTGGCCCTCCCTTGGAGGGACTCATCCTCCATGCCCATGCGTCCCCACTCAAACCGACCCGCACAATTCCCCCGTGGCTTACCCCCTGCAGTGGGGCCAGGGAGGGAAGCACCGGCTTTCTCCCCTCCACAGAGCATAATCCAGAAGCCAGGTCAACCAGGGGATGCAATGGGCCATCATGGAGTCTGCCAGCTCTGTTTTTTTTCCCCTCATTTTCCTCCACCCCCCTCCCCATGGACATAAGCATGCTGGTATGTGCCTCCACGACCTGTACTGCCCTCCAGCCACATCGACAGAGGAGTCAACGAGCACAGAGCGACAGAATCTCCCTCCCTGAGAGAGAGAAGAGCAGTCCCTCAGGATGCTTAATCTCCTCTCTCGCCCCTGCTGACCCCCGGTGGCCCCGGCTCGTTCCCGAACCCAGGTCACTGGTGTGGCACGAGGTGTAGCAACCAGTGCCTCAATCTCCAGTGCCACCTGGCTGGCCAGGAGGGTGTATTTTAAAGGAATGGGAGACTGCCTCTGAAACTGCCTCGTATGAGAGGATTGCCAGGAGGGGTAGAGGAACACTGGGGGAAAAATAAGGGAAGGATAATTAAAGCAACCAGCCTCTGCATGAAGGAAGTGAGCAAAAGCGAAAGGAAAAACAGACTGTTATGGTATTCTAGGGAAGTGGCCACAGTGGTGAAGGAAAAGAGTGGCATTCAGGAGGTACAAAGCAACACAGAGGGTTGAAGACAGGGAAGTGCACCAGATAAAACATAGGGCAGCAGAAAAAGCAGTGAGGGGAGCAAAGGCACAGATAGAGGACAGGATAGCCAGAGGGGTCGCTAAAGGGGAGAAGGCATTCTTCAGGTATATAAGCGAGAAGAGGAAAGTGAGGAGAGGGATAGTGAGGCTATGGAGGATGACAGAGAGGGACTGCGTAGAACAGGATAAAAAAAAAAAAGCAGACACCCTGAACAGGTACTTCTACTCAGTTTTCACAATGTGGGGGATGTGGACATAAGTACATTTTCAGAGGAAAGAGTTCATATAGGACTTTCATCTCTGAAGGTGAACAAGGCTATGGGACTGGACGGGATACACCCAAGGGTATTACAGGGTGGTGCTTGCTGCACCACTGATGGACTTACTCAGCAGCTCACTGGAAACAGGCATGGTTCCAGAGGACTGAAGGAGAGCAGATGTGGTACTGCTCCATAAGAGTGGCTGCAGGGAGGAGGCTAGCAACAATAGGCCGGTCAGTCTCACACTAGTGGTGGGGAAATTAATGGAAATCCTATTAAAGGAAAGGTTAGTAGAGTATCTTGAATCCAGTAGGCTACAAGACCAAAGGCAGCATGGATTCACAGGGGAGAGGTCATGCTAGATGAATCTGATTCATTTCTTTGACTGGGTAACCAGGGAAATAGATAAAGGAAGGGCAGTAGACATGATCTATCTGGATTTTAGCAAGGCCTGCAACACTGTGCCACACAGGAGACTCAAAGAAACTGAGCAGCCTAGGGGTAGGGTCCAACGTGATAAATCTGGGAAAGAAACTGGTTAATGGATAGGCTACAGAATGTGGTGATTAATGGCACTCACTCTAATTAGGAGATGGTGACCAGCGGGGGTGCTGCAGGGCTCAGTACTGGGACTGGTCCTCTTCAATGCTTTTATGACACTGCAGAAGAATGGAAGGAAAGATTTACCTTTTTGCAGTTGACACAAAAATCTGTAATAGGGTGAATACTCAGGAGAGGGCGGAGAGAGTGAATAGGGACCTTGGGAAAACTGAGGGGTGCTCAGGGGCATGGCAGCTGGGGTTCAGTGTCAAAATGTGCAAAATCAATCGTGCACCTAGGGCATAGGTACCCGTGAGATGAGTATACAGTAGGATGGGGGGTTACTGATAGTCACTAAGCAGGAAAGGGACTTTGGGGTTTATTTATTCATTCGTGGATTACAATATCTTTGAGCACATAACAGCTCTTTTACAAAGGTTCCATGTCAGTGGGAAGGGTGACAGACATACAACAGATGGTATTACATAAAATTTTGACAAGAAAATATTCAAAATGACATTAACATTGCAACTAAAATTAAAACTATGAATCGGTAGGAAATCAAAAATAACCTAATATAAGGAGGCAGCCCAGGGTGCTTTGTCAAATAGGTGTAAATAGATTTGGGTGAATAAAAGTTCAGGTAAGTGAAGATAAGCAGTGGAAAGAACGTAGAGGGTGAGAGGGGTGAGGTGAAAGAAGGATCGGGGAAGGAGGCAGGAAATAGGGCAGAGCGGTTAGGGTGAAAGTGATCATTGGCAGAGAACGAGGAAGAGACAGGTACACAAGGAAGTGTCAATACTGCTGAGGTAGTGCCATGTCAAGTTGAAACAGTCACAGGAACTGTTAGCTGTAAGATGCTGATGAAGAGTGCCTTTAAGTAGTCCCAATTTTGGTAAGGAAGAGATATCACTGGGCAGCGCATTAAACCATAGTGGTGGGTGCTCTATTTGCAAATGATCATTGCCGTTGTGTAGTCCAGCATCTTGGGACAGAGAAGAATTGGTTGACTGAGCTACGCATGTGCTGGGAGCTGTAAGAGGGGTTGAGTAAGTTTGTAACACCAGAAGGCAGGAGCCCGAGAAGTGCCTTTTTAGTTAGCAAGCAGGTTTGATAGTGAATCTTTCCATTTAGCTGAAGCCAACCTGTTTGCGCATACAGTTCACATGTGTGGGTAAGGCGTGCTGCTCCAGTAAGAAGTCGGCATGCTTTACTGAGTGCCCCTGATATTCTGCAGAGGAAAGTGGTGGAAGCTGAGCCTTAGATAACCAATAATAATATAAGATAATAAGCTAATACTAATAATAATATAATAAAATAAGAGAAGGTCATCATATCTAATGACCTCAAAGTAGCAGGACAGTGTGACTAACCAGTTAGTGTGACCAGTGGGGTGCTGGGATGCATAGAGAGAGTTATCACCAACAGGCAAAGGGAGGTGGTGATACCACTGTATCGCTTGCTGGTGTGACCCCACTTGGAGTATTGTGTCCTGTTCTGGAGGCCTCACCTCAGAAAGGACATAGACAGGGTGGAGGCAGTCCAGAGGAGAACAACTAAAATGGTACAGGGTTTGCACCAAAAGCCCTATGAGGAGAGACTAAGGGATCTCAACATGTACACCTTAGTAGACAAGAGAGTAAGAGGAGACAGAATAGTACTTCAAGGGGGTGATCAAGCTAAAGAAGGGGAGTCTCTTTCAAAAGAGAAAGAGTACCAGGACAAGAGGGAATGGGATGAAGCTGGAACTGAGGAAGTTTAAGAGGGATGTGAGGAAGCTCTATTTCACTGAAAGAGTAGTGAATGCCTAGAACAGACTGTCAGGAGAAGTGGTGGAAGCAAAAACAGTAGGAGGCTTGAAGCATGCATGGGATAGACATAAGGGAGTATTAGTAATTAGGCAGTAAGGAGGGAGGTTGCTGGGGACCAGTTAGGGTCTGAGGAGACTTATAAAATGGGTACGGAAAACTGAACATTCTGATTGGCTGAAAAGGAAGTGTCAAATTTGTTTGACACATAGTGAAAAAAAAGTACTGGCAAGTAAATCAATGTGCAATCAGAACGTTCCCGTTTGAAATTCTGTCTTTATTTTTTTCCCGCTAACTGCAGCTAATCTCGGACTTGTGGCCGATCAAGGAAACCTTGGCACCACTCACTAATTGAACCCTACACATGGAACCATTCAATAAACAAAAATAAAAAAAAAATAAAAGGCTTGCCTGCTCCCATTCATGATCCCGCACCATGCCGCCTCCACTGCCTCTTACCAAATCGTGCTTCCGTCCCACTACATTTAACTAAAACAAAAACATCTGCATTTGTTATCCTCTTTTTTTATTGCAAAACTGGTGCAACCTGTCGGGGAGAACCTGTTACTTCTGCTCGCTCCATTCTTGTGTTTGGACTGTCACAGGAGTGGAGGAGCAACTTGATGTTCCCACAGTCAAACAAAAAGTATTTACATACATATTCTTCATTTCTTTCAAGTGCTCGTTTAAAAGGACACAAACCTCTCCTTCTAGCCAAACAGCTCAGCTGCATTCTTCTCTCCATCGGGATGGGGGGGGCTGGCATGGATGCCACAACAGTACAAATGCAAGAGGCAATGACGTCATCACCTAGTAGGTGGAAGGACTATTTTATATCAAATTAACACAATGATTTCAGTTTTTTTCAATTCAGTAATATTTTTTAAGGTGAGAAAAATATTTAAAAAAAGAAACTCATTTTATAAGCGCAATAAAACACTCCAAGGTGTGTGTTGAACAGATATTACTGCACTTCCAAGGGCTGAAGGCACTCTGCTGGGCCTCGTGCCTTACTACACCTCTGGTCATGTCTTATTGCTCACATACTAGCCATGGACCATCTGAGCAGACTGGGTTGGCCAAGCAGTCCTTCTCTGCCAACAAATTCTGTGTTTCTATGTTTTTCCATTACAAAGGGTCTCTTAGATTTTAGTCAGGTATGCTGGGGAAGGTGCTTTTTTAGTTTCACTGACAGCCGGTCAAAGGTCTTCAATCTAGTAAATCTTCAACTCCTACATAACAAACTATTCCAAGAGGTGTTGTTTTTTTTCTACTAAAGCAGGGTTGTGATCACCCCAGGCAGGGTGTAAAGGTCAGTTTGGATAGCTGACTACATTTGGGGGTCGGACCAGAAAAATGTATGCTCAAAAGTCTGCAGAGTGTTTTTCTGCTGCTGAATGCTTTTATTTATTTGAATTTTGGTAACCGGGTAAGACCACTGAGATAGAATGCCCCTTTTCAGGGGCGACCCAGGGGAGGGTGCAAGGGGAGGTACAGAGATGCAATGAATAACAGCAACAGAGAAGTGTACAGATACCACTTTCACAATAGTACATACTTAAGACAATTAATTAGAGCATTGGCAAATAAGTTACAAATTACTCAGCACACATCTCAAAAAGGTAGCAGCAGTGAACAGGATACAGTATACACAGGGTGTGTTCAAGTTCAAGTTTATTGCAGGAAAACTCCATTGAGCAAGCTCATTCACAAGGAGGTCCTCTGACATGTACACTTACAACGAACATACATAAATAAATAATTGATAAACAATAATATACATGAATGCATGTGATCATATAATACAAGCAGATATTACATACAAGGACACCACATAGGATGACAATAGGTGGTAAGCAAACAAGTGGTACAAGAGATGAACATTTCTAGATAGTATACTAATGATTGAAGACATGGTAACTGGTATTTGCAATACATAAATTTTAGCAAATTGATCAGCAACAGAAAATATAGGGTAGGGGAGGTATTCATGGCTTGGTAGGGTGAGCGGAGTAGTACATATGTAGACGGAGCCAGGAGTAGGAAGGGGAAGGAAAGCAGGAATGGGATTGCTGCAGCAAAGGTAGCAGATATAAGTCAGGAGCCGGAGAATGAAATAATGTCTTGGATTAAATGATAGTGCAACAATAGGTAGTTAACATACAGAAGGCAATTAAGATCTTACACGAAATGAGCATAGCACACATAGGGATAAGAAGGGGCTTAATGACAGTTGCAGATATCTTTTATCTTGGCTGAGCTTAGCACTTTATAGAAGTTAATTGAAACTGCGCTAGTTAGTTTCAGCACAGTTTGTAATTGGTTCCAAATAGATGGAAGGGCATGCACAGCAGCACGTTTACCAAAGGAGGTCCGTGTCCTAGGTATGTCAAGCAGAATGTAATCAGATTTCCTTAAAGAGTATGCACTATACGAAATACTAATGAGAGATGAAAGATTGCTCGGTAGTTTGTGCAGGAGCAGCTTAAGGGTCCATAGACCAGTGTGGAGCAGGCATCTAGTAATGAGAGATGTCCATCCAACAGCTGCATATAAGTCACAGTGGTGCGAATGGTACGGGGAGTTAGTAATGAACCGTAACACAAGGTGATAAAGGATGTCCAATTTACTTAGGTTTGCGAGAGTAGTAGAGGAGTAGATTACATCGCCATAGTCAAGAAGGTGGAGAAAAGTGGCCTGGACAAGCTTAATTCGAGTTTCAAGGGGGAAGAGGGGCCTATTTCTAAAGAAGAAACCTAATCTGGCTTTAAGCCTTCTGGAGACATCCTTGATATGGTCATTGAAGGAGAGTTTGTTGTCGATCCAGATGCCCAGATATTTGAATTTGGTGACAACTTCCAGTGGTTCGTTTAACGTGGTAACAATAAAGTCTTTGGGGGTATTGGAGGTATCTATGGTGGCACTACGAGAGAATATCATAGCTTTGGTCTTCTTTGCATTAAGCAAGAGCTTTGCCTTTATTAAATTATGTTCAAGTTGGGCAAAGTCCGCTTGAAGCACTTTCTTAACTTCGGATAGCATTGAGCCAGAAGTATACAGCACAGTGTCATCTGCGAAGAAATGCAGATTGGACGTGGATATATTGGAATAAAGATCATTAATGTATAATGAAAACAAGATAGGGCCTAGGATGGATCCTTGGGGGACACCTCTAACAACTGGCAAGGAAGCAGAGAAAAAGCCATCTGCTTTTACTTTCTGGTATCTCCCAGTTAGGTAACTAGAGAACTACTGGGTAGTATGGTGCGTGGCACCCATATTAGTGAGGCAATTGACTAATAGGTTGTGATCAACAGTATCAAAAGCTTTGCTAAGATCCAAAAGACTGCTCCAGTTACCTTCTTTGCATCTATAGGCAGTATTTACAAATAAAGTATATACAGGCACATCAGTAGAATTTACAATTGACTAGAGCCAAATAATCACAGCAAATCATAGCTTTTATTGCTTGAGAGGTACAAACCTTTCTGTACACTGTTGGATGGAGTAAAGCCTTCATTTTTGTGTTGCTTGCACACATGTGCAAGAAACACATTGCATCAGCTTCCTTCACAAGAGGGTTGTGGAGGTGCGGTAGTGTTGTGCCGAAGGACAGCTGTCCATTCTGGTGTGGTCTCTGCCACGACGAATAGTGGAGCAGGCTGTCGATGACGACTGTTAATGAGCATGCCACTATGCTCAAAGAATCTTGGCCGTTGCAATCAGGGAGTGCCCCGTCACTACGCAATCAGCTGTTTTTGCTGCGGGGCATCCCTGACTGCAGCAGCCAATTACACAGCTGCATTGTGTGGTGTCCCCATGGTACTTCTTCTCTGTCAGCCTCTCACAGTCCCAACAAAACCAAAGGAAAGCCGCTGCCTGCTGTTCAGTGTGCCTTCCTAGTGAAACATTTCAATAAATAGATTAAATAAAAGCCGACATGGTGCCCAATCCCCCTGTTGGCATGATCCCCTCCCCAGTTCATTTGCCGATGGGGTAGCCCAATTCCCCCTCAGCTCATACGTACCCCCAGCACACTGTACGGCCAATGGGTGCCCCAATTCCATCCATTCCTCCCCTCCCCAACAAACATACCACGTGGCACGCTGAGCCCATTCCCAGCGTGCCAATAATAAAAATAAAGCGGTCCTGCTTTGTCTGTGGCGCCTCACCCAACCTGCGCCCACCCTCTTCGCACCCCACCTCCCCACACACCCCGTCGCCCCATACTTACCTCCAGAGCCTGGTATGATGATCTTCGGTGGACCGAGAATATGTCTGCACTCTTTAAAGCCAGCCGCAAACTGAAGAAATGCCGGTATGCTGTATAATGGCAGAAATAGGGTTTTTTCAACTTAAGTGGACATCTCCGCCATTTTTAGGAATTTATTCACCAAATTTTCAACATGGGGTTCCTGGGACCCCACCTCATGAACTCAGTCACTGTCATTTTGTTATTCAGTCCCAAAAGGTGATTTTGCGGTCACTGCATGGAACCATCTTTCAGGACCGATTAACGAAATGACAGTATCAATTCATGGTCAGTAAAAACCCTATGTTGAAAATTTGAAAAAATTCCCAAACATTACTGTTTTACAAGCGTGCGTTGCGCAGTTCCTATGCACGCTCGTAACTTTGAGAATTTTTAATATTTTCACTCTAGATTTTCAACATTGACATTTTACCACACCTCCTTATGAGCAGTACAGCTATCATTTTTCAATGTTCGGGACAGATTAAGAGAATCACAGTGATACTGTTCATGAGCAGAGGTCTTAAAATGCCTATGTTGAAAATTTGATGACGGAAGTCCATAAAATGACTGTGTTATGAGTGTGCATTGCGCAGTTTCCACGCACCCGTGTAACTTCACGAATCTGGAATATTTTCACTCCAGATTTTCAACATTGGCATTTTTCCACACCTCCTTATGAACAGCACAGCTGTCATTTTTCACATCCTGACCGAAATGTGTTTTCGCACTTCCGATGCAGAATAGTGTGGTCGCTGTGAAAAATCAGTGTTCAGGACAGATTAAGAAAATCACAGTGACACTGTTCATAAGCCGAGGTCCCAAAATGCCTATGTTGAAAAGCTGGTGTAAAAAATCCCAAAAATAATTATGGGTGTGCATTGCACATTTTCTACGCATGCTCATGACTTCACCAGTTTTTTTTATATTTTTACTCCAGATTTTCAACATTACCATTTTTTTACACCTCTTCATGAGCAGTACAGCTGTTATTTTTCACATCCTGTTCAAAATGTGTTTTCGCACTGTGGTGCCAAATGGTGCAGTTGCTGTGCAAAATCACCTTTCGGCTAACTCACTGATAGTGTCATTGTTCATGCGGTGGGGTCACAAAAAGCCCATGTTGAAAACCTGGAGTAAAAATACCAAGAAACACCCAGGGCATTAGGGTTTCTGACCATAACACCCTACTCTGTAGGGAATGACAGGCGTCAGGGGTGTGACTTGGGATTGTCGACAGTAATGCTTGCGTCATTTAATCCCCACCCAGCAGCCAGTGACAGGCATCGAGTTGCGCCTTGGACTTTTTGGCCCAGAGTTCACCCCATTCACCTATACTGCAACCATTTCAGTGTATTTCCTTATGGAATGAGGTGAGTGTAAAGCCTGAACACCCCAAAGCACACCTCGACACTTGTAAGTGTCTGCAGGGTAGGGCGAGGCGAAATGTCATGACAGTTATGGGCGATGACCCAGAGGCACACCCCAATCCCTGTCTGTCTCTGCAGGGTGGGGGTGGAGTTGGCGTCAGTTCAATACTTCACTGCCATTCCTGTACTGCATCTGTCTAACTCCTGCACTTCCACTGCTAATGCCAGCAAGCAACCATTTGGCATTGACAAATGCTTGTTTAGCTATAGAATCACTCAGAGTTCCATAAGGAGATTTCAATAGGAATTTATTCAGGGCTTGTGGTTATTGATTGGATATTGATCAATGTATGTCCTACCTTTTAGGATGACTGTAAATTGGTCCCACAGAGAATGCTTCCCCTTCACAAAAGTGGGAGCAAGGCAGAAGCAGGAAACTACAGACCTGTTAGTTTAACCTCAGTGATAGGGAAAATGATGGAATCACTTCTGAAGGAAAGAATTGTCGAGTATCTAGAGGCCAGAGGGGCACAGGACCCTTGGCAGCATGGATTCATAGCGGGAAGGTCATGCCAGACGAATCTGATAGATTTCTTTGACTGGGTGACCAAAGTAGTAGATCAGGAGGGGCTGTGGACATGGCCTACCTAGACTTTACAAGGCATTTGACACAATTCCACGCAAAAGATTAATATACAAGTTAGCCAGCCTGGGAGTGGGTCCCAAGATGACAGCCTGGGTAAAGAATTGGCTGGAGAATAGGACACAGAGAGTGATAGTAAATGGAGTCCACTCAGAAGAAAGGAGGGTTACTAGTGGGGTACCGCAGGGTTCAGTATTAGGACCGGTCCTCTTCAATGTCTTTATAAGCGACATTGCAGAAGGACTGGAAGGAAAAATATGTCTCTTTGCAGATGACACAAAGATCTGCAACAGAGTTGATGCACAGGGTGGGGTGAAAAGGATGAGAAGGGACTTGGCAAGGTTAGAGTATGGTCAAATGTATGGCAGCTTAGATTCAATGCTAAGAAGTGCAAGGTGATGCACCTGGGAAACAAAAACCCAGGGGAAGAGTACACAATGGGGGGTGAGATACTAACAACAACAAAAATGGAAAGGGACCTGGGGTAGTCATATCAGATGACCTAAAGGTGGGCAAGCAATGTGAGAGGGCAGCAAGGAGGGCTGGGGGGATACTGGGATGCATAGGGAGAGGCATCACCAATAGAAAACAGGAAGTTATTATCCCTCTGTACAGACAGCTGGTGAGACCCCATCTGGAGTACTGTGTGCAGTTCTGGAGACCCAATCTCCATAAAGACATAGACAGGATGGAAGCTGTCCAGAGGAGAGCACTAAAATGGTGCAGGGTCTGCACGGAAGACATATGAAGAGACGAAAGGAGCTTAATATGTATAGCCTCGAGGAAAGGAGGGTGAGGAGGACATGATAGAAGCGTTCAAGTACCTCAAGGGAATCAACAAAGTCAAAGAGGTAGCATCTTTCAAAAAGAGGTGTGCAAGAACAAGGGGCACAATTTGAAGATAGGGGGTGGCTCAGAGGTAATTTAAGGAAGTATTTTTCACAGAGAGGGTTGTGGATGCATGGAATGGCCTTCCGGAGGAGGTTGTGGAGTCAAAATCAGTGGTGGAATTCAAGCATGCATGGGACAGTCATAAGGCAGTTCTAGGGGGTTGGGGTAGGAAGAAGTAAGCTGCTGGTTAACTAGGATCTGCAGCTTATCCAGTAGGTAGGGAAATGGGCAGACTGGGTGGGCCAAGTGGTCCTTATCTGCCATCAAATTCTATGTTTCTATGTTTCTATGCTGTTCTCTCGAAGGGGAATAAATCAGAGTCCCTCCCAGGATGGACCTGTATAGTGAGCTGTTTAATTTGATACTTGCCTAAGACCAGAAGGATCACAGATGGTTCATACTCTTTGTTCATTATAAATCGGCTTAGAAACGTAAGTCCTACAGGTCCTGCAGTGAGAATTTAACACTGAAGTAGTACAACACAGGGGGTGGAGCATGATCAGGACTTAGTGGGATTCCAAGTGTTGATGCATGCTGCAGCATACTGTTTATTTATGTATGTATGTATGTATGTATGTATGTTATATCCAACAGAGGGCTACAACAGTGATTTGTGGCCAGCAAGGAATGACCTAGCATGAGATGCTGGGGTGCCTAAATGTGTACTCACTGGAGGTAAGGAGAGAGCAGAAGGGACATGATAGAAACTATACAAATGCTTACATGGATATAATGCCATTATAGGGGGACATGCACCATGTGGCTACAGGATGCCAATAGGGCTTCTGTGGTCTTGGGCCAAATAATAGTGTTGTGGTGTGTTTGGCCATACAGTGGGCAGTGCAGCGATGGCAATGGAGATTGAAGAGACACAGGATCAACCAGATGTGTTGTTTCACATCTAGACTTGAAAAAAGAAACAAACAGCAACAAAAACAAAACACCACGAAACTGAACTGATGATTGTTTAGGACTGTGTGGGGGCTTTGCAAGGCAAAGAGTTGGGGGGCTACAGTGGGAGGACTGAGGGAGAGTTCTTGTGTTTTGGTGTAAACACCATTGGAAGGGACATGCACCACATGCCCGCAGGACACCAATAAGGCTCCTCTAGTCTTGGGCTAAATGGTGGTGTGGTG
Source organism: Neoceratodus forsteri (assembly GCA_016271365.2). NCBI lineage: Eukaryota > Metazoa > Chordata > Ceratodontiformes > Ceratodontidae > Neoceratodus > Neoceratodus forsteri. The sequence continues at coordinate 406,788,955 of CM057452.1, forward strand.
TGTTTGGCTGTACAGTGGGCAGCGCAGCGGTGGGAGCGGAGCTCCAGGAGGCACAGGGTCAACCAGATAAGTGGCATTTCACATCGGGGCTTGAAATAAGAAACAAAAAAAACCTGAACTGATGATTGTTTAGGACTGTGTGGGGGCCTTGCAAGGCAAGGAGTGGGGGGGGGCTAGAGTGGGAGGACCGAGGGAGGGTTCTTGTGTTTTGGTGTAAACACTATTGGAGGGGACGTGCACTACATGCCCGCAGGACACCAATAAGGCTCCTTTAGTCTTGGGCTAAATAGTGTTGTGGTGTTTTTTACCATACAGTGGGTAGCACAGTGGCAGGAACGGAACTCCAAGAGGCATAGGATCAACCAGATAAGTGGCGTTTCACATCAGGGCTGTCAGGGAGTGACCACCACTCAGTATGGCTCGCATTGGATATGGGCAAGGAAGGAGTGGAATCTGGCACAAGAGTGCTGGACTTCAGGAGGGCCGACTTTGGGAGGATAAGGGAAGTGGTAAAAGGGTACCTGGCCAGAATTCAGTCTAGTATGGACACTAACCAGAGGTGGGAGCTCATAAAGCTAGGGATAGTGGAGGCAACCAAAACCTGCTGCAAAGCCCAGAGCAAGAAGGCTAGAGCTAAGAAACCGAGCTGGTTGAGCAAGGAGGTCATGGAAAAGGTAAGGAAGAAAAGAGCTGCCTTTAGGAAGTACAAGAAAACAGGGAGGGGGGAGGACAGGGAGGAGTACTTGACAGAATCGAAGGAGGTGACAAGGGCAGTAAGGGGGAGCCAAAGCATCTACGGAACTCAGGCTGGCACAAGGCATTAAGAAGGGGGAGAAGGACTCCTTTAAGTACATCAGGGAGAAAAGGAGCTGTAAGGACCACATAGTAAGGATTAGGAAGGAGGGGGGTTGGGTGGAAGCAGGGTGCGATAAGGCAGAAGCACTAAATGAGTACTTCTACTCAGTATTTACTAAAGAGAGAGGAGTGACACCCAGGTGGGAAATGGCAGAAACAGGGGAAGGGGTGACAGATGGGAAATCATGGAGGGCAGAATTCGAGAGGGTTGAAGGCACTGAGGGTGGACAAGGCGCCAGGCCCAGATGGCATCCACCCCAGGGTACTGAAGGAGCCTGACAGAGTCCTTGCAGGACCTTTGGCAGACCTATTTAATGCCTCTCCTACATTGGAGTTATTGCCTCCAGGACTGGAGGATGGCTCATGTGGTGCCCCTCCACAAGAGTGGCCCCAAGGATGAACCAGAAACTACAGACCAGTGAGTCTCACACCCATCATGGGTAAGCTAATGGAGACTATCCTGAAGGAGGCTGGTGGCCCTCCTAGAGGGCCAAGGACTACAGGACAGCAGACAGCATGGCTTCATACATAGGCAGATCCTGCCAAACCAACCTAGTGGAGTTCTCGACTGGGTAACTAGGCAACTGGACAGGGCCATGCAGTGGATGTCCTGTATCTGGACTTCAGTAAGGCATTTGACTCGGTGCCACATGGAAGGCTGGGAAGGAAGTTAGTAGGCACAGGGGCGGGTGCAAAGCTGGTGAGATGGGTAGGAAACTGGCTCAGGGAAGGCAACAGAGGTGGTGGTGGGTGGGGAGCTCTCACACCCAAGGGCAGTGACAGTGGTGTTCCACAGGGCTCGGTGTTGGGACCAGTGTTGTTTGGGATATTCATTGCAGATATATCATGGGACATCAAGAGCAAGATCAGTCTGTTTGCTGATGATACCAAGGTAGGTGTGGTGGTGGATGACCTAGGGGGATGGCAGGGGTTGCAGGATGATCTGGCAAAGCTTGAAACCTGGTCAGACACCTGGCAGCTGGGGTTTAATGCCAAAAAGTGCAAGGTGCTGCATTTTGGGATGAAGAACCCAAGGAGGAGTTACCAGCTGGGGGGAGTGCAGCTAGCCCAGACAGAGGAGGAGAAGGATCTGGGTGTGCTCATTACAGGGTCAATGAACAACTCGGCACAGTGTAGGAAGGCAGCTGTAAAGGCCAACAAAGTGCTGGGTTGTATTGCAAGGGGTATATCAATCAATCAATCAATCAATCAAAATCTTTATTTATTCAGGCGAACATCATTGAGCGTAGCTCATTTACAAGATGGACCTGAGTGGTCATACAAATAAGGGTACAAGTTTTTTTACAAAGACATGAGAATAGCATAACATTAGTACAATCAAATAAATGAGAGATATATACAAAATTTACAGATATACAAGGCACAGTAAAATAACTTAACCTGTAAAAATGAAGAGGATAATAGATGTAGCAGGGATAATAATCAAATAATAGGGCTTTTGTAGGCTTTTATATGAAATATGATAACTGACTGGGTAGAAGATGGGAAACTAAACATAGTGGATTACAGAAGGGAAGGGTATAGGTTGGATGGGAGACTAGGCCTTATGGAAGCAGTTACACAACTCTGGAAATAGGGCGGTGTATAATCTTTGAAGGAAGATAAGGGTAAGAGGGTATTCAGATTCATAGATTTTTGGAGTGAGTTCCAGACAAATGTTAGGGAATAGCTGATAGCAGCCCTCCCAAACCGGGTGCAGGTATTGGGAATCTTTAGCATAATGAGCTTATTGATCCTTAAGGTGTATGGCCTAGATGTGATTCGGGTGAAACAGTCTGAGATATAGGAGGGGAGTTTGCCTGATAAAGCTTTAAAGATCCAGATTGCAGCATTCCTTTTTCTTCTGTGCTGTAGGGATGTCCAATTGACTGCCATGTAAAGAGAGCAATGATGGGTGCTGGAGGGAAGGTCTGTAATAAATCTGATGGCTCTATGATACAGGGTGTCCAGCTTATTTAAGAGGGAGAGTGAGCAATGGCCTTAGAGAAAGTCAGCATAGTCAATAAGGGATAGGAATGATGCCTGGATTAATCTTTGTTTGGAGTCTCTGGTAAGGTAGTGTTTTATTCTGTAAAATAGGCCAAGCATTTGTCTCAACTTTTTTAATAGCTCTTCAATGTGGACAGAGTAGTCAAGCTTATTGTATATCCTCGAGGAGGGAGGAGGTGATTCTGCCACTGTATAGGTCATTAGTTAGACCACACCTGGAGTACTGCATGCAGTACTGGTGCCCGTATCTGAAGAGGGACATTAAGTTACTGGAGGGGGTGCAGCGTAGGGTGGCAAAGATGATCAAGGGGCTGGGGTACTTATCATACGAGAGGAGGTTGAAGGAATTAAACATGTACTCACTGGAGGAGAGGAGGGATAGGGGTGACATGATTGAAACCTTTAAATACATGAAAGGAATAAACAAGACGGGTACAGAGCGGCTGTTCAAAGTAAGGGAAGGGAGGGCCACCAGGGGCCATGATATGAGACTGGAGGGAGGAAGGTTCAGGAGGGAGATGAGGAGACACTTTTTTACAGAGAGGGTGGTGGCTGGGTGGAATGCGTTACCTGCAGAAGTGGTATCCAGTAGAACAGTGGACTGCTTCAAAAGGGGATGGGACAGGACAAGGGGGAGGGTTAATGAAGGGGAAGGGTGGAAGGGAAGGGCAGCTGCAGAATAAGGGGTGCTAGCTGCACATTTGAGCAGAGTTGATAGACCTCTAGGCCTTTATCTGCTGGCAAATTTCGTATGTTCGTAAGGCTTGAAATAAGGGAAAAATTTAGGACTGTGTGGGAGTATTGTACAGCAGAGAGGAGTGGGAAGTTACAGTGGGAGGACTGAAGTAGGGTTCTTGTGTTTTGGTGCAAACGCCATTGGAGGGGATGTGCTCCACGTGGCTGCAGGATGCCAGTAGGGCTCCTGTAGTCACTATTTAACACCCATCCTGTAGTCACTATTTATCACCTGAAGAAGGGACCCGTGAGGCCCCGAAAGCTTGTGTATAATTTCATCTTTGTACAAGGCACTTCCTGTTTTCCAAGGACCAATATGGCTGGAATCTCTTTTTACATATTAAACACCCACAATCCCTAGCAACCCCTCACATGAGCAACTCCGAAGTGTGAGTGCCACAAAGCAGGAATGTGGCACCTGGGAGTGTTGCTAGGGTATCTGCAGGGAGGACCACAGGCCGCAGGCCATGCTGGTCAGTACACTGTAAGTAAGTACACCACAGGGGAAGGGATACAGAGTTTTGTATACATAGTTAGGGGATATGTGCATTAGGAGTACTGTCAAGGAGGGGAAACAAATAAGGGTAGGAGTAGTGCAAAACGGAAAAAAAAGAGGAATAAAAGTATAGAAAATACAGGATGGGAGCAAAACTCTGAGGTAAACCAAACTTCAAAAACCATCAGGAAAAGGGGAGTGCAGCAAACCCTACCTAGGATCAACCTATTTGTGAAATACAAATAGGGAACAGCAGAGAGACATAGCTGTGCTGGTTTACACTAACTGGAGAGGATGTGGCAGCTTACAATCTGGCACATACAACAGGGCAGCTGGGAGGGGTGGAGGAGGAGGGAAGCAGAAAGACAGGATGGGGACGGGAGGGTGGTCAGCTGCAATAGATGTGGGGCCACAGTCATTCTTGGAGTAATGTGGAGAGCACAGGGCTGTCCAGTGCGCAGAAACCTTGAACAACTCAGGACAGAGATGTGGTGGCTAAGATGGGAGTTGTGAAGGGGGGAGGAGAAGCTTGGAGGAAGGACAGTGGCTGAAAGGGCAGGTAAGGGTTGCCCTGGGGCATTTAGACAGCAGGAACATGATGAAAGCAGGGAGGTTGCCAAGGTCCAGGGACATCTACTCTTCAAGGACAATGGAGCGGGGGTTTGGCAGGTGGTAAGGAGGAAAGGTAGACAGGTAGGAGGTTGGCCTGGCTTGTTCACCACGCCCTCTCCACCTTCTTATATCCCCTTCCCACCCCTAGCATGTCTGTCCTCCCTGGCCCGGCTTGTTCACCACACCCTCTCCTCCTTCTTATATTCCTCACCTCTCCTAGGGTTACCTTCGTCCCACTACTCAATTACACTTATGCCCCCAGTTGCCCCCTGTCCTCCCCCTCCTGCCCCACCCCTCCTCCTACACACCCTACTCCCTCCCTCACCACCACTGTTCCCTTGGGCTCCCTCTCTCCCACCCCCTGCCCGCTCTTGTATCTTATCTCACTAGCATCCCCTGTCTATGCTACCCTACCTACCCTTATACGCCTCACCCCCCCCATACCGCTACCCCAATCGGTAAACTTCCCCCGCTACTACCTCCTTCCTAGGGCTGCTCTCCTCCTTCTGCTCCTGTCTGGCAACATCCATCCCAATCCTGGGCCTGTCTTCAATGGTGCCCCACTGAAATCGACTGGACTTGGCATAAGCTATAAATATATGTAGCCTCCTCAAAAAACTGGACTCCCTAAAATGCTGGGTGACTGGCCATAATCCGGATGTGATTGCCTTGGTTGAAACCTGGCTGTCTGACTCCACCTCTGACACACAGGACTCTCTCCCGGGCTACTCCCTCCACCGGCTGGACCGGACCGGTAGGAGAGGTGGTGGTTGTGCCATCTATGTAAAAGACCCGCTCGTTGGTTTAGCCCTTCCTCCTCCAAGCCTTGACTATAAGGCCCAGGCCCTAACTCTAAAATTATCACCTGACCCCTCGAGGTCCAATCTACCTAACTACAGCTTACATACCTCCAAAAAACCAAACTCAGGCACTGGGCCCACTAATTGACTATCTCACCTCCCTACCCAACTCCTCTGACCAAATCCTGGTGGGTGATTTGAATAGCAATTGGCTCTCTCTCCCAAGTCGTCTGCCTCCCGTGAGGCTTTGCTGCAGTAGATCTAACTCAACTAGTCTCCCAGCCTACCAGGTTAAATCCAAGTAGGGGCACCAGCAATCTTCTGGATGTGGTCCTTACCAACAGGCCACTTGCGTCCACAATATTCAAATCCTCCCAGACTGCCTTAGTGACCACTCCCTGGTTCTCTTCTTCTGGGCGACCTCCCAGCCCAAGCCCTCTGTTCATACCACCCTTCATCGGCGACTTAGACCTGGTGGGCTAAAAGACTGAAAATTCTACTTAGCCTGCACTGATTGGTCCCCGCTACTAAACACCCCTGACATTGACAAGGCTCTTGCCTTCTTTGTTTATACCTTTAACACTGCCTGTGACATCTTCGCTCCCACAACTCCACATAGATCTAAAGTAAAACACACCCTTTGGATTACCCTGGCCTTACGGCTCACTTCTTAAGCAGCGGGATAACTTATGGCATATCGCGGTTGAAACTGGCCGCCCAGCTGACAGGCAGGCCTATGCAGCTGCCCGCAATAAGTGTACTTGGGCTGTCCACAAAGCTAAGGCTGATTATTACCAAGCCTCTGTTACCTCCTCTTGGGGGAACCCCAGGTCCTTCTGGGACAATGTCAAGCAGCTAACTGGTGGAGCACGCTCCCCCGTCACTTCTTGACATTGATGGGACTACCTCCACTGACCCTGCCCTCATTGCATCACACCTCAATAACTCCTTCACTGACCTTAGTGCAGTGCTCCCATGCAATTTCTTCAATCCTCCTCCCCCCGTGTCTTCCCCTCCCATCTCCGCCCCCCCTTTCCACCTTCGCTCTGTCATCTCTCATGAAGTCAGGCCCTACCTGCAAAAAGCCCTAAAGTGCAATTCTATTGGCAATGACTCCCTTGATCCCTGTCTCCTATGGCAGGTCCTGGATCAGGTCACCTATCCCATCACTTGCCTCTTTAACAAGTCCCTCTGCCTAGGGCAATTCCCCTCTGTCTGGAGGGTCGCCACTGTTACACCTATCCACAAGGGTGGTGACAGGACGCTCTCAGGCAACTACCGGCCCATCTCCATCCTCTCTCCCCTCTCTAAAGCCTTAGAGAAAATTGTTGCTAACCAAATCTCTGACTACCTCATGAAATATGATGTCCTCTGCCCTGAACAGCATGGTTTCAGAGTCGGTCATAGCACCAATACTGCACTCCTGGAGTTTGCTAACTTCCTTCATAACTCACTTGATGCTGGCTCCCTCGCTGGTGCGGTATTTATAGACCTATCAAAAGCCTTTGATACCGTCTCGCACCCTCTTCTGTTAACCACCCTTGCTAGCGTGGGCCTTGCCGCTGGTCCACTCTCCTGGTGTGACAGTTACTTAACCAACCGCTCTCAATGTGTGAGGATTGGTGACACTCTTTCCAGCACCTGCCCAATTCGCTCAGGAGTTCCCCAGGGCTCCATACTCGGGCCCTTACTCTTCTCCCTCTTTCTCAACTCCCTGCCCAACGCATGTGCTGGAAATGTCCTGCTCTATGCTGACGACGCAGTACTCTTTGCTTCTGACAGAAACCCCGTCTCACTCCAGAACTCCCTTCAGCTTGCCTACAACACTGCCGAAACCTGGTTCTCTGAACACCGTCTTGTCATCAACCTTAAGAAAACTAAAACTATGCTCTTTACTCACCCTCAAAACAAGTCCCACAACTTTCCTCTCTCTGTTCGCTCAGCTCATAATTACCCCATAGAACTTGTTCACTCCTATAAATACCTTGGCATAATTTTCGATTCTGCTCTCTCCTTTCATGACCATATCTTTGCCCTGACCTCTGCCTCCAACGCACGGCTGGGCATCCTCTACCGGCACAAAAAAAGCCTCCCCTCTAACGCACTCCGCTTGGCGGTCACCTCCTCAGTTCTTTCCCTAATTGACTATGGCCTTCCTGTATACGGCTCAGCTGACCAGACGGCTCTACACAAGGTACACCTAACGCTCAACAAAGCCTGTCGACTTATTACTGGTGCCCAAAGACTCACCCATACCTGCCTCCTGTACTCCATGTCCTCCCTACTCAACCTTGATGAGCGCCTCATGTTCCTAACCTGCCAAGTTATCTATAAAGCTCTCCATGGTCTATCCCCTCCTGGCCTTGCTAACTCTATTCACCGAACTAACTCCACGGTGCACACTCGTGCCTCCCGCAAAGCTGCCCTGGACGTTCCTAGGGCTCGGACTACCCATGGTCTAAGGGCATTCCCCTATAGAGCCCTCTGGTACAACTCCCTCCCCACTGGCATAACTGACTCCCTCACTTGCTTGTTTCAAATACCTTCAGAAAACTCACTTATCGACTCACACTCTTGCCATGCCCCTGACCTCCCCACCTCCTCCTCCCTCCTGACAATGCTTACTGAGCTGCATTCCCCCCACTGGAGGCCTCTCCCTTTCTGCTGCAACCCTACCTCATGATCACACAGTCCTAATATTACTTGAATAACGTGTTATCTCCATTACTTGAAAACTTGACTGTGCCTTATTGTTAAACTGTTTGCTAATTTTCTCTTGTATGTATGTCGACCTTGTATGTCGTTGTACATTGTCCTGCCTGTAATGGGGCTCTGTAAATGAGCCTCTGGCTCAAGGTTGTAAAACTGATGTTAAAATAAATAAATAAATAAGTGCAAGGGAAAGGGGAGGGAAATGGGGTGGGAGAACAGAGGAATGTTCTGATATAAGGGGGGCTCATTAAACAGGTATGCATGACTGACCAGTTTAGAGGAACGGTGTGTAGCTGGGGAGGTAGAGGATCAAGAAAGCATAGAGCGAAAAGATGGTAGCAAGGGGGTGAGAGGAGTGAGTAGCTATGGAGGCAAGGAGGGAAAAGTAGTCAGGGGAGAGCTAAAGAAGGGGAGTGGAGTTAGGAGAGAGAATAGGGAGGGTAGTGTGGAGGCAAGCAGAAGTGGCTAGGGAGGTATGGGAACAAGGGGATGATGAAGCAGTAGGAGGGAACAATGTTGGTACAGGCGGAGATACATCCAAGATAGACCGAGAGTAGACGAAGGGGGAAGAGGCTGTTTCAAAAACAGAAAATGTGAATTCAGGATGCCCCTGCCCTTAAATGAGCTTCAGTGTATTTAAGCTTAGGTCATCCTGCAGTGACCAGCTGAATCCATTCAAGTGATAAAATTAGGACAAACTCCACAAGATAAAAATCTTCAAAAGTTTATTATCAAATGTGTCAGACACCTTCCAATGGCAACATTTCATGGCGACAGCCACTTCATCAGGCCCACAGTGTTCCAAAATCTATCGAATCATACAAAAATAGAACTTTTAGTATTTGATATATTACAGGAGTACATAACTTCCCTTCAAACCACAGCTACAACTGGTTGTACCACAATCTAATTATTTCCCCTCCCCAAAAAGAGTACCAACATTCTTGGGCAGATATTGTTATTTTAATCAATTGATGTTCAATATATCTGAGTAGCCTGTCTGGGCCAGAGCCGGTGGACATCACAGGCATTACTTGTACCAAGACAAGAGATTTGTGCCCCGGATTTGTGCTACTGTAGCACTATACCAGGGTTCAAAACTCAACAAGACAGTTTGGGGGGGTTGTTATCAGAAACAAACAGGTCAACAAGAGCTCTGAAAGTTCCAATATGGTTAAATACATCTAGGTAGGAGTATCAGGGCAGACTGGATGAACATTTGTCTTTATGTCCTCAACCATCAATGTATTTATGTATCCATGCCCAATTTATTCGTCACAAAGGAGAGGAAACACCCACCCCTCTTTGTGAAGGAAATCTCTGGGCATCAAAGGTCATCATTTTATTCATTAAGTAACACCAATAAAAGATGAAGTTAGAGCTTTGATATGCACTATAAGAAGCAATATAGCCTAGTGAATTAAAGCACCAAGCTGTGAACTTGGAGACCCAGAAGACCTCGGTTTGAAACCCACAACTGCCACTTGCATACTGAGGGACCCCAAGAATTCACATAACCTCCCTGTGCCTCGGTATGTGTCTGGAAATAAACTTCGGCTCACTGAAAGTTCCTACCTGGGTGCACCCACATTACGAACTGTGGGTTGGATTCTCAAAGAGAGCCATAAGTTCCATAGTTGCAGAAAATTGCAAAACAGGAGCTGCAAAATTCTGCAAGTGCTACAAATCTGCAGCATTTTTTCCGCAGCTGCAAAAATAATATTAAAGGCCCAGCAGACAGAACAACAGAAGATGCTCCAGATTAAGTGGAGCAGGAGACTTTCATAGTCTTGCAAAAGTTGCAGCAGAACCAGCACTCCTAACAAGGCAAGCAGCCAGTCCCACAATTGAGACCATGGTAGCACCACCTGTACCAGCAGGACCTTGCACCCACTGGCAATGTGTATCTGTTGGTTATCTCTCTCTCTCTCTCTCTGAGGTGTTTCTTCCTCTTGCGTCTATAGCACACACTTCTGGCTGTTGCCACCGCTACCTCTACTGCCTGTGGGGCTCCTTTCTGGGCTGCACTGGGTCCTGTGACTGTGGTTTGTTGCCTTTCAATGGAAATGAGTACTGTTTGTGTTGTAACAACTGACATTACTATACAGCCCACAGGTTTGCAGTTGCTGGTGCCTGAACCCCCACTGTAATTGTATCCCAATTGTTAGTATACTGCTTTTTGCTCAGAGTGAGTTACGCCTCACTCTCTTTAGTGCAGCATGTGCACAACAGTCTTTCCACAACTGCATAAAACCAGTGGCTGAGAATAGCCTTTAAAGGGATATGCCATACTGTTCAATGGCTTTTTTTTTGCTAAGGAAATTCCGCAGTTGCACTTTTTTCCACTTAGCGCAATTACCCCCTTTTTTCCCTGCAACTGCAAAACTTTTGGGGACTTGCACTTTTTTTGCACCTTCCAAGTGTTTTCAGAATCCAGTCCTTTGTCTCTTAATTATCAATTTAAAGCTTATCTGTTAGTTTCCCACCTACTTACACATATTTAGCTGTTCAGTCATCTGTGAAGTACACCTGCGTTGCAGCTCTCAATTGCTTGTTGCTTTCCTAATTTGTAGCTACAGTCAAATCTGTTACCAGGTGTTAGCAACTGCTGCTGCTGACCACTTGCCTAACACAACTAAGTTATAAATCTGCTGCAGACCACTTGCCTAGCACAATTCATTTATGAACCTGCTAGCTGTTATTTTCCTGCTACTGTGCACTGTTTAACTACTGTGGTTACTGGATGCCATTTTGCTCTTGCTTCCCTCCTCATGGCCACAGTGTTCCTTGCACTATTCCGCTTGTTCAGTACCCCCCCATCTCCCTCCCTTATCTAACTCTCCTAGCTTCCCCTCTCTGGTTCTAAGTAAAGACGGCACAGGAAAGTTGGGAACCAGAAAGTTCGACATAGAAAATTCGGTACAGGAAAGTTTGGCACAAAGGAAAATTAAAAAGCTGGAAATTTAGTCCACACCACCATGGATCACAGCTCCAGTGAAATTTGAGGTATAAGCACAAATTTAGTATTACAACACCATGCCACCATGGATCACCACTCTAGTGAAATCTGTGGACTAAAATGTCCCTGCACTGAACTTTCCTGTACCAAACTTTCCTGTGGCGAACTGTCCTGTTGCGAACTCTCCTGTGCCGTACTTGCTATGCCCCACCCCTCCAACCATCTCCCTCTCTCCTACCCTTCTCCCCTCCTCACTCCCTAGCCACCCTGGTCTCCTACCATCCCCTTCCCTCTACCTGGAGTTTTTCCACTGTGCCCTCCTTTCCACTCATGACCCCTCCTCTCCCTGCTCTCCAACTTTTTCCAAGGGTAGGAAGCCCCACTCGATCCTTCTCATTCTCCTGCTCCTCCTATTTGGCAATGTGGAGCCCAACCCCAGTCCCTTCCCTTCCTCCCTCCCTCCCTCTGCTACTGCCAAGGGTCTTAAGAGTCTTCTAACTGTATGCCAGGAGCTTCCTGCCTAAACTCAACTTCTTCTCTGTCTGGCTTTCAGTTACACTATACTGATTACCTCTGTATCTCTGAGTCCTGGGCTCTCCACCAGGACTCCTGACTCTAACCTGTCCCTTCCTGATTACCATCTTGTAAGGCAGGACAGGGGATAAATGTGGAGGAGGGGTTCCCATCTATGTTCACCAGAGCCTCTCATGTACTATGCCCATTAGGGAAGCCATACCCTCCTCCCATGAATTTCTCCAACTCTGGTTCTTATTCCCCTTCTCTCTATACCTTCATTCTCTGGGGTTGTCTATGCCTCTCTTAAGAGCTCACATTTATCCCTGGCTGACTCTCTTTCCACTAGTGCCTCTCATTCCTCCACAGGTAAACTCATCCTCCTTGGGGATTTCAATGTAAATTGGCTTTCCCCATCCTCAAGATCTACCATTCACAGGACTGAGTCCTTAGATTTGTCCCAAGTTATCAAGAACCCACCTGGCTCAACACCCACTCTGTCAAGCATACCCTTTTGGACAGGGTTCTAACCTCCCACCCCCACCACATTGTTGCAGAAGGCATTTTGATGGATTCATTTAGTGACTACTGCATGACGTTATGTGTCAGAAAAATCCGACATCCCCTCCTCACCAAAATATATCTGGTCCAGGTCTCTCCAGTCATTAAACATCAATGCTCTACTGAGCAACCTCACTGCAGCAGACTGATCAGCCATTCTTCACCTTGGATATTGACATTGCCCTTGTACTATTCCACTCCAAATTCTCCTCCGTCTGGGACAAGCACACCCCCCTCAGGAAATCAAGAGTAAAAAATTCAAACAGCCCCTGGATTATCAACAAAACTATTGCTCTGTACAAGTCACGAGACCTCACATGGGCCCATTACAAATTATCCCCCTCCTGACCTCATCTCTTGCAGCGCTTGGAGGAACAAATGTATGAAGGCTGTCTAGGCTGCAAAATTGCCTATTTCAAGGGCAACCTCCAGAAAACCTTCACTCCCCAGCTAAATTCTGGAAGGTTAACCACCCCCTTTTTCAACCCCCCTGCCAAGTCCACTCACCAAAGCCTCATGGTAAATGGTTCATCTGTGTCTGACCCTACCTCTGTTGCTGCTCCCTTCAACAAGTTCTTCACAACTTGTGCCCTCCCTTTTTCTCCCACTCCTAACTCCTTTCCTTCCCCTCCTGCTCCCCTCCCCCATCCCTCACCAGGTTTTTACTCCCCTCCATCACCATTCGGGAAATACTGCTTGCCCTTTCCTCCCTTAGCCTCAACCCGTCAAAGTCCAGCTCTGATGGTCTGGACCCCAAACTCCTTCACCCTCTCATTTCCTGCCATTGTAGCTTCCCTTACTCACCTACTCAATATTTCTTTCTCCCTCAGTGCTGTTTGTCAATCCTGGAAGCTGGCCAAAGTTATTCCACTTCAGATAGGAGGAGATCCCTCCTCTCCTGGCAGCTTCCGTTCCATCTCCCTCCTCCTATCCCTCTCTAAGCTGCAAGAGAAAATGGTCCACTCTAGACTCCTTGACTTCCTTTCGTCCACCAGTGTCCTCTCACCCTTCCGGTCTGGTTTCTGGAAGCACCATTCCACTGTCTCCTCTCTGTTGCATATCACTGATTCAGTCTTCTCAGAGATGGATCAGGGGCACATTATGGTTGCTATATTAACCCTTAGACTGCTGACAGAATTAGAACGTATTGGAGTTGTGGACTGATATATCAGTCCGCGACCCTGTAAGGGTTAATCAGTCTTTCCAAAGCCTTTGATTCAATGTCCCATCCACTCCTTCTGGACAAGTTGAGTTCTACTGGCCTTTCAGCATCCGCTGTTGCTTGGTTCCATTCTTACGGAATGGGCTGACAACACTCAGTACAGGTTGGAGGTGCCCTGTCACCGCCCCTTCCCACAGGGCTCCATCCTGGGTCCCATTCTTGTCTCCATCTTTATTTATTTATTTATTTTATTTACTGAATACTAAGATTAAACAACCTTTGAGCTAAAAGCTCATTTACAGAGGTTCCACATCAGGGTGCAGGCAATAGTACACGTGAACACAGAATAAGTACATATAGTACATATTAACAACAAAACAGAGAGATAGCTTTCAATGTGAGGTACTTACATTTGGTTTCAGAATATACAGTTAATACTTACAGAGAGCCAAGATTATAGATGCTAAGGTAACTTACTGTATGAGAGGTAGGAGTAAATAGATGGTAGGAGTAAGGAGGATCGAAAGGGGAGACAGACAAGTAAGACAGGGTGCAGCTAGGACAGGCATTGTCAGTAAGAGCAGGTGGGGAGGGGCAGCTGAGTTAAGCCTTGTCAAGGGTTATGAAGGGGAGATTAGGGACCATAGTCACAACTTGCATTGTTGTTCACCAAGAGGGCCTTCAGATTTGACTTAAATGGGCAAAGCTGGGTGCAGGCCAGAAGGTCAGGGCTGAGTGAGTTTATCCATTTAGGGGTTCTATACCCAAAGGATCACTGACCTTGGGAAGTGCAGTGAAAGGGGATGTTTAGCGCATGATTACCTTCACTTCTGGTAACCCTGGCAAGGTTGTTGGGATGCAGGAGGCTAAGCAACCCTGGGATGTTGAGACCCATTATGGACTTTTTGGCAATTAAACAAGTTAAGTATGTAAGTCTACATTCTAAATTGACCAGTGCATGAATAGAGCTCACAAGTATGCATTAACCAGTGGGTCCCTAAGAGAAGCCTGCAAGCTTTATTGAGCGCTAATTTAATTCTCTGTAGGGCAATGTCAGTTGCAGCTCCATGTTCTACGAGACCATAGTCGATTACTGACATGATGGAACTGATCACAGCAAGTCTGAGGGCTTCATCGGTAAGACAGTGCTTGTGCTTGTACAGAATACCAGTTCTTGAGTTCACATTTTTGGCAACCAGATCGATGTGTTGAATAAAGGATAATGAGCAATCAAGGGTGACCCCTAGGTATTTAAATGTGAATGATCTCCCCTCTGCCTGTGCCGACTCGCATATCCACATGTATACAAATGACACAGTCATCTTCACCTTCAGTCCCTCCACTGCAGCAGTGGAAGATCTGCTCTAGTGGAACTTCAGCAACGCCCTACACTGATGCCAATCCAACCAACTCAGAGTCAATATTAAAAAAAACAGTGTCCATGACCTTTTGTACCAATCAGAAACTGGCCAGACTCAATGCCCCCTGTCTTCACCACTCAGTATGGCATGCCTCCTGAAGCAGTTCAGTCCTTCAAGTATCTTGGTGTGTGGCCAGATAGTAAGCTTGACTTCTCAGCCCACATCGATGCCATCCTTGCAAACTCTGTCCCAAGCTTGGTGCCTTGTACTGCAGCAAAGACCGCTTTTCTCCTTATGTCACAGGGAACTTACTACCAAATTGGTGCTCCCTGTCTTCGACTACATGGATGTTGTCTATAGCACCGCCCCTTCCACTTCCCTTGCCAGACTGGACACCATCTGCAACTCCTTCTACCATTTTGCTACAAACTCCGCCCCCCCTTGCACCCACCATTGTTAATTATAATAATTACATTATATTGATACTATATCATTTTCATCACTGCACTTATAATGTGCATTACCTTCTATATCTTTTAGCAGATTACACTGTCATGTATTCACTGTAACTTGTTTTTATCTCTGGTTGGATATATGTATATATGTTTTGAATGTATATATGCTCTCCCTGTCCCTCCCCCGGATGCACTGTGTGATGAGCAACATGTTGTTCAGTGTGCCCTTCCAGGTGAAATATTTCAATAAATAAATAAATTATTCACTATACCATTATGTGTTGCCTTTCTGTAATTTGCCTGTGTTGCTTTGTACCCTCCCACGTTGTGCCTGAAAATAGGTATTTCTCATATCTAGGGCACTTACCCGGTAATCAAAAATAAATAAAATATTAATCCCTATCCATCTTCCCTCTACTCATTCCTCACCATGCTCACTACCTCCTCCATATTCAAACACTGGTTTGGTTCCCTTCCCTCTTACCTTGCCTCTCTCAACTCCCCCCATCTACCTGTTCCCTCCATTCCAGGGACCATCGCACTTTCGCCCCTTCTCATCCCCTGCACCTCTGCAGGGCAGTCTACCTTCTCCTATCAACTTCCCTCACTCTGGAACCAACTCCCCTCCTCCCCCTGCCTCTCCCCATCCCCTGGCTCTGCTAGCCATCAGTTGAAACATTAACCCCTTCCCACCTCTTCCTGTTACCCTTCCTCCTGATACCACCGCAGCCAAGCCTTAACCATCCTGGCAAGCAGTCGACTGGGTCCCTGCTCCTGCCTTAGTTTAACTTTCACATCACCACAGTTTCTCCTTCCATTATGAGGCCTGGCTATAACTTGCCTCTCGGGTCATTCACCCATTGTCAATATTGTTCTTATTCACCAATTATTGGTACCACTTCTGAATACGCACTTGCTATGCATTCTCATTGAGCTGTACTGTGCACTTTATTCCTTGCATATACAATTGTCTAGCATTTATTCTAACTTTGTACCAATTGTTTTTTTTTTTTTTTTTTTACTGTATGTTGTTCAGATGTTTTGCTACCATGTAGTGTGCTGTTCTTCCACTGTTCCCCTCCACCGGGTCACACCAGGAAATGAGCTTTGACTCAGTGTGCCTCTCCTGGTTACCAATTTTCAAACAAGTATGAGATAAACTGTGCCTTTCCCGTCCAGAAATTCTAAACTGCAATGAAAAGCTAAAAAACTTTAGGTGTCAATAAGCCTCTGACTCACTAATTCAGTTAGAGGGATGAATGGTCTACTCTTTCTGTCTCAGATGAGATTGATGTACTCTCAAAGGTGCTATGAGGTATGGGCTTGCAATCAAAGCAAATCCCTGCATGGAAGGATTCAACCCCTGGAGAGATGCTTGGAGGGCTATGCCCAACGCCAAAGGAAGAGCAGGGCTGCAGTATGAACACTACAGAAAAGAAGACTTGTGCTACAACTGCATGCTTGGCTGCCTAGAACTCTCCTCTGAAATATAAGGCCCATAAGTGGAATAGTTGGAACCATACCCTTGAACGGCGATGCCCAGGGGCAAGTAAACATTTGGGTGACAGCCCAACAGTCATTCAGCAGGTGCCCAATAGTTAGGGTATAAATGCCTGGTAGTCACTGGGAGGAGTGCTTGATAGTCACTGGGTGAATGCCTGATAGTCAATGGGAAATGGAATCACTTCTGAAGGAAATAATTGTTGAGTACCTAGAGGCCAGAGGGGCACAGGACCCAAGGCAGCATGAGTTCACAGCAGAAAGGTCATGTCAGATGAATCTAATTGATTTATTTGACTGGGTGACCAAAGTAGCAGACCAGGGAGGGCCTGTGGACATGGCCTACCTAGACTTTAGCAAGGCATTTGACAAAGTCCCATACAAAAGATTAATAATCAAATTAACCAGCCTGGGAGTGGGTCCCAGGGTGGTAGCCTGGGTAAAACATTCTCTGGACAACAGGACACAGAAGGTAATTGTAAATGGAGTCCACTCTGAAGAAAGAGGGGTTACTAGTGGGGCACTGCAGTGTTCATTACTGGGTCCAGTCCTTTTTAATGTCTTTATAAGTGACATCGCAGAGGAACTGTAAGGAAAAGTATGCCTCTTTGCAGATGATACAAAGATCTGCAACAGGGTTGATAGACAAAGAGGTGTGGAAAGGATGAGAAGGGACTTGGCAAGGTTGGAGGAATGGTCAGAAGTATGGCAGCTTGGATTCAATGCAAAGAAGTGCAAAATAATGCACCTGGGAAACAAAAATCCAGGGGAAGATTACACAATGGGGGGTAGTAACAACATTAAAAATGGAAAGGGACCAGGGGGTAATCATATCAGATGACCTTAAGGTCAGCAAGCAATGTGAGAAGGCAGTATGGAGGGCTGGGGGGATACTAGGATGCATAGGGAGAGGCATCTCCAGTAGAAAACAGGAAGTTGTTATCCCTCTGTACAGACAGTTGGTGAGACCCCATCTGGAGTACTGCTTCCAGTTCTGGAGACCTCATCTCTGCAAGGACATGGACAGGATGGAGGCAGTCCAAAAGGGGGCAACTAAAATGGTGCAGGGTCTGCAAGAGAAGCCATACGAGGAGAGACTAAAGGAGCTTAATATGTATACCTTTGAGGGAAAGGAGGGAGAGAGGGGACATAATAGAAACTTTTAAGTACCTCAGTGGAATCAACAAAGTCCAAGAGGGTAGCATCTTTCAGAAAAAGAGATGTGCAAGAACAAGGGGACACAATTTGAAGATTGAGGGAGGACGGCTCAGGGGCAATGTGAGGAAGTATTTTTTCATAGAGAGGGTGGTGGACGCATGGAACAGCCTTCCTGAGGAGGTTGTGGGGTCTAAAACTGTGGGAGAATTCACAAATGCATGGGACAGACATAAGGCAATTCTTGTGGGGGGGGAGTTGGAAGAAATAGGCTGTTGATTAACTAGGATCTGCAGCTTATCCTGTATGTAGGGAAATGGGCAGACTAGGTGGGCCAAGCAGTCCTTATCTGCAGTCAAAGTCTATCTTTCTATGTTTCTAAAAATGCCCAAAAGTATAAAGTATGGAAGTATGAAAGTGGAGGGCATATCTTGGTATGAATAGAACGATATGAGTGTTCAGCCTCATGGAAAAAGTAAGAAGATTTAGCATTTATATAGAGCTTTTCATACAAAACGTATCAAAGAGTCACTTTACAAGCCATGAGAGACTGGTAGTGAAGTGACTGGAAACGTAGTGGCAGCTTGGCCCTGGATGACCTCCTGGGTAGGTTAAGGGCAGAGTTAAGATGGGAGTAGCTGATCAAATGAGTAACATTCCAGCAGGGGCAAAGCATGGCCGAGATATCAGACAGCCGAAGCTGCAAGGAGGACCAAGACAAAGCAGGCCAAGCCAGTAGGAAAGCAACAGGAGCACTAAACCACAGAGAGCTGTAGGAAGAGAGCAGAACCCCAGGTCAACAGATGGTCAAAGCATCAGGAAAGCAAACTGCACTAGTGAACAGGAATGGACAATGGCAGAACAGCAGGAGCAAACAGCAGAAAAGGAGAGTCAGATATAGAAGACATTATAACTGGGAAAGCAGCAGTGCAAACAACACCACAGGGTAGCAGTAGCAGAAATGGGCCCAGGAGGACAACAGGGCCAGAAACTGGCTGGAGCCATGAAAGTGCAGCAGCAACCTGGCACAAGATCTGGAAGCAGAGGACTAAAGACAGAAATGGAGCTGTGACCCAAGCAGGAGCGGAGCGGGATCAAAGGAGTCATGCAAAGTGGTGGCAGTCATGAATAGGGAACAGCCACAGTAGGAGGCAGCGCCCGACTCTGGAATGGACTTCCACTGAGCCTGTATGAGCATGTACTGACTTTGAGTCATTTAAAAGTCAATGGAACGCCCACCTTTGTCAACTAGCTTTTAGTACTCCTTGATCACTCGTTTCCATTCTGAATCTATTCAGCGCCTTGAAATTTTCAAAGGTGTTAGAGAAATTGTACTTATTATTATTAACAGTGGGACTGGAGAAAGAGCAGCGGATAAGGATTGGTTGGAGGAGCAGTCAGCCCAGAAGAGCATGGAGGAAGGCAGGGGGAGTTTGGAACCCACCTGTAGTGTATTTGCTGGTTTGGTATAGAACTTGCATAAAATACACACTGAGGCTGGAGCAACAACTCTGACTGTGTATTCTTTCCAACTGCAACTAGGAAGTAAGCACAGCAACAATAACAGAACAGCAGATTCAGCATAGATAGCTGCATAAAGATTACACTTGCAAATTCAGGTTAGCAGATTCACTACTTTGATTCAATACATTTCATGAAATATGCCACATCTACTATGCCACAAAACCTACAAGGAGCTGGATGCACAGCAGCACTAGTGGTAAGGAGCACAGTGCAGCAACCTGCAAGAACAGATGGGCCGTTAGTCTTTTTCTGCCATCATTGTCTCTGTTTCTAGGTAACAAGGACACTTATGCATGGTGGGTTTAAGTAACACTCGGGGGAGGGGGGCAGGTTCACGTTCTGTCCCATGGGACCTCGGGCAAAGCCCTTGCATATACAAAGGAGAACAGAATTCAACAATAGCAGAGATTAGAACACAACTAGTAATGTTCATTCCAATAAAAATTACATTGAGTTAAAAGGATAATTGGATAGAGGTGATGGGGAATCCTGAGCACTGCAATTTGGAGAAGTGGGATGGGAGCAAGGAAGAAAATAATGGGAGATAAGAGTCGGACAGGGGGTTATATATCAACATACAAAGAGCCTAACAGATAATGGCCTTACCGTCTAGCTTGTCTGCTTGATCATGCAGGTCCCCCCTGTGTCTACAGTGAGACCTGCCTCACTCCCTAAATCCCCCCCCGACCCCCCTCAGTCTCCCCCAGCAACTTTCCCCTTCATTCTGTCCCATCCTCTCATGAAGCTATCCACAGTTTTCAGGGAGACCACCTCCTTGGCAGCTCATTCCACTTGGCCACTACTCTCTCTGTGAAAAAGGGCCTCCCCATCTCCCTCTTGAATTTTACTCTAACCAGTTTTAGGTTACACCCCTTAGTGGACTTATTCCCACTAAAACTGAAGAGGCCCTCAATATTCACTCTCCCTGTTGGTACTGGATCATCATGGTTACCCTTCTCTGGATTATCTCCAGCAAGTTGACATCCTTCTTAAGATAAGGGCATCAACACTGCACACTGCTCTAGGTATGGTCTTACCAATGACCTGTACAGTGGTAGCATGACGACTACCTTCCTGCTGATAATCTCCCTGGCTATGTTGCCCTGCATCTGGTTTGCTTTTGCTGCAGTTCTCCTGCAGTGTGCTAAGTGCTTCAGGTCACTCTTGATGATAACCCCCAGGACCTTTTCTTTGTCAGACTTAGTGACCTGCATACCACAATGCCAGTATTTGATCTCTGGGTTCCTTGCCCCTAAATGCATAACTTTGCACTTTTTAGTGTTGAACCACCCCGTTGCCAAAATGTCAGACTACTTCTCTAGTTTAGGCAGGTCTTCCCTTAGTTCCTGTCTCCTCTCCTCCATATCCACCCTCCCATAGAACTTTGTGTCATTTACAAATAGGCAGATTTTACCCTTGATCCCATCTGCTATGTCACTGATGAAGATGTTAAACAGCATTGGACCAAGCACTGAGCCCTGTGGGTCCACACTGGACACCGGCCTACCTTCTGAGAATTCTCCCCTGATCACCACCTTTTGGCTTCTGTCCTTTAACCAATTTTTTATCTATCTAGTGAGCTTGGCCCCCACCTCAGATCCTCCAACTTTCTGACTCATCTCCTATGAGGGACAGAATCAAAGGCCTTGCTGAAGTCCAGATACAGTACATCAACTGCTTGGTCCCTGTCCACTGTCCTGGTCAGACAGTCAAAAAAGTCAATCAGATTACTCTGGTAAGACCTCCCCGACATAAACCCATGCTGCCACTTGTCTTGCAGCCCATTTTCCTCGAGAAAGGCCACTCTTCTCTCCTTCAGGATAGCCTCCATCAGTTTCCCCACTCTTGAGGTCAGACTGACTGGCCTGGAATTCCCTGGTTCATCCCTTGGACTGCTGTTATGGCACCATATGTGCAGTTCTACAGTCCCAGGGCAGACTCCTAGACTGCAGAGAGGTGTTAAATAGGTCTGCTAGGGGTCACAACAGCACCTCTGCCAGCTCCCTTAGGTGCATTCTGTCTAGTCCACGGGATTTGTCCACCTTCAGGGCCTTGAGATTCTATTAACACGCTGCCCACCTCTATTATGCCATTGGTAACACTCCTATTCCATGATGCCTTGAAGCACTGGTCCATCCTTCTCTCTAGTGAAAACAGACCAGAAGTACTTGTTAAGCACCTCCACTTTGTCTTCACTCAACCCCTCTCCTTTCTGAACCTGACAATTTCATCTTTACTATCCCTCTTCTAGCTCATATATTTGAAGGCCTTCTCACCTGATTGTACTCCCTGTGCCAGCCATACTCCCCTAGCAGCCTTTGCTTCTGTAACTGCTCTGCACACCACCTTTGATTTTTCTTTATAGACCTCCTCATCCTACTCATTCTAAGTATGTTTGCACTTCTGGAAGGCTGCTTTCTTTTCCCTTATTGTATCTGCCACTTCTCTCTGAACCAGCTAGGCTTTTTGGCCTTGGATTTCTTGCTTTTGATTTTGGTACACTCACTAGTAGCCTCCATCAGTCCCTCCTTTATTATAGCCCGTTTCTATTCCCTATCGGGTCAAAATGTCATACGCTTAATAGCATATGACATTTCCCCAAAACTGCAACAGTGCAGTGTAATACAGCAAGAGGGTGCAATACCGCGAGTGGGTCTGTGTGTGGTCCTGCACCCTCTCACTGTCCCAAGCAGAGGATAAGACCTCTGCTGAGACAGGGTTCTGCTGAGCAGCTGTTGTAGCTCAATGGAGTGAGCTACTGGCAGCAAGGGAACCAAGCAATGAGTTTGGGATCGGGCTTGATTCCCGGTCCCAGATGCATGGAGATTTTTTTTTTCACACTTTGTGCAATATTACTGCCCCCCCCGGAGTTGGTTATTTTAGTTCGAGGGGTTCGGGGGAATAGCCCCCCGATAATGAGGGTGGGTGGGATGGAGCCCCCGAAAAAAAAAGACTTATGCCTCATGGTATATACCACGCTGTACTGGCAGCACGGTATATGCATGTGGCATAATGTCATGCGACATTATGACCCCATGCCTTCCTATTCCACCTCCATCTCCTTACTGATCCCAGCAAGGTGCCCTTCC
The DNA here is from genome assembly GCA_016271365.2 of Neoceratodus forsteri. NCBI lineage: Eukaryota > Metazoa > Chordata > Ceratodontiformes > Ceratodontidae > Neoceratodus > Neoceratodus forsteri. The sequence goes on from CM057452.1 coordinate 406,811,454, forward strand.
AGAATTTTCCCTACCTTATTAAATTCAGCCTTCCTGAAATCCAAAACCCCCATCTTAGTCCTGACCATCCCTCAGCCTGTGTCCAGGTGGAACTACACTGCTTGGTGGTCACCCCCTGCAAGTGGCGCTTCCACCTTCACATCCTGGACATGTCTACAGTTGGGCAGGATCAGGTCCAGTACAGTCCTCTCCCTAATGGGCTCCATGACACCCTGTGTCAGGAATCTACTCTGGAATGTGTCCAGCAGTACCTGATCCCTGGTGCTGGATGCAACCAGGAGTTTCTCATCCAACCTAGGTAGACTGAAGTCACCCACAATTGTTACCTCTCTTTTGCCTGCCATTTCCATGATTTGGAACCTCAGTACCTTCATCCGGTGAAGGTGGTCTGTAAACTACTCCATCCTTAGTTTTCTTCCTTTATTAGCTTCAACCTGCACTCATAATGCTTCTGTCTTTCTGTCCACCCCTTCCTCTCATATACAGACTATCCCATCCTTTACATACAAAGCCACGCCCCCACCTCATTCTCTATCCTTCCTATACATATTATACTCAGGGAGTGCAAGGTCCCAGTCATGGTTTGGCATCACTCGTGTCTCTGTGATGGCAGCTATGTCCACGTCTCCTTCTGCCATTAGTGCCTGCATCTCAACCATTTTACTTCCCAGACTTCTGACATTTATAGACACTACCCTCCACTTCAACCTTGGCCCCCATTTACCCCTATTCTGCCCCTCCTTCCCCCTCTCCACTAGTCCTCTGGCCCCCCTTTACCCCATCACATCCCCCCTACTCTCCCCAGTCCCTCCTTCCCTCCTCCCCTCCCACGACTTCCTCCCTATTCTGTGCTGATTGGGGGGATGCCTATTGGTCTCCTCCACCAGGTGACCAAGGGTATTTTGCACCTTGCTGGCTCCCCTTTCATAGGTTTCATAGGTGTTTACAAGCCAGAGAAGACAATTAGTCCATAATGCTTGCCAAGTATATTATGTTATGCTAAATTTAACTTTATCTTCCATTACCACATCCAGGTTGTGCTTAAAGGAGTTGATATTAAGGCTATTTACAACCTCTTCCAGTAGATGATTCCATATGGGGACAATCCTATAACTAAACCAATTTTTCCTTCTTAGAGTATTCCATTTGCCTGGATGCAATTATTTTGAATGTTTTCTGTTACTAACTCTGCAGTCACTAATAGCTATTCCAAGATTGTTACTAAGAGTGGGGTTGCTTAGTGCTGTATAGGAGAGACACATGTCTCCTCGTAATCTTCTATACTGTAATATATACATGTTCAGGAGTCTCAGTCTATCCTCATATGGTTTGTTACCCATCCCTCGAATTGCTTTTGTGAATCTTCGTTGGACTCTTTCAACCCTTGTAATGTCTTCACTGTAATATGGGGACCACACCTGAGCACAATATTCAAGGTGCGGCCTAACCAAGGCTATATAAAGGGGAAGCATCACCTATTTAGTTCTACTAGCTATGTGCCTAAAGATACAATTAAAGATATGATTAGCTTTATTAATTTGGGTTCTGCAGTGTGATCTGAATTTTAGGTCGGGACTGACAGTTATTCCTAAGTCTTTCTCTGGATTTATTACTAGTAAGGTAACATTCCCCAATTTACAATTATAGTATTTATTATGTTTTCCCAGGTGCAGAATTTTACATTTGGAAATGTTCAAGGTTAGCTTGTTATTAATGGACTAAGTTAATATATGATCTAAGACTGACTGAAGAGCGAAACTGTCAGATGTATTATTTACTACGGTACCTATCCGACAGTCGTCCGCAAATTTTAGCATCCAAATGTTGGGGTTATCAATAGTAAGAGAAGAGACATATATATTAAAAAGGCAAGGGCCTAAAACAGACCCCTGAGGGACACCACTTGTAACAGGAGCCTAATTTGAATATTCACCATTGATGATGACTCTTTGTTTTCTTCCCACCAGCCAGTCAGCAATCTAATTTACAATGTTGTCAGTTTAAATTGAGGTCTTCCCCCATGAATCTATCCATCTTGCAGTTTACTGTATATGCAGTAGCAGACACGTGCTGTTTATCTGTGGAGAAAGGATTTCAAGCTGATAATACAAAGCTGCTTGCACCACCAAGGTTTTTTTTTAATTTTTACAATTTGTGACCAAGAAAGGCATACTGAGACAATGCTTATTTCCAGGTTTGTCCCTGGAGTACAGGAAGGTGAAGTGAGTTGATCAGGCTTCCAGAATATGCAAGTGGCAGCTATGAGTTTCAAACCATTTGTGTAGGAGAGGGGAAAAAGCGGGTGTCAGAGTTAAGGAGAGACCAGGAGGAGGAGGAGGACACAGGACCATTTAGAAGAGTCCGTAGATGCAGAGTAGACAGCCAGACTAAAACCTAGAGATGAGGAAGACATTATGAGAGAGCCACCTGTCCTGTACAGAAAGAAGAAATATGGGGGAAGGGAGGATAGAGAGAAAGAAGAGACAGACAGACAAACAAAAAGAATAGAAAAATTAGTGGTGAGTACAGCGGGGCATACCTTTCAACGGTCCCTGATTTTCAGGGACGTCCCTGATTTGGCCTCAACATTTTTCCTCTGTCCCTCGTAAAATTTGTGTTTTTATGACAGAACAGTGGGAATTAATAACACAAAATAACATCAAACATTAAAGTTACAGACTTGCTGTTCTTCAATAAATGCATCTTAACATAAATTCCTTCATTCTGTCAGATTTCTGAGTGAATAGTATCAGTTTTTAAGATATGTCCCTGACTTAGGGTCTTTGTTCCTGATTTTTTTAAGCCTTGTCCCTGATTCAAGAGGCAAGAGGTTGAGAGGTATGCAGAGGAGAACGGTCTAGAGCAAAATTACGAAATCAGTAGAGTAGTGCATCTAGTCTTGCCAGGGCAGTTTTGGAGAAAGCATAACATATCACATCCCTGTAGTCAAATGCAGGCAGCAGAATAATTTTCAAAACAATTTAATTGGCGGGGTTGGAGAGACAAGATTTGTTCCGATGTAGTACCTGTACTTTTGGGAGGTGTCCTATGGATTGTGGATGTACCATTAGAAGCCAAGTTGACAATCCATCCAGATTCCTAAGTATTTGCAGCTGGGGACAACATCCAGGAGGGAGGTATACATAATCTTGAAGACCCAGGGGGTTGTGACTGGATATTAGCCAGTCTTTGCCTGCTGTCAAAGGTCATAAAGACCATACACAGAACCAGGGTTAGATATTTCAATGCTGTTGAAGTATCTCATGTTGTGCCACCACCTCAGGGACAGAGGAATCATAAGCACAGAGCACTGTGTCCTTCGTGTACATGTGAATGGGCGAGGTGATACCGGCTGAGGGGAGTTCAGTACAAAAAATGGAAAGAGGATGAGGCCCAGAACAGAGCCCTGTGGGACACCAAAGGTAACAGAATTATTAGTTTGTTGCACAGTTCCCCCCTGCCATGATATTTCATGCCACGTCTGATCAATCAGTCAATCATTATTTGTTTGTCAGTCAAAGTCATACTTTATTTATAAAAGACGCTTTTCAAAACCAAATCGCCTGTACAATACATTGCTAAAAAACTCTTCAGATTAAAATCCCAAATCATAAAATTCTAAATATATGCTAAAATCAAATCATATCAGGGAATGATAGGTCAAATAAGTATGTCTTCAATGAAGACTTAAAAGACTCAGTGGACAAGCACTCTCTCGCCCAATGAGGTAGAGAGTTCCACAGGGTCTGGGCCATGAAAGCAAATGCTCTGGCCCCCAAGGTCTTCAAACAGACCCTTGGAACCTCCAGCAATCCTTCATCGGCAGAATGGAGTGGGCAGAATGGGCGGTAGGGACAACGGAGATCTTGCAAATAATGCGGTCCCTGTTCATGTAGTGCATTATAGGTCAGCAATGCGACCTTGAAGGTGATTCTCCACTGCACTGGCAGCCAGTGCAGTTCACGGAGCACAGGTATAATATGACTGGTTCTTGAAGAGCCAGTCAACAGCCTTCCAGCCACGTTCTGCACCAGCTCAAGTGGCGGATATCCACCCCTGGAAGCCCTAGGTATACAGCATTGCAATAGTCAAGGCAGGAGAGGACACAAAGGTGTGGACCAATGTGGGAAGGTCCTCAGGCAGAACAAGGTGTTTCACCCAGGCAATGTTCCTCAGATGATAAAACAAGGTCTTGACAATGGCCGACACCTGAGGTTTAAGTGTCAGTTTGCAGTCAAGCACAACGCCCAGGTTAAGCACCCATTTAGAGGCCCTCAATTGGTTGTCCCACAGTATAATTCCGGATGGGCAACCAGGAGGTAGCCCATCTACCCGACGACCTGGGTCCACCACCAACAATGCAGTCTTTTCCGGGTTTAATCTCAACCAGGTGGCACTCATCCAGTCCTGAATCTCAGTGAGGCAGTTGTTAAAGACCAAGATAGCATCACCTTTCTCAGGTACAAAGGGCATGTACAGCTGAGTATCATCTGCATAGCAGTGAAAACTCAGCCCATACTTCCTTATGTCTCCCAATGGCAGCATATACACAGCGAACAACATGGGAGACAGAATGGAGCCCTGTGGTACCCCACATGACAGGGGAAAAGGGGCTGAGAGAAAAAATCCCTGACACCACTCTTTGAGACCTGCCTGTGAGGGATGAATGGAACCATATGAGGACTGTTCCCGACAGTCCACAGATCAGCTGCAGGTGCTCCAGTAATACCCCATGGTCCACAGTGTCCAATACCACTGAGAGATCAAGGAGAACCAAGATCGAATGGCTCTTCCGATCTCTCACCATCAGGAGATCATTAAGCACCCATACAAGGACCGTCTCGGTACTATAGACCTTGTGGGTGGTAAGATGGTCTTCAAGCCTCAGCGCGACTACCTTCTCAATAATCTAGTCCAAAAAGGGAAGGTTAGAGACTGGCCTGTAGTTTGTGAGACAGTCTGGGTCAAGGGAAGATTTCTTCAAAAGGGGTGTCACCACCACTTACTTCAAGGGGTCCGGGAACACACCCTTCTCCAACGAACAGCACAATTCATAGGCATATCAAAGCACTTGTACATACAGTAAAACTATACAATTAATAAACAGATAAAACAGATAATTAAAATGATTAAAATAGCAGTACTTCAAGTATCAAGAAATGCTATACTTATCAGGTAAGTCTTAAGGGCAGATTTAAAAGCCTCAGCGTTCAGGCACTCTCTAACCTGATGAGGTAGAGAGTTCCCCAGGGTCGGGGCCACAAAAGCAAATGATCTGGCTCCAGAAGTTTTCAAACGGACCCTGGGAACCTCTAGCAATCCCTCATCAGAGGAGCGGAGAGGGCAGTATGGGCAGAGGAGATCTTGCAAATACCATGGTCCCTGTCTGTGTAGGGCCTTATAGGTCAGTAATCCGACCTTGAAGGTGATCCTCCAGCGAACAGCAGCCAGTGCAGGTCATGGAACACAGGTTTGACATGGCTTTTGTTCTGATTGGCTCCTGTCCCTTTCTCTCCTTCCACAGCTCTCAAGCCCTAACTCAATCAAAATTTTGGGGAATGTTGTGCTGCTCTGTGAATTTAATATATTTGTATAACTGCTGAAAATGTTATTTGGGGTTTGACTGTTTGGAGAAAGTTGTTCCTGCTAGCCCTTTCCTTGCACCTTTGTTCTGAGCCCCCTCACTCCTCTGAGATCTATTTAATGTTTCTACTTTCCCTGCCTCTCTGATTATCTTCCAGCCCTGCCCCCACTCGAATTCTGTCTTTTTCCTTCTTTTCCTCACACTGCCTAACAGATATAAATTTCTCTGCTATGGTGCCACTCCTAAATTTTCTTACCATTTAGTGGTCTGCTGCCCGCCTCCCTTGCTTAACTCCTGAGCTTTTTGTCTTTCCTGTTCCGCTCCTTGCCCCCCTCCCCTGATTTAGCACTCTGCTGTGACAGGGAGCTCCTGCCACTGTTGAGGACCAACCTTTTCTTAAATCTATTGCAACAGTTCTTCTATTTCTTAGCCTAATCTATCCTTTACAATTTCTAGTCCATAAGGTTTGCCACTTACAGTATGAGCACCCCCTTCCCTTTCTTGACTATGATATTGTGTCCTCTTTAATTTTCCTTTTCCCTCTCAGGTCCTCGTACAGGGAAGTTATTGTTGTGATCTCTGAGCTGATGTAAAACAGGCTGTGTTCCTCGTTGTTGGATTTAGTATGCAATGGCACTATGTCGTATAATACTTTAATGTATATACCTTATGTGTATAAAACCTGTAAATGTTGAAAATACCATGGTACTAGGTGTTTTTGATAAAGGTATAAAGTACTAGGTGACTGTATGTTATAGAAATGAAGTTACTTGTGATATTTAAAATGCATGTAAATTGCTGTAAGTTGAACAGTCTGAAATGTCATGGTGATTTACATATATCCCATAATGCTTTGCATTATGGAAGTATGTGTGATGTTGTGTTTCTCTGGAACTTAGCTTGTTGTCAGTGCCTTTTGGGGTAACCCATGTTTCAGTGCTTCTGCACTGAGGTTCTTTGTCTTTAGCTTGTTTTTTTTTTTTTATCTGAGCCCCCACCACACAAGCAAACAAGGCCCTCATATGGGTGGAAGCTGAATCTCAGCTACTCAGTAGGCCAGTGAGTCAGTAGGTGTTGGCGAAGTGCAGAGAAAGGAGCTACATAGTCTGTTGCTGCAAACTGATGCATTAAAGAAGGGATATGCCATTGCTTAAGGTTATCGTCTGCATTTTGAATAAACATCACACAGAGATTTTGTGTTGAACTTGAAGTTTGGCGTCTGGTTCATTTGTTATCCCATAATCCCTCCACATCTGCCAGTGACTTTTGTTAACTAAAACATATCTAGTGACATCCTGCTCTGATTCTCTCCCTCCAGGTCGGTCCTTGACTGGGCTATCCACCGCTCTTCTGGCGGCAGTGACTGGAAAAGCCAGCCAACAACGTCACCTCTACTACCTGCTGAAAGAGAGTACCAAGCCGGGTAAGCTTCTGGACTTGACCGGTAATGCACCTCAGAGCTCCCATTGGCCACAACCTGCAAGAACTCTCTCCCCATTGGCTGCTTTTCTATGACTTTTGTTCTGATTGACTCCTGTTCCTTCTCTCTCCTTCCACTGCTCTCATGCCCTAACTCAATCGAACTTTTACACCTGCCCCCCTTCCCCACCCTCAGCCTTAATTAAATACACCTAAGCTCCTCTCCCATGACTCTCACTCCCTCTCCGTTTGGTTGCTATACGGTATAAAAAAATATATAAAAGGACCTCCCTTCATCTTAAAGCTGCCCTAGCTCAGTTAACCAGTTCTGCAAATAGCTCCTAAATCTTGAAATCACCTCAGCTCTTCACTCCTGCGATGAGCTCCAGATCCTGTAATTCACCACATCCCTCTCTCCTGTCTCAGTATTCCAGTTTCCAACAATTACCTACCTAGTTACAATGGTTGTTTCTTATCTGCTCCCTCACTTATTTGTACTTACTTTGCTGATTTCTCACACCAGCATACTGCTACCCCACCCAACCTCCCTGCAACGTACTCAATAAAATCTACCTTACTCCTGACACTCTCTCCTCCAAACCTCTCTCAGCACACAATAGCACTATGATTTACAACTGGTTAGATGCTTAACACCAGGGATGGGTAACATGCACCCCTAATTTATTACTCTCTCCTCTATCCCTCATGCCCACTCTCTGGAAACTCTGACAACAACTAAGCCGTGACCCCAGATGGAGGTGGATGGCAAGCACTTTAAAGAGCTTCTTGTTCCCTATTGCCCTGAGTGACAGCTCCGTTCGGCTGATGAGGGGCTGCTGGAGATTCCAAGGGTATCTTTGAAATCTTCTGGGGCCCATGCATTTATGTTTATGGCCCCTACCCTCTGGAATTCTCTACCCAAACAGCTATGGGAGTGCATGACTGTGGAGGGATTTAAACAGGTGCTTACGACTTTTTTATGGCGTTAGGCCTTCAGTGATGTATAATTGAATGGATCCGTTATTTTATCTCTTATTGTTCTTGCTCATTGTGTTATTGTGGTTTTAATTTTTGTACAGCGCCTTGTTATCTTGAAAGGTGCTTAAGTAAATACATTTTTATTATTATTATTAAGACTTACCTACAGACAATTAAGATTATGTCTGCTTAAACTTATGCTGTTACTACTGTCTGGAAATATTCACCCAAACCCCGGCCCCAGCACATCATGTAAGGCAATCTCTTTAATGCGGCCAGGGTTACTGATTCTAGCAGCTCTGAATATCTGCAGCTTCCTCCCTACACTGGATGCACTACAAGTCTTTGTTAACCAACACAATCCTGACATCCTGGCAATTGCTGAAACATGGCTCACTCCAAAAATCCCTGACACGGCTATTGCTTTGCCTGATTACACAATCTTCAGACTGGACAGGACAACCAAGAGAGAAGGGGAATGTGCAATTTATCTCAAATAGTCAGTCATGGGACACCCCCTGCCTGTACCTACTGCTGGATCAACCACCCAAATACTAGCCATCAAAATTCTGCTAGGTTCCCATAAAAAGGCACTTACCGTAGCATCAGTGTACATCCCTCCTAAAGAACAAGGGAGGGGTCTCAATTCTGTCATGGACTTTATCCGAAACCAACCCTCTGGCTCAGAGTTAAATCTGATGGGAGATTTTAATATTAATTGACTTGCACCTGAAAATGGGAGTGTTAGTCAGAGTGTTACGCCATCTCTGCTGCAAACTTTTCCCAGCTAGTTAACATCCCGACCAGATTCAACTATAAAACGGGATCAAGTAGCCTACTGGACTGGGTCCTAACCAGTCATCCTGATCACATTTCTAATACCACTGTCCTCCCAGACATGCTTAGTGACCATTCCCCTGTCATCTGCTCATGGACAAACAAATTCTGCAAACTTCCACCAAAGACAATCACCAGCAGGGTCCTAGCCCAGGGACATCTAGAATCCCTCAAATCCCTCCTTAGAATGCAAGACTGGACTCCCATCAACAGTGCAAAGGATGTCAACACTGCACTTGAATATTTCATCAACACCTTTAATGCTGCCTGCAACTCCCATGCATCCCTAAAAAACCACAAAATCAAAGGCCCTTGTAACCCCAGGCTCTCTACTGACCTATTAGCTCAAATGAAATATAGAGACCACCTCTGGCATTGGGCCCGAGCCACTGCCATGCAATCGGACATTAAGAACTACAAAACAGCGTGGAATGATTGCACAAGGTCCATTCGCCTTGAGAAAAATAATTACTACAAGACAGTGCCTACTGACACCTGGCGCAATGGTAGAGCTTTCTGGGATAATATTAAAGAAGTTACAGGGAAAATCCTGAAAATATCATCCACTGTACTTGACATTGATGGAACTACAACTCTGGACCCCTTAACTATTGCCAATACCTTCAATAACGCATTCACGGACCTCAGCAGTGTTTTTCCACCCGACTTTTTTGATGCAGATGACACCCCGAATAATCCTGTAAGCTCTCCCCCAACAACCATTCACCCGCCATTCTACTTCAAAGTAGTCTTGTAGCAGAAAGCCCGAATATACATCTGTAAAGCAATTGGTAAATCTAGGTATAGTGGGGACTCCTTTGACTTCAGACTGCTGTCTCTCCCCATTGAGGAAGTGTTAGTGCCTTTAACCAGGATCTTTAACCTCTCACTCAGACCAGCCTAGTTCCCCAATAAATGTAAACCAGCCATGGTTTCACCGGTCTACAAAAGTGGTGACATGACTTATCACATAAACTACTGGCCTATCTCCACATTACCACCTTTCTCTAAGGCACATGAATGCTTAGTAGTTGACCAGCTTGCCGAATATCTTGACAAACACAAGATCCAATGTGCCTGACAACATGGGTTCAGAAAAGGGCATAACACCATCTCAGCACTTATGGAATTCACTGGTCCTATACACAGCTCTCTGGACCATGATCAATTAGTTGGTGCTGCCTTCATCGATTTGACAAAAGCGTTCAACACGGTCCATCATCCCCTACTGATGGAACAGCTACTTAATGCTGGGCTCTCCTCTGACTCCACTGTCTGGTTTAAAAGCTATCAGGAAAGCCATACTCAACAAGTAAAAATTGTCGACATCCTTTCTGACTCAAGACCTGTTTGCTCTGGGGTCCCTCAAGGGTCCATCCTGGGCCCACTCCTATTTAGTCTCTTTCTGAACAGTCTCCCACATTCCTGCCCTGAACAAATCACGCAGTTGATGCCATTATTTACACAACTCACATGGAGCCTGCACCCCTTGAAACCCAGCTATAACTCGGATTTGCCTCGGTAGAGAAATGGTTTAGTAATCACAAGTTGATACTAAACCGTAAAAAAACCAAGCTTATGCTCTTCAGCAACTCCCACAATAAACACAGACAGCATCTGCTGACTATCACTAATTGCCTTGGTACTGCCCTAGAACAGGTACAATTTTTTAAGTATCTTGGAGTCACCACAGACAGCAACCTTTCATATGGGGCGTATATAGATAACATTGCCGAAGCCGTAAATATTCATATTGGTCTACTCTATAGATACGGGTGATCTCTGATCCCTGAAGCCTTAAGGATAACTGTACAGAGCTCTATTATTTCCATAACTGATTATGGATTGATCATCTATGGCTCTGCGACTGATACCACACTCTTAACAAGACATGTTGTCTCGTCTCAGGAGCCCACCATTTCACCCACATGTGTGACCTCCATGCCCTAACCGGTTGGCTACAGCTCAAAAATCACATCAAATATCAAATGTGCCTGATGGCCAAGAAAATACCGTTAGGCCTCCTGCCACCTGGAGTCCAAGATCTTTTAAGCCCCCCCCCATAATCCTCACCACATTTAAGGCTCTGAATCTCAGTTCCTACAGGTTCCTCATTGCCGAACCTCCCAGGGGCAAAGATCTTTCGCCTATGGGGCCCTCTCTGGATGAATGCTTTCAACAGTGACATCTCCTCTGAATCTAATCTGGGCCCTTTCAAATCCAAGCTTCGGTCACTGCTCTCAACAGCTAGCACCTGCGACTGTCTCCCTTAACCATGTTTCCCAAACTTCGATCTTGGCACTCGACCTCTAGTCATAGTAACTTAGCACTGTTGATCCCAACCACTCCCCCCTGCATCCCTGTACCCCCTCTCCACCCTTCCTCCCCTGCCCCCCCTTTCCTCATATCCACCATTCCCACCCCACTCTTCCCAGCCCCACCCATCCACCTCCACATTCCTTCCTACACCCGGTGCCCTGTTTGTCTTGACAAAGCTTGTTGGCTGATATGAACATACTGTATGCATTTTCCTATGCCTGAAACCGATTCGCATAATGTGTCCCTATTGTATTACGTTGATTGTCTTTTATGGTTTTTGTGTCCATTATGATTTTTGTTTCTCCTATTTACAATTAATTGAAGCATACTTATGTTATGTTTCATCTGTTGTCTTTTCTACTGACTTGGAACCTTTGTAAAAGAGCTCATAACGCAAAGATATATGCAATTAGAGACTTAAATAAATAAATAAATGGCAAGATCTAGGTAAGCTAGTCAACAACCTGACTGCTGCATTCTGTACCAGCTGCGGGTGGTGGAGGTCCACCCTCGGTAGCCCTAGGTACAGGCCATTGCAGTAGTCAAGGCAGGAGGTCACAAAGGCATGGACTGCAAGACAGTTATTAAAGACCGAGACAGCATCACCCTGTTCGGTACAAAAGACATGTATAGCTGAGTATCATTGCATAGCAGTGAAAACTCTGCCCATACCACCTTATAATGTCCTCTAACTGCAGCACATAAACCACAAACAACATGGGTGAAAGAACAGAGCCCTGCGGTGTCCCACAGGACAGGGGGAAAGGGGCAGAGGCAAAAATCCATAACACCACTCTCTGAGACCTGCCTGTGAGGAAGAATTGAAACCATCTGAGGACTATCCCAGACAGGCCACAGATCAATCACAGGCACTCCAATAACACACCATTATCCACAGTATCAAATGCTGCAGAGAGATCAAGGAGAACCAAGATCGAACGGCTCTTCTGATCTCTCGCTATTAGGAGATCATTAAGTACCCGAACTAGCGCTGTCTCAGTACCATGTCTCTTCCTAATGAGAGGAGACTGTCACCAGCATGGCCCTTGAACAACAAAATAGATCTGAATCTCTGGAGTGCAAGGGGGGGCAGATAAAATCAGCAGAGGCAACAGCTAGCCTTGAGATCACAGTAGCTGTCATTATTCATTAACTTACTTGCCTTTGCTGACTACAGTTGTGGACTGGCTGTGTCAAGATGACAGCACCTCACACTGCCACGTGGGACATAAGAATTCACGTGCGAGTTAGCACTGAAATCCCACAATGGGGAGGGAGTGCGGAGCACATCACAGACATTATGTGCTGGACTTTGAGTGAGAGGAATAGAGTGGCCCTTCATTTAAACATCACCTGCTGCTGGCTGAATGAGGAGTGGGATTAGTATCCTCACGATATTATGACTACTTGGAATCTACCAGCTAGGTGGAAGCTGAACCATTTGAGTGCATGGCCAAACAGACTGACTTTGGCAAGCTTGTTGACTATGACTGGGTGCACTACAGTGTCACCTGCTTTGCCAGGATCAACAAAAATGGCTAAAGTAAGCTGTCCCTGATGCATCCCCTTCAGGTTCGTATCGGTGATTCGAAGGAGGGAAGTGACACTGGGGTGGGTCTTGTAAAAACCAGACTGGAACAGGTTGAGAAAGGGGAAGGACTCAAGGTGAGAAGACAACTGGGACAAAACTAGCCTCTCCTAGATTTTACTAAGTGCACAGATGAGGGTGATGATGAAGACTAGACAATTCAATCAGAAGACAGTGGATTGGTGGGGTGGTTAAAAAGGAGAATGGAGTACAACAGAATAATACAGTAGCTAGGCTCTCAACCCCTTGATGTCAATACCTGGTCACCCAGTGTTAACATTTATGTAGCAAAGGGCTAGAGTCCTGAAAGATTACAGGCCCCCACTCCAGCTTTGATAGGCTGTTGCCTCGTGCATAGCTGCACATAAGAGAACTATACAAATGCTGGACAACTGCCTGCCAGTCCCATCCCTCATAAACAAACTCTGGCCAGAGTCACTAGGGTTGCAGCAGCGGAATTTGGGATAAAAATGTTGTAAATTACCAAAGTTACAAGCCTGCATTTGCAAAATGTAAGACAGGCTCATAAATGTGTTGATATGTAATATTTTTATACCAAATTTATAACACAGCCTTGTTATGACCCTGCCTCATGAAGACATGCAGACAAAATGTTCAACTCCTGGATCTTGCGCAGGCACTGCGAAATCAATGTTCAAGATGCAAAAACACATTTTGGGCAGGAGCTGAAAAATGACAGCTGTCACATTCATGAGGTGCTGTAAATAACCCAAATGCCCCCAAACCTGTCTAACCAAATGGGATGTTACCTACAACAATATATGTCACTTTGCTCTTTCTGCCCCCTGCCCCCTGCCTCGCTCACCACTGTGAGCTATGCAGCAAGCTTGAGTGACTCAAGAAGACTTGGTTTGCTGGCCAAGGCAAAATTGTTGTTAGCTGTATACCTTCTTCTACATTATTACAAGGTGTGCCTACAGGTGTGTGCTAACAGATTACTGCTGTGATCTTCTGATTCAAATTGTCTTTTGCAAGGTATATATTCTGTTAGTGCTTTATTTTTCTCTGTAGAAAATTGTTTCTTACAGGGTATATCTTCTCTGAAATTATTACAAGTGGTTCTTAGATTTTTGTGACTTTTTATCATTGGGCTAAGCAAAATTACTGTTTGACACTGTTTTATTTTATTCTTTTTTTCCTGAAAAAGTTTGTTGTCTCAGAGGTTTCAGTCTCCTTCTCACATTGAAGGAGCTAATTGCTTCCTCCACAGCTCTTCCAGAGGATTAGGTGTGTATCTGAGGGGTGGAGCTGGCAAACTGTCAGTAATTTCCAACAGATAGAAGGGTTAAAAGGTCAGGTTAGTTGATATCTTGGAGGTAGAAGACTTGGTTTACTGGCCAAGGCACCTAGCTTCACCTGAGCTCTTTCCTTCTAAGACTGTTTGAAAGGACAGAGCAGAGAACCTTACTAGAGCAAGGGAAATGGATTAAGACTTCTTTTGGCTAAGCAGATTTACTGCGTGTTGTAATTTTTATTTTGTACTCACAGGGATTGCTACTGTTTGTTGCTAACATTTCGTTGCTTTATTTTTCTCTGATTCAAATTGTTGTTGCTGGTATACCTTCTTCTGCATTATTACAACGTGTGCCTACAGGTGTGTGCTAACAGATTACTGCTGTGATCTGATTCAAATTGTCTATTGCAAGGTATATCTTCTGTTACTGCTTTATTTTTCTCGGTAGCAAAGTGTTTATTACAGGGTATATCTTCTCTGAAATGATTACAGGTGGTGCTTTACAGGTTTTACAGTTTTATCTAACATTAGGATAAGCTTTCAGGGTTACTGCATTTGTTGTTGACTGATTGTTTCTGCTCTTACCTCCTTGTTCTTTCATCTGTGGTTCTTCTTTTCGGCGGGAAGGGCCCAGCCATCCACCCCATCCCCACCACCCCACACTACACTCCTTTTATAGGGTACCACAGTTCTGACATTTCCTGTGGCAGAGCAGGAAGGGGCGGATCAGTGGGGCATCCACAAGGTGAGCTCATTCACAGGGGCACTAGTAATTTAACTTGTTGTTATAACAAGTTATACGAAAACAAAGCACAAAATCAAACCATTACTTGCATTTTCTTCCTTCTAATTACTCTGACCAGGTTTTAAACCCAGCAACTTATCAGGAATGGATATCATTAACTGCAGGTACTGCGGAACACTTTTCAGAAGGACAGTCTTACAGGATTTAGGACACTGTCCTACATGCTGGGCCATTGGAGATCTTAGGGCTCAGCTCCGGGCAGCATGGGCAGAGATTGCACGTGCCCAAATTTCATATTCAAGAGGAAATGCATTATAAGAACCACTCGCCATTTCCCCAACATCCAACAGAAGAACCTCAACCGCAGAGGGTAGTTGGTCTGGGAGGTTGGCAGATGGTTAGGAGGGGCAAATCGGGTGCTCCATCACTCTGTGCTCTCCAACATATTACCTCCAAAAGCCATATAAACACTACAAACAGGTATCTGCCTCTATCTCCGAAATCAAACAAAGGGACAGAGGACAGTGCAGAGCAGAACACTGCAGCACAGGAGCTAGCACAACAAAACTTGCCCAAATCAGGAACCAAAACAAAAAAAGCAAAAAGGAAATCTAAAAAACTTCTGATCATAGGAGACTCCATGATTCAGGGGTTGATACCATCTCCAGCCAGGGTAATGGTCAGATGTCTCCCAGGTACATCAACATGGAGAACACTGACCGCATTCTAAACTTGTTCACAAAGCAGGAGAAAACATTGACATCCTGGTACACATAGGGACTAATGATCTTGCCAGCTGGTCAGTTGTGGAGAGCAAGGAACACCTGACCAGGCTGAGTGACAAACTATCATCCATTTCATCCGACATCTCCTTCTCTGAGATCCTTCCAGTCTGGGGGGGGGGCAGATGGACGGAAGGTCAGAGAAGGGAAGATAGGGGAGCTAAACATGTGGCTCAAGGGCTGGTGCCAGGAAAAAGGACACAGATTTGTAGGGAACAGGCAACAGTTCTGGGAGCGAAAGTTCTTTAAATTTGATGGACTGCATCAGACTAAGGAAGGAGTCAGTGCATTGGGGCAGAAGTTTGACGTCTTTGCAGAATATTTAAACTAGCAAATGGGGAAAGGGGTGCAGCACCCCATACTTCGAATGGAAAGAACACCCCTCCCCCCTCAGCTAGTGGTCAAACAGGGATCCAGCATGTTTGCAGTTCATTTGCATTACCAGGTAAGGAAAAAGGTCCGTCTCCCTACACGATGCGCAGGGGAAATGCCAAACCTCACTCAACAACTAACACACCAAAATCTGGCCAATGGAAAATCATGTACACAAATGCTCACAGCCTAGGAAATAAGATCCCAGACCTGCAGGCAATAATGTCAGAGGCTAAACTGGACATAGTAGCAATTAGTGAGACGTGGTTCACCAGTAACCACACTTGGGGACTTCAGTACCTGGCTATGTACTGTTTAGAAGAGACCAAGAGTGCAAAAGGAAATTGGAGTAGCCTGTATGTCATTGAAAATATCAAAGCTACAGAAATTCAGAATACACATAAGGAGCCAGAAGAACTGTGGGTCACCCTGGAAACAGGAAATGGGACAGCCATAAGAACTGGGGTTGATACAGGCCCCCAGCACAGGGGGAGTACATAGACACATTACTGTTAGATGATATACAAAACATGACAGCTAAAGGGGAGGTTCTGATAATGGGAGACTTCAACATGCCAGATACAGATTGGTCAATACCAGCAGGAACATCTTCCAGAACTAGACAAATGGTGGATTCCCTGCATGGGAAAGGCCTCAAACAACTGGTACAACAACCCACAAAAGACAGGGCTATCCTAGATCTAGTACTGACTAATGGGGAAGGGATCACAGATCTCCAGGTAGAAGGTCACCTGGGCGCCAGTGACCATCACATGATATGGTTCAATTTGGCCACTACATCTAAATCATCCCATTCCAAGGCAAAAATATGGGACTTCAGAGGAGCTGACTTTGATAAGATGGCCAACAGAGTTAAACTAGCCTGGCAAAAAGAAACACAGGTGAGGGGTACAGGCAAGTGGGCTAGCATTAAGGATGCAATACTTGAAGCAACATCCCATTGTGTTAGGCAGAAAGGAAGTGCAAAAGATGAAGGAAACCACTTTGGTTCTCAAATACAGTAGCAGAAAAGGTCAGAGCCAGAAGGCTGGCCTTCATGAAATATAAGGGAACACAGTGGGATGAAGATAGGGAGGCATACCAAACTGCCCTAAGGGAAGCAGGGAAGGCAGTAAGGCAGGCAAAGTCCCAAACTGAGGAAACACTAGCATGAATAGTAAAAGAAGGTGGTAAGACTTTATGTAGATAACATTAGTGAAAGGAGAAAGTCCAGAGGGGGTATTGCTAAGCTCAAAGGAGAAAATGGGGCATGTGAGGAGGAGGACCCTGTAAAAGCATCTATCCTAAATAGATACTTTTGCTCAGTATTTACTGAAGAGAAGGTAGGTCAGGGCCCACAGCTCAGCACCATGGACACAGGGGGAAGGGAGGTAAGCACTGCTCCCTTCACTAAAGAAAGGGTCCTGCAAGAGCTCGCTAAACTCAGAGTGGACAAGGCAATGGGACCTAATGGCATACATCCCTGGGTACTTAAGGAGCTAAGGGTGGAACTAGCAGAGCCATTAGCAGAACTGTTTAGTGAGTCTCTGAGCACAGGAGAGGTCCCAGAAGACTGGAGAAGGGCTCATGTGATCCCGCTCCACAAGAGTGATAGCAGGGAGGAGGCAGGGAACTACAAACCAGTCAGTCTTACCTCAGTAGTGGGTAAGATTATGGAGGCACTCCTTAAGGAAAGGATAGTGCAACACCTGGAATCCATAGGGGCACAGGATCCAAGACAGCATGGGTTTACAAAAGGAAGGTCCTGTCAAACTAATCTCATAGATTTCTTTGACTGGGTGACCAGAGTGGTGGACCAAGGGGGTGCAGTTGATGTCGCCTACCTTGACTTCAGCAAAGCTTTCGACACTGTTCCACATAGAAGATTGATTAATAAGCTGGGTAGGCCCGGGGTGGGTCAGAAGTTGGTCAACCGGGTGACAAACTGGTTTGTGGGCAGAAAACAGAGAGTGGTGGTAAATGGTATACAGTCAGAAGAGATGCAAGTCACAAGTGGGGTACCTCAGGGATCACTCCTGGGGCCAGTCCTCTTCAATATCTTCACCAGTGACACTGCAGATGGACTGGAGAGCAAGGTTTGTCTGTTTGCAGATGATATCAAGATCTGCAACAGAGTAGATGATCCAGATGAGGTGGACAGAATGAGAAGAGATCTGGATAAACTGGCAAAATGGTCAGAAGAATGGCAACTGGGGTTTAATGCAAAGAAGTGCAAGATCATGCATATAGGGAAGAGAAACCCTGAAGTCACCCATAGATTGGGAGTGGAGTTGCTGGCAATCACAAGGGAAGAAAGAGATTTGGGCATCATCATCACAGATGACCTGAAAAGCATCCTAGCATACCACTAAAGCAGTAGGCAAGGCTAGAGTGATGTTGAGGTGTATTAGTAGGGGTATGTCAAGTCATAAGAGGGAGGTAATAATCCCTCTTTACAAGACACTGGTTAGACCACATCTGGAGTACTGTGTGCAGTACTGGAGGCCGCACCTGCACAAGGAGATTAACAAAATGGAGGCAGTCCAGAGAAGGGCAACCAAAATGGTGCATGGACTGCATCAGAAAACATATGAGGGCAGATTAACAGAGCTCAATATGTATACCCTAGAGTAATAGAGGGAGAGAGGTGATTAGATCGAAACATTCAAACATCTTAAGGGCGTTAACAAGGTGAAAGAGTCTAACATGTTTCAATATAAGAAAAATAGCAGGACAAGAGGACACAGCGTGAGATTAGAGGAAGGCTGAATAAGAGGCAATGTGATGAAGTTCTTTTTCAAAGAAAGGGTGGTGGAGGCATGGAATAGCCTACCTCAGGAAGTGGTGGATACAAATACAGTGCAGGGCTTCAAACAGGCATGGGATAAGCATAAGGGAGTAATACAGATGAGTATGAATAGATAGGCCATTGACAGGGTACTATACTTGGTACTATACTTGGTGAGTATAGATGAACAGGAGGCGTGAGCCCATATAGTTCATCTCCTGCACTAGCAGGTCATCTCATCCCAAATTCTAGGAGCAGATGTTTATCTAGTCTATGTTTAAAGGACAGGAAGGTACTAGTTTCCACTACGTCCCTTGGAAAATTATTCCATATGGGGATTATTCGTTGTGTGAAGAAGTTCCTTCTTAGGTTCCTCTTTGGGTAGGATAACTTAAGCTGGAAACTATGGCTGCTTAGCAGTCTGTCCCTGCTATTTAACTGCATAGCAAGATTTTCCATAAGCACTCTATCTCTTGAAATTCTATACATCGATAATATGTCTCCCTTAATCCATATTAGCTCCAGTGGGTGTAGGTCCAAACTTCCTGGTCTATCCTCATAACTCATACCCTCCAGACCATCAGTTAGATGAGTAATCCTCCTCTGTACCCTCTCCACACCATCAACATCTCTCCTTAAATATGGGCTCCACAGTGGGGCACCATAGTCCAAGTGAGGCCTGACCATGGCTCTGTACAATGGCAAGATAAAGGCTCGGTTTCTTCTCGTGAAAGCCGTAGTTATACATCCAGTGATTTTATTTCTCTTCTTGATGACTTCCACACAATGTTCATTAAAGGTCAGATTGGTTGAGACCAATACACCAAGATTTTTCTCATTATTAACTGATCTCAGATTAACACAATTCAGTGAGTATGCATATTATTCGTTATTAGCGAAATGCATGACCACACATTTACCCAAGTTGAAGAGCATTTCATTGATATTTGCCCATTCCTCTCTCTTTCTCAGGTCTTCCCTTAATATTGTGACTCTGCTATTGTTCCTGACATCTCCTCCTAATTTAGTGTCATCCGCGAACTTGGTGCAAAAGCTAATTATATTGGTTGTCATATCGGATATAAAAATATTGAATAAGATGGGTTCCAGCACAGATCCCTGAGGCACTCCACTAGTAACTTGTCCCATCCCAGACAAATGACCCCTGACCCTTACCCGCTGGGTCCTGTCTCCCGGCCAAGACTGTACCCATCTTACCAATATTCCATTTATCCCCATATCCACCATTTTCCGTACCAATGGTTCATATGGGACCTTATCAAAAGCCTTCTTAAGATCTAAATATATGACATCGATAGGTGTCTGTTGATCCAGGAGCCTACTAACTCTCACAGAAAACCCACTTATTTGTTAAGCAGGATCTACTTGATGTAAAACCATGTTGGATAGTATCCATTATATTAAGTGTTGTAATCTCCTCCTGTAATCTATCCTTGATTAGTGATGCTAACAGTTTCCCAGTAACATACATCAGGCTTATTGGCCTATAGTTGCCAACATCTTCCTTCCCCCCTTTCTTGTAAATAGGCACAACTGTTGCCATTCTCCAATCATTCGGGACCTCTCCTGTTTCAAGGGACCTGTTGTATAGCCTGTACAGTGGTTCAGCCAACCATTCACTAACTTCTTTAATTAATCTTGGCTGGAGTCCGTCTGGCCCTTCTGATTTGGATATGTTAACTTTGTGCGGTTTCTGTATTATATCCTCCATAGATATTATTATTCCTATATAAGTACCTGTAGTCAATTTATTAGTGTTGGTTTTAATGCGAAGATTACTAGGAGAATAAACCAAACAGAAATAATTATTAAACATATACGCTTGTTCAGCTGGGTCAGTAATAGCTTGGTCTACTTCCATAGGGGGGCGTATGGTCCTATCCGTTGTTTTATTATTAACATAAGCGTAGAATGATTTCCCATTATCTTTCACATGTGCTAATTTGAATTCAATTTTCTTTTTTTCTTCGATTGCCTTTTTTACATCTTTTAAGTGATTGTTTGTATTCATTTGCATGATAGCTACTATTATCCCTTTTTAGAGCTCTGTAGGCAGTCTTTTTTTTTGTTTAACAGGATTCTAACCCTGCTAGTGTACCACAGTGGTACTTTGCCATTTCTATTGTACATGACCCTACCTGGTATAAATTTATCCTCTGGCTCCAAGAGTTTGTTTTTAATTTGTGTCCAACATGGCTCCGTTGTTGATGCGTCCATGTCCCATTTCCATCCAGCTATCTCATTCCTTATTCCAATAAAGTGTCCCCTGGCATAATCTTTAGCCACTGCTATTCCCCTAATCTTAGTAACCTTTGTCTCTATATTGAATGCTACTATGTTATGGTCACAACCAAGTAGTGGTTGTCTGATGTGTACATTGCTGATGCTATCAGGGTTATTAGACATAACTAGGTCCAAGATGTTATTACCCCTCGTAGGATAGCTGACCTTTTGTTGGAGCCCATGCTCCATGCACATATTTGCTAATGCCTGCTCTTGCTTATTATCAGTGGTACCATCCTGCCAATTAATGCCTGGTGCATTAAAATCGTCTAGGAGCAGAACCTCCTGATCAATTAGGCAATTTGTGATGTTTTTAACAAATAGTGTATGATCTTTTTTACTCAAGTTGGGTTCTTTATAGCATACACCAACCCTTAGTTTCTTTTTATTTCCCTATATGATCTTGACCCACATCATTTCACTAGCTGTTTCTTCGTCTGTTATGTTCCTGCATTGAATATTGTCCCTAACGTACAGGCCTATGCCTCCACCTCTTTTCCCCACCCTATCCTTATGGAAAACCTGATAGCCCTGTATGTTCCTAGTCCATGTGTCACTGTCAGTCCACAATGTTTCAGTGATTGTGGCAAGCTCTATATTGTTCTTCTGTAGTAGCACCTGTAAGTCAGATTTTTTGACATCTCTAAGACTTCTGGCATTGACCAACAATACTCCAGCCCCCTTCTTCTGTGTTCCCCCTCTCTTTTTACTCCTCCCATCCACTCTGATGGGGTTGTGGATGCTTGTGGTCCCCGAATGCCCCTTAGAAACTAGTTTTTTGGGTAGCATGTCTTATTGTTAATTGCATTATAAAACATGTTCCCCAGGCATCTTGAACCCCTTTAATTCAGGTGTAACCCATCATTGCCAAATAACTCATTTTTATCAATGAAATGCTCCCATGATCTTATACAAGGATTATCATTTTCTAAACTGTATCTTCTCAACCAATTATTAAAGTTTCCAATACGTTGTGTTCTTATTTTTCTGGCACGGGTTACTGGCAGACTTTCCAAGAGTATTATTTTGGCTCCTAGATTTGTAATCATGTGACAACATGCTTTCCATCTCCTTAGCTGTATCCTCTAGATTTGGCATACACAAGTCATTAGTACCTGCATGCAAAACTACCGTCTTAGTCCCCTTAATGTTCAGTAGAATTGGTATCATTTTAGCTATATCACCGATTCTCACCCCACTGTAGCTGCAAGTTGTAATATTCTCCTTATGAACCCTATCAACATATTTGGACATGGAGTCACCTAAGATGAAGTATTGTTCCACCTTTTGTTGTGGCCGTTGCCCCTGTTCCATAGCTTCTTTTTGACTTCTGTCCTGCCCTGCAGCTTCTTCAGCCTCTGTAGTCTTCTGTATATTTAAGTGCATTTCCTCACCACTTCCCCATGTTTCGTTCCACTGCACACTCGCCCTCTCCTGATTTGGAATACTAGCTTCCAGGGTACCCTGATCCCCAGTAACATTCAGGTAATCATTGACTACCTGGGGTAGGTTTAGTGTCTCAGGTTCCCTAAGCTCTTCCTCTTCCGCTTGTCCTGTCATGGATAAGTCTAAAGTTTCCTGTGTTTGAACTTCCACAGAATCCATAAGTACCATTAAGGGAGTGTACATATTTTCCGTAGTCATAGTGTTACTGATACATCTTCTGCCCTTCTTAGTTTTATTTTGGTATTAATGAAACACCATTCCTCAGTGCCCTCCGGTTCACTGTCCAATGCCTTGGGTCTTTTAGGCCGTGACCCTCCACCTATAACAGTTTTGTTGATTACTTCCTTTCTTAACACCTACAGTTTCTCTTTTAACAGTATTATCCCTCTTTTACTGGAGGCTAGTTTATTCTGCAATACTTTTATGTTTGTGCAGTTCTGACACATTAAGGCATCTAGGAAGAGTGATCCATGATTTAAGCTCATCATTTTACATTACTGACATTGGAACCCCAGTTCCCCTGTGGTTAAACTAAGCACTTTCAAATCCATATTACTTGCCATCGCCATGTTTACTAACCTAAATGTACTCCGATAACTCTCGTGGCTCACTGCCCTGTCTGCCCCAGCTGACACAGCAGACACGCACAGTGATGTGCATGTCACTGCGAGCGTCTCTGCACGCCCACCCCAGTCGAGCTCGCCCCACTCACTCAGGGTGCTGGCAGTTATACCTGAGGACCGGAAGTGCTGACACTCACCTTCTGGTACCTCGCAGCTCAGAGCAGACTTTAAAGTTTTAAAAATATGGGGTGTCCCTTTTACCAATCCCTGCTACCTCATGCAGTGGACTGGGGTGAGAAATTAGATGCTGCTGGAGCAGCTGCACGGAAAAACAGCCTGGACTAGTCTTCCCCACAAGCCCATGCACTTTGTTTACTGTTGCCAGGCAACTACTCATCACACCAGCCCTCTCACCAGAGGGATGCTTCTGTACTACTTAAAAACAGTTAAACGGCCAATACACCGCTCTCAGTTGAGACAATCTCACCAGAGTGCCTCCAATATCTAAGACGTTTTTGGCCTATGATACATTCATAAGGTAGAAAAAATGAGCAGACTGGATGGGCCTTGAGGTCCTTATCTGCCATCAACTTCTATATTTCTATGTAAGTCTTAGCAGTTCACAGTTAGTCATATTTAAATCAGCCTGCAATTAAGGGCAGGGGCAGACAAGTGTTTTAGGCTTTTGACATGCAATGATGTCACCACAGGCTTGGCCCTGCTTTGACTGTAGATAATCTAATAGGTTAAATAGGAAGTTGTTGGTTTTATTAAAGTGATTTACTCACATTTGCCATAACAAATGAGAGTAGTAACTGGCAGGAGTTGTGAATTAGTCTCCTACTATTCAAACAGCAAAACGTGCTGTTTTCCATGAAAAAATCCTTTTACTTCTGTGCTCTGCTTCATTTGCATGACTCTGCCCCTTTTTTCTCAGTGTTGCAACCCAGAACTATGGCATCATGCAAGGGAAGCAAAGTCATTAAAGGGACACTGTCAGTTTTTAGTTTTAGATAGAAAACTCAGCTATTTACTGTACCCACAATGCCTCACTATGTAAATTAGTATACAGGCTATTATATTTCTGTGCTCACTGCAGAAATAGGACACTACACTACTTTGTTCACTTGGGAACTTAAGCAGCAGGCTGGTAAGGACAGAGGTCTGGGGTTATATTCTGTTTTAACTGAAATATTTGAATAAGTTTGTAAGTGAAATTAGTTATATGTGTTAAAAATGATTACCTTGAATTAGAACTGTTACTTGGGCTGTGATATTGTAACTTTGGAGGCTTGGGAACAGTTGTTTGGCAGGGATAATTAGAGTGAAATTTAAATGTGTTGTTTGCCTGGTGTTAGGGGGAAGGGACATTAGTGGAATTACCTTGTCTTTAACAGGAATTATCTTGGCCTTCATTGTTCACTTGGGAACTTAAGCAGCAGGCTGGTAAGGACAGAGGTCTGGGGTTATATTCTGTTTTAACTGAAATATTTGAATAAGTTTGTAAGTGAAATTAGTTCTATGTGTTAAAAATTATTATTTTGAATTAGAACTGTTACTTGGGCTGTGATATTGTAACTTTGGAGGCTTGGGAACAGTTGTTTGGCAGGGATAATTAGAGTGAAATTTAAATGTGTTGTTTGCCTGGTGTTAGGGGGAGGGGACATTAGCTGGAATTACCTTGTCTTTAACAGGAATTACCTTGGCCTTCATTGTTCACTTGGGAACTTAAGCAGCAGGCTGGTAAGGACAGAGGTCTGGGATTATATTCTGTTTTAACTGAAATATTTGAATAAGTTTGTAAGTGAAATTAGTTCTATGTGTTAAAAATTATTACTTTGAATTAGAACTGTTACTTGGGCTGTGATATTGTAACTTTGGAGGCTTGGGAACAGTTGTTTGGCAGGGATAATTAGAGTGAAATTTAAATGTGTTGTTTGCCTGGTGTTTGGTAAGAGCCCTCCCTCCCACCGTGTTTTGTAGGCTTTCTTAAATACTGAAAAGCCACTGGGGGTTGGGATTGAAGGCTGAGTATTTCTGTTTGGGACTGAAATTCGAAGCAACAGGAGCTGGTGGGCCTGTGACATCATACGGTACCTGATGTCTGCATACACACACTGTTAGTGGGACCGAACACACACTGGACTGTATGTGTTTGTGAGACTTGGGAACTTTATTGGTGGGGTTGAAATTGAGTTTTTAAATAATTACAGTCAGTATAGAGAGAAACTGTATTCCAGGGGAAAGGGACTGAGAAAAGGGGGTGTGCCATTATAAACAGAGGGGGATAAACAGGGTGGCCATATTCCACCATGGCAGGCATCTTCAGAAGGGTTGTAGGCTGCACAGGCTGTGGAATGGCAATAATTCTATATTGGGCCTGGAGAGATGGAGGCTGCCCACTCTGTAGACAGCTATCTTGTATCAGGAGTGAGGTATATTGGTTAAGGAGTAAGCTGGGGGAGCTGGGGGGGTGTCCAAGGATAAGGGGTGTGGATTTGGGCAGCAGAAGGGTGGGGCTGAGGGGAGGCTGGGGCAACACTCTGAAATTGCAGGACGTTATGTTACAGCAAGCAGGAGGGGGATATTAGGGACAGAGGACCCTTAGATAGGGAGTTGATGCTAAGGGAAAGTGTATGGGGTGAACATTCTGAATACAAAGAGAGTGGAGGGGAAGAGTCAGGAGGGCTGTTGTGCGAAGCCTAAAACAGCAGACTGTGGGAAGGGAGCTCCTAAGGTGAACAGAGCAAGAGGGGAAGAAGAAGGGCAGTTTAGAGGTGCAGTCAGGGGAAGCTCGGGTTACTTGATGGAGGCTGACATAGAGTGTCACAATAAATTTGAGCTACTAAGCAACCTAGAGGGGGAGGAAGGGGTTGGTGGAAATGAGGAAACTTATACAGAGGCCGGGGGGAGGGAGTCGGATACCCATAAGGCATCACAGACTGGCTATGGAAAGGATAGAAATAGTCCCAGAGGAGAACGGAAACTTATATGTTAAGCAAATGGGGAGATGCAACATATTCCAGACATGAGGAGGAGAGCATGATTGGAAAACTGGGAGACAAGGAGGTGGGAAGGCCCTCCTTCAGCAGGGGTCAGTACCAAGGATGGGGCCCTAGCTAAGGGACCCACAGAGAGCCTCTGGAGGCAGGGGTACCATTACAGGGGAGGATGGCAGTGTGGGGAAGGGAAACCATCAGGGCCAGGATAAATGGTTCAGATAAGAGAGGGTTAAAGGGGACACCTATTCAGAGGGGGGTTTTGTTAAGTAGGCAAAATAGCAAGGGAGACAGAAAGGGGAGGGTGACAAGGGGGTCTCTAATAAGGTAGGAAGACTCCAATGGAATTGAGATCATGAATAAGGGGGGCAAGGGGGGCTGAGAGGGCATAGTGGAGGTAACCATAAGGATGATGGCAGTGTTAAGGTTCTGTTATTGGGAGACTCGATGATTAGGGGTATCCAGTGGGAGGGACAGGGGGTGGATGCCATAGCCAGGTGAAGGTGAGTGAGTCTCTGGGCTGACAGTGCACAGAGCAAAGTTCATGGTGTATGAAATGGTTAGGGATTGTGGAGAGCAGGTTCCTGGTGCATTTGGGAACTAATGATCTAGAGAATAGTGTTTTGGAAATCCAAGCAAGGTTCCAAGAACTTGCCAGAGTCTGTCGGGATAATGGATGCCACATTTCCTTTTCGGAGATATTGCCAGTACCAAAGGCCTCAGTGGAGAAAAAAATGAAGCTCACAGAGATTAATGACTGGCTCAGGAAGTGGGGTGAAGAGAGTGAGTTGGGGGTGTTATGGAACCTGAATGGAGTTTGGGAGGATAAGGGACTATGTGCCAAGGACAGGCTTCATCTTGCCCCATTAGGGAAGGAAGTCCTTAAACAGGGGATGGCTGACTACATTCAAGAAAGGTGGGGTTTAAACTTGTGAGGGGAAGGGATAAGGGAGGGGCTGACCAGAAGCCCTCTCCTCCAGATGAGGGGAGTAGCCTTCAAGCCCAAGGGGGGGATGGGGGAAACAGACTGGGAGGAGATTTCAGGAGGAGCAGAGGGAGGATGGAAGTATAAGGAATCTGGGTGGGGTTCAACAAAGAGGATCAGGGATAAGGGGTGGGGGTTGGTGTTAGTAAATGCCAGGAGCTTGGGAAGCAAGTTGCCAGAGTTCCAGGCCATGCTGTTTGAGGGGGGGGTGGTGGATGTGGCGGTAGTCACGGAGACGTGGACCAACAAAAACCATGACTGGGACCTAAACGTACGGGGGTACACTATGCTTAGGAAGGATAGAAAGGAGGGCAGAGGGGGTGGAGTGGCTATGTTCATTAGAGATGACATAGAAATTGCTAGGGTAGAAGAGGCAGAGGGAAACGTGGAGGCCTTATGGGTCAGCTTACAATCCCCAGCAGGAGATAAGGTAAAGCTGGGTGTAGTGTATAGACCCCCCGGGATGAGTGATGTTCTAGAGGATTGTTTGCTGGACAACATCATTGCCCAGTGTGGACCAAAAGGGGACGGAGTGGTGTTGATGGGGGACCTTAATATGCCAGGTACAAACTGGGGAACCATGTCCTCTAAGGTGGCCAAGGAGCAGAGGCTGCTGGATGGCTTCCAGGATGTGTTCTTAACACAGCATGTGATGGAGCCCACAAGGGAGGGCATGTCCTGGACGTGGTTCTGGCAGATGGGGATCTGGTAAGGGACATGGTTGTACAGGACCCCTGACTGGGAGCGACCACAATACTGTATGGTTTCAAATAAGCATGGGGGGTGAGATCTAGGACACTGGCAGTGGACTTCAGTGGGAGCAGACTTTATGGGCATGGGAAATATTCTCAAGGATCACTTGAAGGGATTACATCAATGACAAGTGTGGAAAGGAGATGGGAGGTCATAAACAGGGACTTCATGAGGCAGTCAGGATCTGCGCTAAGTTGAAACATAAGGGAAAGGTCACATAAACCATGCTGGTGGTCCAGTGAGGTACAGGTAGCAGTCAGAGAAAAGAAGGCGCCTACAAAAATATAAAACAACAAGAGGGATAGGGACAAGGAAATGTACCAGCCTGCATCTAGAAAAGTCACCCGTATGGTGAGGAGCAAAGTCCAGTAAAGCAGCGGCTGGCACAGGGGATACATGGAGGGAAAGGGTTCTTCCAGTACATTGGGAGGCGGAGAAAAACTAAGGGCCATCTTAGCAGATTGAGATCAGAAGGAGGGTGAGTGGAAGAGGCGAGGGACCAGGCAGAGGTATTTAATGAGTAATTTGCCTCCGTGTTCACTAAGGAGGGATGGGATATCTACAAAGCAAGGCGAGCAGGATAGAAGCGGCAGTAAGTGGTATCAGGGGAGCAACAGAAATGGAGCAGAGGAGGAGAGGTACCCAGGGTGTCACATCTGGGTAAGGATAAAAGGCCAGTAAGGTGGAGGGACGGATGATGCTATCTCCGCCAAAGGGTGTGGTTAGCCCTCAAGGCCCTAAAGAAAGACAAATCTCCTGGGCTGGATGGCATTCATCCGAGAGTACTATGGGAATTGGCAGACATACTGGCTGCACCCCTGGCGGAGCTCTTCAACAGGTCACTTGAGACAGGGAGGGTACCTAGGGATTGGCGAGAGGCACATGTGGTGCCAATCCATAAAGGGGGGTTGAGGGAAGTGCCAGGTAACTATAGACCCATCAGTTTGACCTCAGTTGTGGGAAAATTAATGGAGAGTATACTAAAGGAACGATTGGGGGTGTACTTGGAGGAGG
This sequence comes from Neoceratodus forsteri, assembly GCA_016271365.2. NCBI lineage: Eukaryota > Metazoa > Chordata > Ceratodontiformes > Ceratodontidae > Neoceratodus > Neoceratodus forsteri. Next base: position 406,840,185 of record CM057452.1, read on the forward strand.
TGGGAGGTCTGGATAGTCGGCAACATGGGTTTGTGCCAGGTAGATCATGTCAAACCAACCTTGTGGAGTTCTACGAATGGGTAACATCAGAACTGGACAGGGGAAAGCCTGTGGATATATTATTCTTGGACTTCAGCAAGGCGTTTGACTCTGTCCCCCACAATGGTCTGGTGGAGAAACTGATGGGGTTAGGAGTAGGCCCTTTGATGGTCAGATGGATTGAAAACTGGCTAAATGGATGCACCCAGAGAGTAGTGGTCTGTGGGGAGCTCTCGAACCCTAGAGAGGTTGGTAGTGGGGTACCGCAGGGCTCGGTCCTGGGTCCGATCCTGTTTAATGCATACATATCGGATATCAGGGAGGGTATATGGTGTGAAATGAGTTTCTTCGTGGATGACTCCAAGATGGGAGCAGTAGTTGAGGGAGAAGAGGGGAGGTTGGCCCTGCAAGGGGACCTGGACACCCTGGAAAGCTGGGCTCACACATGGAAATTAAATTTCAATATCACCAAGTGCAAGGTGTTGCATCTTGGTCAGGAAACCCTAAACACAGGTACACCCTGGGAGGGGAGGCGCTGGAGGCCTCAATAGGGGAAAAAGACCTAGGGGTCATGGTGGATGCATGTATGAATAACTCTGAGCAGTGCAGGAGAGCGGCTAGCAAGGCAAACAGGATGTTGGGATGCATCGTAAGAGGGATCACCTCCAGGAGCAAGGAAGTGATTCTGCCGCTGTACAATGGACTGGTTAGACCACACCTTGAGTACTGTGTACAGTACTGGAGACCACACTTGAAGAGGGACATACAGCTCCTGGAGAGGGTACAGAGGAGGGCAACAAAGATGATATGAGGGCTAGGATTTGACGTATGAGGACAGACTTAAGGAGCTCTGCCTGTTTTCATTGGAGAGAGGAGAGACAGGGGGACATGATTGAGAGGGCTTCAAGTACCTCAAGGAATAAATAGGGTAAACATGGAGGGATCTTTAGACTAAAGCAGGAGGTATCACCAGAGGGCATGGTTTGAAGTTGGAAGGTGGAAGGGTGAGGGAAAAGAGGAGGAGGTTTTCACTGAGAGGTGGTGGACCCTGGAATGCACTGCCTGGTGAGCTGGTTCAGAGATCCACAGTGGAGGCTTCAAGAGAGGGTGGGACAGACACAGAAAGTGGATGTATCAGATGATGGCCTGTCCCAGGGGGGCGGGGATGGATGATAGGTTTCTGGAGCACAAGGGATGGGAGGGTCTCGGCACCCAACTAAGGATCTAAGGTTCGAGCAGACTCGATACACCGTAAGGCCTAATCTGCTGGCAAATAGTATGTTAGTATGTTAGTACATCACTCGGTAAAGAAATCTAGTTAGCTAGATACTGTATGCGCAATGTCTTGTTTTGAAAATAAACATATGAGAGCTTATATTGTTGAAGCCACTACAGAAATATGAGACTGTACCTCACAGTAAGGAAACTGGAAAACAGCCTCTTATTGTACCCACAGTGCCTTGCTACGTGTATCTACATATTAGGTGCTATACTGCAGTCACCACTACCTAAATAAAAGACTGCACCTCTGAGTAAGGAACATTATAGTCAACTTTATTATTTACCCAGAATTTCTTGTTGCTGTATGTAAAACATTGACAGCTCCCTTGCTTGACATCATTCTGGGGGTGTGGCTGCACAGAGAAATCTGGAGGGCAGCCAGAAACAAAGCGCTGATGAAGCATAAAAAGCATGATCATGACAGATGTTTGTAGAAAACGAATTAAAGCTTCATCATCTGAAACATGGCTGGCAATGGCATACAATGCAAAAACTTAATTTGTGAAACTTGCATAAATCACTTTAAGTGTGTTTTAAGGTGTTATTTTAGTACAACACTTTCCACATTTATACTTGATTTGTATGTGCATTGAAACCAGTAGTTATCACCTTTACTTTTCAAACTTTTAGTAAAAATAATCCAATGGAATTCTGGTATTGTCATGTTACAAAATCCCATTCAGTCCAAAGTATTTCAGTAAGAAACTGTTATACTTGTAACTTTATCAAAATAAGTAAAATACTCTTTTAATAGCACATTTAAAGTTATGCATGTTTTAACACTGTTGTCCATCTATATGTTTTTGCAATTAAGAAACAAGTAACTGTGTCCTATTATTTCTTTTCAAGTCAAATCCAGATAGAAAGAGAATATCATCTGCAGAATCATAACAAATGCTCGGATTGTTTTTACTATATTTGTCCGTGAAATGCACACTGAGCTACAGTGTATTCCCAGGTGTGTTTCAAGATCACAGGGGGTTTACGTGTCATGCTCTGGGTCACACAATATGCAAGTAGAGCATGTTGGAATTGAAACCCATTCTGCTGAATGGACCAAGCTTGTTCATAGCTCTTAACTTTAACCTCTAGGCTATACTGCCAGCTGATCATCAAAATCTACACATTTCAAGCTGGCCCATGCTGCCGTGCCAGTAGGTACAGGGCCACATTTGCATCTGGTACACCCGAGTTCACACCCAAAACCCATGACTGTAGGAAAGCAAGCTGTAAGAGACAGGACAGAAAAAGAAAGTCAGAAGGTGGTGCTGTGGCAGCCCCAGAAATTTGTATTGTCTTGAACACAGCCAGGCCCCATTCCTCTTGGCACCATACAGCCAGCTTTGAAATGTGCAGTTTTTCATGATCAGCTGGCAGTATAGCCTACAGGTCAGAGCAATGAGCTGTGAACAAGGCTGGTTCATCCAGCAGAACTGGTTTTGACTCCAACATGCTCTACCTGTGTACTGTGTGATCCTGAGCAAATCACTTAACCTCCCTCTGCTCCCAAAACACACCTGGAAACAAGTTTCAGCTTAATGTTCCCTTCCTGGACAAAGATTGTAAACAAAAAAAAAAAAGATAAAATGTTTTATGATTCTGCAAATATTCTCTTTCTATTCAGATCTGACTTGAAAAGAAAAAGATAGGTCACAATGCGGCAATGCACATGCTCAGAATTATGGCTACAATTTCTTAACACAGAACAAAACAGGTTCCAGCACTCAGTTTTGGATGGGACGAACATTGGACTCATCTCTGGTGCAACAAGTTATAGATATTACCATTTTTACAGGTACGACCCCAAAATCATAACTTGTTCATGAACGAGTTTCTCCTTTTTCTGCGCCAGTGCAGCTCATGGATGCGTGGAGCACATATTATGGGCAGTACATCATAAATGAGATTTAAACTAAAATAATACATTTTTAGCTCAGACATGCAAATATGGGTCTAGCTATGCATTTTATATTAATACACATGGCACTAGACACCTTCACTGTTAGCCTTTCAAAACTGATCTCAAAAGCTAATAGTGTCCCTTTAACCTACTGAATTATCTGCAGTTAAAGCGGGGCCAAGACAGTGGTGACATCATTGCCTGTCAGAAGCCTAAAACACATGGCTGCCCCCAGTCCTTAATTACAGGCTGATTTAAATATGACCAACTCTGGACTGCTAAAACTTCTAGGTAAGCACAATAGCTCACTCAAAGTAGCTTTTTATCGACTTTCATACATTAAGAAATCCTGAAGATACAAGGTCCCCTTTAAGGACCCTCCTGTTAAGCCCACTGGCTGTTTCCTCACCCAAAGGGGTAGGGGCCATGGTACCCGACATCAAGGGGGAGCCAGCTACTGTATAAAAAATACTTCTCAATGTCAGTGTGTCTGAACCAGAAAAAAAAGTTCACATTTATTTGTTCTTAGCATACTAGTTCTTCAGTAACATGAGAAACCTAAGTAATTGTTTGAGAGGAAAACTAATTCTTAGCATACCACATTCTTCAGCAACATGACAACCCTAAGCAATGGGTTGAGAGGAAAACAAAGAGGAACAATTTAATGACATACCAGAATCAAGGGTTTGGTTTCAACTCAGTCATGGTTTTGTAACGTGCCGCTTTTCTGAAAAAACAAAAAGTTGCCTGAAGAATAGCAAAACAAAACCACAAAAAGGGGCATCTACTAACAGTCAGCAAGATGATACAGTCAGTTGCACTGATCACAGTGCAGTGCTATCAGAGGGGTCTGTTCCAGGAAAGCATAGATCGAAACCCCTTTGTGGCTTTTCTGCAGCTGCATGCATGCTGATCACCACACTGGGGGAAAGCAAATATGTAGACTTGTGGGGTCACTCATCTAGAGTGAGTTGCACTTCCTGTTTTAGTCCTCGGAAACAAACTCTTCTGTCTTGAAGAACATAGAAACATAGAAACATAGAATTTGACAGCAGATAAGGACCGCTTGGCCCACCTAGTCTGCCCATTTTCCTACCTAACAGATAAGCTGCAGATGCTAGTTAACCAACAGCTTACTTCCTCCTACCCCCCACTAGGACTGCCTTATGCCTGTCCCATGCATTCTTGAAGTCCCCCACTGTTCTTGACTCCACGACCTCCTCAGGGAGGCTGTTCCATGCATCCACAACCCTCTCAGTGAAAAAATACTTCCTCACATTACCTCTGAGCCGTCCCCCCTCTATCTTCAAATTGTGCCCCCTTGTTCTTGCACATCTCTTTTTCTGGAAGATGCTACCCTCTTGGACTTTAATTCCCTTGAGGTACTTGAAAGTTTCTATCATGTCCCCTCTCTCCCTTCTTTCCTCAAGGGTATACATATTAAGCTCCTTTAGTCTTTCTTTGTATGTCTTCTCATGCAGACCCTGCACCATTTTGGTTGCCCTCCTCTGGACAGCCTCCACTCTGTCTATGTCTTTGCGGAGATGGGGTTTCCGGAACTGCACACAGTACTCCAGATGGGGTCTCACCAACTGTCTGTACAGAGGGATAACAACTTCCTGTTTTCTACTATTGATGCCTCTTCCTATGCATCCCAGTATCCCCAGCCTTCCTTACTGCCTTCTCACATTGCTTGCCCACCTTTAGGTCATCTGATATAATTACCCCAGGTCCCTTTCTATTTTACTGTTGTCAGTATCTCACCCCTATTATACGCTTCCCTGGGTTTTGTTTCCATGTGCATTACCTTGCACTTCTTTGTATGGAATCTGAGCTGCCATACATTTGACCATTCCTCAACCTTGCAGTCCCTTTCATCCTTTCCACTCCATCTTGTGTATCAACCCTGTTGCAGATCTTTGTGTCATCTGCAAAGAGACATACTTTTCCTTCCAGTTTCTCTGCAATGTCACTTATAAAGACATTAAAAAGGACCGGGTCCTAGTACTGAACCTCATGGAACCCCGCTAGTAACCCTCCTTTCTTCACTGTGTACTCCGCTTACTACTACCTCATCCCTGTTGTCTAGCCAATTTTTTATCCAGGCTACCACCTTGGGACCCACTCCAAGGCTGGCTATCTTGTATATTAATCTTTTGTGTGGTACTGTATCAAGTGCCTTGCTAAAATCTAGGTAGGCCATGTCCACAGCCCCTCCTGGTCTACTACTTTGGTCACCAGTCAAAGAAATCTATTAGATCTGCCTGACACAACCTTCCCATCGTGAATCCATGCTGCCTTGGGTCCTGTCCACTGGCCTCTAGGTACTCAACAATTCTTTCCTTCAAAGTGATTCCATCATTTTCCCTACCACTGAGGTCAAACTAACTGGTCTGTAGTTTCCTGCCTCTGTCCTGCTCCCACTTTTGTGAAGAGGAATCACATCTGCCCTCCTCCAGTCCTCGGGTACCACCCCATCCTCCCATGATTTGTTAAAGAGAGTAGTCAGCGGTGTCACTAGTTCTACCCTTAGTTCTTTTAGAATTCTTGGGTGAATCCCATCAGGCCCCATTGCTTTGTCCGCCTTCAATTTTATTAGTTCTTTCAGAACCCTTTCTTCTGTAAATGGACTGGTATCGACCCCCGTCTTCAGAGTGTTTCTCTTGTTTGGTTTAGGTAACTCCCCCTCCTCTTCCTTTGTGAATACTGAGCAGAAATATTCGTTCAGTATCCCTGCTTTTTCACTGTCACCCTCTACCCACATTCCCTCCCCTTTATTAAGCTTCAGTATCCCTCCTTTGGTCTTTCTTCGCTCCCTAATGTACCTATAAAAGGTCTTATCCCCCTCTTAAAAGAATTGGCTATCCTTTCCTCAGTTTGGGCCTTTGCTATTCTGACTGTCTTCCCAGCCTCTTTCTGCTTTAACTGACAAAGTTCTCTGTCCTGCTCCTTCTGTGTTTCCTTATATTTCCTGAATGCTGTCCTTTTCTCCTTAACCTTCCCTGCCACCTCTTTTGAGAAAAGTACACTTGGGGCAGGGGAAAGTGAAATTGCAAGAGTCAGGAGACTGGGAACAGAACTCTGGTTTCCCGAGCTGTACAGGCCAAGCTGCTTGTGCCTTAGACCTCTCCTCCATGGGAGCAGCTTCAAGACCTACTGTATACAGTGAATACACTGCCACTAGCCAAATAGCATTTTGCTAAGCATTTCTGTAGTTAGCAACAAATAACGTTCAAGTAGCCAAACTGCTACTGCAGCTGCACTAGCTACAACAAAATTCAATGATTTTTTAAATGTTAGGCTATGCATTTGCCAATTGGGATAAAATATTCTTGTGACAAATAGCCAAATTGCAGTGGGGTTTAGTCTTACTTAGTTTAAATGCTGCTTAAATAGGAATGTTTGCCTAATTATGAATCACTTACTGTACTTGATTTTAGCCTATCAGGACTGAGTACCACAGGACCAATTTTCTTACACACAGTGAGTGTCTTGTGCAGAAGTTTCAAATGGAAGATACCACTTTAACACTGCAGATGAAGAGTGTTGCAGTACTTTCTTTTTTTGGTTTTAACTAACATTTTATTGAATGTATCATTTATAGTATAACTTGTCACTGTAGAATTAAATTCATAATACAGTACTTAGCATTTAGTGCTACACTGTACAGCATACTGTATAACGATAGGATAGATACTAGTTCCACACAGTATTTTCGTCATATAGGGGTTACCAAACTGTAATGATTCTAATATACCAAAGGCTGTATGTAGCCATAAACTGGAATTGTTACCCATAACATTGTTATGACATAGTGCTCTTGTTATTCCCAATCCACATATGAAAACTGTGATTAAAATGGTCACAAGATCCAGGCTTTAACCTGTTCCAATAACCTTGCAAATCCTTATTTCCTGAGATTACCTTCTTGTTCACAGATAGCTTGATAAAGTGTGTTAAACTTTAAGTACTTTGAGTAGCGTTAGGAGGCTTGTCCAGACCAACCATGTCACTTCGATTTTTCTCTGTATATGGATGCCTTCCACCAGAAGCTCCACTTTGAACTTGGCACCCTGTAAAGGAACAAAGCTTGTATCCTGCTTCCTGCTCATACAGACATCATCTCAGGAATGATCTTCCCCATCTTTGATTATGGTGACACAGTATACAGTGCCACTCCTAAGTCCACATTGGTTAGACTGGACCCCAGCTTTCACCTCTTCTGTCCTTTTGCTTTTGATTGCCCCATTCACACTCACTACTGTTTCCTTTACTTCTCTCTCTCTATCCCATCTCTCAATGCCAGGTGCCTGTCTCACTATATGTCCTTTACCTCCAAATTCTGGTTTAGCTCTCTCCCTCCTCACAGTAACTTCCTCCTCTCTTGTCCCCTCCATCCCTGTGCACTCCCTTCATAATTATTTCTCTCCCCCCCCACATCTTGTAAAATCCTGTACTTGTCAGTCTGCTTCCTCATTCAGATTCCTTAAGATGTGGTCCTGCTGTTCACTCCACCTCCTCCCTCTCCACTCTAAAATCCATCCGTTGTGACTTCTCTATGCACACCTGCAAATGTCCCTGACCCCTCGCCTGGCCTCCCCAAACTATGCACCTAATGTAGCTCTATGGCTTGGTCCTGGTACTGCTAGACTTCAATTCAGCCACTATGTATTACTATGTTCCTGACAGTATTGATTATGTGGAACTGTTCTTGCCTTTATGTACTTGTATCAATTTATTGTCATTCACTCTGAAAAGCTGCTGACGCCGCAAAGAAAACTTTGAGAAAGATAATAATTAGGTACTTTTCAGCTTGTATTCCGAATATATTCTATAGAGTTCTCCTTCACATCTTTTATTACACAGGAAATTTGCACGAATACATGATCTTTATCTGTTAGAGTTCATCTGCCTCTGTAGCTTACTCCCTACTTCAAGTCATAATCCTCTGTTGTGACATCACTGCCTGTTGCCATGGGAGTAACTGTAATGTCACAAGCAGTGCATTATGACCTCAGGTGGGAAGAAGGCAACAGAAGTAGATTAGCTCTTCAGGAGCAGAGATCCTGTTTTCATGCAAATGGCCACAGTAATAAATAATGGGGAGGAAAAATACAGAACTAATGTGAAATATAAACTGAACTATGTCTAAATATTATGTTTTGTTTAAGTTATACTGAAGGCATTAGCTGCTCTTTAACATGTAATGGTTGTATATAATAATTGCCTCTTCTGTCTTCTACTACCTGTTTTACTAGTTGTGTACTGTTACATTCATGTTATTAGACGTGGAACCTTTGTAAATGAGCTTCTAGCGCAAAGGTTGTTTCCGAAGGATAAATACATTTTAAATGCACCCAATTGCATTTTCTGTTTGGAATTGGTCTTCCCCCTCCCCACAGGACAAATCTGGGAATGAGCTGTTATCAGCTCAGTGGGCCCTATGCACTAACATGAAAGTTGCCTATGAGATGCGTATCCGAGGCACGTAGGAAACCTTACGTGTGAATGCTGCGCAGCAAGGGTCCTGTGAACCCTTGGTGACATTCACCAAGCGTGCGCAAGGCACTTGTGTGCCCGTCTTCCTAGCCCCTCAGGAAGCACAGCTGGGGACTTGTCGGGGGCATGCCTACAATTCGCGCCATTCACTAAGCTGCGTAGTGCCAGGCTCAGGGGGTACATCTGCCGAGACCAGGCATAACCCAGTGCATGCCCCGTGTTCTCCAGTCACTGGGTGCAGTGGCACCGGGTAACACACATCTGTGCTGCCACAGCCCACTAGGCTGCACGGGAGGGCTGGAGCAGTGGCACGGACGAGTGCACAGAGGATGGACATCTGTTGCCTCTTTACACAGATGGTTGGGACCCACTATGGGCATCTGATTGGATGCCTACCCGGGTCCACGATTCCACCCCAATCACCTGCATGACCCTGCACGCAGAGGGTGCATGGCCATGGATAAGCACCCCGTGGGTGCTAGCAGTCATGAATACTGTGCGCCCTGTGCCTGTCCAGGGCCACGTAGGTACATGGGCTGAGTATGCGCCTCAGGCGCATATTACCTTCCCTTTAGTGCATGGGACCCAGTATGGTTTTCCTAGTAAAATGTTTAAAACAAATAATAGATGAATACTGATACAGGGTACTTGTGTAAACAAATGCAGCAATCATGAATGTCAAGTGCAAGAGCTTACTCCTGACCAGAGCAACCCTCCCTCGCACCATCACGGGCTGGCAGTACAGCCTAGAGGTTAGAGCAACAAGTTGCGAATGAGCTTGGTGCATCCAGCAGACCTGGTTTGATTCCCATAACCTCCACTTGCATACTGTGTGACTCTGAGCAAGTCACTTAACCAACCCAGTGCTCCCAGGTCACCCCTGAAAACAAGCACTTGTGCCTAGTGGGCCTTGCCCGGTTACCAAAAAATAATAAATAAATATTGGTGCCATTTACTGACTTATAGGCATGCATCCTGGAAAAGAAAAATAGGGGAGGTAATTGTCACAAACGCACTCCGCAGGTCAGGCCCTCTGCTCCCACAGTGCCAACCTCAGAGCGCAATAGTGTGAACAGGTAACAGACAGGGTAACCCTCCTGTCTGCTTTGGGTCTGAATCACCTGTAGTCTCAAGTTCTAGGGGGATTCAAACTGCGAACCTTATTCTAGCATACCCAATTAACAGGCTCGGATACGTACTCTCTTTGGGGAATGCAGTACAATCCTTCACCCAGGGGCACCTAACCAGGTATCCAAATTAACCATTAAAACTCTGTAAGAAACCTTAGGTATATTCTTACCTTTTCTGAGCTTAGTAACACCATCAAGCCTTTTTAAACCATTGTCAGACTTAAAAATACAGGCACTCCACATGCAAAAAGAAAACAGGGAAGACACAGGCAGCATCTTAAGAAAAAGGTGGTTTACTAAAAATTGTAAAATAAGATAAAATACAGAACAAATATCAAGAGCTTACAATCTCAAAAGAAAATGGGAAAGTTACAGAACAAAACTCCTACCACAATACTCTTAGATCTTTTCTATCTAATGTATTACCTCTGTAAGTGTGTTTTAAGTTAGGTCAGAGAACTGTTTCTCTCTTAGAGTCCCAAAAAGATATGACATACATTTCAGACACAAGCATCAGTTTAACGCTGTCTCCACACCCACTTGGTGAGTCATTTAGCTCCTCCTTTTAGAATTTATTCCTCCAAACATAATTTCCTACCAGGAGGTATTTTAAAATTAATGGTAACATCAGAAGAAAAAAAAAAACATTTCCTAAATATGACTCCTTAATTAAACATTCCCCTTTGATCTAAACATTCCCACACTGGCACCAAGGTGTTAAAAACCCAACTGAAATCAGCCTAATGATGTCCTGGTTCTGATGTCATAAAGTCACAATTGGTTTCCACTTCAAAAAGCCTGGGCAGGTCATAAAAAGGTAATAAAATGCCATTTTTCAAGGAAGTCAATTAAATGGTACTTCTGGTCTGCTTCACAATATCCTGTGGTTTTCAGCCACTGTCACCTTGAAGTTACAGGTTAAATTCTTCACACACTGAAAGGTCATACACAGATCATGTATTTATAATACCAATATTATACAATAATCATAACCAGCTGGCCAAGCATCACAGTAATAACTGAGGCAGAATCCGCCTTTTTTTTTTTAAACTCTTTATACTCCTTTCTCTAGCTCCTGGACTCCTTCCAGTGGATTGTTTAGCACGGCCATCCCCGCCCACCTGAAGTCCTCCAGACCTACCTCTGGCTTCACCCACTCCACTGCGACCTGACTGCTTGACTCCCCTGGCTCGGAGTCCCCCAAGGTGGGACGACTGACTCCTTCTGGTGCACTATCTAGAATCTGATAGAGTGACCAGGCATGGAGGAGAACTGGAGGCAGACTGGAGGGACCCAGCATTGGGTGTGGGGACCACCCACTGAACACACCTTCGCCTACTTGGAGACTTGGAGCTAGGGAAAGTTTTCTTGTTCAGCTCCATGGCCTGGACGTGCAATGGCGTCAGTGTGTGGAGGGAGCACATCTGCCCCCTTCCGCAGACACCCACCGACACCAGTCCCCATTGGCTGTCCCCTGCCTAAGGTGTTGTGCCTCCCAGCCTCCTCCAGGAGCTGCTACCAGGTGGGAAAATCCCCCAGAACCCACCCCAGGAGAGGAAAGCAGTCCTCCGTATGCTCGATCCTCTCCTCCCCCTGCCAACCCCCGGCAACCCGAGTCTGCTCCTGAACCTGGGTTGCCAGTGTGGTGCAAGGTGTGGCATCCAGTTCCTCAATTCTCAGCACCACCGGGCCGGCCCAGAATCCACAATCTTATATGTAGCATTTAAACCAAACAGTGCAATGCATATACCAAAATTCCTTAACATATAACTGGATGTTCACGTAATCTTACAACAAATCAGCAGTTCCAACACTGATTAAGAACAACCCCTTCGGTCCCCAAGAGTCGGTACTGTGAGGCTTACAATTGCTTCAGCTGGTGCCCAGCAAATTTCTGCCTGATTTTTGTTAAACGTCTGCCTGCATCTGCTGGCTTGGAACAAAAAGTTTTGTTTCCATACAAGACTTTCAACTGAGCCAGCATCAAGATTACTTGGTGGCCTCCTAATCCCCATAACTGTTCATGAATAAATCAGACACTTTCTGATGCATTCTAGTTGAGTAACTCGGGTGTGGGGAAAGTTGTACCTGGGCTTCCTGCTAGATCACACTGCTGATCCTTTTAGCCACTTCCAGCACCTTATCCTAATCCCCTCCGCTGCCCAGTACCACCAGCAGAGTCCAAGCTAGGGGGTTTGGGCCCAGGGCTTTAGGAGAGGTAATATAATAGACTTTGGTGATTTGCCAAGTCATGCCCTATTTCAGAAAATTCTCCCAGCCAGTCATTCATAAACTGCTGCAGGTTTTCTGATTCTGCACCTACACATAGAACAAGCACTCATACGTTTGCTGCTCTATTTACAATTTTCATGTTTTCCATGTAGAGTCGCATCAACATGTTTTCTTTCACTACTGAGACACATGTTGCCATCACTTTTTCAGCTGTTAATTTATTTTCTTGTGTTTAAATAAAAAAGAAATGATAACTTATAAATCAAGTTAGGAAATTAAAGTGGCTTATATATAGAATAATACATGGAGTATTGTGTATAAGGAAAATTTTACATACATCCAAGGTGTTGGATGCTAAATAAACCCCAACAGTGAAGCTTGAGGGGTTTATACAAGCATACAACACCAAGGGTGTGTGTAAAATTCAAGTTTTACGCATTACCCCATGTCTTATTTAATATCAGTTCTGAGGAGCATTTTTTTGGCCAGCAGTCATATAAATAGAAGGTTTTTGTACATTGGAACAAACAAACATGCAGGATGAGCTGAGATTTGAACTGCCTGTAGATGACAATGAGCACTAACATTTAAACTTGAAGGACTGCAATAAAGTTCCAACTTTTAACTTAAAAACTAATTTTCCAAGATTGACCTGTTTTTTTTTTTTTATACGTAAAATCACCCGTAGCCATGGAAGCCCGGCTGTGTGGAGTGAGCCGTAATTTAGCTCACAGCTGTCCCTTTGAGAAAGCAGTATGTGTTCACGATTATAACCAGCTGGTTATAACAGTGAATAACTCCTGGCTTTTTCTTAGGGAAAACTACAACCCAGTTATTATAAATAGAATAACAGATAGGTGAGGGTCTATTACAAGGGAGTAATACCATCGAGAGGTTCTGGGGACAAGGAAACCTCGAGAGCCAAGCTCGAGAGATTCCCCCTGTCCCCAGAACCTCCAGATGGTATTACTCCCGAGAGATAGACTCTCACCTATTTTTTATTTTTTGCGATATATGGATCCAAGTTTTGTTTACAGCAGTTCTGTGAATGTGGCGCTGTGAGGCAGTGCTCCCGCTGCAGTGAGGATTCGCTCACTCGCGCTCTCTCTATGTGTACTTTCCATCCCCGCTCCACCTCTGCTTGCCCGCCCACCCACACGCTTGGTCCTGTGTCTGTTTTAGTTGAAAAAATTTTGTTTTAGAGGCAGTCTTACCTTGCTTCTTTAATCAGACAGTTGTGTAGCATACAGGATAATAAAACAATACTGCCCATAAATCGAAGGGATTTTTTTTCTCGCTTAGCGAGAGAGACAGCCACCATGTTTTTTGAACGGTTCTGCCCACCCATAAGAGGAACTGCATGCAATCAGGAGGTGCAGTTTCAGGAACGTCAGCATGCATGGCTAGGAGGTTGCCTTGGGGATGTCAGGAACTAACGTATGGTTTTGGAAGATCTTGCGGTTGCGCTCTTCAGATTTGGTAATAATACTATCGTTCAGAGCTTGAGCGATAGTATTATGAGCACTGAACGATAGCATTATCACTTGACAGTGATAGTATTATCACTTTGTCTACTGCTGTATTACCAGGATTTTTTTTGTATGGGATACTATGGTATTATTTAGGTATCTCCATATTACAATACGATTCTATATGTAGTGTGAGGTATCTGTTACGAAAAAAATTTAATCTTGTGCGGTTTGGGCTGACATAACATCTCAGCTTTGCTTTGTGGTCATCATGCCCAACAGCACAAGAAGACATTATTTTTTCCCAAGAGACACCATCCACTTAACAAAGGCTAAGAGAGAACTTGAAGAGTACATGCACAGTGATGCAGGATCTGGGTGCAGCTAAAGGGAGAAGAGCTCCCTCATCAACAATACCAAAATCCAGAGGTAGCTGCACCCCTGTCCCCTTCCTCTCTTGCACACTACTGGAAGATTTCCATGGGTATTAGCGGAGCCTTGGAGAGCAGAAGACTTCTGATCCCAGAAGTATGCATTTGAGTCAGGATCTGTTCACAAACATGATCACAGCTCCAGAAGCCTTATGCTGTTTCTACCTTTGGTTTAATACATATTTCTGGGCTCCAGTATAGATTCTCTGTTTGGTTATACGCATATATGTTGTACAAATGGAATTAACATCTTATTTTAATGCATTTATATGCTGAAAACTGAAAATCATCCTGAATTTCTTCTAACAGGTTATGAATCTTGCAAACACATTTTGAGTATTTTTGTATGCTGTATCTATTTGTAATGCACTCTTTGATTCATTCACACAGTTAATATTTTATTTCATGAAATGTTTTGGTTCAAATCCCCCCAAACGTTTGTTACTGCACCATTTTTTCTGTAAATCCATAATATTTGCTAATTGTGGGGCTGGTGCTAGGTATATAAAGGGGTGTACACTCCAGGTGCCCTCCCCCTGATGAAGCTCCACTTGAGCAAAGCACCAGGGCACATGGGCCGTGTTTTGGTCATTTGTTTGTAGTGATTCCTGTGCTTGTCTGACTGCATCTGCTTTGAGCTTAAATAAAGCCTCTAACTGGACATCAAGAATTATTTGTTTGACTTCTTCATTTTTGGATACATATATCAGCCAGACAGGAGTGCTCCTATCTCTGTATTTGGAAATTAAAATTTGCAAATTAAAAGGATAAGCCTGCAGCTTGATGGGGTTATGGATAACTCGTGACACTCCACCACCAAGCGGTACTTAAACTGCCAATGCTGAAAGAATCCTTTGAATGGTCATTTTGTTACAGCAGACATACAGCTGTAGGTTCTCCCACATGCCTCAGGGATCAGTCCTGGGGCCAGTCCTCTTCAATACCTTCATCAGTGACATTGCAGATGGACTGGAGTGTAAGGTTTGTCTGTTTGCAGATGACACAAAGATCTGAAACAGAGTAGATGATCCAGATGGGGTGGGCAGAATGAGAAAAGATCTGAATAAACTGGCAAAATGGTCAGAAGAGTGGAAACTGGGGTTTAATGCAAAGAAGTGCAAGATCATGCACATAGGGAAGAGGAAACCTGAAGCCACCTATAGGCTGGGAGAGCAGTTGCTGGCAGTCACAAGGGAAGAAAGAGACTTGGGCATCATCATCACCAATGACCTGAAATCATCCAAGCAGACCACTAAAGCAGTAGGTAAGGCTAGGGGGATGTTGGGGTGTATTAGTAGGGGTATCACAAGTCGGAAGAGGGAGGTAATAATCCCTCTTTACAAGACACTGGTTAGGCCCCATCTGGAGTACTGCATGCAGTACTGGAAGCCACACCTTCACAAGGACATTAACCAAATTGAGGCAGTCCAGAGAAGGGCAACAAAAATGCTGCAGGGACTGCATCAGAAAACATATGAGGACAGATTAATGGAGCTCAGTATGTATACCCTAGAGCAAAGGAGGGAGAGTGGTGATATGATTGAAACATTCAAACACCTAAACGGCATTAACAAGGTGAAAGAGTCTAACATGTTTCAATATAAGAAAAATAGCAGTACAAGAGGACACAGCATGAGATTAGAGGGAGGCCGATTAAGGGGTAATGGGAGAAAGTTCTTTTTCACAGAAAGGGTGGTGGATGCATGGAACAGCCTACCTCAGGAAGTGGTGGATATGAATACAGTGCAGGGCTTCAAACAGGCATGGGACAGCCATAAGGCAGCAATAAAGATGAGTATAAATAGATAGGCCATTGACAGAGAAAAAGCCGATGGCACATTTATAAGGTAGATAAAGAAATGGGCAGACTGGATGGGCCTTGTGGTCCTTATCTGTTGTCAACTTCTATGTTTCTATGCCCTGCCCATCCTCCTCTGACCTTTCAACTGCCTTCCCTATGGCTGTTGCTCAAGCATCCTGTCTGCTCCTCCTGCCGACTCCTTCTGGACTGGTTTGCCTCCTGGCTTACACTGTTGCCTCTGCCATGGCTACTGTGGCTGCCTCCTACTGCACGTTGCTGCCACCACTTGCCAGATCTTCTGATCTAGCTCCCTCTTACCGCATTTTGTTGGTGACCCCTCAGTCCTGATGCTCACCTCCTACTCTGGCATGGATCTTCCATGCCCCCTTCCTGCTGTTCTGTGCTGGGCCTACTTTCAGGTCTGTCTCTGTCTTGGCTGTTCCTGGTGCTGGCAACCTCTCTGTGCTGGGTCCTCCTGCCTTTGTGTTTTTCCACCCTGTGCTGTTCCTCTCCACTGCATCTTCTGCCATCCTTTTTACTGCCTGCTTTCTTGACATGCTGGCTCTTCACTGCCTGCTTTTCATATACTTTGGCCATCACTGCGTTGGCCATGTTTTGCATCCTTTGTCCTTTTGGGCACAGTTCCTGGATGGGTCTTTATATCCTGGATGGAGCCCTCATTCCACTGCTTCTCCCTTATTTGTGCCTCCATCAGCCTGACCAGGCAGTCAGACCACTTCCTGTCCTCAGGGCTCATCTCTCATGCCATTATACTCATAGGAAGTCAGTCTCTCATCATCATTTCATCGTCATACAGGGCTTTGCCTTCCCTATTCATCATACATTAGGCTTTTATCCCACTGGTCTTCTGCCCATCTAGGGCACCCTTCCTGCCCCTCAAGAGCTCAGTCACTGATGGACTTTGTCCCTCAATACTTGACTCCAGTGTTCTTTCATGGGCCTTACACTCAGAGGAGAGTATCTGGGCAGCTGTATGTAAGCCTCCCCTTCCCCTCAGAAACATAGACTTTGATGCTAGATAAGGACTGCTTGGCACACCTAGTCTGCCCATTTCCCTACCTACTGGATAAGCTGCAGAGTCTAGTTAACCAACAGTCTACTTCCTCCTACCCCCCCACTATAATTGTCTTATGTCTATCCCATGCATTCTTGAATTCCCCCACTGTTTTTGACTCCACGACCTCCTCAGGACGGTGGTTCCATGCGTCGACCACCCTCTCTGTGAAAAAATATTTCCTCACATTGCCCCTGAGTCATCCCTCCTCTATCTTCAAATTGTACTCCCTTGTTCTTGCACATCTCTTTTTCTGAAAGATGCTCCCCTCTTGGACTTTGCTGATTCCCTTGAGGTACTTGAAAGTTTTCCCCATCTCCCTCCTTTCTTCAAGGGTATACATATTAAGCTCTTTTAGTCTCTCTTAGTATGGCTTCTGTTGCAGACCCTACACCATTTTAGTTGCCCGCCTCTGGACCGCCTCCATCCTATGTCCCTGCAGAGATGGGGTCTCCAGAACTGCATGCAGTACTCCAGATGACGTCTCACCAACTGTCTGTACAAAGGGATAACAACTTCCTGTTTTCTACTGCTGGTGCCTCTCCCTATGTATCCCAGTCTCCCCCAGCCATCCCTGCTGCCTTCTCACATTGTTTGCCTATCTTAAGGTCATCTGATATGACAACTTCCAGGTCCCTTTCCACTTTTGTTGTTGTTAGTACCTCTTCCCCTGGGTTTTTGTTTCCCAGGTGCATTACCTTGCACTTCTTTTCATTGAATCTAAGCTGCCATACTTTTGACCATTCCTCCAACCTTGCCAAGTCCCTTCTCATCCTCTCTCCTCCTTGTGTATCAACCCTATTGCAGATCTTTGCATCATCTGAAAAGAGGCATACTTTTCCTTCCAGCCCCTCCGCAATGTCTCCTATAAAGAGTGCCAGGGGAACAGTGGGGGTTCCTTCAGCAGTCCCACTGTTCCCCTGGCACCAAGCTTCATTGCTCCAAGCATCTCCAAGGTCAGAGTTGACACCTAGGACCAGTGCCAGTACCCGAGCCTGGGTCAGTACTGGACCTATTAGTACTAGCCCTATATTCCCATTCCAGGGTCCATATGATGTAATTACTGTAAAATGTGAAATTTTTAATGTCAAATAATTTTTGCTATGTTTGCTAAAGCACTAATTTGAGCTAAAATAAATTTGAGCTAATTAGCACTTTTCCAGTGTAGTGAATATGGTGCTAACGACTTAGTGCTAAATTTTATTTATGCAATTATGGCTGCATTTCTGTATGTGCAAAAATTAGTTTACGTGAAAATAACTAGTTTTACAGTATCTGACTAGTCAGTTCTTATACTGTATATACAATAACAGAAATCCAGGACATGTTCACCGGTCTCAGGCAGTTTTATAATGCCTATTAGAATTACAATCAGGGTATTTGCACACCTACTAAATTATAAAAACACAAAATATATACAAGAAAGGTCATTACAATTCTTATTTGAAAAACTTCTTACAATATGTCATGACAGAGTTATCTTCTTCTTCTATAGCACAAGCAATAAACAGAAATATATTAAGTTCTTGCCTAATAAAAATTTATAACCTAAGAAAATGAAACTGACCTCCCTAAATCCTACAATCTAACTAAATGGTTATTCCTAACTATCTCCTAAGAGACCTATTCTAGAAACCTATTATCTAAGTTATGTATGCAGATTGCAAAGCACCCCACCAAGTGGTCTTAGTAGGAGGTCTGGTCCCTGCCACTTGTTATTTTTGCATGTTGCCTCAGTTGTCATGTTAGAGGTAAAAACAGCCCAGTGTTACATTCTTGCCATGCTGCTGGAGTTGTCATGTGGTCTCAGCCAAAGGAATTATACCCGACGGGGACACTCCGTGATGGGTCTTCTCAGGAACATATTTGGAGTGTCTCTAGTAGGAACAAAAGCTCTGAGATCTTACAGTCTAGTTAGAAATAGTTTCTCCAAAAAATTACCAATCACATTATAGTTGCCGTTATTTTCCTACCAATCAGAGAGTAAATGCTGTTGAAACCTGACAGCAAACTGGTTTGCTGTGGCTGTGAAACATGACAGCAAACTGGTTTGCTGAAGCTGTGAAAATGTGACGAACTGAGGACTAGTAGAGTTGCTTAGTAAATTTCCTTGTATCTAAATATAAGAAAAGTGTAAGAAATGTGGTTGGCTAAGAGTTTGCTAGTTTGCTTCAGCTTGGATCTTGTCTGTATTACTTGTATGTACAATGATTTAGAGTCTTGTTAGGCCATTCAACCCTGTGTATCCACTGACATTACTGTGGCCTGAGTTTATCCAACTTCCTGTCAGCCAACTCCGCCTGGATTATTCCAGGTCACTAGGGAATGGCTTTTCCCTGCATTATTCCAACTACCAGCTCTACATTACTTACTGCTAAGCCTAAATTACTGCAAGGTTTTTGATTGGCTAGAATGCTTGTTCCTGGTCTGTTTGTATTTAGACTCAGGTCATGGGGCAGTATTGCCCTGGTCTCAGAGCCCTTCCATGTGGGGATTCCTTTGATTGTCTGGCCAACACTGCAACACCTCCCAGCGGGAGCCAAAAGGGGTAGAATACTTCATCCTTCAACCAAGCTAGTGTATTGGAAGTCCTTATTGCAGTATAAGTAAAATATTCCTAAGCCTAGAGAGATGCAACCTAGGCCATGGGTACCAAGAGGTTTCCTCCTTAAGAGTGTTTTTCTTCTTTTCCCTGCTGAAGATCATAATGTGTTGAATAACTACACAGTTATTAATCCGCCATGTGTTGGGGTCTAGATGGTGGTACTGCAGTCTCTTCAGTGATAGCATTCTTCATGGCTGTGTTTCTTTTCTCCTTATGGGGAAGTAAGTCCTTATATGTTCTATCCATTGTTCTTTTGGAGTCGTCTTCTTCCATAAAGTACCTTTGGTGTCGTCGAGTCAACTTTATTTATATCGTGCCCAATCTCTGGAGCTCTAGGCACTTTACAACAGGTGATCAAGGGAACATACAATTTACAATAAATTTAAAATCAGCCATTATTCGGTAAATAAATATCACAGAAATCCACTCATATATTAAAATTGGCATAAATACATAAAATTAATCACTATCAAAAGCCAACTTAAAAAGATGGGCTTTCAGGCAGCTTTTAAAAACATCCACGGAGGGCGACTCCCTAATAGCTCTTGGGAGAGGGTTCCACAATACCGGTCCAGCAACTCCAAAAGTGTGGTCAGCAGATGTTTTAACCATGTCTTCAGAATTGCCGGAAAACCCTCCATGGATTACCAGAGTGAGCACACCGGGCAGCGAGGTGTAAGAAGGTCAGTCAGGAAACCAGGACCCAAGCCGTATAGGGCCTTATAGGTGAGCAAGCTCACCTTGAAGGCAATCCTCCATCTGACTTGCCAGCCAGTGCAGTTTGTGCAAAACCGGAGTTATATGAGCAGACCTTGGAAGGCCCATCAACAACCTGGCTGCTGGTTCTGCACCAGCTGCAGCTGACAGAGGTTACCTCCACTGACCCAAAGTAAAGAGCGTTACAGTAGTCAAGTCTGGACGTGTCAAAAGCATGCACCAATTATGGAAGATCCTTCAGCGGGATTAAGGGTTTAATCTGGTGAAAGGGGCCTTTATCCCTGTGGCAACCTTATGGGTGGAATCCCCCCCAAGAGATTTCCTGTGTCTTTACAGCACTTAAAGGGTGGTAGTCCCTTTAGCAGAGACGTAGACAGTGTATGTCAAACCTACTTTGAGCAAGCAATCAAATATTTACTTGCAGTACTCCATTAACTGCTTGATTACAACCCTGCTGAGGATGTTGCATCCTAGCTGTTCATGCTGTCATCATTCTATTATGTCACCTGAGTATTCCTGTATAAGTCACCTTATACACCAATGAATTAAAGGCTAAGCCTGCAGTTTGGTGGAGCAGTGCGCCCCCCCCCCAAGAGTGGAAGCATCCTTTAGATGCTCATCTTGTTGCTCCATTGTTCTAACCCCCCCCCCAACTCTTTCTTTTTGGGAATCATGAGCCATCTTCCCTAAGGTCCCTTTGTGGCACCTTTAGGGGAGTAACCCCTCCTCCCAAGAGGGTTTCTGTGTCTTCACTGAACCTTGAAAAGGAAATAGTCACTAGAACCCATTGTATTAAGGACAGAAAGAGCATACAACAAACTTACTGTAAGTTTCACAAGCATTCAAACATGCTCCTTTAACTACTACATTATGACCCTACTCTGTAACTTATATCCTAACCAGTCATAGTGTCATTATTCTATTATGTTGGCTAAGCATTGCTACATAAGTCACCTGCTTGACCAGTTAAAAATGTTAAGTTCTAAGCCAGCCCAGTGCTGTGGTGGGCTGAGGTGCTGGCTGCCTTACTGCCTGACACACTGGCAATGTGGGTTTGGGAGTGGATCAGGGTCAAATGGGAGCTGGCCAGAAAAGGGAGGATTGAGCATCACAAGACAGCTGTCTTCCCTTGGGGGGGGGTAGGCCCTAAATCCTGCCACTTGCCTGCCACCTGAAGGCTGCTCCAGCAGGATCAGCAGATGTGAAGGGAGTTTTCTAATGCAGCACTCAAGTAAGTTAACATGCACATGCGTGCCCTGCGTCATACGCAGACAGCCAGGGAAAGAAATCAGGAGGAAAAGGCCCTACATGCACCACACAATCCTATGTGGCGGCCACCTGCCAAACGTGGCCCATGTAATTAAGTAAGTTAGTAGATACATAAATAAATAAATGTAAGCAATAGTTATCCCATAAGTCTATGAGACAGGTCAGTGGTGAGATTTGTGGATGCCAATAGAAACAGAGGGAAGGAGGAAAAAAGTAAGTGAAAAACAATTGCAGCTCTCATCTAGTTTATCTGCAACCTCCACCCACCTTTCCACTTAAAGGGCTATCCAAGTGTCCCCTGCCTTTGTCATCAGTAAGTAATTAAACCACAGGGGACATTACATTGCTGCTGTTCCTTTATTTACTTACCGATGGGCATTGGCACATATATCAGCATTGAATGCTGTTGACACTGCCAGTATCAATCTCTCTCTCTCTGCCGCCCCTTCCCCTTCCCGGGCATGGGGAGGGAAACTGGCATTAGCAGTGTGGGCAGTGTTCAGCCCTGCTGCAGTCAGAAAGCAATCAATATAAGAGCAGAACTTTGATGCCACCATAGCGGAGCCCCTCACTGGTGTTAGCCGTAGGGGACATGGGAATAACCAGTTGATTGAAATGGTGTGCAGGCAGGAGTATTGAAAATATTGGTATATTTACAGTTTTCTTACTCAGGACATCCCCGGTCTCATGATAGAAGTTTCATGGTGTTCCTCTTTTATGTAAGGTTTTGGCAATTCAGCAAAACTTGCCTTTCCTTAAGTGTTGTATACCAGTACCAGAATGGCCCGACAATTAAATAAGCTGGAGTGTTTTGCCAGTTTCAGTGTTCCATTACTTTGAAGATCCCCTGACATTTTAGGGGAAATTTTGATGAACAATGTTCCAGCGCACATAAGCATATACAGTGGAATCTGCTTAAGTGGACACCAAGTTTGTCGGACGCAAATGCGTACTTAAGTAGAATTTGCACTAAACTGAAATTGCATGTTATTATAGAGTCTGTATCAAAAGACGCCAAACACTATTAGTCCCATTAAACACCATTAGTAAACAGACTTTATTACACCGTAGCAGGTCAGTTAACATATCAAATGGCAGTTTACTTTTACATTAAATTTAATTTGTAGTGTTAAAGTAAGTAGTACATTTTCTTTGCTTTGTGTTCTCTATAGCAAGTTTACGCACATAATGTTCAAACTTGAAAATGTGTTTAAGACTTTTTTCCTTGAGCATGGACACAGCTTGATGTCCCTGAAATTCTCAAAGTTTGTGGTTGTCCTACTCAGTGGTAGCCATAGGAGTGAGAGAAAGGACTCATCTATTTCATCATTTTTTTGAGGATGCCAAAATGAGCGGCAACATTCACCCACTGGACATTTGGTAAAGGGTTTGTTTTGGTTAGTGTTTTGGGGTTGGGTTGTATAGTGTGTGGAAAATGGGGTGAGTAGTTTGGTTGTTTGTGGTGTGTTTTTGTTGGTTACTGCTATTTGTTTTAGGCAGCACTTATGTGTTGGCAACTATCTTTGGTGGACAGGCGCTACTCCCCCTCTAGGCTTAGGGACCTGCGGCCCTTCGACTGTCCTCTACTACTTACTGAAATTTATAGGCAGTGTCAGGCCTTGGGGATAGCTCAGAGGGGTCGGGGTGGTGCGGGTCCCTGGCTGGGGGGGGGAGCGGGGTGGGCAGATTGGAGTAGTGGGTTCCAGGAGGCGCACTGGGATGAAATGGGTCCAGAAAAGGGGTCCTTCTTGCCTGGTTCCCATACCCAAGAGTTCCACATTGAGTAGGCAAATGATGCGCTCTCCCATGGCCACTCATCCAGCTTGGGTGGTGTTGTGCAATGCAAGGTCAATTAAGAACAAGACAGCAGTTATTGCTGATCTTGTTGGGACATCTGACCTGACTTGCATCACGAGACCTGGCTGGATGAAAATGCTGATCCTGTGTTGGAGGCAGCAGTGCTGACTGGGTACTTGGTGATATACTACTTGAGATTGTATCGCAAGGGTGGTGGTGTAGCCATCTGTTTCAAGATGGAACTGGGCCTTATCAATTTGCTTGTGGGGATCACCAGGTCCTTTGAGTGTATCATGGGTGCAGGTGTGGGTTGCAGGATACTTCTCGTCTACTGTCCACCCGGGGAAGGGAAAGAATTCCTAAAGGAAGTCATGGACTTTGTTGTCGATATGGTATTGGAGTCCCCCAGGTGGTTGGTCCTGGGGGATTTCAATGCCTGGGTTGATGATGAACTCTCACAATCTGGCCAAGGCTTCCTCCAGCTGATGGTATCACTGGGCTTTACATGGGTTGTTACCTCTGCTACCCATACTTGTGGTCACTCTCTGGACTTGGTGTTCCTCCAGGGGATGGAGATCTCCGACGTGGTGGTGGAACCAGTCAGTTAGTCTGACCATCACACTATAGGGTTCAGTTTTGTGGCTCCCCCAATAGACCTGCCCCTGTGGAGATGGTTCGGTACCGCCCTTTAAGGGATGTGTGCCCTGCCGGTCTAATGGCAGTGTTGGACCTATCTAGTAGGCCGACGGGAAGCATGGAGCCAGGTGACCTGCTACTGCACTATAACAGGGCTGTATCGGGGGACCTGGACTTGACTGCTCCTGTCCATGTTCATCCACTCACTCTTCGTCCTTGGTCCCCTTGGTTTGATGGGACCTTGAAGGAGCTGAGGCAAGTGGGATGAAGGCTGGAGCATTGCTGGTGGAAATCTGACTTGGAGGATGACAAACTGAGAATGATTGCCCATTACAGGGACTATCAATCAGCTGTCTCCTGTAAGAAGGCAGAGTTCCTGTCCGGGGAGATTGCCGCTGCAAGGAATCAACCAGTTCAGCTCTTGCGAACTGTCGACAGGTTGTGCAGCCCAACCTGTATTCAGAATCGGAGAGCCTTTTCACAGGTGAAGTGTGAGGAGTTTGCTTGGTTCTTTGCAGATAAGGTGGTCACTATCAGGTCTGAGATCCACTCAGCATGCTCCAATGAGCAGCGTGGTGGCCAGTCACTACCACCCAGTTTGTCTTGTTCGACTTTGACCAGCCGGTAATCCCTGATATCATGAAGATTGTCCAGGGTTTGCAACTGACTTACTGTAGTTTGAACCCTGGTCCTACCTGCCTCCTGGTGGAGTGTGTGGAAGTCATCGGACCGGCCCTAGCAAAGATTGTCTGGAGCTCACTGGAGAAGGGAGTGTTTCCAGACCCCTTGAAAGAGGCAGTCATGACCCCCCCTTTTGAAGAAATTTTCCCTTGACCTGGACTGTCTTGCAAACTACAGACCTGTCTCTAACCTGCCTTTTGTAGGTAAGGTTATTGAGAAGGTAGTTGCGCTGCAGCTCGAGGACCATCTTAGCACCCACGAGGTCTGTGATCCTCTCCAGTCCAGATTCAGGAAGAGGCATAGCACTGAGACAGTCCTCGTTTGGGTACTTAATGATCTTCTGACAGTGAGAGATCAGAAGAGCCAATCATTCTTAGTTCTCCTTGATCTCTTCGCAGCGTTTGACACCGTGGGCCATGGGCTGCTGTTGGAGCACCTGCGGCTGATCTGTGGACTGTCTGGTATGGTCGTCTGATGGTTCCAGTCTTTTCTCATGGGTAGGTCACAGAGAGTGGTGTCGGGGATTTTTTCCTCGGCTCCTTTCCCCCTGGCCTGTGGGGTGCCACAGGGCTCCAACTGTCTTCCATGTTGTTCACGGTGTATATGCTGCCATTGGAAGACATTATAAGGCAGTATGGGCTGAGTTTTCACTCCTATGCAGATGATACTCAGCTATACCTGTCATTTGTGCCAGATCAGGGTGATGCCATCTCGGTCTTTAACAACTGGCTTGCCGAGATTCAGGACTGAACGAGTGCCAGCTGGTTGAGATTGAACCCGGATAAGACTGAGGTGTTGGTTGTGGACCCTGGTCATCAGGTAGAGGGGTCCCGGCTGGTCAGCCTTCTGGACTTGTGCTGGGGGGCAATCAACTGGGGACCTCTGAGCAGGTGCAGAATCTGAGTGTTATTGTTGATGACGAGCTGACGCTAAAGTTACAGGTTTCAGCCGTCATCAGATCCTCATTTTACCATCTGAGGAATATCGCTCAGATAAAACACCTTGTTCTGCCTGATGAACTTCCTACTCTGATTCATGCCTTTGTGACCTTGTGCCTTGATTACTGCAATGCTCTATACCTAGGACTTTCGGGGGGGTGGACATCAGTCACCTGCAGCTGGTGCAGAACGTGGCAGCCAGGCGGTTGATGGGCTTATCTCGATCTAGCCACATCACACCTGTGCTCCACAAACTGCTCTGGTCACTAGTGCGGTGGAGGATCATCTTCATGGTCAGTTTGCTGACCTATAAGGCCCTACATGGACAGGGACCGTGTTATTTGCAAGGTCTCCTGCATCCCTACTGCCACCCACCACTCCATTCCACTGACGAGGGACTGCAAGAGGTTCCCAGGATCCGTTTAAAGACCTCGGAGCAAGATCTTTTGCATTTATAGCCAGACCCTGTGGAACTCTACCACATTAGGTTAGAGCTTGCTTGTCCACCAAGACCTTTAAAGTTGCCTTAAAAACTTATTTATTTGAATTAGCTTTTTCAGAGGTTTAAGTGGAATGCTGCCTTTTTTTTGAATAATCTCTTTATTAAGTTTAATACAAACAAAGTCAAAGAAACAAGAACAGACAATAGACAAACAAACAGATGCAATCAGGTGTGTAAATTGATATTTCCAATAAGAACATATTTCATTATAACCTTACCTTTCTATCTCACTTAGACATAGTTGTATATCGTTCCCTCCCAACTCCCAGTACCTTCAAGGGCCTTCTTACAATCTAGGGCCTCCTGTAGTGGTGTTCCCATCCTCCCACTAAACTGATGCGCCCAGTTCCGTCCTGAGCATCATGTTCTCTGCCACACTCAAAGAGAAAAGGAAGGGGGACCATCCCCTCATGAAGGCCTCCTCTCTATCCCGAATGACTTGCGTTAATCTTTCCAACGCCAAAGTACGCAAGACCATCTGATGCCAGAGTAGGACTGTAGGCTTGTTGCTTGAAACCCAGCTGTTTTGGATGCAATGACATACCAATATGAACATGGTTCTCATCGACCTTGGAAGTGGAGACCAGTCCTCTCCCTCCACCACTTCCACCCCAAAAAGACAAGTCAAGCAGTCCCGTACCAACGGGCAACCAGCCATCCGGGCCACCTAAGCTACTACTTCCTCCCAATAGTTTACCAGAACTGGGCAGGTCCAAAAGCAATGGATATAGGTACCTACATTCCTTCTACACCTACCACACCTCGGGGATATCGAGGGATGGGCCTTATGCACTGTAGCCGAGGGGGGGGGGGTAATAAAATCTGTGCAAACATTTTAAAAAAGGCCTCTTTAAACTTATTACAGACCATTATTCCCTCTGGCATGTGCAGGACCACTTTCCAGTTGTCATCAGAAATATGCTGCCCCAAGTCCCTTTCCCACAAAGCGTTTGTGTTCCCAGTCAGGTCTGGCGACCTTTGCTTGCCCTGTTTGGCAGCCTTCCCTAGGAAACCTTTTTGATCTTTTTTTACATAATACACCAACTGTTCCACCGGATTTGGCTCCAATCCTTCCCAGCCACCCCTATCTAACCTTCTCACAAAAGCCCGGACCTACAGATATCTATATAAATAGGGTTCCTCCAGCTGCAACTGTTGTCTTACTACTTCAAAAGTACAGAGTTCCCCCTTCACTAACAAATTACCCACACTATCTACCCCTCGCCTCTCCCACTCATTAAAACCATTATCTTCCATTCCTGGCAAAAAGGAAAGATTATTGGCCACTGGCAACAATAGAGTTTCCCCCTACCCCAGCACCTTCCGTTTCTTAAGCTGTTCCCATGCCTCAAGCACCGCCCTCATCAACGGATTACAACTTCCCAGCCCCCTAGTATATAAGCATGCAGTGAGTCTTTCTGGGACTCCCCATTGTTTCAGCTCCACCCAGCTGGCGACCAACGGCCGCTGCACCCAATCTGCGATCCCTCTCGGCTGTACAGCCAGATAATAATTACCCAAATCTGGGAAATTAAGCCCTCCCTTACTCCATTCAGCCTTGAGTCTTCTCAGACTAATTCGAGGCTTTCTTCCATGCCATGTAAACTCCGAGAACCCCTTCTCTATCTGCTTAATGTCTCCCTTAGTTAATCCCAAATGCAACATTTGCATAGGATACAAAATGCGGGGGAGGATGTTCATTTTAATCAAATTAATCCTCCCTAGCCAGGAGATAGGAAGTTGCATTCACCTCTAAAGATCTGCATGAATGGTCTTAATCAGAGCGGGTAGTTCAAATGATATAAGTCTCCTAGTCTCTGACCCACCTGCACCCCCAAATACCTAAAGTCAGTCTGCATAATTTTGAGCCCCAACCGCTTTAATTCCAAGCCATCCTCTGAAAAACACATTTCAGATTTCTCCATGTTGACCTTGTAGCCAGAGAAACTGGCAAATTCATTGATAAGGAACAACAGTGGTACCATGGACCTCCATGGATTTCCAACAAACAGGAGCATATCATCGGCATATAATGCAACTTTGTGCACAGTACCCCGAGCCCCACCAATCCCTCCACCCATTCATGCTGACGCACTGCCACTGCCAGGGGTTCAGTCGCAAGGCAAATAATAGCGGGACTAGGGGGCATCCCTGCCTTGTACCCCTCCCCAAACCAAACCGCTTCGACAGATCCCCACTGACCAGGACTCATGCACTGGGTTTTACATACATGGCTCTCACCCATCCCACATAAGAGTCACCCAGACCAAACTGGGCCATCACCGCGAACAGGTAGTCCCATTCCACCCCATCAAATGCTTTTTCAGCATCCATTAAGACAATACCCACTTTCTCTTGTTCTTGGCCAGCCTGCCATATAACATTAAGTAACCTAACGCATATTATGATATGACTGATGGCCTTTAATGAACCCGGTCTGGTCTGGGTGAATCAAATCCGGAAGAATATTCTCCAGTCTAACAGCCAGCACCTTTGCTAAGATTTTTAAATCAGCATGAAGCAGAGAGATGGGCCTATCTGCTGCATGGTCCATCCCATCTTTACCAGGTTTGGGTATCAAACATATAGTTGCGTCATAACAGGTATCTGGCAACTCAGGGACCACCACTCCCTCCTCTTTCTTAAACACCTCACATAATGCCCCAGTCATCTGGCCCCCCCAATATCTCATAACACTCAATTGGGAAGCCATCTGGGCCACTAACCTTCCTCTGTTGCAGCTTCTGTATGGCCCTCAAAATTTCTAACCTTGTAATAGGCTGCCCAAGCAGTTCCCTTTGAGTTGCCGAAGCAACAGGCAGCTGTAAACCATCCAGAAATCTTTGTATTTGGGCCTCTTTTCCTTTATACTCAGCCTTATACAGAGACTCATAGAAAATTCGGAAGCAGTCTCTTATGTCTCTAGGGTTTGTGCAGGGCCTCCCCTCTCAATTCCTAACCCTTAAAATGTGTGTTGGGTGTCTTCCCCCTTCATTAATCTTACCAGTTAGGGTCCCGGTTTGTTTCCCCATTCAAAAACCTGTCGCTGACAATAAAACCAGGTCCTACCAGCTTCAACTCGCAACAGTGCATTAAGAGCCTCTCTAGCTGTTGTCAACAGCCTGGGTGCTTCTCCCCGTTCCCCCATTGCCACCTGGTTCTCTAATTCCTTTACCTGTCACTCCAGCTCTTCCCACTTGCCCCCCTTTTTTTTATTTTCGCCACATAGGCTATTATAGCCCCCTCATAAAAGCCTTCCCTGCCTCCCAGAAGGTGGTTTTGGTTATATCCGGTGTGGAGTTAGTCTCTTCGTAGAACTGCCATTGCTCCACTAAACATTCCCTAAAGGCCTGCTTTTTACCAAGTACGTGGGGAATTTCCAGTGCAGAGGTTCCATCCTAGGTACCCTACCCGTCAGTTTCAAGATCACCTTGGCATGGTTGGAAATGTGAATGAAGCTGTGGGAGATATCCTGCATCCTTCCGATTCAATTTCTAGGAAGGTAAATATAATCGATGTGGGACCAGGTTTTATGTGGATTGGAACAGAACATGTACTCTCTCGCCCCTGGGTTGGCTGATTGCCACCCGTCCACCAAATCCAAGTCCGCTATCCCAAGCTGCCACTGGCCCATAACTTCCGATGTTCGACCCTTACCCTCAGAGTGGTCCATATGAGCGTCCATGGTCCAATTGAAATCCCCTTCCATGATCAACCCCGGGAATTGCTCCCTAATTAGCAAGTCCAGCATAGAGATATAATACTGTGGCTCATATACCGCAGTGGCATAAATGCATCCAGACGTGACTGATTCTCCCTTTAATATTCCCGAAATAAAGATGTACCTGCCTTCCCTGGGGTCATGAACCACCTTCTTAACTTCAAAGGGAAAATTCCTGTGCAAGAGTATAGCTACACCACATTTATGGGAAGAAAAACAGGCTGCATAACATTTCCCCACCCAGTTTCAAACCAACTTTGCATGTTCTACACCCGTCAGGTGGGTTTCCTGTAATAAGGCCACCTGTGCTTCCACCCTTTTCAAGGCAGTCAGAAGCGACATTCTCTTCACTGGACTTGCTATCCCTTTAACGTTCCATAAGACAACATTTACATGTGATACATTAACCATTATCCATATAATAGAGTTTCCAGTTCCACACCTCCCCCTTTAGCCGGGTATCCCTTCCCGGCACTTGGGTATATTTTTGTTCTATAGTGTACTGTAAAGCACCAATAGCATTCACACCATTGATTGCATCTATAAACAGAATATCAGAAGTAGCAAGAACAGCAATTTTAACAAACTCCCTCTGCCCCCCTTCCTCCACCCCACCAATAATACCCCCCAGTCTTCCCCCTTCATATACTCCAGACTCCCTATAAATCTTACACCCATTACTTATCCCTCCATCTGTCTTCCCCTGCATCCTGCTTTGTTGCCAATAAATGCTTCCTGTCTCTTTGTTCTTCCTCCAGCAACATAAAGCTTCTCCTTCAGTTAACCCCTACCCCATCCTCTCTTCACTTCTATCCCTATCGACACTAATTGCTAACATAACACAAGTGTCCAGAAGCCCCTTCAACCAACATATCGTCCTGTCACCCTCCAACAGTCAAACCTCCCTGAAGTACTGTCCCTCCAGCAGTTCTCATCCCTGATACTTGCCCCAATGCAATTTCAATTATATGCCCCCCCCCCATGGTTTCAGTCTCCGCTGCTGCAGCCAGGAACAGGGTGTACCCTTCAAAGCAAGCTATTCCTGGGTATGTTCCTTGCAGGTCACAGTGGATCCCTCAGCCTCAATCTCACTCTCAATGGCACCTTTCCCAGACTTCCCTTTCTGGTTCCCATCATCAAATAGCCCACTGCAGCAAAAAGAAAAATTATGAGCACCCCCCTCTGCATAGTTGAAAAGGCAGAACTGGCATCCGACTCCGCAGGCTAAGCACACAGAAGCTCCCAGCAGAAAAGGCCACAGCCACATTGCCCTCTCTAAGCAGCTTATCGCCCCCCCCCGCAGCCGTCCAACCCGAGCCAAGCCAGCCCCCCACCTCTGCATTATAAAAATCAAAAGGGAAGGGGACTCTTCTTCTCCATTGTATACAAAAGAAACAGGGAACTGGCATTCAGTCTCTTTTAACTAACATTGAGACCCTCACTTTTATAAAAGGAGAACCCCACGTACAAGTGATCACCCATCAGCAGCAGGTGGGAGGAGACAAGGCCGCGCCTTCCACCACACGCGCTAAGCCCGCTCCTCCACCACCACCAACCAAGTGTCACACCAGACCCCAGGGCCTGCAGTCCAAATGCACCCCGAGTAGCAGGATCTCCAGAAGAAACCAGTCCCAGGCGCTCAATGCTGACGTGATAGGAAAATATATTTGGAAATTAATCAGTCCCGGGCCTTTCAGCACAGCAACAGTTCCTTCTACCCGCATAGTCCTTAATCCAGGTGGCATGCAGAGAAAGAAAATAAATAAGATTTTAACAAAGTGTACCAGTCTATCGAACTTTAAACAGTAGTACAGCAAAAATGGACTCACTCGTAGCTTGAATAACAAATGCCAAGAGTATGTCCATTGCACGCACCTCAGCCCACTTTCTTTCGTAAGGTCTTAACAAATTCTTCAGCCTTCTCCACTTCCCAGAAGGAGGAGGTTGCCCTTTCATGTCAGATTTTCAGCGTGGCGGGGTACACTAGAAAGTTCTCAACCTTTAATCCCCTGAACTGTGCCATGATCACATTAAACATTTTCCTTTTTTTTAGCAATCTTGCAGAGTAATCTTGCGAGATGAACAAGCAGTTTCCCTCATAGCTCAACGTACCTTTTTCCATGTAGGCCTTCAGAGTCGCCTCCCGATCCTGGAAATTGTGGAACCTCATGATGATTTACTGCGGCGGTTGGGCCACTGGTGGCAGTGGCATCACAGCTTGATGAGTTCGCTCCAGCTTCACCCTTCCATGTTTGGATTGTAAGCCCAGCAGTGCCAGCAACACTCTGCTGCAAAAGTCCAGGGCTCCCTCTCCCTCATCCGGCAAACCTCACAGACGCAGATTTAGGCGCCGGTGATAATTTTCTTGGTAGTCATAGGCCTCTTTAAACTCCTCTAATTCTTTCTGGAGCGCTAGAACCTGCCCAGGAACCGACATCACTCCATCCTCCAGCCTGGATATCCATTCTTGAGCCTCCACTAGCCTATTACCCTGTTAGGTTTGTTGCTCCAGGACCTCCTGCAGCGGAGAATCCAATTTATCTTCTAATTTTATTAATCTTGGTTCAAGCGCCACTATTACCTGTCCAGTTAACTTTCGGCCCAGCGCAGCAACCTCCGCTGCAGACAGTGATACCAGGCCTGAGTTTTCACCCGAGGTGACCATTGCCGTCTTCTTACCAGCTTTGCCCGCGAGCTGCTGACTTTTAGCAGGATTGGGGGTCAAATACTCCTCCACAATGTTTTCCAGCACTGGTTACTATGAACAAAGAAATGCAGAAAGGTAATTTATATTTATTTTACAATTATTTAGTGACGTTGGAGCGGAGCTATGAGGAAACGTGGCTGCCTAGTTAGCTGCTCATTAGCGCCCCTCCATGCTGCCTTTTTAATTGATTAGTGTTTTATTATTTATTGTGGCTTGTTTTAATTATGTGTATAAGCGCTTTGATATTTGAAAAGCACTTTTTTACAAATAAAAATGACTTGACTTGGTAGAGAAATTTACTGTAGCAGCTTGATTTTCTGCCCTAGTGTGAGTGTTACCTTCTTCCCCTCTCTCTCAGTATATGTCTGTCATGTATTACAATGTGCATCTGTCATGCAGACTACAATGTACAGTATGTCTATCACATACTACAATGTATGTCTGTCACATATTACAGTGTATGTCTGTCATGTACTACAATGCATTTATGTCATGCTCTACAATGTATATCCTTCTGGTACTACAATGTATGTCTGTCATTCTCTACAATGTACATCTGTCAGGTATTACAATGTATGTCTGTTATGCACTACAGTGTGTGTTTGTCTTGCACTACAATGTGTCTGTCATGTACTACAATGTAGGTATGTCATGCTGTACAATGTATATCTGTCAGGTACTACAATGTATGTCTGTCATGCACTGCAATGTATGTCTGTTGTGCACTACAGTGTGTGTCTGTCATGCACTACAATGTGTGCCTATCATGTAATACAATGCAATAGTGCCTATCATGTAATACAATGCATGTATGTCATGTTCTACAATGTATATCTGTCAGGTACTACAATGTATGTCTGTCATGCACTACAGTGTGTGTCTGTCAAGTACTACAATGTATGTCTGTCATGTACTACAATGCATGTATGTATGTCATGTTCTACAATGTATATCTGTCGGGTACTACAATGTATGTCTGTCATACACTACAGTGTGTGTCTCTCATGTACTACAATGCATGTATGTATGTCATGCTCTGTATATCTGTCGGGTACTACAATGTATGTCTGTCATGCACTACAGTGTGTGTCTGTCATGTACTACAATGTATGTATGTCATTCTCTACAATGTACATCTGTCAGGTATTACAATGTATGTCTGTTATGCACTACAGTGTGTGTCTGTCTTGCACTACAATGTGTCTGTCATACTACAATGTAGGTATGTCATGCTCTACAATGTATATCTGTCAGGTACTACAATGTATGTCTGTCATGCACTGCAATGTATGTCTGTCGTGCACTACAGTGTGTGTCTGTCATGCACTACAATGTGTGCCTATCATATAATACAATGCATGTATGTCATGTTCTACAATGTATATCTGTCAGGTACTACAATGTATGTCTGTCATGTACTACAATGCATGTATGTATGTATGTCATGTTCTACAATGTATATCTGTCGGGCACTACAATGTATGTCTGTCATACACTACAGTGTGTGTCTCTCATGTACTACAATGCATGTATGTATGTCATGCTCTGTATATCTGTTGGGTACTACAATGTATGTCTGTCATGCACTACAGTGTGTGTCTGGCATACACTACAATGTGTGTCTGTCATGTAATACAATGCATGTATGTCATGCTCTACAATGTACAGTATATCTGTCAAGTACTACAATGTATGTCTGTCATGCACTACAGTGTTTGTCTGTCATGCACTATGAGGTGTGCCGTCATGTACTATGATGTAAGTCTGTCATGTACTATAATGTTTATCTGTTTTTCTACTATTATTTATGTCTGTCGTACTACAGTATATGTCTATCATGCGCTACAATACTGTATATGTCTGACATGTACTACAATGTATGTCTGTCATGCAGACTACAATGTGTGTCTGTCATTTACTACAGTGTATGTATTTCAGGTGCTACAATGTATGCTTGTCATGCAGACTACAATGTATGTCTGTCACTTACTACAATGTATGTATTTCACATACTGCAATGTATGTCTGTAATGCAGACTACAATGTATATCTGTTTATCTACGTCAATGTATTTCCATCACATACTACAATGTGTGTCTGTCATGTAATAGGCAAGGCAAGGCAGTTTTGAAGAGTACAATGTATGTCTGTAATGTCTAAAAAAGTATGTCTGTCATATTACAATATATGTCTGTCATTCGGACTACAATGTATGTCTGGCATGTACTATAAGGCATGTCTGCCATCTACTATGATTTATGTCCGTTATGTACTAGAATGTATGTCTGTCATGTACTACAGTGTGTGTCTATTATGTGCTACAAATATATCTCTGTCATGTACTATAATGTGTGTTTGTCATGCAGACCACAATGTATCTGTCATGCACTATAATGTATATCTGTCATGTACTGTGATGTATGTATTTTAGGTACTACAATGCATGTCTTATCTACTATGATGTGTGGTTGACATGTACTATGATGTGTGTCTGTCATGTAACAGGCAAGACAATTTTATTTCTAGTGTCTGTCATGCAGACTATAATGTATGTCTGTCATGCAGATTACAATGTATGTCTGTTAGCTACTACAGTGGACAGTATGTATGTCATGCACTACAATATATCTTTTATGTATTACAATGTATGTCTGTTATGCAGACTACAATGTATGTCTGTTATCTACCACAGTTTGTGTCTCATTCAGACCACAGTCAGTCTATGTTCTGTACTTTGATGAGTGTCTGTCATGTACTATGATGTATGTATGAGGGGCCAAAATTAAGTTTTGCTGCCACCTCCCAACATGGCCAGTGGCTGGGAAAATCCACTGGCCCTACAGACATTCCACCGACCCATTTGATGTACTTATTGCACTATTACCTCCTCAAACATAAAACAGCGAATTTAAAGGAAAATCTTACTGGCCCAATTACAAATCTACCACCATTTAGCTAGTAAATGGTTACATGTGATAACAGCAAGTTTTTAACGGCGCCAACAACAGCTAATGCTCATCGCCAAAAAGCAAAATAGCGATGTGCAGTGTAGCGCCCACCACACATACAGCTATACTACTGCGCTATTGCCATAATCAAAATTGCTTCCCTACCTTTAATATTTATTTATTTATTTATTGAATTTTGATGACCAGGTTGGCCCACTGGGCCCTGAAGATCCCTTTTTCAGGGGCGACCCTGGGAGCAGAAAACAGTAAAATACATACAGTCAGGTGATCCAGGGTAACAAAAGGTTTACAATAACATTACATGCAGTTATTCAATTAGTAGACCATAAGAGCAACCCCTGAGCGAATCAAGGCAAGGTTAGGTCCCAGTTAGGTGCAAGGAGAGAGGTGTT
The DNA here is from genome assembly GCA_016271365.2 of Neoceratodus forsteri. Lineage (NCBI taxonomy): Eukaryota > Metazoa > Chordata > Ceratodontiformes > Ceratodontidae > Neoceratodus > Neoceratodus forsteri. The sequence goes on from CM057452.1 coordinate 406,875,976, forward strand.
TGTGTTGTGGTTGGGATCGGAGGTGAATTATTCTATACCCTCGCAGTGGCAAGAACTTGTCCCGAGCAAATGGGCCTTAAGCCTTGTGTGAAAGTTTAACAATGAGAGGGCTTCCTGTACCAAAGGTGGGAGGGTGTTCCACAGTTTGGGAGCTATAAGAGTGAAAGATTTGCCTCATGTGTGAATCTTGACTCTGGGGATCATCAATAGGGACCGACCCGAGATCCTGAGCATTCGGGGGTTAGGCTTGGGCATGATGATTCTTGTTAGGCTTGGTGGGGCCACCAGGCTCAGCAATTTGTAAGCTAGGCAGAGCAGGGGATACTGTAGCTGAGCCATGAAGGAAGGCCATTGCAGCTGGGCTAGTGAGATGCAGGGGTGGTTTCTTGGGTGACACATTGTCACAAACCTCGCCACCTTGTTGTATAAGACTTGAAGCCTGCCAGCCTCACCCTTTGCCATACCCTGAATTACCGGGGCAGCATAAGTTAATGTGGGTAGGAAGACACTAGAGGCAATTGCTCGTCTAGCCTCTGGGATTAGTTGTTTTTTTAGCCAGTACAAGGTACCGAGTTTGATGTGGATATTCCTTGTTACCTGGTCTACGTAGGGCTTAAAGGTGAGACCTTGGTCGATTGTTAGCCTGAGGTATTTTATATTGTCAACTACTTCTATTCGTTGCCCGTCAAGGGAAGACCGTTTAAAGGAATTGGCCCTGTCCAGGCTGAGGGATCTAGGGCCAAACAGCATGGCTTTTGTTTTAACTGTGTTGAGGATGTTTCTGTTGGATGTGAGCCAGGCCTCAAGTGTGTTTAGGTCCCCTTGTAGGACAGGGCCCAGATCATGTGGTGAACACATGGAATGATAGATGACAATATCATCTGCGTATTGAACTACTGAACTATCCCCACAGTGATGGTTTAGGTCATTTGTGAAGTGAGAGAATAGGAGGGGGCCTAGAATAGAGCCATGAGGAATGCCCTCCTTTATGGGAATTGGGGCTGATAGCTCTCCTTTCCAAATGACCGTCTGAGAGTGACCTGTTAGGTAGTTCTTGAACCAGCTTAGGGCATGGGCATTAAGACCAGTGCCTTGCAGCTGCGTAAGAAGAATGTTATGGTTCACAAGGTCAAATGCCTTGGACAGTTCTATGAAGATAGCAACTGTCGACTTCCCACCGTCCATTGCCCTGAATAGGTCCACTGAGAGTTGGATGAGCGCTGTATCTATGCCATGGTTTACCCAAAAGCCATGCTGTGAGGAGGCTAGGATTTCGTGGAGCTCCAGGTAATCTCTCAGTTGCCCATAAACTAGCCTTTCTTGCAGTTTGGCCAGTGTACACAGGAGGGGGATGAGCCTGTAGTTGCCAATTTGTTCACGAGAGCCACCCTTAAGGATGGGGACCACATTGGCCACATTCCACTGGGATGGGATGTAGCCTTCAAGTAATGACCTTTTGATGATCCAGGTCAGTGGTTTGGCTAGTGACCGGGCTCCTTCCTGGAGTAGCCTTGGGCTGATTCCATCAGGGCCACCGGACCCTTTGTGTTTCAGGGTCTTCAGAAGGTTCTGGACCTCACTCATTTTGACCAATCTAAGGTGAAATAGGGGTAGGTTCAGACTGGGGGATTCAGTGGAGGTCTGTACAGTCCTGGGTGTAGGAAGCCCCAGTTTGAACCTATCAAGGTTGGTAAGGTGGTGATTAAATGCTGTAGCTATGAGCTGGTCATCACTGGTACACTGTCCAAGTACTTTGATTTGACCTTGTGCCTCCCTGGATTGTCCCTTGAGCAGTTCATTGATTTGTGACCAGAAATGCTTAGGGTTCCCTAGTGAGGATCTTTGTAGGCGGGTCAAGTGCTCCTTTTTGGCTCATTTGATGTCAAGCTTACATTTATTTCTTAGGGTTTTGTAAGTAACCAGGTCAGCAGGGTGAAAGGAGAGACTGTATTTCTTCCAGGCCTTATCCCTTCTTTTCATCAGAGCTTTCACTGAGTGGGAGATCCATTTATAGCAGCCTCCTTTTGTTCGGAGTCTCTTGAAGGTGGCAAAGAGGGATGCCACCTTGAAAAGTGAGTCTTGGAAGAAGGCCAGGGCCTCATCCGGTGTCGGAAGGAGCCTGACCAGGGGCCAGTCCAGGTTGCCTAGGTAGTCGTTATATGTTCCAGCTGTAAAGTTGGAGAAGTCACGTACCTTGAGTATCCTAGGAGGGATCTTAGCTGCATTGTTCTTCATAGGCACCGGGTTGTATGGGCCCGTGGGACATTGGCCCCAGCAATATTTTTTGACCTGGGCAGAGCCCCTGCAATATCTTCTTGCCACATGCTGCCTTTCCCTTTCTTTAATTTTTTTCCCCTGGCTGGTTTCTCTGTTACTCTGTGCGAGCACCCTCTGCTGACTGTGACCGCACTGCCCCCGCCCCGCTGCTGTTTAATTGACTGTCAATGTAGTTGTCATTATTTAAAACTGGCGCCTTTCTTTGCCTGCTTGGTTTATCACCCCCCCCAGAAAGTCATTGTGAGTAGTTGGTAAGTGCACTGTGATTGGCCGGGGGAGGGCTTACTGGGCACGATAGTTACGCGTGCGTCGGGTGATTTATTCCGTGCGCGAGGAGGTGTGGGGGTGATGGTTTCCATAATGTAATGTGGCAGGCTGGCCTAGAAGAAGTAGTCGAAGGATGCCCAAGAGAATCTTAGCCGGAGAGTGCAAGCATTCAAGCGTGAAAGACTGGTGCGGCGGTGCTGCAGGAGTCTGCCAGGAGAGAGAGAGTCCACCGGGAGTCGGCCAGTCGGGAGTCTGGGACACCACTAGGCACTGGCAGAAGAAAGTTGCAAGAAGGAATACCAGGCTGAGCAGCAGATTAGTGGTGCTACAGTGGAGTGGAGTGGAGCGGAGGGATGGGGGGAGTCGGAGGAGTAGAGTGAGTGGGTGAGTCGGGCGACGGACACATGAGCATGCTGGGTGGGGTTGGGTTGGTTTAGGCAGGTGGCAGGCCTGCAAGCGGTTAAAGTGGCCAGGTCATCGGGTGGTGAGGGTCCTTTGGTCCAGGTGGCACCAGCACTGAAAAGCAGCCAGCAGGTCAAGGAGGAGCAAGGTGATGAGCAGCAGAGGAGGAGAGCGACAGCACATCCACCAGCATGATGCATCATGATCCCCACCAAAGGTAGGCAGCTGCTGGCAGCAGCAGAAAGAAAGAACTGAACAGCTAGTGCTAATGCAATGTTGTTTGCCAAAAATTTTAACAAAACCCTCCCTGAGTTTTATATCAGGAGGAAACAGAGTAGTACAAGTAAGATAAATTAAAATGGTGTATAGACAAGCAAACAACGAGGTAACAGCAGAAAATACCAGCATTGCAATATTTTATGAGATGGAAGCACATGATGGGGGGGGGGGGCAGAGTAAATCAATGCAGGCAGTCAATTTTTATTTATTTATTTATTGAGGATCCAGAAAAGACCTTTGAGTCAAGGACTCATTTACAAAGGTTCCATGTCAGATATATAGATTACAGAGACAACATATGCAAGTGGAGGCTGTGCAAATCAAACCCAGGTCTGCTGGATGTACCAAGCAATCCACAGCTCATTACTATAACCTTTAGGCTGTAATGTCAGCCAATTTTTATAATAATTGCATTTTTAGGCTCCACTCTTGGACTGATTTGAAAGGGGTGTTGTGAGCATTTCACATGCAAACTCTTAGAAATGACTGTATATGTGACATGTGGCATATAACTGTTAATCCAATACAGTCTAATCAGTTGGTGAGCATACTCTGTTCCCTCCTGAGCTGAGGGCAACTAGGGGTCAGAGTTCATTTGCTTATCAAGCTTCACATCAGTGGAACCCTTTACCTCCTCATATCAGCACATCCTGCTAGTCACTGTATGGTGTTTGAAGCATGGGTGGAATGCATCTGAAATCTGTGTAAGCCTTGGTGGGCACCTGATTATTGTTCTTCAGTTTCAATATCTCTGTGTTTATTGATTTGATAGTATTGCTGTCTGAATGGGTTTTTTATACATAAGAACACATCACTGCTAGCTTACCAGGAGCCCCTTGCAAATGAGATGTAAATCTGATGGGTTGCATTGTCCTGTCACATCAATGCATTTACTGATGCATTCACAAAGTCCTCGGGTAACAAGAGGAGAATCTACAGCATACTGTATGCCTCAGGCATGAACTACATAATCCCTTTATATTTAAAAATTCAGTGTTTACAAATGAGAAAAAAAATATTCATTCTCATCAGTGATGGGAAAGCATTTCCTGATATATAAGGGATATACAATGGTGAGCTGTCAGATAAATGATTAATCTACACAAGTGCTGTTTGACCTCGGGTAACCTCACGGGTGGCGTAAGCCATGAGTGAGATGTCCGAGGTCAAACAGCACCAGTGTAGATAAATCATTTTTCTGACAGCTTACCGCTGTATATTTAATTTATGCAATAGGGATGCTTTCTGTCAGTGCAGGGACATTTGCTTTTGATTGTTTATCTTTGTTTGCATATGTTTGTCACAAAAGTGAAAAATAAATTGCATTTTCTGCTCTTTTTTGCTAATTATAAAAAAAATCTATTAAGGTATCTATAAAAGAAATACCACTCATTTTGTAGATAATTTTGAACCGTACAACTTTCATGCTCACAGCACTATGCTATCTTTTTTGTTTTAAAGTTATTTGCATTTGAATATAGTTAGTACTGATACTAAGGCTGAATATTCTAAATGAGTTGCGGAGTGATTGTGACATATCTACTATGTGTGTAAATCTACTATGTGTAGAAATTATATGTGACTTTGCAATACTATCCCCAAAGGTGACAGCATGGTCAGTGTCACCTGGTACATGCCATTAATCTAATGTCAGGCACACATTGTATATACTGCTGTGCCATCTGCCATGCAAAAGAGGAATTCTCCCTGCATACAGGTTACAGCTTTATATACAGTGGTTCTGAAAGTGCTAAATGGCCAAAGTCGCAGCACCTTTACCATAGTGCACAGCAGTGCATGTTGCTTCCCAGTTTCCGATCACCAAACCAATTCCCCATAACCTCATCTTGTACAGATCCATGGCATCTACTGGTCCCACACCCCTCAGTTGCCATTCTGATCCCCCATGAACATGTTATTCAATGTTCCCTGGCATCTCGTGGACCCCCACCACCTCAATCACTGGTCTGAGCCCAAATAACCCTTTATCTCAATCCCTTGTGTCTAGTCCCTCCACTTACCCAAGCTGGCAGCTTCCATTGGGTGACTGTGACTGGCACAGCCCCTCCACTCACTACCTCTGCCTTCTGCCATCTGAGTGGTGGGGCGTGAGCTTGCAGGTACTGTAAAAACAGCTGTTTCTACAGTAGGTGAGCACTTGTACCCTATCACTCAGACTGTGGCTGGCCAAGGGGGTGAGTGGAGGGGCTGTGCCAGTCACCACCACTGAGAGGGGGCTGCCAACAGGGGTAAGAGGAGACACAGGGGAAGGGGGTGGAGAAACCTGAGTGAGTAGGATGGGGTGGGGAATATGAACTAGCAATCAGAGGTGTGGGGACCACCAGACAGCAGGCTTTATTGGCTAAAGGGTTATTTGAGCTTGGACTGACAAGTCTGGAGGTGGGGGGGGCACTAGATGCCAGGGATCATTGAAATGAAGGTTTTTTGAGTTTGTAGCAGTGATTGGGGGCTGGAGTGGACTGCTACACACCAGGGATCTATGAAAGTAGAATTATTTTGGTTCAGACAACTGATCCGGGGGGGTAGGGGGCAAGAATAGGTCCAAATAATGCCTTCATGCAATCATGCATGGTACACTGTGTGGAGTTGCTAGCTAATAGGCACATAATGGCATGAAAATGGCTCCTTAGTTGCCGCTTGCCATATGTGCTTATTAGCATGCTGATTGCTGAATATGCAAGCAATAATATCCAACAGGGTAGGTGGTATTGGGCAATACCAGACTGCCCAGGGGTGTAATGCATAGGCTGAGGGTCTTATAGCCCCTGGAAGGTCTGGGATTGCCCATACTGCTGACCCTGGAAGGTGGTATTGCGCTTAGAAAATGAGCAACTGTACTTATATGTTCAGAAAAAATTAATTCCTATGTTTAAATTTTAATACACTTGGCCGTTTGACTTTTGTGTAATAAAATAGTTCCTCCACCTGCATTTGAATGCAGTTTTTTTTTTTTAAGTCCAGGGAATTTTGTCTTACTGAAGGCTCTGTACTTTTAGGTTTGGTTACCCCCCCCCCAATACACCCACAGCCACACCAGACTCACTCCAAAGAACTCAGGGGAGAACTGGTGACACCACTGACTACCTTTTTTAGCAAATCATAGGGTGGTGTGGTATCTGAGGACTGGAGGAGGGAGGATGAATGATTCCCCTTCTTGAAAGTGGGAGCAAGACAGAGGCAGGAAACTACAGACCTGTCAGTTTGACCTCAGTGGTGGGGAAAATGATAGAATTGCTTCTGAAGGAAAGAACTGTTGACTACCTACAGGCCAGTGGGGGCACAGGACCCAAGGCACCATGGATTAACAGCGGGAAGGTCATGCCAAACAAATCTAATTGATTTCTTTGACTGGGTGACCAAAGTGGTAGACCAGGGAGGGGCTGTGAACATGGCCTACCTAGACTTTAGCAAGGCATCTGACAGCAACCTACACAAAAGATTAATAAACAAATTAGCCAGCCTGGGAGTGGGTCCCAAGGTGGTAGCCTGGGTAAAACATTGTCTGGACAACAGGACACAGAGGGTAATAGTAAATGGAGTCCACTCCAAAGAAAGGGTCTGGGTTTCTAGTGGGGTACCACAGGGTTCAGTACTGGGTTCAGTCCTTTTTAATGTCTTTATGTGACATTGCAGGGGGACTGGAAGGAAAAGTATGCCTCTTTGCAGACGACACAATGATCTGCAACAGGATTGATACACAATGGGGTGTGGAAAGGATGAGAAGGGACTTGGCAAGGTTGGAGGAATGGTCATAAGTATGGTAGCTTAGATTCACTGCAAAGAAGTGCAAAGTAATACACCTGGGAAATAAAAACCCAGGGGAAGAGTACACAATGGGGGTAGTAACAGCAACAAAAATGGAATAATGATATCAGATGACTTAAAGGTTAGCAAGCAATGTGAGAAGGCAGTAGGGAGGGCTGTGGGTACTGGGATGTATAAGGAGAGGCATCACCAGTAGAAAACAGGACGTTGTTATCCTTCTGTACAGACAGTTGGTGAGACCCCATGTGGAGTACTTCTTGCAGTTCTGGAGACCCCATCAACGCAAGGACATAGACAGAGTGGAGGCTGTCCAGAGGAGGGCAACTAAAATGGTGCAGGATCTGCAACAGAAGCCATACAAAGAGAGACTAAAGGAGCTTAATATGTATACCCTTGAGGAAAGAAGGGAGAGGGGGGACATGATAGAAACTTTCAATTACCTCAAGGGAATCAACAAAATCCAAGAGGGTAGCATCTTTCAGAAAAAGAAATGTGCAAGAACAAGGAGACGTAATTTGAAGATGGGGGGGATGGCTTGGGGGCAATGTGAGGAATTATTTTTTCACAGAGAGGGTGGTGGACACATGGAACAGCCTTCCTGGAGTGGTCATGGGGTCAAAAACAGTGGGGGAGTTAAAGAATGCATGGGACAAACATAAGGCAATTCTTGTGGAGGGGTAGGAAGAAATAGGCTGTTGGTTGACTAGGATCTGCAGCTTATCCAACAGGTAGGGAAATAGGCAGACTAGGTGGGCCAAGCGCTCCTTATCTGCCATCAGAGTCTATGTTTCTGTGTTAAACACTTTTGCCGGAACTGCTCCCAATTTTCTATCATCAGGTGCAGTTGAGACAATTTCTTCAGTTTATGGCAGCTTGCCCCAAATATTTGGAGCAAACCCCGTAAAAAGGGTCCCATGAATGTCGTAAGTTAGATCAGAGCAAAGCTGGTCTAAGCTGTGGCACTGGCACATGGGATTGAAAGTCCTGATCACCAGCCAGGAGAATACCATCAATTGGTGCACAAGGGGCTTGCGGCATTTTCAGGGCTTTGAAAATCCAGCCTCCTATCTTTCTTTGCTCCTGAGACCCAGCATCCAACAGGGGCTGTGTTAGTAAAATTTATATGCAGTCCCATATGGCCTCTTGTGCAATGTACATTTTTTGTGCTAAAAATGTGTGCTGTATTAACTGCTTTTTTTATTTGATGTAACCACCCACATTATGATACAAGGTGCTGTACTCCCATAGACACCTGGTGGCGGTGGATTGACTTCTGACCCCCAGCCCATGGGGCAGGGCTCTGACCCCAGAACCCCGATGGTTTACCTCTGACCCCTGGCCAGGGGGTGGGCCTTGACCTCTGACCCCTGGGCCCCACCAAAAGTTTTACAAACCCGGCTCCTCTGTTGTTCTTCCATATACAGAAAATAGGGGAGTGGTCACTAATAGTGTTAGCTAATATCCCTGCTTTCTGTATGCTGAGGGGGTTAGATACCAGAGCCCAGTCAAGAGTGGTATGGTTCCCCATTTTGTAATTGAGCCTGGTAGGAAGAGAGATGACCTGTTCCAGGTTTGCATCATGGATAACTCCCTTGAGGGCTTTGCTGGGGTCAGAGGCCCAGTTCAGATTGAAGTCTCCCAATATTAGGAGTTCATTGGTTAGTTCTCTCCCAACCAGTTTGGTGAGGCTCTCAAGAGTTGTTTGGGCATTCTTAGAAGGGTTATAGACACAACCAATGGTGAGATGCTTGGCATTACCAAAGGTAAGATGTATGAAGATTGACTCCCCATCCTGGCAACTAATTGGATTGACCTTTAGTTGTCTCACATTTAGAGTGTCCTTCTCATAAATTAGGACCCATCCCCCTCTCTTAGCTGCCCTATCCTGTCTGTAGGTTATATACCCAAGGATCATGATCTCATGGTCCAGGATGCGGTCCTTAAGCCAGGTCTCCGAGATTGCAAGGACATCTGGCTTGTAGAAGTTTAGCCAGGCTTGGACCTCATGGATTTTGGGTCTAAGGCTGCATACATTCATGTGCACTATCCTTAGTCCTTTTGGTGATGCCCAATGGGGATCCTGGGGGGAGAAGACAAGGAAATTGTCTAAAGGGGGCCCCGGGTTAGGCTGAACATCTCCACCACGTAGCAGTAGTAGAGCAAGTAGCTATACTAGCTTTTGTCTGATACAAGGTTTTAAGAGGCTGTGGAGCCATCTGCGTACTTCATAGAACAGCATGTAGTAGGAACCGTGCTTTCCCAACTTGTGTGCTATGAGGCATTCATTCTTGAACTGTGGGAGTGGTCCAGTAGTAATGGCCACAACCCATAGGGTCCCTGAGATTTAGTATCATAGGGTCATGGAGTGCTTGCTCTAAGCACATGTCCACTCAGAAGAGGGACAATGTGTATAAGAGGGCCAGGAAGACACCCCTGTTTAGGAGAGAGGCTGGTGGGTTACAAGACCAGTGGAAATTAAGGCCCGAGTTGCCTAGGTTGGAAGAGCAGTTTTCCGGGGCCATGTTGGTAGCTCTGTTTACCTTCAGGTGGAAACAGTTAACGAGTTGGGAATAAATGCCAACAGGAGAAGCACCCTGGTATATGTATGGCGCTGTTTTCACAGTCCGACAGCCTTGCCCAAATGGAGGGCTGGGGAATGGGTCTCCGTTGTCCGTGTCAAAGGGTGAAGCTTTAGGAGTGTAAATTGTAAGTTAGTCACACAGTACCTAGCTTATTGCCCTTTCTTAAATATCACATGCAGGAATAAAGAAGCACTTAAGAATATATGAAAGGCAAGCACAATTCGATACACAGCACTGTTTTCCAAATATGCCGGTAGAGCAGTACCTATGTTAAACTTGTACTCAAGTGAAGCAGCTTATATAGTTAATAATCAGGCTGTCACTTAGCTCTAGCATTCCTAGCTTAAGATCCTGTTTAAAGGACACTATACGATTACAAACCTATACTTCAGGTTATTTGGATGGCAAGCACATGTCAAGAGGACTAAGCGATCAATAAGTAATTTCTAGGTAAAAGCAGTTTCTCCGTAACACCTGTACTCTAGTACAGGGCTCTATACAATATTGTTCAGGTTATCACATAACAGGACTTGAACTGGGTAGAGACATAATCAGAGCTGACTAGAGTACTTCATGGCAGAGCAGATTATTAGGTAGTAGTTGTACAAAGTAGCAATTTCTTACTCAGACCTATCAGTGTCTGATCGATCCATGCTTGCAACAAATTACAATAATAAAATATTAAGGGGCTAGCTTTTGAGCCATCAGGATTGGCAGGCTTTAAGTAGGTAGGGCTAGAGGGCGTGGTATCAGCCCATTTAAGGGAGGAGGAACGGAGGCAGGGTGGGCAGAAAAATACAGTCCTTATTCTCCCCTCCACTATCTGGCTCAACTGTTAGCTGGAATGCGAAGGTAAAATAAGCGGAGGTTTTAGTTCTCTGTCAGTTGTGGCAAGTCGATCGTGTTGGCGCCTGCAAAGCAGCAGGGGTGTTAGCTCCGCACCCTCAAACTTTTAATAATCAACTCCGGAGGGCATGACAATGGAGGGAGCAGTGAGCTCTGTAAGGGCTACTTGGGGACAGGCGGTGGAAGGGGGAGAATGTTGGGGGGCCATCTACAGGCAGGGGAACATAGTAAGGACGGCGGGGGTATGAGACTTAAAAACACCAAGTCCTGAACCCAGGTCGCCAGAATCAAATTTTCAAACCTTAGCCATCACACCAGATGGCCAGCTCAGAACTAGCCTGATCAAAAAACCTACAGATACTATACAAAATAACTACAGAACGTATTGTAGAACGTTCATGCTCATATTACAATGTGCTCTTAATAGCCATAGATATTAAGAGCACATTGCCCAATTCACCTTCGCTATATAGACATTGCTCATATTAACTTGCTAAAAAAGTGTCACTCTATTCACCAGATACCCTAGTGGGCCAATGCCATGTTCAGACCCTGGCGTCCTATCTCATTCTACATGTGACACTTAATGTTCTGCCTGCTGCTGCCTGGGGAGCCTTATAAAACAAGATGATCCCCCTCACCAGACTATCCTCCCGGTGAATACATGATCAATAAATATGGTACACAAATTAATATGTCATTTTCCTTAAATAAGAAACTTACTGTACCATTAAATCATGATGCTGCACCTATGTCAGCAGGCATCAACATCAGTTTCTTGCTTTTTTAGTTTATTTTAGTACAATACATTTATCAAATAAAGCACAACTGCAATCCAAAATCTACTTTTCAGTGGAGCTCTATGTCACCCCAATTTTGCAAATGAGAGAACTAAAGCATAGGGAGGTCAAGTGATTAGTTCAAGGCGATTGGTTATGGTGAGATTCGAACCCTCATTTCGGGTTGTATGCTCAAACAAATGAACTCACTGTCTTTCCTGTTGGTAGCAAAATGGGCACCTGCAGTATCTTGTTTTTAATGGGCTTTCTTTTTTCACCTAGTTTCATAGCTGTGTGGACTGAAGCATTAAGATGCTATGTGTCTTGCTCAGGACCACATAGTAAGTAGTTGTGATAAGAACTAAACCTGGATCCCTGGTTCCTAAGTCAGTGCTTTAGCTACTAGACCACACTTCCTCTCAATTGTAGACAATGTGAAAAGTCTTGCTGTTATGCCAATATAGAGGGTATCTAAACTAAAATGCTCTCCTCACCATTTGTGACAAAAAGACTGCCCAGACCATAGTCCCGCCCCCACACACACTAAATGTTAGGAGAATTCAGGTTGCTTCTTGTTGATATTCATCCCCATCCTGAGGGGTGGGTCTGGGGAGTATCCACAAAGGGTCAGACTGAGAGAGTAGGGGACCAGTTGTGTCGTCACTATGGAGTTGGGGTAGAAACTTATAGATGAGCAGAAAAAGTTTCCAGTCTCGTTGATGAAAAACAGAAAATAGTGAGCTAAAAATTCACTAAATTAAATAGAAAATGCGGTAATGGAAAACTACTGCTCTTCTGCAATGTGCCTTCTGACGGTTCTCAGATAATGATTAATGAAATCTAAGGACTGGGCATTTACAGTGGCAGAACCACTTTTGTGGACTACATCACATTAAATATGTGAGGGAAGCCCCCTTGATTGAGAGTTTTAAGAAGGGTCTGAAATGGCTTCTATTTGCACTGGTTTCCCAAACTAGTTCTATCAGTACCAAGGGTCAGACTGACCACTGCGTTATTTGCAATACTGTTATTTATTGATATGTATATTATTAGAAAAATAGACAATGACAGTGATGGCAGAAAAAAACCAAAGGTCCTTCTAGTCTGCCTAGAGTTTGATCTGCCCCATGACCTATTGTCCATATGGGGTTTTACCCTCCCGGTCCACCTCCCTGCTCCCTTTCCCACTGCTATTAACCTGAGCAACCACCAAACCTTCTGCTCTATCCCAGCCATGCTTGAAACCATTTGCAGTCCTGGCACCCACCACCTCTGCTGGCAGACTGTTCCTTACCCTCTCTGTAAAACAGATCTTCCTCACACCCCTATTAACCCCCCCCCACCAGTTTCCATTCATGACCTCAGACTCTTGACTCTGTACTCCTGCTAAATAGCTCACCAGAGTTCACCTTGTTTATTTCCATCAGGAACTTGAAGGTCTCTGTCATATCCCCTCTCTCTCCCCTGGTCTCTAGTGAGTTCATGTTCAGTGCCTCGAGACAATTATCGTGAGATCTGCGCTGCTGGCCCTGAATCATCTTGGTTATCCTGCTGCTTTGCACCATCTCCAGACTGTCCCTGTCCTTCCTTAGGTAAGGACTCCAGAAGTGAGTACAGCATTCCAGGTGCAGCCTCACCAGTAATCTATATGGAGGCAGTAGTACAGTACCTCTTTTTTCTGCCATCAGTACCCCTTCCGATACACACAGAAACAGATTTTGATGGCAGAAAAGTACCTTTAGGCCCGTCCAGTCCGCCTCTTGTCTCTGCCTACTTCATCACCACCACTGACCCTAGTTGGTCAAAGGTGTCATTCCCTCCCCGTTCCTCTACCTAATATGCCCCTGTGCCTATCCCACACATACTCCACAGCCCTATGTGCAGAACCTTGCACCTTTTGGCACTGAAATCCAGCTGCCACTCCCTTGACCATAACTCTAGTTTCTTCAGATCCCTTTGCATTCTCTCCACTCCTTCCTCAGTGTCATCCCTGTTGTAGATGTTTGTATCATATCCAAAGAGACACACTTTACCCTCAAGCTCCTCTGCAATGCAACTTACTGTATGAAGACACTGAAGAGGACTGGTCCCAGCACCAAACCTTGTGGCACCCCACTAGTCACTCTCCTATCACCTGAGTGGCTACCATTTAACACCACCCTATGCACCCTGTACTTTAACCAGTTTGATGCCCAGCTTGTCATTTTCTCCCCCACCTCCATGCTGCTTAGTTTTTTAACTGGCCTCCTGTGCAACATAGTGTCCAAAACCTTATTGAAGTCCAGATAGGCCATGTCCACTGCTCTCCCTTGATCCAGCTTCCTAGTAACCCAGTCAAAGAAATCTATGAGATTAGCTTAACATGACCCCCCGTGAAACCATGCTGCCAGTGGTCCAGCAGCCCTTTTGCCTCCAGGTGTTCCGAAAGCCTCTCCTTCAGTAGTGTCTCCATTAAATTCCCCATCACTGATGTGATTCTGACTGGCCTGTAGTTGTTAGCATCCTCCTTACTGCTGCTTTTGTGCAGAGGGACCACACCACACTGGGCCTCCTCTAGTCCTCTTGAACCCCCCCCCCCAGCATTCTATTAACCTTATTATTGCCCTTCTTACGCTGGCTTGATTGTTTGAGGAAGTCATTAGTGATGACTCCAATGTACTTTTCCCCTGTTGTCATACTCAGCTTAACCCCTCTCCTCCTCTCCAGTACGCTGTCCTGCTTTCCCCCCCTGTTGCATAAACATGCATTTTTCTGGTGTTGAATTTCAACTGCCAAACCTCAGACCACCTCTCTAGCCTTTGTAGATCCCTCTTCATCTCCCTGATCCCTTTGTCACCATCTGCTTTACCACAGAGTTTTGTGCCATGTGCAATTTGCTGTCTTTCCTTCAACCAGTTTTCTATCCCTCTAACCATGTCCCTAGCTGTGCACAGGTCCTCCAACTTCTTCAACAGTCTCCTGTGTGGCACCGAGTTGAAAGCCTTGCTGAAACTGAAGTAGTGTAAATCCATAGCGTGACCCTTATCTACACCTTTGTTACCCAGTTAAAGAAAACTATCCGGTTGCTCTGACAAGACCTCCCCACAACAAACCCATGCTGTTTACTATCCTGTAGACTGGTAGTCCATGAGGTCTTCTTTGATAAGTGACTCCATCAGTTTACCCACTACAGAAGTAAGGCTGATAGGCCTGTAATTCCCAGGTTGCTCTATGCCCTCCCCCTCACACATCTTGTGTAGAGGGACTAAGTCCACTACCCACCAGTCTTTTGGAACCACCCCATCTGAATGAAGCTATTGAATAGCATTACTAGGAGTTCAGCCAGTTCCACAACCAATTCCTTGAGCACCCTTGGGTGCATCCTACCCAGCCCTGAGGCTTTCTCTATCTTCAAGCTGCTTCTGGACCCTTTCTCTGGTAAATACTGGCTGCCTCATTCCAGAAAAGCCCCTGACAGCTATTTTGATGCCACTTTCAGGTAGGAGCCCACTGTCTTCCTTTGTGAAGACAGAGCAGAAGTGATCATCAAGGATAGCTGCTTTTTGTTCATCTTCCTTCGGTACACTCCCTCCATTGTAGCCTACCAATACCCCTCCCTGCTTCATTTTGTCCTTAATATATTTGAATTTTTACTCACCATTGACCCCCTCCGCAACATGTAACTCCGTGTCTGCCTTTGCCTCTCTCTTTGCTTCCCTAGTTAACTTTAATTACAGTGGCTGAATTAATGTTAGTGTAGTTCAGAAATTCCTGTGCTGCTCTACTTATTCGTATCTGTAAGGTGTCTTCAGCCTGTGGGACAGGGCATTATTAAGTAGAATACTTACTTGCTTACACTATCCTAGAGTAGACTGCACAGAAAATTAGATCACAGCACTGGACAATGACCATTAAAAAAAGAGATCAATAAGTCTGGCTTTCAGATCACCAGTGAAATTAATTTGGCAGGACTCAGATTAACAACTGGTGGATGCCCCACAATTTAACAACAGATGATTTTGGAGACGACAAATAAAATATACATATATAGAAGACTAAGAACCTCAGTGCACAAGCACTGAGGTAATGGTTACCCCAACGGGCATTTGGCCGGGAAGCCAAGTTTCAAAGAAATACAAAATCACACGTGCCCCCACAATGCAAAGCATCATAGGCTGCATATGCAAATCACCACAGAATATTATGCTGGTTCAATTTTAAGCAGAAATGCATGGTGCCGAAAGGTAAAACTGGGTTTCGTTTCTGATGTTACAGAATATAAATATTCTGTTGCCAGTTGCCCAGGTCTGCAAATGGGCTGTCTCCCAATAAACTTGCCACGTTAACAAATCAGTAAGGTTTATTATGCAACTTATAGCATGCTGCAAGCATACAGGCTCTCATATAGAACTGCAAGCCTGGGAGTAAAGATCTGAACCAAAGAATTTGTGCAAAATGGTAAGGTGCTATAGCAGACAGATCAGGAACAAGAAATTGAAGTTACCGTAAAATAAATCCTTGAACTGCCTAACGGTAGCCATAGCTTCAGTAAACAAGCAAACAAGATTCCTGGCATTGCTGCATGACTAGATTAAAGTCCAAGGACAACAATACAGTAGTGCCATATGAGGCTCTGGTTACACCTCACCTTAAGTACTGTGCAGAGTCCGAAACTGGAACTGCACCACTAGTCACATGCTGGTAGACTTTGTACTGGTACACTAAGCAAAGACTGGAAATAATGGCCCGCACACCCAGATTTTCTTCAATATAAAATAATTTTATTTTCATAACATCCAGACCAACAATGTCCTACATTTCGGGAATACCCTTCATCAGGCTGACTGGTTATTAACTTATACTCTTTCTTTCATTTTAGGTTAACCATCAATGTACTTTATAGTTTGTGCTTCCCCTTAGGTGCTATATATCAACTCATATTTTGAAAATGTATCCCGTCTTTAAATAGATCCTTCAGTAAGTGTGTCTCTTTCAAAAGGAGAAGCGGACAAAAGAAAGAAAGATGTTATGAAAATAAAATTATTTTGTATTGCAGAAAATCTGGGTGAGCGGGCTGTTTTTTCAGATTTTTGCTGAGTATGCTTCAGCTCTTGATTGGACTATGGCCACTCCCCTTAAAGTATGCTTTCCTTTTTGTCTGCTTCTCTGAGGTTTGACTGGATCTGAGTTTTTGGTCTTTAACCAGACTTTGCATCAGTAAATGTTTTTCTTGATTAGACTTGCTGACTTTTATTGGCAGTGTAACATTTCAATAATAACACAGTTAGGCCAGTGCATTTTCCCAGCCACTAGCCCTGCTGGCTGCTCAGATTTCCTGCCTCTTTCTAGCAGATGGAGAAGCGAACCACTCATAAATAGTGGAAGCCCTCTGTGCCCTTGAGAATCTTAATTTCTACTCCTGTGGTGTGCAGTACTGGTCACCATTCTGTATCCCTCTGAGGATATACAGTAATTGCTCCAGCAGAGCCACAGTGTAGTAAACGGTAACAAGACTTATACCAGGGGTTGAAGTTTCAAGGACCCATCATTCTGCAGAAGGCATTACTGAGACATGTTTTTGCCACAGTGATACCATATTTAAACAAGCATTTGTTAATGCCAAATGTTGTCTCGCTGGCATTGGCATTGGTAGTGCCAGAGCTAGAGATGCATAATAGGAATGGCAGTGAAGTATTGAAGTGACACCAACCCCACCACCACCCTGTAGAGAGCAACAGGCATTGGGGTGTGCCTTTGGGTCATCAGCTATAACGCTTATGCCATTGTACCTCACCCTACCCTGTACACACTGACAAGTGTCGTGGTGTGCTTTGGGATCTTTGGGATCATACTTACCCAATTCCATAAGGAAATACGCTGATGTGGGTGCAGTATAGGAGAATGGGGTGAATTTTGTGGCCGAACAGTGCAAGGCACACCACGATGCCTGTCAGTGGCTGCAGGATGGGGGTGGAATGGTATAATTATTACATCCGTTGATCCCAAGTTGCACCCCTGGCACCTGTCAGTCTGTACTGGGTTGGGTGCTATAGTTGGAAACCCTAACACCATAGGCGTGCGGTGGTATTTTCACTCCAAATTTTCAGCATGGGCTGTTTGTGAGCCCACCTCGTGAAAAGTGGCACAATCAGTTTGTTAGCTGAAAGGTGGTTTTGCACAGTGGCTATGCCATTTGGCGACACGGGGGAAAACACATTTCAGGCAGGATGTGGAGGATGACAACTGTATTGTTCAGGAAGAGGCATAAAAAATGGCAATGTTGAAAATGTCGAGTGAAAATAAGCAAAATTGGTGAAGTCATGAGCATGTATAGAACTCGCGCACACATCTCAGAATCCAATTGTTTTGGGAGTTTGTCACCCACATTTTTAACATAGGCATTCTGGGACCTCCCTCATGAACAGTGGTGCTGTGATTTTGTTAATCTGTCCAAAAGTTGATTTCCACAGCAACTACACCATTGTGTGCCACAGGTGTGGAAACACATTTTGGGCAGGATGTGAAAAATGACAGCTGTACTGTTCATAAGGAGGTGTGAAAAAATGCCAGTGCTGAAAATCTGGCATGGAACTATTGCAAATCTGTGAAGTTACAAGTGTGCATGGAAGCTGCGCAACACACGCTTGTAACACAGTCATTTTATGGACTTTCAGCACCAAATTTTCAACATAGGCATTTTAGGACCCCTGCTCATGTACAGTGTCACTGTCATTTCCTCAAACTGTCCCAAAAAGTGATTTCGCACAGTGACCATGCTATTCTGTGCCGGATGTGTGAAAAGACATTTCGGCCCAGATATATAAAATGACAGCTGTACTGTTCATAAGGAGGTGTAGAAAAATGGCAAGTTTGAAAATCTAGAGTGAAAGTATTACAAATTTGCGAACTTATGGACGTACGTGCAAACTCCACAACGCACACTCGTAACTCAGTCATTTTATGGAATATCGTCAAGAAATTTTCAACATAGGCATTTTAGGACCTCTGCTCATGAACAGTATCACTGTCATTTTCATACTCTGTCCCAAACACTGATTTCCCACAATGACCATGCTATTCTGCGCTGGAAGTGCGAAAACACATTTCGGCCAGGATGTGAAAAATGACAGCTATACTGTTCATAAGAAGGTATGGAAAAATGCCAGTGTTGAAAATCTGGTGTAAAAATATTGCAAAGTTATGGTTAATGAAAGGCAGCAACAACTACGTTATGCATGCTCATAAAACAGTCATTTTGTTTATTTTTCCACTAAATTTGTAACATAGGCTTTTTGAAGCCCACCCTCATGAATACTGGCACTGTCATTTCGTTATTTGGTCCCAAAAGGTGATTCCACGCAGTGACCGTGAAATCCCTTCGCTGAAATAACGCCATGACAGTGGCAAAATTCATGAGGAGGGTCCTAAAACCTATGTTGAGAATTTGTGCCAAAATTCCAAAACATGCCTGAGATATGCATCAAAGTTGAAAAACCTATTTTTGCCATTATACAGCTTACCGCATTTCCTCAGTTCGTGGTCGGCTTTGAAGACTGCAAACATGTTCTCGTCGTCCACCAAGATCATCGTGCCAGACTCCAGAAAGGCATGGGGTAAGAGGTGTGGGAGGCAGGTGCGAGAGGGTGGGTGCAGGTTGTGGGAGGGGCAAGGAGATGGCGAGGGGCCGTCTTCTTTTTTACAGCTTAAAAAAAATTGTGAGACTTTTTTTTTTTTGCAGGGCATTTGGCACACTGGGGTGGGCTCCCAGTGTGCTATCTAAGTCTGTTTTGGGGGGATTCTGTAGCTGACGGGAGATTGGGCACCCCCATCGGCACATACTGAGGGGTGGGGCATGAGCAGTGCAGTTCTGGAGACCCAATCTCCGCAAAGACATAGACAGGATGGAAGCTGTCCAGAGGAGGGCAACTAAAATGGTGCAGGGTCTGCACCGGAAGACATATAAAGAGAGACTTAAGGAGCTTAATATGTATAGCCTTGAGGAAAGGAGGGAGAGGGGGGACATGATAGAAACTTTCAAGTACCTCAAGGGAATCAACAAAGTCCAACAGGGTAGCATATTTCAAAACAAGAGGTGTGCAAGAACAAGGGGGCACAATTTGAAGATAGAGGGGGGTCGGCTCAAAGGTAATTTATGGAAGTATTTTTTCACAGAGAGGGTTGTGGATGCATGGAACAGCCTTCCGGAGGAGGTTGTGGAGTCAAAAACAGTGGTGGAATTCAAGCATGCATGGGACAGTCATAAGGCAATTCTAGGGGGTTGGGGCAAAAAGAAGTAGGCTGCTGGTTAACTAGGATCTGCAGCTTATCCATTAGGTAGGGAAATGGGCAGACTGGGAGGGCCAAGCGGTCCTTATCTGCCATCAAATTCTATGTTTCTATGTTTCTATGAGCCAAGGGGGACTGGGCACCCCCTCGGCAAGCAACAATGGGGGGGATACATTATGCCAGCGAGTGGGCTCCTGTTGGAAAAACATAAGGTTGGGGATAAATGTCGACGAAGCATTGGGGGCCCCCATCGGCAAAGAAAACTGTTGGGGACATGCTGAGGGGGGATTGGGCACCCCCTCGGCATACATTCTAAATGGGAGGGGGCACATTATGCCATTGGGGAGTGGGCTCCCCTGTTGGCATTGTGACAGGCAGCGGCAGCAGTCACTGACGCCATGTTGCCTGCACGTCGGGGAGGCATGTTGTGGTCACGTTGCATGAGAGCTTCACTCTCATTGCAGTGGACCTTTTCTTTGTTCTGGTGGCCACAATAGGGATGCGTGAGGTCACTGCCTGCTGCTTGCTGATTGGGGAATTAGGGACACACCTTCTGATGTGTGCCCTGCATTTGCCCAACAAAGACCGCGCCTCCAAATGTGCCACTACCACAAGATGTTGGCTGGCAAGCTTTTGGTATCTTCCTCCTCAAACAGAATATTTTTTTAACTGTGTGTTTCCCCTATGCATGGGATTATGGTCTCAGAAGAAACTTCTTCCTGCAACAGTAACAAGAACCATCACAATATAGATGGCACCATTGAAACTGCCCTTATGTGGATAGCCAGGTGGTGAGTTGCTAGGCTGAGGTTAGCCTGCACTCCCTAGGCTCACATGCCTGACACCATCTGGGCATGTTGTGGAGGTAACGTGCTTGGCTTCAGAGGAATGACTGCATGGTCAACATGGACTTCGCACACCATAGTTCAATCACAGAGTGGCTTTGATGTTGACCATGAGGGTAGCCTCTCACCTGCTTCCCAGAACCAAGCAGAAAAGAGTGTTAAACATTTTTCCTTAACCTGGGAAAAGATTAGCACCTGTGAGATGCATAAATTGTTTTTAAGATTAGCTAGAGACTGCAGGGCTTTTAGAGAGGAACAAAACTATCCCATTATGAAGCAGCACTAAGACGTTGGGCTTATTTTCATCAGAGGAACATAGACTTCATTTCCTTCTTTCATACATGCCATGGCTAACCAGCTGGAGCCTCCTTCAGCTGCTGCCAGTGCCACCTACTGGACATCAGAGCTCCTTCTGGCGTAATCCTCTGGGACCCTAGAACAACCACTACACATCACTTCATTGCTCCTCCAGTTTGCTCAGCAAGACAAGGTCCAGCACACTGCTCCATGGTAGTCCAACCTGCTTATTCTGCCTCCCATGGCAGAGGTCCTCCCTTGGCTGTCCCAGAGGTCAGGAGGAAAGAACCAGATTTGGTCATGAGGGGAGGGCGGAGCTTCATTTATTGCACTGGCAGTCCTCTTCCTCTTTCTATCTCACCTACCATGAGAACACATGCGTCTTTGGGTGCTGGCAAGCTGGACATGCCTTCATCTGTGCTCTCTCCTTACTGTGCATGCTACAGGGTCCCAAAACTGCACACCACACAAGGTCACACCAGCAATGGAAATAAACTGGGCTGCATAACCTTCCCGCCCTGGGGGATACCATTCTCTTAGACGCTCAGTCCTAATCCCAATGATGGCCCTCGGACAACCCCTGCTTATTCCAGAACCCAGGTCACTGGTGTTGGCATAATAGCCTTTTCCTGTTCCAGACATTTCTCATACATGTTCTTGTGCTTCACAAGTAGCTCTTCTTGAAAGGAATGACAAATGCCTGCTCCATGGTGCTGAGTGATTGCTCTCGCACGCTTCTGATCTGGGTTTGTGCTCACAGCCCAGGACATCAGCAGTGGAGGCTGGTAGAGGGGGAAGAGTAGTACCAGAGAGCATCAGAAACTCTCCTCCAGAAGAGGGAGGCCAGCTTGCTGCATCGCTCTTTAGTGACTCCTGGTGGTGGTGTGGTGGAGATGCATTTGATGGCGTGGGTGGCCACACACCATCAGGCACTCCCGGGCCAGCTGCAGCTAGTGCAAGAGTGAGGGAGGTTGAGGAGAAAAACTGGTGAAAATGCTGTGCAGTATGCCAGATGATGGCCTTGTGGTCCCCCCCTCATGCCAATGTACCTCCCCAAGTAAACCACCAAGGTGGGACACCTCGAGCCAACATCCACGATGATCATTTTCTACCCCAGATCATGGGGCGGCTAACTGCTGGGACAAGCCAGCCAATCAGAAGGGCAGTAAAGGAGCTCCAGGAAGCGCACCTTTACAATGATCAGAGGTGCCCTAGGAGTGGACAAGTCAGACCCTTTCACAGTTTACTGAGGCCTGGGTAGCATCTCTGAGGTGGCAGTGAGGGGGTAGGTCTGGTAAGTAGTGGGGAGGCATTGAAGGCCCAAAGGAGTGGGGTGCCAGAGGGCACAGAGGCAGAGAAACACACGGGGGGGGGGAGGAGGCAAAGATGGCAGTGCTCCATGACAAGATCATTGAATTATTTTGATTGTCTAGACCTTACAATTGCATATCATGGTACTTACTGCCATTGTACAGCATTCTTCTGTTTTTTGCTATTATTGCATATTATGGTCCTTCCACTGCATATCATGGTCCTACCATTACCAATGATTGAAATTAAGTTTTGCAGTCACTAGCCAGCAGAGCTAGTGACTAAAAAAGTCTACAGGCTGTGCAAACATTTCGCTGGTTCAAATGATTTACTTACTAAAAGGTAAACTCTTCCAATACTAGTTAGCAGATCTAGTTATGGAATAATTTACTGACTCAATAAAATGTTCATCAGCATTTTGACACTGTGTGAGTGCCAGTTTCTAACTCTGCATGGCATATCTCGATTTTGCAATTGCATATCATGATCCTGTTATTGCCGGCTATCATGATCCTGCCATTGCCTATAACAAACGCACCATTGCATATCATGGTCCGACCACTGCACCTTATGTTCCTACAATTGTGTAGCATGCTCCTACTGTTGCCTATCATGGTTTTATTGTTACATAGTGTGATACTATAATTACATACTATACAATGGCAAGAAAAATTCTTGGAAGCTGATTGGCTGCTGATCCCTAGACACAGTAATGTTATTAGACAATAACATCACTGTATCTAGGGCAGACATGGAGATAACCGCAGAGCAGTGAACAAAATCCCTCCCTCCCCAAGCCACCACTGAGCCAACACGGCCGATGGTTATTCACACACTATCTTAACCATCAGGGCCCCCCTCCTCCCAAACACCAGTTACATCCCTCGCTCCCCAAAAAACTGAAACATTCATTCAAAATTTTGTAATTGAACACACTCTTGATGTGTGTGACAGTGCGAGTGGCTTCACTGTCCCTGCCTGGAGCTCACGCTCACTCCTCTGCACTTATCCATATAGAACTGCAGCCCGGATTAGCCACAGCGAACGTATTCCTCACTCCTGCACTGAAGAAAGCAGCCACACTTTAAAAAGCAAAAAAAATAAATAAAAATAACATTTTTCTCATGAGCATTATTCCCTGCTGCTAAAGGCTTTCACTATCAGCACGTGCCCCCTCGGTCATTTCACCGAAAAGCCACAGGCAGTGGCTGTAACTAAAACAAAAGAAATATACTTCTTTTTTTGTTGTCGTCTCCCACAAATAGTTGCAGCAACATAACTCACTTCTGCAGCCTCAGGTAAACATCCTCCGTTCCCACTGTCCTGCTCCATATTGCGATCGGGTGTGCACTCCACACACTGCCTGTCCTGTATGAAGTAACAGCTGCGGTATCCACACTAGTCTCTCTGGGTACACAACAGACCCAGGTGACATAGGGGTATAGGATCCAGGCAAAAAGACAAAACTAAACCGTGACCTGAAAATTCAGTTGCTGAGATGGGGGAACATAGTATTAGTTCAGTTACATAAGGGATGACATGTGTCACAGCTCCACCTACTGGAGAAACACAAAAAGGAACTCTTTTTTTGTTAAATATGCATCCACACATAAAATGTAGATACAAACTGTTTTAAAAGTCAACTTATTTTCCTTTTTTAAGTTTTGTATAAACGAGCCATTGTATAATAGCAATAAGGCACTCCAGAGATGTGCGTTATTGTGTAATAACATCACTCCTGGGGTGGTGGAAGCACTTGGCTTCGCCTTGTGTTTCAACCCACCCCAGGAGTGACGTGATAACATAATAACACACACCCTGTCATGCCTTATTGCTTAATTATTGTACTACCACTGCGTACCATGGTCCTACCATTGCAAAGTATATCATGGTCCTATCATTGAGTATCATAGTCCCGCCATTGTACAACATATCATAGTCCTATCACTCCAGATCATGGTCCTTCCATCATATATAATGGTGCTACCATTGCCCATCATGGTCTTACAAAACTCATAGAACTGTGCACTCAGGAACAAAGTAATTTTCTGCATAAACAAAAAGTTTATTTGACAGATGCAAAAGTGCTGACACCTAACAAGATACTACCCTGAGAGCACAGACCAAACTTTCTTAATGCATTGGGTTGCAGTAACCCTTCCTCAGAACTCCTGGAGGAAAGTACAACCAGATATATAGAGGAGTTTGGTCTGTACTTATAGGGCAGGATCTTGTTAGGTGTCGTGCACTTGTGCATCTGTCAAATAAACTTTTTCCTTTATGTAGCAAATTAACTTGTTTTTGAGTGTGCCAATTTATTGTAAATTTAGACTAGAACAGAGATGGAACAAATATGTGAAATGTTCTATGGTGTCCAGGAAATGTTCTTAAAAGATTCCTATGACTGTGGCAACAGACCTTCATGTTACTAGATGTAAAATGACCCTACCAAAGGCCCTGTATATGGGTTCCACCATGCCGCGGCGACAAGAATGTCACCGATCTCCCCTACAGCGGCACATGGTCGCTGACATCCCCAACACCGCCAAATCCTGACCATGACCGGGGATCACGCTGACACCTGTTCGGTGTTCATGCCGCATGATCCCCACAGCCCCCGGATGTATAGATTCCAATTCTGGGGGTGTGTGGCTGTAGTCAATGACCCAGTCATCACTCTGACAACCTGACTGACACTGCGGGTGTCGATGGGATGGTGTGACTGTAACAGCATTGCTGTTACAACAGTATACGTTGTATATGAACATCAGTACAGAATGCCATTGACATCTTATAAGTCCATCCAAGATGCACTAGATACTTTAAAGGAGCATGGGATTATATGAGAAGTTAATTGTGTTTATAATTCACCCATTTGACCCGTACTGAAACATGCAGGAAAACGGAGTATCACAGCTGACTATCGACAGCTGAATAAACAAGCACCATTATCTTACTGACCCATGATGCACTTTGACAACAGTTTAACAAATTGAAAGGACAAAATGCATATTTTTTTTTTAAATAAAAGTTTATTAAGCTTTTATGGTATGAACAGACATGACATACAACGTATACAGATGTATGAGAATAAAAATAAAATATCAATAACACAAAAAGACCATCCAGCATAACGATCACAGGTTAATGTGAGGGCAATTGATTACACAAAAGAGGGAAATACGTTCCAACCAAAAAATTCTCTAGATAATGAACATAAATGCCCTGTTTGGTTGATTGCTAGGATGTGGAAAAGAAAGAAGGGGGAGGAAGCAGAAAGGGTGGACCATTGAAGGGGACGGGGAAGGGGAAGGAGTGGGGGGTGGGAAGTCATTCAGACATGGACGTGGAAAGGGAGCCGGGAAAAAGAAGCTCTGTTCCTGTCCAAAACTGAAGGCAGACGAAGGAACCCTCCCGGGGTTAAAAACTTAACAGAGACGACCTCTGTCTCCTAAATGATTAACTAGCATACTTTGCCATAACCTTGAGAGTGGATTTCTGTTCCTTATCTGCAATATAGTGAAAAAAAGGCAACCATCTCCCTTTAAATTTATCTACTGACAATCTCAGTTAAGCAGTGAGAGAGTCTATCTCTAGGATTTTAAGACAAATTCTATACCATAGATCTAGTGAAGGGGGTTTGGGGGGTAACCAGCATGATGTTATACTGTACCTTTAAGAGCTGCTGCTACACACACATATAGAAGAGGTATCTAGGAGCTGGAGACTTTAATGAGTCTGGGGCGAGTCCAAATAACCAAAATGAGGGTCTCAGGGAAGGGGGGTATTGAAAATACTCTCTACTTCTGAGTGCACCCCTTTCCAAAAGTTTTCTAGCAGTTTATATTCCCAAAATATGTGGGTATAGGTGCCCTGCAGCTGGCAATTTCTCCAGCAAAGATCCAAGGTATGAGTGCCTAAATGTTTGGAGATGACCAGCACTCGAAAATATATATTATTTTCCACCTAAATTCCCTTCACATTAGGGAGGCAGTAGTCCCCCTTCCAGACTCCCAGCCAATCTGTCTCGGGTAAGATGTCTAGTTCCACTGACCATTTCTCCTTGATGGCTGTGAGATGGTCTTCTTTGGCATCACTCATAGCTTGTACCAGTGAAGACATAACATGCTGTTGGCCATTATACTTAAGTAAGAAAATAAAAATCTGTTGGAGTGTGTTACTCTGGTGCGTTGAGGAAGGGTCAAAGCCTATGGAGGAAAGATAATGCCATAGTTGTAAATACCTATAAAAATCTGATTGCCGAAGATTAAATTCTGCCTTTACTCGCTGGAATGATTGAGATGAGCTTCCTAAAAGCAATGCCCCAGGTTGCATAGCCCCTGAATAGCCCAACAGCTATATGCGTGGTTCCAGGTGAGAGATGGGAAGTCCAGGCAGCTCAGGATTGTGGTGGAACAGCTTAATTTGAGCAGAAGTTTTAAGGCTACACAGGCCTCCCTCCACGCCGACCCAGATATCTCCATGAGGGGGTTGCGAAAAGAGAGTTTTTTTAAGTCTTAGCAAATCCAGATGCAACATATCTGTCATGTGTTTCAACAGAGCTAAGGCCAATTCGATTTCTACCCAGTGAAGTGGTGGACTCAGCACAAGAAGGAGGAGTCCTCACATCTGTGCCATCCAAAAGTAGACTTGTAGGTCTGAAACCCCCATTCCACCCCTCTGCCTAGATAATGTCATCACTTTCCATCTGACTCTGTTTTTTTTTCCCAGACCAAATAAATTTGGACAGAGAGATTCGGATTCCATTCCAAAAAGCAAAAAGCCCTAGGGGGCTTGAGTGGAATGGAAGAAAAAAACCGAACAACAATCTAGGGAGGATGTTCATATGGACCACCTCAATTTTGCCCGCCAGAAAGAGGGGGAGCTCTCTTCATTAGTTACAATCTGATCTTATCTCTTGTAATATCTTCAGGTAGTTCACTTGATACAATTTGGTAATGTCTGTTGGGACCCATACTACCAGATAGCTAACCCCGTTTTGGACCAGTTCAACTTAATTAGATCGGGCAATGACAATGTAGGGGGTGCCCCCATGGGGAGGATTTCTGATTTTCCTAAGTTAATTTTGTACCCTGAAAGTTCTCCAAATTCTGACGGAAGCCTAAAGATTTTGGGTAAGGCAGTTACCGGATCAGATACATACAAAAGGGTGTCATCCGCATACATAGAAACCCTAATCTCCACGTCCTGAACTTTAATTCCCTTGAAAATCTCCCCCTGTTGGATACGAGCAGCTAGGGGTTCAAGGCTCATAGCAAATAGGAGAGGGGAGAGAGGACAGCCCTACCTTGTACCTCTACTGATTGAAAAATATGAGGAGATCACCCCATTAGCATGGCTTCTTGCTCTGGGATTAGAGTAAAGATTACTTATCCAGCCCCTGAACTTCTCCCCAAAGCCGAAAGGCCCAAAGTGTAATCCAAAAAGTTCCAGTCTAGCTGATCAGAGGCTCTTTCAGCATCCAATGAAAGGACTGCTTGTAATGGTTCACCATGAGGGGGACCAGCCGAGGAGAGAAGAGTCAGAAGAAGGCATATGTTGTCCTGGATGTGCCTGCCTGGGATGAAGCCCATCTGGTCAGGATGATTCAAACCAGGGATCACCTTCATGAGTCTCTGACTAAGTGCTTTTGCAAATATTTTAGCATCTTGATTCAGCAATGAGACCGGTCTATAACTTAAGCATTTGGAGGGGGTCCTTCCCAGGTTTAGGGATTACTGAAATAAGGGCTTCACCCCAGAAACACGGGAGAACATTAGATTTGTGGGCGGCGTTGCAGATTTGTGTGAGAAGAGGACTAATTTCTTCCTCAAAAACTCTTAAAGAATTCTGCGGCAAAGCCATCTGGGCCAGGGGATTTGCCGGATTTAAGGGCATTGATTGTGTGCTTGCTCTCCTCAACTGAGAAGGGGGCTTATAATTCCTCACTTAGGGAGGAGGACAGCTCAGGGAGATTTATTTTGGAAAAAAACTCAGTCAATTTTAAGTTTTGTGCACGGTTTCTTTCTTGGCGATGAAGCACACTATAAAACTGCAGAAATTCCTCGACTGTCTGCACATGTTGTGTTCTGGGTTCAGAGTTGGGGATCATCTGGACAGATTTTGGGGATATACCTGTCAGCGGCTTGTTTCCTCAATCTCTGGGCCAAGTGCTTGCCTGCCCTCTCTCCCCTCTCGTAATACCTCTGTTTTGTAAATCTTAGATCGTTTTCAATACGTCTCAGCATTAAAGTGTCATACGACTCCCGGGCTTTTCTAAGCTGTTGCCAAGTCCATTTAGAACCAGAGTGCTTATGTTGAGTTTCTAACTGCTTCATGTTTTCTAAAGCCTCTCTCAGTTCAGCCTGGTGGAGTCTGTTTTTATTGGTGGAGTATGAGATAGTGTGCCCCTTTACTACAGCCTTGAAAGATTCCCAAAGGGAGCTAAGGGAAGGGGTGATCTCAGTGTTGTCTTGGAGATAATGCTGAATCACCCTTTTTTGTGAATTCCACATATTGCTTATCATTAAGTTGGGATTAAATCTCCAACACCCCATTTTCATTGACGTGTCCCACCACAATCGAACTCTGACCATGGCGTGATCAGAAATTGTCATGGGAAGGATGGTAATATCCTTAAAGGTGTGGAGAAAGCTTTTCTGGACGTAAAAATGGTCTAATCTTGAATGGGAGTTGGCTGCAGGGGGAAAAAAGTATAGTCCTTCAGTGACGGCTTGAAGTGTCTCCAAGGGTCAATCATTCCAGCTTTGTTTAGCAGTTTCCGCAATAACCGAGAACATGCCTTAGAACTCTTAGCTCCACTGGGACTCCTGTAGTATGCCACATTTTCAACACAGTTCCAGTTCCCAGTGCATATGATTTGCCCTGGGGGAGGCTGGCAAAGGTATAGAAACATAGAAGTTGACGGCAGATAAGGACCGCAAGGCCCATCCAGTCTGCCCATTTCTTTTTCTACTTTATGAATGTGCCATTGGCCTTTGCTCTGTCAATGGCCTATCTATTCATACTCATCTGTATTGCTCCCTTATGACTATCCCATGCCTGTTTGAAGCCCTGCACTATACTCATATTCACCACTTCCTGAGGTAGGCTGTTCCATACATCCACCACCCTTTCTGTGAAAAAAGAACTCCCTCACATTACTCCTTAATCGGCCTCTCTCTAATCTCATGTTGTGTCCTCTTGTCCTGCTATTTGTCTTATATTAAAACATGTTAGACTCTTTCACCTTGTTAATGCCCTTAAGGTGTTTGAATGTTTCAATCATATCACCCCTCTCTCTCTCCTTTGCTCTAGGGTATACATATTGAGCTCAGTTAATCGGTCCTCATATGTTTTCTGATGCAGTCCCTACACCATTTTGGTTGCCTTCTCTGGACTGCCTCAGTTTGGTTAATGTCCTTGTGAAGGTGTGGCCTCCAGTACTACACGCAGTACTTCAGATGGGGCCTAACCAGTGTCTTGTAAAGAAGGATCATTACCTCCCTCTTCCGACTTGTGATACCCCTACTAATACACCCCAACATCCCACTAGCCTTACCTACTGCGTTAGTGGTCTGCTTGGATGATTTCAGGTCATCGGTGATGATGATGCCCAAGTCTCTTTCTTCCCTTGTGACTGCCAGCAACTCACTTCCCAGCCTATAGGTGGCTTCAGGGTTTCTCTTCCCTATGTACCTGATCTTGCACTCCTTTGTGTTAAACCCCAGTTGCCACTCTTCTGACCATTTTGCTAATTTATCCAGATCTCTTCTCATTCTGCCCACCCCATCTGGATCATCTACTCTGTTGCAGATCTTGGTGACATCTGCAAACAGACATACCTTACCTTCCAGTCCATCTGCAATGTCACTGATGAAGATATTGAAGAGGGCTGGTCCCAGGATTGATCCCTGAGGTACCCCACTTGTGACTTACCTCTCTTCTGACTGTATACCGTTTACCACCACTATCTGTTTTCTGCCCATCAACCAGTTTGCCACCCAGTTAACCAACATCTGACCCCCCCCCCCGAGCCTACCCAACTTATTAATCAATCTTCTACGTGGAACAGTATTGAAAGCTTTGCTGAAGTCAAGGTAGGCGACAGCAACTGCTCCCCCTTGGTCCACCACTCTGGTTATCCAGTCAAAGAAATCTATGAGATTAGTTTGACAGGACCTTCCTTTTGTAAACCCATGCTGTCTTGTATTCTGTGCTCCTATGGATTTCAGGTGTTGCACTATTCTTTCCTTAAGGAGTGTCTCTATAATCTTGTCCACTACTGAGGGTAAGACTGACTGGTCTGTAGTATCCTGCCTCCTCCCTGCTACCACTCTTGGGGAGCGGGATCACATGAGCCCTTTTCCAGTCTTATGGGACCTCTCTTGTGCTCAGAGACTCACTAAACAGTTCTGATAATGGCTCTACTAGTTCCACCCTTAACTCCTTTAGTACCCTGGGATGTATGCTATCAGGTACCATTGCCTTGTCCACCCTGAGCTTATCAGCTCTTGTAGGACCCTCTCTTTTGTGAAGGGACTAGTGCACACCTCCCTCCCCCCTGTGTCCATGGTGCTGAGCTGTGGGCCCTGCCCTACCTTCTCTTCAGTAAATACTGAGCAAAAGTATCTATTTAGGATAGATGCTTTTACATGGTCCTTCTCCTCACATGCCTCCTTAGCCCCTTTGATCTTAGCAATACCCCCTCTGGACTTTCTCCTTTCACTAATGTATCTATAGAAAGTCTTATCACCTTCTTTTACTGTTCATTCTAGTGTTTCCTTGGTTTGGGCCTTTGCCTGCTACTGACTTCCCTGCTTCCCTTAGGGAAGTTTGGTATCACCTCTATCTTCATCCTGCTGCGTTCCTTATATTTCCCTGAAATGACCTTTTGGCTCCTGACCTTTTCTGCTGCTGTGTTTCAGGACCAAAGTGGTTTCCTTCTTCTTTTGCACTTCCTTTTCTCACTAACACAATGGGATGTTGCTTCAAGTATTGCATGTTTAATGCTTGCCCACTTTGCCTGTACCCCCTCACATGTATTTCTTTTTGCCAGGGCTAGCTTAACTCTGTTGGCCATCTTATCAAAGTCAGCTTCTCTGAAATCCCATATTTTTGCCCTGGAATGGGATGATTTTGTTCTAATGGCCAAATTGAACCATACCATGTCATGGTCACTGGCACCCAGGTGACTTTCTACCTGGAGATCTGTGATCCTTTCCCTGTTAGTCAGTACTAGATCTATGATAGCCCTGTCTCTTGTGGGTTGTTGTACCAGTTGTTTGAGGCCCTTCCCCTTCTGGGAATCCACCATGTGTCTAGTTCTGGCAGATGTCCCTGCTGGTATTGACCAATCTGTATCTAGCATGTTGAAGTCTCCCATTATCAGAACCTCCCCTTTAGCTGTCATGTTTTGTATATCTTCTAACAGTAACCTGTCTATGTCCCCCCCCCCCGATCTGGAGGCCTGTAGTTCGTATGGCTGTCCCATTTCCTGTTTCCAGGGTGACCCACAGTTCTTCTGGCTCCTCATATGTATTCTGAATTTCTGTAGCTTTGATATTTTCATTGACATAAAGGGCCACTCCACCTCCCCCTTTTTGCACCGCGATCTCTTCTGAACAGTACACAGCCAGGTACTGAAGTCTCTCAAGTGTGGTTACTGGTAAACTATGTCTCGCTAATGGCTACTACATCCAGTTTAGCCTCTGTCATTATTGTCTGCAGGTCTGGGATCTTGTTTCCCAGACTGCGAGCATTTGTGTACATGATTTTCCATTGGCCAGATTTTGGTGTGTTAGTTGTTGGGCGAGGTCCGGCGTTTCCCCTGTGTGATGTATGGGGAGCTGGACCTTTTTATTTACCTCTTCTTTATCAAATAAGGAATGAAAATGCAATCACCTGTTGGAAGTGTGGGGGCATATACCACCACAATGTGCAGGGGGTGACCACCGTAAATTCCTGAAACAAATACCAAATGACCCAAACCTGCTTTCAAAACATTTTGTACTTGAAATGGCAAACCTCTGTGTATAAGAACTGCCACTCCAGCTTTTTTAGTCTCAGGGTGCTTATCTGAGTAAACTTGTCCAACCCAAGCTCTGCACAGTTTCAGGTGTTTTTGTGTGGAGAGCCTGGTTTCCTGGAGATATGCTGTCACACCTTTCCCTCTTTAACTCTACTAGAATTTTAAAACTTTTAATTACATTATTAACACCTTAAACATTCAAAGAACAAACAGTTAACAGCCATAGTCATTCTATAAGGGACACCACAGTCTTTTTTTTGCTGCTAAATGTTTAAAAGGGATGTTCCGTGCTGTCCCATCATAGTCCCTAACCGGATACCACTGAAAGGGTAGGAATAAATAGAAAGGAAGAGAAAAAGGAAAAGTCATAGTAAACAAGAAGAAAAAAAGGATATCCACATAAAATACACAGAAAACCAGAGTACATTGATTAAACTGCTATTGCCTAGGAACCTCGCCATAGGCAAGGAAGTTTTTAGCAGGTCAGTCAGAGTGGAAGATAGCAAAGATCCACTCTGTGGACCGTGGGTAGAGGAGAACCTCCTGTGGGAGTAAAGGGGTCAGAAATTCTACCCCACCAAGGACTCAAACCTCTCCTGGGGGCAGCACCTCCACAGGGTGGAACTGAACAGCCTGTGTCCTGATAGGTAAAATGCTGGGGTCAATGGGGGGCCTAGTCAGGTCTAGTTGCCCCCGATGCTTCCGACAAGATTTGGGGTATTGTACAATTTGGTTTTGTAAATACTTAAACTTTGTCTTAATAATCTGGAGGATAGAAAATATTGATATCAAACCCCAAATGAGTAATATTATTTTACCTAAATATTACTACTGTAGTGACCAAAATATCAAGATAGTTAACATCATAACACAGGTAAATATCAAATGAGTTAAAGGTGAGGTCTTGTCTTGATAAATTTCCCTGAAAAGGCAAACCACCCCACGTACAAAAATACCAGGCAGCCATCATCTTTATAAACCATAAGGGAGTAAAACCGTGGTTAATCTGGAAGTTAAACTTGACCACACAACCGTTTTGAACAGCCTGTATATAGTTCAGCAATCAAGTATAACATGTCTGTTATACAGCCTAATCAGGTAACTGAAATCCAATTAGAAATAATGGTCTTATCCCTTGATGAGCCCTGAGATTAGGACTATAGCAGGAGTACTTTATTAGGCCCTGGACACATACATACTAATTTATGTAATGTAAGGTTAAGGGTACCCTTCCTCTATACTATCATATTACTATATTAGCATAGTTATATTAATAAACTTAAACTAGTATTAAGGAACCAAGTGCTTATCTAATGCATTGATTAGTGTCTGAGGTGGTTTTAGTTGCCCATTACCTGATTCTTAGTAATTTAACCTCCCATAAACAGGCTGCAATCTATTTCCTTTGCCAAATGTAATCTGTGTATGTATTGCCCTTGTGTATATTGTATGTTTATATGTTGTTTGTACCATAAATTGAGAAAAGTTTCAAATAAAGTTTAAAAAAAAAAAAAGAAATAATAGTCTTAGCTTAATTGCTCGCAGTCCCAGATCTTCAGTGACCAGAAATCAGTAAAGTTCCAAGAGCCTCGCTGCGATTCTCTCCACCAGCACACATATTGAAAACATTCTCGATCAGGGTAGGGTGGATCCAAATAGCACCGGACCATCTTGGTGCCACTATTAAAGAAGTCCAGAATGGAAACCAAAGTCTCGGTGAAAGCGTTTAAGTCACAATCCCACCCTGTAAGGTTCTGATTGCCAAGGAAAGTTGAAAACAATAAAGAAAAAAAAATCACAGCGACATTTAACAGATGAATTTTGCCACTGATCCCGAAGGACAAGAGGTGCAACCAAGCCAAGAATATGGGAGGGTGCAGCCCAGAACTTGCTGACCTTCCAGGTTAGTGAGGTCGTATATCTGTGGAAGAATTCCGTTCATAAACAAACAAGTCCAGGGACCCAAAACTGAATGTATAGTGAAACCAGTACAATCGAGGCTCAGATCACTTGTTAGGAATAAGCCCTCTTGTCAGATCAGTGTGTAAAGGCAGTAGGGCATCCACTCTGAAGCTACTTGCGGGGTGTTTTCCCGGGGTGAGGGACCACAGAAGTGCTTCAATTTTCCATTCCGCTTTCTCTTCCTTGAGATCAGGGACAACAATTTGCAGGTTCTCCAGAAATGAGCATGCCTCAAAAAGTGAATTAAAAAGCTTTGGGCTGTCTGTTGTATCCACCCAAAGTTTAGCGAGGTATCTCAACTGGGCTTTAAAAACTTTCTCCCGGAGCTGCTTGACCACGTAGAGGACTTTTCTTCTTTTGGCCATCATTGCTGGGGGCGGAGTCATGGGACATGGTCTGTATAGACTCTGGTGCCATCAAGATTTAAATCTTTTTTGGCTCACGCCATCCGCAACAATTTCTCCTTAATTGGATATTTAAGGAATTTTATCAGAATGGCCCTTGGGGGTGCCCCTAGTTTAGGTTTGGGGATTATAGCCCTATGAGCACATTCAATATCCAGTGCAAAATGGTCTCCCAACTGCAATTCGGTTTTGAACCAGCATTTGATAAAGCCCTCCATATCTTGCTGTTCAACCCCTTCAGGGACTCCAAATAAATGGATAGTGTTTCACCTGGAGTGAGCTTCAGCATCTTCTGCCCTCAGGGTTAATGTGCATTCCCTCTTGTGCAGGTAGGCCAAGGATTTACCGAAGGCCATGTGTTCATTCTGGATAGTCTCTACAAGGGACTCTATGGCTGTAGTGCAAGCTTCAAGTTTCCTGAATATCAGAAACTTTGCTGTCAATTCATTGTAGGAGCTTTAATATCTTGTGGGAGTCAATCCGAGAACATGAGGGACTCGAGTCAGAACCAGAGTCTTCATCCTGAGAGCATGAGATCAGGGATGAGCATGATGGCTGAGGGTTGAGACCCTGAGGGAGCAAAGTTTTCGGGTTGGGAGTACGCAGCTGGGAGCCCAAAGCAAGCTTCTTTCTGGTGTGACCCATAACAGCAGGTGATGTAGTTTAGATGGCACTAATGAACGTCTGTTAAGTAACGATATTTAGTAGGCTATGGCAACTGATTCCACACCTGAGGCACAGAGCTCCAAACTAGGCAGCCATTCCAGGGGGGGTGTTGTCACCGGAAGTCCAAATGCATACCTTTATCACCCTAGATGTAACAAAGGAATAGCGCAAACTAGCTTTTACCTTTGGCCATAGACAGTACACATAGAATAGGTGTCTGTTCAAGTACCTGAATTCTCCTACAGATTTCAATATGTTTCTGCACAATACTTGCCTAATGCTGTACGTCAAGGAAATCTGGTGAGCTTGGATGACATAAAGGTTAAGAGCTGAGGAAGGGACAGTGCAGCCCAATATGCAGAGTACAGTAACCCCTCACTATAACGAACCCTGTTATAGTGAATAATCGGCTATAGCGAATGGTCTGTTTGGCTCCCACCTGTCAACCCTCATTGTTTAAATGATGAAGTTAATCACCGTTACCAGTTTGCCTGTTTGCTGTTTAATGTCCCAACTGGCTCATGATTTTAATTCTGGTTTTGGTTCTTTGTACTGGTGTTATAAATATATGTCATGCTGACTACCTTTACCTGGTTACCTTTCTGATCTCCTGGTACCGTCCACCTCTGTCCGGGATCTCCGCTCCTCTGGTGGTGGCCTCCTCACAGTTCTGAGAGCTAGGTTGAAATCAGCAGGGGGGATCGATCCTTTGGAGTTGCTGCTCCAGCTCTCTGGAACTCGTTGCCACTTGAAGTGAGAGAGGCCCCCACTATAGAGGCCTTTAAGAGTCGACTTAAGACCTTTTTATTTGTGCAGGCTTTTGGGGTTTAAGTTATTTGTATGCTATTTTAACCTAAATGTACACGGTATGACATACTGTATAGGTTTTGTGCGGCGCCCAGAGCCTTTGGGATTGGGCATCTTTTTAAATAAAGTTGACTTTGACTTTTGACTTTTGACTGTTTTGAAAGACAATGACAGATCATGAAGTGCTCAAGATACTCAGTGCAAACAAAGCTGGCAGTACTGGATCAGCTGAATACTAGAGAAGGTCTGGTAAAATTTGCCTCTGAGACAGGCTACAGTAAATCGATGATATGCACATGGCGGAAGCAGGAGGTATCACTAAGAGATTTTGTTCAGGAGACAGACAAGTCAGAAGCTGTTAAGAGAAAAAAACTTTGCCGGGCTGATGAGTGTGGATTGACCAAGCCACACAGCTCTGGTTCTCACAACAATGGGTGAGTGGAATCCCAGTCTCCGGCAGCATTATGAGAGAAAAAAACTCTCATTTTGCCAAAGAAATTTATGGTGAAAGCTCTAAGTTTAAATCCTCCACTGGGTGACTGTGGAGGTTCCAACGTCAGCACGGCATTCAGTGAGTCTGTGTCACAGGTGAGCAACGCTCCTGTGATGATGCTGCAGTTGCCGAGTTTCTCCCCACACTAAAGAAAATTCTGTCCAATGGAGGTTATAGCTCTGATCAAGTTTACACTACCAAAGAAACAGGCTTATTTTGGCATTGTCTTGCTGCCATAACACTACCAGTCGCTCGGAGATAAATGCCAGCAAGGGGTTTAAGGTGAGCAAGGACTGTGTCACCTTTCTGTTTTGTTGCAATGCCACTGGGACACACAGACAAAAGCCCCTATGCATTGGGAAGTTTCAAAACTCCCACTACTTCCACCATGAAATCCCTGTACAGCAACAGTAGGCATGCATGGATGACATCCACAATTTTCCACTCATGGTTTTTTTGATTCTTTTGTGTCCTCAGTGCGTGTCTCCCTAAGAAAAAAGAAACTGCAGCCTAAAGTCCTACTTTTACTGGACCAATGTCCTGCACATCCCTCTGAGACCAAAGTTCACTCTAGGGTTGGCAAGATTAGAGCACTCTTCCTGCCAAAAAACATCATATCCCGAATGCAGCCATTGGGACAGCGTTATAATCGCAACTTTTAAGGAGCACTATCGTAAGTGCCTGCTTGGTGACCTAGTGGCAGTTAGTTCGGGGACGCCAGGTCACTGATTTTATTAAAAGTTTAAATCTGAAAACGATGGTTGACTTGGCAGGTAAGGTATGGGATAATGTAACTGAGAACACTGTGGCACACTGCTGGTCAGCCACACTCGGTCCTGCCTTTGAAACGGATCTTGCAACAGACAAAGAAGAAACTGCTATTGATGATTGGCTGCTGTCTGACAATTCAACAGACAACTGAGCAACTGTCAGATGGAGAAATTTTGTCAGCGGTTCTGCATGAAACCATTGAAGAAAAGGAGGAGGAGGAGGAGGAGCAAGAAGAAGAGGAAGAATGTGATCTGCCACCTCCACCAACAAACACTGAGGCCATCCAGGGGCTAGAGACGGGGCTGACCTGGCTATCTACACAGGATGTTGACCCAGTAAAGATCATTCAGCTTTGCCACCTCATCTCTTTTGCTAAAGATGTTGGTGCAGAAAAATGAGCGAAACAGACAAGGATGACAGATTTTATTTAGTCGGGATATCGGTGAGAGCTGAATATGATCACTCACAACATTGCACTATTCACCATGTGTTTCACTAAGCAAATAAAAAAAATTAAGAAAACACTGATTAAACTTGATTAAGTATACAATACAAGGGGTCCGATTCCAAAATGCTCCCTTGGAGCGATGCAAGCTGCGACGCTCCAGGGATGTGGCAATATCTGGGTGTGCCAGGGACCCTGTGCTAGATTCTGCAAAAAAGCAGGGTCCCAGCATCAAAACCCTGGGTTTGCCGCAACTGTGGATCAGCACCCAACCATCGGAGCAGCTGCAGCACATGTCGCAAGGATCTGTCTCTTCTCTCACTGGCGTAAAACAGGAGAGGAAGCATTGGTGGTGGTGAGGGGGGTAACCGCATGCCCAGAGGAGGTGAGGGGGGCCAGAGGGGCATGGGAGTCATAGGATGAGTTGGTGTGGCAGCGGGGAGATCAGGGATTGGTTTAGCTCCAGGCAGGGTGCGTATACCTATGTCTTATATATAAGGAGGCATATGCACCCTGTCGGGTGCCAAAGCAATCCCCTGCCTCTCCACTGTCCCACCAACCCACCCTATGCCCCTCTGTGCCCCTCCTGCCCCCTCACCCCACATGTAGCTATCCCGCACTGTGTACCACTCTGGTGCAAGGGGCTTAGATTGCCTTCTGGCAGGTCTAAGTGAAACCCCTTGCAACGGCCACAGCGGGGCTTTTGGAATTCAAAATTAGAGGATGTAGCAGCCCTGCCATGCTGCAAGCCCCCTTGTGACCTGGTGTACCCAGATGCAGGTCGCAAGGGTGACGCAGTGCCAGTTTGGCTCAGTGTCTTCCCATTCCAACGCAGTCTGCATACCAGAATAGGGAATGCCGCAAACTCTGACGCAAGGTGCAACTTACATCATTGCTGTTTGACGCAAGCACCTTGCATTGGGTGTAACCGTTTTGGAATCAGGCCCAATATGCATTTTTGAACATCCATTGTAGCAACAGTAGTAATAAAAACCATAATCACAAGTTACAATAGCTCAACCCATGCCTGAAATAGTGTCCCTCACTACAACGAATGGGGAGCTATAATGAATGCTTAGTCTAGCTCCAAACACCTTCGTTATAGCGAGGGGTTACTGTAGTTGGTTGGTGCTCCCAGAGCAGCATCTTGTCTGGTGTCTATACTACTGCATCTGGCAACTACGCTTTAATCCAAGCAGCAAAGTACTTTATTCCCACACCATTTGTTTGAGTTTTGTGGTCTAGTGGATTTACCACACCGCTAGGGTACTAGGTAAAGAAGCTGCTGCAAGAATAGCATGGCAAAACCGCGCTGTACAAATCTCAAAACCATTTACGCGACAGGGGTATAATAGTGTTAGGGAATTACTGCTACCCCTGTTGCTGTACACACAGATGGGGAAGGGTTCAAGTAACTGTAGGTATAGTGCCTGGTACAGCCACTCCCGTGGTGGACTGGCTAAGGCACTAGCACCTGGAGTGGAGGAGACCCAGGGACCAGGGTTTGGTTCCCTGTTTCCTGATATTGGACTTTTTTATAAAGAAATTTCCCCCTCCTGAGTTTCTCCCCATCAGCAAGGTCCACACTCCCCTGGAGTTTATTATACTAATTCTAGGGGGGAATTTGGGTGCTAGGGGGAAAGCCCCCCACAAAACAAAAAAATTCTCATGTGCCCTATTATTTTCTATGTTGTCTTGGCATTTCATGCCAGTCAGTGTTTTCACCGACCTTTTATTTAACTCAGACATTTTGCTTGCGGCATTGCCACACTGTTTTTGTCTGCGGGATTATGACCCCGTGCCCACAGCTAGCACTAGGCAGTCAAATGTGCATCTCCACTCCCTCTCTGTCATTTTCTATCAGTTCTATCACTGTATATCATAGTCCTACCAGTGCACGTCATGCTCCTTCCATTGTATATCACGGTTCTACCATTGCATATCATGGTCCTACTATTGCATATCGTGGTCCTACCATTGGATATCATGGCACTACCACTGCATATTATTTTTGTGCACTTTTGTTTTCAGTTTATTTACCCAGGATAGCCCAGCTGAGATGCAGCTTCCAGAAGGGTTCTTTTTCGACCCATTTCCACAGGACAGGAGCACTGAGTGGTCAAGTGACTTGTCTAAGGTCACACTTTGAGTATTTGACTCTACTGGGGTTTGAACCTCATGCTGCAACTCATGATCCTCCAGCTGCTAGTCATAATCTTACCATTGCATGCCATGGTCCTTTCATTGCATTTCATTGTCCTGCCATTGCATATCATGGTTACCACTGCATATCATTGTCCTGCCATTGCATATCATTGTCCTACCATTGCATATCATGGTCCTGCCATTGCAAATCATGGTCCTGCCATTGCATACCGTGATCCTGCCACTGCATGTAATGGGTACCACTGCATATCATCATTCTGCCGTGGCATATCATGGTCTTGAAATTTCATATCATGGTCCTAGCATTGCATATTATTGCCCTATCACTGCATATCATTGCCCTGCCACTGCAAATTGTTGGTCCTGCAATTACATATCATGGTGTAGAGGAACTGTAGCTAATACCATCACACACTGAAGCAGGGATTTTAACTTATCTGCGGCTGTCCTGCCTGCTGGAAGCAGGCTTCCTGAATAAGCACTCTACCACTAGAAATTTAGCTCTACTCATGAGCTAGATTTGTTGATGAACAGGATTTGACCAAAGTACTTCTGTGCATTAGCCTAGCTGTCCTCCCCTATGGTCCTTGAGCTGAAGGGTCATAGCTAAAGAGCATCAACCAGGGGAAGAGTACACAATGGGGGGAGGTACTAACAACAACAAAAATAGAAAGGGACCTAGGGTAGTCATATCAGATGACCTAAAGGTAGGCAAGCAATGTGAGAAGGTAGTAAGGAGGGCTGGGGGATACTGGGATGCATAGGCAGAGGTGTCACTAGTAGAAAACAAGAAGTTATTATCTCTCTGTTCAGACAGTTAGTGAGATCCCATCTGGAGTACTGCGTGCGGTTCTGGAGACCCCATCTCCGAAAGGATATAGATAGGATGGAGACAGTCCAGAGGAAGGCAACTAATATGGTGCAGGGTCTGCACCAGAAGCCATACAAAGAGAGACTAAAGGAGCTTAATATGTATCCCCTCGAGGAAAGGGGGTGGGGGACATGATCGAAACTTTCAAGTACCTCAAGGGGATCAACAAAAGTCCAAGATGGTAGCAACCTTCAGAAAAAGAAATGTGCAAGAACAAGGGGGCACAATTTGAAGATAGATGGGGGATGGCTCAGGGGCAATGTGAGGAAGAAGTTTTTCACAGAGAGGGTGACAGATGCATGGAACGGCCTTCCTGAGGAGGTAGTGGGGTCAAAAACAGTGGGGGAATTCAAGAATGCATTGGACAGACATAAGGCAATTCTAGTTGGGGGTAGGAGAAAGCAAGCTGTTGGTTAACGAGGATCTGCAGCTTATCCAATAGGCAGGGAATTGGGCAGACTGGGTGGGCCAAGCGGTCCTTATCTGCTGTCAAAGTCTATGTTTCTATGGTTCTCCCAAGTCACACCTGGAAACATGCTTTTGCTTAATATGCCTTTCCTGGTTAAACAATTTCCACTTTCCCCGGCCCTAACTACTGTAAGTACATATTATTGTCCCTGCATTTTGCAGTTTGTTCTGCTACTATCTAGGCCTATTGTGTTTATAATATTCATCATTTTAGCTAGGCCTCTGCTGCAACTTGCAAGCTACTGTGAATCTTTTCCACGAGCTGCTTAGTTATTGCGCGTTTCTGTTTTACAAATAACTGATTTGTTTTCTACTGTTTAACCAAATGTTGGTTGGTATCCTTAACATTCTTGTTTTTGTGTGAGGGTATTTACTGTGTTATTCTTTGACCATCTGCTTGCAATATGGTAGCATGCCGTTAATAGTGCATATACCAGTCTTCTGCTTGTTTTACCTTTCCCATTTTATTTTATTTTTTTGTTGATTTTGTCTCATACCTGGTGAGTCCATTCCCTCTTAATCTTTGTACTCATTTTATTTTTGTTTTTTCTGCCTCGCTTGGGTCAGGCCATCATCCCTTTGCACTCTTATCTGTCAAGACTACTTCTCTATTGCCCTCCCATCTGGGTCTGGTTAACATTACCCTTACCTCTCTATCCTGATTACAGGCCTACTTTTCACCAGAATCTCTAGTTAGGCCATCATCCCTGTTATCGACCTATCTGAGTCAGACCAACTTCCCTGTAACTCACTGTTTTGTTTTGACATTTCCTTGTAATTCTTTGTCTGATTAAGGCCCATTTCATTTCATCTCCCCATCTCTTTAGCTCCCTCCTTCTATCTTATCTTTATTCCTCCTTTTACTTATTACCTTGGTTGTTTCAAATTTTTTTTGCACTTTTTCTCCACCATGCTGTTAACTTCTCTGGCTTTTCTCACCCTCTTCTTTCCTTTCTTCTCTCTTCCACAATCTACTGTTCTTTCCCCCAGCCTCATCTGTTAGTCTCCCCACTCCTCCTCTACTATTCTCCCCTCTTCCTCTCTCCTCCCTCCTCCATTGCCTCTGACATCCTAGATGTCAAATTCTTCCTGCTCCTTCACTTCACCTTGAAACTCTCTCACTTTCTGTTTCTTTATTCCCCTCATACACCCTTCATCCCCCCTCCCACCCATCCAGGCATTATATTGGTTCCTTAAAGTTCCTTGTCACCTTGCTGCTTTTGGTAGCAGGTGACACTGAACAAAATTCTGGTCTCTTCAAAACTCCATCATTTCAACTTTCCAAAGGACTGAAGGTTACTATTTAAACTTCTGAAGCTTCCTCCCCATAAAGTGAGCACCTACAACCTATCATGTTTAACCTATGGCCGGATGTGCTTGTGATACATGAATCCTGGTTCTAATCTAAGGTCCAGGACTCTGCTGTGACTATTCTTGGCTATGCTCTAGCCAGACAGGTTCGCACAAAGTGGGACAGTGGTGTTGCAGTTTACATATCCACCAGCGTCCAATCTGTGCCTGTGCTTGTTGTCTCTTCCGCTCTTCCCATGAGCTGCTCCTCCTTAATCTCTCTCTTCCTTTCTCTGTTTCCACCTCCACCTTTATTGCTTTGTGTACTGTTGCCCTGGTATGTCTCCTGCTTTAGTTACTGAACTTCTTTCCTA
The DNA here is from genome assembly GCA_016271365.2 of Neoceratodus forsteri. NCBI lineage: Eukaryota > Metazoa > Chordata > Ceratodontiformes > Ceratodontidae > Neoceratodus > Neoceratodus forsteri. Next base: position 406,918,659 of record CM057452.1, read on the forward strand.
TATCTGTCCTACAGTAACTCTTTCAGAGGTGAGCTTCTTATCCTCGGTGTCTAATTTCTAAATCATTAGATCACTCTCTATTATACTGGGTCCTCTCATCTCATCCTCACTGTATTGTGGATGCAGGGGTCATTCCTGATGCCCTCAGTGACCATCACATTGTTTACAGTGTGTGCAAGATACATCATCCTAAGGCCCCCCCGTTAAATTTATCTATCTCAGGTCCTTTAGGTCGCTGAACTTATCCTTCCTCCTAGCTGACCTATGGGCATCTGATTGGTCCCCCATCTCTGCAGCCAATAATATACATTTTATCCTTGAGTACTTTCAATCCAAACATATGGCTGTATAGATTGTCATGCACCCCTGAGGAAACCAGAGTACAGGGTCTGAGCTTCCCTGGACAACAACTGAGGTGCTAACTTGCCTTTGAACCAGAAACTTTACCTGGTGATCCTTTAAAGAGAAACGTTCACCTGAAATCAGACCCACCTCTGTGTGAGGTACGGTCTGATTAGCATTTTCCCCAAAAATAACTTTTGTGCTTACTTAGTGTCTGTGAGGTAATTTAGTTTTTATCTGGTTGATCCTGCTGTCCCTCCTGCCGGCATTTTGAATCTAAGCACTTCTATCAACGCATCCACAACCAACAAGAATGACATATGAGGTGGGAAGCAGCTGCAGGAGCATGCATAGGGTTACTGCATAGATGTAGCTGTTAATAGCTCTGGTCTGCAATGTAAATGCTTATACCTAGTCTCGGAATAGCACCGGCACATGTACATTGCAAACCAGAGCTATTAACAGCTCCAACTATATAGTAACCCTATGCAGGCTCCTGCAGCTGCTCCCTGTCTCATATATCATTCTCAGAAGAGCTGTGAAAGGCTGTGGCTGCGTGCACCGCTAAGGGCTCTTAGATTCAAAATGCCAATAGGAGGGACAGCAGCATCAGACAGATAAAAACGATATTACTTCACAGACTCTAAGTAAGTACAAAAGATTTTTTTACAAAAATGCTAATTGAACTCTACCTTACACTGAGGTGAGTATCAATTCCAGGCGGATGTTACTGACTCCCTGACTGCTTAGCCAACTATTGACACTTTCACAACACTGGTACCAAGCAATCAGACTTCCAAAGTCTGAGTATTTTGCATCCACACTCCAGCACAGCATTAATCACCCTCCAAGTTCTGGAAGGTTATCCATACCTTTACTCCCCTCTGATCCAGTCTCCCTCCTCATGCTCAAGGTTGGGGACTTCTCCATCTCTGACCCTTCTGCTGTTATCTTTTCTTTTAACTCCTACTTCACCCCCTGTGCTCTCTCTCTCTCTCTCTCTCTCTTTCTCTCTCTCTCATTCCTTCTTCTCCTCCTCCCCCTTTACTTCCCTCACTCTGCCTATCCCCCTTCTTCCTTCTCTTCTACCACTCCCACTGCTTCCCTTGAGGCCCTGCTAGCCCTTAATTATAGCAAGGGAGGTAGCCCTGAAGGCCTTTATCTAGAGCTTCTACTTTTCTTGGCTCCTGCCATGGCACTGCCTATTACACTACACTACCACCCCCTTCGTCCTCTCCGCTCCACCAATGAGGGATTGCTAGAGATTCCCAGGGTCCGTTTGACATCAGGAGCTAGATCGTTTGCTTTTGCTATGCCGAACCTGTGGAATTCTCAATCTCGTCAGATTAGGGCGTGCCCGTCCGCTGAGGCCTTTAAATCTGCCTTAAAAATGTATTTATTTGACCAAGCATTTCCCAATATTTAAAAGCCGGCTGTAATATGATTTGCTTTTTGTGCATATACTTTTGTGGAACTGATGTTTTATGACTGTGTACAATGCTATGATTTCACTGGAATAGCGTTTTATAAATAAATAGATTGAGATTGAGATATGACTTCTGTTTTTGTAATGTTGTTAATACTATTCAGTTTTTCATGTAGGAAGTTGGTTTAATAACCCATGTGTATTGTTTTATGTGTTTATTTTGAAATAGTCATGTTTTCCTTTTTTTTAGGGTCCCTTGTCAATGCTGCTTACTTCCCACCCAATATTCATTTTCTAGTTAATTAGCAGTTCCAGAACCTAGTGACATCAGTTAAGTGAACCCCTACACATGCAAGGCTTCCACTCAACTCATGTCACTTGGTTCCTTAACCACTAAGTAATTACAAAATATTGAGCAAGGAAAAATGTCAGAATTAACAAGGTAACCTAAATAAGAGAAAACTTAACTATTTCAAAACAAGCATATGTAACCCCCCTGCAAATGGGGGTTCCCAAAAGTCTTCCAGTAGCTTGCCTGAATGCTCCAAGTCTGGGCGGTGCCCGATGTCTGAGCTGTTTAAATGTGGCTCCAAGTGAGTGCTATTTGAGCCTCCATGTACTGTCTCTTTAAGAGCTGTCTGCATGCAGACTTAATTAGTTTGTATGGGGGGACTGTGTATTTAATGCTTGAATCCCGCCGAGCTGCTGCCAATTCGTTCCATTTCTGCCATCGCTACATATGTGGAGGGAGCCTTGTTGAAAGATAGAACTGTTTGCCAGAAATCATTTAGAGTGACTGAGAAAATGTAGTTTGTCTAACCTGTCTTTATTTTAGCATGAACTGTTTCAGTGTAGCTCTTTCATTTTGGTCCTGAACTGCTGTGCTGGGCCAATTGGGTTAAGGGAACCCTAAAATGGAGCCTGTGGATGAATCAGAACTTGGACTCTTAATTTTGAGCCAACCACAAGGGGATTATATGGGCAGTGACTCTGGGAAATGTAGTTTTGACCTTGATGCCTTTTTCCACCAATAGACGGAGTCTTATTGTGAGTGACAGCCAAACCAACCAACAGAATGGTGTGAAGCTAAAGGAAATGCCCTGCTTTGTGACTGGAAAGATCAGATCAGTTGTGACAGTGAAGAGAGAAGGAGCTCTGTGCTTCTGCGGTGTATAGTTTCGTGCGGGAAGCGCATGTGAGGCCCTGAGGTTTGGCCTGCAGCCATTGCAAGTGCCAGTTCAGACTGAATCCGATTGTGAGGAGGAAGAAGGAAGTCTAAAGAGTGGAAACCAGGCTCACGCTGTAGAAGACTGGAGAAATTGCTGAATCGTGCTCGGTCTGTCAGGAACTGAAGCTGCTGTCTGTGCTCCCCGGTATTTTGCAGTAATTGTGATAATTGTGATCGGGATTGAGGAGTAGCCTGCCTGGTATAGTACATTCCTTTTATATGAATACATATGAATGTGCGTAGTGCTTGTGGGGAATCGCTATTTCCAATCCCCTGTGCTGTGTGCTGTGTGCTGAAGTTGGAAGCAAACCCCAGCTTAGCTTGAACTAAATACATTTGCTATCAACTGCAGTGGGGTCCAGTCCCAAGGACCTTGTCTCCATGCCCTGTTGTTCTGGCAATCCAGAAGATCATCTACCATCCGGTCCTCAGCTTAGGTGTTGTGAGTACAAATCAGGGTATTCCCCTACAATCCGTTTTCAATCACAAGTGTGTCATCTAATTCTTGTTGTTTCCCTGCCTCATGGACTGAGCCATCCGGCTCCGGATTACAATTGGGTGCTGTGCATATATTTTCTTCTACAGGGTCCCATCCATCTGCACCTGCCGGGCAACGCACCTGGCTAGCCCCCCCCCCCAACCTGGGTACCCAGAGTGTGACTTTTCAGACCCTGTATGTGTGCACAGTACTGTGATTTAATGCCACCAATTAATCTGATTTCCCCCTCCCATGTTACTGTCCCCTAAATAAATCAGATTTGTTGTTGTTATACTATATACTGTCTGTAGTGTTGGTACTTATAGAAACAGTATTGTGTTTTGCTGTGTATGCTGTTTAACCTTATTTTACGGGGGGTCCTCAAAGACACCTGCCATAGGACCTAGGCCTCTCAACCTGTCCGTAGTCAAACAGGCAGGGGTAATAGCCCTTGGGATAGCACCACCTAGGGGTTACACATATAAAACAGTACATTGGGGTTATTAAACACACTTGACACATACCCGGATTTACCATTGTATTAAAAAGAGTAAACAACTGGGTTTATGTTGCCTTTAAGAGACCTGATGTTTAACACATCTTAGAAACATAGAATTTGATGGCAGAGAAGGACCTTTAGCCCACCAATCTGCCCATTTTCCCTACCTATTGCAATACTGCAAACCCTACCTGATCTACAGGTTTATCCTCCCTTTCCTATCCACTAAGGTTTCCTTATGCCTCTCCCATATATTCTTGAAACCCACAACAGTTTTTGCACACAACACCTCTGCTGGGAGTCTGTTCCAGGCATCCACCACTCTTTCTGTGAAGAAGTACTTTCTCACCTTTCCCCCAAGTCTACCCCTCCAGATTCACAGCATGACCCCTTGTTCTTGGGCTCCTTTTTTTCTGAAAAATGCTTCCCTCTTGTATCTTATTTATACCTGTGAGGTATTTGAAAGTCTGTATCATATTCCCCAACTCCCTCCTTTCCTCCAGGGTGTACATACTGAGGTCCCTTAGTCTGTCTTCATAGGGCTTGTGATGCAGACCCTACACCATTTTAGTTGCCCACATCTGGACTGCCTCTACTCTGTCTATGTCCTTCCAGAGAAGTGGTCTCCAGAACTGGACACAGTGCTCCAGGTGAGGGCTCAACAAAGATTTATACAGCAGTATCACCACCTCCCCCCTTCTGCTGGTGATTCTCCTCCCTATGTACCCCAACATCCCATTCATTCTCCCCACTGCCTTGGCACACTGTTTGGCCATCTTTAGATCATCCAATATGATTATGCTAGGTCTCTTTCCTGTCTGGTGGTCATCAGTACCACTCCCCCCCCAGATCTTATACTCTGCCACTGGGTTTCTCTGCCCCAAGAGCATTATTTTGCACTTGGTTGCATTGAAACTTCGCTGCCGCACTGTTGACCACTCCTCAAGCTTTCTTAGGTCTCTATTCACCCCCCCCCAGAATGTCAACCCTATTGCAGATTTTTGCATCATCTGCAAAAAGGCATACCTTCCATTCTAGCCCATCTGCAATGTTGCTAATAAAGACTTTGAAGAGAACTGGCCCCAGTACTCATCCTTGTAGCACCACACTGATAACCTACCTTCCTCAGAGTGAACTCCATTCAACCTCTTTGGACTCACTCCTAAACTGCCCAGCTTGTTTATGAGTCTCCTATATGGAACAGTGTCAAATGCCTTACTAAAATCTAGGTAGGCCACATTCACCACTCCTCCCTGATCTGTTTCCCTGGTCACCCAGTCAAATAAATCTATCTGATATGTTTGACATGACCTCCCCCAGTGAGTCCATGTTATCTTGGATCCAGTAAGCCACTGGATTCAAGAAATTCCACAATAATTTCCTTCAGTAGTGATTGAGTGATTCCATTAATTTCCTCACCACCAAAGTCAGACTAACTGGCCTGTAGTTGCCAGCCTCCTCCCTGCTGCCACTTTTGTGAAGTGGGATTATATCTGCACTCCTCCAGCCCTCCAGAAACACCTCTGTCTCCAGTGAGTGGAACAGGACTGTCAGAGGTGCAGCCAGCTCCTCTTGGAGCTCCTTCAATATTCTTGGAAGTATCTCATCTGGCCCCATTGCCTTGTCCACTTTCAGATTTGCGAGCTCTTTCAGGACTCTCTCCTCTGTAAATGGACTAGTGTCCACCTCCCCTCCTGCGATGCTCCTGTCGCTTATCTGTGGTCCCTCGCCTTAGAGACATAGAAACATAGAATTAGATAAGGACCGCTTGGCCCACCTAGCCTGCCCATTTTCCTACCTAACAGATAAGCTGCAGATCCTAGCTAACCAACAGCTTACTTCTTCCAACCCCCCACTAGGACTGCCTTATGTCTGTCCCATGCATTCTTGAATTCCCCCACTGTTCTTGACTCCACAACCCCCTCAGGGAGGCTGTTCCAAGCATCCACAACCCTCTCTGTGAAAAAATACTTCCTCACATTACCTCTGAGCCGTCCCCCCTCTATCTTCAAATTGTGCCCACTTGTTCTTGCACATCTCTTTTTCGGAAAGATGCTACTCTCTTGGACTTTGTTGATTCCCTTGAGGTACTTGAAAGTTTCTATCATGTCCCCTCTCTCCCTTCTTTCCTTGAGGGTATACATATTAAGCTCCTTGAGTCTTTCTTCGTATGTCTTCCGGTGCAGACCCTGCACCATTTTGGTTGCTCTCCTCTGGACAGCCTCCGCTCTGTCTACATCTTTGAGGAGATGGGGTCTCCAGAACTGCACACAGTACTCCATATGGGGTCTCACCAACTGTCTGTACAGAGGGATAACAACTTCCTGTTTTCTACTATTGATGCCTCTTCCTATGCATCCCAGTATCCCCCCAGCCTTCCTTACTGCCTTCTCACATTGCTTGCCCACCTTTAGGTCATCTGATATAATTACCCCCATGTCCCTTTCCATTTTTACTGTTGTCAGTATCTCACCCCCCATTGTGTACTCTTCTCCTGGGTTTTTGTTTCCCATGTGCATTACCTTGCACTTCTTTGCACTGAATTTGAGCTGCCATACATTTGACCATTCCTTCAACCTTGCCAAGTCCCTTCTCATCCTTTCCACTCCATCTTGTGTATCAACCCTGTGGCAGATCTTTGTGTCATCTGCAAAGAGACATACTTTTCCTTCTAGTTCCTCTGCAATGTCACTTATAAAGACATTAAAAAAGACCGGTCCCAGTACTGAACCTTGTGGTACCCCGCTAGTAACCATCCTTTCTTCACTGTGTACTCCATTTACTACTACCCTTTGCGTCCTGTTGTCTAGCCAATTTTTTATCCAGGCTACCACCTTGGTACCCACTCCAAGGCTGGCTAACTTGTGTATTAATCTTTTGTCTGGGACTGTATCAAATGCCTTGCTAAAATCTAGGTAGGCCATGTCCACAGCCCCTTCCTGGTCTACTACTTTGGTCACCCAGTCAAAGAAATCTATTAGATTCATCTGACACAACCTTCCCATCGTGAATCCATGCTGCCTTGGGTCCTGTGCCCCACTGGCCTCTAGGTACTCAACAATTCTTTCCTTCAGAAGTGATTCCATCATTTTCCCTACCACTGAGGTCCAACTAACTGGTCTGTAGTTTCCTGCCTCTGTCCTGCTCCCACTTTTGTGAAGAGGAATCACATCTGCCCTTCTCCAGTCCTTAGGTACCACCCCATCCTGCCATGATTTGTTAAAGAGAATAGTCAGCAGTGTCACTAGTTCTACCCTTAGTTCTTTTAGAATTCTTGGGTGAATCCCATCAGGCCCCATTGCTTTGTCCGCCTTCAATTTTATTAGTTCTTTCAGAACCCTTTCTTCTGTAAATGGACTGGTATCGACCCTCCATCTTCAGAGTGTTTCTCTTGTTTGGTTTAGGTACCTCCCCTTCCACTTCCTTTGTGAATACTGAGCAGAAATATTCGTTCAGTAGCCCTGCTTTTTCACTGTCACTCTCTAACCATATCCTCTCCCCTTTATTAAGCCTCAGTATCCCTCCTTTGGTCTTTCTTCGCTCCCTAAGGTACCTATAAAAGGCCTTCCCCTTCTTCTGTGAACACTGAACAAAAGTATTCGTTCAGGATGTTAGCTTTCTCCTGGTCCCCTCCACCCCCCCCCTTCCCTCAGGCTTACAATCCCTCCCTGAGCTTTCTCCTTTCTCTTACATTCTTGACAAATATCTTGTCCCCTTCTTAACTGCCTGGGCTATTTTCTCCTCCGTTTGTGCCTTTGCGCTCCTGACTGCTTCCCCTGCCTCACTCTACTTCTCCTGATGCACCTCCCTATCCTCTTCATTCTGTGTCTCCTTGTATCTCCTGAATGCTAACTTTTTTGCCCTTACCTTTCTGGCCATCTCTTTTGAGAACCATTGCAGTCTCTTTTTTCTCTTGCTTTTGCTTTTCCTGTTGCTTCTGCTTACTTGCCTGATGCAGAGGTTTGTTGCCCCTTTTAGTTTTGCCCACTGTTCCTGCACTCCACCCAAGTTCTCACCCCTGCCCGGGCATTCCTGAGGCATTCCCTCATCTTTGCAAAGTCAGTCCTCCTGAAGTCCAGGACCCAAGCCCTTGTGTGTTCTAATACTCTAGCCCCAACTTCCTATTCTTAAAATGGAACAGTCAGCATCAAGGCTTGGCTATTTTAAGCCTTTGCTTTTCATAAAATCTTTCACTTACAAGTGAAAAATAATGTTCTGCTCAAACAGGATTTTGGATGATCCTTAAAGGGGAACAGTCAGCCCAAAGTGACCCACACTCCAATGTGCACTTTGTGTGTGTAACCCCCAGGTGGTGCTATCCCAAGGGCTACTACCCATGCCTGCTTAACTACGGACAGGTTGAGGGGCCTAGGTTATGTGACGGGTGCCTCCACCCAGAGGTCAGGGTTTGTAGTGGTTATACTAACTTGATCACAGCCCTCTGGGACACAGTGACCCCCCTTTGGTTCCCTCTAGTGGCCCACACAGTACATAGGAGTTACAGTCCCAACACCCCACATGTGCACACTGTTCATTCATAAGGTACCACTTACCCTCGAGACTGATTCTGCAGCACATCTCTGAGGAACCCCTGTAAAACAAGGTTAATCAACATACACAGCAAACGGCAATACTGTTTCCATAAGTACCAACACCACAGACAGTATATAGCATAATAACAACAAATCTGATTTATTTAGGGAACAGTAACACGGAAGGGGGCAATCGGGTTGATTAGTTGTGGCCAAGTTCAAATCACAGTACTGTGCACATATATATATATATATATATATATATATATAGGGTCCAGAATGTCACTCTCTGGGTACCCAGGGTTGGGGGGGGGCTAGCCAGTTCAGTTGCCCGGGGTTGGCAGGCAGGTGCAGATGGATGGGGCCCTGTAGGAAGAAAATAAATGCACAGTAACCAATTGTAATCAGGAGCCAGATGGCTCAGTCCATGAAGAGTGAAACAATAGGAATTAGGTGGCTCACTTGTGATTGATAACAGGCTGCAGGGAAATACCCTGATTTGTACTCACAATACCCAAGTTAAGAACCGGATGGTGGATATTCTCTGGATTGCCAGAAGTAGCAAGGCATGGACCAGGGTCCTTGTGGCTGAACCCCTAGGCAGTTGATAAGTCATGGATTTAGTCTGAGACACGCTGGGGTTCGCCCCCAGCTTCACCACACAGAACACAGTACAGGGGACATGAAATAGCGATTCCCCACAAGCTCCACGCACATTCATGTGTAAAAGGAAAGTACTATACCAGGCAGGCTGCTCCTCGATCCCGCTCGCAATTACTGCAAGATACCCGGGAGCACACACAGCAGCTTCAGTTCCTGACAGACTGAGTGCGATTCAGCAATTTCTCCAGTCTTCTACAGGATGAGCCTGATTTCCACACCTCTGGTGCTTCTTTTCTAATTTCAGGTTTAGCCTGATTAACACACTCTAACTGCTGTAGGCCGACTTCAGGGCCTTTCACGCACTTTCCGTGCAAACTTTATCCTGCAGCAGCACAGAGCTCTTTCTCCTTACACAGCCAAACCAAATCTGACTCTCCAGCCTTAGCACAGGGCATTTCCCTTAGGTTCCAACAGGTCCAGTTGGTGGATTCGGCTGTCAATCACTCAAAAGTTCCCTCTGTTGGTGCAAAAAGGCACCAAGGACCAAACTACACTTCCCAGAATCACTAGCTATACATTCCCCTTGTAAACCAGCTCCATAAAGAGTCCAAATTCTGGTTGGTCCAAGCAGTCTCCATTTTAGGGCTCCCTTAACCAAACTGGTCCAGCACAGCAGTTTAGGTTCAAAATGGAGGGGCAACACACACAGAGTCCCAGCTGCAATAAAGGCAGGTTAGACAAACTACAATTTTGCTAATGTTTTAAATGATCACAGGCAAACAGTTACAGCTTTCAGATGGGCTCCCTTTGTGCTTCCAGCGACCGCAAAATGGAGCGATTACTCCGCAGCTCAGGTGGGATTCAAGCAGGAAAACACCAGCCCCCCCCGGAAAAGCATTAATTATGTCTGCAAGCAGGCAGCTTTTAAAGAGACAGGATATGGAGGCTGTACCAGCACTCACAGTGCCATTCAAGCGGCTTAAATGCCGAACGCCAGCAGGAAGAGGGAACACTTAGGCAAGCTCCTAGGAGGCTTTTAGTAACCCCCATTTGCAGGGGCGGTTACATGTGCAAAAATATGCTGTTTTGCTTACTGTTTACTGTAGTAGATCATACCACACTCATTATACTTACTTCTAGGCTGACATCTTCTGTTATTACAAATCCCAGAATCCCCCTGCAGCTGACACCAGAGCAATACTGCAGCAGTGAGGGATTTAATAGCTTGCAGTGCAAGTTCAAGTTCAGGAAAACTGAAACAATATTTGAACAAAACCTTTTTTTTTTTTTTTTTTTAAAAACACTATACTCTGTGAGACTCAGTAGTATGTTTACTGGTCTAGAGACCACCACATGAACCACAGGTAGCATACTATAAGACTATTTAGGTGACCGGCTTCATGTCCCAGATTCGGTATCCCATGCTTTTGTGTCTGGGGCCACAGTGCCACCTGTAGCAGTACACTTAGTCCCTGGTCCCTGTGGTTGGGAAGAGAGCATTCTCCCACTGTACTAGGGACCCCTGCAGCCAAACCAAGTGCAGTATCCTGTTTCATAACCTTGAGCTACAACGTCACTGTGAGTCTGGTGATGGAAAAGGGAGTGACACAGTGTAGGTACATGTGTCAGTGACTGGACATGTGTACATCATGTCAGCAGCCAGGAGGGAGGAAACAGAAAATAGCTTCCCCACCACCCACAGTTAGCATCAGTGCTGCCTGTCCCATACAACAGATTCTGACCACAAGCACAGTTCTCCGAATCTGTCACATAAGGTAGGAGGATCCGCCATGGGTGGAGGGTAAGCCACGGAGTGTTATGGGCCAGGAATGGGTTGGTGCAGTAGGGCAGGAGGTGGCACCTGGAGATGGCTAGGGTCAGGGGACAACAAAAAGGAGAAAACAGAAAATCAAAACAAAAATTTAAAAAGAACCCTTTTGGTACTGCCTGATGGCCCAGCAATAGTGTAACATGCTTCCATGCAGGTGACTCAAGTGTTGGAGTGAGTCTGAACTCCTTGTGGTCAAGCGTTCCATGGTTGTAAGTGCTGTCAGTGGGCATGGTTCCTGGCTGGCAGAGATGGTGCCCATTTTGGCCACTCCTGCAACAGTCTCTGCACTGGACAAAAAAGACTGTTTGGATGCTTGCATCAGCCATCTCCTCCACAGGGGAGCTGTGAATGCCCAAGTATATGGTGCTAGCAGGAGGTCGAAAGGAGAATAATGGACACTCTGTTGCTACTCTCTACATGATGGGACATAGACAGAGATACCCCCAACCATCAGATGGACAGATGAAATGGTACTGTTGGCCCTGGACAGATGACCACCTCCCCTCCAGAAAAGGTCATGCTGAGGGGAAGATACTCCAGTCCAAGGACCCAAACAAAGATAGCAAGCCGCAGGCACAGGAACGTAGATTGACTGCGCCATGACTGGGATGACCCCAGTGGGAGCACGAGGAACAGAAAAATCTGGATAAAAAAAAAAACTTAGTCACTGCTGAAAAAACATCTGAACAATGCCCTGTATGCCAGTTAAAAAAAATTAAAACAGATGAAGCCATGGTTATTGTGGACATATGATTTACTTATTAGGATAAAAAATAAGTAGAGAACTACACTTTTGAGACCACAGAGTCTCTTTGTTGGACATGAAGCAGGGTTTGCGTCATGATTTCAAAACTGTTAAGAGTTTAGCTAATCACTGGTCACCAATTCAGATTTTGGGAACCAAAGTCAAATGTCATTGCAGCAGTAAGCTGAGCAGGGCAACCAGTGGGCAGCTGTCTTGCTAAAATGTGTGACACCACTATTCTCAAAATGAACAAAACACTGTCATTTGATGAAACAAGAGTGAAAGTGTGAATCTCGATGAAAAAAAGGCTTTAAATATGTGGTACCCTAATGTTTTATCCTTGGTTTGGTCTCATGCTCTGCCCAGAAATAGAACACTGTCCCAAAAGCACAACTGTCTGAGGCACCGTGGTCTTACTGTTACGCTACTCCTTGATCCAGAATTAAAGCAGCCCTGTGCAACATCATTGTGATGATTGTTAATTTCCTCACCACCTCTCCTTCTATCCCCTACTGCAGTGACATTTAAATCAATATTTATTGGTTATGTTACGAATGTCACATGCGTGATTGCTGGAAGTGACGTTATATCCTCAGAATAATGGCTGTGACTCACTTTTTCTTGAGGTTATATTTACTGCATGACCAGTGCAAACAGACAAGAGGAATTTACCATGTTTCAGTCTCCACTGTTAATATACTGTCTGTGGCTTCAGTTTTACACTTACAGAACTTGATCATGGGAATGGAACCTTCATTGTGAATTAAAGTTACCCGAAATTCCATTTTTGTTAAAGAATGATGCTTTGTTCCAGCACCATAAACAGCATGACCTTTTCAGCCACAACAGTAACTCTATCTCAGCCCCCTAGCACCACTAAGAAATTCATAACAAATAAATGGTATTGTACTTCTGCTTTGGACTGCCTGAACACAATGTTTAAGGCGCAAACAAATGTGATAAAAGTGACTATGTGTTTCCGAGATCAAAGATGACAAGGTTTTGAAGACTTGGTTTGCTGGCCAAGGCATCTAGCTTCACCTGAGCTCTTTCCTTCTAAGACTGCTTGAAAGGCAGAGTAGAGAAACTTACCAGAGCAAGGGAGAAGGATTAAGACTTAGTTTGGCTAAGCAGATTTACTGTGTGGTGGTGTTTTTATTTTTTACTCACAGGGATTGCTACTGTTTGTTGCTAACATTTCATTGCTTTATTTTTTCTCTGATTCAAATTGTTGTTGCTGGTATACCTTCTTCTGCATTATTACAAGGTGTGCCTACAGGTGTGTAACAGATTACTGCTGTAATCTTCTGATTCAAATTGTCTTTTGCAAGGTATATCTTCTGTTACTGCTTTATTTTTCTGGAGCAAAGTGTTTCTTACAGGGTATATCTTCTCTGAAATTATTACAGGTGATGCTTTACAGGTTTTACAGTTTTATCTAACATTAGGATAAGCTTTCAGGGTTACTGCATTTGTTGTTGACTGTTTGTTTCTGCTCTTACCTCCTTGTTCTTTCGTCCGTGGTTCTTCTTTTAGGCAGGGAAGGGCCCAGCCACCCACCCCCATCCCCAACCACCCCACGCTACACTCCTTTTATAGGGTACCACAGTTGTGACATTTCCTGTGGCAGAGCAGGAAGGGGCGGATCAGTGGGGCCTCCACAAGGTGATCTCATTTACAGGGCACTAGTAATTTAACTTGTTATAACAAGTTAAACAAAGCACAATTAAACCATTACTTGCATTTTTTTTCCTTCTAATTACTCTGACTAGGTTACAAACCCAGCAACTTATTTTGGAATGGATTTCATTAACTGCAGGTACTGTGGAACAATTTTCAGAAGGACATTCTTACAGGATTTAGGACACTGTCCTACATGCTGGGCCTTTGGAGATCTTAGGTCTCAGCTCCGGGCAGCATGGGCAGAGATTGCACGCCTCAAATTTCATATTGAAGAGGAAATACATTATAAGAACCACCCGCCATTTCCCCAGCATCCAACAGAAAAACCTCAACCGCGAGAGGGTAGTTGGTCCAGGAGGTTGGCAGGTGGTTAGGAGAGCAAATCAGGTGCCCAATCACTCTGCTCTCCAACACATTACCTCCAAAACCATATAAACACTACAAACAGGTATCTGCCTCTATCTCTGAAATCAAATAAAGAGCAGAAGACACTGCAGAGCAGGACATCATGCACAGGAGCTAGCACAACAATACTCACCCAAATCAGGAACCAAAACTAAACAAGCACAAAGGAAATCCAAAAACTTCTGATCATAGGAGACTCCATGATTGGGGAGTTGATACCCATCTCCAGCCAGGGGTGATGGTCAGATGTCTCCAGGTACATCAGCATGGAGAGACACTGACCGCATTGCTAAATTGTTCACAAAGCAGGAGAAAACATTGATGTCCTAGTACACATAGGGACTAATGATCTCGCCAGCCGGTCAGTTGTGGAGACCAAGGAACACCTGACTAGGCTGGGTGACAAACTATCATCTATTTCGTTGAGCATCTCCTTCTCTGAGATCCTGCCAGTCTGGGAGAAGGGAGCAGATGGACGAAGGTCAGAGAAGGGAGATAGGGGAGCTAAAACACATGGCTCAAGGACTGGTGCCAGGAAAAAGGACACAGATTTGTAGGAACTGGCAACAGTTCTGGGAGCGAAAGTTCTTTAAATTTGATGGACTGCATCTGACTAAAGAGAGTCAGTGCATTGGGGCAGAAGTTTGGCGTCTTTGCAGAATATTTAAACTAGCAAATGGGAGAGGGTGCAGCACCCCATACGTTGAATGGGAAGAACACCCCCCCACTCAGCTAGTGGTCAAACTGGAATTCAGTGTGTTTGCCGTTCATTTGCATCACCAGGTAGAAAAAGGTTTGTCTCCCCATCGATGCACAGGGGTAATGCAAACCTCACCCAACAACTAACACACAAAATCTGGCCAATGGAAAATCATGTACACAAATGCTCACAGCCTGGAAATAAGATCCCAGACCTGCAGGCAATAATGTCAGAGGCTAAACTGGACATAGTAGCAATTAGTGAGACGTGGTTTACCAGTAACCACACTTGGGAGACTTCAGTACCTGGCTGTGTATTGTTCAGAAGGAAACGAGGTGCGTGTGGGGGGAGGAGTGGCCCTGTATGTTAATGAAAATATCAAAGCTACAGAAATTCAGAATACACATAAGGAGCCAGAAGAACTGTGGGTCACCCTGGAAACAGGAAATGGGACAGCCATAAGAACTGGGGTTGTCTACAGGCCCCAGACCAGAGGAGGACATATACACATTACTGTTAGAAGATATACAAAACATGACAGCTAAAGGGAGGTTCTGATAATGGAGACTTCAACATGCCAGATACAGATTGGTCAATACCAGCAGGAACATCTGCCAGAACTAGACTCATAGTGGATTCCTGCAGGGGAGGGCCTCAAACAACTGGTACAGCAACCCACAAGAGACAGGGCTATCCTAGATCTAGTACTGACTAACAAAGAAGGGATCACAGATCTCCAGGTAGAAGGTCACCTGGGGCCAGTGACCATCACATGGTATGGTTCAATTTGGCTACTACATCTAAATCATCCCATTCAAGGCAAAAATATGGGACTTCAGAGGAGCTGACTTTGATAAGATGGCCAACAGAGTTAAGCTAGCCCTGGCAAAAGAAACACAGGTGAGGAGGTACAGGCAAAGTGGGCAAGCATTAAGGATACAATACTTGAAGCAACATCCCATTGTTAGACAGAAAAGGAAGTGCAAGAAGAAGGAAACCACTTTGGTTCTCAAATACAGTAGCAGAAAAGGTCAGAGCCAAAAGGCTGGCCTTCAGAAAATACAAAGGGAACACAGCGGATGAAGATAGGGGGCATACCAAACTGCCCTAAGGGAAGCAGGTAAGGCAGTAAGGCAGGCAAGTCCCAAACTGAGGAAACACTAGCACAAACAGTAAAAGAAGGTGACAAGACTTTCTATAGATACATTAGTGAAAGGAGAAAGTCCAGAGGGGTATTGCTAAGCTTAATGGAGAAAAGGGAGCATGTGAGGAGGACCCTGTAAAAGCATCTATCCTAAATAGATACTTTTGCTCAGTATTTACTGAAGAGAAGGTAGGGCAGGGCCCACAGCTCAGCATCATGGACACAGAGGGAGGGAGGTGAGCACTACTCCCTTCACAAAAGAAAGGGTCCTACAAGAGCTTGCTAAGCTCAGGGTGGATAAGGCAATGGGACCTGATGGCATACATCCCAGGGTACTTAAGGAGCTAAGGAGGAACTAGCAGAGCCATTAGCAGAATTGTTTAGTGAGTCTCTGAGCACAGGAGAGGTCCCAGAAGACTGGAGAAGGGCTCATGTGATCCCACTCCACAAGAGTGGTAGCAGGGAGGAGGCGGGGAACTACAGACCGGTCAGTCTTACCTCAGTAGTGGGCAAGATTATGGAAGCACTCCTTAAGGAAAGGATAGTGCAACACCTGGAATCCATAGGGCACAGGATCCAAGACAGCATGGGTTTACAAAGGAAGGTCCTGTCAAACTAATCTCATAGATCTTTGACTGGGAACCAGAGTGGTGGACCAAGGGGAGCAGTTGATGTCGCCTACCTTGACTTCAGCAAAGCTTTTGACACTGTTCCACATAGAAGATTGATAAATAAGCTAGGTAGGCTCGGTGGGTCAGAAGTTGGTCAACTGGGTGGCAAACTGGTTGACTGGCAGAAACAGAGAGTGGTGGTAAATGGTATACAGTCAGAAGAGATGCAAGTCACAAGTGGGGTACCTCAGGATCAGTCCTGGGGCCAGTCCTATTCAACATCTTCATTAGTGACCTCAGCAGATGGACTAGAGGGTAAGGCTTGTCTGTTTGCAGATGACACCAAGATCTGCAACAGAGTAGATGATCCAGATGGGGTGGGCAGAATGAGAAGAGATCTGGATAAACTAGCAGAATGGTCAGAAGAGTGGCAACTGGGATTTAATGCAAAGAAGTGCAAAATCATGCACATAGGGAAGAGAAACCCTGAAGCCACTTATAGGCTGGGAGGGAGTTGCTAGCAGTCACAAAGGAAGAAAGAGACTTGGGCATCATCATCACTGATGACCTGAAATCATCCAAGCAGACCTCTAAAGCAGTAGGTAAGGCTAGGGGTGTTAGGGTGTATTAGTAGGGGTATCACAAGTCGTAAGAGGGAGGTAATAATCCCTCTGTACAAGACATTGGTTAGGCCCCATCTGGAGTACTGCGTGCAGTATTGGAGGCCACACCTTCACAAGGACATTAACCAAATTGAGGCAGTCCAGAGAAGGGCAACCAAAATGGTGCAGGGACTGCATCAGAAGACATATGAGGACAGATTAACGGAGCTCAATATGCATACCCTTGAGCAAAGGAGGGAGAGAGGTGATATGATCGAGACATTTAAACACCTTAAGGGCATAAACAAGGTGAAAGAGTCTAACATGTTTAAATATAAGAAAAATGGCAGGACAAGAGGACACAGCATGAGATTAGAGGGAGGCCGATTAAGGGGGAATGTGAGGAAATTATTTTCACAGAAAGGGTGGTAGATGCATGGAATGGCTTACCACAAGAAGTAGTGGCTATGAATACAGTGCAGGGCTTCAAACAGGCATGGGATAGGCATAAAGGAGCAATACAAATGACTATGAATAGATAGGTCACTGACATAGCAAAGGCCGATGGCACATTTATAAGGTAGAAAAAGAAATGGGCAGACTGGATGGGCCTTGCGGTCCTTATCTGCCGTCAACTTCTATGTTTCTATGTTTTAGATATAAGCGCCCCCAAACAGCAGCAGTATGATGATTTGCCTGAATAGGCATGCACGTAAGGGATAACACAGATAATGTCTGTGAGTATAAGGAAATAGACAGCGCACACACCCTGGGTGGTTCGTCGAGTGCCTTTAACTCCCTGAGCAGTGCATATATTTCTTATGACCGCCCATCATGAAGTGTGTTACCTTGCTTATGAAATGGGCCCTGACCTTGTCTTCAAATAAATGAAAGTTGCCTAGTTTGGGTTAGGTGTGGGTTCGTAAGAAAATAATGAAGAGTCTTGTGATGTCTTTTGACCAGTGTGCTTACAGGATTTTTGAACCCCATTTTATTGATGCAGAACACTCGCACATGGGCAAACGCAGTGTGGCACAGCAGCAGCAGCACGGTTCTCAGTGCCAACCAGGGGATTGGGATCTGCAGACAGAATTTGTTTTTCTGCCCTGGGACCAGCTAAGGACTAGGCACATTGGAGTCATTCACTTGCCTGCCCTACTGAGCAGAAAATAAGGCGTACGTATGGTGGTCCTAATGAGTGAGGTGGGGGAAGGAAGACAAAGCTCAGAGAAAATAGGCATTTGTCCCACACTTCAAACATTTACTACTAGCAACAGATTGAAAGCAGAGTACATACCTAGGGAGATGATCCTGAAGGGTTCGAAGGACCTAAATATAAACAAGAAACAAGCATTTGTCAGGGCTGAATGTCTGCTGCTGGTATGTACCTCTTTTTTTTTTTATCTCAGCTTTTGAAGATACTTGTTTTAGGATTCGCCTTATGGGCATGACATGTACCAGTTACGGTTTATTAGACAAAATATAATTTAGCATCAGAGGTTCAAATACACAACTCGTCCAGGATTTAAAAATTGACACATCACATTTATGAGGTTTTGTGGAAAAGCGGCAATGATAAACGTCTGGAGTCAAAATATTCAAAATTAGCGAAGTTATGAGTGAATGCTGAAATAGTGTAACGTTCAGTCATAAACCCAGGCATTTTACCTTATTTGTACACCAAATTTTGAGCATAGCCACCTCATTACCCTACCTAATTGACCCGGCTGGTAAAGATTTTCAAATCAATGTGAAAATGTCATTCCACGCCACAGGTATGAAAACACATTTTGGCCAGGATTGGAAAGATGACAGCTGCCGCATTCATGAGGTGCTGTGAAGGAATGGCTATGCTGAACATCTGAGGTCAAAATATTGAAAATTACCAAAGTTACAAGCCTGCATTTCCAAATTTCAATGTAGGCTCATAACTTTGTTGTTTTTTAATATTTTACAATAACTTTTCAACATAGTCTTCTTATGACCCCACTTCATGAATAAGGGAAGAGAAAATTTTCAACTTCTGCCTGAAAGGTGATTTCGTGCAGCGACAGTGAAATCACCTTTTGGAACAGATTTGCCTACAGTCCCTGTAATTGTTCATGAGGTGGGCTCCAAAAAACACATGTTGAAAATTTGGGGCAAAAATGCCAACAAATTGGCCAAGTTATGCCACTCAGTTCAAACCCCTGCATTGAAATACATTGAACCGCATTCCTGATTTCCTCAGTTCACGGTCCAGCTTTGATCAGTGAAGACTTCTCTGCAGTCCAGAGAAGATGATGGAGTTGGACCCCCAGTGGGTAAGTAAGAGCTTAATGTGGTGGGGTAGTGGGAGCTGAGTGGGAAGGTTGGGTGGAGGGGAAGCTTACAGTGCAACAGATATTGATGGACAAATTTCTTTTTTACAGGCCTAAAAAAAAAAAAGACACAGGGAAGGTTTTCTTTATTTCAGGTTTCGACACTGGGGGATTGGGCACCCCCAGTGTCAGTGTTATGTTTGGGGGTGCTGAGTGGGAGGGTCGAGGTGGGGGTGACAGTTACAGGGGCACCAGCAACAGACATTGATGGACTATTTTCTTTTTTGCAGGCTATATATGTATATAAGACAAAGAACCTCTGTGCGCAAGCACTGATGCAATGGTTACCCCAAAGGGCATTTGGCTGGGAAGCCAAGTTTCAAAGAAATAAAAAATCACACATGTCCCCACAATGCAAAGCATCATGGGCTACATATGCAAAACACCACAGAATATTATGCTGGTTCAACTTTAAGCAGAAATGCATGGTGCTGTAAAGGCCTCTCACACAGTTTGCAAAGGGTGCCAACAGAAGACATAGACATGTGTTTCGTCCTACCAGGACTCATCAGTATGCCTCGTCTGTTTGGCACCCCAGTGGAATGAACCAGCTACCCTAAGATGGTCAATCTGGGTTATGTTGTGTTGAACCCAATTAAAACAAAAAACTGTTTAAAAGACAAAGAATCTCTGCGCGCAAGCACTGAGGCAATGGTTACCCCAAAGGGCATTTGGCTGGGAAGCCAAGTTTCAAAGAAATATAAAATCACTCATGCCCCCACAATGCAAAGCATCATGGGCTGCATATGCAAATCACCACAGAATATTATGCTGGTGCAACTTCAAGCAGAAATGCATGGTGCCGAAAGGCCTCTCACACAGTTTGCAAAGGGTGCCAACAGAATACATAGATACGTGTTTCGTCCTACCAGGACTCATCAGTATGCCTCGTCTGTTTGACACCCCAGTGGAATGAACCAGCTACCCTAAGATGGTTGATCTGGGTGACCCACAGTTCTTCTGGCTCCTTATGTGTATTCTGAATTTCTGTAGCTTTGATAGTTTCATTGACATGCAGGGCCACTCCACCCCCCCCCTCCCTTTTTGCACCTCGGTCTCTTCTGAACAGTACATAGCCAGGTACTGAAGTCTCTCAAGCGTGGTTACTGGTAAAACATGTCTCACTAATTGCTACTATGTCCAGTTTAGCCTCTGACATTATTGCCTGCAGGTCTGGGATCTTATTTCCCAGGCTGTGAGCATTTGTGTACATGATTTTCCATTGGCCAGATTTCGGTGTGTTAGTTGTTGGGTGAGGTTTGGCATTTCTCCTGTGTGTTGTATGGGGAGACGGAACTTTTTTCTTACCTGGTGATGCAAATGAACTGCAAACATGCTGAATCAATGTTTGACCACTAGCTGAGGGGGGAAGGGTGTTCTTTCCATTCGACGTATGGGGTGCTGCACCCCTCTCCCCATTTGCTAGTTTAAATATTCTGCAAAGACGTCAAACTTCTGCCCCAAGGCACTGACTTGCTCCTTAGTCAGATGCAGTCCATCAAATTTAAAGAACTTTTGCTCCCAGAACTGTTGCTAGTTCCTAAAAATCTGTGTCCTTTTTCCTGGCACCAGCCCGTGAGCCACATGTTTAGCTCCCCTATCTCCCCTTCTCTGACCTTCCGTCCATCTGCCCCCCCTCTCCCAGACTGGCAGGATCTCAGAGAAGGAGATGTCGGATGAAATGGATGATAGTTTATCACCCAGCCTTGTCAGGTGTTCCTTGGTCTCCACAACTGACCGGCTGGTGAGATCATTAGTCCCTATGTGTACCAGGACGTCAATGTTTTCTCCTGCTTTGTGATAGCAGTATTGTACAGGATGCCATCTGTACTTGTTTTTGCATTATTTTCTCTATGCTCCTTCCTTGAGCACCCCTCTGCCGGCCACTCCTTCGGACCACCTATTTCCCCAGCCACCATCCTGACTCCTGCCGCCATCCACCAACCCCAACTGCAGCCCTCTGGGTAACATGATATAGCCTTTCATCGGGAGGGTCCCTCTCTTCCCAGTGGGAAGTACTGTCAGAGAGCCTGCGTATCCCAGGTGCTGTGGGGTTGGACTGGGCTTGCTCCGGGACTTTGTGACAGCAAGGGGATGTGGTCGTCATTCGGACAATCGGGGGGCACTTTTTCAGGTTTTCTGGCCCACCCACAACTGCCCCAATTGGCCTGCGGGAGTACGGTGACCTCGTGCGGGAACATTCGGGGGATGTCAAGGCTTCACCTCCCCTAGCACATCACCCAATCCGACAACACGTGCCAAGGCCCTGCCCACCCCCAGAGGGAAGCGTCCAATGGATCCCTTCCCTGCACTCCGCTCCTGGTACCCGGGCTCGGGACATGAACCTGGGTCACCAGCGTGCCAAGCGAACCCCTTTGCTCAATGCCATGGAGCCGGCACCATGTGACATGTTCATTAATTACTTAACTCTTACTTTTCTTTCCCCAGGCCCTTGTTCTCACAGTACCTTCCCTAATAAACCTTTTCCCTTGCTTACCTTTTACTTCTGCAGAGTATAGGTTTTTGTTTGGTTTCTGTGTTACTGCATCGAGGGGTAGGAGTGTGTGGGACTGTTACCTATACTGTTTCACGGGGAGTAATATACTGAGGGCCAGTGTGTATTTCTTTCTTTTACTCATATTTCTATTATTTTCATTAAAGTTAATGTTACAAAACTGTGTCTTGTGCTGATGTCTTATACTGTACAGCAGACAAGTATGAATACATTTGACCTATGGGTTTTACCTTATACAGTACATTATGGATACTCTGAAGAAGATATTGATGCATGCAGTATTGCCTAGAGGCTTGATGGAGAACTACAGTAGAAACATAGAAACATAGAATATGACGACAGATAAGGACCGCGTGCAGTTTTGGAGACCTCATCTACGCAAGGACATAGACAAGATGGAAGCAGTCCAGAGGAGGGCAACTAAAATGGTGAAGGGTCTACATCAGAAACCATATGAAGAGAGACTGAGAGAGCTTAATATGTATACCCTTGATGAAAGGAGGGACGAGGGGACATGATAGAAACTTTTAAGTACCTCAAGGGAATCAACAAAGTCCAGGAGGGTAGCATCTTTCAGAAAAAGAGATGTGTAAGAACAAGGGGGCACAATTTAAAGTTGGAGAGGGACGGCTCAGGGGTAATGTGAGGAAATTCTTTTTCATGGAGAGAGAGTGGTGGACGCATGGAACAGCCTTCCTGGAGAGGTTGTGGGGTCTAAAACAGTGGGGGAATTCAAACATGCATGGGACAGACATAAGGCAATTATAGTGGGGGGTTGCAGGAAGTAGGCTGTTGGTTAACTAGAATCTGCAGCTTATCCAATAGGTAGGGAAATGGGCAGACTGGGTGGGCCAAGTGGTCCTTATCTGCCGTCAAAGTCTATGTTTCTATGATCGCTTGGCCCACCTAGTCTGCCTATTTTCCTACCTAACAGATAAGCTGCAGAACCTAGTTAACCAACAGCTTACTTCCTCCTACCCCCCACTAGGACTGCCTTATGTCTATCCTATGCATTCTTGAATTCCTCCACTGTTCTTGTCTCCATGACCTCCTCAGGGAGGCTGTTCTATGCATCCATAACCCTCTCTGTGAAAAAATACTTCCTCACATTACCACTGAGCCATCCCCCCCCTCTATCTTCAAGTTGTGCCCCCTTGTTCTTGCACATCTTTTTTTCTGAAAGATGCTACTCTCTTGGACTTTGTTGATTCCATTGAGGTACTTGAAAGTTTCTATCATGTCCCTCTCTCCTTCTTTCCTTGAGGGTATACATATTAAGCTCCTTTAGTCTTTCTTCAGATGTCTTCTCGCAGACCCTGCACCATTTTGGTTACCCTACCTGGACAGCTCCACTCTGTCTATGTCTTACGGAGATGGGGTCTCCAGAACTGCACACAGTACTCCAGGTGGGGTCTCACCAACTGTCTGTACAGAGGGATAACAACTTCCTGTTTTCTACTATTGATGCCTCTCCCTATGCATCCCAGTATCCCCAGCCTTCTCACATTGCTTGCCCACCTTTAGGTCATCTGATATAATTATCCCCAGGTCCCTTTCCATTTTTACTGTTGTCAGTATCTCACCCCCTATTGTGTACTCTTCCCCTGGGTTTTTGTTTCCCATGTGCATTACCTTGCATTTCTTTGCATTGAATCTGAGCTGCCATACATTTGACCACTCCTCCAACCTTGCCAAGTCCCTTCTCATCCTTTCCACTCCATCTGGTGTATCAACCCTGTTGCAGATCTTTGTATCATCTGCAAAGAGACATACTTTTCCTTCCAATTCCTCTGCAATGTCACTTATAAAGACATTAAAAAGGACCGGTCCCAGTACTGAACCCTGCGGTACCCCGCTAGTAACCCTCCTTTCTTCACTGTGGACTCCATTTATTACTACCCTTTGCGTCCTGTTGTCTAGCCAATTTTTTATCCAGGCTGTCACCTTGGGACCCACTCCAAGGCTGGCTAACTTGTATATTAATCTTTTGTGTGGGACTGTATCAAATACCTTACTAAAATCTAGGTAGGCCATGTCCTCAGCCCCTCCCTTGTCTACTACTTTGGTCACCCAGTCAAAGAAATATATTAGATTCATCTGACACGACATTACCATTGTGAATCCATGCTGCCTTGGGTTCTGTGCCCCACTGGCCTCTAGGTACTCAACAGTTCTTTCCTTCAGAAGTGCTGTGCAGAGCATTTTGCATGTGCAGTCCTAACTTGTCTTTTCTTTTGCTGTTAGAACTTGACAGTAAGCCAGCACTCACTGAATAAATGGTCTCCAGTGCATCACTGTTACATGGGACATGAGGCACCGAGGGCAAAGAAAAGGTAATAAAGAAACAGGTACACAGAGATCCCCAGAGGCATTACAATAAGCAGGCAAATTTTTTAAAATTCTAACAGCAAACAAAGTACAGGGCATACCAGGACTACACACACAAATCAGAACACTCTGAACATACATTTCTGATTTTTGTAAGTTTTGACTGCAGTTCTCCTTTAAAGCACCGAACTGTGCACTTAGAGACCCAGCAGACCTGGGTTTGAATCCCACAAGTACTCCTTGTATTCTGTGTATCCCTGGCCAAGTAACAATCTCCATGTACTCCAGGGCCACGCACGGAAATTAGTTTCTACTTAGTGTACCTTTTCTGAACAAACATTCTACAAAAATATAAACAGTAGTCTATATCAGTATCACTTTCAAAGAATTCATACATGAGTTTTGTATTGGTAACGAGACACTAATAAATAATCAAAAGACAAAAGGAAAAATGAATAGTCGAAATTATAGCTAGTCTTGAAAATATAACACAACTAGACTTACAGTACCTCTACTTTACTAGCATGTAAGGTTGAACAAGAAATGAAGGTTCCCTGGTTGGAATGAAGGTATATCCAGAGTTACCTGTAGTGGTGGTTGTTTGTCAGATTCAAGGGGGTTCTCATTATTAAGGAAGTCGATCCTTCATTATATACTCAGTGAGTGCTATTGATGATTGGTTTTGGAGGCACCACATCACTAATGAATAATGCAGACATAATATCTGAATCCAGACCCCTCCCCCTACGGGTTGAAAGGCACAGGCATCAGCTAGACATTGGAGGATGGAGCCACATGCCTTGTAGGACTCAAGCAGGGATGGCTTACTTAAGATACATGATTGGTGGCCCGAACAAGTTACCTAAAAAAGACTTGTAATATACTGATCCCCTCCCCACCACCTCTAACAATTGAGTAAGATAATGGCATAAGAGATGGAGAGCTGGGGATTTTACTGAAGCCGCATGAGCTATAAGGGTGCAGAATTTTTTGGGGGGGGGATGTCGGCCACTGATTGGATTTTACTGATGAGGTATGAAAAGACTGAGTGGGGGGATACTAAGATGCACAATGGAGGGTATTGGTAGTGTTAAGATACTGTATGTCAGACAATAGGTGCCATTTATCCCAGCATGTGAACAGTATCCACAAAGACCATATTGCTTCAGTTAACCATTCTGGGCCAATAAATGGAGGTTACATACTTACCCTAACTGTTGCTCTTCCTGAATATTTTCTTCATAGATTACCACTAATGGGTTTGAGCAGGAGGCATTATGACCCTGTGGGAATCAGAATTTTTCTGGAACTGGTGATGCCAGTAGGCCCCATGCATGCATCAAAACACACACCCACTGGTATACAGCAGCACTAGCCCCCAACTGCCACAGTATGTTTTTTACTGAGGAGGTAAGCAGCATGAACCCAATGCATAACCTATGCACTTAACCTAAAGGCAGCCTGTGTAGGAAGGGTCACCAGACCCAGTAACAGTATCTTCACAGCCCAAACCAAGTACAAAGGAATGAAAATTAACAGAGCAATACTGGAGTGAGTCAGGTGGAAGGTGGGCAGGTGTGGCAATCTATGGAGAAGATATTCTGGAAGATCAACAGTTACAGTAAGTATCTAACTTTCATTTCTTCCATGAATCAGTCTTCTCCATAGATTCTCATTTACCAAGCAGGGAGATAGTTCCCCAGACTAGGGAGGCTGGAACTCGGGGCTCACTTCAGGATAATAATCCATTCAGAATTGTTCTGCCAAAGTGGCATGCTGCCTGGATACAGATGTCCAGGACACAGTGTTTGGTAATCATATGCACTGTGCTCCAAGCTGCAGCTCAGAACATTTCTCCATGTGGCACCATGCATACTTCTGCCAGGCAAGGGGCAAAAGCTCTGGTGGAGTGGGCATGAATCTTGCCCTCTAGTTTCACCTGAGCCATGGTACAGCTGTAGCAAAGGCAATTTACAATCCAAGCTGAAATGCACTTAATTATGACAGGCTGCCCCTTTCGATTAGGCTCGAAAGAGATAAAAAACTGTTTTGACTATCTGAAATCCTTAATCCTGTCAAAGTGAAATCTAAGGACTCTCTTAACATTCAGTGAGTGGGGAGTCCTTAGTCCTTCATTCTGGAAGCTGGCAAAGAAGGTAGGCAGGATTATAGCTTGATTCATACGGAACTCCAACACCACTTTAAGTAGAAACTTGGGTTGTGTATGAAGAACTATCTTGTCTTTATTGAAAACAGTATACAGAGAATCTGTGACCAAAGTATGGATTACTGATGCTCTGTGTGCAGAGGTGACAGATACCAGAAATGCTGCTTTCCAAGTTAGAAACTTCATGTGACAAGTCACAATAGGGTCGAAAGGCTTACAAGTGAGCATAACCAGCACAGGGAGCCACTGACTTCCTGACTGGGGACAGGGGGCACTTAAACAGTGGTAGCTGTGCCAAAGAGAGAGTACCTACAGGTTTGTGGTATGCTGATATAGCACAGAGATGGACCTCGACTGAATACTGCAGGCCGGCATCAAAAATGTCAAACAAGTACTCCAAAACCTCTTTTAGGTGAACACCTGAAGGAATTATGGGGTTTTGGAACACCATATGGAAAATCTTTTCCACTTGGCTGTGTATGCCTTCCAAGTGGGAGGTTATGCACAGCCAAAAGTATTTCAGAGACCCTATGAGGCACTTTAAACCTGTTCACTTCTATCTCATCAGGAGCCAAGCCTGAAGGTGAAGGGAACACAAGTTGGGGTAGACTAACTGATCCTGGGTTCATCCAGTGTGGCAGAATCCTTGGTTTGTTGACTGACAGTCGATTTAACAGAGGAAACTATATCTGCTGAGGCCAGCACAGGGTCACTTGAATAAATTTTCTTTTGTGCCTCCAACTTGATTAGCAATCTCTGGATAAGAGAACTGGGAGGGAATGCATACAGAAACAAATTGCCATGGCAGTCTGAATGCATCCTGATAGAAAATGGCAGGTTCTGGATTTCTGGAGCAGCACTGAGACAGTTTGGTGCAGAGTGCAGACACAAATGGTCCACATCTGGAGTGCACCATTCATTGAATAGCAATCTCACAATGTCTGATGCTAGTGACTATTCATGATGATCTGCCTCTGTTTGCCTGCCAGAGTGTTCTGGACCTCTGGCAGATAGAATGCTTGGAGCAAGAGCCCCTGCTCCAGGCACCATTCCCACACCCGCATTGCCTTCCTGCACAGAGAGAGTATGAGTGTGCATCTCCTGTCTCATAGTACATGATAGACTTGGAATCTGTCTGAAGGAGGGCTGTCTTTTTGTTGACTAAGTCTACTGGAGAGTTTCAGACTATAAAGAATTGCATGCAACTCTAGCACACCTATGTGAAGAAGTGCCTCTGATGAGTCTCCGACACCCTGAGATTGGAGGCCCTGGCACTGGGCTCCCCACCCACAGCAAGAAGACATCTGTGGTGAGAGTCACCTCTGGATATGGTGGGGAGAAAGGGCAGCCCTGGAGGAGGTTGTCCTCCACTGACCACCACATCAGGGACCTCATCAAAGGCTTGGCGACCTGAATGGGGTAGTTTAGGGTGAGAAACCTGGGATCACTGGGTACTGAGTATCCACGGGGTTGTCCTCATGTGCAGCCTTGCTAGAGGCACTGTGAACACTGAGGAGACTAAGAGGCCCAGCATGCATTGCAAGGAGTGGGCTGGTACAGTCTTGCATTTCATGATATACAGTAGCATGCCTTTTGCAAGATTGCCCCTAGTCTGCTGTCTAGAAGGAAGGCCACAGCCCAGGTCACATCCAGAACAGCTCCTATGAACAGCAGTACTTGGGAGGGCTTCAGCTGAGACTTGGCAGAGTTCATCAGGACTCTCATGGACACTAGAAAATGAGAGGCAGTGGTCACTGCTTGCTCTGTCCCCTGTCTGGATAGGCTTGTTAGAAGCCAGTCATCTAAGCACAAGAAGACATGGAGGCCTAGTTTTCTAAGGCATGCTGCAAGTACTACAAACATTTTGTAAAGACTTATGGTGCCAAGGAAAGCTCAAATGGTAGGACTCTGAACTGGTAGCGTTTCCCCTCCATGCAGAACCGGAGGTACTTATGGTGGTTAGGGTGTAACAGTATGTGCTGCTATATGTTGTGCATATCCAGTGATGCTAGCCTATCCTTATGATTCAGGGGAGGTAGCAAGAATCACAGAGAAACCATTTTGAATTTTCATGATCCATGTATTTGCTCAGTTTCCTGAGATCAGGAATAGGATGCATGCACCCTTATTTTGTTGTTACCAGGAAGTAGTGGTAATAAAACCCTGTGTCCTGTTCTGAATTTGGCACTATGTCCACTGCCTTGTTTCTCAGAAAGACCACAGTCAACAGTGATAGAAGCTCTGACATGTGAGCTGACAGGGGAAATTGCATTCTGGGAGGATTGTCTGGTGTGGATGATTCTAACAACTCCAGGGAGTACACCTCTCGGATTATCCTTAGCATCCACTGGCCCATCAAGATGGATTCCCACTGATGGTAGAGCTGGGTGAGATGCCCTCCTACTGGGGAAGAATGGTCTGCCTTGGGCAGCTGAAGGGGACCCAGAGCAGGAGCTTCAGATGGCAGCACTGAGCACTTCTGTCATCAGTGCCTTCTTCATTTGCACTTTCTTCTGGGCCTGGGAAGGCTGAGGGCCATTGTGTTTTGGGCTCCTCTGCCCTTATCACCAAAGGACTGCATGTTGTGGAAGAAGCTGTGTCCTCTGCTCCTCTGTGGGTTATAGGGAGCTGGGCTGGAATTCTTAAAGTCATTCTTGTTTCATTGGACTTGTTAAGAGACTGCTCCACCTGCTGTCCAAACAGATGGGTGCAATCTAAGGGCACATTCATGAACTGTTGTTGGATGTCCAGAGTGAAGCCAGTAGTCCACAGCCAGGAATGCCACCTGATGCAGAAACATGCAGCTGCACAGTGAGCTGCTGCATCAAAGGCATCCATAGAGGCTTTAAGATGGTGACTGTTAGATTCAATATCCTGTTTAACAGCAAGCAGCACTTCCTGTTTTGCCTCTGTATCCAGCAGAGTCTCTGCCAGAGACTTTGGATTGCACCACAGGGAGTACTTGTTTGAGAAATTACTCCAGTAGCTAGCTATCCTAATACCAAGGGTAGCCGAGGCATAGACCACTTGCCCATGGTGTCAACCTTATGTGATTCCTTGTTAGTGGGGTGTGCAGTGACCACCTTAAGCACTATGACAATTATTTTCAGTCAAAATGACAACTGCATTCAATACTGGCTGAGTGAAATATGTGGACTTAGATCTGGGTGCCGCATATTTTCTGTCTGTTTGTTTTGGGGACAACTGCCACAGAAGCAGGCCTCTTTTGGCCACCTCAGTGAGTGTCTCTAGTGCTACCTGGATGGGAGGAACTGGAGAGACTGGGATGTTAGGCATGTTTAGAAACTCCATTTGGAGGTGCCAAGCCTGGTTGATGCCTGCTAACTTGAGATTTAAGTGCAGTATGCATATTTCTGAGCATAGCCTGAAAGAAGACATTCTCCTGAGGTACAGATACTAAAATTGGTTCCAGATCTCTGGATCATAGAACGAGTCCTCATCCTCCAAATCAGTGATGAGGAGGTCTGGATTTGACTCAGCTCCTTCTATCCTGGGAGGGTAGAATGGGACCATAATGGGTGATGGTGGAAAATGTGGCCTTAGAAACACAGGTGACTTTGGACCAGGCCCCCCAGGTAGGGTTTCAGGAATGGCACTGTTAGCGGCACTGAGGACAGCCCTGTGGCCATCCCCTAATGAATTGACCACAGCACCAAGGGCCCATATGGCACAGAAAGTGATGCATTTTCATTTTTTATACTTGTAAGCCAATGGGGATAAATGCCCGTTTCCATTAGCGACAACTCTATAAATAAAAATACAACATAATACAATGGAACAATACAAATAACACATGGAATTATACAATCATTATGAATCATGACACATACAAATGGTTCTAGAATTTAGCCAGTCCTTGAGCTGAACTTTAATGTTTGTACAGTAGAAGAGTTCTTAATTGTAGTTGGTAATGAGTTGCAATACAATGGAGCTCTGTAAAGTATGGATCTTTGACTTTGTGGCTTATTAAAACATGGAAAAGGATATTGCCTGAAGGGAACAGATCTAGTATCATGTACATTTTCATTTCTTTTAAATAACAAGCAAATTGAGGAGGGAAGCAGACCCCCAAAGTTTTTTTTTTCATTAGAACAGCAAGACGGTCCGGCCTGGTGGCGCTGAGGGCTGAGGTGCTGGACGCCTTACCTCGCACCACGGCGGTGACCCGTGTTCGGGAATGAGCATGGGCCACTGGGGGTCAGCCAGGGTGGAGGTTGACTGAGCGCCCAACAGCTGCTTTCCTTCTCTGGGGAGGCTTACCTGCATGCTCCCACCACAATACCACCACCTAGGGGAGCCCAGGTGGATGGTGTGATAGGAGGGAGTAGCAGCACAGGGGACAGGGCAGACGTCAGCAGAGGGGCGGAGCAGGAGGCACGTTTCAGCGTGCCTCCATGCTCATAGGCCCACATTGCATGCCGACGTCGAGAAAGGGGGAGGTTCACCAGAACAAGTGAAAATGGAGCCCATCACTCCTAGGTGACAACTCCCCGGCAAGCCAGACCGCGTTGCGGGTGCTCACCGAGGGCAGACTCCACTGTGTCCCGTTCGCTCCACTGTTGTGAGGGGGAAGGTTTGGGGTGTCCTTCCCTCGTCCCGCCAAGGGGGATATACCGGGATATCTGAGGGTCCTTGAGCGAACGAACACTTTAAGAGCAGACTCCTGGGGGCACCAACACCTCTGTGGAAGGCTACTTGAGGGGGTCTGAAAGAGTGGAGAGACAGTGCTGGTAGGAGGATAAATACAAGGTTAAAAAAAAGAACTGCAAGACAAAACCTACACCTGTCCTTTAAAGAAAAGCAACCAGAAGAAGCATAAAGGACACAATGATGAGTATGTTGAGGTAGATTAGTTGTGAATCTGCAAATGTTATTGTAAGCTACCCGTAATTTGAAAAGGGCACACTCGTTTGCCGTAGAATAAACTGCATGGCCAGCCCCATAGTCCACTACAGAAAAGAGAAGACTGTGAGGCAACAATTTCCTAGATTCAGGGGTCAAAATGTTCTTAGCTCTGAATTAGGTACCTAGTCTCTATTGTATTAGTTAAAAATGGGAGGGCTTTAAGCTCGAGGTTTAATGGGCAGAGCAACAATGTCACTCCTCCATCAACCTCAAAACGTCACTCACCCTGGACTCTCTAAATATTTGTTTATACTGTGAGAGACCCTGAACCCATGTTGTGCACTTACAATAATTTTATGTACCTCCACAAAAATGGAATCCTGATCAAATATTATTCTTTCTAAAATTTTTGATGAGGGTGCCAATAGAGAAATGGGATGAAAGTTAGATACCAAATCCTTGCTGTCCCCTTTATGGATGGACTTAACAATGGTCACTTTCCATTTTTCATAAAATATGCCAATTCTTAGAGAATGACTGAAAAGTTTGGATATTGGTTTTTCCAGCTGCTGGCAATGGCACCAAGGCAGACCACAAAGGGCCAGCTTTCAGTGTCAGATGCAGCACCAACAATGGTGTCAATGGTCCTGGCAGTCCTGAAGGAGACAGCAGCAGCAGCACAGTGGCTGCCCTTGTCCTTAGAGGGATCAAAAGTGACACGACAGGTAGGGTAGGCATCAGCAGCCCCAACAACGAGCCCAGCCTACAGGCTGGAGTCAGCATGTGTACCTTGACCCCAGGCAGCCATTGCTCCACATCATTCATATATAGGGAAAACAGCAGGCCTCATATGGACAAAACAGAATGGATTGCACTCTCTCTCAAACACCAGGCTACACCAAATAATTGCCAACACAAATTCAGTGCTTTTTGAGCTGTGTCCTATAAGGGTCACCTTGCCATACCAGTGCAATACAATGTATATGGTAATGTTGGCTACAAATAGTACTAAGATATCAAATGCAGGGTTCTATTTCAATGTAGCAAACATACTGCTAAGAAAAAACAAGTTGCAGAGTGGCATAGCTAACCTGCCAGTCCCCGGAGGGGTCGGAAGTGACAAGAGAATTGGGGCAGGCATCAGCAGACTAACAACAGCATCGTCCCAGAGGTTGAAGTCAAAATGTGTACCACCACCACCCCTGGGAGCCACTGCTCTAACTCATTCATGTATATGGAAAACAGCAGGGGGCCTAATATGGACCCCTGCAGAACTCCCCTACTAGCCTTCCTCCAATCTGATCTAGTGACTGTACTTCTACTGACTGCCCATGCCCTGTTAA
Source organism: Neoceratodus forsteri (assembly GCA_016271365.2). Lineage (NCBI taxonomy): Eukaryota > Metazoa > Chordata > Ceratodontiformes > Ceratodontidae > Neoceratodus > Neoceratodus forsteri. The sequence continues at coordinate 406,951,067 of CM057452.1, forward strand.
ACAGCATTCAAACAAAGTCAATGGCAAACCCTTTATGACCATACCATACTAATGTATAATTACCAATTCCCATATTTGCTAATTTTCTGGCCAATATTTTATTTATTGAAATGTTTCACCAGGAAAGGCACACTGAACAACAAGTTGCTCATCTCACGGTGCGACCTGGGGGGTGTACAACTGGATGTAAAACAGAGATTATACAGACAATTACAGTCAACATACTTAAGGATTTAGGTACAGAGATTTAGACCGACAATATCGCCAACACATTGCTGGACTGGCGTTACAATTAAGAGGCAGGTAAACAGTACAGTTATACAATTGAAGTGCTAGGGGGAGGTCGAGCAAGAGGGACAGGGGAAGCTAGTTGGGGGAAGGAAAAGCAGGTAAGGCAGGGGGAGCCAGGACATTACCAGTAAAAACCAATGCAAGCCCAGTTATGTGAGACAATTAACACAGGACTAGGGTGAGCTAAAGTAGCAGCTCAGAACAAAAGTAGGGGTAATTTAGTACAGTGCATATAGGTGCCAGGACTTCCTATTTAAGTGCAGTGGGATAGAGGGAAGGGACAGAAGGAGGGGAGGAGCAGGTAGGGTAGGGAAGGAAGAGGCATGCCTAGAACTAACCCCTCCAGGATGCTGAGAACCCTGCCAGGGGCTGAACTGGGCACTGACATTGGAATGAGGAGATGGGGGGGAAGGCGGGTGTAAGTCAGAGGAATAGTAGTATGGGTAGATAGGAAGGTGAGGGAGAGAAGGAAAGGAAGAGGCATGCTTAGAATGAACCCCTCCAGGATACTGAGAACCCTGCCAGGGGGCAGAACCAGGCTAGGACATTGGTAAGAGGAGATGGGGGGAAGGTATAGTACAGAAGTATAGACAAGAGGTGGGGTAAGTGGGTGGGGGATAGGGTGACATGCTAGGGAACAAGCTCAAAAGAAACAAGCATTTGTCAATACTAGCATACTAACATACTAAAATGCCAGCTGAATAGGCCTAATGGTCTTTCATGTCTGCTTGTTTGGTCATCCCCCACCCTGGGAGCTGACCTTGCTGCCCCCCTTGCCCTCTCTGGCTTCTCCCTTCCCAGTCCCAGATATTCTCGCTGCACTGGACTTTGCTTCCAGAACCCTTCCCCTGTACCTGTCCCACCCCCTCTTGAACTCCTCCACCATCTCTGCCTCCACCAGCCCCCTGGGCAGCACATTCCATGGCTCCACCACCCTCACAGTGAAGTAGCACCTCCTCCTTTCTCCCCGAATCTCCCTCCAGCTTCCACCCATGCCCTCTAGTTGTCCCCCTTCCTTCTGAGCACCCTGACTGCTCCTCCCCTATTTACCCTCTTCATGTACCTGAAGACCTCTATCATGTCCCCCCAGTCCCTTCTCTCTTCCAATGTGTACATATTTAGCTCTTCGAGCCTCTCCCCATAGGTCCTGTCCCCCAAGCTCCAGATCATTTTGGTTGTCCTCCTCTGGACCCTCTCCAGGAGTTCAATGTCCCTCTTTAAGTGTGGCCTCCAAAACTGCACACAGTACTCTAGGTACGGCCTCACCAAGCAGTTATACAGAGGGAGTATCACTTTCTCCTTCAGGAGGTGATCCCCCTAGCGATGCATCCCAGCATCCTGTTGGCCTTGGCCGCTGCCCTCCTACAAGTCTCCAAGTTGTTCATCCTGACATCCACCACCACCACCCCCAGGTCCCTCTCAACCATCGAGACTTGTAGCATTTCCCCCCCAGGGTGTACACTTGGCCCAGGTTTCTGGCTCCCAGGTGCAGTACCTTGCATTTCCCTGCACTGAACCTCAGCTTCCACTTTCTTGACTGCCTTTCCAGAGCCTCCAGGTCCCCCTGTAGGGCCACCCTCCCCTCCTCCCCATCCACCACCGCCCTCAGTTTTGAGTCAACCGCAAAGAGACTTACCTCACTCCTGATGCCCTTCCTTATGTCAGAGATGTAGGCGTTGAACAGAAGGGGCCCAAGGAACAATCCCTGAGGGACCCCACTAATGACCTTCCTTGAGGATGAGACTAGCCCGCCAACCACAACCCTCTGGGTCCAGTCCTTGAGCCAATTGCCTATCCATCTGATCTTCTGGTTCCCCACCCCCATTTCTCCCAGCTTATCCAACAGGCCCCCATGAGGAACAGAGTCAAATGCCTTGCTGAAGTCAAGAAAGAGGACGTCCACCGGTCTACCCAGGTCCAAGGCACTTGTCACCCTGTCACAGAACTCCACAAGGTTTGTCTGACATGATTTCCCCCGAATGTTTGCTTGCTGGCATTGGCATTGGTAGTGTAGGAGTTAGAGAGATGCATAATAGGAATGGCAGTGAAGTATTTAACTGAAGCCAACCCCACCACCACCCTGCAGAGACTGACAGGCATTGGGGTGTGCCTTTGGGTCATCAGGCATAACGGCCACACCATTTCACCACACCCTACCCTGCAGACATCGACAAGTGTCACAGTGAGCCTTGGAGTCTTTGGGTCTTGTGCTCACCCCATTCCATAAGGAAATATGGTGAGATGGGTGCAGTATAGGAGAATGGGGTGAACTTTGGGGCCGAAGAGTCCAAGGCACACCTCGATGCCTGTCACTGGCTGCAGGATGTGGGGGGGGGTGGAATGGCATAAGCATTACAGACAACAATCCCAAGTCACAACCCTGATGCCTGTCAGTCTCTACAGAGTGGGGCTGCTATGGTTGGAAACCCTAACGCCTCACTGCTCGCTAGGTTTTAGACATCTAAATTTTCAACATGAGTTTTTGTGACCCCCACTCATGGACAGTGGCAATATCAGTTCGTTAGCCAAAGCTGATTTTGCACAGTGACTATGCCATTTAGCACCACAGGTGCGAAAACACATTTCGAACAGGATGTGAAAAATGGCAGCTGTACTGTTCATGGAGAGGTGTAAAAAAATGGCAATGTTGAAAATGTGGAGTGAAAATGTAAAAAAACTGGTGAAGTCACGAGCATGCGTAGAAACTGCGCAATGCACACCCGTAATGTAATTAGTTTGGAGATTTTTTACAGCAGATTGTAAACACAGGTATTTTGGGACCTCCGTTCATGAACAGTGTCATTGTGATTTTCTTAATCTGTCCCGAACACTGATTTCCTACAGCGACCATGCATTTCGGCGCCGGAAGTGCGAAAACACATTTTGGCCAGGATATGAAAAATGATAGCTGTACTGTTCATAAGGAGGTGTGAAAAATGGCAGTGTTGAAAATCTGGACAGAAAATACTACAAATTCGTGAACTTACGAGGGTGTGTGAAAACTCCGCAATGCACGCTCGTAACACAGTTATTTTATGGACTTTTGCTACCAAATTTTTAGCATAGTCATTTTAAGACCTCTGCTCATGAACAATGTCACTGTGATTTTCTTAATCTGTCCTGAACATTGATTTCGAACACCGACTGCGCCATTGTGCGCTACATGCGCAAAAACACATTTTGGGCAAGATATGAAAAATGACAGCTGTACTGCTCATAAGGAGGTGTGGTAAAATGGCAATGTTGAAATCTGGAGTGAAAATATTACAAATTTGTGAAATTCTAGCGTGCATAGGAACTGCGCAACGCACGCCTGTAACAGTCATTTTTGGGAATTTTTTCACCAAATTTTCAACATAGGGTTTTGGGGGCCTACCTCATGAACTGTGACACTGTCATTTCGTTACTTGGCCCTGAAAGGTGGTTCCGTGCAGTGACTGCGAAATCACCTTTCGGGACTGAATAACAAAATGACAGTGACTGAGTTCATGAGGTGGGGCCCCAAGAACCCCATGTAGAAAATCCGGTGAAAAAATTCCCCAAAATGGCCGACATATGCACCAAAGTTTTAAACAAAAACATTTATACCATTATACAGCTTACCGGCATTTCTTCAGTTTGCGGTCAGCTTTGTAGAGTGCATACGTGTTCCCGGCCCACTGGAGATCGTCGCGCTGGGCTCAGGAGGTAAGTATGGGGTCAGGAGGGTGTGGAGAGGTGGGTGCGCAGACGGTGGGCACAGGTTGGGGAGGGGGCAAGACAGTCAACGAGGGACCTTTTTTTTTCCTTATTCAGGAAGATGACACGGGACTTTTGCCATGCTAGGGTGGGCTCCCAGCGTGGCAGCTGGAAGGTTATTTTTTTGGGAGAGCAGCAGTGGAGTTGATGGGGGATTGGACACCCCCATCGGCCATACTGACTTTTGCCACACTGGGGTGGGTTCTCAGCCGCACACCTAAAAGTCTGTGTTTCTTTTGGGGTGGGGGTACTGTGGAGCCGATGGGGGATTAGGCACCCCCATCGCCCATAAGGACTTTTGCCATACTTGGGTGGGCTTCCAGCATGGCACCTAGAAATCTGTTTGGGGGGCAGTGGAGCTGATGGGGGATTGGGCACCCCTGTCGGTCATACAGTATACAGGAGTGGAGGGGAGTGCATGAGCACATTGGGGTGGGCTCCCAGCGTGCTATGTAAATGTTCGTGGAGGGGGGGGGATGACAAACTGTCTATGACAGTTCAGATGTAGTGAAGACGTCCGTGTAGGCAATTTGCATACTGCCGATGGCAGTATGCAAATTGTCTACAAGTTACCATCACTGACTGTGGCGGTGTTTTCCTCAAAACTGTACGCCACTGCATCTGAATGGCTGTCATAGACAGCTCAGACATTCATTGGTGCGGTGCAGCTGCGCCTGCAAAAGGGAACAGGATATTGGAAGTAGGAGAGGCACACCTAAGAAAAATTGCAGTTACGTAAGAACTTACCGCAACAGTAGATCTTTGAGAGAGGTTCCTGCAGTAGGTCTTCACATATTGTACTGCACCCCCTGGTGTCAGGTTCCAACAGCAAACTTGTAGATAGCAATCATCAGCGGGGACCACCCCTGATGTCAGGTGACGTGATGTCAGCCTGGCTATAAAAGGGGCGGCCCCGCGCCTGCTCTCCAGTTCTTTTCCACCGGAGACCTCGAGAAAGGTAAGTAGAAAGAATAGGAGTGAAAAACTCCCAGGACAATGCTTCCTCTCTAGACCCAAGGGCCAGGCAGGATGAAAATGAAGGAAGTATTCCAGGAGTAGGAGGAAGGTGAGTGGGAAACTAGACCTACTGCAGGAACCTCTCTTGAAGATCTACTGTTACAGTAAGTTCTTACATAACTGCAATATCTTACTTCGAGAGGGTTCCTGCAGTAGGTCTTCACATGTAGGACTGAATACCAAGCAGTCCCACATGAAATACTATGGAGGTACATCAAGGAGGAGGAGAAGTCGCCAACAGAAAATTATGACAGGAGGCCTTGTAAAACTGCAAGGCCAAAGCCAGTTCTGTGCCTAGAGGCAATGTTCAGACTGTAATGCTTAGTGAAGGTGTGAACAGACGACCACGTGGCCACTGCACAGATTTCTGCAGTAGACACATTCCTGAAAAAGGCAGTAGAAGTTGCAACATTCCTAGTGGAGTGACTCTTAACTGCCCCCGGAAGGGACTTCCCATGTTTTTGGTAAGTGAAGTGGATGCAGTTAGGCAACCATCTAGAAATGATCTGTTTAGAAATAGCTTTGCCCTGGCACTGGGGAGCAAAGGCTACAAAAAGCTGATTGGATTTACGAACCTCTTCAGTCTGGTTTGTGTAGTATCTTAGAATCCTGTGCACATCCAGAGTGTGCAACAGGTATTACCCCTGTTAGAATGCTGGGGATAGAAGACAGGCAGTTCTACACTCTGATTAAGAGTGGTTTCTGAAACTACCTTGGGGAGAAATGAAGGGTTATTCCGAAGGACTACTTTGTCCCTATGAAAAATTAAATAGGGTTCCTTGCAGACGAATGCCTGAAGTTCGGAAACCCTTCTGGCGGAAGTGACTGCGACGAGAAACAAAGTCTTCCAGGAAAGGAAGTGCATGTCGCAGCTAGAAGCTGGTTCAAAAGAAGGTAAGGTCAGCTTTTCCAGCATAAAATTCAGGTCCCAGGGGGGACAGGGATTCTGGATCAGAGGTTTCAGGTGGAGGATGCCTTTCAGAAAAGTTTTGGAAACCTCCAGCTGAGCCAAGGTTTTGCCCTCCACCGGGAGGTGGTAGGCTGACACCGCAGAGTGATCAACTTTAATGAAAGAGTAACTAAGGCCAGTCTCTGATAAATGTGCAAGATACTCTAACACCTGGGCCGCCGAGCACGAAAAGGGATCCCAGCATCTTGCTGTGGCCCAGATCGAGAATCTTTTCCACTTAATGGTGTAAGTGGATCTGGTAGAAGGCTTTCTGTCTTCAACCAAGATATGTTGAACCTGTGAAGATACACCATAGCAGGAAACTGCTATGTCCACAGGTGCCACGCATGAAGGTGGAGAGACTGAAGGCTCAGGTGCACCAGAGTGCCCTGCTCCTGAGTCAGAATTTTGTGGGATAATGGTAAAGGAACCAGAGGATCCAGTGCCAGTTGTTGCAAAAGAGGATCCCAAATCTGGAGTGGCCAGAGAGAAGCAATTAGAATCAAATGTGCTCCTTACTCCTGAAGTTCCACCAGAACCTTCTGAATGAGAGGAAAGGAAGGAAAAGTGTAAAGAAACCTCCCTGTCCAAGACAGAGATACAGTGCGTCTCACAAAAAAGCACCACGCCTGGGAACGAGCAAGCAAAAGCTGGGTAGTTTGGCATTGAATGGGGAGGTGAACAGATCTATCTCTGGATGACCCCATCGAAGAAAGAGGTCTTTGATCCCCTCTAGCTTTAGCTCCCACTCTTGAACCCTGGCTACTGATCACCTGAGACTGTCTGCCAGAACATTACTTATGCCTGGGATGTGGACTGCTGTTAAGAAAAGGCTGTGCTGAATTGCCCAGTACCAGACCCTCATTGCTTCTCTGCAGAGAGGGTACAAGCAAGTTCCTCCCTGTTTGTTGATGTACCAGACAGTGGACATGTTGTCCATCTGGACAAGAAGTGATCCCGGTACCAGAAGTGACTGGAATGCCTGGTGGGTGTACAGAACCGCCCTGGTCTCCAGAACGTTGATATGGAGCAGAAGTTCCTGGATGGACCAAGACCCCTGTATCTTGTGCATCCCCAGATGGGCTCTCCAGCCCGCTTCTGAGGTGTCCGTGGTTAGGATTTGAGTTGGGACAGGGTAATGGAAGGGGGCTTCCCTTGAAAGATTGGAGAGATCTTGCCACCAGCGAAGATCGCTCTGTAGGCTGTTGGAGATCATGACTTTCTGGTTCATGTCATCCGTCCTCTGATCCCATTGGACTCAGAAAGACCATTGGGTGACCCTTATGTGAAGTCTGGCCAGGGGTACTGTGGAAATGGGCGCTGCCATCAGATCCAAAAGATGAAGCATGGCATGTGCTGGGATCCACCGAGCCTGGGCCACGAGAGTGGCTTGATCAACTAGAGTCTTGGCTCGGTCCAATGGCAGAAAAGCCTTGCTCTGAACTGTGTCTAGTACTGCTCCAATAAATTGGAGCCATTGAGATGGTACTAGCTGGGATTTGGGCAGATTGACTGTGACACCCAGAAGAGAAAACAAGCTCAGAGTGAAAGAGAAAAACTCTTCCAGGCTGTACGGAGAGGGTGCTGCGAGGAGCCAGTCATCCAGGTACGGGAAAACGTAAATGCCCTGACAGCGAAGAAAAGCTGCAACCACCGCTAAACACCTTCTTGTACACCTGAGGGGCTGAGGAAAGGCCAAATGGGAGTGCGTGGAACTGAAAATGGTTCTCCAGAAAAGTAAAATGGAGAAAGCGGCGGTGGGCTGGGAGGATAGGGATGTGCAGGTAGGCATCCTGCATATCCAGGGAGCACAGCCAAGAATTTGTTTGGAGCAGCAGAGGAAGCCCCTGAAGGGCCAACATGCAAAACCTCTTGTACTTGATATAGAAGTTGAGCGTGCTGAGGTCTAGGATCAGTCTCAGATCCTCTGTCTTCTTTGGAACTAGGAAGAAGTGGGAGTAGAATCCCCTTCCTAGCTCGTTTTGACAGACGGGTTCTATGGCCTCTTTTAACAGAAGGGCCTGAATTTCCTGGGAGATGATTGTGATCTGAACCCTTGGGTAAAAAGACCATCCTGGATGATGAGGGGCCGGACTCTCAGAAAACTCTATCGAGTGACCTTGCTGGATGAGCTGTTGCACCTAAGATACTGCGGTGATGAACATCCACCCCTCCAAGCTGAGGCCAAACCTCCCTCCCACCAGTTCCTCCTTGGCTAGTGGAGGTAGCAGAAGGAGGGGAAAGGAGTCAGGACGCCGAGTGGAGGGGAGCTTTTGCCCTGGAGACCAGCTTGGGGAACTTGGCCTGGGGGGGTTTGGGCTCCTGAACCAGGGGTTCGTTGTTTGCCCTGGTTTTTATTCCATCTCCGTTGATGATGAAAAGGCTGCTTTTTCTACCCCGTCCGGTACATTGAGCGTACATCCTAAAAAGAGCGTCCGCTCTCCTGCAGCCTGGTAATATCTTTGGCATCGCCACCAAAGAGGACGGAACCCCTAAAAGGGGCATCCAAAAGGGAGGACTGGACATCTTGTGCCAAACCTGCTATCCTGAGCCAAGAAAGGCGGTGGAAGCAGATCCCCGTGGCAGCCACTCTATCGACTGAGTCCACTGAGTCATACACTGCATGCAAAGCATGACGTTAAGAGGATTTACCCATTCTGACCTTGTCCAGTAACTTTTTCCGGAGAGTCTCATCCTGGACCTCCTGAAGGTCCCTTTCCAGCTCGGAGAGAGATGCCTTCTGGGATGCAACCATGTGCGAGACATAGTTGAGGGACCGTATGGCACAAGAGGAACAGGAATACATTTTCTGGCCAAACTGGTTCAACTGCCAAGAGTCCTTGTCAGGAGGCGAGGAGCTCAAATGTTTTGGTTGGGCTGACCGGTAATGAGTGACAGTGATAACCAGAGAGTCAGCCTTCGGATGAGTGGTGAGGTGTTGAATCCCTCCTAGGGGATAGTAGGTACAGTCCACCTTTCTGGAGACCGCAGGGATAGACAACAGCTGCTGGCATACCATGGTCATCAGATCCTCATGAGAGCCCATCCAAGGGGGGATGGGGAGGGGATCTGTGGTGGCTAGATCAAGGTGTTCCGCCAGTCTCTTACACTGGGGATCCACCTCTTTAGAAGGCCAGCCTCCTGCTGCCTGAATGGTACATAAGAGGTCCCCAAAGGAAGGATCATCAGGATGAGATTTTGGGGACTCCTTGGGAGGTACCTTGACAGGGGACCGAGGGTCTGAAGGCTCGGAATCAGAGTCCATGTTGGAGGGCTTAGAACCACTGGGGATGGAAGGGTCTACCCCAGATGATCCTACATTTAGAGCACCCAATGCCCATCCAGAGGGAGGCGGTGGAGGGGGGCCCTAGACAGGGGAATGTCCCCTATGGATTGCCTAATCTCCGTGAGGAGCGGGGTTCTGGCATCCTGCCACCATGAAGGAGATGATTCGTGGTCTGGCACTGGAGATGGAGGAGGAGGAGGAGGCTGGAAGCCCGGGTAGCTTGGATACTGCGGGTATTGTCATGGGTTATAACCTGGCAATCCTACAGAATAATACAGGTACCCAAGGTATCCCAGCATCGGGTATCCTGGCGTCGGGTATCCCAGCATCGGAGGCACTTGACCTGGCATTGAGTACTGAGGAGCTGATGGCAGACCGCCCGGTGGCAGAACATGGGGGCTGGCCTTGGGAAACTGCCTGAAGGATCTAGACCTACCAGAGAGGTGCCAATGGGCCACTAGGTGGTGCAGTATCTGGAAGGGCCCCCAAAGTCCTGAGGGAGGAGGCTCCATGGACAGATCCCCAGCCGGTGATGGACTCCTGTCTGGAGGCAGCAAAAGACTTGGCGAAGGGGGTAGTTCCAGGAGGGACCCCAACGAAAGGTCAAAAAGCGATCTTGACAGAAGGGAGGAAGCAGGATCAGGTGGCAAATCCCTGGGGCAAAGAACCCGATGGGATGATGAATCACTTTGCAGCTCACTCTGTCCGACGTCAGGGGCCAAACTGGAGCCCGACAGGAGAGTGGAGGGGTCCAGGCGGGCGACGGTGTGTCTACTGTCCAACTGATCAGACCTAACTGGGCTAGAGGAGGTCAGGTGACCACCACTAGGCTTGTCGGTAGGGACCGTGCGCCCGTCGACAAAGTCGAGGGGTGACTTATCAGCCAAGCTGAGAGAAGACTGAACAGAGACCTTGAGAGATGCAACCCCCAGCTGCCCGCTCACCTCGGCAGGAAGGGGAGAAGGTGCCCATCCCAAAGAGGCGGATGGGGTACCAGAAGTAGTACTCACAGTTTTTGGAGACCTCCCGCATGGCGATGGACTCCTGTCCCGGCGCTTCTCCTTACTCTGCTTTTTCCTCAGGGCCGGTGACGACGACCTTTTCCTCAACTTCTGGAGCTCCTTTTCCATCGATGCCAGTCGTCAGGTAAGGAGGTGGGCCTCGAGGGTCCACTTGTGCCTGGTCCTAGTTGCCTGGTTGAAGGCCTGGCAAATACTGCACTCCTCAGAGTTGTGCTTGGGGCCTAGGCACAAGAGGCAGCAGGAATGGTCGTCCCGTGCCGGATTTGGGCTCCGCACTCAGAGCACTTCTTCTTCTTAGGTCGAGACGACATCAATCATTGAAAATAATTAGAAACGATTATTGAGGCGAAGAAAACTTCGACTGACGCGTGGGTGTTAGATCGTTCTTCTAACTCATGGCCGAATGAACTGAGGCAACAGCGGGAAAGAACTGAAAAGCTGATGCGAGGGACCGCCCTTTTATAGCCGGGCTGACGCCACGTCACCTGACGTCGGGGGGGGGGCGGTCCCCGCTGATGATTGCTATCTACAAGTTTGCTGTTGGAACCTGACGCCATGGGGCACAGTCCAATATGTGAAGACCTACTGCAGGAACCCTCTTGAAGTAAGATCTCATATGGTGGCACTATGTTTCTTGCACATGCATGCAAGCAAACATAAAAATTAAGCAGGATTAAAAACAGGAGCAGCTAGAGGTGAGGTAGTTATGTAAGGCAGAGGCAAGGGTGTAGGAGGAGGAAGAGTATAGTATTTGGGGGAAGAGAGAGAGTTCCAAACTTTTGGGAAATGATGGGTGAAACCAGACTCTCAGATGAGTGTGGATCAGTGGGGGACCAACAGTGTATGAGTGTCTGTGGTCTGAAGGAGTGGGAGGGAGGAGGTATGGGTAGAGAGGGAGCATGAGAGGTGGGGGGAGTATTGTGTGGTTCATCAGGTTGAAGGCTTTGGCCAAGAACAAATATTGTGCCTGTTATAAATCCATTGTTGATGTTATCATATATGTCACCTGTCAACCTGACCAAGGCCGTCAACATGCTGTACCCACCTGGTCAGCAGTTACCAGTTTGTTTGCTTCTAATCTGTCAATTGCTCAAATACAATTTTTTTTTTTTTTTTTTAAGACTCAGCTTTATTCAAGTATCAATGAACAAACAGAACCTTACTCACATTGGTGCACAGCCATAATGCGAAGGCACTTCACACAATAATATCCCAAGAAATACATAGTAATAATCTACAGTATGTTTTTCCTATAAATTAATGTCCATCTGTGTGCAGGAATATCATGTGAACAGTCTTTTCAGAGTAAAAGTCCAGTGTTGCAGTATCACGCCAATAAATGTGTAATGTATGAGAGTTACATTAAACAAATTGGAGTTGCTATACTGAAAGCATGTCTGCAAATAAGTCCACCAAATCATGCTCTTAACCAGGAGTTTCATATCATGAACTTTTGTGACTCTGCCCAGCCATTCTTCCCTGGTAGGGATATTTACAGTAAGCTAATGGGCTGTGATGCATTTTAGGGCAGTCACCATACAGATTAAAATTATTTTTCTTTTGTCTGCTTTCAATTTTGTCATACAGAGAAGGCCTAGGACCCACTCTGTAAAATATAAAAGGGGTAAGTATGCCCATAATTTGGTGTGTAGCATTCTGTACCATTTCCCAAAAGGGATGAATGTTGGGGCACTGCCAAAAGATGCTCCAGTGGCTATTGGTGCCACCACACATTCGTCAACACCTGTCTGAATTAGTAGCTTGGTAGTGCTTAGTTATGGTTGGTGTCTTCAGCACTTTCCAGTACAATTACCACTACAAAGGTGATGAGGTGACCCTTCAGCAGTTTTTCAGTCTAGAATCCCAGTCCGTGTCCTGTATTACTATAGCTGATTCCCGTTCCTAAGCCTCCTTAACCAAAAGCACAGTTATTCCCCTGTGCTGTCTGTAATAATGAGTAGATGCCAGAAATGTATCTTTGGGGAGCTGCTAAGGTTATCACCCAGTAGATGTAGTCCTCCCAACTAGATAAAGGTCTATCTTCTCCTTATTTCCTGACATGTTTATAAAGTGCCAGATCTGTAAATATCTCATAAATTCAGTGTTTTCCCAGCCACATTTTTCCTTAGCTCTACTGAATATGATACAGTGTTCACGTTCCAGGAACTGGGAAAATCTCGACACCCCCATCCTCTCCCACTGGGATAGCCACCATCTAACGGAGGGGGCAGAAAATCACTCTCATACCAAACTAATGAAAAAGGACCCACCCGCCTGTGGTGTATGAGTAAGTTGCCAGATCTTCTGTAAAAATATCCAATTATGTTTGACTCACCTATTAGGAATAGTGCGTACTAGTTCTGGGGCAACTGTCATACGAGTCATGGCAAAAAGGGGTTGTCCATTTACCGCATCATTTTCTATATCATATCATACCGAATCCATTTGTTGTTCCACCCATGTACAAACAGCAATATTTCTGGCGGTCTGATCCCAAGGGAGATGTAGGATGTGTTTGTTGGCCATTGGGTCTTTATTATCCCACCCAAACTGCTGCAGGTGGGTCATAATCTTATTCCAAAATGTAACTGGAATATGTATGAGAAGTATTTGAAAAAGAAACAGGAACTGGGGCAACGCATCTATTTTCACCGTGATGATTATACCTGTCAATGAGGGGGCAGAAGGCACCATCTTGTTAGATCGACATCAACTGCCTGCTAAAGTCTCTCATAATTCAAAGCAAACAATTTCTGTAAGTCTGTGGATACATGTATGCCCAGGTACCTGATCTCATCTCGTGGGGCCCAACTGATTGGGAAGGAGTCTGCAAATCCTGGTGGACTATGACCACTCATAACAATAGCTCTGACTCTGTAAAATTAATTTTATACCCCGAGATGGCACTAAACTGATGGAGGTGAGACACCAGATGTGGGACTCTCTGCTCTGGGGTACTGACAAAAAAGATGGAGTCGTCCGCATATAACAAAACTTTTTGTTCTGTACCATCTACTCTAATGCCAACCACATTGATATCTTGGTGAATCTTGGCCACCAAGGGTTCCAAACAAATAGTGAATAACAGAGGGAATAGGGGCACCTATGGCGAGTTCCTCTGGTTAGGGGAAAAAAAGCAGAATTAATGCCATGAACTCTAACCAAAGCTTGGGGACTCGTATAAAGAGCAAAGAGCTTTTATGGTATCTGTATATTTAGGGCTGAATTTCATTCTATCCATGATTTTGAATAAAATTCCAGAGAGTTGGGCCAAATGAATTCTAAACAAGGGAAATAGATAATTTTTTAGAGGGTGAGAGCCTTAACAGTGTGTCTTACCATGGAGCCTATCACATGATGAGTAATAATAGTAAAAAAAAAACAAAAAAACATACTGCTAGAGGGTGCTATGTGATCATGACTTGTGGGTTAATATTTTATACCACCTCTCTCTGGGTCCTGCACCTAAGCCACTTTTCCACCCACCCTGTCAACTTCTCTCAAACGCCGAGATCCATCAGCTTACTGATTAAACTCTTGGGCACAGAGTCAAAGGCTTTGCTGATGTCCAGGTAAATTATGTCCACCACCTCTCCCTCATCCACTGTTTTAGTGACCCAGAAAAGAAGACAATTGGATTTGTTTGACACAGCCTCCCTCCCATGAACCTCTGCTGCCTCACATGCTGCAGACCATGCTCATCTAGATACACTACCATTTCCTTTAGTATGGTCTCCATGAGTTTGCACATGACTAAGGTCAGACTTACTGGTCTGTAATTCCCTGGGTCATCATTGGGACCGTTCTTATGGAGGGGCACTACACGTGCTATTCTGCAGTCCTGTGGTACCACGCCTGACTCTAGTGACTACTGAATATATCTCTAGAGATTTACTGTGGGTGAGTATGGAGGCTCTTGGTGTGGACTCTAATCTAATAAATCTTATAAAAAGACTGTACAACGAAACTTGGGTTAAGATAAGATATAGTAATAACGGTGGTCTCTCAGACAAAATTCCTACCAATGTTGGCGTGTGCCAAGAGTGTGTGCTGGCACTGACATTATTCAATCTCTATATAAACCGTATTCTGATAGAATTAATTAATCCCTCACACCACATGTCTAAAGTTCTTGAACATTCTATTCTGGTCTTGGCATATGCATATGTCCTTGTGCTTATTGCAACATCTAGATTAGGTCTACAAAGAATTCTCTTTAAATTACAAGTTCTCTGTATGGTACTGAAACTAACAATTAAATCAAAAACCAAAGCGATGGTCATAGGCTCTAGAAAGAAGTACAAAAGTCTGTTTTGGCCAATCAACCATTGGAATTTGTCAACCAATACACTTATTTAGGGGTTACAATATTAAATACAATCTCCTGGAACAAGCACATTAGAACTCTAGCAGCAAAAATGAGGATTACATATTTTGCTCTTTTTCATTTTAATAGAACTTACGGTGGTATGACAATAGAGCCAATGATTAGGGCCATAGAGAATAAATTAATAAATCAAGGGCTTCATGCCATTGAAAACTGGGGAGTTTCTAGTTTACATACTGTAGAATCTATTATCAATAAATTATACAAGAAAACTTTAGGATTACCCATTTCAGCAGCCAATGCATTGGTAAGGGCTCATCTTGGTCAAATTACATTTATGGCTAAAAGTCACATAAGAATAATAAATTTCTGGATCACTATGACCCACGAACCAATTGTCTCTATTGCTGCATCATGTGTAAAAGAAAAAATAACATATTCTGAGTTAAGTGATGGGTAGCTGACGACCGTATACTCTTTACTTGAGAGATATGATCTCACTCATTTATGATACTGGGATGATCATGCAATAAAAATACATAAAAAGTACACAAAAGTTGTCTCTGCAGTGGTTTCAAGAAAGGACAGGGAACTCGATTTACAAAAAAATTAAACAACTAAAAGTTTCACAGTGGTTAACTAACAATATACAGAAACACTCTTTTAAAGATCATTTACAGTTGATAACCAATCCAACTCATAGGCAAATTTTGACCCTCTATAGATCTGAGTTATTTTCCAGCAGCATACTAACTGCCAGATATTCTCGACAAGTCTCTACTTCTTCTAACTGTCTATGTTATTTATATGAACCTGAAGATTTTCATCATATACTCATAAGATGCCAATGGTATGAAAAAAATAAGGAAGAAATATTTAGCAAATATTTCTCATCATATATTATACCTTCACGTTACTTTCTTGATCTTTTACTAAATTCTGAAAATCTACAAATTCTTACTGATTTAGCAGAATTTTTTACTGCTACTAAAAAAATAAGCTTGAAATTTGTTCAATAAAGATCGCAACTAAGGAGCTCTAATTGATCCTTTATTAGGATCCTTTTCCCATTATGAGATTTGAGATTATGGTTTAATTTGGGGGTGTAGGTAACCAGTCTTGAACCTGTCTTTCCCGTTTACACTTCTTATTCCTGTTTCAGACTAAGGAGTTTGTTAGGGTTTAAGGCTGATGTGTCTTTCATGTCCAGGGTACTTATGTTTGAATTTACTTTTGGGATATATTTACTTAAATACTGTGCTGTATACTAATACTATTTTTATCTCGATAGAGTAATCAGGAGATTGCTAGGGTCAAAATCTGATGCATCTTAGGATAATGAAATCTAGGCATTAAAACTCTATGATGGATCCACTCTTGATGGAAGAGGGATGTCTGGATATCATGGCAGTCACATAAACATGGTACACAGAGAACCATGACTGGGATGTCAACATACCAGAGTACACAATCTACAGAAGGGACAGAGAGGGTAAAAGAGGAGGAGTAGCTCTCTACATAATGGAAGGAATCAAAGCAACAGAACTGAAAGGTAAACAGGGAGGGGAGGAGGCACATTGGGTCACCCTGGAGACAGGAAATGACACCACAACCCATACAGGGGTTGTTTACAGACCCCCGTCTCAGGGGGCAGCAACGGACAAGAAAATGACAGAAGGAATCCTTAGAATGGCAGAAAATGGAGAGACATTGTTGATAGGGGACCTGAATGTGCCAGATGTTAACTGGAGCACCTTTACTGCAGCTACATCCAAGAGTAAGGTAATTCTCAATGCCCTACAGGGGGCATGCCTCAGACAGCTAGTGTTAGAACTCACTCGAGAGGGCGCAATCTTAGACCTGGCACTATTAAACAGGGCTAGAGGGAGGATCTCAGATTTAGAAGTGGATAGCCATCTGGGAACAAGCGACCACCAAACAATGTGGCTCATAATAAACACAGCTGTAGAGTCAAGCCATACAAAAATAAGAGTGTTGAGCTTTAGGAGGGCTAACTTTGGCAAAATGGGAGCTTGTCTCAGAAAAGCACTAGCAAACAGGCAAGGAGGAGGGGTGGAGGAACAATGGGGAAACATCAAAACTGCCATCACAGAGGCAACAAGGCTTTGTGTAAAGCAAATCAACAAAACAAAATGAAGGAAAAAGCCACTATGGTTCTCAAAAGAGGTGGCAGGGAAGGTTAAGGAGAAAAGGATAGCATTCAGGAAATATAAGGAAACACAGAAGGAGCAGGGCAGAGAACTATATCAGTTAAAGCAGAAGGAAGCAGGGAAGGCAGTCAGAATATCAAAGGCCCAAACTGAGGTTTAAAAGATAGCTAACTCTGTTAAGAAGGGGGATAAAACCTTTTATAGGTACATTAGGAAGTGAAGAAAGACCAAGGGAGGGATACTGAGGCTTAATAAAGGGGAGGGAATGTGGGCAGAGGGTGACAGAGAAAAAGCAGGGATACTGAATGAATACTTCTGCTCAGTATTCACAAATGAAGAGGAGGGGGAGGTACCTAAGCCAAACAATAGAAACACTCTGGATAGAGGGGTCAATACCAGTCCATTCGTAGAAGAAAGGGTTCTGAAAGAACTCTTGAAACTGAAGGTGGACAAAGCAATGGGGCCTGACAGGATTCACCCCAGAATTCTAAAAGAATTAAGGGTAGACCTAGTGACACCACTGACTACCCTCTTTAACAAATTATGGGAGGATGGGGTGACACCTGAGGACCGGAGGAGGGCAGATGTGATTCCACTTCACAAAAGTGGGAGCAGGGCAGAGGCAGGAAACTACAGACCAGTTAGTTTGACCCCAGTGTTTGGGAAAATGATGGAATCACTTCTGAAGGAAAGAATTGTTGAGTACATAGTGGGACATAGGACCCAAGGCAGCATGGATTCATAGCGGGAAGGTCATGTCAGACAAATCTAATAGATTTCTTTGACTGGGTGACCAAAGAAGTAGACCAGGGAGGGGCTGTGGACATGGTCTACCTAGACTTTAGCAAGGCATTTGACACAGTCCCAAACAAAAGATTAATATACAAGTTAGCCAGCCTTGGAGTGGGTCCCAAGGTGGTAGCCTGGGTTAAAAATTGGCTGGACAACAGGACACAGAGGGTAATAGTAAATGGGGGTCCACCCTGAAGAAGAAAGGGGGGGTTACTAGTGGGGTGCCACAGAATTCCGTCCTGGGACCGGTCCTCTTTAATATCTTTATAAGTGACATTAAGGAGGGACTTGAAGGAAAAGTATGCCTCTTTGCAGATGACACAAAGATCTGCAACAGAGTTGATACACAAGATGGGGTGGAAAGGATGAGAAGGGAGTTGGCAAGGTTGGAGGAATGGTCAAATGTATGGCAGCTTAGATTCAACACAAAGAAGTGCAAAGTAATGAAACTGGGAAACAAAAACCCAGGGGAAGAGTACACAATGGGGGGTGAGATACTAACAACAACAAAAATGGAAAGGGACTGGGGGTAGTTATATCAGATGACCTAAAGGTGGGCAAGCAATGTGAGAAGGCAGTAAGGAGGGCTGGGAGGATACTGGGATGCATAGGGAGAGGCATCACCAGTAGAAAATAGGAAGTTGTTATCCCTCTGTACAGACAGTTGGTGAGACCCCATCTGGAGTACTGCGTGCAGTTCTGGAGACCCCATCTCCACAAGGACATAAAGAGGATTGAGACTGTCCAGAGGAGGGCAACCAAAATAGTACAGGGTCTGCACCAGAAGACATACGAAGAGAGACTAAAGGAGCTTAATATGCATACCCTCGAGGAAAGGGGGGGGGCATGATAGAAACTTTCAAATACCTCAAGAGAATCAATAAAGTCCAAGAGGGCAGCATCTTTCAGAACAAGAGATGTGCAAGAACAAGGGGGCACAGTTTGAAGAAAGAGGGGGAATGGCTCAGAGGTAATGTGAGGAAGTATTTTTCACTGAGAGGGTTGTGGATGCATGGAACAGCCTTCCTGAGGAGGTTGTGGAGTCAAAAACAGTGAGGGAATTCAAGAATGTATGGGACAGACATAAGGCAAGTCTAGTGGGGCGCAGGAGGAAGTAGGCTGTTGGTTAACTAGGATCTGCAGCTTATCCATTAGGTGGGTGGGCCAAGCGAGCCTTATCTGCTGTCAAATTCTATGTTTCTACGTTATTGTGAAAAGTAATGTATAATGGAAAAAAATAACATGTTGTGTATTATTATTTTGTCAGGATTTTAAATATTAATGTGTACAAAATGTTTATATTTGTATTGATGCTGTATTTTTAATCTTGTGTATGTAATGACAATACATGTCGAACAATAAACTTAAATTGATTGACTGAACTGACTATTGAACAGGCCAGTCAACAGATCTGCAAGGTTTTCTGCCAGTTCTGTTAACACCCTTGGATGTATGCCGATTCAGCCTGGGTATTTATAGAAATATAGAAACATAGAAGCTATAAGCAGAAAAGGATCTCCTGGACAACCTAGTCTGCTCTTAGGTCACTACCTACTGTGCTACTGTGGACCCTAATTGATTTCTGACCTTAACCCCTCCCCCACCCAGCCCTGTTACCAAGGTCCTACTGTGGACCCTAATTGATTTCTGACCTTAACCCTCCCCCCACCCAGCCCTGTTACCAAGGTTCTACTGTGGACCCTAAATGATTTCTGGCCTTAACCCCCCACCCAGCCCTGTTACCAAGGTCTCCTTGTGTCTATCCCATGCGAGTTTCAAACCTATACCCACCCCAATGCAAGTAACACTGTCCTCACCCTGTTCACCTCCATCACTACATCTGTGCTCATGAACTGGGATCCAAAGGTACAAGCTAGTGTATTAGCTGTTTATGTTGATGCACCCACCCCACCCCAGGCTGGAGACTTTGGGGGTCAGGATTGCCCACCACACACAGGGCAGGCTACTGTCTATTCCAGCAGTGAGATGATGGTGTGGAGGGGTCAGTAACACATGGCTGTGCTTGAGTGCTGACTCTCAGTGTGAATGTACTCCAACCATCCAACTTCAAACAACAACCTTCTATTTCCACCCCAAGAATGGCATTCAGAGTAGCTGGAAACCCCTCCAAATGCATTTTAAGGCATCGAAAATTGTTCAGCTTTCGGAGGCCTTGGTGGCCCCCAAACCCTATCCTATTGGTTAAGTCACAGGGGGGCCCCACAATTCAAAATTGCCTAGGGCACCACAACTTGTTAATCTGGTCATGTTTGGCAGCCATTTTAGGGAACATGCAGAGCAGGTTTTCTGAATTGAAAGGCTGAAGCTTACTTTCTTCAGATGCTTCAAAACTGTATTTATATTATTCATATAAATGCAATGTTAGCATCAATGTAAACAGCAGCCTTTCCTTTACCTCTCTATGAAGCCAGATTTTTAAATAATTTATTTCTAGAAATAGGTTGTTTAGGTGTCCTTTAAGTACCTAAGCCTTCTGGTACCAAGATAGGGCTATCATACTTCCTTCTAATGGAGACAATGGTGAGTATTGAAAGGTAGGTCAGTAAAAAAGCATAGTGCTCTATGGTACAGCACATTTAAACTGGCCAAATTAGAGGCAGTGGCAGTTCTGTATATAATGTCTCCGTAGTATAATAAGGGGATAAATGTGGCTTGGACAAGTATTTTCTTAGCTTCACATTTAAAACAAGACTTGTTTAGGAAATAAAACACGAGCCTCTGCCGAAGCTTTTTACAGAGGTTTTCTACATGTATTATAAATGACAGTCTGTTATTCACTCACATGCCAAAATATGTAAAGA
Source organism: Neoceratodus forsteri (assembly GCA_016271365.2). Lineage (NCBI taxonomy): Eukaryota > Metazoa > Chordata > Ceratodontiformes > Ceratodontidae > Neoceratodus > Neoceratodus forsteri. The sequence continues at coordinate 406,971,482 of CM057452.1, forward strand.
AGTCTACCAATTCCAGTGTTTTACTAGAAAGAGTGGTGATGCCTAGGGTGGTGGTGGGGGCAGACAGGTTTGTGGGACAGGACCATATACTAAGTTTTTGCTGCGTTTAACAGGAGCTTCGATATGTGTAGGTTGACTTGAAGTTGACTGAATGCCTCCTGTAGGGAATATATGGCTAACTCTGGAGTAGGGCTTGCAGTGTACAGAATAGTGTCATCTGCAAAAATGTGCAGATTGGCATTAGCACTATTGCGACCAAGGTCATTAATATACACCATAAATAACAAGGGTACCAGTATGTATGCAGGTGGATGACAGATCCTCAACCTTCAACTGCTGCCATCTTTCGGTGAGGTAGAATCTGAAACATGTGACGACAACTGGACCTAGACCAGCATTTGTTAGTTTATTCTGTATGATTATATGGTCCACTGTGTCAAAAGCCTTGCTAAGGTCTAAAAATATTGCTGCATTGGTTAGCTTGTGATGGAGGGCTGAAGACCAATCATTTGCAACCTTTACTAATGCGGAGATTGTGCTATGTTTAGCCCAGAATCTTGATTACTTGGGGGGGGGGGTAATTATTTTGTAAATCTCAAGGTATTCTTTTAGTTGGTTATGTATCAGTTTCTCAAGCAACTTAGCCAAAACTGGTAAGATTGAGATGGGACGGTTGTTGTGTACTGAAGTTCAACCCCAGACTTGAATAGCAGGATTATATGGGCAGTTTTCCATAGTGAAGGGATTTAACAGATTATGACTGAAATATTGAAAAGATGACTTTCAGGTGCTGTCAGTATGGGGTGACCTAATTTTAAAGAGAGAGGTTCAACACTGTCAGCTCCAGTACTCTTTTGAGGATCAAGGGTCAGAAGGAGCTGCTCCACATATTTAAAAGTGATCTGCTGAAAACTAAAAGGTTTGGAAGGCTGGGGTGAGATTAGGTTATTTCGGAGTAGGTTGAGGGATTTGGGCTGTGGTCAAATTATCAAAAGCGTTGCCTGCTGCAGCAAAATGTAGATTCAGTTCCTCTAGGATTAATTGTTTATCTGTGAGCAGTTGATTACCCACATGCAATTGCCTTGCTAATGATGAAGGAACTGACCCTCTTCTGTATTCTTGATAGCATTCCAAAAGATAGAAGGAGTGTGCCTGTCTTTGTTCAGTAAATACATATAATAAGTTGATTTTGTTGTACAGATTAATTTTGTACAGAGATTTATTTTTGGCTGAAATTTATCCAGTCCTGTTCTGCTTTAGAATATCATGCTTTGGCCCGCAGTAGATCCCTGTCCCTTAGTGCTTGTTTAATTTCCCTAGTGAACCATGGGGAGTTTCTTTTCCTGGTTCTGCATGTAATATATGGGGTAAGTCAGTTTATGACTCCTGTGACCTATTGAGTAAAGAATTCGTACGCCACAAGTATTGAGGGTGTCAGATAAAAATAATGCCAATTAATAGCAGCCAGTTGGTGGAGATAATCCTTGGACAGAGAAGTGGGAAAAAGATCTTTTGCGAATTAGGAACGGTTTGCTGTACTGCTTTACAGCTCCTCTTAAGCATGCCACTATATTATGGTCACAGAAGACATTACTGAATACTGTTGACATCATGATCTTATTGGTTATATTGGTAAGTATGAGGTAATGTCTCAAAATTCTGTGTACCGGCATCAGAGATTATTCAGAGTTTAGCAGGATAGTCTGTTCTAGCTTTCAAATCTTTGGACCAGAACTCCTTTAAAACAGGGAACAACTGTTTTCTCCAATCCTTCGTTTAAGGGGCATAGTCTTGTTCAAAAATAACCGTTTGTCCCCAGAGATAATTTCCTTCTTTTCCCATGCCTTCCACAAAATTGCTTCTTTAGTATGGTAATCTAAGAAGGCCACAATGACCAACCTGGGCCGAGCTTTCAGGTCAGTCGGGGGTGCCACGAAAGCTCTGTGGGTTCTGATGATATTGAGAGGATAATCCAGCTCCAAATGTAGCACTTCTCTAATAAAGCTTTCCATAAACTGAACCGTATAGCCAGACTCAGTCTGACTCGATCCGTTCCAGAATACCATGTATACCGAGATTGATCCTCCAAGATCTTTTTTCCAAATCCTCCAATTTCCAAAGCAGCAGCACTTCCCACTCATGGAGCTGAAGAATGGCACCATTATGTAAGTCAGTGGTGTCGGTAAGCTTAGAGACTTGCTTCTCCAAGACGGCAGTTTTGCGCTTCTGTTGTTTTATATGTTTTTTTTATTATCTGCCACATCACTCTGTATTCTACCCTGGGTGTCCCCCAGTCGACACAGTTCCTTATAGAGGCTTCTAGAGGTTACAGTAAAGAGCTCCTCTATCTCCTCAAATGGCTCCTCTGTCTCCTCTGCTTCACTGCTGTAGGTGGGCCAGGGGATTCTGTATGCCACGGGGAAGAGTGGCTCCTGCTCTGGGCCTGATCTGCTTGACTGGATCACAGAGCCTTTCAATCTCTGACGTGAGTGTTTTTAATTTTTGGCGAGTTGGCATCCTGATGTGAGCTGTGATTTTTACTGTGTGGAACTGTTTTAGAACTGCTGGGAGAACTGGGGGGATTGCTATGTGCCTTATGGAGGGAAAGAGAAATCTCTGATTTGTTTAATTAGCACTGTCTGACATTCTATATCTGACCTGGTAAAATTTAAAAGGGAGGCATCTGTGATTTTTACTGTGTGGGACTGTTTTAGAACTGCTGGAGAACCGGGAGATTGTTAGTAGTATTTTCTAAATTAGGCAACTCAGGGTAACTAAATCTTTCACCTCTCTCTACCTAGCATTCTCGCTCTCCTACCCTCCCTCACGCAGCCTCAAGTTTCGCTCCTAACCCCTCTGCCTACTTCTAATTCTAATGCCAATGTCCTCTTTTGTCTTTCTCTGGCCATCTCCCCTAATGCCAGCTCTGGTGCCATCCCCCATCTCTGCTACAGCCTTCTCTCACCTCCTCCTCCACCTTACAGCTACTCCCCCTGCCCATTATTCTTTTGTTTGTCCCTAGGCTTGATTACACCCACCGATCACAGCTCTTCTGTGTAAAGTAACATCTCCCCTTTCTACTGTCTTCCAGAACCCTCACCAGCAGACACCCAGAAGCCTGGCACTGGCCAGCGGTACTGGCACAGCAACACAGCCGTACGCCCACATCCCTCTGCCCGCAGGACCTGCCACCTAAGGTACGCTCTCTCCTCTTCAAGCCGCGGCTGAGCACCGCCTTTCCGATTGGTCCCTGCTTTCAACTCCTTTTAACTATTGGCTGATCCTGAGTCCCTGGCTGAACACCATTGGACAGCGGCCGTAGTCTGGAAATTCTAACTTCCCGGCCAGAAGCAGGGCCATAATTTTAGCTCTGTGGACTCTGCTGAAAATAATATTTTCTCCCGCCCACCTGCCGCAACCCCGGCTGCTATTAAGTATGCCTCCTCCCCCCACTCAGTTCCTGGCCACTTCTACCTCCTCTAGCCTGATGCGTCCACTGCACTATCAGCTTCTCCTGTGTGTCACATATTTTATCCCTCTACCTTTGGTGCTCAGTTTTTTTTTCTTCTTTTATTTTTTCCTTCTTAATGTCTGGAGCAGTTCTCGCTGAGACTTAGCTTAATCTCATCAATCTGCTAACTACCTAGCACTACCCCCCTCTGCCACAAGGGCTCAGCCATTCCACTCTCTGTCCAAGTGCTAAACGCCTCCCGAACCACTCGCAATGACAGGTCCCTTATGTCTACTGCCAGTATGCATTCTAATATCTATGCTACCCCTGCTCACTGTACAGCCTCTTTGTTTTCCAACTCCACCTGTTCCAGTACTCTATGACAGTACCCCCCTCAATCCCTACTGTACCACAAGCTCGGTGCCTGACTATAAAGTACATGGACATCACAAGTTTGACAACCCATGCAGGTCCACCGGGGGCCCAACCACCATGCATCCAGCTGAATGTCCCTCCTTTTATGCTCCTCCTCAGATTCATATCCTGTAAGGACAAGCACCTAATTATGGGATCCACCAAACAGCAGCACAAACTATGTTGCAGATATTTTAAAAACTACCTCCTTAGACTAGCCCTGCTCTTACTCATTCTCTCTGGCAACATCCACCCCAACCCTGGCCCACCACAAAAAATTGGGGCAACTTTCCAGAAAGCATGCACACTAATCTTTGCACCAATGAGCATTTGCAGCCTGGTTGCTGAGAACACCAATCTACAGGCCTGGGTAGCCCTCCATAACCCTGATGTACTCTCCATAGTTGAAACGTGGCTGATCCGGAAAATCCCAGATGGAACCATCAACCTTTCAGGCTACGGGGTCTTCAGGCAGGACCAACTGACCAAACATGGTGGGGGCTGCATGATCTATCTAAGGAACAACATACAGGATTACGTCCTGAACCTACCCAGCCCTGGACCCAATACGCAGGTCCTGGCCATCGAGGTCCTCCTTGGTGCACACAACAAATCTATCAACCTCCTCTCCATGTACATCCCTCCTAGACACTTGGTACTGGACCTGCAAGCAATCGTAGACTGTCTTGGGACCCTTAACTTCAGTACCAAAGTTCTACTCCTTGGAGATTTCAACATCAGCTGGCTTGCCACGGAAGCAAACCAATTCAAAGATGCCATTACCGCTGCACACTTTACAAAGTTTATTGATGCCCCACAAGGACCAACTACAAGATGGGCACTAGTACCCTGCTCGACTGGGCACTCACCAACTGTCCGGAGCACATAAACAACACTACCATTCTCCCCGATGCAATCAGTGACCACTCGCCTGTCTGGTTCTGTTGAGTAAAAAAGTTCACTAAACCTCCCCCAAGAACAGTAATCAACAGGATCCTTAAAAGGGGTCATTCTAGCCTTCTAAAAACTGATCTTCTAAATGCTGACTAGTCAGCAGTGTACGGAACATCTGACATTGACTGTGTACTCGAATACTTCATCACCATCTTCAACACTACGTGCGACAAGCATGCACCTTTAAAAAAGTGCAAAGTCAAAGGCCTCTTCAACCCCTGGCTTGACCATTATATCTTCGAACTCATGAAAAACAGGGACCATCTCTGGCATGTAGCCAGAGCCACAGGGAAACCATCAGACATCCAGAACTATAAAAAGGCCAGGAATACCTGTACCAGGACCATCCATACAGCCAAAAATACATATTTCAAACATGCCCTTGCTCAACGCTGGAAAGACGGTGGAAAATTCAGGACGGACTCAAAAGAGGTCACCGGCCATGATCCCAAATCCACCCCCACCATGCTCAACATCAATGGATCCCTTATTCCCAACCCCAAATCCATAGCCAACACCTTCAATCAAACCTTCACCGAACTCCTTGGCATCCTCCCTGCTGGCTTCTTCTCCCCTACCAACCCGACCAAAGCCACGCAGACCCTCACACACCCACCTTTCTATTTCAAAACAGTCTACATTGGCGAAGCCAGGAAATATCTGAACAAAGTCCTGGGCAAAGGGAGATACAGCAGCGATACCCTTGATCTCAAACTAGTTGCTGTCTCCTTGGAGGAAATACTATCCCCCTCTCATGTATATCCTTAACTTATCACTCCAATATGTTAGATTCCCGCAGAGATAGAAAGCCGCTGTTGTTACCCCCATGCACAAGAGTGGTGATCATGCTGTCTCAGAGAATTATAGGCCCACCTCCATCCTGCCGCACTCTCAAAGGCACTTGAAAGGATCGTTGCAGACCAGCTCACTGAATACTTGGAAAAATACCAGCTCCAATGCCCTGAGCAAGATGGGTTCAGGACTGGGCATAGTACCACCAAGGCGCTTCTCGAATTCACGGGGATCGATCCACAAAACCCTCGACCAAGGGCATCTTGCTGGGGCCATTTACATTGAATTAACAAAAGCCCTTGATATGGTTAACCATGTCCTCCTTGCTGAACAACTAGTTACCATTGGTCTCTCCACTGATGCTGTCAATTGGTTCCGTAGCTGTTTAGGCAGTCGCTCTCAACAAGTAAAGATAGGTACTGTCCTCTCAGACAGATAGCCTGTTTGCTTCGGCGTCCCACAAGGCTCCATCTTGGGCCCTCTCCTTTTCAGTTTGTTTCTAAACAATCTCCCCCAAGCCTGCCAGAGTCAGATCCTCCTTTACGCCAATGAAGCGGTTGTCTTCTCCAGAGGATCGGACCCGGGTGCCCTTGAGCTGCAACTCCAGTGTGATTTCTCAAGTGTCGAGCAATGGTTCCAGGACCACAAGTCGATTATGAACTACAAAAAGACTAAGACCATGCTGTTCTCAAGCCCCCACAACGACGGAAACTACCCCCTCTCAATACATAATAGTGCTGGTTCTTCACTTGAGCTCGTTCAACATTTCAGATACCTCGGTATCGCCATTGACAGTTTACTCAACTATGCCCCTCCACATAGATGACACCGCCAAAGCAATCTACTCGCACATTGGTCTTCTACATAGACACAAGCATACTCTGACACCAGAAGCCTTAAGCATTGCAGTTCAGAGCACTGTTGTCTCCCTTGTCGACTATGGTCTTGCCACCTATAGCTCTGCCACTGACTCTTGCTTGTGTCTATGTAGAAGACCAATGCGCGAGTAGATTGCTTTGGCGGTGTCATCTATGTGGAGGGCATAGTTGAGTAAACTGTCAATGGCGATACCGAGGTATCCGAAATGTTGAACGAGCTCAAGTGAAGAACCAGCACTATTATGTATTGAGAGGGGGTAGTTTCCGTCGTTGTGGGGGCTTGAGAACAGCATGGTCTTAGTCTTTTTGTAGTTCATAATCAACTTGTGGTCCTGGAACCATTGCTCGACACTTGTGCAAGAACAAGGGGGCACAATTTGAAGATAGAGGGGGGCGGCTCAGAGGTAATTTAAGGAAGTATTTTTTCACAGAGAGGGTCGTGGATGCATGGAACGGCCTTCTGGAGGAGGTTGTGGGGTCAAAAACTGGTGGAATTCAAGCATGCATGGGACAGTCATAAGGCAATTCTAGGGGGTGGGGGTAGGAAGAAGTAGGCTGCTGGTTAACTAGGATCTGCAGCTTATCCAATAGGTAGGGAAATGGGCAGACTGGGTGGGCCAAGCAGTCCTTATCTGCCATCAAATTCTAAGTTTCTTCACTATGGCGCATAAAAACTATGCTTAATAAAGCCTGTAGGCTCATTACAGGAGTGCCAAGATTAACCCATACCTGCAACCTTTACTCCAGGTCAAATTGGCTCCCACTCCAAGACCGACTGAAGTACCAAGCCTGCCTCCTGGTCAAAACAATACACCTTGATCAACTACCGACAGGGGTCCAACAATTACTTCTTCCTTGCATTAACCCTCGTCCCACAAGAAACTATGAACACCGGCTCTTCCTAACCACTAAATGCCGCACTTCCCAGGGCCAGCAGTCATTCGCATTCAAAGCTCTGCAGTGGATCAACTCCCTTTGGGATAACATTGCCAATCAATCAACTCTCTTTGGGATAACATTGCCAATCTTCCCACATTTGGAGCCCTCAAAGTAAATCTTAAGCAGCAGCTGATGCTTGGGGCTCACTGTGACTGCCACTAGCACCAACGCCCTCATCCTTCCCTCCCTCACTCCCCCACCCCTACCTCTGACAAGGCCTCCCTGGCTGCTCTATCTACCTGTCTGCTCTAGGGGCGCCGCCCACTGTTAGCCTGCTGTAGTGGCCTTAGCAAGTACCTCACTTATCTGTCCCTGCCCATGGTTGACTTTATCCCTCATATCTGTCTTGCCTGGTATTTAGTCAAATGTACCATGTATCTAAGCATCCTTATAATATTGTCCTGGTTTTTGTTTGTATGATCTTGTATTTCCTTGATGTGGAACCTATGTAAAGAGCTTCTAGCTCAAAGGTATTAATCCGAGAATGTAATAAATAAACAAAAAAATAAATAAATAAATAAATAAATAAATAAAATAGGTCACCTCCAGGAGTTGATTCGCCATGTTTAACAGGGTAGTTTTTTTTATCATTTTAAAGCAGGGTTGGGAAGGAGAGCTCCATTTCCTTATGCCTTCACTGCACGATGACGTCATCGGAAGTCTCCTCAAATACAATTTCCAACAGCAACTTTGCCAAGGGTGGTGGGATAGGTATTGGCCTGTAGTTTGATAGCATAAACATGCAAACTGATTTCAATATTGGTTTCACCACTGCACTTTTACAATCAGATACAGCAGATAAACTGAGAGGGAAGCTCTGACTCCAAAATCTGCATTAGGGTGGACACTCCAGAGGGGGTGGAAAGAATGTGCAGAGGCCTAAGAAAACTCAGGGGGTGTTCAAGGGAATGGCAGCTCAGTTTCAGTGTGAACAAGTACAAAATCTTGCACTTAGGGCACAGAAATCCAGAGGTTGAAAAATGGGAGAAGAGATATTGATGGTCACCGAACAGGAAAGGGACCTGAGACTAATCATATCTGATGAGCTAAAGGTGGTGAGGTAGAGCGACAAGGCAGTTGGTAGGAATGTAATGTTGGGGTGCACAGGGAGGGTATCATCAGCAGAAGAAGGGAGGTGTGTTGCCAGTGTATAGATCACTGGCCCTTACGGCACTCAGAGCGCCAGCATTACAGCGGCTGGCAATCAGGGCGCCAAATGCGGGATTCGCTGCCCCCTTCCCGAGGTCCCCCCTGGAGTAGGAATCTATAAGTGGGAGGGCACAGCCCCACAAGGGTGGGGAAAAAGTGATCAGCGACATTGTCGATTGGCGTCCTAATCGCCTGGCGCTGGAATGCTGCCGCATTCTGAGGGTGGAACTGATCACTGGTGAGATCCCACCTACAGTACTGTGTCCAGTTCTGGAGACCACATCTCAGGAAGGACATAAACAGAGTAGAAGCTGTCCAGAGCAGGGCAACTAAAATGGTGCAGAGTCTGCATCAGCATCAGGAGCCCTAAGAGGAGAGACTGAAGGACCTCAATATGTATACCCTAGAAGAGAGGAAGGAGAGCGGGGACATGATATAGTAGAGACCTATAAATACCTCATGGGGGTTAAAAAGGTAAGGCAGGGAGTATTCTTCAAAGGAAAAGATGTATGAGAACTAGGGGACATGCAATGAAGCTGAAAGGGGGTAAATTCAAGGGAGATGTGAGGAAGTACTTCTTCACTGAAAGAGTGCTGGATGCCTGCAACAGCCTTTCAGTGGAGGTGGTGGGGGCCAAAACAGTGGTGAGATTCAATAATGCATGGGATAGACATAAGGAAACATAGTGGAAAGCAAGAGAAAGGTGATGGAGAGTGTGTAGGGTCTGAGGTACTGTGTAGGCAGGAGAACAAATGGGCAGACTATGTGGACCAAGTGGTTCTTACCTGTCACAAAATTCTATATTTCTGTTTCGTTTTTGTTTTCAACAGTCAGGAACTTTATGCAGCATGACAGGTTAACTACATAGGTTACAGGCCTTGCAATGTACTTAGCCACTAATTTCAACAACACTGAATGTAACCTGTCCATTCCTGTACCCTTATTACCTTTCATGGTCAACAGAAGCTTTTCTGATCTTGCTCCTTTATTTTAAAAAAGTTAAAATGTTCTTTGCAGTGAAGTTCTGGTTAATCTCAAAATCACCCAAAAACTCTGTTTATTTGATTTTTATAAAATACTGTATGTAACTTACTGATAGTCAGTTTATTCTCAAACATTATTTTAGTAATTATTTTGATAACTTATTTCTATTCAAAGTATTATTTACTCTGTATTTTGTACCTGTTCCCTTCTCCTCTCCCCCAACCCGGCTGCATCTGGAAATGAGCTAATACCAGCTCAATATGTCTTTCCTGCAAAACCTTTGAAATAAATAAATTATAGCACATCATGTTTTTGTTGATGTCTCCTATCCCCCCCCCATTAGTAAGTTTCTACTCACCCTAGGCCCCCGTTCTGTGTAACTTTAAACTGCTCCTAATCCCTTACTAACATCTGGTAAAGCTTTACCCCAGTACCACCTACCTTACTGTACTGGCATTGATAACTCTCACACTTTCACAGTCTGGGTGATAGTTATCTACTGCTTATCTGACATGAGCTCTCAGTACTGTATTGTACTTGTACAGTAATGCATTGCACATCTCTACCGGTACATCATGACTGGACAACTGTAATGTATTTTATTTTTATTTTAATGTATTCTTGTTTATTGTATTTTATTTTTATTACACTTTATAGCACGCTATTTTCACATACAAATCTTTTATTGCTTCTCCCCATCCCCCATCCTCCCAGGACACATCTGGAAACATGCTGTTTCCAGATTAATATGTCTTGCCTGCAAAATGTTTTAAATAAAATCAGGCCGGCTCCATTGCGCCGAACAAAGGGGTTCACTTGGCACGATGGCAACCCAGGTTCGCGTCCCGAGCCCAGGGACTAGGAGCAGAGACTGGCAGGGGGGGGGATCCAGAGCATCCATTGGATGCTTCCCTCCTGGAGGGGGTTGACAGGGCAGTGCCTTGGCACCTGCTCGCAATTGGAGATGAGCTAGGGGGATGTGTAGCCTTGACATGCCCCCCCACACGTCCCCACCGCAGGTTGTTGCTCCCACAAGGCCCAATCAGGGGTGCAGTGGGCGGGCCAAGAAAAATGGAAAATGCCCCATTTGGCCAAATGATGGCCACCAGTCCACGGCACGCCACGAAACTTGGGATAGCCCCATGCTGACCACCCCACCGCCTATCCCAGGGCTAATTAAGATCTGCCTATAGGCACTTGTCCCCCGGGGGGGGCCACCCGACGAAAGGTTAAGTCAGGTCAGTCAGGGGATCGCTAGGCAGTTGCGAGGGGTAGTAGGACGGTGACCGGAGGAGGAGGAGGGTGGCCGTGGGGCCCAGGTGGCCCGAAGGAGTTGCCGGTCAGGGGGAGAGGGAGGAGCAAAAAAAAAAAAATTAATTAAATTAAATGTTTGTAACAGAATTGTTGCAACCCTCTGCTGTCATTTTTCCATCGCTCAACCACTCTCTCTGTAAAGTAAAAAACGTTCTTGCTCCCCTCCTGAATCCCCCCTCCCATCAGCTTACATTCATGTCCCCTTGTTTTTGACCCACCATTCCTGCTAAATAGTTCCTTGCAGTTTAACTTGTTTATTCCTTTCAGGAACTTGAAGGTCTCTATCATGTCACCCCTCTCTTTTCTGGTCTCCAGTGTCAAACTCCAAAGAAGATTGGATTTTATTAAGAGACTCCCTTGGAGAGACCATTTCCTTGAACCTGAGGTGCCAAAACTTGGGACTTACGGTCAGAACACTTTTTCTTTTTTCTGTTTGGGCAGTGAGAGTGCCCAGTTTACTTTTGTCTCCCAGGTAGTGTGAGTGCCTGGGGGCTAAAACTTACATTTTTCTGAAAGATTTTATTTAGGCAGTCAGAGTGCCGGGTTCATTATCGACTCTCAGGCAGTGAGAGTAAATGGGGCCTAAACTACATTAGACATTGTATAGTTTAATTTAATTTACACCCCTCAGTGAGAGGAGGGTATTTAACTTTTAATTTCTGTCTAAGTTTTATTTAATTTTGGTTTGTTTCAGCTCAGTATTATTTATTTTTCTGTGTTTTGGACTTTCTGTGAAGTGGACTCTGCACGGTATTTCCCTTCCTGGACTCATATTATCTATCTATAGACTTTGGAGTTTGGATTGACATTTTATAATTTTAACTTATTGTTTGTTATTATAGTATTGTTTTGTTTAGGTGGGAGGGAAGTTAGTTTGTCTTATCATCTTAACTGTTTCGTACCCATTTCTCCCCCAAAGTGAGAGTTGGTGGCACTGTGTGTAGCTTTTATAGCTTGGGTTCTTGTTGTCCAGGGTATTTTGTTATTTTTTTACCCTTATTTGTTCCCGTGTCATGTGTTATAGGCCTTCCCCCCAGGTTGTGCGTTATTCATCCTCTGCTCTTTGTGCCCTCCGCCCCCCTCCCCCCATTGTTTTCGATCTGTCAGCGCTGTTGTGCACTGGGCATTGTCCGGGAGGGGGGGGTTGGGGGTGTGAACAGCAGAGGATGGATGAACGGTGCTCTCACATCGCGGTTGTTAAGCCCAGATGACACCCTGGGGTGAAATGGAGTCTGGACCGTGGTCCTCCATGTCTAGTCTCCATACTCAAGGGCACCACCATTAGTGGTGGGCAAGTAGTTGGGGCTTCACACGAGACCCATCCAACTTGTGCGGTGTTATGTAACATCAGATCTGTTAGGAACAAGACTGCAATTATTACAGATCTTGTTGGGACAACAGATCTGGTGTGCATCACCGAGACCTGGCTGGATGAAAACGCTGGCCCCACACTTGAGGCTGTGATTCTGGCTGGGTACTCGGTGATTCACCGCCCAAGATTGGATCACAATGGAGGGGGGTCCTGGTCTGTTTTAAGACCGAACTGGGCCTCATGAGTGTACCAGCTGAGGATGCCGGGTCATTGAATGTACCATAGTAGCAGGTGCAGGTTGTAGGATAGCCCTCATCTATCAGCCAACTGGGGATGAGAGGCGATTCCTTCGGGAAGTAGCAGCTTTCGTGATTGACATGGCGTTTGAGTCACCCAGGCTGATAGTTCTGGGTGACTTTAACGCCTGGATCGATGACGAACTCTCGTAATTTGAACAACACTTCCTCTAGTTGATGACATCATTGGGCCTTGCACAGATTGTTACCGCTGCTACTCACAAACACGGTCACTCCCCTGACCTGGTTTTTAACTGTGGATCGATGCCTCTGATGTGGGGGTGGAACCAGTCAGGTGATCCGATCACTACACCGTGAGATTCAATTTTTGCACCCCCCTTTGTAGGCCTACCCTGTGGAGATGGCCAGGTACCACCCTTTAAGGGATTTGAGCCCTGAAGGCCTAGCAGCGATCCTGGACCTATCGGAGTTTCTTGTGGCAAGCGGGAATCCAGAGGCCTTGGTTCTGGCCTACAATGAGGTCATTACCACCACCCTGGATTCTATCACTCCAGTCTGTGTTCGCCCTCTCTCCCTTCGTCCTTGGTCCCCCTGGTTTGATGGGACTCTGAGGGAGTTGTGACGACTGGTACAAAGGTTAGAGCATTGCTGGCGGAAATTCACCCTGGAAGCTGACCATCTTAGATTGATAGAACATTACCAGCACTATCAATCAACAATCTCCTGTAAGAAGGCAGAAATCCTGTCCAGAGAGATTGCTGCCACCCAGAACCGACCGGCTCAGCTCTTTCAAACTGTGGACAGGCCATGCAACCCAGCCTGGCTGCAGGTTCGAAAAGCCTTTTCACAGCTGGAGTGTGAGTAGCTCGCTCAGTTCTTTGCGGATAAGGTGGCTGACATCAGGGCGGAGATCCGACCAACACACTCTATTGGGGGTGTTAGTGATTGGTGCCCAGCCACATTCCCTCACTTCTCCTGGAGTACCTTTGACTGGCCGGAAGTCGTGGATGTTATGTGGATTGTCCAGAGTATGCGCCCTACATGCTGTAGTTTGGATCCGGGCCCAACTTCCCTGATTACGGGTTGTTGTGATATCATCAGCCCAGTCCTAGCTCAGATAGTCTGGTGCTCCCTTGAGTCAGGTGAGTTCCCTAGCTCCCTGAAGGATGCGGTGGTGACACCCCTCTTGAAGAAAGCTTCTCTGGACCCAGACTCTCTGACAAACTACAGACCTATCTATAACCTTCCCTTTGTTGGGAAGGTGATTGAGAAGGTAGTGGCTGTACAGCTGGAGAACCATTTAACCATCCATAGCATCTGTGAACCTCTCCAATCCGTTTTTTTAAAGAGGCAGAGCACCGAGATTGCTCTGGTTCGGGTGCTCAATGAGATGGCGAGAGATCGGAAACACCGGTCCATCTTGGTGCTCCTTGATCTCTCCTCAGCTTTTGACACTGTGGACCATGGGGTACTGCTTGAGTGCCTGAGGTTCATCTATGGCCTGACTAGTACTGTCCTCAGATGGTTTAAATCTTTCCTCACTGGCAGAACTCAGAGGGTGGTGTCGAGGATTTATTCCTCTGACCCTCTCTGTCTGTCATGTGGGGTGCCTCAGGGCTCAGTGCTGTCCCCCATGTTTGCGGTGTACATGCTGCCCCTTGGAGACATTGTAAGATGGTATGGGCTGAGGTTTCACTGCTATGCTGATGACACCCAGCTCTACCTGTCTTTTGCACCCAACCAGGATAGTGCTTTCTCGATCTTTAATAACTTCCTCGCTGAAATCCAGGATTGGATGAATTCTAACTCGCTGAAGTTGAACTCGGACTGAGGTGATGGTAGTGGATCCTGGTCACTGGATAGAGGGGTTGGGGGCTGGGCAGCCCACAGAGCTTTTTCTGGGGGCCCCCAGCTCCTTACCTCCGAAGGGGTGTGAGACCTGGGAGTGATGCTTAACAATGGGCTGACACTGCGGTTGCAGGTGTCGTCTGTTGTCAAGTCATCCTTTTACCATCTGAGGAACATTACCAGAATCAAGCATCTTGTTCCGTCCAGTTACCGACCTACATTGATCCATGCTTTTGTGACCTTGTGCCTTGATTACTGCAACTCCCTGTACTTTGGGCTACCATGGTTTGATATCCGCCACCTGCAGCTAGTGCAGAACGCTGCAGCCCAGTTGTTGATAGGGACCCCCCGTACCTGTCATATCACACCAGTGCTGCGCGAGCTGCACTGGCTGCCGATTCAGTGGTGGATCACCTTTAAAGTCAGATTACTGACTTATAAAGCCCTACACGGTCTTGGCCTGGACTACTTGAAAGAGCTTCTGATCCCTTACTACCCCGAGTGACTGCTCCATTCAGCTGATGAGAGGTTGCTGGAGATTCCAAGGGTATCTTTAAAATCTTCCAGGACTCGTGCATTTATGTACGCTGCCCCAGCCCTTTGGATTTCTCTGCCATGTCAGCTCCGGGAATTTGTGAACATGGTGGGGTTTAAACAGGCACTGAAGACTTTTTTATGAATGCAAGCTTATCCTAATTATTAATGCTGTTCATTGGATTTTAGCAGATATTTTATATTGAGTTGTTTTATCTGTTTTTATTTTAGTGTAATTTATTGTAATGCGCCTTGATATTTTTGAAAGGCGTAGAAGAAATAAAGATGATGATTATTGTTATTATTATTATGTTCAGTGCCCTAAATACTGTGTGGGTTAAATGCGTTTGGCCAAAAAATTGGTATCCAAAAGCAACTCTTGAAGCAAGGGTAGAAGCATTCCAAAGCTTTGCTATCCAGATCACTGGATTTTATTTATTTTGTTTTTATTGACCTGGTAAACACACTAGACAATTACATGCTTATTTTCAGGTAAGACCCGGGAGGTTACAATAAGGATAGTACAAACAGAATGAAATTGCAGTACATAAGATAACAACAGGAACAAATAACTGGTTACAAAGAGACAATATCAAGGCACATAATATAAATCAATACAGTCAGAAGAGGCATCATAAAAATTTGGCACAGTAACAGCAGGCTGAAGACCTGAGGTAAAAGCAGATCCACACAGCATGAGGGGCACAACAAGTCACAATGGGGAGGGGGATACTTTGGCCGTCAATCATTAGATTAAGGGAAGTGCCAGTTACTTCGGGCAAGTGCAGGCAGAAATGTGCATCAAGTAGTTCCATAAGGATCTTTTAAAGAGGCAGGGAGAAAAGTCACCCCAAATTTATTTTAAATAAACTATTATTTTATTAAAAAAGCCAGTGAGCCCATGCAGGATGGAGACTTTGTAGGTCAAGAGCAGAACTGGGAAGACAGTTCTAGTAGGACTTGAAGCCAGTGTAGTCTAGCAAGAGCTGGACCCTCTTGTTCAGTAAATCTACTGAATGTCAGCAGGTAGGCCCCAGAATCCATAGCCCTTCAGATGCTTGGTAGAGATGATGTGAATCATTTATTTTATATTTTATCATTTATTTGCCCATGATAGCTTAGCTGAGATGAAACACAGAAACAGAATTTGATGGCAGAAAAGGATCAGTATGCCCATCTAGTCTGCCCTATTTTCCTGGCCTATTACTATACCCTGGACCCCACTTGGTCACTGCTGCACCGCTCAGCTCCCATACACTTCTATGGGAGCTGAGCGGTGTGGCGCCACACTTAGCTTTGAAATGGAAGCACACAGCATGTACCATTTGGTGGAGTCCCAGACTTCTTCAAAATAAAAAGAAGTAAGTTCAAACACCTGAAAAAAGGTGTTTTATTTGCGAAACTGCTAACCGTGGGGTAAGGCTTTAAGGGGTGGGGTATCTAACATTATGACCACTTTCCTTTAAGAGAAAAACCACAAAGCCCGAATGCTCAATGCCTACACAGTTGCTGCCCCAAATAGGCCAAGCAATTTGTTTTATTATTTTTCATTTAGTTTGATTCTTTTACTTCTGAAACATGTCCAGTGCCAAGCAATGAGGGCTCCTCATTGTATCGATGTTTATAGCCACATAAAAAGTGCTAGTCCTGCAATGTAGAGCAGCAACCTTCATTCAGACATTAACGCGTAAACAGTCAGGCACTGATGCTCAGCACTGGATGTGTTTACAAAGTCGCAAAAAACCCCACAAACAAACAAGTTACTTACTTAGCATATCTGAGGCAGTGACTGGGAACTAGCAGCTGGTCACGTGGTAGTATTTTTCTCAACTTCCAAAAATAACAGTTTGCAAAACTGTGTTTAACAAGGCATGTTTTCTGATGACACAGTAAACAGCTCAAGCTTCTCTCTCATGGGTCAGTTGTCATAAGAATCACTCGATGGGAAAACAGCCTTGTTCTGTAGGGTTTGTCATCTGTTATTCTATGTATGCAGTTCTGTGCAATAGCACCAACTGCAATGAAGGAGGAGCAGTGTTGCCATGGCATGTCTGTCACATGAAGGTGGGGTGGGGATAACAATAATTTGTGAAAAAAGGAAAAAGGGCCAATATACACAAAGATCTGCATTCAGTGTCACATTAAGCAAAAAATATTGGTAAACATGCATTTGTCAATGCCAAATGTTTGTGTGGTTGTATTTGCTGTGTAGTTGGTGGATATAGATAGCACAGAAGCAAAAATGTACAAATTTTATAAGTTATAGTAGTGAACTTATCTATAGCACCTTTTTTTAAATGACTTTACCTTTTTATGATTGCGAAATTGTATCCTCATTGGTGCAAGTCCCTTTAGAAATGGAATCCATTTGTGGAAATGAAAGGAAAAGTGTGACACTCACTGGGACTTGAACCCAGGACCTCAGCAATCCGTGCCTTAGCTCTTATCATCTGAGCTATGAGAGTCACAGACAAGTAAGCCTCCTGAATTTTACCAATGAATCACACACATTCCTTTCAAGGGTGTTGTGTAATGAGCAACTAAGCAGTCTTTAGAAATGGAATAAAAAGAATAGTGGAGCTATTTCAAGCCCCATTTTTCATGCCAACCCTTCTCCTAATGGAGTATGTGGCCACATCAGGCCATGACACACACATCAACTCATTGTGATGGAAGGTTCTCCAGCCTGTAACAAGGTGCTGGCTGTGTGATAGAGCACTGTGCAATACCTTCCCAGGACTGGAGTGGGGGTTATGACAGTGCTGGCCCCCATCCTTGTGCTGGCCAGATGGCTTCTCGATCCTGTCCCCGAACTCAAGTTGCCGGCAAAGGAACACAACCTGTTTCCCACGGGCCAATGGCCGGGCCTGCACATAACAGTTCTTCATAATTTGGGGGGAGACATTGTGACCCCAAATTTTTAAGACAGCCTTTTTATGACCACCCCCCCTTCTGAACAAGACAGGTGTCATTAATAAAATATTGTCTCATATGTCATTTTGTGTTACAAGTGCTAAAACAAGTTTTAGCCTGGATTTTAAAAACAACACCTATCCCATTCATGAGGTGGTATGAAAAAATGGCTATGTTGAAAATTTGGGGTCAAAAGTTTGAAAATAATAGACAACAGGGTGTGGTACTGTATATCATGAGATATCAGCATGCCTTTGGTGCATTTTAAGGCATGAGGCAACGTCAAGTGCCTTCAACCACCCAAGAAGTGACAATATGCCATGATATACCACACCCTGGAGTATATTACAGTGTTGCTATTATACAACAGCCCTAAAGTGTTAGGAAACAGCTGATATTGGTAATCAGTTTCAGACCACGATATTCTGAGATATCGTCATGGGTCAAAGACTGTTTCAGCCAATCAGCTTCCAGGATTTCTCCTCTCCACTTTATAACAAACGTTTCATCATATTAGCCAGAGCCTGTACCACTGGCATGTCCCAGAACACACAGACTGGCTTGTCCCAGTCGAGAGAGCACTGGTTAGGGGTTGGGGCTCAGCATTCGTCATACAGGCTCTAATTTAACAAGTCTGAACTTTTAGAAGGCCAGTCCAGATATATCTGGGTTCTTTTCTGGAAAAAGTGACTTCAATGTAGCAGAGTTGAATTTTATTTATTTATTTAGTTATTTTTAAAGATACAGGTTCCCTTCCACCAAATGCACAAAAATCCCTTTGCATCTGGCTGGAGACTGTGTGTCTGCTAAAACAAGCAGAGTCCTCCAACTTTCCTCCTCCTCACTACATTACTGTTTAGTTATTTACAAAAAATGCATTCAGTTCTTCTTTTCAATCAAATAATGATGCCATGTCAGTATACCAAATTAGACTGATGAAATCATTTTTGAAACTATTAAATGCTTAAGCTTTCCTAACTGAAAGTGACAACTCAGCATGATTACTTCTCTGATTTGACAGCAAAGTTTATGTATTTATGCAATAGGGGTGAGGTAGTTTTCCCCTTAATAAATCCATGTATTCCTCACAGTGTGATATAAATGCAGCAGAAGGTTTGCACTGTGATAATATTTGCCATTTATACACACAGCGCTTACCTCATCTGCTGATATTATCACTGTGCTGATGTCATCAAACAAACTGCATGTTGTACCTATGTACCTGAACTACTTCCACAGAATAATCAGTAATTAAAAATCATTTTTAGCATTGTTGAGGGTAAGTATGCAGTTGTTTGTTCACTTTATGGACTAAATATTTGTAAACGTGCAGGACTATCTACTAATAACTTGTATATATATATATATATATATATATATATATATATATATATATATCAGGTCCTCAGTACGATAGCAGCAGCAGAAAGAGACCTCATGTTTTGTGTCCTACAGTGACTCGGAGTAAAAAACAAACAGAATCCCCTGCAAGAAAGGCAGCTCTCCAAAGCACATCAATTGTCTTTCAAAGAAGAAAAACATTTGTTGAAAAAATTATTAAATCTACCTGTATCATCCATCCACCCAATGATATTCACAGCACCAAAGCTGAAGTACAGAAGTGAAATTCAAATGGTCTGTTGAAGGAAACTGAGCCAAAGCGAAAGTTCCAAATAAACTGAAATAACTCCGGTGAACTCAATGCGACAAAGTAAAAAAACCAAAAACAAAGTTCACCCAGTAACAAGAATAAAACACACTCCCCACATCAAAAAATAAAGTGAGAAAAATAAATTCTGTGTTCTGAAAACGAAAAATAAAACCCAAACTTTCCACTGGATGCCAACTTCCCGGAACAGCATAAGTCCCACCCCCAACCAAGAGAATAGCCAATCCACAACCACGCCTCACACACGCAACCCACAGGCAACCAATCCAAGCTCCAGAACACAACTCATTCATCAGTTCAGCCAATGCCAGCATGTATCACATAGCCATTCACAAATGAAAGCCAGGGTGTGCCAGAAAAACGAGCAATTACCTGCGGAGCATAACTACAAAGCAAAATAACACCCAGCACATCAAAAATATCACAACAAAACACAACAAACAGCACAAATATAAAATTCAGAAACACAGAAACCCCTATTGTATAAATCGCACACATGATGTGAGTTGTGGAATATGGCAAATATCTTCTTTCATTAACAGTGACCTCTGGATAGTATCATTCGTGGCTCCACTTCACCCCTCCACTCGTGAGTATCCAGAGGTCACTATTCACTCATGAAGATATTTTCCATATTCCACTCCTGCCCATTATGTATCTCCTATATCGCAGTACTTATGCAACTTACAGGGAGCAGCACACAGAGGAAACTGCTGTTAGTAAAGCATGGAGAACAATTTTTCAGTCATTCCTGCCACCACCTTCAACCTACCCTATCTGCCAGAATTGTAGAACACATGAGACAATGTGCTGCAAGCAACCCAAGTGTATGCTGTCCCTGCAACATCTGTATCATGTGACTGCAAAACACTCCTGGTAGGGAGTCCCACAATGCACTGCATAACCCGCGTTCCGATCCGCACCTAATAAGTCAGCTGGTGGCTCCTAGATGAGCTGCAAAGTGCTCCAAGGCTCCCACAATACATCGCATGGTAAGGGCTCCTAATCAGGAAGCAGCTACAGACAGCTTTTTCCCTGCAGCACAATATAGTGCTCGAGAAGATTTGATTGACAATTGGGCCAAAAACAGAAGAAATCATCTGACCCAATGTGATAAATATTGACCTCCAGCCACAGCTAAACTCTGCCCCTGCAATGGAATACTTAACCAATTAGAAAGCAGCTTTCACAATGCTTAATGCTCTCAAAGAGACCTTGTGCTACATTCTGAGTACAACAGAGAGACTGAACGAAAATGGTTTAATCTTTATCAGATCAGAGAGAGACATTGAATAAATCAAATATGCCATACCACTTAGAAAAATATACTGGATATTCAACTTGTGTGCATCCTCTCCCCAGCACCTCACTTAAGGCTATGCTTTGCTCCACCTCTGGGTGGAGAAGGATACATGCACTTGTAAAATAGCATATTTTTCTAAGAAGCATGACATATTCCATATATAAGTGACGTACCCTGATGAACCGTCTTGACTTTCTCACCTACGCTGCTCCCTCTGCCAGGGTGTTCCCCCACCAGCCAGCAAGACCAACATTTTGGATTCCCTGCCAACCCCCAATTTGATTTTCACTCTTTTCCTAAAATTAGAAATACTATAAATTATTGCAATAATCAATACATTGTTATATTTTAGCACAAATACCAAAACACTCATCTCTTGATATTACAGTACCCCCATTTATAGCTGCAACCTGATTTAGGACAGAGTACTGTAAGAGCAGCAGCCCTTAGGAAGCTTGCAGTGGAGACACTGTCTTCTGCCACTAGCTGGTGAAACCGCTTAGCAGCGAACAGCCACAGTAAAAGTAAAAACAGGAACAACTGATTTCTAGCTTTCTTTCAAATTTCAGTATCAAAGAAAAAAACAGCTCAATCAAATTCCATTTCATTTTCAAGCAGCCTGATGCAAGTATTTCAGGGAGTGAAGCCATTCAGGTGGCCATGCAGCAGTTCTCATTCTATCGAAAGAACTGCCTGAAGTACTTGCAGTACAATGTTCTAGTAGTCTACCACTTGATGGGGGGGGGGGGCAGATCTTTCACTACTTACTATCCCCTCACTATTGTCCCCGCAACTCCAACTTGCTCTGGCTAGAAGCAGCCTTTCCTGTTTCTGGAGGTACCTGTGGACACTGAGGGAGGGTTCAAACTGCTGCTGCTGCCACCTGCTACTGTTCTTTGCTCCTTCTGGGACAGAAACAGCCTTCTACAGCAGCAGCCGCAGCACAGCTTGTTTGGGGTTCCCACAATGCAGAGTCCCACCTCCATTTGCAACAGTCTCATACCATCAGTAAGGAGCAATGTTTCAATTCTGAACTGGCAGGGTGGGTGGGAAGCCACAGGGAGTGGCATTTCAATTCTGAACCAGAATGTAGCCCTTGATCGGGCAGACCAGCTGCCTGTTCTCCTGCCCTGGACTTGGCTCTCACCCCTAGCCGCCGTCCCCTACGCCTGGAGTGGATTTCCAGCAGAATCAGAATCTAGCCCTTGATTGGGCAGACCGGCTGCCTATTCTTCTGCCCGGGACCTGGCATTCATCTCCAGCCACCGTCCCCTATGCTTGGAGTGGATTTCCAGCAGAATCAGAATCTAGTCCTTGATCAGGCGGACCGGCTGTCTGTTCTCCTGCCTGGGACCTGGCACTCCCCTACAGCCGCCGTCCACTACGCCTGGAACAGATTTCCAGCAGAATGAGAATCTAGCCCTTGATTGGGCAGACCGGCTGCCTGTTCTCCTGCCTGGGACCTAGCGCTCACCTCCAGCCGCTGTCCCCTATGCCTGGAGCGGATTTCCAGCAGAATCAGAATCTAGCCCTTGATTGGGCAGACCGGCTGCCTGTTCTCCTGCCTGGGACCTAGCGCTCACCTCCAGCCACTGTCCCCTATGCTTGGAGTAGATTTCCAGCAGAATCAGAATCTAGCCCTTGATCAGGTGAACTGGCTGCCTGTTCTCCTGCCTGGGACCTAGCGCTCACCTCCAGCCACAGTCCCCTACGCCTGGAGAGGATTTCCAGCAGAATCAGAATCTAGCCCTTGATCAGGTGAACTAGCTGCCTGTTCTCCTGCCTGGGACCTGGCGCTCACCTCCAGCCATCATCCCCTACACCTGGAATGGATTTCCAGCAGAATCAGAATCTAGCCCTTGATTGGGTGGACAGGCTGCCTGTTCTCCTGCCCGGGACCTGGCATTCACCTCCAGCCACTGTCCCTTGTGCCTGGAGCAGATTTCCAGCAGAATCAGGTACAGCTCTCTCTGCGGCTCCCACTCTCCTACAGCGTGGCTGCATTCTGCCCTTACTGGCCATGAATCACTGCTGGGAAGACTCCGATTGGCTCGAGTCTCAGTCTGGCCCTGTGTGAAGCTCCAGTGACTTCTACTTGAGTCTCTCAGCTCGAATTTAAATCGAATTTTAAATCTGTAAAATTGTTGAACCTGTATTTTCTAGGAATTACTTTAATATTAAATGCAGTAGTTCACAGTAGTAAAATAAAATGCATTGAGCACACCACCACACAGTCAAGTTTAAATAACAAGACTGAAACTTTCCCAAAGCCCTGCCCCACTGCAAGCAATGGCAAGCTGCATGTCTTGAGTCAGGCCGTGGCATGCTTAATTTACACACTGGTTATAGTACAGTAAACTTGTTTGCTGTTTGTGTGAAAATTTAACTGCTTCCTTTTGATTACAACTGCTTTTGGTGCTGAATAGTAGTACTGTAAGACTTAGGCATTGATTCACTGCTAGAAATAATAGATCATAATGTCCCTGTTGAACTGTGTTCTAAGCCTTTTTAGTTTGCTAAACTAGGGTAACACAGACAAGTCCTTGTTAAATTGTGAATTAAGCATTTTTTCTCTGGAAATTAGGGTAGCACAGAGAAGTCTGTATTTCTCCATTTGTCTAATTGCCCGTTTCTGCTGTGTTTCTGCCAGACACCCCCCCCACCCCAAACTCTCCTGCACCTGCTTTTGTTCTATTTTTCTCTTTCTCTCCCAAGTTTCTGTGTTGTTACCCTAAGTACTGCTATTCTCTATTCTGTCCTACACCCCCACCCACTGATTTAACTTTAAGCTGTGGCAATTGTAGATATTATCTCATCAACGCTCACCCCCTGCCCAGCAATTTTCCCTCCCAGCTAACCATTTGACTCTACTGTGTCTCTCTGCAGAATCTAGCCCTTGATCGGGCGGACTGGCTGCCTGTTCTCTTGCCTGGGACCTGGCGCTCACCTCCAGCCACCATGCCCTAGGCCTGGAGCGGATTTCCAGCAGAATCAGGTATGGCTCTCTCTGCGGCTCCCACTCTCCTACAGCGCTGGCTGCATTCTGCCCTGATTGGACAGGAATCGGTGCCGGGAAGACTCTATTTGGCTCGAGTCTCAGTCTGGCCCTGTGTGAAGCTCCAGTGACTTCTACTCATGTCTCTTGGCTCAGATTTTAAATCTGTAAAATTGTTGAACCTTTATTTTCTTCCCGCCCACCCGCTGCCACCCAGGCCTCTATTAAATACGCTATAACTTCTCCCACTTCTTCACATTTCACTATCTATATGGCTGCCCACCCCAGCTGAGCCTCTGACTTAAAGGAATACTACCTCTGATTGTATGTTTCCTTACTGACACTATACTAGACAAACAGATCAGGGCTGCCGCATTCCTATTTAAGGGCAGCATACTCCTACTGTCCTTCCTCTGCCTCTCCTGGCTACTCCCCACTCACTACCAATCTTCTCTCCACCCAATCAAAAACCAATATATCACTGCAAGTGAACCCTACTGCACTCAGCATCCCCATTGTTATTAGGACCTACACTGCCCCTGCACCTACCTCAAATATGTCTACCACCTTGTTCTTGACTGTCCTCATTATTCTCTTGACAAATGGCCTAGACAAACACCCAGAAACCTCCAACCTCCTTGCTCCCCAATGCGCCTGGACAGAAGCACTTGTACCTCTGAGAACAAGAGTGGACACATTACCAATGGACTACCACCCTGGGGCAGCACTGCCCCTGGCACTGCTAATGGTGGTAAAGCATACTATGACCATTGCCTACATTGCACTGTGCCTCCCACCCCCCTCTCCCAACTGCAAGCCACCCTATCAAGTCAAACTTAAACTCATTAAAGGGAAATTTATTTATTTATTTTTTTATTAAGCATCAGTTTACAACCTTTGAGCCAGAGGCTCGTTTACAAAGGTACCTCATCACAGAGAGGACAATACAGTGATAACAACTTGATACAGAGAAACAGTGTACAGTTTTTTTTGAGGATACAGGAGGACAAATGAGATCAACAATTTACAACATACAGGATTGGTGAAGTTAACATTGTTCAGGGAAATAACATCAGAAAAACATAGGATATCAATACAGTGTGTTTTAGCGGAGTCAACAGGGAGGTAACAGGAACCAAGAGTAGAGAAGGTAAGGATTTGAGCAGCCAACAGGGGGCTTTGTCAGAGAGTGAACAAGATAGCTTAGAAACAGCAATAGCTGTGAGTAGTGAGAAGGTGGTTCCGGAGGGTAGTTTTAAAGCAAGAGATTGTGGGGGTGTCTGAGATACTGGCAGGGAGGGAATTGTACCAAGAAGGCGCACGGTAGAGGAAAGCCCGTTGTCCATGAGAGGTCCTTGCCCTAGGTACCTTCAACTTGGTTTTACAGGAGGACCGTGTTGAAGCTAGCGAGTTTACATGGTGGATAACGGGGGGACAGTGTTTGTGGCAGTAAAGGATTCCCAACCTAATATTGGTGGTGGAGGCTAAGGCGAGATATGGGAATGGAACGTGAGGGCAGGGTCAAAGGTTATCCCAAGGTATTTGTATGTGTAAACTTGTTTGAGTGGAAACATAGAGTTGGCGAAGACTTGAAGTCGGAAATTACTAGCTTTATTTTGGGGGTGGGAGAAGATCATAGATTTGGTCTTTTTAAGATTGATAACCAGTCTATGTTCTTTAAACCAGGCTTCCACGTCTTTATAGGATAATTGCAGGGAATCTTGGAGGGTGGTGGGGTTACGGTCAGAAGCAAAGATAACAGCATCATCAGCATAAAGGAGGAGTTTACCAGTACAGGCACCTGCCAGGGTGTTGATACAAAGGGAAAAGAGCAAGGGCCCAAGAATAGAGTCCTGGGGAACCCCAGATCGGATAGGACAGAGGTCAGAGAGGGTGCCATTGATTTTTACATGCTGGGACCGGGCAGACAGATAGCTGGAGCACCATGAGACAGGTCCTGCGGCAAAGCCAGCGTGGCTGAGTGCATCCAGCAGGAGAGGATGGGATACAGTGTCAAAGGCTTTTGACAGATCGATGAACACTGCACCAGCAAGAGAGCCCAAGTCCAGGAAGGAATGGAGGAAGTTAGAAAACTCGATGAGGGCTGTATTGGTGCTGTGCCCAGTATGGAAGCCGTGTTGTTCAGGGCAGAGGATACTGTATTTGGTTAGAAACTCAGATATTTGGGAGGACACTACTTTCTCTAAGGCTTTTGAGAGTGGTGAGAGGATTGAGATGGGACGATAATTACCAGAAAGGGCCCTATCTCCACCCTTATGTATGGGAGTGACAGTGGCAATTTTCCAGGCAGATGGAAATTGCCCTAGACTGAGTGATTTGTTGAAGAGGCTAGTGATTGGGGCGATGACCTGGTCCAATGCCAGGCTGAGGAGTCTGGGGTTCAAGGAGTCGCTGCCAGTGGTGTTGCTTCTTAGGGCCTTGGTCAGATACGGTCTGACTTCATTGACAGTAACCCGGTGGAAGTGGAAAGATGCGTGTGAGGGAGCAGGGTCAGAAGAGTGGGGGGGTCAAAAAAGTTGCTAGGGAGTACAGAGCTAAGGTCAGTAAAGGATTTATTGAGATGGTTAGCAATGAGGGTAGAATCAGTAGAGATAATACCCTCAATATTGATTTGGGAAGGCGGAGGAGAGCATGTACCACCATTTAGTTGTTTGATGTTATCCCAGAAGGTTCTAGCATTCCCCCAGGACGAGGTGAGTGAGGCCTGATAAAGATCGGCCTTTGCTTTGCGTATGGCCCAGGTACATTTATTTTGGGCAGCAGCATATGCCTGTCTGTTGGCAGGGCAGCCAGTTTCCATGGCTAGGTGCCACAGGTTATCCCTGTGCCTAAGGAGTTGGAGTAGGGAAGGAGTGACCCAGGGAGTATGCCGTACCTTGGAACGAAGTTTGGTTAGGGGTGCGAATATATCACAAGCTTTGTTAAACATTAAGGTGAAGAAGGCCAGGGCCGAATCAAGGTTGGGGGCAGTCTCAGTGGGAGACCAGTCAACTTGGGCTAGAAGTTGCTTCAGGCTTCTCAGCCCACCTGGCTGCAATCCACCACCACTGAACGTTTCACAACTAGAAAAGCTATCCTTATCCTGATCCTTCTATCTGGCAATGTACATCCAAATCCTGGACCGCAAAATTCTAATGGAACTGCGTACTTCAAGTCGAGGGGCCTAAAAATAGCAGAGATGAACGTTTGCAGCCTTCTTGCCTAACTTGTATGACTCCAGGCATGGGCTGCCATGTACAGTCCCGGTGTCTTGTGTCTCATGGAGACCTGGCTCACAGGCAAAACAAAGAACTCTGAAGTTGTGATGCCAGGATACCAAACCTTCCGACTTGACAGGCTTTATAAGAGGGGTGGCAGCTGCCTCATCTACGATAGGGACTCAATGGGAATGTGCTCCCCATTACCAATAGAGCAGATGACCATGAGCTATTAGCTGTTAACATTCAATGTGGTCAGAACAGTAAATAACTTGTAATCGCCTCCATATACTTACCTCCCCAAAAGGCCAGTTGGGGCCTCGCCAAAGTGCTGGATGCCCTGGCACCCCTTAGCAAAGACCATGAACTCATCGTCACTGGGAACTTTAACATTAACTGGCCCAGTAATGAGGCAATCCACCTGAGGGATGCCGTGGCTAATCTGTACCTCACGCAGCTAGTCAAGGAACCCACCAGGAGGAACTACAAGTTGGGTAACAGTACTCTTCTTGACTGAGTACTCTGTAATTCCCCTACCAGGATAACCAAGGTAACAGTGCAGCCAGATTCCTTGAGTGATCACTCCCCAGTTACTCTCAGGTGGTCCAACAAAGGAAACCACCACCTATCCAGGTGGAAAGCAGGGTCATCAGGCCAGGACAGCTGGGGTCACTCAAAGCTGCCCTGGCATACTTGGACTGGTCACCCATAGATGTGCTACCTGATCTGGACCTAGCCCTGAACTTCTTTGTTAATAGTTTCAACAATATCTACAACAAATTTTCCCTGTTCAAAAAAAGGAAACTGCAAGGCTACAACAACGGTTGGATCACCAGGAAACTTCTTGGCCCTTATGAGGCAGAGAGATAACCTCTGGGCAAAGGCCAGGTCCTCTGGAAAAGAAAAAGACTATCAGTCCTACAGGGCCTCAAGAAATAGGTGTACACATCTCATCAGGCAAGCAAAGGCAAACTACTACAAGGACCGGCTGCAAAACAGGTGGGGTGATGGCAAGAAGTTCTGGGAGAATATAAATAACCTTCTAGGAAAGGAAGAGAAAAAAACACCCCCAATCACTCACCTTAAATGAATTGTCCATTACGGACCTGCACACAACAGCAGAGTCATTTAATGGCTTTTTCACAGACCTAAGCTCCGTCCTACCACTTGACTATCTGAAGCTAGAGAGTGAACAGCTAGGTAACAGACCACAAATGATTAGCCACTCTACCTTCTATTTCAGAAGGGTGACCATCAAGGATGCAAGGTCCTACGTAATGAAAGCCTTGGGCAAGACCAGGATGGGAAGCGATGGGGTCGACATGAAACTGGGAGCAGTAGTCCTTGATGAACTCATTGTCCCCATCACCAAACTTTTTAACAAATCTATACACTAGCCAGATTCCCAAAGGTTTGGAAACAAGCTCTGGTAACCCCAGTTTATAAGAGTGGGGATAGGTCCAACATTGCTAACTATAGGCCCATATCAATCCTATCCCCACTATCTAAAGCACTGGAAAAGATTGTGGCTGACCAAATAACTGATTACCTACATAAGTACCAACTGCAATCCTCCCAGCAACACAACTTCCAAAAGAATCGCAGCACTACCACCACACTAGTTGATTACTCTGATTCTGTACACCAAGCCCGTGATGAAGGCAAATTAACTGGTTCAATCTTTATAGACCTTACAAAGGCTTTTGACACAGTTAATCACCCCTCCTCCTGGCTCACCTTGAAAACCTGGGAATGGCCCCTAACATAGTAGCCTGGTTCCAGGACTACCTGTCCCATAGATCCCAAAAAGTCAAAATTGGGAAAGTCATATCTGGCTCTAAAGAACTGTACTTGGGCATTCCCCAACGGTCAATTCTGGGACCCCTCCTATTTGGCATGTTTTTGAATGATCTTCCAAAGGCCTGTAGCAGTAAAATCATCCTGTACGCTGATGATGCTATTCTCCTCAGCAGTAACCCCCGCATTGAACTTCTAGAGCAGGAACTACAGACCTCCTCCAATAAGCCTTAGGCGTGGTTTAGTGCACATAAGCAACTGATCAATTATAAAAAAACTAAAACTATGCTCCTATCCAGCCCACATCTAAAGAAAAGATCCCCTGTCCTAACCATCCAAAACAAAGCCAAGGTCCCAGTCGAACAGGTTCACTCATTTAGGTACCTGGGAGTCTCCATTGATGATACCCTATCTTATGTGCAGCACATTGATATGGTGGTCAAGGCTGTTAACTCCAAGCTAGAAGTTTTATATGGACACTGGAAAACATCACTCCAAAGGCCGTCCATCTCGATGTCACTAGCTCAATTTTATTCATCATAGACTATGGGCTAGTTGCCGTTGGATCAGCTATGAGTACTGCACTACAGCGAGTGGTGACTGTCCTAAACATGGCATGTAGACTAGACACTGGTGCTGACTGCTTCACACACACCTGCTGTCTGTATACTCAGGCTAACTGGCTGTCTCTGGAGCACAGAATACAATTCCAAACCTGCCTACTCGGCAAGAAGGCGCTCCTGGGCTCAGCAACCCCTGCATCTCAGATCTCCTCAACAAAGCCAACTCAAAGTACAGAACCGGGAGCAAGGTGTCGGGCACACTAGCTGTACCATTCCGGAGAACTGTACTTGGTCAATGGGCTTTTGCATACAGAGCCCCTCTTTGGCTCAGTGAGTGCCTGGAAGTCGCACTTAGAACTACAAGCTTACTAATCTTTAAGACCAAACTTAAAAAATGTCTCCTCTCCTCTCCAGGAACGCCTGTGACTTTCCCGGGGCACCTAAGTTGCTCTGGCCCTGGCTCCACTGACCCCTCTCTAATCTCATATGCACTTGCCTTCCTCATCCATCCCCCAGCATCATCATTCTCCCCCCTCACCCCCTCCACCCCTTCTCAGTCTGCACAGACTTTATCCCTTATCTTCCTGATCCCACCCTCTCACTCCTTCCACCCCTAAACTCTTTAACCTCCCATCCCCTTGGTACCCCCTTCATGTTGCTCCCCTGACCCTTCTGCATCCTCCTACCTTCCCATTGTTACCCCCACCTCCACCTTTTAATCAACAAAGTCATCTGCCTGATGTCTAACTTGTCTCCCCCCCGCTACCCCTCCTCCCACCCATTAGAGGTTGCCCCCTGTACACGTTACACTCTATTCAGCCAATGTTAAATGTTTTCTTACCTGTTACCTATGCTGATTGTAACTGCTGCCCATGTTGATTATTATTTTGCTGTACTCAGTGACCTGTGTATATGATCTACTGTTTATTATATACACTATATTCAACTACTGCAACATCTCAAAAATGGAACCTTTGTAAAAGAGCTCCTGCTCAAAGGTTGTTTCCGAATAATTAATAAATAAATAAATAAAAATGAACCAGG
Source organism: Neoceratodus forsteri (assembly GCA_016271365.2). Taxonomy (NCBI): domain Eukaryota; kingdom Metazoa; phylum Chordata; order Ceratodontiformes; family Ceratodontidae; genus Neoceratodus; species Neoceratodus forsteri. Next base: position 407,001,810 of record CM057452.1, read on the forward strand.
TGGGGGGTTGAAGGGAAGTTGCAGGGAGTGGTGTTTCAATTCTGAGCTGGTTAGGTGCAGGGCCAGATTTACATTACAATGCGCCCTATGCATAGCTGTAGCCGAGGCCTCCCCCCATCAGCATAGGTTATGTGGTGTCAGCATGCAGTCATGTAGGGAATAATTTATTTATTTATTTATTTTAAATTTGGTAACTGGGAAAGGCACACTGAGCCATGGCTCATTTCCAAGTGTGACCTGGGGGAGAGAGAGGTGGCGCAAGCAGCAGACAATTGCACAGTAACAAACATCTGAATGGACAAATGCACAGTGAGATACAGTACTAGAATAAATAAGCATGTATAGCTAATAAAGCGCAGGGAACCTTAGCAGTGCACAGAATCATGAACAATAACATGGAAGGATTTTTTTATTTATTTTGTTTTTGGTAACCGGGTAAGTGCACTAGACATAAAAATGTCTATTTTCAGGCACGACCCGGGAGGTTACAAGTTAGAATACAAAACATAATAGTGGATACAATACAAAACATCAATGGTGGATACATATACAACAATAACTGGCAATAGATACAAGTTAGGTTCAGTACAGCAGTGCACAGTAATACAAGGTGTTACAAAGAAAAATACAAATAACAAGCACAATTTCTATAACAGAATTTGTTGCAATCAGCTGAGGATGGCATTTCACACATAAATGGATAAAAATACATAGGCAGACAACAGGATTAAGATTCGGTCTTCAAGGGTAACCGTAGGAAGGATAACAGGACCAAGTGGAAGGACTGAAGTTTCAGCTTGTGTTTGAAGGAGCCAGGGGATGGGGAGAAATGGAGGGAGGAGGGAAGTTTGCTCCAGAGTGAGGGAGGGTTAAAGGAGATTGCAGATTGCCCAACAGAGGAGTGAGGGTGAGGAGTGGCAAACGTGCAGTGGTCCCTAGAGTGGAGGGATCAGGAAACAGGATGGAGTTGGGATAGGAGCAAGAAGAGGTAAGAGGGAAGGGTGTTGAACCAAAATATTTTGATGAAAGTAGCGCAGTGAGGCCTGGTGGTGAGAGGGCAGTGGGAGGATAGATAGGGAGGAACATAGCGATCGATGGTGCATGCGTGGTAGGGAAGTAGGGGAAATTGTTTAACCAGGAAAGGCACACCAAGCCTGAGCTTGTTTCCAGTTGCTATCTTGGAGCACAAGAAAGTTAAGTGACTTGCTCAGGGTCACACAGTATTCAAGTGAGAGCTGATGGGATGCAAACCCAAGTCTCCAGGTTTGCAGATCAGTGCCTTAACCACTATGCTATACTGCCTGCCAAGAGTTTGATGCAAAACAGCAGAAGGAGTTGAGAAGGTATCCAGTCTGGTGAGGGAAGAGGAAGGGGCAGAACCATAGACCAGATCGGCATAGTCGAAGACAGGGAGCACCATTCTGGTAATCAGCTCCCTGTGGACGTGTGGAGATGGGTAGTCTTTGCTACGATGGAGAGCACCAGGTTTGGGATGGAGCTTGGCATGGATGACATCACTGTGGGATGAAAAGTCAAGCTTACTGTCTAGCCACCCCAGGTACTTAAACGACTGATCCACTTCAAGTAGGGTGCCATCCAGAGTGGTGAAGACGAGGGGAAGGGCAGTCAGTCTGGCTAGTTACTGACTGGCTTTAATGGTCATGAAGACTGTCTTTTTAGTATTAACTCTAACTTGGTTAAATTGGAACCTGTGTAGGACACTGCTGAAGTCCCGCTGGAGCAGGTCTTCCACAGCTGTAGTGGAAGGACCAGAGATGAAGATGACTGTGTCATCTGCATACATGTGGCTATGCGAGTTGACACAGGCAGTGGGGAGGTCATTGAGGAAGATGGGGAAAAGGATGGGACCTAGGATGGAGCCCTGAGCAACCCCAGACTGGATAGGAAGGAGAGGCAACAGGGAATCATCAATCTGAAATGATTGTTGCTGCCAAGTTCGGTAAGAATGGAACCAAGCAACAGCAGGGACAGTGAGGCCAGCAGATCTCAGCTTTTCCAGAAGAAGTGGGTGAGAAGCTGAGTTGATGGCTGTGGCCAGGTCGATGAAAATTGCTGCAGTAATGAGCCCCTGATCCAACCCAGAGAAGATGGCATCAGTGAGATGCAGCAGGGAGGAGACTGTGGAGTGGTGCTTCCAGAAACCAGACTGAAAAAGTGAAAGGAAGCAAGTGGAGGAGAGGAAATCGAGGAGTATTGAGTAGACCAGTTTCTCTTGCAGTTTAGAGAAAGAGGCGAGGAGGGAGATGGGACAGAAGTTGCCTTGAGAGGAGGGGTCACCCCCTTTGTGGAGTGGAATAACTCTGGACAACTTCCAGGACTCAGGAATGGTGCTGAAGATGAAGGAAAGGTTAAGTAGGTGAGTAAGGGGAGCTGGAATGGCAACAGCTGAGAGGTGGAGGAACTTGGGATCGAGATCATCAGGACTGGACTTAGATGGGTTGAGGAAGGAAGGAAGGAAAAGGTAAGTAGGGTTTCCTGAATAATTTAAGACCATAGAAACCAGCACTGACCATAATCAGAAATGGAGACAAAATAATTTATTCTTGTAGCAACACTTGTAAATACAAGTCCAGCACACCATGTCTAAAGGGTAGCAGTAAAACACCCCACTAGGTGCCCTGACTGGTTTCACGCATGCGTGCTTCCTTAGGGACCTGAGGACTCTGGCTCTGACATGGGTCTGGTGCTCCTGGCCTCAGATTGCCTTGCCTCAAAAATTTATTTTTTATTACTTCAACCACTGTTCTGCCACCGCCCACTCATGCAGTCTTGTGAGCTAGTGACGTCTTGGTCGGACACCACTCCTGACCCAATGAAAAGTCCAGCTGTTATTTGTTTTTTTGTTAATTAAATAAATTGCTGGCTCCTAGACAGACAGTTGTGGCTCTGTCTGCCGCTAGGAAATAAATGAGCTCTGTAGAGGGAACTCACCTTGTCACTCCTGCATCGCTTCCCTTGCACGCTGTGGTTTTCCCTTTCAGGCTATCTCTCCAATTGACTCTGAAATTTGCAGGGGATATAATGTTCTCCGACTCAGACCACCACAAGATGATTGACAAATGGCACCAAAATGGACACACATCACCTACGTCAGTTGTCATGGTGGTTGAGTGCATGTTCACAACTGCTGCCTTGCCTGCCTGCAGCCTACTATCAGACTGTCAGAACTGGACAGAATGGATAAGAAGTCAGACTACCTGGCAAGGGGGGTGGGCAGAACAGCAGGGTAAGGACAACCCCCCTCTGGAGTCACTCACTCAGGAACTGCCTGTGTGTGTCAGCATAAGAAAAAAGAAAGAAAAAAGGAAAAGAAGCAATGCACACTGAATGAATCTGCACTCAACAGGGCCCCCAAGAACAAAGGGCCGTACACACAGGCTCAGCTGGCATTATAGTAAATCTGGTCTGGGGCAGGCAGGCATCCACAGGGACCGGCATTTTAATGCTGAACCCCGGGAAGGGATGAGGGGTTGGAAGGGAAGAAGAGAAGAAGCAGGGAGCACTGTTTCTGTCCTAATCTGGACAGGTGAAAGGGAGAGGAGCTGCAGGGAACAGCATTTCAGTGTTGAACCAAGTGGGTAGGAGGACCAGACGCCACAGGGAGTGGTGTTTCAATACTGAACTGGGAAGATGGGAGTGTAACCCTGGTACTGTTATACCAAGGGCCACTACCCCTGCCTGCTTCTCTGACTGCAGGATGAAGGGCCTGACTTCGTGATCAAAGGTTACTGTTGATCCCATACCAACAGTAATACTTCATTTATGGTGCCTCCACCCAGAGTAACACGTATGTGGGTAAACAGTAACACTGGTACATCCCTTTGGGAAGCTATAACCACCCAAAACTCCACCTAGTGGCCCAGCACACAGTTTGCCTGTAGACACAGTATTCGACTTGCAATAACACATTTCATGACTGGCCCTAATAATATGCTCACCAATCTTTCACTTACCAACAGGGCCTGAATGTCCTGGATATGTCCTGTGTCCCCTGCAAAAGAACAGTTTTCAACCAAAACACAGCACTTATCACTGTACCCCTTGAATGACTCAGTAATGGAACAGCTAGGTAATAATATGCTCGCAGTCCAAATTAACATCAAACAGTAAATCTGGCCGGCCTGGTGGTGCTGAGGGTTGAGGCGCTGGATGCCACACCTCGCCCCACGCCGGCGACCTGGGTTCGGGAACAAGCCCAGGTCGTGGGGGAGCATGAGGGGAAAGAGATTGAGCGTCTCGAGAGACTGCTCTCTCCCGGGAGGGTGAGGGACGAATCACTTTTGGAGCGGCCTCTGGCGGCCGTCAGGGGCCCCCAGTGTAGCGACACTGCAAATGTTGGGAGGCGGAGTTGTGGCATGACGTTGCCTTGATGATGAGCAGCACTCTGTGGGGATCAAGGAACACTCGTACACTAAAAGAAAGAAAAAAACCATTTCCTGGGGATAGATGAAGGCACTCTGACCTTCCAAGCCCACACCTCCAGTCCTGGGCTGATTTCCTCTCCATGAGCTGCCTCGTGCACTGGGCACTTTGCCCTATAGATAGAGCGCCCTGGTAGGATAGGGCGGCCCTACCTCCGGAGGGTTCAGACCCAGAGGTGGTGCTCAGTGGCGAGAGGGGAGAGGAGCAGTCACAGGGGAGGGCAGTGGCTGGGAGCTAGTGGATGCTGGAAGGAGTTCTCCAGGAGCTGGAGATGAAAAAAACAAACAAAAAAAAAACAATAAATCTGGTTTATTAAGGGGTTGTGAACAAGGGAGGGGCGAGAATTTAGCTCAATTATTGTTGTACTGTAATCAAACAGATAGCATTGATCATTTATCACATTAGTCCCTGAATTAATCAGTTTAACCGGCTGTTGGGTACCCAGAGTGGAATAGGGAGCAGGCCTGAAGCGTTGCCATGGGTTGGCCGGCATTGCAGCTGGTTGGGGCCCTTGATGGAGAGAAGGGTGTTATTAGCCAGATAAAAATATTTGCAAGCAGTAGAATATTTGTAATCCCAGACTGGATGGTCTGTAGCTGCAATTAAACCCACTGAGGAATTATAAGGTGAATCTGATGACAACATACAGTTATTTGGGAGCTACCCTGTTTGTACTCACTCCACTCAGACAGACTGAATAGATGGCTGGTGACACCATGGACCTTCTGGCTTTCCAGGATACTGGTGGGGACCGGGGCCAACACGAATCACCTCCACTTCACGGCCTTTCCCTGTAGGTGACCGCATCCGCAATCTGCAACTTGCTTCTCCGCAGTGGCTGACTCCCCAAGGCTGATCTCTTGCCAAGCAAACATTGGATCTGGTGCTGGAACAGTCTCTAGGGCCGTAGCTGGCACAGGCCCAGTGCATGAAGTTCAGCTTCAGATACAGTTTGGAACACTCACTCAGCTTGCAGCTTGCAGACTGGCTTAACTTTGTTTGGAAACAAACAGGAACAACTGGCAACAGGTCTCCCCTCCCCCCTTTATGAACGTGGCAGAAAACAAATACAACATCCGCAGGCTCCAGATGGCAATGGAGTCCCTTATACATGAAGTCCTCACAACAGTTTTGGATTTAGCCACTTTTGGCAAAAGAGCACTTATCTGGCAAAGCGTCTCTTTCTCTCAGCCTGGCAGCTGAACACACAATTCCTTTTCTGCTTCAGGCAGTTCAGAGCTCAGCAGGGAGACAAAACAGGCCTTTCCCCTGCAAGTCTGCAGATGAGCCACACAGGCTTCTTCTCTCTTGGAGCTCGCCTTGTACAACAACAGTCCCCCTTAAATAAAGGGCAAAGGTCCTGTCATCTGGTTGGCTGCCCAAACTGTAATACGCAGTCCCAGTCTCTTATATTGTTTTACATTTAGGCACTAGAAATAATCCCTGCTATTTCTCCCAAACGTTTCTGGTACATTTCCAAAAAGTCTCTGGCTTAAATCCTGGCTTGTGATTGGCTGGTGATCTGCAAAGATGGTGTCTGCTGTACACAGTTTCCAACTTTTAAGCTCTGGTGCAGCCGATATAGTTATTCTTTATTTACACTTGCCTTCTTGTTTAACAGCCCCAACTGTGCCTTTGAAATAAGCCCACTTTCATACATTTATGCACAGTACATTTGCTGTCGCTACCGTTGAAATACTGTTCCCCTAGGCGGTAGGCAGCACCCTCATTAATATTCATGAGGGCTCATTATTGTGTATGAACCCTTGATTTTACCCCGATTCCAAATTCTATTTTTAAACTTTACTGAGGCTTCTCTTTTGCCTCCTTGAGGTCACCAGTCCCCATTTACCTGAAGAGGGGCATCGGCGAGACTACCAAAACACCTCCCGAATGACTGCAAAAATTGCAGTCAGTGAATCAAAGCTCTACAAGGTGCATACTCGATTGCCTGCTTGCTCAGGAAGCAGCAGAGTGCAGTGGCGGCTCACAGCTTAACTTTCTAAGCCCAAAATGGGCTGAAATCAAGTGCGTGGGCTATTTGGGGAACCTGGTGCACTAGATTAACTCGGGCTGTGGCAGTGAACAATTCAGAGATTTGGGGAGATGCCAGGAGGCATACCAGGAGACAGGAGAAATGGGGGCAATTCAGGTAAGCCCCCAAAGGGGGGGTTACAGAAGGGAGGGAAGTCAGAAGGAGTGGCATGTCAGTGCTAAACTAAAAGGGAGGGAAGCTGTGGGGTTAAATGATCAGACACAGACTGACTACAGAAAAAACACTCGGCATAAGAACAGAATGTCATAAAGCCGCTTAGGTGATTGCTGGCTGGCTTCATGCAAATGAAGGAATCGAAGTGCTCCCCCATAGGATCACTTTGGTTCTTTCAACTAAAAGAAGTTTACACTCAGCAAACAGTGACCAGTATCATAATCAGCTTGCCTGGTCATCGGTCTGTCACTGCCATGCTCACAGCAGCTTGAGTTGTATTGGAGCCAATAGTGACACACCTCTTAAATGTGGTTCATTGTTAACAAAATGTTTGCTGTTACGCATGTGCAAGCAAACATAAAAAAAGGCTCCATAAAGACTGACTCATTCCTTGACAGTCAACGTAAAGAAGGGGGTCTCATCATACAAACATATTTCATCCAAAAATGATGCCATTGGGCTGGCCAGGTGGCGTGGAGGGTAGAGGCACTGGGCGCTTTACCTGTCATCATGCTGTCGACCCAGGTTTAGGAATGGACTTGGGTCACTGGGGGTCAGTCAGGTGAGGGAGGACTGACCATCCTAAGGACTGCTCTTCTGTTTCATGGAGGTTGGAACTTGTGCCCTGCTACATGCTTGCCTGCCACCTCGTGGAGGCCAGACTGCAGCAATGATGGTGGCAGACTGATGTGGGGCAATGTCAACAGATGTGTTGCATCATTACACACCGGAATCCTGGGAAGTAAATCTGGAGGAAAACGCCCTGGCTGCTCAACTTCCAATGCAGTCCTCACTCAACCCCGCGTTGCAGGCCACCCTTAGTGGTGGATAACTAGTAAGGCTACCAGATGGGTCGGTGATGGGGGTGGGGGGAGCCACCAGGCTGAGGGCAAGGCACTGAAAGTACTGATAAAATAAGACTGCCATTGATGCAGAGTACAACCTTAAAATCCTAATACTCATCCTAGCTCTTGCCCTTCAGTGTACTGTTTCTTGGCAACAGAAAGTTTAACTAAAATTAGCACGGTTCCTAGACTAAAGAAGAAAGTATGGAGACATTTGTTTAGCAACAAAGGCCTGATACCACTGTTCCAATTGCTGTTCTTTGATTTTTGTCTCCCCCCCCTTTTTTTTTGTTGAGTCCTTACATGGTACTTTTCTTTTTGTCTCTGCACTTTTCATTTTCATGCTAGGTCTCCTTTCCTTTATTGTTTTCTTTCCAGTTCCAGAAATGCTATCACTGTAACAATATTTGGGAAATGCAGGGTTCTGTTTGAAATATGGGGAAAGCATGCAATTGTTGCAAAAACATAGGGGCTCAAAACAAAAGCATGGGGAGGGGGGCATCGCTATGTGTAAGACTTCTGTGTCCAGATCCCACTGCATGTTGAGAGAGCAAAAGGAGACAAGAAGTGCATCCGACACTCAGATCGCCCCTCATGAGTGAACTGTGATGAGGAGTGGGACTAAAGCCTTGTTTACATGGCTGCATATGCCCCTTGGTAATCCAAGCTCTTGGGTTGCTGCAAATGCAAACGTGTGGACACTCATGCAATTGCATTAAGTACATCCTCGCTCCACTGCTGGAGCCGCTGCAGGGCTGGGTATGTGTCTTGGAGTGAGCAGTGTAAGCAGCCGTGTGGACAGGATGCATCGCTTGTTCGGGGGCGCTCAACTGGTGCCCTCATGCAACAGACCATGCCTCCTTGCACTCATGGCCCATCTTCAGCAAGGCTTGCACTGGTGTTGAGGGGCCATCTCAGAATGAATCAATCAGCACCAGAGGTCTCGGCAGCACTGGAGCAGACCGACGCTTGTGTGGTGTGATGGCTGCGTAAACAGGCCTCAAGAGTCCAAATGTGCGTAGATGTGAGACTGTCCTGCAAACAGTTGCGATGGCTACTGTGTCATATGGCTACTGTGCTGCATTTTAATTCAGTTATCTGTGAAATGAAGGCACACACTAAAACCGTCAGTGATGCTCTTGCAGGGGTTATGGTGGGAAGGACCTCAAGTCAGAATGGCAGCCAGGAACTCACTTTTTAATACTAAAAATGCAAGTAAAAAATATCTGACTGCGAAGTAACTTTGTGGTTTGGGACCAATTAGTCTCATGACATCACCTGTTTGGCAAATGTTACTTCCCCTCTAAAGAGAATCCAAGGAAGGAGAGAACAGATGTCCTAACGGTTTGCTTTCAGTCTCTCTCTCTCTCTCCTCCCCCCCGCCACACCCATAAAACCCCAAACTTAGTACAGAGCATCATGGGTAGCAGCCTGTCAATCTTTGTGAGGGTAGGCCAGCAAGGATTCACCAAACAATACAAGGCCAAATTAATTCATAATAAATGATTTACAAAACACTCTTGGATTTGTATTATTTCAAAATACAGGAGACAGATGGCAGACAAATGTTGCTTTTTTTCTCAAAGGTGAGAAAAGACATGGAGAGAGACATTTTCATACATGGTCCCTGTGGGTTGCAACATGCTACTGGGCCAAATGCAACAAGTTCCCAGACTCAGAAGATTTAAAGGGCTGCTGCTGTCGCAAATTTTAATGAACCCTTTTACTGTTTCATAGGCATCTAACAAGTATTTCACTTAAAGCTCAGCTCGCCCTTCCCTGTGCTATATACTGGTACAGTAACGTTGAATGACCTGTACAGTATGTCTGTTGTTTCCTGTAACTGTCAAATCATTTGACTGCTGTCCCCCTGGGACCTTCATGCAAATGACATTCCGCATCTCTAGAGGCTGTCCCAGCAAGCAAAAATCATAACACACAAAATGGATTTTTTTAAGTCTGACTTGTATGTGCCACATAAAAAATAATGCAGGTTCACAGACGAGACTTACAAGAACTTTAATTTGGACTGGACTCTGCTTTCTAAGAAGCATTTTTTTTCTCAGCTCATTAGGCTTGAAACAGCAGACTTAACCCTCTCGGTTCCCAGGATAAAGCATGAATATGCCAGAAATGCCCAATGCCTTTGCATTTGCAGCACCGGACACCTGGAACAAACTCCTTCTGCAGCTGAGGAGTGCTTCTGTCATATAAGTGTTCAAGTCCAGTCTTTCCTACCCCCTTAGAACTCCCTGTATTTCTTTTGTTAGACTCCCCATCTAACTGAGCATGCTCATGTTGCATAACACAGAAACAGATTTTGTCGGCAGGTAAGGATCACTTGGCCCACCTAGTCGGCCCCTCTTTTCCCTGCCTATTCTGCCATTGCAGACCTTACCCTGTCAATGGCTACCTCATTCCCCTGCCTTGACACCAGTTTTCCTTTATACCTATCACATGCATTCTTGAAGTTCACCACTGTTTTCACCCCAGTGGAAGATTGCTCCAAGCAACAACCATCACCCTCTCAGTGAAGAAATACTTTCTCACATCCCCCAATCCCCTCCGCCCCCACCGGGTCATTGTAGGCCCCTAGTTCTTGTATACCTTCTTGTCTAAGAGATGCTCCCATCCTGTACCTTATTCACCCCAGTGAGGTTTTCAACATACATACATACAACTATGGCAGGAGATTTAGGCCACAAGGTCTATCGCGTCTGCTCGAAAACGCAGCTCACAGTTCAGACAACTACTGCTGCCCCCCCCCCCCATTCCTTCTGCCAAATTTTCCCTTCCTGAGTTCACCTCCCTGGTCAATTCTCTCCCTACTTGTACTCTGCCCATCAACCCATCCCATCCCTTTTTAAAACTCCTCACTGAATCCAGCGAGATCACTTCCTCAGGCAGCATGTTCCAAGCTGCCACCACCCTTTCCATGAAGTACTGTTTCCTCATCTACCTCCTGAACACCCCCCCCACCAAGTTCAGGCTACCTATGTCCCCACCTGGTCCCTTCCCCCTTCCCTTCAATCTAAACATACACTCAGCACGAACTTTGTTTGTGCCCTTCAAGTATTTAAAGGTCTCAATCATATCTCCTCTGTCCCATCTAATGTTAAGCTCTCAGTCTCTCCCCATAGGGTTTCTCCCCCATTCCCCTGATCATCTTGGACACACTCCTCTGAACTCCCTCCAGGAGCCTGACACCCCTCTTTAAGTATGGGTGCCAGAACTGCACACAGTATGGTACTCAAAGTGCGGCCTCACCAAAGATTTGTACAGTGGCAGAATAACCTCCTCCCTTCCTGAAGTGACCCCCCCCCAAATGCACCCCAGCATTCTGTTTGCCTTTGCCGCTGCTTTTCTACACTGTACTGAGTGATTCATATTCAATCAATCAATCAATCAATCAAACTTTATTTAACCAGGCAAAATCATCCTTGAGCAAGCTCATTTGCAAGATGGTCCTGGACAAGTAAGACATATACAACTATTCCCTGTGATCACTACACCCAGATCCTTTTCCTTCTCAGAGATAGGTATCTGCCCTCCCCCCCACAAGTGGTAACTGTATTCAGGGTTCCTGGTCCCCGAAATGCAGTACACTGCACTTCCTAGTAGGGTTGTCAGAACCCTCTGAAGTTCTGGGTTCTAGTTCTAGTCTAGAACTTTTGGAAAAGTTCTAGGGTTCTAATCTTTTTTAGAACTTTTTAGAACGCGAACCCTATTTTTTTATTGTGCTGCCAGTAACGAAGATAGTAATAAAATACATGTAAGGGAAAACTGTTCAATATAAGGGGAGAGAAATTATCTTGTGTGACATTGATAGGAATACAACTAGGTTTATCTATGGTTTCTTCTGTTTGCTAAAGTCAGCAACTTAATACGTAACAGGCCCACCCACCCACCCATATGTTAAAGTTTTCCTGCTGCAGCTGCATCATAGTTCCTTAGTGAAAGAAAGAGGCACATTAGCATTTATGTACTCAGCTATATATACTATCGTCATGAATTAGGAGAAAAATAACTGATATTACCTAATTTCAGCTATTTGCTGCTTTCTGTTTTAAATGAGTGAATCAAAAGTTGCTATGTTTAAAAGAAAGCTTTTATAACAAAGTCAAGCCAAGTACTACAGCAATAACATGTGGAACTGTTACAAAACATATTATGTCATAACATATTCAGTCAAGACATTGGAATAAAAAAAATATGCCAGTCATTGTTGCTGGCAAAATGCATGCAATTTTCTAAGGTAATGCATACATATACCAACATTTTTGTTGGCAAATTGAAGTAATACATACAAAAAATTCTAAGATGATGCATTTTTGCAGCTGATACTTCAATAAAATCTGTATTTCAGTCACATAAATAAAAAAAGTGGTTTCCTCACCACATACTAAGGAACATTTAATGTAGCTGCAGCAGTTGGCATGTGATGTTTAAGGGACAGCATCTGTCAACCCCATTATGTATCAAATTATCACTATTTATAAAGCAAAACACTATGATATCGTCACATTCTGTGAAAACTGCTGATGCAGATTTTCTTTTATTTCTGATTCCTTTATTCTTTTTAAAGGGACAGGACAATTGTGCTAGGTGGCAGCAGTTTGCAATGTATTTAATAAGAATATATATTATGTGTACAGTAGGTTCGTCTGTCATCATTTTTTCCTCACCATCCCCAGCTGATCACTAATCTGTAAATGAAAGAACTAAAACAACACCCACCTTTCACCCCATCACCCATTCCACTTTTCTTCCACCACCCTCATCTGTGCAGTAGCACCCATGCCACCCTTACACCCATGTTAAAACCAACCCACAACCCTCACCCATGTACTAGCATCCATTTTTCTGTTATGGCTAACATTTCTGTAATTGAAAAATAATAAACAGCTACCAATTAGAACTCATTGTTTTGTCCTCTTTAAAATTGAAAATAGACCGCCTCCTGTCCCAGCCCATACTGATGCACCACAAAGTCACAGAAGGTAAATCCAAAAATATATGTTTGCACTTTAACTATAAATATGATACAGAAAGGATTGACGTGACAGTGTCCCTTTTATGCCAAATTTGGGCCTGTTCCCACTGATGTTAAAATTGCCCTGTATATAAAACTTGTTGACTTTAGTTTAGACCCTAGCTACAAAGCAGTTTGCCATGAAATGGTGAAAGTTTTGGGGGGTATATAGTCCAAGGTAGTAGATCGAGAAAGGAGAGAGACGACAACCAAAGTCATCACAGTCTGTAAAAGTTTCCTTTTGTGCAGAGAGACTCGTCCCACACAGTATTTACCAGCCACCACCATCTGAGTTGTCATCACCATCAACATCCACAACATCAATCACTTCAGGATCAGTTTGTATACTCTTGTAGGGATATAAAATCTTGACTTATTAACTTTAATAAAAGTTAACGTGTGTACATTTTCTGGCAGCAACCTATTTCTGGTGTCTGTCACAATATTGCCAGCTGTACTAAACATGCGTTTGAAGAGACACTTGTTGCAGGACAACCAAGATATTTACAGGCTTCATCATACAGCTCTGTCCAAATTGACTTTTTGATCTCCAGTATTCAACAGGGCATGCATCAATAGGAATAGGCAGTTCTTGCAGGTAACTGTCTACCATGTTGGACAGAGACCACTCAGAAGAGAACTAGCAGACAGCTGGTATGGCAGCAATTTGGGAAAGGTTTTGCCACAGATTTAGCTTGCTACTAAAGGCTGAAGAAGTGGCAGTTGTGGAACAACTACTGTTAATGTGTGGTGACTTTTCCAGTTCTGTATCCCTTTGTGAAGATGAACCTGCATGTTGTGGTGATGACAACCTGAGGGTACTGTGTGTGTCTGTGTTTGACTCCTGTGAGTGCTGCAGCTCATCTAGCAACATACATTTGTACTGCTCTATATCATCTATTTTTGGAAGATGTATAGCCTTGAACCTGGGATCTAAGAGAGTTGCAAGGATGTAGTGTCTTGATTTGCACATTGCAACTAATTTGTCATTGGTTTTGAAGCGCAGCTCATTCTCTTTATGAGATTCCCATGATACAGGCGACATGTTGTCTGCGCTCAGATCTGTCTTTTCTATTTGTAGATTTAGAACACTAAGATGATGTGAAATGAGCATTATGAGTGGGATAACCTGACTCACAGATGCACCTTCAGAAGACATGTCCCTTGTAGCTGTCTCAAAAGGAGCTAGGATACAGCACACTGTCTCCATTAATTTCCACTGCAGCACAGACAGCATAATGCCATCTCCAATAATGTAACTGGAGCAGTACTCATGTACAGCTTGCTTTTTTGCTCCAAGAGGCGCTGCAGCATATAAGCGTTGAGTTCCAATGAGTGAAACATTTTGAATCAGCTTTTGCTGGGGCATGGTGTTTTTTGCAGTTCGGACAATGTCCGTATAGCCTTGGTTGAATGTGAAAAGTGAGTCACAATTTTTTTGCAAACAGCAATCATACCATCCACTTGTGTTTCGTTGCTGAGAAATCCTGTGACAATTAAGTGTAAGCAATGTACAAAGCAAGAAGCATGCAGAAATCCTCCATCCTGTACTGCTTTTAAGATGTTGGCTCCATTGTCACTTACTATGAAGCCACATTTTAGACCGTGAGAATAAACCCATTCGTCAAGGAGGTCATTTAGTTCCTGCAAGATGTTTGCAGCAGTATGACTTGCCCAAACTTTTTATATGCAGCAGCCCATCTTTTGGGGTGTCTTTGTTTTTGAAGAAGCACAAGAAACGGACCCAATGAGTGGTAAGGGACATGTAATCTATGTTTTGAGTGCTGGTCCACATATCTGTTGTGACATGAATAACCCCACCCTCTGCAGTTTTAAGTGCAAGCATCACTGTCGCTTTTAAAGCCTGATAAATGTTTGGTATTTCAACATAGGAAAAGTACCTTGATGAGGAACATTGTAACGAGGCTCTGCTAATGTCATGAGCTTCCTAAAATCCTCATGATCTACCAAAGAGTATGGGAGAAGGGCTCCGGCTAACAGTTCACCAATTCGGTGATTAAAGATGAAGGGTCTTTGGATGATTTCTAGTAAAGGTATTCTTCCTTTCAAATGCCTGAGACAGTGTTAGCTGTTTGCAACATGTCCCTGCTGGTTTATTATACACCGTGCTTCGATGGGCAGATGGAGCAGAGATGGTGGACTAGGACTTATACATTCAGTGCCATCACTGGATGTGCAACTGGTACTAATGGTGCTGGCATTGGTGGTAACAGTGATCCTAGGGCTGGCAGTGGTTCTGCCGCATCAAGTTCAGACAATTCAGTATCCATTTCAGATTCCTGACCCTTCTCACGTGCGGTCTGGAAGATGGAGGACATGGGTTTTGGATGATCAAGCAAAACCGAATGCTTTTTCAGATGGCGTTAAGAGCTGTAGTGCCAAGGCATGACACAACTTTACCACGGCTTACACTCTGTTTACAAGGGAACAAATTGCTCTGCATGGATCAGTTTTACTGACTGAGAAATAATTCCACACCTCAGATGTGACAGATTTTGTTTGAGTGCTAGGAAGATAGCTAAAGACTGTTTGTGTCTTTTCACCTGTCCTAACAGAACCTGGGACATGCTCCTTGGTGCTAGAAGAGTGGACAGAAGACTCTGATGGATTTTCATTGCTGGCCAACACAGAAGTGGTGGATTCAATGGATATGTCCTTTTCATTGCCAACAGTGCTGGATGTATTTGCAAGTGCACTACCTGATTCATTGTCAGCAGACTTTCTGATTTCACTTTGTTGAGGAAGTAATGATTTGTCGCGAGACACAACAGTGTGGGACTGAGACAAAGAGCTACTGTCTGAGTCAGAGAGGGACTCACTGTCACTTGCATTATTGCTAGTCACAGGGATCTTAATGGCATGAATGGCATACCTTATGGTGCCTCTCCGCAGACCCCAGCAGCTGTACAGGTTTTCTTAAAAGGTCCCCTTTACCACACTTCACTGTTGCTCTTTGCTGTTTGTTGAATTTTTATCACATGAAACATTTTGGTTATTTCTGTTAGCACCAGGATTACCACTACCACCAACACCTACTCCAACACCAGCACTAAATGATTCATCTATGTTGGTGTCAGGCATAACAGACAGTAAGTACCAGTACTACCAGTCCAGTATACTGCAGTGAACACACCAACACCCAAACAATTCCTGTGTAACAAAGCAATGTGATCTGTAATCGCTGGCTACAACTCCAAAATTTTATTTTGGTTGTGTGACACTGTGATACGTGGACTAAAAGTAATTGAAGAATATGACAGTTTGCAACTAAAGGATCCCAGGTTCAAGGCTTACAGAATGATTGGGCTGCTGGGCATAGGCACACATAGCAATCAAAAGTGCACAGCAGCAGGGTGATGGACTGACCACAGGAGACGGAGTCACATATGCAACCCAGGGAATGAGAATTATATTTCTACATTTCTGTCATGTAAGGTTAATGCCACCACACAACTGGCCACTGGGCTTCTCTCTGTAACACACACTGGGTAGGGTACAGTGCAGTCAAAGGGCACACAGCAGCAGGGTGATGGGCTGACCACAGGAGACGGAGTCACATACGCAAACCAGGGAATGAGAATTATATTTCTACGTTTCTGTCATGTAAGGTTAATGCCACCACACAACTGGCCACTGGGCTTCTCTCTGTAACACACACTGGGTAGGGTACAGTGCAGTCAAAGGGCACACAGCAGCAGGGTGATGGGCTGACCACAGGAGATGGAGTCATATCATGCAACCCAGGGAATGAGAATTATATTTCTACGTTTTCATGTAAGGTTAATGCCACCACACAACTGGCCACTGGGCTTCTCTCTGTAACACACACTGGGTAGGGTACAGTGCAGTCAAAGGGCACACAGCAGCAGGGTGATGGGCTGACCACAGGAGACGGAGTCACATACACAACCCAGGGAATGAGAATTATATTTCTACATTTCTGTCATGTAAGGTTAATGCCACCACACAACTGGCCACTGGGCTTCTCTCTGTAACACACAATGGGTAGGGTACAGTGCAGTCAAGGGGCACACAGCAGCAGGGTGATGGGCTGACCACAGGAGGCGGAGTCACATACACAATCCAGGGAATGAGAATTATATTTCTACGTTTCTGTCATGTAAGGTTAATGCCACCACACAACTGGCCACTGGGCTTCTCTCTGTAACACACACTGGGTAGGGTACAGTGCAGTCAAAGGGCACACAGCAGCAGGGTGATGGGCTGACCACAGGAGACGGAGTCACATACGCAACCCAGGGAATGAGAATTATATTTCTACGTTTCTGTCATGTAAGGTTAATGAGACCACACAACTGGCCACTGGGCTTCTCTGTAACACACACACTGGGTACAGTGCAGTCAAAGGCACACAGCAGCAGGGTGATGGGCTGACCACAGGAGATGGAGTCATATACGTAACCCAGGGAATGAGAATTATATTTCTACGTTTCTGTCATGTAAGGTTAATGCCACCACACAACTGGCCACTGGGCTTCTCTCTGTAACACACACTGGGTAGGGTACAGTGCAGCCAAAGGGCACACAGCAGCAGGGTGATGGGCTGACCACAGGAGACGGAGTCACATACGCAACCCAGGGAATGAGAATTATATTTCTACATTTCTGTCATGTAGGTTAATGCCACCACACAACTGGCCACTGGGCTTCTCTCTGTAACACACACAATGGGTAGGGTACAGTGCAGTCAAGGGCACACAGCAGCAGGGTGATGGGCTGACCACAGGAGACGGAGTCACATACGCAACCCAGGGAATGAGAATTATATTTCTACGTTTCTGTCATGTAAGGTTAATGAGACCACACAACTGGCCACTGGGCTTCTCTCTGTAACACACACACTGGGTACAGTGCAGTCAAAGGGCACACAGCAGCAGGGTGATGGGCTGACCACAGGAGACGGAGTCACATACGCAACCCAGGGAATGAGAATTATATTTCTACGTTTCTGTCATGTAAGGTTAATGCCACCACACAACTGGCCACTGGGCTTCTCTCTGTAACACACACAATGGGTAGGGTACAGTGCAGTCAAGGGGCACACAGCAGCAGGGTGATGGGCTGACCACAGGAGACGGAGTCACATACACAACCCAGGGAATGAGAATTATATTTCTATGTTTCTGTCATGTAAGGTTAATGCCACCACACAACTGACCACTGGGCTTCTCTCTGTAACACACACTGGGTAGGATACAGTGCAGTCAAGGGGCACACACTGGGCTTCTCTCTGTGACACACACACTAGGGTTCAGAAAGATTTATTTGCCTTTTTTTGCCCCCCTTGTATGCTTGTTGCTGGCAGCTGCTGAGTGTGCAGTGTGCTGCAGTTTCAAATAATCACATTTCACAAAGGTTCTTAATCTTCAGTCTTCTTATTTTTTTTTTATTCTCTCTCGGAGTCCTCCTCCAGTCCTGATATTAGTCTCAATCCTCCCTATTCCCCAGTCCTTCCCAATCTTGATTAATCCCTCCTTCTGTCCTGAACCTCCCCTAGTCCCACTCCCAGTCTCCCCGATTTTCAGCTTTTTTTGAGCCTTTCTCTTGTTCTCGGTCTCACAGGAGAAGAAGAAGTGGCTACTGGACAAGAGAAGCGTATATGCGCTAACCGCTAATTGCTACAGTTTAGTGGGCTGCTGCCTGCTGCTGCTCTGCTCCGATGATCCTCAGCAAATGGCGCTCCTCCTCATGGGCATCTCCTTGATACCCCCACAGATCCAGCGGCTGGCGTGGCTTACTCGGCCCCCATTAGGTCTCGCGGTGATTCGGACCCTTTTGCGGTTCATTTAGTGTTCGAGTTCTAAGTTAGAACTCGAACACCAGGGTTCGAGGAGGGTTTGAATCTTTACCCAACCTGTTCTGACAACCCTACTTCCTAGCATTGAACCCCAGCTGCCACGTGTTTGACCACTGTCCAAGTCTTTCCAGATCCTCTTGGAGTACCCTCCTCCCTTCTTCACTGTCCACCACTGCACCTAATTTGGAGTCGTCAGCGAACAGCCTCATCTTCCTCTTAATTCCCTCCGTTATGTCTGCTATGAAAGCATTAAATAGCAATGGACCCAAAACCGATCCTTGCAGGACCCCATTGGTGACCTTCCTGGGTGTCGAGAATTCCCCCCCTACCACCACCCTCTGCTGTCTGTTGCTCAGCCAGTTCCCTATCCACTGTACCAGCTTCACCCCTTCCCCAGGTTCCTCAGTTTGCCACTCTCCCATGGGGCACTGAGTCAAATGCCCTGCTAAAGTCCAGATACAGGGCATCAATCAGCCAACCCCTATCAAGAGCTTTTGTCACCCAGTCAAAAAATTTGACCAGGTTAGTTTTGACAAGATTTAAAGGCCTCTATCATGCTGCTCCCCCCCTTTCTTCCACGGTGTACATGTTTAGATCCCTCAGTCTCTCCTCACACAACATTTGGTGCAGCCCCTGTACCATTTTTATTGCCTTTCTTTGGATGGCTCCTACCCTGTCTATGTCCTTTCTGAGGTGTGGTCTCCAGAACCTGACACAGTACTCCAGGTGTACTCTCAACAGTGATCAATACAGTGTTAACACCACCTCTCTCCTTCTACTGGTGATAATCCCTCCATATGCACCCCAGCATCCCACTGGCTTTTCTTATTGCTCTGTCACATTGCTTTGTCACCTTAAGGTCATCCACTATGATTACCTCTAGGTCCCCTTCCTGGCTAGTGACCATCAATAACTCCCCCCTTTCTGTACTCAGCCTCTGGGTTTCGGCACCCAAAGGTACATTATTTTGCACTGAAACACAGATGCTGTACCCGTGACCATTCATCGAGCTTTTTGAAGTCTCTATTAATTCTCTCTAGTCCCACCCCCAACCCCTCCGAAGTGTCCACTTTATTGCTGATATTGGTGTCATCTGCAAAAAGGCATGCCTTCTCTTCTAGTTCCTGCTGCAATGACACTCATATAGATATTAAAGAGGACTGGACCCTGTACTGAGCCCTGATGAACCCCACTGGTCACTCTCCCTTCTTTCGAGTGAGTGCCATCAACCACCACCTTCTGTCTACTATCTGTCAGCCAGTTTCTTAAACATAGAATTAATGGCAGATAAGGACTGCTTGGCCTACCCGCTCTGCCCATTTTTCCCTACCTACAGTATCTCTGAAGACCCTGCTTGATCACCTTCTCTTTCTTACTCCCTCCCTTCCTTTCCACTAAGATTCTCCTGTGCCTGCCACATGCATTCTTGAACCCCACAGCTGTTTTCACCCCCACCACCTTTGCTGGAAGGCTGTTCCAGGAATCCATCACTCTTTCTGTGAAGAAGTACTTCGGCACATCTCTCCTGATTCTACCCCCTCCAGCTTCACAGCTTGTCCCCTCATTCTTGAGCTCATTTTCTTCTGAAAAATACTTCCCTCCTGACTTTATTTACCCTTGAGAGATATTTAAAGGCCTCTATCATATCCCCCCTCTCCCTACTCTCTTCCAGGGTGTACACATTGAGGTCTTTCAGTCTCTCATCATAAGGCTTTTGGTGCAGACTCTGCACCATTTTAGTTGCCCTCCTCTGAACCACCTCCACTCTGTCTATGTCTTCTGGAGACGTGGTCTCCATAACTAGATACAGTACTCAAGGTGAGGTCTTACCAGCGATCTACACAGGGGCAACATTACTTCCCACTTTCTGCTGGTGATACCCCTCCCTATACATCCTGGCATCACACTAGCCCTCTCAACTGCCTTGTCACACTGCCTGAACACCTTTAAGTCATCCAAAAAGATTACCTCCGATCTCCTTCCTACTTGGTGGTCGTCAATACCACACCACCAATTTTGCACTCCATCCCTGGGTTTCTGTGCCCTAAGTGCATTATTTTGCACTTTCTCACCTTGAAACATAGCTGCCATACTCTTTACCACTCCTCAAGTTTCTCAAGTCTCTGTTCATCCTTTTCATCACCCCGGAGTGTTCACATTATTGGAGATTTTGATGTCATTCACAAAGAGGTAAACCTTCCCTTCCCTCTCCTCTGCAATATCATTTATAAAGACATTAAAGATGACCAGTCCCAGCACTGATCTCTGAAGCACCCCACTGGTCACCCTCCCATCCTTTGAGTGGACTCCATTTACTACCACACTCTGTCACCTATCCCCTAACCAATTTCTTACCTAGTTTACCGCCATTGGACCCACTCGTAAGCTTCCCAGCTTGTTTACTAGTGTCCTGTGTGGAACGATGTTGAAAACCTTACTGAACTCTAGGTAGGCCATGTCCACTGCTCCACCCTGATCTAATTCTTTGGTCACCCAGTCAAAGAAATCTATCAGATTCGTATGACATGACCTCCCCCCTGTGAATCCATGCTGTAGGCCTTGTAACCCACTGGATTTAAGATATTCCACAATCCCTTCCTTCCACTGTGATTCCACTGACTTTCCCATCACTGATGTCAGATTGACTGGCCTATAATTGCCAGCCTCCTCCCTACTACCATTTTTGTGAAGTGGGACTACATCTGCCCTCCTCCTGTCCTCCGGAACCACTCCTGTTTCCAGTGAGCTATTAAATAGGACTGTTAGAGGTGCAGCCAGTACCTCCCTGAGCTCCCTCAATACCCTTGGATGCACCCTGTCTGGCCCCATTGCTTTGTCTACTTTCAGATTAGCGAGTCCCTTCAGAACTCTCTCTTCCGAGGTCCTCCTTCCCTACTCCACAGCTCCTGTTATTTTTTGTGGCCCCTCCCCATCCCCATCCCCTTCCTCTGTGAACACAAAACAGAAGTATTTGTTCAGGATCTCTGCCTTTTCCTGGTTCCCCTCTGCACTGTTCCCCCTCCCCTTTTTAACCTTACAATCCCTACCCTGGCCTTCCACTTTCCCCTACATACCTAAAAACTGTCTTGTCCCCTTTTGTCATTACCTGGGCTGTTCTCTCTTCAGTTTGCACCTTTGCACTCCTTACTGCTTGCTCTGCTTCCCTCTGTTTCCCCTGATATACCTCCCTTCCTAACCTCCTCCCTCTGCGTCGCATTATACCTTCTGAATACTACCCTTTTAGCCCTTCCCTTTTCAGCCACTCCTTTCAAGAACCATAGCGGTCTGTTTTTCCTCTTTCTTTTGCTCACTTTCTTGATGCAGAGGTTTGTCGCCTTTACTATGCTCCTTTTTAGCTTTGCCCATTGTTCTTCCAGTCAATCCAGGTCATCCCCCCCCCAGGTGATCCCTGAGGCATTTAGCCATCTTTATGTAACATCCGTGTTCCCCTGGTGTTACTAGAACCCCTGTAGTATGGTTTAGGTAGGATCTGGGCAGCACAGGGTAAAATCCTTGTAGGACTCCTTTTTGATCCATCTGGTGGGGCCGGCCCATTGGTGCTGAGGGTTGAGGCGCTGTACGGCACACTTCATGCCATGCTGGTGACCTGGGTTTGGCAGCTAGCTCGGGCCGCCAGGAGTCAGCAGGGAAAGGAGAGGATTGAGCAACCGGAGGACTGCTCTCCTCTCCTGGGGTGGGATCCTGGAGTGCATCGCTCTGTAGCAGCCACCAGTGGAGACTGGTGGCTACTCAGAGAGCATTGCCGTAGATAGGGTGAGATGTGGCAAGCGGCAGCATTAAGCCACACTGACGTCATTGCACGTCCGCATCTTGGGGAGGGACTTCACTCGCTCACCACTACTACTATATGCCTCCACTCATGACAGGATGACACCCACAACAGGGTCTGCCCACCACCGCCAAACAAAGCCTGTCCTCAGGGCAGGGTTTCTGGGTGATGCGGTCTCCCTCCCCTTGTGCTCCCCAGGGGAGGGCTCCACCATGGCGGCAAGCCACAGTCCTCCTGGCTTCCGAGGCATGCAACGGAAGCTGGCGGATGGCTGGGTTAGAGACCCTCGCATCAGGGCTAAAGAGGGGAACAGCTCCCCAGTTGAGATTGGGTGAATAAATAGAACTAGAAAAAAATCCATCTGGTTAGCGCTGCTGAGCAGAGGATGCTGTAACAGAATTTAGAACTCTCGCAGCAGCATGACCCTCAGCTATTGTGCTGCAGTGAAGTTTGATTCAGTAGTTAGACAGAGTTTGGAGTTTGAGTGAGTATGTTGGTGCTCTGCCAGTGGGCAGACCAAGTGCCAGAGGGAAGCACCGCTCCTTTAATTTTCTCACCCTAGTTCATCTGCTAAGCAGTCAATGCGTGGGAACTGGTGTTGACCATCTCCTGTGATGCCCTGATGGGGCGAATTTCCTCACAGATGTGCTAACTGACTCTGGTAACAGCGAGTAGTTGATGGGGCAATCCCCGCGCTTGTAAAGACCTTAATTAAAGCACTGCCCAGAATTGTTTGTTTAAAATCAAAAGTCTCTTGCCATGGAAATGCTAAGTGTTTGGATTTTGTCACTTCAAGGACTGTAAACTAGAAAGCCCTCCAGCTGGGGGTTCCTGTATATCTACTGCAGTGACTTGCTCCAGTTGTTTTGCTGTGGGATGAGTGCCAGAGAAAAGGACCCCTGCAGCTTTGAAATGTAAAATGTAGTTCTGTCAGAGCTGAAGCAGAATTGCTAAGAGACATGCAGTGTCTCTTAAGTTTTGTATTCTGAGTAAATGCAAAGGAGGTCTGGCTTTGGCTGGGCTGAGCGGTCAACTCAGTCTAGTTGCAGAGGGACAAATCTGTTCACAAATGTGTTTTGGGAAGTAACTTAGTTCTCCAATGAAAGTTAAAAAGAGGAAGTAACTTAGTTCTCCCTCCTGGTCAGGAACATATGCCTGCAGGTAATGTTCGAACTTGAAGGGTCCAGTGTGTGCTCCCATGTAGGACTCCAAAGATCCAGTGTGTGCTCCAGTGCAGGACTCTAAGGGTCCAATGTGCTTCAAAATGTGGGATTTGAAGAATCCAATGTGCTAACTATTTGGGGGACCCTGGTACCCAATTTTCTATTTGCCCAGAAGAACGGGATCAATGCTCGAAGTGTGTGTTCTGGCAGTAATTTCTACACCTGTGGATGTTTGTGTGTACTTTTGTTCTGTACATGCAAAAAACCCTTGTAGCACCACCAAATTCTGGCTGACATCCTGTTAGAGTATACAGAATACTAGATGGGCAACTATGCACAACCAGTGTGTTCTGCCAAAGAGGAGTTCTGAGTCCCTCTGACCTCGAGAGCTTCGCTCTCGAGGTCCGTGGGAATCAGAACCCTGAGGTGGCAGAACACACTGGTTATGCATAACGTTGCTCATCCTGTATTTTTTTATAGTGTATAGTATTAATTGAAATGTGTGCATTATGCATTTTTCTCTTTCACAATGAAACTGACTTGTGCAGTCCCTAGAGGTTCTAGAATGCTGTGCTACCACAGAAGGGTAGAATCACATTCCGTGACCTTTCAACTGTGGTACAACAGCATTCTGAAAAGGCTGTATTTCTTAAATAAAACAGTGCTCTACTAAACGCTATAAAGCCATACATACAATCCCATACCTGTTGTGGGCATTCTGCAATTGTGTGACCTGCGTGACTTTTTGGGGCCCCCTCAGACATGTGTGACACCCCCCCCATATCCCAGGTAACTCTCCCCTGGGCCCAGATTAAATAGAAATATTATTCTGTACCTCTCCTCCTTACCTCTTAGATGCCCGAGCCAAGTGTTGCCCTTATGCCAGGGGTAATGCCTTTGTTGTTGTTGTTGGGTAAGGGGAGGGGTGGGATTACATTTATAAAGTCTGCCCTCCTGAAGTTCAGGACCCTCATCCTTGCATGGTTCAATTCCACAGCCGTCATTATACTGAATCATATTGTACGGCGATCACTGGTCCCCAGGTGGCCTCCAACCTTGATGTCTACAACACTGTCCTTGTTAATGAGTACCAATTCCAGTATTGCCTCATCATGAGTGTGTTCACTGAATAGTTGCCTGAGGAATGCCCCCCTGCAGGGAGTCCAAGATATCCCTGTTTCTAGCTGAAGCCGCAACTTGGAGGCTCCAATCTACATCTGGCAGACTGAAGTCCTCGACCAGCAGCAAAGTCAGAAATCTGTTGTTAGCCGGACTCAAAACTCTGACCCTTTGCTTGTAATGCCAAGACACATCCAGTGCACCACTCACCCCATTATGACACACTGCATCACCTTGGTTCCCACCACCAAGCTTCCCAGTTTCTTACGAGTCTCCGATGGGGCACGATGTCTAAGACTTTGCTGAAGAGTAACAATGTGTATGCTCTTTGTTTGCATTAACCCATTTTGTTAGCTTGTTGGTGGTATTTTTAGTGTTAAAGTGGGTTATAGCAATGAAGGTTTCATTTCTGAAATTTGATTGGCCAAGAGCAGAACCCATACCTTACATCAGTCTTTTATTAATATACTTGTACTGCCTCATCACCTACACCATGATCCACCAAATTAAGTCCTTGCTGGAATGCTGAACTTCCCATCAGCATTCCAATTAGTTTCATGATCGCCATTACTGTCCCCGCTTGGAAAAATGCGATCGCGACTCAGCATGGTTGGAAAGCAACTGATGAGAGCGTAACACAAAAACACAGAATGTGACAGCAGATAAGGACCGACTGGCCCACCCAGTCTGCCCATTTCCCAATCCCACCTAAAAACTAAAAACTGCAGATCATAATTGATCTGAAGCTTACCTTTTCTTTCCAACCACTGGGGTTGCCTTCTGTCTATCACATGCATTCTTGAATTCACTCACTGTTTTTGCCCTCATGACCTCCGCAGGGAGGCTGTTCCATGCATCCACCACCCTTTCTGTGAAACAGTACTTCCTCATGTTACCCCTGAGTCTCTCCCCCTTTATCTTTATTGTGACCTCTTGTTCTTGCACATCTCTTCTTTTGGAAGATGCTGCTCTCCTGTACCTTGTTTATCTCCTAGAGGTACTTGAATGTCTCTATCATATCCCCTCTCTCCCTTCTTTCCTCCAGAGTATACATATTGAGGTCTTTCAGTCTTTCCCCATACGGTTTATTGTGCATTGCCATCACCATTTTTGTTGCCTTCTCTGGACAGCCTCCATTCATTATATGTCTTTCTGGAGATGTGGTCTCCAAAACTGAACACAGTATTCCAGATGCGGCCTCACCAATTGTCTGTACAGTGGCATGACCACCTCTTGTTTTCTACTGGTGATGCTTCTCCCTATGCACCCCAGCATGCCTTCGGCACTCCACACCACCTCTTCACCTAGCTTGGCTACTTTTAGGTCATCCTTTATGAGCACCCCTAAGTCCCTTTCCAGTTTTGCTGTCATTAGCAACTCCCCCCCCCCCCATTGTGTATTCCTCCCCAGGATTTCTGTGCCCAAAGTGCATGATTTTGCATTTCTTTGCACTGAATTTAAGCTGCCACACTCTTGACCACTCCTCCAACTTGCCTAGGTCTCTTCTCATTCTTTCTGCCCCGTCTGGAGTGTCCACCCTATTTCAGATCTTGAGGTCATCCACAAAGAGGCTTACCTTCCCTTCCAGTCCCTCCACAATGAAGACATTGAAGAGGATAGGCCCTAGCACTGAGCCTTGCAGCACCCCACTGGTCACCCCCCTTTACTGGGACTGAACTCCGTTAACCACCACCCTCTGTGTCCTGTTGCTCAGCCAATGTCTAACCCAATTTACCTCTTTAGGTCCCACCCCATACTGCCCCACTTGTTTACTAACCTCCTTCTATGTGAGACAGTGTCAAATGCCTTGCTAAAATCTAGGAAGGCCATGTCTATCGCCCCTCCTTGATCTACCACCCTGGTTACCCAGTCAAAGAAATCTATCATATTTTTTTGACAAGATCTTCCAGCTCTGAATCTTTGTTGCCTTGGGTCTTCTGCCCTGCTGGTCTTGAGATATGCCACAATCCTTTCCTTCACTATGGATTCCATTATTTTTGCCACCACTGCGGTCAAACATGGCTACTGAGTGTCAGCTCAGGTTCTCCAGAGAGTGAAGCACTACAATGGATAGGATGGGTGCAGGAAAGAGGCTGCGACCTATTAGAAAACACAATCAGACAGAAAACTTCTGCACTCCACAGGAACTCATAAACAGTGGTATTCCATAGGAAAATAAAGTCTTACCCGTTTTCCAAATTCAATTCGGTTTTATTACCTTCGTTCGGATCAGTTCAACACTTCCTTAGTACCAGCTGTGACCACACACAATTCACTTTTGTGCTTCCCTCCTTCAAGCTTCCTTAGGGAATGTCACTTACAAAGCACTATGGTCTTTTATACATTGATAGACATGACATCATTAAATTACATCACAATGTCTACGGCATTCAATGACTTGCAGATTTAAGCATACATAATTTTATTGTATTAAACATATGGTTATCGCTTTTCTATGTATCAATATTCTTTTATACCATTGACCTCTGATGATGCTTTCATTTGGGAATTTAAAAAAAAATTAAAATTAACAACATAATTTTTACTTTTATTTTAAATGTTTTTTTCGTATTAAATTTTTCTTTTTCAGTTAAATAAGTACCAAAAGAGGGAGACACGTGATGCTTGTGGAAGAGTAAGCAGCATAGCTGGGGAGCTCCGCTACATGTATCTTTTTATTATTCTCCCCTCCTCGCTAATTGGGAGCTTTGAGTATATTTTGGTTTGGTTACTTCTTATACTTCTCCAACTGCTACGTTATTGTTATGGCAATACAATCGTCCGACATACAGCAAGAAATGGAATTTCCACCGCTGGAGGAGTCTGAAGGCGAACAGGAGGCCTCGGGAGAACTCGAGCCCAAGCGACCCCGAAGAAGCATTTCTCCAGCTTCACTGCAGCGAGAACCACCGGTAAATATTACTCTCGAATGTATGTACACCGAACTTCAGACGATTAAGTCATCAGTTTTTGCCATTATAGAAGAATTTCGGGAGTGGAAGCCGATGGTAAAGGATCTCACTATGAGAGTCTGGGATGCAGAATCACGCATTTCTTCTATGGAAGATAAAATGGTTAAGCTGGAACCTGAAGTGGTTACCCTCCAACGTTCAGTAAAAAAGCTAGAAGAGAAGGTGGAGGGTCTTGAAGGTCAATCAAGAAGGAACAACCTAGTCCTTCTGGGGCTCCTGGAGGGAGAAGAGGGATCATCTCCAATTCTTTTTCTACAGAAATTTTGCACCAAAATTGTGGGACCCTCACCCAATGGCCCAACATATATCACTGAAAGGGTCCATCGGTCTGTCAGGCCCAAACCTGCAGCAGGGGAACCTCTGTGCCCGATCATTTTTAAAGTTTTGAACTGTCTTGATAGAGACCATATTCTATGAGCTACCAGAGCCACATCAAAGCTAGACTAGGAAGGCAAGCGGCTTAGACTGGTCACAGACTTACTGTACAAGGTGAGGCAAGAATGGGCTACTTTCTGAACTCTTTAGTCTAAGCTCTGGATGGCCAAAGTTAAGCATAGAATGCTATATCCAGCCAGGCTTGAAGTCTTTCTGCCATCAGGGACCTATTGGTATGACTCAGCTTCACAGGCTGCCACTGAGCTTCATAAGTTGCCATCAGATCTTTTTGGCAAAGGTGGGTGAGCCTCAGTTTCTTGGACGCTGTTTACCGTGCCAGCTGCTATGTCCAAAGTCAGACAGCTAGACATTTATTTTCTTTCTCATGGTCTGCACTATTGCTGAATTAAGCTGTCCGGTGCCTGTTTGGTTTTTTGGAGGATGGTAAAAGGTGTAAGCAGTGTTCAACACTAAATAGGAATGTTACTTTTCTCTGTGCAAGAGGACTGCTCCACCGTTTCATTAAAAGTGCTGGAAATTTATTTGGTATCTGCCTCGGTATGATAAGGCACTGCAGTTTTGTTATTAAGTGTTCATTGACAGACATCTGTGCTCATTGAGTTCAAGTTTAATATCCATTCAGTTTGGAAATCTTCTAGAACTTTTCAGCAATGGCTACCAAGTGTTTTGTTGCGCATTTAGTTCTTCTGTCTATCGGAGCCACTTCGTGGGCAGCATTTAGCCCTGTTTCATGTTTGCACTAAAATCCTATACTATGCTTTTATGGCTCCTTTTTTGAGACTATAGTATTTCTGGTCTGCTGCAGCCCAGGCAACCAAATACCACTATGGGAGACTGTACTGAATTTTGATCTGCTGGCCTAGTTGAGGATCCAGTGACTACCAGCGCCCTGGTGAATTCTTTTTTTTTTTTGTAATTATGTTTATTGGTTTTACAGATACAATAGAATATCCACCATATTACATTTACTAATACAGCAGTAGGTAATAGCTGCACAGCTCTGCCAGGTACAAGTCTGTTAATAAGTGAGATACACAGGGTAATAAGAACATCAACCCCCTAGCTAAGACTGGACAACCATAAAGTTAAAGGACGGCTATATTAAAGCTGGATAATATTGTAGGAAGAGGTGTAGCCAGGAATTTTAAACCTGTACTCAAATCTTATGCACTGTTGTCCCCCTCCCGTTATGTAAATATAAACCAAAATATTGCTGCCATGCCACATCACTGCTCCCCCCGCTAGCTGTGTCTGAGTTGAAGTAATCAGTTTCCTCCTGTAATCCTCTTTCCTTTGTTTTTCTGCCTGCCTGGTTTGATCTTGTTTGTGTATTTGGCTGGTGGCATCAGTGCCTCATAGCAAACGACAAAGGCAAAGGGGTTCAGTGCGACACAGACACAATGTAACTCACAATGTCCTTGCTTTCCTCTTTTTGTTGCCCCTGCCTGATTTTTTTGCTGTACTCTGCTCCTACAATCAGGGGTGTTGGCAGGCATACACACTGTACGCAGCAAACACTCTTACTTATTTTGCACACCGCAGGACCTTTGCCAATATTTCTGCCCCTGCAGGAAACTAATATATATATATATATATATATATATTTATATTTATGGAGGGCTGGAAAAAACCTAATAAGGGGTGATGTAGCTGTGAGAATTACACCAGACAGCCTTGACTCAATTAAGTTGCGTTGCACCCCCACCGCACACATCAGACCTGCTGACAGGTAGGGAGACAGGAACAATCTTAGGAGAGTACATTACAGCTCAGAAATTGAGTGGGGTATAGTCCTCTAACTATAGCAAACCCCCTTATAGGCAGTAAACTAACCAACAGACTATGCAATGCAACCAACATGGCTATAACAGGAAAAAAAATGAATAAATATAAAGGAAAAGGACCAGACTGAGCAAGGTTAAAGTCATGCAATACATCCAGCTATAAAAGGTTCAAAAATCTCCATCACAGAACTCCGCCAGAATAAAGAACTGAAAGCCTCTAGAAAGCCACAATAGGCTCAGTCATTTGTCCGAATCCAACTCAAGCTCCCCTTCTTGTTCAGCCGGAGCTGTCTGGACCTCAGTAAGCTTAAATGCAAAGGCAGCTGCTGCGTGAGGGTCGGACAAAATGTGGGTCTTACCAGCATGATGAACCCGGAGCCAGGCTGGGAACAGAAGCTGGGCAGCAATGCCATGTTCTAGTAGATTTTTCTTAATTTGTTGGAGCGCCTTTTTTCTGTTCTGCAATTGGGACAGAATGTCCAGAAAGAAAGCAACTTTACTGCCCTCCCACTCTATATCTCCTCATTTTCTTGCTGCCCGAAGCAGGGGAATTTGCGCTTCAGGGCTCAAAAGGGTAACGATGACTGTTAGCGATCGAGAGTTAACAGAGTCTCTTAATCTGGAGCACATGGGGATAGTGAAGACCTTGATCACTGTAACTCTAGAGTCTTCAGCTAATAGAGCTAAATCCGAGAAAATCGTTTTAGAGCCTTCTGCAAGGATTTCGGCATTGCTGGCAAATCTAGGAGTGAAGTCAACTATTTGGATATTGAGCTGTCTCTGAGCATTCTCTAGGGCCTCTATTTTCGCCCTAAGAAAATTAAGGTCTTCACAATTGCCACATTCTGTCCCTGTTGCTGCTCGCCTTCTGCTTGGATCTCGTTGATGCTGGTTGCATTGGCCTCCACTTCATTATCGAGCTCGGCAAACCGGGCTTCAACTGCTGCCATACGGTGGTTTGTCTCTTCCCCAGTCGCTTGAATTTTCTGAAGGATAGCCATTATCTGGGGATTCGGGGCCTCATTTGCCATATCCAAACTGGAACAAGCGGCTTCTGTTTCTCGCAGGCCCTTCGACGATGAGAAGTAGGCATCCAACTTATGTGCCGCTTGTTTGTTGTCTCGTTTAGGGCTCATATTGCAGTCTTCAGCTATTCCGATCAGAACCACTGCATTTAAAATGTCTCTCCAGTCCGATTTAATGGTGAAAAGCAAGCATAATACTAGATCTCTTCAGGAGACTAAAATCCAGCTGCCGCCATGTTGGGTGCTCAGCAGTGCCCCCAGCCCTTGAGACTTCTCTTCAAGGACTGAAAGAGTGCATTAACTTTTTTTTTTCCTTTCTACTGTTCAGGAGAAGATTTCCTTTTTCTATGGCATGGACTGGGCTTCTCTGTCTATATATATCTAAGGTTTTCAATTTAAATGTTGGTAATTTGAATTGAAGCACTACCAACATTGTTTTGTATTTTTTATAGTGTTATCCTGCAAATAGCAGTTACAATGATAGCTCTCAAGAGTATTTAAGTGTTATAAAATGGATTAAATGAGCACAGTTCTTTTTTTAGTTTGTGGACACATGATAATTGTCTGAAGGTTATGGGGGAACTCTGTTATATAATTATATGAGATGGGGGCATAGGCGGGTTGATTCAGGGAACTTTACCTAGCTGGATTAGAGGGGGGCCCATCGCACCAGAGTGGGACATGGCTCATTTTTCCTATTGGATGTCTGTGCCCCTGCTCATTTCATTCCGGTTTCTGTATGGGGGGGGGAGCTATGTCTTTATTTTTATTGATCAGCTCTGGCTTGTCAGCTCTTTTTGTGAGCTATTGTTCTGATGATAAGTTTCTTTTAAATAAAAACAGACAAATTTGGGTTGGCAATCAATCCTTGCAGTCCATTTGTACTCTATTTCATTATCTCAGAGGTGCTAGGGCAGACTGTTAGGTTAGTCCCCTGTTTTTGTAGTATACTATTCATTTGTGGGACTGCATTATATATGCAGGGGCCCGGTATAGTTATTTATCTGTATACTATGTAGATTAATAATTATTTAGCTGGGAGAGACGATGGGTTCAGGAAAGTGAGAGGGGTAGGCATAAGGATAAAAGGAAATGAGACAGTGGGGACACAGAGATCCAATGTTCTGACCCTGAGGACCCAGAGACCAGGTCTGAAGTGACAGTAGGCTACAAATCCAAATCTAGACATAGGGCATTAGGTAATAATGTGGTTCTAAGCAACAGATATGAACTACTAATCAATATAGATCAACTGGAGGAACAAGATGGGGGTGAAATCGGTGGAGTTATCAATAAAAATATTGAAAATATTGTGTCACCAGCCCCTCTTGGTACCACTACCCCAAATGGTGCCTGTCACATGGATAGTGCACTGCCCACCCAAGCATACACAACCAGAGTATACCTACAGGAGGGAAAGGCAAACAAAGGGCAAATAAAAAACACAACGGGACAACATCTGACACTATTCCTAACATAACCCCCCCTCAACATATCACCAGCCCTTAGACTCTGCCAGCACTAGCCAATCAGCTAGGCAATATTTTGTGCTCGATGATTCTATTGTCAAATATACTGACAAACATGTCTGTAGGAAAGACAAACACAATATTGCATGCTCATCATTTAGAGGGGCATGATTAAAGGACATCCATAATATGTGTAATGACATTCTCCAAAATTTGGGTAAGAACCCACTTGTTATTAT
Source organism: Neoceratodus forsteri (assembly GCA_016271365.2). NCBI lineage: Eukaryota > Metazoa > Chordata > Ceratodontiformes > Ceratodontidae > Neoceratodus > Neoceratodus forsteri. The sequence continues at coordinate 407,034,135 of CM057452.1, forward strand.
ACATACTGGTACGAACGTTATTAAAAATCACCTAGCAGAGGAGATTTAAAAAAAAATTGAAAATCTAAGGGGAAACATTAATGGAAAAAAATTATGAAATCTACTTTTCAGAAAGTTTACCAGTTCCCAGGGCAAATTATCAAAGTACATGGAAAATTAAAGGAATTAATGAATGGCTTAGGAAATGGACTCTTGAGAAGGGTTACTCTTCAATCACCTACTGGGAAACCTTCTGTAATAATAGATCATTATTTTGTTGGGATGGGTTGCACTTAAGCGTGCAAGGGGCACACAAATTGGGGAGAGCATTTGAAAATGTTATATGCAAAACTTTAAACTAAATATAAAGGGGGACAAGGAAAAAACAATGCAAAACTTCAGTATTGATCTAAACCAGACTAATGTTAGAATCTGGTGTATTAATGCTAGGAGCCTAAATCAGATTAAATTAGCTGACCTTAAGTTACTCATGGTGAACCAAAAGGTGGCTATAGTATGCCTATTGGAAACTTGGTGGGACAAAACTAGTGATTGGTTCAATAACATCCACAGTTACCAGTTATATTACAAGAATCAAACTGACAGGAAAGGTGGCGGAGTATGTTGTTATAGCTCTGATAACATAAACTGCTTTGAAATGAAGCTGTGTAACAACCACAATAACATAATCACTGAGACGTTGTGGCTGAGTCTACAATTTACCCACTCCCCAAAAATAAGCCTGGGCATATGTTACAAACCTATAAATAGTAATATTGATTATAACAATACACTAATTAATGAAATTAATAGAGTACTCAGTCTAGGTGATACTATAATGGTTGGGGAGTTTAAAGTACCAGGTATTAACTGGTAATCGATGAAGGGGGAATATCCTTTAAACAGATCCTTGCTATCCTTTGGTTGTGAACAGCTAGTGAATGCCCCTACCAGGGGCAAGAATATTCTTGATCTGGTGATAACAAACTGCAAAGAACACATCACCCATGTAGGGGTAGGAGCTCACCTGGGAAACAGAGACCATTGAATGCATTCTTAACCTTATCCAACCTACATAAAAAAATAACGCATCACTACCTGATTATAAAAAAGCTGATTGGTCTAAAATCAACCATGACCTGTCTAGCATAAACTGGAATAATTTTTTTAATGGTCTGAATGTTGAACAGATGTGGAATAAACTAAAAAAATAAATTACTAAAATTACTGAAATACCATATTCCAATGCGTAAAAAAACTAATAGAAAAGGGGATATTCCTCTCTGGTTTTCTGGAGTTATAAAAAGAAAAATAAGAAGGAAGCAAAAAACATTCAGGCGCCATAAAAGAAACCCGTCCCAAATAAATGAGCTAAGATATAGGACTCAACAGAGACTTCGGAAAACCTTGATCAAAAAAGAGAAAATTAAGTTGGAAAATAGATTGGCGCGCACAAAAGACTAAATGTTTCTATGCATATTTAAATAACAACAAAGAAATAATCAATAGAATCACCACATTAACAGACAATAACATGGTAATTAATAATAATATAGAAATTGCTAACTGTTTTAACCAATACTTTACTTCAGTATTTAATGCATATAATTCTGGTTTACCCACTTTACGCTAACCCCAGAAACAATACATCTAGAGTTATGTAATTTAAAAGAAACATCCTCCCCAGGACCTGATAATATAAGTCCCCTGCTCCTAAGAAATTAGCTAGTACAGTGGCATGGCCCCCTAACCATGTTATTTACTAAATCTGTCATGACCGGAGAGGTTCCTCTAGACTGGCGCAGGGCCACTGTTATACCAATTCATAAAAAGAGCAACAAATCATGCGTTGCCAACTACAGACCAATAAGCCTTACATCAGTCTGTTGTAAAATTTTGGAAAGAATAATTACAAATATGATTGACAGTGAGGTAGCCAGTTTCGGTCTCCAAGATCATATGCAACACGACTTCAGGAAGGGACTTCTCCTGTACCACTAACCTTGTTTCCTTTTATAATTTCATAAGTTCACAACTGGACATGAACATTCACATCTGATTCACTCCACACACATAAAATATTGTCAATAAAACATGTCCACTTCACAATTTTTGTGTGGAATGGATTATTGACAGTATTAAATACTGTATGTATTTACAGCATCTTCCCAAAGGCCAAGAAATAAGTTGGCATATGTGAGTGCCATTTTTGCCCCCACGGCAGTACCACACTTCTGAAGATAATACTCAGAATTAAATTCAAAATAATTATGATTAAAACAAATTTCAGACCTTCAAGTATTAAATGTGTGGGCATGACGTCACTGAGTGGATCTTTTAACAAGAAGTAAATACTAGCTAATATTCCATCCTCATGCCTAATCGAGATGTATAGTGATTCTATATCTATTTTTAAGACTCTGTAGTTCTCCTTCCAAGTAAAATCTTCAAATACCTCCAATGTATGCATGGTATCTCTGAGATATGAGTTTAAACATACAACACTTCTTTTAAGAAAAAAATCAATAAAGCTACATAAATTCTATGTAAGGGAATCAATACCTGCAATAATGGGACCAAATGGGGGTCAGTAGCGCTTTGATGAAGTTTGGGTAGACAATATAATATTGGTGTAATGGAATACTGTGGTGTTAGAAAGCTGTATTCAGTGCTTGTTATCTCATCCTCTTCTCTTGCTTTTTCAAGCATTTCTATCAGCTCAATTCTGTACCTCACTACCGGATTTAACAATAATTGTTCATATTTGTTACTATCATCTAACACAGCATTAGTTTTATTCACAGTCATTTTCTTTCATTAATACTATGTTCCCTCCCTTGTCACTAGGTTTGATAATAGTTCTCTCTAGATGCTCTAACTCACCAAATGCTCTAAATTCTGCTTGTGTCATGTTAGACCCACATGATATCTGATTACTTTGTAACAATTTTTTCGCCTCAAGTAACACAGTTTTCTTATAAGTGTTAATCACCTGATTATTCATTTGTGGAATAAAGCTAGACTTTAACTTAGACTTATGTTTTCTTTCTTTCAATAATTCATTTTCCTCTAATGTGTATAAATCACAGTTCAAGTTACCAATGAGAAAAAGGGTCATAATGTTCAGAATAACGTGTTTGCAAAGTAGACAGGTTTAAACGGTCCTGTGTGTTCAATTCTTCCATTTCATCCTCTCCTGGACTTGTAATAGTCCCCGAGAAGTTAAGTAAATCAATGTCTGGAGCTATAATAAACTCTTCCACAGAAACCCGTTCCTCAGTAATAAATTACATTACCTCAAATTATCTTGCAACGAAGAACATCAGATAGCTGTAGGTTCAAGTCTTGGAATGGGCTAATACCTGACACCACCTGAATTAGATCCCTTATCTCCCCCATCGATGATCTGGCCACACTGGTGAACGCGTTCGTTACCTAGAGGCTCGACTACTGTAATGCACTCTACCTCAGAGTCAGAGGGGGTGTGATGTGGCACCTGAAACTGATGCAGAACGCTGTGACCAGGCTTCTGACAGGCCATTCAAGGCCCTGTCATATCATACCGGTGTCATGCGAACTGTACTGGCTGCACTTGTGTATTTTCTTCAAAATAGGTCTTTTGACCTATAAGGCCCTGCATGGGCTGATCTGGGTTACCTGAAGGAGCTCCTGCATCCCTACACCCTGGGCCACTCTCTTCAATCTGCAGGAGATCCCCAGAGCAAGGTTAAAATCTTCCAGGGATCAGGCCTTTGATGTGGCCACCCCAATTCTATGGAGTTCCTTGCCGAGGTCCCTGATGGTGTTGCCTTTCCCTTGAGATATTTAAAAAGAAATTAAAGTCTTTTTTATTTCAACAAGCCTTAGGGGTCTAAGAAACTACTAAATATGACAAGTGGCTAATGTTTGACTAACAGTAATTATTTTATATTAGTGGGTGTTATTTATTGTTACTGTATAGTTTTACGTGTATATTTATATGCTGTTTGTCTGTTTCAGATTCTGTAAGGGCACCCTGAGCCTTCAGAGAAGGGCGTCCAAAAGAAATAAAATCTACTACTAATACTACTACTACTGGCACTGCAGTGTATTGCAATGTGGGGGAAGGGGGGGTGCTTTCCAATCAACTTTACTTCTAAAGCATCCTTCCTAGGATGGCCCAGAATACTACAGCATCAGCTCTTACTCAGCACTGCCAGCTCATGGGAACTGCCATGCTGGCCAGGTGCAATTTCTGGTGCATCCACTTTCTGTGGCACATCATTCTAAGAGGCAGTATAGGCCAATCAGCAACACAGGGTGCTGGGTACTGTAAAGAAAGCCAGAAAAGGGAAATACTGCTGGCAGAGGGGAGTGTCTACACTAAGCCTGAAAACACAGGCAGCTTTTTTACTCCCCACTGTTACAGCACCTCAGTGTCTATTCTATGCTAGGTGTGTTCACACAGCTGAGTCTGCAGTGAAGCAGGTATTTGTTTGTCCTCAGACTTTACAGAATAAGTGTAGACATTACTCATATTTCTGAAAATGTCTAAAAAAACACTTCAAAGGTAGATTAGATCCCTCAGTCTTTCTTTTTTTTTTTTAACTTTCTTTATCCTCCTGTGTCAGGTCGAATTCTGCATCCGTAAGCCTACCGAACTCAGGGTCTTTGGGGCTGTAGCGCTATGTGACAAGGGATCCCTCGAGTTGGTCCGTGGCTTCATCCTCGTCGGCCCCCACCGTTTCCTCTGTTTTCTCCCCTCGGCTACCCCGGGACCCCCAGAAATAGTGACGCATGTGTGTGGAGGCACACATGCGCAACACAGCTCCAGACTGGGCCCCTTCCTCCCTCCCCTGTGACCTACTGTCAGGGCTCTCTCATGTGGTGTCGCTTCTCCAGCCTCCACCAGAGGGTGACCAAGCACCAAGAGAGTGATCTTCCTCCTCCCGAAGTGGAGTGCTGCTGGCCGGCAGCTATCTCACATCCTCTCTCTCCGCCCCCCCCCCCGCTGACCTCCAACAACCCAGGCTCGTTCCCGTACCTGGGTCGTTGGCGTGGTGCAAGGTGTGGCATCCAGCACCTCAACCCTCAGCGCCACTGGGCCCATCCCTCAGTCTTTAATCTGGCCCCTGTAAGGTACATGTATTTTGTAAATGCAATGCCACATTGCCACTGTCATTTGCCTCTCCAGGCATCACTAAAAAAACAGGAATGTGTCCTGCAAAAGTGCAACTGATAAAATACATTAATAGATGCATTACATAAACAGACAACAGAAGGTGTGCAGTTACTGTATACTGTAATAACAGCATGCCCCAACTGTGAGGCATGAAGTAAAGCCACGTGCTTTCAAATGTTCAAAAAGTACAGTTATCCGGCAGACCACACACTCTAGAGTGGATTACTCTGCTGATAAAAGGGTTCTAAATGTCCATAAAATACAATGTAAATCATCAATGTTGATTAGCACAGGTGACAACCATATATTTGAGGCCTTCCTATATCATTTGAAAAAGGGGAGTTTTCCACGTACAGAATGGGGGGGGGTAGGATTCTTTATTAAAAATATTTTTTTGCTTATTTTTTTTACTATAAATACATTTTAAATCACATGATTTGTAATAAATTAGGGAGCACCAATCCACACTCTTATGGTTATTTATTTATTTAGTTTTTGTTGACCAGGTAAGTGCACTAGACAAATTCTGCCTATTTTCAGGCACGAACCGAGGGAAGGGGATACAGATGAATGCCAACTGACCTTGAATCAGATTAAGCTGGTGGTGGTATTTTTTTTTTTTTAGTCATTGAGGGAAATTTGGTCAGGACACCGGGGAAATTCCCCTACTTGCCTCTGGGGGAATTGCTGGCCATCTTCCAAGATGGCCACTTCAGTGAGAGCTGGAGAGGTTGGTGGAGCTGCTGAGACAGGGGGCCTAGCCTCACTCTCTGTCTCGCCTTTACATGAGACTATTTTGGTGCACACTGTGGTTGATGCTGAAAATGCAATGGAAGTTACCTCTCTTGAACAACAGATGGATGGACATGCTGGAGAGGTTTGTTTTGATCAACCTATGGTTCCTGCAGGTTCTGCCTGTGGTGATTCGGAGCAGGATTCTGACTCCCATTCTGATGGAGTGGAGGTTCTACATGGCTCTCACGCTGCACCTAGTGAAACTGTTGCCCTCCAGAAATTGCTTGAGCAGGAAGAACGACAGTTTTGGATCCGCAAAATTAAGTTGGTGAGACAGATTCGACAGCTAATGTCTGCTTACAAACCCAGGGTTGTTGTTTCTCCACAGCCCTACGCAGACATTCGAGACTCACAGCTGCCTGTCATGGCTTCTGCAGTCCAGAATGCGAACAGCCCCACTTCAGCGGCTGTGCATACTGCTCCTGAGAACTTGCCTGTGAGTACTATTGTTTCTTCTCTTCCTCCTGTCCCTATCCTGTGTTCAACACCTGAGAAACGCTCTGATGCTGCCATCTCTGACTGGTCAGTAGAACAGGTCCTGGAAGGAGCAGAGTGGGAACGCACTGACTTGACTGGGGAATGGAAGTCTGGAATCTCCCTGATTCGCATGCCTGTTGATACTGACTTTCCTGCTTTGCCTAGCTGCTATGTGAAACCCTCTGATAAGAGTGTGCGATGTTACAACCCTTTGGATCTGCCTAAAGAACTGGATTTGACACAAACCCCTATTTTGAGACTTCCAACTCCCCTAAATCCTGATGGGGAGATGGTTGGCCCCCCTGAGGCTCTTCTGATTATTAGAATGGAGGTTCCATGGAAACCCTTTGCATCTCTCTTTAAACAGCCCATTTTGCCAGCGAAAAGACACAATGCCGTGCGTCTTTCTTATGCTGGTGGTTTACCTGATCCCCCTGATCTAGAACTTTACTGAAGGACTCTTTCAAGTTCTTTTCGCATAAGATTTATGCCCTTACTCATGTTCGGGCGAATCGGTCTTTGACGTGAGTTTCAAGACTTCTGCTGGTTTGGACAGATTCTGGTCACGATATAATGCCTTGAAACGTACCGCCCTTTGGGCTCCCTTCCTAGCGATTCCATTGACCAAACCTGCCTACAAATCCGTGACTATTCTCTTCCAAAGTGAGGGGGTTCAAAAGGCAGACATGGAATACTGGCTGAAGAAGCGGTGTACTGTTTTGGATGGCCCTGATGTGATTTTTGACTCTGAGAACATCTGGACTGGGGGGTGGAGGGTGAAAGTTTTGTTACATTCCTCTGATAATGGTTTCCATACACCTTCCTAACTCTTTTTTTTTTTTTAGATCATGATCGTGGGGTGTTGTTCTATTTTGGACAGCCGAAAGCCTATTACCATTGTGGTGACACTACTCATCTAAGTAATGCTTGTGACAAACTGAAATGTACTACCTGTGGGGACCTGGGGCATGTCAGCTCCTCTTGTTTAAATGAAACTAAATGTAATTTGTGCAATACTGTTGGCCACACATTCCAAAATTGTACCTGGGCTTCGCACAACAGGGTGGAACATGCTAGTGGAGATCAGCTTAAGCTGATTACTTCAGCGCAAAAACTTAAGATTACGAGTGGACTGTTGCCTGACTCCCCCGCCCAGCAGAGAACCTTCCCTCCCTCCCGCTGTGGTTCAAAAGCCTCCTATAGTGCCAGCTGCCACTCCTGCTGCTCCCCTTGTTTTGCCTCCAGTTGAGTTGACAGATTCTCACCCTTTTGACATGCCCCCTCCTGTGCGGCCTACCTGGGAGTCCCTACGGTGCTCTGCCTGTACCAGACAGACTTCTGCCCCCCAGAAAACCATTAGGACTGATGATCTTTCCACTCATAACAGGTATGAGATCCTTACTGAGGAACTCACGGGCTCTGATGGGGATATTGATTCCTCCTTGGTGACTTCCTCCCACACCACAGGTGTCACAGATTCTGAGAAACCCCAAGGGGGGACAGGGCAACACAAACGCAAGGCTAAGGTTAAAATGAAAGGGAGGGTGACATCTGGTAAAAAGAAAACTTGAGGTTTGGGCAGTTGCCTTGATTTTTTTTTATCTCTTTCTATTTACCCTTCTCATGGATGACCGCCTGCTTTGTTATACTCTCAACATTAATAGTATCAAGAGGGTAGAACACAGACAGCGTTTTGTTTCTCTTTTACATGACTATGGGGAAGGTTTATTTTTCCTACAGGATGTTTGCCTGCATACCATTCATGAGATCTGACAGGCCCAATGGGATTGGTTGTCTGAACCTTCCTTCTGGTCCACTGGCCAGGAGATGTGTCGTGGGGTGGGGATCGTGGTTTGTCTACCCGATTTTCGGGTGATTAAGCTTTATGATATTGTTCCTGGAAGACTATTAATTTTGGATGTTATCATCTCTCACTCTCATTTTTGACTGATTAACTATTATACCCCCAGACTAATGCTTTACAGACTGAACTTTTGAGGAGTATACAACCCTACTTGCACCCCTCTATAACGGTGATATTTGCTGGTGACTTTAATTGTGGTTTAAGTCTCAAGGATAAAAGTAGTTTTTGTCAAACAACCAAACTGTTTTGTGACTCACTTTTGCTATCTCAATTGATTCGACTTGAGCGCTTGAAAGATAGTTTTTTTGTCCACACTGACCTTCACTCTCCCACTTTTCAGAAAGGACACTTGGCTACTCATATTGATTTTATTTTTCTTTCACAATTTTTGCCCATTCAAGCTGCACAAGTCTGGCCGGTGGAATTCTCGGACCATAATATGGTAGTTGTTAATATTGGGCATCCTACTACCATATCCCGTGGACTTGGGTTGTGGAAATTTAATGCTTCTCTGTTATTGGAGGAGACTTTTCAGGCTGAGTTGCAGGCTTATTTTTTTTCCCGCAAATCAGTGGTGATTTGTTATTTTGATATTAGGAGTTGGTGGGATGATACTAAGCGGGGTTTGAGACGTTTCTGTCAGCAATGTAGTCACCGTAGATCCTGTGGTAGTTATTTGGTTTATTTGCAACAGCAAAAACAGCTGCAAAATTTATTGGCTTTCGCCCACACGACGACTCAGGATTTGAGTGCTCAGATTTTGCAATTACGTTCGAGTATGGCGTCTTTTCACACACAAAAATCAAGGCAACTGTATTTCCAACATAAATTTGGGACTCAGGGGAATGCTGATGAGGTTTGCCCCTTCCAACAAAATGATTATAGAATTGGGAAGAAAACATTTGTTGCATTATCTGGGCCAGCGGGTGAATTATTTCAGACCAAACGGACATTCTACGTGCAGTCGGTGACTATTCCACTCGACTGTTTTCTTTCCTTCCTGCTGATACCTCTCAGTTTTCTTCTTATTTGTCTGAAGTCACTCTTCCTACTTAAAAGACAAAGAACCTCTGTGCGTAAACACTGAGGCAAGGGTTACCCCAAAGGGCATTTGGCTGGGAAGCCAAGTTTCAAGAAAATACAAAATCACACATGCCCCCACAATGCAAAGCATCATGGGCTGCATATGCAAATCACCACAGAATGTTATGCTGGTCCAACTTTAAGCAGAATTGCATGGTGCCGAAAGGCCTCACACACAGTTTGCAAAGGGTGCTAACAGAAGACATAGGCATGTGTGATTTTGTATTTTCTTGAAACTTGGCTTCCCAGCCAAATGCCCTTTGGGGTAACCCTTGCCTCAGTGTTTACGCACAGAGGTTCTTTGTCTTTTAAATAGTTTTTTATTTTAATGGGTTCACCACAATATATCCCAGGCACACTGCCTTAGGGGTAGCTGGTCCATTCCACTGGGGTGTCAAACAGACGAGGCATACTGATGAGTCCTGGTAGGACGAAACACGTGTCTATGTCTTCTGTTAGCACCCTTTGCAAATTGTGTGTGAGGCTTTTTGGCACCATGCAATTCTGCTTAAAGTTGGACCAGCATAACATTCTGTGGTGATTTGCATATGCAGCCCATGATGCTTTGCATTGTGGGGGCATGTGTGATTTTGTATTTTCTTGAAACTTGGCTTCCCAGCCAAATGCCCTTTGGGGTAACCCTTGCCTCAGTGTTTACGCACAGAGGTTCTTTGTCTTTTAAATAGTTTTTATTTTAATGGGTTCACCACAATATATCCCAGGCACACTGCCTTAGGGGTGGCTGGTCCATTCCACTGGGGTGTCAAACAGACGAGGCATACTGATGAGTCCTGGTAGGACGAAACATGTGTCTATGTCTTCTGTTAGCACCCTTTGCAAACTGTGTGTGAGGCCTTTCGGCACCATGCAATTCTGCTTAAAGTTGGACCAGCATAACATTCTGTGGTGATTTGCATATGCAGCCCATGATGCTTTGCATTGTGGGGGCATGTGTGATTTTGTATACTCTTCCTACTGTCCCAGACCACATTATACAATCAATGGACCTAGCTGTTACTCCACAAGAAGTCCGACAGGCTGTTAGGTCTTTAAAAACCAATACTACCCCAGGCCCTGATGGCCTTTCTAGTGACGTATATAAGCTTCTCTGAGATTTTTTTTCTGATGAATTGGCATTACTCTTCACTAGTTTTCTTACTGATGGCAATAGTCCTTTAGATTTCACTAAAGGGAATTTGATTTTTCTTCATAAATCGGGTGACAAACTGGACCTGCAGAATTGGAGACTGATCTGTATGTTGAATACTGATTGTAAACTCTATGCTAAAATTTCAACCAACAGGCTGTTGCCATTGTGCTGAACTTGTTGTGACTCCAGCACAATCTTGCTCTGTTCCTAACAGGAGGATTGTGGATCATTTGATCTTGCTTCATGAGGTAATGGAACGCAATCTTCATCATCCCATGTCTGGCCTGGTTGTGTCCCTGGATCAACGCAATGCATTTGACTCAATTAACCATGAGTTTCTCTGGGCAGTTTTACATTATTATGGTGTATCTGACACTGTTTTATATGGTATTCAGGCCTTGTACCGTACGACCACCATGGCTCCTATTGTTAATGGGTGAACGGGGGCTCTGGTTCCGATCCATAAAAGGGTGCATCAAGGCTGCCCCCTCAGCCCTTTATTGTACGTGTTTTTTCTTGATAATCTTTTATGGAAGACTAATTCTTTTGGACAGATTCATCCTCTTTTGGATGGCTGTCTGATGATCCCTTTTTCTGCTATTGCTTATGCGGATGACATGACCTTACTGCTGGCTGATGAGGTTTCTCTCACTCATACTTTGGGTCTGGTCACCGCTTATGGGGCTCTCTCTGGAGCGGCTCTTAATAGAGCTAAATGTGCTGGTTTTGCTTTGGGTCCTAACTTGCCTTATTTCAGACACATTGATGACATTTCCATCTCACGACAGCAGCTTAAAATTTGGGTATTACTTATGGTACCCCAGATATGGATGTGGTTAACTGGGAAGGAAAACTTGTCCTGGGGAAACGTAAAGTGGCTCTCTGGAACACTTGGAAATTTGGGAAGAAGAAGAGTTTTGTTTTTGATTAAAACGATTTTACTCCCTATTTTTTTATATATCAGTTTGGTGTTTCCTATCCTGAGACAACTGGAAACCACGTTTTTTTGGTTTTTTTCTCAAGCCTTGTGGGGCAGCCGTTTGAACCCCATAAAATGAAACATCACTTATTTACCTCTCGCATCAGGTGGTTTGAAGATGGTTAATCCTCTGCTATTTTTTAGCAGTATTTTGTTGATGGATAATGTCAGGCCCTTATTGGTTAACAGGCAGAAGGGGTGGGAGCCTTGGCTGCTGGCAGCATCCAGTCTCTGGTTCCACTCCTGGGAAGCACAGAGTCCTTGTCTGATTAGGAAGAACCCAGGGACCTCAGTACATGTTAAGGATGTGTTTTTTCGTTTGAAACAATGGCATGTGACTTCAGGCATGCTGATTTCTTTGAATCATAAAACTTTATATGACACTCTCTTGCTGGACTTATGTGCTGCACCTGCTCCATTCGAAAAATGTCCCACCCGTTATCTCAGTTCACTTCAAACTTTGGTTCAAAATGTTCGTGTCCCAGACCGAATGTGGAACGTTCATTGGCTCTCTTGTCATGAACATCTCCCTGTCAAAGCGAATCAGAAGCATAAGTCCATGCAGGAGCATATCTGTAGTCGTTCTGCCTGTTTTAACTTAGAAGAAACTATGATTCATTTGTTTTTTGATTGTTCTTTTATTAAGAATTTCTGGGTGTTTTTATTTCAGTTTTGGGGGATGGGTCCTTTGCAGTTGGTTACCTACCAGAATTTGATATATGGTTTCCTTCCTGGGCCCTGAACTCGATGGGATTTGAACACTTTATGTCTCCTATTTACAGTTATAAAATGGAACATATGGATGGCACATTGTCTGTTTACGCTGCAACAGAAGGAATCTAGCCATATTGAACTAGCACATAAAATCACAAAAGATTTGCATTCTATTTATTTACAGGAACAACAGACTGTTTCCTGAGCTCAGTTGCAGGCTCTGTGGAAAAATTTGCTGTGGATTGCTAATGTTGGAATTGATGTTCATTGATTGCTCCTCTTTTCTGGAGATTTTCCTTTGATGCTTTTTCCTTTTTTATTTATATTTCATATTATTGAAGGTCTCCTTTTTATGTTTCTGTTATGCTTGAGTTCTTTCTTTTGATGGTTTTTTTTTTATTTCTTGTGTGGCTTTGTGGAAGGGTTGGGATAGAAGGCAAAACGCAACTCCAAAGGTGTAGGACTGGAACTCAGATGTCCAAGTATTTATTTAAAGTCATCCAATACAAGCTCAAATTACAGCGAACTTCAGACGAATAAAATAAAAACAAACATGCAGCAGTCCTCATAAATAGAGCTCTAGAAGGCAGCTAGAGCAATGTTACTGTCTAGAAGACCATCACAAGACTGACTACCATTAACATTTGAGCCTATTTTATAAGGAGAAATAATCATGTGATCTGAAACTCATCCTATCTTTAAATAAAACATATACTTTTTAACTTAATCTGATTTATATTTATTTTAACATACAACGAATCTATTAGGAGGCTGTATAAACTCATTCCCCAATACTTTAAACATTATTTTTAAAACAAAAATAAATTAATTTCACAGAAGAAACTCCTCCCATCTAGTATACATTATAAATATTAACAAAAAAGGGCCGGGCCAGCTCTTAGACATAAGGAAGTAAAATGAAGAAGGAGCAGGAAGGAGGGTTTTGCAGAAATGGAATAGTTCAAGTAAGGAGAAAGAAAAATAATAATAAAACCATACTTTAACATAACCAATGTAACCTAGCTAGAAATAGAAATTTAAATCCCTTTGTCTGCAGTTTTAAAACTCAGTAACATTTCTCCTTATTAATATTTAAATTATTAGTTTGGCTCTTGTTCGGTTATCTAAATGAAAACATGTTTTATTCTTTCAAATGTTCCTGTCTCCACCAGGAACTGTGTTTTACTTTATTCAAGGGATTCATTTAAAGAACAGAGGAACAAAAACGAGTTACTCCACGCTCAAAAACACCATACTGACTACAGCAGTAGGCGAACAGAAACCGTGGTTTTCCCAAAACAAAATTCACCCTCAGCATTACGGAATAGCAAGCGATTCACCCAACAAAGAGAAAGATGTTAGAGGAGGTTCAACTTTTTTTTGAATTTAGGGTTGCGTACAGAAATATTTAACCTCTCGCATCTTCGAGAGGTAGAAACCACAAAGATACAATTCTCCGGTTCAGAAATCCCTACTCGAACGTCCGCACATTCGAGAGGGAGGAAACGCCACCGAAAAGAGTTAGCGATTAAATAAACTATTTCTTTCTCTACAGGGCAAACAAAAACAAACATCTTACATCTTTATCTAATTTGCAACTCCATTAAAAAAAAATAAAAGGGGGGGGACGTTGTTTGCAGGAGTTACCAAGGTACTTAAAAAAAAATAAAAATAAATTATGGGATAAAAAATCCTAAACATAAGCATGACGTGTAGATGGCCAGACTACACCCACGCTTGCGTTATAAAAAACAATTTAGTGCTGTTATGAACAGACTTAAAAGATAAATTTAGCTCATGAAAACAATGTCCAAAGAACAGAAAGGGGGAAGAGAAGAGAAGGAGGCATCCTTGACATACCTCCCTATTTTGAACAAAAACACATTCTTTGAATGATATTTTTTTGGAATAATTCAGATCCTCATCTAAATGAAGGGATGGAGCTTAAGAGTGGGTGGGCTTGTCTCCATCCCTTCATTTAGATGAGGACTACTGGTATTCAAAAAATATCATTCAAGTACCATGTGTTTTTCAAGTTCAAAAGGGAGAGTATCGAGATGACTCTCCCTTCTCTTCCCTTTCTGTTCTTTGACACGATATTCACAGTAAATAGTAAGTGAAGTCGGCAAGCCAGATCCGTAACTTCGGGATAAGGATTGGCTCTAAGGGCTGGGTCGGTCGGGCTTGGGCGTGAAGCGGGGCTGGGCACGCGCCGCGGCTGGACGAGGCGTCGTCTCGCGGCGGCGGCGACTTTGGATGCGCCCGGCCCTTCCTGTGGATCGCCCTGAGTCATGGGCGGGCGCCGGTCTCGACCGGCAGCCCGCATCGTTTGGCAGCTAGCAGCTGACTTAGAACTGGTGCGGACCAGGGGAATCCGACTGTTTAATTAAAACAAAGCATCACGAAGGCCCAAGATGGGTGTTGATGCGATGTGATTTCTGCCCAGTGCTCTGAATGTCAAAGTGAAGAAATTCAGTGACGTGCATGAATGGATGAACGAGATTCCCACTGTCCCTACCTACTATCTAGCTCATGAAAACAATGTCCAAAGAACAGAAGGGGGGGGAGAGAAGAGAAGGAGGCATCCTTGACATACCTGCCCTATTTTGAACAAAAAACACATTCTTTGAATGATATTTTTTTGGAATAAATTCAGATCCCTCATCTAAATGAAGGAATGGAGCTTAAGCCCACCCACTCTTAAAGCTCCACCCCGGGGTCCCTTAATATCTATAGAACTATAATAGGTTCTATAACATTTCCAAAAAAAAATTAATATTCATTATCAGACTTAATCCAATCCTATTTTTACCCCGGGGTCTGATCTTATTTCTCTGAGCTGGGTATACCTGCACTGAATCTGGATAAGTAATCTGCATTCTTGTGCACTGACCCAGCTTTATGTTTTATAATAAAATGATAAGGTTGTAAGGTGAGATACCATCGTAGAATGCGCGGATTCTTATCCTTCATTGCCATAAACCAGCAAAGGGGATTATGATCTGTTATCAGTTCAAACTGAGATCCCCATAGATAAAACTTTAGAGTCTCCACGGCCCAGCGTAGAGCGAGGCACTCCTTCTCGGTAGTGGCATATTTTGTTTCACGGGTATGTAGCTTTCTACTCATATATAATATAGGATGCTCTTGGCCATCTATTACCTGGGACAGAACAGCTCCTATACCAGTGGCCGAGGCATCAGTCTGTACTATAAAAGGTCTAGTAAAATCCGGGCTTGATAATACGGGTTCTGCACATAGTAAAGCTTTAATAGTACAGAAGGCTGTCTCACATTCTGGAGTCCAATTCACCTGAGTTGGATTCTTCTTCTTGGTAAGATCTGTTAAGGGACTGGCTATAGAGGCGAAATTAGGTATAAATCATCTGTAACAGCCTGCCAATCCTAAAAAAGATCTTACTTGTTTCTTTGTTATGGGTCTTGAACTATTTGCTACAGCATCAATTTTATTGATTTCTGGCTTAATACAACCCTTTCCTATCACGAATCCAAGGTATTTGGTCTCTTGCATAGCAAATGCACATTTTTTCTGGGTTAACAGTAAGTCCTGCATGTTTTAATGTTTGCAGAATTGCTCCCAAATATTTTTTATGGTCTTCCCATGTGGGGCTATAAATGATGACATCATCAAGGTAAGCAGCACTGTAGTTATTATGGGGTTGTAAGAGCTTATCCATCAATCTCTGAAACGTAGTAGGAGCACCGTGTAGCCCAAAAGGCATCATAGTAAATTGAAAAAGACCCTTTGGGGTACTAAAAGCTGTTTTTTCTTTTGATGTTTCATCCAATGGTATTTGCCAGTACCCCTTAGATAGGTCAAGCGTAGTCAAATAATGAGCTTTCCCCTAACCGATCGACTATGTCATCAATACGAGGCATAGGGTAACTATCGAACTTAGAGATAGCATTTAATTTTCGAAAGTCTAAACAAAGACGTATCCCCCCTTCCTTTTTATTTACTATTACCATTGGGAATGACCAATCGCTACTCGATGGTTCTGACATTTAATTTTAGCATTTTGTCTATTTCTATCAGTACTTCTTGTCTCAATTTCTCTGGGATTCTATAAGGTTTTATGCGTATCGGATTTGAATTTAGGACTTCTATATGGTGATGAATCAAGTTGGTACGCCCAGGAATATTGGTAAAAACATCCTGATTGAGATGTAAAATATGTTCTAGATCTTGTAATTGAGTATCAGTCAGATTGGGGTTTTTACGAATATTCATTATAGGTGCCTTCCCGTCCAATCGCTTATATGCAGTTTCTAGTTCACTTTCATTCAGTTCAGGACATACATAACAAGCCTCGTTGGACCTCTCTTGCCAGGCTTTCAGCAAATTAACATGGTACACTTTTCTTTTTATTTTTCTGTCAGGAGTTTCTATTTCATATGTTACTGGACCACACTGCTTATTCACTGTATAAGGTCCTTGCCATTTCATCTTGAGCTTATTGTCTGAGGAGGGGAGAAGTAGTAGGACACAATCCCCTGTCTGGAAAGATTTTTGACCTACCCCTTGATCATAATATAATTTTTGTTTTGTTTGCTGTTGAAGTTCCTTTTTGTGGGCTAAATCTACATATCTAATTAATTTTTGTCTGAGGTTGTTAACAAATTCAAGTGTTGTTGTGGGACCTATCTCCCTACCTTCCTCCCACTGTTCCTTTACTATATCAAGGGGGCCTCTGGGATTTCTGCCATACAATAATTCAAACGGCGAGTATCCAGTCGAAGCCTGTGGCACTTCTCGAAAAGCAAACATTAAAAAAGGTAAATACTGGTCCTAATCCTTTCCTTCTTCTTGAGTATATTTTTTTAACATTTGCTTCAATGTCTGGTTAAACCGTTCCACCAAACCATCCGTTTGTGGATGGTAGGGTGTAGTGTGAATAGCATGTATATTCAAGGACTGGTATAATTGCTTTAATATCTGGGAACATAAATTACTCCCCCTATCTGTAAGTATTTCTTTTGGAATGCCCAAACGGCTGAATACCTTAATGAGTTCTTCAGCTATTTTATTGGCAGATATAGTTCGTAGGGGAATGGCTTCTGGATATTTTGTATGATAGTCACAAATCACTAAAATAAAATGATTTCCCTTTTTAGTTTTTTGCAGGGGGCCCACTATGTCCATTGCTATACGCTCGAAAGGGTGATTTATTATTGGCAGGGGTTGTAGCGGAACAGTGTCCCTTTTTCCTATCCTGGCTACTAATTGACATTCAGGACAGGACAAACAGTACTGTTCCACATCTTTATGGATACCTGGCCAGAAAAATCGGTATAAAATTCGAGCTGTTGTACAGTCTCTTCCTAAATGTCCAGCAAGAGGGCTATCATGAACCAACTGTAACAATTGTGTTCTATATTTCTTAGGTACTATCAATTGGTCTACCCTGTTCCTCTGTTCTAGGGTGAGTACAAATACGATAGAGTAAATTGTGTTTCACCCTATAACAGGGGTACCCTTCTATCCCCTCCTGTGATACCTGTGAAAATAAGGGAATTAAAGTTTCATCTGTTCTCTGTTCACTTTCAAAATCACATTTTCTTGTCAAGTCAGTATTGTCAATCTCTTTACTGTCCACTTTAAAAGTATGTTCTTTAGTCCACTGTAATTTATCTTGTCTTCGTTCTTTTTTTGTCTTCCTGGTTTTCCCTGGGGCTCCAAACACATCATCATCTAAGGGTGGTAGAGGGCATGTTTCATCTTCCTTAGATTGTGCCCATGTGGTAGCAGCTGCTAGATATATCTCGAAATCAGGATGATCTTGACCAAGTAATACCGGAACTGGTAGTAATGGTACTACCCCAACATCTAATACCCTTTTTGAGCGAACAGTCTGTAATTCTACAGATGTTGTTGGGTATTGATGTACATCCCCATGGATGCAAATCACCCCTGTTTGTACAGTATTCCGGGGATGTCCTTTAACCAATTCTGGACAAACCAAGATCTGCTTACTTCCTGAATCAATAAGTCCCATGACTGTTTGTGTTCCAATTTGTACGGGACTGACATATTGTCCCAAATTAGCTAGAGCTAAATGTACACCCCCTGATTGTTTTCTTGGGCAAAACCGGGCAATATGACCCGTTTCATGACAGTCCCGACATAGGATTTCTGATAGAGGTGGTCTAGTTGGATGGGTCCCACCCCGAATTGTCTGTTGCCTGCCTGGGGAACTAATATTAATATTTGGGCCCAGAGGAGAGGGTTAAACAGAAGAAGGTAAAAAAGTAGTTGGTCTCACCATAGAAGTCCCAGTAGGTGGCGTCCTATTCCGGTATGGATGAGCTGTTAAATAATCCTCTGCTAGAGAAATGGCCTTCTCTGATGTGTCAGGATGGTGTTCTTTGACCCAGAGCTGTACATCCTGTGGCAACACCCTTATATATTGTTCCACCACAATGGCTTCCATTATTTGATTTACAGTCTTAGTTCCAGGTTGTATCCATTTGGTGCATAGATCGTTCAGACGTACATATACTTCTCTGGGATGATCCGTATGTTGAAATCGTAATGTACGGAACCTTTGTCTATAGGTTTCAGCACTGATGTCATATCTTCGTAGTATTTCCTTCTTAACCTCATCATAGTTCCCCACTAATTGACTGTCCATGTTTCCATAAGCCAATTGAGCCTTCCCAGTGAGGTAAGGAGCTAGACGGAGGACCCATTGCGCTCTAGGCCATCCACAGGCCCCCGCAATCCTCTCAAAAGTAGTTAAATATGTCTCAATATCATCCTGTTCACCCAGTTTGGTCAGTTTAATGTCCTTTGGGGCTTCTGGTGTGGTTGTAGGATTCCTGCTGGTACTAATAGTTTGAATAGCCCTCAACGTCTCTTGCCACCATCTTTCGTTTCTCTCCTGTTCCTTCTCTCTCGCTCTTTGTTCCCTTTCCCTCTCCTTGTCTGCAGCCAACTGTTTTATACAGAGCCACCGTAATAATTCATGTAACTGTTCAGGTGGCTCCCCTTCTGGTATCGATTCGGGAGGTAGGGCCCCAGCAGTTGCCCCTTGAGGAGCTTCAGTTTCCTCTTGTAATGCCTGCTCTGCTTTGAACCTGTCTTTCTTCTGTTCTGGTAGCCCCAACCATAGTGGTTCACCCGACTTATCTACCATTGTCCTGGTCAGGACACCTTTGGGTCGAGTGACTGCTTCTCTTCTCTGGTATCCTTCTCCATCCCTGGTTGGTCCAATACTGTCTTGAAGGTAGCCAAACTGACCTCAATATCCCACTTCGACACCAACTGTGAAGGGTTGGATAGAAGGCAAAACGAACTCCAAAGGTGTAGGACTGGAACTCAGATGTCCAAGTATTTATTTAAAGTCATCCAATACAAGCTCAAATTACAGCGAACTTCAGACGAATAAAATAAAAACAAACATGCAGCAGTCCTCATAAATAGAGCTCTAGAATGCAGCTAGAGCAATGTTACTGTCTAGAAGACCATCACAAGACTGACTACCATTAACATTTGAGCCTATTTTATAAGGAGAAATAATCATGTGATCTGAAACTCCTCCTATCTTTAAATAAAACATATACTTTTTAACTTAATCTGATTTATATTTACTTTAACATAAAATGAATCTATTAGGAGGCTGTATAAACTCATTCCCAATACTTTAAACATTATTTTTAAAACAAAAATAAATTAATTTCACAGAAGAAACTCCTCCCATCTAGTATACATTATAAATATTAACAAAAAAGGGCCGGCCGGCTCTTAGACATAAGGAAGTAAAATGAAGAAGGAGCAGGAAGGAGGGTTTTGCAGAAATGGAATAGTTCAAGTAAGGAGAAAGAAAGATAATAATAAAACCATACTTTAACATAACCAATGTAACTAGCTAGAAATAGAAATTTAAATCCTTTGTCTGCAGTTTTAAAACTCAGTAACATTTCTCTTATTAATATTTAAATTATTAGTTTGGCTCTTGTTCGGTTATCTAAATGAAAACATGTTTTATTCTTTCAAATGTTCCTGTCTCCACCAGGAACAGTGTTTACTTTATTCAAGGGATTCATTTAAAGAACAGAGGCAACAAAAACGAGTTACTCCATCGCTAAAACGCCATACTGACTACAGCAGTAGGCTAACAGAAACCGTGGTTTTCCCAAAACAAAATTCACCTCAGCATTACGGAATAGCAAGCTTATCTACCCAACAAAGAGAAAGATGTTAGAGGAGGTTCAACTTTTTTGAATTTAGGGTTATGTGACAGAAATATTTAACCTCGTAATCTTCGAGAGGTAGAAACCGTGAAGATACAATTCTCCTGTTCAGAATTCTACTAACGTATGCACGCTCGAGAGGGAGGAAACGCCACCGAAAAGAGTTAGCGATTAAATAAACTATTTCTTTCTCTACAGGGCAAACAAAAACAAACATCTTACATCTTTATCTAATTTGCAACTCCATTAAAAAAAAATAAAAGGGGGAGGACGTTGTTTGCAGGAGTTACCAAGGTACTTAAAAAAAAATAAAAATAAATTATGGGATAAAAAATCCTAAACATAAGCATGACGTGTAGATGGCCAGACTACACCCACGCTTGCGTTATAAAAAAAAATTTAGTGCTGTTGCGCAACAGACATAAAAGATAAATTGCTAGCTCATGAAAACAATGTCCAAAGAACAGAAAGGGGTGGGGGAAGAGAAGAGAAGGAGGCATCCTTGACAGGCTTATGTATCAGTTTTCTTGACCAATAAACATTCCCCTACTCATATCGATAAGTGCCATGGGATCTTTAACATCCACCTGAACTACCACCAATCCAGGCAAATGGGACTTTGGTTTAACATCTCATCCGAAAGACGGCACCTCAGAAGTGCAGCACCCCTCTCATGCTGCAGTACAGTGTCAGTACTGGGATATTAACCCAAGTGTCAGATGTGGGAACTGAACCCACAACCCTCTGATCTCCCGGCCTCAGAGGCGGGTGTACTACCTACTGAGCCACTGACACTGTTAAGCGTGTCTGTGCTAGAAAGTACAGTTACATAAGAACCTGCCATAACAGTAGCTTGAGAAGAGCTCTTGCAGCAGGTAATAACTATTAGGACTATGCCACCAGGCACTAGGACCCCACAGAAAACTTATAGCTAGCAGTCCAAGATTGGGGACTGCCCTGATGATGGCTCCACTCATGACATCAGCCACTGTATAAAGGAGGCAGTCCCCCAGCGCCATCCCAATTTGGCCACCAGAGACCCAGCTAGCATAAAGGATGGGACAAAATGAGGAGGCTTTGTCATCCTGATAGGGGCATTCAGAACGAAGCACTGGGGGAAGAAGGGAGGGAAAGCATACCTGCTACAAGAGGTCTTCTTGAAGATCTACTGTTATGGTAAGTCCTTATGTAACTGTACTATCTCATTTTGAGACAGAGCTCTTGCAGCAGGTAATAACTGTTAGGACAGAGTCCCAAGCAGTACTGGGATATCACCAAGTCAGAAGGGCAGTGGAAATAGTGATGTCCCTGGGTTCCTACGAGAGTAACCCCTGGAGGACTGCCAGGCTGAAACCTGCCCTCCTTCTGGAAGTAATGTCCAAACTACAGTGCCGGACAAAGGTGTGCACCGAACTCCATCTGGCGATAGCACAAAGGTCTGCTGCTGACACATTTTTGAGCATTGCAAAGGATGTCGCCATCCCTCTGGTCGAATGACTTCTCACTGGACCCGGCAGGGTTTTTCCATACTTCTCATGGCAGAAAACGATGCAGTTGACCAGCCACTTGGACATGGTCTGTTGATGACCAGTGCTCCCAACATTCATTGGGCAAAGGACACAAACAACTGGTCTGACTTCCTTATGGACTATGTATGGTCAACATAATACCTAAAGATTCTATGTACATCTAGGGTATGTAACAAGGCCTCCCCTTTATTGGAGTATTCAGAGTAGTAAACAGGCAGGTGAATGTCTTGGTTGAGAGCAAACTCTGACACCACCTTCGGGAGAAACTTAGGACAGTGGTGTCTTGGATTTAGTCCTTTGGCTCCTTCTCCCTGCCTTGTGGGGTGCTGCAGGGCTCTGTTTTATCACCCATGTTGTTTGTGGTGCACATGCTGCCATTGGGAGACATTGTAAGGCAGTATGGGCTAAGTTTTCACTGCTATGCAGATGATACTCAGCTGTACATGTCCTTTGTGCCTGAGCAGGATGATGCTGTCTCGGTCTTTTAACTACTGCCTCTCTGAGATCCAGAATTGGATGAGTTCCAACATGCTGAGGTTGAACCCGGACAAAACTGAGGTTTTGGTTGTGGATCCAGGTCATTGGGTTGAGGGACTTTTGGCTGGGCAGCCTTCCGGGTTTTGCCTGGGTGACTGCCAGCTGATAGCCTCTAACCGGGTGTGGAGTCTGGGCGTTATTTTTGATAAGGGATTGACACTTAATTCTCAAGTGTCATCCATCAGCAAGTCTTCTTTTTACCATCTGAGGAATATCACCTGGATTAAGCACCTGGTTCCACCTGATGACTTTCCAGTGTTGATCCATGCCTTTGTGACCACTCGCCTTGACTATTGCAACTCCCTGTACCTAGGGCTATCGGGGGTTGATATCCACCTCTTGCAGCTGGTGCAAAATGTGGCGACCAGGTGGTTGACTAGTTTGTCTCAATCTAGCCATGTCACACCTGTGCTGCGCAATCTGCACTGGCTGCATATTCCATGGCGGATCACCTTCAAGGTTGGCTTGTTGACCTATAAAACTCTACAAGGACAGGGACCATGCTATCTTAAGAGCTTCTGTGTCACTACTGCCCCCTCTGCACCACTGATGAGGGATTGCTAGTGGTTCCCAGGGTTTGTTTGAAGACCTCTGGGGCCCTGTGCATTTACATTCATGGGCCTGACCCTGTGAAATTCTCTACCTCGTCAGATAAGGGAGTGCCAGACCATGGAGAGCTTCAAATTTGCATTGAAAATGTATCTTTTTTTATCTTGCTTTTCTGGAGTTTGAATGAACTGAATGATGTTACTGTATTTTACCTATTTATGGTTATTTTAATGTGTTTTTAAATTTGTATTGTACAAGCACTAGAATATTTTGAATATCACTTTTTATAAATAAACTTGGATTGGCTTGAAGGCGATCTGCCCGGTCTGATGGGAGGAAGGTGCTCCCCTGAACTGTATCCAAGATGGCTCCTATGAATTGGAGCCTCTAAGACAGCTATGGGGCAGACTTTGGGTGATTCAGGTTTATCCCAAGGTCCCAGAACATTCTGAAGGTGCACTCCAGGCTCTGGCAAAGCTGTTTTCTGGATGGGGCCCGATAGTAGCCAGTCGTTGAGGTAGAGGTAGATGTAATGCCCCTGCCTCCTGAGAGTTGCCACTACTACTGCCAGGCACTTGGTGAATACCCGAGGTGCTGAGGATAGGCCAAAGGGAAGGGCCCTGAACTGGTAGTGCTCTCCTTCAAATGTAAATTGGAGATACTTCCTGTGGGATGGCAGGACTTTATGTGTACTTATGCGTTCTGCATATCCAGGAGGCAGAGACAATCTCCTTGTTGTAGCATGGGAAGCAACCCCTGGAGTGTCACCATCCTGAACCTTTTGTACTCTATACAGAGGTTCAGATGACCAAGGTCCAGGATAGGATGAAGGTCCCTTGTCTTCTTCAGAACCTGAAAGAAGCAAGAGTAGTAATCTGGGCCTCTGGTACTACTTGAATGGCTTGCTTTGACAGGAGGGCAAGGATCTCTGCCCAAATAAGACCTGCATGGAATGGGGAGCAGGTCATGTAAACTGGCGGGTTATACGGAGGCAACTGGGAAAACTCCAGGGCATAGCCCCTTTCTATGAGTTGCAGCACCCATTGATCTGTTGTGATGCTTGTCCAATTTGTGAAGTAAAGGGAGAACTGCCCTCCTACTGCCTCCCCTAATAACTCTGCTGGAGAAGGGGGCGAGCAAGGAGTTAGGCTGAGGCTGACGGGGTGGGAAGTGGAGCACTGGACTGCTTGGCCGTTTGTGGTCCCTAAGTTCCTGTTGTCTGAGGGGGTGCTTTTCTCTTGAACCCTCCTCATTGAGGCTATTTCTTTGATTGCTGTCCTTGGTGCCTCTGAAAGAGACGGTGCCTGGTGGGGTAAGGTACCGATTTGTACATTTTGTGTACTTCTGAGACAGCCTTCCCCGAGTCCTGAAGGCTGGTAATGATCTTTTCAGCCTCTTGGCCAAAGAGCACAGGGTCCTGGAATGGCAGATCTAGAATAGTATCCTGTAGGTCCTGCATAAACCCAGACACTCGAAGCCACAAATGTCACCTGAGGCATACTCCTGAGGTGGCAGCTCTGGCTGCTGTATCTGCTGCATCATACGAGCATCTGAGGACATGTTTGCCCACATCTGCTCCAGACTGCAGGACTGCCAAGAGCTCTGACTTGTTGAGCGAATCTGGCTGGGACTTGGTTAGGTCCACAGCCTTCTGCCATAGGCACTTCTGGTACATGACCATATGTGCCAGGAAGTTCAAGGACCTGATAATACAGGTGGAAGAGGCGTACACTCTCCAACCCAACTGATTGATCTCTTTTGATTCCTTGTCTGGTGGTTAGGAGCTGGTATACTTGGGTTGCTGCAATCTGCCATGAGCTGCTGTAAGAACTATGGAGTCTACCATGGGTTGCTCACCAAGGTGGGGCTCACTTCTGGGGGGGGGAGATGGTCTGCCTTTTTAGGCACCTCCGAAGTAGTAAAAGGGTGTTTCCATGCCAGCTTTGTCACATCCTGGAATGGTTCCACCAAAGGGGGAATGACTAGCGGTTTGCAGTCAGTAGCCCCCAAAAATACAGCCAGGCATCCCCTTTCCAGGTCTAGGTCTTCTGTTACCCACTGGTTGAGGAATTGGATGCACCTCATAACCTCAAGGAAGGTGGGGTCATCAGGTGGAGACCTAAGTGAGTCCTTTCTGGGATCCGGTGAGAGCAGAGGGAGATCATCCTCGGAAGAGGCATAAGTCAAGGATGAACCGCTGTAGTCACCCGATTGTTCTGTATGATGGTTGGTAGACCTGCTCTGATGCCTAGAGTGACGTCCTCTTGACCTGCTCCAGCCTCAAGAGCAACGGTCACTAGACCTGCTCTGCCTGTGGGAGGAAGACCGCAAGGATGTGTGATGTCTGTGACTCTGACATCCAGGGGCGTCACCAGAGGTATAAAGTTGGGGGGGGCTAATGCCCCATAGTCAAAATCCTAACAAAGCTAGGGGGGTCTGGGGGCATGCCCCCCCCCCAGAAATCTTTGAGATTTTTACCTTCAAATGGTGGCTTTTCCTGCATTTTAATGGTGAAATGTATGTTTGAGAAGCTTGGTTACTGGACGAGTGAGAACAATGGAAAGAGAGCCACCATTATCCCAGCAGATCTGCTGGGAAGGTTACAGTCCCCTACAGCAAATAAGAAATCATTCAGACACCATTATCCCAGCAGATCTGCTGGGAAGGTTGCTGGACCCCAGAGCAAGTAAGAGACCAGCCAGACACCATTATCCCATCAGATCTGCTGGGAAGGTTACAGGACCCGTCAGCAAACAGCCACTTCCACACTGCATAATTCTGAACAAGTCACTTAAAATTTCTGCCCTTAATCTCTCTGCATGCCCTCTCTGTCTGTCTGTCTGTCTCTCTCTCTCATCAATTTCTGTAGTCTTTGCATCTCCTTGTGTGCTGCAAACTATCCCTCCACTTCCCCTCTTCCTGGATTCTAAGAAGTTTGGGGAAGACTTGTATGATTGTGTCTATGTAGGTTGCTATATAAAAGGGCAGCAAAATTATCTCCCTCCCTCTTTGGATTGTAAAGCACTCAGGAATACAGTCTGTATGAAAGGTGCTATGTAAATCAAAATTTCTTTTCACACAAGCCACAGGCACAAATCTTCCTTCTCTAAACTGCCAAACAACCGTGTAAAGACTCATGCTGCACGGCCTTTTAGATGTGTACCGCATCTGTGCCTGTCTGAAAAATATACCTGTTGTGCAGCCAATGCTGACTGTGTTGGCATGGCAGTTACTAAAAGGTGGACACCAATCCCAATCCCAATTTATGTCAATCACTCCCAGTCCTGTCCAGGTGTTCCCTCCCACAAGGCAAGGCATGCCAAACCTCTCATTTCAATTCAATTTTCAATTTCAACTTTATTTTTAAAAGGCGCTTTTCTTAAATCAAAGCGCCTGTACAAATAAATATAACAATAAATATAGTAAATCAAATCAACAGATATCCTTAAAAGCTATATTAAAAAGGTGGGTCTTCAACTCCCTTTTAAAACTAAGGACGGTCAGGCAATCTCGGACCTGACGAGGCAGAGAGTTCCACAGGGTAGGTGCCATAAAACTAAACGATCTAGCACCAGATGTTTTCAGACGTACCCTGGGAATCTCTAGCAATCCCTCGTCAGTGGATCGGAGGGGGTGAGAGGGACTATAGGGGCACAGGAGCTCTTTCAGGTAGGCAGGTCCCAGATCATGTAGGGCTTTATAGGTCAGCAAACCGACCTTGAAGGTAATTCACCAAAACACTGGCGGCCAGTGCAGTCCATGGAGCACAGGCGTTATGTGACTGGATCTAGAGACTCCAGTCAACAGCCTGGCAACTACCGCATTCTGCACCAGCTGCCCAGGCAATGATTCAACCCCGATAGCCCTAGGTATAGGAAGTTACAGTAGTCAAGCCGGGAGGTAACAAAGGCGTGATTAATGTTGAAGGTCTCTGAGGAACCAAGTGCTTCACCCTGGCAATATTCCTCAGATGAAAAAATGAAGTCTTTATAACCGCTGACACCTGGGATTTGAGTGTCAAACAGTCATCAAGTACTACGCCAAGATTTCGCACCTGGTCTGAGGTCGTCAGCTGGACACCTCCAAGCCATAGGCCTGAGGGTGATCCCTCTGGCAGACCCGCCTCACAGCGACCTAAATCCACAACCAACACCTCAGTTTTCTCCGGATTTAACCTCAGCCAACTCCCATTCATCCATTCTTGTATTTCTTCAAGGCAGTTATTAAATACCGACAAGGCAGCATCCTGACCGGGCACAAAAGACATATACAGCTGGGTATCATCTGCATAGCAGTGAAAACCCAAACCGTACCGTCTAATAATCGCCCCCAATGGTAGCATATACACCAAAACAGCATGGTGCTAAAATGGAGCCTCTGCGGTACCCTCACAGGGCAGGAGAATGATGTTGAGGAAAAATTCCGACACCACTCTCTGAGTCCTACCTCAAGGTAAGATTGAAACCATTTGAGGACTGTACCAGACAGTCCAGACTAACCGCAGGCACTCCAATAGCACACCATGGTCAACGGTGTCAACGCTGCCAGAGATCAAGTAGTACCAAGATGGATCGGGTCCCACGATCTCTTGCCATTAGGAGGTCATTTAGTCACGCATATGGCGCTGTCTCGGTACTATGCCTTTCCTAAATCCAGACTGGAACGAATCGGAGATATTGTTGTTGGTCAGATGATCCTCCAACTGCACTGCGACCACTTTCTCAATAACTTTACCCACAAAGGGTAAGTTAGAGACTGGCCTGTAATTTGCTAGACAGTATGGGTCTAAGGAGGGTTTCTTTAAAAGAGGCTTAATTATAGCCTCTTTGAGGGGATCTGGAAAAATCTCCCTCTTCAAAGGCTTCCATACGATCAAAGCTAGGACTAGGCCAATCTTATCCACGCAACCCACTAAGAGGCACGTGGGACCAGGGTCCAAATCACAGCAGGTTGGTCACAGTGCTCGAATGATCATCACAACATCCTCGATTATGGGAAGGCTGGAGTCAGACCATTCCAACTGGGTGTTTGACATCTCCTGACGACCACCGCTGCTCCCTTTAGGAGGGGAAGAGCGAATGTCCGATCTGATTTTGGCAACCTTATCTGCAAAGAAGAGAGCGAGCTCCTCACACCATTCTTGAGATAAGGCTCTTCTGGGCTGAAGACAAACTGGATTGCACAGTCTGTCCACAGTCCGAAAGAGCTGAGCTGGACTATTCTGTGCAGCCGCTATCTCTCTGGACAGGAATTCTGCCTTCTCATGCTTCTGAACTCACTGAACAGAGCCCAAGAGACTAAAGGAGGAAGAGCGCATTTGTTGTAACCCCCCCAGTGCTCTCTGTCAGATTGGGATCCAACTAACCTGGGAGTGATGATCACAAATCCCTGCCCCAAGCTCTGAGCTCTCCAATGGTGCTGTCCTAACTCCTGTCCCAATGTTTTCTTTGTCAACAGCACAGTACACAGTAGCTAGCCACCAGTGCTCTGAGTCCACTCATGAGACTTATTTTCTTTTTTCTCCATCAGACTTGTAAGTGGATGAGTGTAGTGCCCCAAAGTTTGCCAGGCAAGCAGACCAAAGAGGATTCAAGGAGGGGAAAGGGTTAACTCCCCACCCACTGCATGAACAGCCAGCTGGCTTATTGACCAAACTGGTTGGCTGACCATTTCCTATCTATATCCCCCTCCCCACTCCCCTCCTGGAGCTTTCTGGCACTGGATCCTTTGTCTTAGACAGGCTAGGTCTCCGGCCAGTGCCTAAAGGGGCCATAAATCAGCCACATTAGCTGATCTTAGCCCCAGATACCCAATCATCTGTCCAAAAGCCAGGTCCACCTCTAGGCTAGAAAGGGTCTTCCCTGCTAACCAGTGGCAGTTCTGGACTGGGTGACTGACAGAGTAGAGAGCACAGGAGTAAGGATGGCTGGAGGCTTACCAGAAGCTCGGGGTTTGTAGCTCCTGGGTGGCTGCTCCTCTATAGCCAGTGGTCCTCAGAGGTCTCCAGCAGCAGCAGTGACACCTTAGCTCCAGAAAAGGACCAACAAGTTCTCCTGATGGCCAGCAGCAGCCAGTTCTATCGGATGAGCTCCCTTTAGTTGTCTGCTCCCTCGGTTTGCAGTTTTTGTATTGGGGTTTTCTGGGGTGTCCTGACACTGGGTGCCTAGTGGTGCATGTAGCACAAGCATCACATTTCAGATGCAAAATGACGAGGGTAAATCTCACCCAGGTTCTTTTTTGTTCTTATAAAAATATGGCTTGGCAAGTCTATTAAGTTGCTTCCTGTTATTTTGCAGAGTAAGTGTGGCATGGTTTGTGTTTTTTTGGGGGCTGTCATTGCAGTTCCCCTGTCTCCCCGCTCCAGTATGCTGGCTGTTTTTTTGGGTTTTTTTTTTCTGGCATTGACATAGGGTGTTGCCACACATGGGACTGCCATTGCAGTCCCCTGTCCTTCCCCCTTTGTTTACCGCCTCTAGTGCCACTTGCTGGTTAGCAGGCTGCTGCCCTGCCCAGCTTTGCTGGAGTAGTTATTTCTTTCTCTTCTTTATTTTATTAAATTTCTTTCTCTTCCCCCTTTGTGTGGGCTCCAGGTTGTTTCCCATCCCTTTGCCTGGTCTTCTGTGCTGGTTGCGAGGTGTGGTGCCCTTTTGGGAGGCCTCTTTATTTTCTGCCTTCAGTTTTGCCATTTTTTTGTCTTTATGTTTATCTGTTCTATGGGCTCCTCGAACCCCTTTCTTGCTCCAGTCCCCTGAGATGACCTCAGACAGTGGCCCTTCTCCTGTAGCCCCCCTTCCTCTGAATGAAGTGATGGGATCCATTTTGGTGGTCATTGGTGGAGTTCCCCTGCTCAGCTCTCTTCCCCACCTCCCTTCCACAGTAAATTAGTGCCACTGCAGTCGCGGACCTGGGTGCCCAGTTGATCGCAGTCCATTCGGCATTCACCAGGAGGGGACAAGTTTGGCAGACAGACTATGAGGTGCAGCAGCAAAGTGTGTCTGGGCGGAAACCAGCACCCGGACCACTAAAGTTCCACCCTGCCACTGTTGAGGGGCAACCCCCGACCTCCACCACTAGCACCACCAATGATCACAGCGGGATCCGGAGGACCTGGGCCAGGCAAAGAAAAAGGAAAGTGCACTTCATGTGGTAGAGCTATAAAGTGCTGACTCTAAACCATGGCTTCTTTTTTTCCTCAGCAAGCAGTGAAGCTGTGAGTCTTTAAATTTTTCAGGGAAAAAAATTGGGGGGCTTGAGCTTAGATTAGGGGGGCTTCAGCCTCCCCAAAAACAGCCTGGTGATGCCACTGCTGACATCCATCTGAGCCATGACCCAAGCCACCTGGAGTCAGGTGGGATGGTGTCGGGGATGCGACGGAGTCCTGCAGGGAGGCGTCGGCTGTGGCTGAGGTACTACTGCAGCTGTACCCATAGGTTCCGGTTTTGGAAGTATTTCGCTCTTGATAGTGTTCCACCAACTTGTAAAGAGTGCTCCTACCTCCGCTGAAGTGACCATTGAGCCTGACGACTGATCCAGTGTCAGGCTGGCTAGCCCTGAAGGCACTGGAGGCAGGCCTGGCATCTGATGGGGCTCTGGTGCCAGGCCTCCATCGGTCAAATCAACTGACGTTTGGTCCTCATTCTGAGGGACAGGCGCTTGGGGCTTAGCTGACAACTGGATGTCAAGCCCTGTGGCTAGAGACCTGGTAGGGCCTGACGTCAGGTCAGCTTTCATCAGGTCCTCTGGCAGAGGTGGGGCTGATGACTGCTGGGAGGCTGACGTCTGGTCTGGCTCCAAAGGAATGGAGACAGATGAAATTGGAGGCTGTCATTGGTCCAAAGGGACAGCTGATGACAGAGGTGGCACAGAGGGTGCTTCCTTAGAGTGCTCACTACCCTGGTGCCTGTCACAGTCATCAGTCTTGGCTGATGAACTGCAGGACGAGGCCTTGACGACAGTGAGGTCCGAATGGATGCCCATCGAAGTGGAAGCAGAAAAGGCCAAGTCCTCGATCCAAGACCCTAACGAATATTTGTGGGGTTTGATGGCCAGAAAGATAGAAGAAGAGGCCTGGGAAGGCCCTTGCCCCGAAATTCCGCCTGACATCCAGGAAGAGGAGGAGGGTGGTTTAGTGGTCGAAACCCCCGGGAGGGCTAACGACCGGTGGGGGGGGGCACAGTCCGACCTCCAGCTGGAGGGAAAAGAACTGGAGTGGCACCAGAGGACCGCCTCCTTTATACAGTGGTTGATGTCGTAGGCAGTCCCCCATCTTGGACTGCTAGCTAGAACCGTGGGGTCCTAGTGCCTGTCGGCATAGTCCTAACGGTCATTACCTGCTGCAAGAGCTTCATCTTGAACTGAGATCTGCTCTAACCCTTGACTTGCAGTTCTCTCACCCCCAAGAATAAGTATTCCTCAGTGATCTTATGAACAATAAAAGGAAAACTATCTGAACTGGCCCATACAGTTATGCTCTAATAACTGTATGACCATGTGACTGAATCTCACCAATTACATTGCTGAATTTCTCTAATTCATTTAATAACATATGAGTGGGTGTCTGGTGATGTTGTAAATGCCCAACCAAGGGCTTCAACCACCAGGAATATGACATCACACTAGACAACATGGCATGTAGCACCTTCAACCATTGGGAAAATGAAAGCACACTATACCACGCCACATAGCATAAGAAGTAATTTTTCAAGGAATACAAGGCTGCATGTGATTAACACAGTGCTAGTGCCAGTGATTGATTACGCAGGTATAATGTATGGGGGGGGGCAAATAAAACTGATTTGAAAAAAGTAGACAGTATATACAATAAAATGTCCAGGTATATTACAGGGTCACATAAACCTACACATCATTGTGAGCTGTATAGAAATGTAGGATGGGATCATTTGTATAATAGGAGAAATCAACATGTAACTAAAATTATGTGTAAATCTAATGAAAATAAATTACCTGAATACATTACCAAAGATCTAAAAATTAAACACCCAACTAAGGGTTTGAGATCAGCCCAGTATGTAGAGTTTGAAGTGCCAAAGTATAGGACAAAATGTGGGTGTGCAACACTGTTTTATTTGGGTCCTAAAACTTGGAATAATCTGCCTGTTGACCTGAGATCTTACGGTGTTAAAATAAATTGGACTAAGATTAGGCAGTGGTATCATAAGCAAAGTGAGGGAGCCCATGAATGCTGCACGGCATTGGAAAATGGATAAATGTTTAATAGAAGGGTAATTGGTGTTAAGTGGGATGTGATTCAATAAGTGTAAATGTATTTATTAAGTATATGTATATTTGTATATTTTCTGAATTTTTATATGTTTTGTAAAATTTTCTCCTTATACTGTAACCAGGTTATGCACTTTGGAAGGAGTCCCTTGAAAATGAGTGTACTTGTGTACTCAATGGGATTGTTTTACCTTGTTCATTATAAATGAATAAAATCATTACTACTACTACTACTACTACATAGCACCTTCGACCACTGGGAACATTACAGCACACCACACCACATTGCTTATAGCACCTTCAACCACTGGGAATATTACAGCACACTACACCACACTACATCACACAACACCACACCGCATATAGCACCTTCAACCACTGGGAATATTACACAACACCACACCACACCGCATACAGCACCTTCAACCACTGGGAATATTACAGCACACTACACCACACCACATCACACAACACCACACCGCATATAGCGCCTTCAACCACTGGGAATATTACACAACACCACACCACACCGCATACAGCACCTTCAACCACTGGGAATATTACAGCACATCACACCACACCACATACAGCACCTTCAACCGCTGAGAACATTACAGCACACTACACCACACCACATCACACAACACCGCACCGCATATAGCACCTTCAACCACTGGAAATATTACACAGCACCACACCACACCGCATACAGCACCTTCAACCACTGGAAATATTACAGCACACCACACCACACCACATCACATAACACCACACCGCATATAGCACCTTCAACCACTGGAAATATTATACAACACCACACCACACCGCATACAGCACCTTCAACCACTGGGGATACTACAGCACATCACACCACACCACATACAGCACCTTTAACCACTGGGAACATTACAGCACACTACACCACACCACACCACATCACACAACACCACACCGCATATAGCACCTTCAACCACTGGGAATATTACAGCACATCACACCACACCACATACAGCACCTTCAACCACTGGGAACATTACACCACACTGCATATAGCACCTTCAACCACCAGGAATATTACAGCACATCACACCACACCGCATACAGCACCTTCAACCACTGGGAACATTACACCACACCACACCACACCCCATATAGCACCTTCAACCACTGGGAATATCACAGCACACCACATCAGACCACATCACACCACACCACACAGCATATAGCACCTTAAACCACTGGGAATATTACACCACACCGCATCACACCACACCGCATATAGCACCTTCAACCACTGGGAATATTACAGCACACCACAACGCATACAGCACCTTCAACCACTGGGAACATTACACCACACCACACCACATCACATCACACCGCATATAGCACCTTCAACCACTGGGAATATTACAGCACACCACACTGCATACAGCACCTTCAATCACTGGGAACATTACACCACACCACACTGCATATAGCACCTTCAACCACTGGGAATGTTACACCACACCACACCACACCAAACCGCATATAGCACCTTCAACCGCTGGGAATATTACAGCACACTGCACCACCCCACACCACACCGCACACAGCACCTTCAACCACTGCGAATAGTACAGCACACCACACTACATGGCATAAAGCACCTTTTACCACTGGGAAAATTACACCAAACCACACGGCATATAGCACCTTCAACAACTGAGAATATTACAGCACACCACATAGCACATAGCACCTTCAACCACTAGGAATATTACAGCACACTGCACAACACCACATGGCATATAGCACCTTCAACCACTGGGAATATTACAGCATACCATATCACACCACACCACTGGGAAAAGTACACCACACCACACCATACCACACCACAAGGCATATAGCACCTTCAACCACTGGGAATTTTAAAGCACACTGCACCACAACACAAGGCATATAGTAGCTTCAACCACACTACACCACACTACACAACAAGGCATATAGCACCTTCAACCACTGGGAATATTACAGCACATCACACCACACTGCATACAGCACCTTCAACCACTGGGAACATTACACCACACCACACCGCATCATGCTACACTGCACATAGCACCTTCAACCACTGGGAATATTACAGCACACCACACTGCATACAGCACCTTCAACCACTGGGAATATTACA
This sequence comes from Neoceratodus forsteri, assembly GCA_016271365.2. NCBI lineage: Eukaryota > Metazoa > Chordata > Ceratodontiformes > Ceratodontidae > Neoceratodus > Neoceratodus forsteri. Next base: position 407,068,584 of record CM057452.1, read on the forward strand.
CCACACCACACCTCATACAGCACCTTAAACCACTGGGAACATTACACGAAACCACACCACACCACACCACATATACTGATGAAATGATCATAAATGGGGCACATTGTAATGACCCTAGGACCATCTCAAACAGTTTTAGCAATCTTTTCTCTGATCTGTCACACCATACCTTGGCTTTAAAACCTAGTGGATCGCACTCCAATCTACTTACCACACTACCATCAGACAACCATACTGCCCTATCGTATGATGCTCCTCCAGCGCCACCATTCTATTTCAAGGCTATATCAAGAGCAGAAGTTCTGAAATTACTGAGATCCATATCTGCCAATACCAGCTCTGGTTCTGACTCACTGGGACCTCGTCTTCTTAAGCTGGCTGCTCCACTCATTGCCTCTCTGATTGCCAGAATCTACAATTTATCCCTTATCCATAGCACTGTACCAGATGTATGGAAATCTGCAAGAGTAACGCCTGTCTTTAAAAAAAGTAACCCAAAGGACATGGCCAATTACAGACCTATAGCAATTCTCTCTGTCCTTAGCAGGATCCTAGAGAAAATAGTTGCATCACAGAAAAGTGTCTACCTTACACGCTACAATCTCCTCTCAGACACCCAGCATGGTTTCAGAAAAGGTCATAGCACCACCACGGCTCTTCTTCAACTAACTACTGATATTCTGTCCAACATGGATTCTGGAAAACTCACAGGTGCCATCTTCATTGACCTCACTAAGGCTTTCAACCCTGTAGACCATCCCCTGCTTCTCTCCACTCTCCATAAATTCCATTTCTCTGCCCCTGTTGTGGACTGGTTCTGTAGCTACCTGTCAAACAGGTTGCAAGCTGTCAAATTTAACTCCTCCCTGTCCAGTACACCTACTATCAACCTTGGGGTCCCCCAAGGCTCTATCCTTGGGCCCCTTCTGTTCTCAATTTTTATCAACAATGCAGCTGAGGTCCTGGAATCTTGCTCAGCTATTCTCTACGCTGATGACCTGATCATCTATACTAGTTCTTCTAGTATTGCCTGCATAAACACATCACTTACTTCAGACTTTCATAAGGTCTTAGACTGGCTACTAGACCGTAAGCTTGTACTAAATGAAAAGAAAATGAAAGCCATGCTCCTAGGTTCCGCACTGAAGATTAAGGCCTGTTCTAGTTTGCTGGAGGTTCTTCACCAAGGAGGATTTCCACTTGAAAATGTTACTTCCTTCAAGTACCTTGGGATCCTGCTGGACCAGTCCCTGGATTTTAATCTTCACATTCAGTCCTCGGCAAAGCTGTAAACTGAAACTGGGAGTAGCTTAAAATGAGCTACATGCTTACACCCTCGGCCAAATTAGCAATTGCCCAAGGTATTCTGCTCCCAACCCTTACTTATGGTGCCTCTATTCTTACCTCTGCCCATAAAACCTCCCTACTAAAATGGGACATAACTTATAACAATATATGCCGATTTGCCTCTTCATCACCTCGACTCAAACATCACTGCCTTCTTTATAAGGATCTGAATTGGCTCTCACCCTCTGCCAGTAGACAGTACTACCTTGGCTCACTAATGGACTCGATCATCCAGGAAAAAAACCATCCCAGCTGGCGGCGTTGCTGGTCCCTCAACCATTCTCCCATGGCCTGCGATCAGCTGACAAATCCTTGCTCTATGTTCCGAGATGTCAGATGACTAAAGGCTCAGGGGCCTTCCAATTCTCTGCTCCCAGACTATGGAATGCTCTTGCACTCAACCTCCGGCTGTCTCAGTCTCACTTTGGATTTAGAAGTGAATATCGTCGTTATCTATCCTTAGCTGATGCTTGTACATTCTTTGACCCAACCTGAAGTTCCTGAGACTTACCAGTAATGTCACCCCTGCTCTGATCCAGCTCCAAGACTGTCTCCTCTTCCCCTCCCCATATTTTTCCTTCTCTTTGTAAACAACTTATTGACTACTAGCTCTCTTCCTTCTCGAACCTTGTTGCTGACCATCCACTGTTGTTTTGCCAATTACCATCCCTGACCTTCCTTCTGTCAGTCTTACTTGTTATGTTTGAACATTCCTCACTTCTCTCTCAATATAACCTTGCTATCTTATTAACCCTTTCACTCCACAGGTCGGGTCCGTGGTTTCTGCACTTATGATATACAGTATCTTACTGCCATTATCTGTATAATGCTTGCCATTATTTTTTGTTGTTTCTACCCATTGTATTTTTGTAGCACTGCTGTACTGTTCCTGTATTTGTATTATTGTACCCATGTTGCTGTTGTTCAACTGTTCTCTTTTTGTTGTACTCTCCTGGGTCGTGCCTGAAAATAGTCATTTTATAGCTAGTGCACCTACCCAGTTAACAAAAACTAAATAAATAAATAAATATAGCACCTTCAACCACTGTGAATATTACAGCACACCACAGCAGACCACATCACACCACACCGCATATAGCACCTTCAACCACTGGGAATATTACAGCACACCACACCACATCGCATATAGCACCTTGAACCACTGCGAATATTACACCACACCACACCACACCGCATACAGCACCTTCAATCACTGGGAACATTACACTACACCACATCACACCACATTGCATATAGCACCTTCAACCAACTGGGAATAGTACAGCACAGCACACCACAGCACACCACACAGAGCATCTTCAGCCACTGGGAATATTACACCACATACAGCACCTTCAATCACTGGGAACATTATACCACACCGCATATAGCACCTTCAACCACTGGGAATGTTACACCACACCACACCGCATATAGCACCTTCAGTCACTGGGAATATTACAGCACACTGCACCACACCACACCACACCACATACAGCACCTTCAACCACTGGGAATATTACACCACACCACACCACACCGCATACAGCACCTTCAACCACTGGGAACATTACACCACACAACACAACATACAGCACCTTCAACCACTGGGAATATTACACCACACCACACAACACCACATACAGCACCTTCAATCACTGGGAACATTACACCACATCACACTACATCACACCACACCGCATATTGCACCTTCAACCACTGGGAATATTACAGCACACCACATCACACAACACGGCACAAAGCACCTTCAATCACTGGGAATATTACAGCACACTGCACCACACCACACCACACCACACCACAAACAGCACCTTCAACCACTGGGAATAGTACAGCACACCACATGGCATAAAGCAACTTCAACCACTGGGAAAATTACACCACACCACATGGCATATACTGTAGCACCTCCAACCACTGGGAATATTACAACACACCACATGGCATGTAGCACCTTCAATCACTAGGAATACAGCACACTGCACAACAACACATGGCATATAGCACCTTCAACCACTGGGAATATTACAGCATACCATATCACACCACATCACTGGGAAAAGTACACCACACCACACCACACCACACCATACCACACAACAAGGCATATAGCACCTTCAACCACTGGGAATATTACAGCACACTGCACCATACCACAAGGCATATCGCAGATTCAACCACTTAGAAAATTACGCTACACCACATTACACAACATGGCACATAGCACCTTCAACCACTGGAAAATTGAACCACACCACATCACACCACACCACAAGGCATACAGCACCTTCGACCACTGGGAATATTACAGCACACCACACTACACAACAAGGCATATAGTACCATCAACCACTGGGAATATTACAGCACACAACACCACACCACATCACACCACACCACATGGCACATAGCACCTTCAACCACTGGGAAAATTGCACCACACCATATCCTACCACACCACAAGGAATACAGTACCTTCAACCACTGGGAATATTACAGGACACCGCACCACACACAACACACCACACCACATGGCACGTCGCACCTTCAGCCACTGGGAAAATTACAGTACACCACACCATGCCACGCCACATCACATGGCATACAGCACCTTCAACCACTGGGAATATTACAGGACATCACACAGCATGTAGCACCTTCAGCCACTGGGAAAATTACAGCACATCACACCTCACCACATGGCACGTAGCACCTTTAGCTACTGGGAAAATTACTGCACCACACCATACCACACCACAAGGCATATAGCACATTCAACCTCTGAGAATATTGCAGCACACCACACCACATGGCATGTAGCATCTTCAACCTGTAAGAATATTACAGCACACTATACAACATGGCATGAAAGGCAATCAACCATGGAGAATATTAAAACTATGTAACCCCATCTCCTTTGGGGGGGGCCTACCTGCGTCTGGGAGCCCGTTTGCTGCCAGTTTCCCCATGTGCCCTCCACTGCCAGTCTGGGTTCTGTCACCCCCTTGGTTCTCCATTCAGCCCCCTATTAGTGTTTTTAGTCCATTTGGGGGCTGGAGGAGTCAGTCACGGGACTGCCACTGCAGCTTGCCCTTTGAAAGTGCCTGTGGGGTCTGCGCATGGTGGGTTTTCGTCACTGTAGTGGCTAACAAAATGCCTCCTGACCACCAGCATATGCTAGTTGAGTGTTGGACACCTGAAGGGGGAGGTTTAAAAGTGTCTGCAACAGTTTAATTAAGAGCACCTATAAGCGCTCAGTACTGCGGCACCTTATGAATATTAATGAGGGCAGCATGAATGATGTGCTACTGGGGAGGGGGGGCACTGTGAAATGGGAGCCATGACAGGCAAGCCAAAGTAATTTAAGAGATAACTCGGCAACCGGACAATAAATGACAAAGGCTGCTATAAAAGAAGGTGGAAACAGTGTCTATAAATTGTATTGTTGGGCTGCAAGGATGTTTTAAAGCAGGGACTGCCATCTACACTCTGTGGGACTGCTCTGTTGGCAAGGCAAGGCAAAGTTTACCTATATGGCACCCAATTTGCTGTTGGCAGCCATCTTTAGTACTTTGACCCCAGTGGGCAGCCAATCAAAGCTTAGGTGCCCAAAAGCTGGTTGTGATGGTTTATGGGAAGAGGTGTGAATTAATTCTAGGTGCCATAGACTTTTGCCAATCAATTATCAAACTGGGCTAATAACTATTAATACTTGTGATTACCAGCCATAATCAGCCAATCAGAAGCCAGGATTTTTGGGTGAAACCCCTGAGAACTTGGGCAGTTTGGGGAGTCTGTTTTGGGCTCTACTCAAGTCAAGAGGAGTTTGGTGCTATGAGGTGGAAAGACAGGAGGCCTTTTACAGGACTCAATTGGTCGAACGTTGAATTGTTTGAGGATTGGAATAAGGGATTTTCTTTGAAAGAAAGTACTGTGGTGTTGCAGCTGAACGGTCAAGTTATTTCATGAAAGCTCCTGCTATTATTGGAGATCCAGTGCCACGGTGAGCCCACATCAGTGAGGAAGGAAAAACCCTGAGCCAGTGAAAAGGGTGGTTTTGGAACTGTGTGTATGCCAGAGCTAAAGGTTGGCACTGTACCTGAATCTGAGGACTTTGGAAAGAAAAGATTTGCAGGTGTCCAGTGTTTCAGGAGCCTGTTTGCTGAAAACCAGCTGTGGAAATGCAAAGTTTTGATCCAGAGACTGCAAGTCATTAGCCAAAAGCTGCTGGAAAGGTGGAAATTCGGAGAATTTGTTTGCTGCACACCGTAGCTGTTTGTTCCTGCCCAGGAGAAAGGTGAAAGTTGAAAATCATCACAGCTGCAACTTGGAGCCAGGTAGGGAACCTGCAAACCCCTACCGAATGAGGCAGACTTGGCTACAGGGGGCCACAGGCGCATGCCTGAGTGCTAGGGCACTGTGGATCCATTAGGGGAGCCGGACTGTGGAGTCACTCCTGGGTCTGGGTCTGGGTTCCTTGTGGCCTTGTAGGCCTTGTGTTCGGGCTCTGTGATCTGGCCTGCAGAGCAGGGTGAAGGGTCAAGCTGCAAGAATCTTCAAGCAAGTCGGAAGATGACAAGCTGTAAGAGTCTTCAAGCAAGTTCAAGAAAGGTTTCACCAGGAGGACACACTGAACAACAAGTTGCTTGTCTCACGGTGTGACCTGGAGGGAGGGGTTACATAGGGTTGTAAAGGATGATCAGTTACAATAGTATGTGGGTAGTACAAACAATACAACATTGTAAGATTGTGCAACAGTTGGAACACAATGTATTGTACAACAAACAGTAGTGGAACATTGGGTAAATTACAATACATGTCCAAAATCATAACAAAAAAACATATAAATGTACAAAACAGTAATAATGTGATAGAACCATTTATAGTACATGAGTGTACCAGGAGCAGGCTCAAGGTAGTACGCAAGTGCTGTTGGAGTAAATAGGATGGGGTTAGGCTGTGCACACTGGTGACCCAGAAGGGCAGGTGGAGAAGAGAGGGGGAGAGGCAAGAACTGAATATGAGGAGAAGGGGTAGCCATTTCATGATTTCCCCCTTTAAGGGAGTAGTTGGAGGAGGAGTGTCACATTTCAGGGGGAGGGAATTCCAGATTTTAGGGAAACGATGTGCGAAACCAGTCTGACAGATGAGGGTGGAGAAGCAAGGGACCGTCAAAGTGCAGGCGTCATTTGATCTGACGCAGTGGGTGAGGGAAGGAGGAGTGGAAAGAGAGGATGAGAGATAGGAGGGGGGCTGCCCGAACCAGAATTTAGAGGTTAGTTTGGCACAGTGAGAGATGCGTCTGTGAGATAGTGGAAGGAAAGTTAGAGAGCCTTAGAGTTCACAGTGGTGGGAGCGGGAAGGGGAGTCAATAGTAAAGTGGCAGAAGGAGTTAAAGAGAGTATCCAACTTGGTCAGAGAAGATTTGGGAGCAGCACCATAGACTACGTCTCAGTAGTCAAAGATGGGGAGTATCATGTTCTGGACAATTTCATGGCTCGCAGTCAGCGGGATGCAACTATGATTCCCGTACAGAGTACGATGCTTAGGGCGCAGTTTTTTCAGGATAGCATCGATATGCATAGAGAAGTTGAGGTGCTGGTCCAGCCAAACTCTCAGATATCGAAATGAGGAGGTGTCCTTCAAGATGGTTCCATCAAGGGTATGAAAAGTGGGTAGGGCCGGGAGCCTAGAAAGTCTCTGCCTGGTGCCAAAGGCCATTAAGACTGTCTTCTTGGCATTTAGAAAAAGCTGGTGAAAAGCAAACCAGAGCTGAACTTGGTTGAAGTCATGCTGTAAGCTGGTTTGCACAGCAGCATGGTTTTTGCTGGAACTGTACAAAACAGTATCATTAGCATACACATGGATACTGATAGCACAAAAGGTTTCGGGCACATACAACTCATAAGAGAGATGCGTAAAATTCAAAGCATTTATTTCACAAAAGGTTACTTACATAGAAACATAGAAACATAGAATTTGACGGCAGATAAGGACCGCTTGGCCCACCCAGTCTGCCTATTTCCCTACCTACTGGATAAGCTGCAGATCCTAGTTAACCAGCAGCCTACTTCTTCCTACCCCCACCCCCTAGAATTGCCTTATGACTGTCCCATGCATGCTTGAATTCCACCACTGATATTGACTCCACAACCTCCTCCGGAAGGCCGTTCCATGCATCTACAACCTCTCTGTGAAAAATACTTCCTTAAATTACCTCTGAGCCGCCCTCTATCTTCAAATTGTGCCCTCTTGTTCTTGCACACCTCTTTTTGAAAGATGCTACCTCTTGGACTTTGTTGATTCCCTTGAGGTACTTGAATGTTTCTATCATGTCCCCCTCTCCTTCCTTTCCTCGAGGTTATACATATTAAGCTCCTTTCGTCTCTCTTCATATGTCTTCCGATGCAGACCCTGCACCATTTTAGTTGCCCTCCTCTGGACAGCTTCCATCCTGTCTATGTCTTTGCTGAGATTGGGTCTCCAGAACTGCACACAGTACTCCAGTTGGGGTCTCACCAGCTGTCTGTACAGAGGGATAATAACTTCCTGTTTTCTACTGGTGATGCCTCTCCCTATGCATCCCAGTATCACTTGTTTGTGAAATAAATGCTTTGAGGTTACTTATTTGTGAAATAAACGCTTTGAATTTTATGCGTCCCTCTTATGAGTTGTATGTGCCCAAAATCTTTTGTGCTATCAGTAATTTGTTGGTTTTGGAGCACTACATCCTAGTGCGCACTCATTTGGAATGCAAACATACACGTGGATAGAAGAGGATGAGCAAGCTATGCAAAGATCATTAAGGAAAATGGAGAAGAGTAGGGGACCAAGCACTGAGCCCTGAGGGACACCAGTGTTGATGGGGAGTGGAGGGGAGATGGAATCAAGGAGTCTCACCGATTGGATCCTGCCAATGAGGTAGGATTTAAACCAGTTGGTGGCTGACAGAGTAAGACCAGCTGAGGGGAGTAAATCAAGAAGCAGGGGATGGAAAACAGTGTTCAAAGCTTTGGCTAGGTTGACAAAGATGGCTGATGTGATCAGGCCATCATCCATCCCTGAAAAGAGGGAGTCAGTAAGCCTGAGGAGGGAGGTGGTTGTTGAGTGGTTCTTCTGAAAACCAGATTGGAAGGGGTGAAGAAGGAAGAATCAGAGAGGAAGGGTGATAGACATTTGAGAGAGAACTAAATGTTCTTGAAGTTTGGCAAGGGTAGGAAGGAGTGGATCTGTCACCACCCTGGGGGAGAGGAAGGACTACAGTGTGTTTCCAGGATGAGGGTACTTGGGCAGAAGTAAAGGACAGGTTAAGGATAAGCGAGATAGGATAAACAATTGCAGGAGCAATTGCAGGAGCAGAAAGGTAGAGAAGTTTAGGATCAAGCTCATCTGGTGAGGAGCCTTTAGAGGGGTTGAGTGATAGGAGAACATTAAGAACTTCATCAAAGGAGATAGTAGAAAAGGAAAATGTGGTAGGGTAGGCACAGGCTGAAGTGAAGGGCTGAAGTTCGTAGGTGGCAATGGGGAGAGGGAATTTAGAAGAGACATGGCGCACGAGGTGTAGTAGGCATTAAATTAATTGGCCACAGAGCCAGGGTTGGAAACTAGGGAGTTATTTATTTTGAGAACTGGAGGGGGAAGGGGAGAGAATAGGGCATGAACTACCCATTATGAAAAGTTCAACAGGTTGCGAGAGGGAGGTGATATTGGCTAAGTGTTCAGTCGTGACCAAGGGTTGAATGCTTGGGCAGCAAAAGATGCCAGCCACAAAGATTGGGATTGAGAAAGGAAGGGTAACGTGGGTGACAAGGGCTTCATAGGTAGCTGGGATGGAGGTAGATAGGGTGGTAGTAAACTGCAGTGAGGATAGGATATACATGACCACTCTCCCTCCGCGACCCAATCAATTTTGTCTGGAGATGGCATACCCAGGGATAGTAATGGCACTGTTAGGGGTGTTTTTTTTGAGCCATGTCTCTATAATAATTAAGATGTCAGGGGTGTGTGAAATCATAAGAGTCTGTTGGAGGTCGGTTTTAGGTAGCAGGCTGCAGATGTTCAGGTGGAGGAGCTTCAACCCGTAGGGAGGGTTGTAGTGGAAGTGGGGTTTGGAGACATGTTATTTGGGTAGGAGAAGAAATAGGGCCAGGGTTGGGGTGGATGTTCCCTGATGAAAAGAAGCAGGAGGGCAAGGATGAAATAATAAAGTTTAGGACTTTTGTAATTGTAGTAGGGAATATGTGAGGGAGGGGGAGTGAATAGAAGGAGATAAGGAAATGAAGAAAGGCAAAGTGACTAGCAAGGGAAAACAGAGAGGCTGACGGGTAGTAGGGGAAGTGGGGTCCATTTAAAAGGGGTGCTGTGGAGGTGATTGACAGAATGAAGGAGGTATCTGGAAGGGACGGGGGAGTGAGAAGTGGCAATAGGTGTAGAGGGGGAGGCTGGGATAAAGGTAAGAACCAGGAAGGGTATGAGTAGGCGGGAGATGGAAACCATTCTGGGTAGGGTAGTAGAGGCTTTGTGCAGGCTTACAGATTCAGATCACACCACTGAATGTTAGGACGTTGATAATTTGATTTAGGTATGAATGACCCAGGACTAGAAGTGTTAGGGAACAGTAGTGGGAAGAAGATTGCAACCTACACATGTTGTTGCCCTCTAGTGGCTTTACAGTATAATTTGCAAATGGAAAAAAAAAAGCAACAAATCACTGTCAGGCCAGTGCAGGTTACGCAAATGCTGCTCTGCACTGAACTGCTCATAGAAGTGCACAACTGAGTGAATTGGCAAGCTAAAAGATCAGGACTGCACTACACAGCTACTAAAGGATGGGAGGAAGGCTCAGATATCCTCTTTCCCTTGTTCTGGGTCCAGGACCAGATGTTACTTTATGGGCCAAGGAGGAGTGTGGGCAGCAGGTGCCTTCTTGGCCTGTCTTAGGCAGGCGGGTTGCTTTCCGATCAGCCTGAGAGAGAGGAACAGAAGAGATGGCAGTTATAAGCCTCGGTGGAGGTCAGGGGAAGGTGTCAGAGCAAGGAGGGGTGAGAGAAAAAAATTAACAGTTCAAAGGACTTGGGATGACGGGGGAGGGGGGGGGCTCTGTTACAGACTCTTGCTAGGTGCTAGCAACAAATTGCAGCACAGAGTTAAAACAAAGGGTGTTAAATGGAGGCATGTATCTGACCTGAAATGTTTGGTGCCAGGTCCTAGGGCCAGATCTAGTAGCCAGACAGATTAGAAATGCAGAAAAACTTTAAAAGAAAAGTGCAGAAATTACCATCAGCAATCTAATACACAATGTAACCACTGTACAACTTAAAATTAGTTCTTAAAATCAACTCTGAAGTCCATTTAAGGAAACCTTAGTGGCAGGATTACCATAAATAATACAAAAAAAAAATCCCTGTGTTTCAGGACCATGAGTAACCCAGGGCTAGGCCTGCCCAAAGGAGAATAAAAAGTTTAAAAGTATTAGTATCCTAGGAAGAGTTACTCAAAGGGCCCCAACGCCGGCAAACCTGCAGCATCTAGCAGGCCTGCGTTAAGTCTGGGTACCCAGCTAGGACTGTCAGGACATAGGGGGTTGCACTGGTACCAATGGGGGTGGGCATTGTGTGTGTTCTGGCCTACGGGCCTTGTTAATCCCATTAACCTGAACTTTCTGTCCTACAGCAATCCTGTTCCTGGTACCCCTTTCCTAGCCCTTCACCTTAAAATAAAGCTGTGGTTTGTTTGTTGTAATTCCTGTATTGTGGGCATTTTATTGGTATTAGCTGCTAAGTGAACATGTTTTACATTATTGATGCACAATGTAGCATCCAGTGTGTGGGATGTCTGGAAGGGGAGGTAGGTACGTATAGCATCCCAGGGGGCTGTACCAATCAGACAACTGTCCCACTGTTACTTTACTGTGGGTGGATGCACCGTGCTACTTTATTTCAATTCTGGGATAGAAACCCCAAACACCATTGCAACAGAACCCAGGTCCCTCAGTCTGTGTGGTAGTCAACAGGCAGGGGTAGTAGCCCACTGGCACATGGCACCTTGGCTACAACTACACATGGCATCTGTTGTACCCCTTTAAGCACCAGGAATATTATGGCACACCAGACACCATGACATGTGTTATATGAATTTAACCACCAGGAATATTCTAGCACGCCACCTAACATGACATGAGTTATATGTGTAACCCCCTAGGTGGCACTGTCCCAGGGGCTACTACTCCTGCCTGCATGACTAGTTGCAGGTTAAGGGGCCTGGGTATGGAAAATGGGTGCCTCCAACCGGAGGACGGGGTTATTGGTAGCGTAGTTGACCTGGGTACAGCCTTCCGGGATACTGTAAACCCCCCTTTCCCCTCTAGTGGCCTAAACAATGTACAACAGGCACAGTTACAATAACCCCTAATCAGCATACAAATCCCAACTCAGTTTGCACTTTCCACCAGTCTGACCCTGGAGACCCCCCTGTAAAATAAGGTTAGACACAACAGGTAACAACAGAACAGTGCTTCTGGTACAAAATGGGACCACAGTCAGGTTAAATGCAAAAGAAGTAGATCTGATTTATTCAGGGGGATGAACAAGGGAGGGGCATAATTTGGCTGATTAGTTCTGTAACTGATTCAATCAGGCAATCAGTCATGCACTTCAGAGTCCCTTCACAATCACACACTCTGGGTACCCAGTTGGAACAAAGGTAGGCTAGCCTAATTCATTGTCCGGGGTAGGCCGGCATTGCAGCTGTTTGGGGCCCTGTGATGGAAAGAAGAAACATGCACAGCCATACACAATTTGTAATCCGGAGCCTGGAGGCTGTTTGTGACATGTAAACAACAAAGGAATCAGATGACAACACTTTTTGATTTAGCTGATGTTGCAGGGAGCTACCCAGGGATTTACTCACGCTACCCAATACGAGACACAGGAGGGATGAGAAGGAGACTGCAGGTTGACAAGCTGGTATGCCAGGAGAAGCAGGGCCCACGCGAGTCACCGAGGTGTCGTTCCTGTTCGAGATGGTTGAGCACGGGGCTGATCCCCAGGTGAGTCTCTCATTGATGGTGATCTCTGCACCTGGAGTAGCTGGCTGGGCCAAAGTGGAAGGGTCCAGGCCAGGTGAACAGTTTGTATTCAGTCCGGTAAATGCAGGATGCAGCTTCCAGGAAGCGTGGCACAATTAGGCAGTAGGGAACCAAATTGTGACCCACTAACAGCATTCAGCACACTTATAGTAAGACAAAACACAATACCACAGGTCGGATGACAGTCCAGTTGCAATTTCAGCTTTCCTGAGCAAAACCGTGATCTCTGTGGTGATTTCAGACGTCCTGACAGGCTGATCGTGTACAGCAACTCTTCGGTCTTCTTCAGGCAATGGTACAGTCACAATCCGGTGGCTTTTGTCACAACTGGTTTGGATACAGTCCAGTTATTTAAGCACTCTCTAAAGATCCCTTTTGAGGGACAGCATGCAGACAGGCCAAACTCAGCCTTTCCACCAGTTTCCCGTGCAACTACGCAGGAGCAGCTGCTCAGATATCTCGAGCTGTTCACTCTCTCAACTCCACTCTCAGACTGACTATTGACTCGCTGTACCCAATATTCAGGGCACAGCAAAAATACTCAGAGATGAAGTCTGAATTAAGGTTGCTCTAATCTCTCCATGAGGGAGAGCTAGAAGCAGGCAGGCCAGACTCAGCCTTACCGCCATGTTCCCACGCTACCCCGTGGGGCAGCAGCTCAACGAGCTGCTCACTCTTCCAGCTCCAACTCACTTCTGACACTCTGTTGCAGGCAGCTTGGGGATTTTCCCTCTGATCCAAAAGGTTCAATTTGTTGATTCATCTGTCTGTCACAGCAAGGGCTCCCCCTCCAGGTCGATTTAGGCGCCAAAGTGTAAAAACTACAATTCCTACAGAAATTCACTCCCACAAGACCCCTGGGGACAGACTCCATTTTAGGGCCCCCAAAGGTACTGATTGGCCCACAATGGCAATCCAGAACCAAGACGGTGGTGATTTGCAGAAATGTCCATGCTGCAAAGAAGGCAGGTTAGACAAACTACGATATCATTACTATGAGACTAGATAATCAGCAAATAAGTAACAGTTTCTAACAGGGCTCCCTCTGCAGAATTAGCGATGGCAGAACGGTGCAATTATCTGGCAGCCCAGGCAGGACTCGAGCATAGGAACACTCAGCCTCCACCCAGATTAATTATACACTGCGACATAGGCAGCTCTTAAAGAGACAGAACACAGAAGCTATAAAGACACTCACATGCAATAGCTTTTAAATGGTTAAGACACAGAACACCAGCCTGGCAGCGGGCGTTTAGGCACACCCAAGGAAGACTTTCGGGAACCTCCATTTGTAGGGGGCTTACATATGCATTTAACCACTGAGAATATTACAGCACCCTGCACAACATGGTATGTAGGGCCTTCAACCACCAGGAATATTACAGCACACTAGACAACATGTATCACAGTATCATAGTAGTGTACGAGTCGTGAGCCTATTGACCATATGACTCGCTGAATATCTTCCTGATATGCAAATTTCCTGTCCCCCATAAACCTATCTAGAGCTGTCTTAAAGGCCTCCATAGTATCATAGCAGTGTACGAGTTGTGAGCCTGTTTACATTAACATGTGTTATATGCTTTCAACCACCAGGAATATTATAACACACTACACAACAAGGCATGTGTTATACGCCTTCAACCACCCTGATTATTTAGAACACTACACGACATGGTATGTGTTAAATACCTTCAACCACTCTGTGTATTACAGCACATTACACAACATGACATGGGCTATATGCCTTCTACCCCCCTGAGTAACACAGCACACTGCACAACATGACATGTGCTGTATGCCTTCAACCACCTTGAGTATCACAGCACACCGCACAACATGGCATGTATTACATGCCTTCAACTGCCCTGAGTATCACAGCACAACACATAACAAGGCATGTGCCATATGCCTTCAACAACCCTGAGTATTACAGCACACTGCACAACAAGGCATGTGCTATATACCTTCAACCATCCTGAGTATTGTACCACACAACATGGCATGTCCTGTATGCCTTCAACTGCCCCGTGTATCACAGCATACCGCACAACATGGCATGTCCTTTATGCCTTCAACCACCCTGAGTATCACAGGACACTGCACAACATGGCATGTGCTATATGCCTTCAACCGCCCTGACTATTGCAACACACCACACAACCTGGCATGTGCTGTACGCCTTCAACCACCCTGAGTATCACAGGACACTACACAACATGGCATGTGCTGTATGCCTTCAACCGCCCTGAGTATCACAGCACACTGCACAGCGTGGCATGTGCTATATGCCTTCAACTGCCCTGAGTATCACAGCACACCACATAGCATGGCATATCCTGTATGCCTTCAACCACCATGAGTATCACAGTACACCACACAATATGGCATGTGCAGTATGCCTGCAACCGCCCCGAGTATCACAGCACACCAAATAGCATGGCATATGCTGTATGCCTTCACCTACCCTGAGCATCACAGCACACCACATAGCATGGCATATGCTGTATGCCTTCAACCACCCTGAGTATCACAGTACACCACACAATATGGCATGTGCAGTATGCCTGCAACCGCCCTGAGTATCACAGCACACTGCGCAACATGGCATGTGCTATATGCCTTCAACCACCCTGATTATCACAGTACACCACCTGCCTTCAACCACCCTGAATATCACAGCACACCACGCAACATAGCAAGTGCTATATGCCATGGGCCGCCCTGAGTATTTCAGCACACTACACGACATGGCATGTGCTGTATGCCTTCAACCACCCTGAGTATCACAGCACACCGCACAACATGGCATGTGCTATATGCCTTCAACCACCCTAAGTATCACAGCACACCGCCTGCCTTCAACCACCCTGAGTATCACAACACACCGTGCAACATGGCATGTGCTATATGCCTTGGGCCACCCTGAGTATTCCAGCACACCGCACAACATGGCATGTGCTATATGTCTTCAACCACCCTGAGTATCACAGCACACTGCACAACATGGCATGTGCTGTATGCCTTCAACCGACCTGAGTATCACAGCACACCACACAACATGGTGTGTGCTGAATGCCTTCAACCACCCTGAGTATCACAGCATACCACACAACATGGCATGTGCTGTATGCCTTCAACCACCCTGAGTATCACAGCACACCACACAACATGGCATGTGCTGAATGCCTTCAGCCACCCTGAGTATCATAGCACACCACACAACATGGCATGTAAAATATATGCACTCAACCACTGGAACCACAGCACACTACATAACACTGCATGTGTTCTATGTCGTCAACCACCAATATTACAGCACACCGTACAACACGGCATGTACAATATATGCATAAAAAGCTCTAATGAAGTATAACATCAGGGGTCCAGTTAGCTTTTTTCCAGAGAACGCAAATATTTACATGGCTCCAAATTAAGAAGTAATTTCAGAATATTGCTAGAAAAATAAACTTTTGTTCAGAAAAATCAATCATTTATTGACTTGGATGCCTCAAAAACTGGAGCCCACTTAATTTTCTTTTTTCCAAAGTTTGAAGTTGTAAACATCCTTCCATCATCATTTTGACAGTTTTTACCACATTTTTATAAGTCAGCACCCTGCATCCTGTAGATGTTTTCAAACCTATTGCTCCCTAGATTCCCTTTACTTATGCACTGGTTGCCAACAGTTACCTTAGTTTACAGTGTTTAAAAGCTTTTTTCAGCTAACTACATATTTTCAAGAAGTGATCATCTTTTAACGAAACTGAAAGTTTATATTGTCTGAGGGGTAAAATGTATCACAGACAGAACAGCAGCACATGACCGTTCAATCATTCTTTTATAACCTTTTGTCATTTGGCCAAACAAATCCTAACTTCCCCAGATCAACAAACACAGAAGTATTGTGCAATTCTAACCAACATGAAACAAGTGTGCATATTTAGAGGAAACTCCACAAATAGGTCTGCTGTTCCAGTTGTAACCATTAAGCATGCATTCACTTCGACTGACCTAAAGGTGCTTGATTTCACAGGTCGTCATATGCACTTTTGTCTTACCAGTGGTGAACTGGTCCACCTCAAACATGTGAAGAACCACATAACATTTAGTGCAAACTCTGCAGAGCAGGCTCCCGCTTTCATTTATATACATTATTCCATTTTCTAATCACTCATCTTCATCTGATTTTTTCCATTCCCACTCCACCCAGCATTCTCTGTCCTTCTTGCCATCATGATGCCTCATCTCAGCAAGAGGAGAATGTCTGATTGGAGCCATCTCATTGAATTGTCCAGAAAGCCCCAACAGCTTGCCCTCAGCCAGCCACACCCTGATCTAGGAGAAAGAAGTACCCAGCACAAGTCAGAGAGGCAGGCCTGTACATGACATTAGATGGGCAGAACATAGGTCACCTCCACTGCCCATTCCAACAACTTATTCAATTGGGGGATTTAGAAGGGAAGACAATGACCAATGTCATGTCATGTCATACTGTATTTATATCAGGCGTTTTTCCAAAGCTCAGGGTGTTTTTACAGATTGTAATCTAAAATTAATCATACAATAAGTTATAATAATAATATAATTGTTAAAACCCTTAAAAAATTAAATTACAGCTTCAAAGTGCAGCAACAAAGCAGCACAATCAGATTTCCAACAGTCCATCAAATGCCTGTGCAAATAAATAGGCTTTAAGGGAACCTTTAAATCCCTCTACGGTCAGGCTATCTTATATCCGACGAGGTAAAGAATTCCACAGGGTAGGAGGCATAAAAGCAAAGGATCTTCTACCAGATGTTTTCAGACATACCCTGGGAATCTCCAGCAATCCCTTGTTGGAGGATCGGAGTGAATGGGAGGGGCAGTAAGGAAACAGCAGATCTTGCAGATAATGAGGTCCTTGATCATGTAGGGCTTTATAGGTCAGCAACGCAACCTTGAAGGTGATCCACTATTGTATCAGCAGCCAGTGCAGTTCACGCAGCACAGGTGTTATGTGACTGGACCTGAAGTTCCAGTTAACAACCTTACAGTTGCGTTCTGCACCAGCTGCAAATGGTGGATATCCACCCCTGGTAGCCCTAGGTAGAGGGCGTTGCAATAATGAAGACGAGTGGTGACAAAGGCGTGGACCAGAGTAAGTAGATCTTTGGATGGAACCAGGTGCTTTACCTTAGCTATGTTCCTTAGATGATAAAGGGAAGATTTGACTACAGCCGACACCTGAGCCTTCAGGATCAGGTCTTTGTCAAATATCACCCTAGGTTCCGCACCTGGCCCGAGGCATTAAGCAGGGCCCCTCCAAGATATAAACTCGAGTAGGTAGATCTTCAGATGGAACCAGGTGCTTTACCTTAACGATGTTCCTCAGATGATAAAAGGAAGACTTGACTACAGCCGACACCTGAGCCTTCAGGGTCAGGCCTTCATCAAATATCACCCCTAGGTTCTGCACCTGGCCCGAGGCATTAAGTGGGGCCCCTCCAAGATATAAACCCGAGGCTCCGCCCCCCCAGAGTCCCGACCATCCTCTATCAGGGTCCACAACCAGTACCTCTGTTTTTCCTGGATTCAGCCACAGCCAGCTCGCACTCATTCAGTTCTGTATCTCCTGGAGGCAGTTATTAAACACAGAGACAGCGTCAAACTCCTGGTCAGGTACAAAAGACATGTAGAGCTGAGAATCATCTGCACAGCAGTGAAAACACAACCCGTACCGTCTTATAATGTCTCCCAATGGCAGCATGTACACTGCAAACAACATGGGGGACAGCACTGAGCCCTGAAGAACCCTGCAAGGCAGATCCCGTGGGGCCGAGAAATAAACCCCAGACATAACCCTCTAAGACCTGCCCTCGAGGAATGATCGAAACCAACTGAGGACTGCCCCCCCCCCGCCCACAGAAAAACCGCAGGCACTCAAGCAGCACCCCATTGTCCACAGTGTCAAACGCTGTTAAGAGATCTAACAGAATCAAGATGGAATGCACTGTCCAATCTGTAGCCATCAGTAGATCATTTAGTACCTGCACCAGGGCAGTCTCGGTGCTAAGCCTTTTCCTGAAGCCTGAGTGGAGAGGGTCATAGATATTGTGGATGGTCAAATGATCCTCCAGCTGCACTGCAACCACCTTCTCAATACTTTTGCCAACAAAAGGCAAGTTAGAGACCAGTCTGTAGTTAGTTGGGCAGTCAGGGTCAAGGGAGGGCTTTTTCAGGAGGGGTCATACTGCCTCCTCCTTTAAAGGATCTGGAAAGACCCTTCTCTCCAATGAAACCCTCACCATCCCAGCCAAGATTGGGCCAATAATCTCAACACACCCTACAAGAAGGTGAGTTGGGCCTGGATCCAAACTACAGCAGGTAGGCCGAAGAGTCTGGAAGATCCTCACTGTATCCATGACTGCAAGCTGGCTAAAGGTAGACCAGGTCACTTGGGTACTTGTACCACCCAGTTGATCTAAGCAAGGCCTAATGGGGAGGCACTGGTTGATCTCTGTCCTGACTTGAGGACACCTTATCGCGAAGAACTGCACAAACTCCTCACACTTTTCTTGTGATAATGTTCGACCAGATCGCAGACAGACTGGATTGCACAGTCTGTCCAAGGTCTGGAAGAGCTGAGCTGGCCTGTTCTTTGCTGCAGCAGTTTTCCTGGACAGGAACTATGCCTTCTTATGGGAAATTGCTGATTGATAGATCTCATAGTGATCAAAAAATCTAAGTCAGACCGGCCCATGGCACAGAGGGCTGAGGCACTGGATGCCTTACCTCGCACCAGCTCATTCCCGAACTCGGGCCATCGGAGGCCGGTGGGGGGGAGGGTATGGAGCTGGTTAGAGCAGCCGAAAGGCAGCTCTCCTCTCTGAGGAGAATCTGGCGCATCCTCGGTGCAGGTCTACCTCCTGGTGGAGGCTGGGAGCAGAACAGCTGAGGGAGCACACAGGCATTAAGCCATAGGGTGGGTGGATGGGGCTGTCACCGGGGCTGCAGTACGCATGCACACCTCCAAGCGCATGTGTCTCTACTCCTGGGGCCCCGGGTTAACAAGACAGAAAAATGGAAGAGAAAAATTCTCCGGCGGCTGGATGAAGCCCGACCTCCCACAGGCACCGCTCTCGGGCTGGGCATAAGGTAAATCGGTAATTCCGGAGTCGAGCAGTGGGCCTGGGGCGGTCGGGCCAATGGGGGCTCCCGGGATAGGGCGACAAACAAAACCTAAGTCTGTCCTCCTCCATGCAAGTTTTCCGCCAGTCTCTCTCCAACCTTCGCCCCTGCCTCTTCAACTCCCTGATTGCCCAATCAAACCATGGTGCACCTGAGTGTAGATAAGACGGAGAACACGAACTGGAATAATGACATCCAGTGCCTCGGTCACTGCCCTATTATAAGCAACTACCAGGGATCCTGGGTCAGTGCTATTAATTGGAATACCCGAAAGGTCCAGAACTGTCATTAGACCTTCAGAGGAAACACCTTGTAAAGGATGATACTGTACCATTTCCTTAGGGGCAGGCCTATTTTGGTGGATCATGAAACTGAACCTCAGGGCGTGTTGGTCAGACCAACCAATAGGATCCACCTCCAGATCAGAGATTTCCATCGGCAGGTGGAACACCAAGTTCATCGAGTACCCCCCCACGTGTGGCGGTGGTAACAACCCGTGTCAGGCCCAATTAATCCATCAGTTGGAGGAGGTCTTGACCAAAAGGCGATAGTTAATCGACAACCCAGGCAATGAAGTCCCCCAGAATCAACCATCGGGGGGCCTCCAAAACCAGGTCAACGATGAAGTCTGCAACCACCTTCAGGAAAACTCTCCTATCACCAGGTGGACGGTAGATGAGAAGGATCCTGAAACCTGCACTCGTACCTATTATGCACTCAAAGGAGCTGGTCATTCCCACTGGTGCCTTCCTGATGTCCAGCTCCTGTCTAAAACAGACTGCGACTCCCCGCCCCTCCGGTCCACTCTTGGGTGGCGTATCACCGAGACCCAGACTGGAACTGCAGAAGCCAAAATCAGGCCTGCTTTTTCATCCAGCCAGGTCTCAGTGATGCAAGCCAAGTCTGCAGAGGCAACAAGATCTGCCACCACTGCAGTCTTATTTTTAATAGACCTGGCATTGCATAACACTGCCCGAGAGGGACGTGAATCAGAGGATGACCCCACCACCTGCCTGTCCAAGATAGAGCCCTTGGGTAATGTGACTCTCTTAATGTCATACCCGAACCAAAAATAACCACACTGGGAAGGGGGGCTCACAGTAAGCTTCAAAAATACCGACACGATAAAATTGGGTACTCACCACCTCTTTTAATGAAAGCATCACTCCGATTTAACAATTTAACAAAAAGTGCACACTATTTTGTGCTATAAAAAAACCTGGACTGCCACTTAATGCATTTTGGACAAAAGGTCCTTTATCAACACATTAGGTAGCAGTCCAGGTGTTTTTTTATGGCAGAGAATAAAGTATGCACTTTTTGTTAAATCGTTTGACTCAGAGTGGTGTTTTCTTTAAAGGAGGTGGTGAGTGTCTGATTTTATCATACAGGGGGCACCATTTTCAAAAGGTATGCATGGCACAAACTGGGTTTGTGCAGCACAAACCTAGAATAATGCCAGCCATTGGGGGGGTGTGGCCATATAGTCAAAGGCCAGATAAGGCGCAGCAGACCCCAGTAACCTGTGGTGCACTGTCGTGTGAGCGCCTTATGAAATGAGAGATCCCTCATGCACAGGTGGCGCAGTGCAATTTACAAAGGTTTCAGAAGTGCTAAACAGCCGCTCGCTGCAACGCAGTTTAACATTTTTGATACCCTGCCCTTAACAGTGTGCAGACGGGTGAGCCCCACACACATCGTCCATGCACCATCCAGGGCAGGGTCCCTAATGGTCCAGCCGTCCCTCCCTGAGCCCCAGTCCCATACAGCATTGTAAAAAAAAAAAAAACTAACTCCTGGTAGTCTAGTGGTCCTCTCTCCCCAAGCCCCAATCTGTGCAATAGTAAAAGAAACATATATCCCAATCTGTATAATAATAGCAAAACCCTGTATCCTTACTAGTCTAGTGGTCCCCTTCCCGAGCCCTGATCTGTATAATAATAAAAAATAACTCATATCCTGGTAGTCTAGTGGTCCCCCCTTCCCGAGCCCCGATCCCATGCAGCACAAAAAAAAAATCCCCACATCCTTGGTAGTCTAGTGCCCCCCCAGTCCCAATTACATTCATAAAAATCATGGTAAACCTGGCAGTGCAGTGGCACCCCCCAACCTCGACTTGCCCCTATCTGTCTGTCTACACCATCCCTGGTGGTCTAGTGGCCCCCCCACCCTGGCAGGTACTGTCGCACCCACCCATCCCAACCTCAAGAGCTGGTGACTGGCACAACCCTCCGCTCACCACCATGGCTGGCCACCAACTGAGATCTCTGGGAGCACGTACTGTACATGTGGGTGGCCACTAGACCAACATGGATGGTCTGGACAGACAGATAGGGGCAGGTCAGGGTTAGGGAAGGGGGACTGCTGCACTACCAGGTTAACTGTGATTTTTTTTCCCATATATAGTTTTTTCTTGCTGCCGCAGACCTGACAGGGGCTATGACCCCTCCCTCAGTGGGGTACATCCTCCGGCCCATGATCATCCTGTTCGTCCATCCCCCGGAACTCCCCTGCAGATTCACCCCTCCATGGCAGGGCCAGGACGAGGAGTGCTGGCGTGCTTTCCCCAGTACATCAAATCTGGTATCAGGGATGGACTTACCAGAGCAATCGGGCCATCACTGGTCCTGTCAAGTCCCAAATTTTCCGCCATTTTTCTCCCACACCCACATCCATGCAATGAGTGGGGAGGCTGTCTCCACCTCCGAAGAGGCAGCCAATTGTCCAGGACGTTAGCTAACCTCTTTATGTGGCTGCGCACCTTTGACAACCCCCAGCCACCGCTAGGTGCCAGTCAACAGCGCACAGCACAAATCCCCCCAACCCGAGGAAGGAAAGTAGTTCTCGGAGCGCTCAATCCTTCCACCCCGACCCCCGAATGACCCAAATTCATTTCCAAATCCAGGTTGCCAGCATGGCACAAGGTAATGTGTCCAGCACCTTAGCCCTCAGCACCACTGGGCAATCAGTTAACCATAATTTTTATGAATGGGATCAGGGCTTTGAGGGGCACACTTGACTACCAGGGATGTGGGGAATTTTTTTTATGCTGTATGGGATCGGGACTTGGGGAGCGGGAACCACTAGGCTACAAGGGAAACATTTATTTTTTTACTATTGCACAGATCGGGGCTCGAAGAGGGGGAGCCACTAGACTACCAGGGATATGGGGTTTGTTATTATTATACAGATTAAGGGCTCAGGGAAGGGGGATGACTAGACTACCAGCAATACTTTTTTATGTTGTTTTGCGTATGCAGCGCAAGCAACATTCTGTGACAGCTTGCTGGAGTAGCAGGTTGTGGAGGTGTGGCCGTATTGTGTCCAATGGCACCACTGCTTTTTTGGGCTAGTCTCTGTGGCACCAATGAACGAGCATGTTGTCTACGACAGCAGTTCAGAAGCGTGCCACCAACTTGAAAGAAATCTACCGCTACAATGACAGGCTCGTCACTGCAGTGGCAGATCTCGCACACCTCCATTACGTGCCCCTGGCAAAACATTTCAATAAACATGGACACGGCTCCTGGCATCCGCCTCTCACAGTCCCTACAAAGCTGATGTCAGGGGTGCCCAATCCCCCTGTCGGCATTCCCCCTCCCCAGTTCATTTGCCGATGGGGAGCCCAATCCCCGTGGGCATAATGTTCCCCCTTTCTGCTGAGGGGGGTGTCCAATCCCCCTCGGAATCATGCCCCCCCAAACACAGACATGCTTTCTTTGCTGATGGGGGGGGGCTAATCCCCATTGGCTTCAGTCTCCTGTCCCCCAAAAACACAGGAGGCATACTGGGAGGCCACCCCAGTGTGCCCAATGTAGTACCTGAAAAAAAGAAAACCTTCCCCCGAAGTGTTTTTTTTTTTCATTTTTACCTGTAAATAAGAAAACGATCCCTTGCTGTCTGTGGTGCCTCTCCCCCAACCTCCACCCACCATCTGCGCACCCCACCTCCCAGCACCCTCCCTCCCACCATTCTTACCTCCAGAGCCAGGCACGACCATCTTCGGTGGAGCAGGAATACGTCTGCACTCTTCAAAGCTGACCGCGAACTGAAGAAAATCATTGTTAGCTGTATAATGGCATCAATAGGGGAGTTTCAACTTAGGTGGATACCTCGGCCATTTTTTCAACTTTTCGCTCCACATTTTCAACATGGGGTTCTTGGGAACCCACCTCATGAACTCAGTCACTGTCATTTCGTTATTCGGTCCCAAAAGGTGATTTCACAGTCACTGCGTGGAATCACCTTTTGGGACCAAGTAACAAAACGACAGTGTCACTGTTCATGAGGTGGGTTCCCAAAAAGCCTGTGTTGCAAATTTGGTGAAAAAATTCCAAAAATCACTGTTATGAGCCTGCATTGCACAGTTTCCACACACATTCGTAACTTTGAGAATTTTTAATAGTTTCACTCCAGATTTTCAACATTGTCATTTCTTCACATCTCCTTTTGAACAGTGTAGTTGTCATTTTTCAAATCCTGTCCAAAATGTGTTTTTGCACATCTGGCACACAATAGTGTGGTCACTAGGGAAAATCAATGTTTGGGAAAGATTAAGAAAATTACAGTGACACTGTTCATGAGCAGAGGTCCCAAAATACCTATGTTGAAAATTTGGTGAAAAAGTTCCACAAAATGACTGTGTTATGAGTGAGCATTGCACAGTTTCCATGCACGCTCGTAACTGCGAGAATTTTTAATATTTTCACTCCAGATTTTTAACATTGCCATTTCTTCACACCTCCTTATGAACGGGACTGCTGTCATTTTCCACAACCTGCCCGAAATGTGTTTTCGCACATCTGGCGCAGAATGGCACGGTTGCTGTGGAAAATCAACATTTGGGACAGATTAACAAAATCACAGTGCCACTGTTCATGAGCGGAGGTCCCAAATGCTATCATTAGCTGGGGTCACAAAAAGCCCATGTTGAAAATGTGGAGTGCAAATACCGACAAACGCCTGGGGCGTTAAGAGTTTCTAACCATAACGTCCCATCCTGTAGAGACTGACATGCGTCAGGGGTGTGACTTTGGATTGTCAGCTGTAATGCTCACACCATAACACCCCTACCCCCACCCTGCAGCCAGTGACAGGCATCAAGGTGTGCCTTGGACTCTTTGGCCCCAGTGTTCACCCCATTCTCCTATACTGCACCCATCTCAACGTATTTTCTTATGGAATGGGATGATATGAGGCCCGATGACCCCAAGGCACAAAATGACACTTGTCGGAGTCTGCAGGGTAGTGTGAGGTGAAACGGCAGACCCAAATGCACATCTCAATGCCTGTCAGTCTCTGCAGGATGGGGTAGGGTTGTCGTCAGTTCCATACTTTACTGCCATTCCTATTATGCATCTCTGTAACTCCTGCACTACCAATGCCAAATGCAAAAGGCCCCTTAGCACCATGCATGCCCAATGAACTCATTTGCATGTTTGGGATGAATATCGCCCATGAGGGCCATGGTGCTCACCAGTGTGTGCCGCGTTTTACCCCTATGGGCAGTCTTCAGACCCACCCTCTGGTATCGCTGCACCAAACATGGTGACTGCTTGCTGTGGGCCATGCTACCAAGGTCTGATATTCAAACAGATAGTGTGGTCAGTTCAGATCACGCTATCTGTTTGAATATGGTGCCAGAGCCAGCTGGCCCTATTTTTTCATGCGGCACACCTGTTTGAGCGTGTAGCTGTCCAGCTCTGAATATGGGGCCCTGGATCTCTTAATATCATGTTGCAGCAGTTGAAATGAACCATTACTAGAAACATTGCATGCCCCCCTCCTCTGACCTGACTTGGATACCCAGACTCAGGACATGAACAAGGTTTGAATAACACCACCACTTCCTCACTAGGTGACCCTGAGGCAAGTCCCATATCCTCTCTGTGCTTAAATTCCTCTCTCCCTGAGCTTTTGCGTTTTCCAGTATCCAAGAAAACATTTGAAAATATAATATTTAGACCCAGCACGGCTCATATTTCATTATTATGCTATGTATATCTCACTCTATTCTTTATCCTGATAATATCTGAATGAAAACAGGCTCTGTGTCCCCCAGATTTGACCTTATCCTCCTGCTTTCCATCATAATTCTTTGTTGGTGACACTACAACCTGTTAATGTGGAATGATGATGATGACGTCACAACAGAGCATTACAAGGGAAAAGAAGGAGGCCGAGATGAAATCTTGGTGATTCAGATTCTATTTGTATTTAAATGTCACAAATAATAAAGGATGAGGGGTTTAAATACAGAATACTAATGAAAAACACAGTAAGCTGTATTGTGTCTAAATATTATATCTGGAAAGGTGTTCCAGGATTTTGGAAAGTCATTTGGACCCTGCTGTACCTTCCTTAGCTTCTATGAGCTTACCTAAAAATGGATGCAATTGTTGATAGGATACAGCGGGTACTATGAAAGGCAGTATACAAAACCAGATTCATTTTCTCTGACAAGTTACTTATCTTAAATTACAGATACGGGCAGCTTCAACTGATATAAGATGGAATGCTGGCTAGCACTCAAATAAATAGGAAAATAGATTTTGGTATAATTGGTCCTCTAAAATGAAGGCTTGGAGTACAGAAAAGATGATTACTTCAGGAAAAGAACCTTTTAAAGCAGCATTCAGTTCACATTAAAAGCAAATTATACTACCTCATTGTAACAACAGAAGAGATCCAGGCTCTCAGGATGCCACAAGTGTTGATCATGCTGCAAAAAAAAGGACTCCAAGCTGGGCGATTTGAATAAGGCCCTGTACACACTAGTAACCGATTATATAACGTTACTAAAATTGTTTTATAAATCGATCCCTAGCACGGTTGACAGAGTGTCCACATTGCATTCCGACAACCATGCTAGGTGAAGCGGGTTCCCAGGCATGACTACGGCACCAAGTCTAAGCATTATGGTTGCTGCAGTGTGCCGCAATGCATGACGGGATACCCGTGAACAGGAACCGAAATTGATCGGGGAAAAAAAGTACATCCCTGGAACTAGTGTTTCAAGGGCTACTATGCAATACCGGTACTGCTTTTGTTTTTTTAATCCTGTTGCTAAAAAAATACTTTTCCCATAGGTCGGGTTGCCTTAAACCGTGTTACAGCACAGTTTGAGCACACACTGCTGTTAACACGTATTAAGGCAACTGTGTTCATCTAAAACTGTTCTAAAGACTACCACTCTAGCAGGGTTTTAACATGGTTTTAGAACATGGTGGTAACACGGTTTTAATCGTGTTATAGTGTGGATGCAAACAGTGTTCTGGGAGCTTAAAACGGTTTAAGGCAGCTAAAACATTTTAAGCCTTCTAGTGTGTATAGGGCCTGAAAGACAGCCGCAGCAAAGCAGAGCATTGTAGCTGTCGAGGGCAGCATGGCCCACTGCCAAAATCCTATCACAGATTTACAGGAACAGCACCCAGCCGATGTGTGAGTACTGCAGCGTCTCTGTGATTAAACTTATGAAACAACTCTTCGCTAATGTTGAGACACTTAAGAATTCAAGCCACACAAGCTAAAATTTGAGCAATTGGTAGCCCCTGGTCAGTGGACTAGGCCAGCTACTGGGGTGGGTAGGAGGACTCTGGATGCTTAACCTGGCCTTATTTCAAAGGCTCATTTTACCAGAGATAATACAGTACTCAGGAGGAGTCTGTCTCATAGGCGTAAAGGCACAGACTTTGTAAATGGGTTCAAGAAGACTCAAGACTCCTTAGAAATGTGACCATGAACGTTTTTTTTATTTTAAACCATAATGAAATTACTGAGCCACCTGCAGGACCGGCTCATATTTCGTGACTGAGAGGGCCACTCAGTGTCCACGATGGTCTAAAAGCTTCTCTACATCAAAAACCATCTCACCAGCTTGGTGGTTATAAATTCTTACGCTTTAGAAACCGGCCTTAAAACTGTGGCTATGCTGCTAATATCCAGACCAGTTTTATATAATGCTATTATGGTCTGAATAATGTTGCACGTAATACTATCTTATACTGTGAGGCAATGGATAATAAATGTCTGCTGAGATTTGAACTTAGGCTTTTCTGTGTGTATGACATCCCACTAAATTCTGTCTAAAGTCAAAGCTCTTCATATGTGCAGAGATCCCCAGGTGGAGAAGGGTAATTATTTTGGGGCGTTAGCCAGCCCTGATCTCCTACACCATACTTATTGTAAATCACTGGCTCACTGTTAGCACCTCTTTGTTTGGAACAGTGTGGGAACTCAGTACCAGAAGTGAAAGTAAAAGCCTGAATTAGTCCACGAGTAAAATAGGAAGGACTGCACTTGTGTAACATGTACCTCCCTAAAGGAAAAAAAAAAAAGATCAAATAAAGAGTAAAAATGCAACATAAAATGAAGACATGTATTCTGTAACTATGTAGCATGTGGATTTATGTATTTTTGCTACCCTGTAAACTGTGCACTACTGTAACCTTTTATTATTTGTCAGACTGTCTACTGTTCAATGCATTGTTGTTTATGTTTAACTCTGTGCCACTGTACTTGGCCCAGGTCATGCATGAAAATGGGCCCTAGGATCAGCGCACCTACCCGGTTACCAAAGTCCTAAATAAATAAATAAATTCCCAGACATCTGATTGGTATGTGCATTCATCACTAAAGTCAGTGGGTTCCCCCAGTGAAATATTTCCGGTTTTAACACTGCGTTTAATGCTGTATAATCCTAATTAAAGCCTGCTTTTGTGCTTATTAGAGGCTATGCTGTGCACTTATACTGTGGTGTAGCATTGTGGTTGCAAGCTATCCTTTAGATTTGTTGCTATCATTCTATTTATGTTCTTCCTTTTGTTTCTCTTCTGAACTCTCCCACATTCTGCCTCCACACCTGCTATCTCTTTGAGGGGGATCGCATCCTACCACAGCTGCATGCAACAGGCAATGCGCCCCATGCTACAATCAAGCATGGAGCTGAGCCTGGTGGCAGTGCCTCCAAGCTCCCTCTCCAATGGGCCTTCACTTTTGCCATCATCTGGAGATACAGTCGGAACAGAGGTTACTCACAGAATAGCTCCCATTCAAACCCCAGGAAATCTTACTGTATTCTGACTTATGCAGTATGGTCTCATCATAGGACTGCCCCAGAGCTGAAATGGTAATAGAACCTACAGTATGCAAATGATGGAATGCTAGGCTCGAGCTCGGTTTTCAAATCACTGTCCCTGGTAAACAGCTTCTAAACCATTAGATTCTTTACTCCGCTTGCCTCAGTAAGATGTCTCCGGAGAGCTCTCCTTCATCGCTTGAAAAACTTTAGTTTTCTTGGTTTTTATATCTAGTAAAGTTTATTTTATTGGTATTCTTTTCACTGTTCTTGGTTTTCTGGTAGTAATTGTTTAGATTTTTTAGTAGAGGGGTAAGTAGTTGACTTGGTTTGCTGGCCAAGGCACCTAGCTTCACCTGAGCTCTTTCCTTCTAAGACTGCTTGAAAGGCAGAGTAGAGAAAAGGGAAAAGGATTAAGACTTATTTTGGCTAAGCAGATTTACTGTGTGGTGTTGTTTTTATTTTTTACTCACAGGGATTGCTACTGTTTGTTGCTAACATTTCATTGTTTTATTTTTCTCTGTAGCAAAGTGTTTCTTACAGCGTATATCTTCTCTGAAATTATTACAGGTGGTGCTTTACAGGTTTTGCAGTTTTATCTAACATTAGGATAAGCTTTCAGGGTTACTGCATTTGTTGTTGACTGATTGTTTCTGCTCTTACCTCCTTGTTCTTTCGTCCGTGGTTTTTCTTTTTCAGCAGGGGAAGGGCCCAGCCACCCACCCCATCCCCAACCACCCCACACTACACTCCTTTTATAGGGTACCACAGTTGTGACATTTCCTGTGGCAGAGCAGGAAGGGGTGGATCAGTGGGGCCTCCACAAGGTGAGCTCATTTACAGGGGCATTAGTAATTTAACTTGTTGTTATAACAAGTTAAACAAAATACAATCAAACCATTACTTGCATTTTTTCCTTTTTTTCCTTCTAAGTACTCTGACTAGGTTATAAACCCAGCAACTTATCTGGAATGGATATCATTAACTGCAGGTACTGTGGAACAATTTTCAGAAGGACAGTCTTACAGGATTTAGGACACTGTCCTACATGCTGGGCCTTTGGAGATCTTAGAGCTCAGCTCCTGGCAGCATGGGCAGAGATTGCATGCCTCAAATTTCATATTCAAGAGGAAATACATTATAAGAACCACCCGCCATTTCCCCAGCATCCAACAGAAAAACCTCGACTGCAGAGGGTAGTTGGTCCAGGAGGTTGGCAGGTGGTTAGGAGGGGCAAATCGAGTGCCCCATCACTCTCTGCTCTCCAACATATTACCTCCAAAAACCATATAAACACTACAAACAGGTATCTGCCTCTATCTCTGAAATCAAACAAAGAAGCAGAAGACACTGCAGAGCAGGACACTGCAGCACAGGAGCTAGCACAACAAAACTCACCCAAATCAGGAACCAAAATAAAAAAGCAAATAGGAAATCCAAAAAACTTCTGATCATAGGAGACTCCATGATTTGGGGAGTTGATACCCATCTCCAGCCAGGGGTAATGGTCAGATGTCTCCCAGGTACATCAGCATGGAGAGACACTGACCGCATTGCTAAAATTGTTCACAAAGCAGGAGAAAACATTGATGTCCTAGTACACATAGAGACTAATGATCTTGCCAGCTGGTCAGTTGTGGAGACCAAGGAACACCTGACCAGGCTGGGTGACAAACTATCATCTATTTCGTCCGGCATCTCCTTCTCTGAGATCCTGCCAGTCTGGGAGGGGGGGCAGATGGACTGAAGGTCAGAGAAGGGAGATAGGGGAGCTAAACATGTGGCTCAAGGGCTGGTGCCAGGAAAAAGGACACAGGTTTGTAGGAACTGGCAACAGTTCTGGAAGCAAAGTTCTTTAAATTTGATGGACTGCATCTGACTGGAGGTCAGTGCATTGGGGCAGAAGTTTGATGTCTTTGTAGAATATTTAAACTAGCAAATGGGGAGAGGTGCAGCACCCATACGTCCGAATGGGAAGAACACCCTCCCCTCAGCTAGTGGTCAAACAGGGATTCAGCATGTTTGCAGTTCATTTGCATCACCAGGTAAGAAAAAAGGTTTGTCTCCCCATATGACGCACAGGGGTAATGCCAAACCTCACCCAACAACTAAGACACCAAAATCTGGCCAATGGAAAATCATGTACACAGATGCTCACAGCCTGGGAAATAAGATCCCAGACCAGCAGGCAATAATGTAAGAGGCTAAACTGGACATAGTAGCAATTAATGAGACATGGTTTACCAGTAACCACACTTGGGAGACTTCAGTACCTGGCTATGTATTGTTCAGAAGAGACCGAGGTGCAAAAAGGGGGGAGGAGTGGCCCTGTATGTCAATGAAAATATCAAAGCTACAGAAATTCAGAATACACATAAGGAGCCAGAAGAACTGTGGGTCACCCTGGAAACAGGAAATGGGACAGCCATAAGAACTTGGGTTGTCTACAGGCCCCAGACCAGGGGGAGGACATAGACACATTACTGTTAGAAGATATACAAAACATGACAGCTAAAGGGAGGTTCTGATAATGGGAGACTTCAACATGCCGGATACAGATTGGTCAATACCAGCAGGAACATCTGCCAGAACTAGACACATAGTGGATTCCCTGCAGGGGGAGGGCCTCAAACAACTGGTACAGCAACCCACGAGAGACAGGGCTATCCTAGATCTAGTACTGACTAACAAGGAAGGGATCATGGATCTCCAGGTAGAAGGTCACCTGGGGGCCAGTGACCATCACATGGTATGGTTCAATTTGCTAATACATCTAAATCATCCCATTCCAAGGCAAAAATATGGGACTTCAGAGGAGCTGACTTTGATATGATGGCCAACAGAGTTAAGCTAGCCCTGGCAAAAACACAGGTGAGGGTATGAGGCAAAGTGGGCAAGCATTAAGGATGCAATACTTGAAGCAACATCCCATTGTGTTAGACAGAAAAGGAAGTGCAAAAGAAGAAGGAAACCACTTTGGTTCTCAAATACAGTAGCAGAAAAGGTCAGAGCCAAAAGGCTGGCCTTCAGGAAATATAAGGGAACACAGCGGGATGAAGACAGGGAGGCATACCAAACTGCCCTAAGGGAAGCAGGGAAGGCAGTAAGGCAGGCAAAGTCCCAAACTGAGGAAAAACTAGCACGAGCAGTACAAGAAGGTGACAAGACTTTCTATAGACACATTAGTGAAAGGAGAAAGTCCAGAGGGGGTATTGCTAAGCTTAATGGAGAAAAGGGAGCATGTGAGGAGGAGGACCCTGTAAAGGCATCTATCCTAAATAGATACTTTTGCTCAGTATTTACTGAAGAAAAGGTAGTGCAGGGCCCACAGCTCAGCATCATGGACACAGGTGGGAGGGAGGTGAGCACTACTCCTTTCACAAAAGAAAGGGTCCTACAAGAGCTTGCTAAGCTCAGGGTGGATAAGGCAATGGGACCTGATGGCATACATCCCAGGGTACTTGAGGAGCGAAAGGTGGAACTAGCAGAGCCATTAGCAGAACTGTTTAGTGAGTCTCTGAGCACAGGAGAGGTCCCAGAAGACTGGAGAAGGGCTCATGTGATCCCGCTCCACAAGAGTGGTAGCAGGGAGGAGGCAGGGAACTACAGACCAGTCAGTCTTACCTCAATAG
Organism: Neoceratodus forsteri; assembly: GCA_016271365.2. NCBI lineage: Eukaryota > Metazoa > Chordata > Ceratodontiformes > Ceratodontidae > Neoceratodus > Neoceratodus forsteri. The sequence continues at coordinate 407,100,916 of CM057452.1, forward strand.
TGGGCAAGATTATGGAGGCACTCCTTAAGGAAAGGATAGTGCAACACCTGGAATCCATAGGGCACAGGATCCAAGACAGCGTGGGTTTACAAAAGGAAGGTCCTGTCAAACTAATCTCATAGATTTCTTTGACTGGATAACCAGAGTGGTGGACCAAGGGGAGCAGTTGATGTCGCCTACCTTGACTTCAGCAAAGCTTTTGACACTGTTCCACATAGAAGATTGATAAATAAGCTGGGTAGGCTGGGGTGGATCAGAAGTTGGTCAACTGGGTGGCAAACTGGTTGACGGGCAGAAAACAGAGAGTGGTGGTAAATGGTATACAGTCAGAAGAGATGCAGGTCACAAGTGGGGTACCTCAGGGATCAGTCCTGGGGCCAGTCCTCTTCAACATCTTCATTAGTGACCTTGCAGATGGACTAGAGGGTAAGGCTTGTCTGTTTGCAGATGACACCAAGATCTGCAACAGAGTAGATTATCCAGATGGGGTGGGCAGAATGAGAAGAGATCTGGATAAACTAGCAAAATGGTCAGAAGAGTGGCAACTGGGATTTAATGCAAAGAAGTGCAAAATCATGCACATAGGGAAGAGAAACCCTTAAGCCACCTATAGGCTGGGAGGGGAGTTGCTAGCAGTCACAAAGGAAGAAAGAGACTTGGGCATCATCATCACTGATGACCTGAAATCATCCAAGCAGACTTCTAAAGCAGTAGGTAAGGCTAGGGGGGTGTTAGGGTGTATTAGTAGGGGTATCACAAGTCGTAAGAGGGAGGTAACAATCCCTCTTCACAAGACACTGGTTAGGCCCCGCCTGGAGTACTGCATGCATTGGAGGCCACACCTTCACAAGGACATTAACAAATTGAGGCAGTCCAGAGAGGGCAACAAAATGGTGCAGGGACTGCATCAGAAGACATATGAGGACAGATTAACAGAGCTCAATATGTATACCCTTGAGCAAAGGAGAGAGAGGTGATATGATCGAGGCATTCAAACACCTTAAGGGCATTAACAAGGTGAAAAGAGTCTAACATGTTTAAATAAGAAAAAATAGCAGGACAAGAGGACACAGCATGAGATTAGGAGGGGGCCGATTAAGGGGAATGTGAGGAAATTCTTTTCACAGAAAGGGTAGTGGATGCATGGAATGGCTTACCACAAGAAGTGGTGGCTATGAATACAGTGCAGGGCTTCAAACAGGCATGGGACAGGCATAAGGGAGCAATACAAATGACTATGAATAGATAGGCCACTGACAGAGCAAAGGCTGATGGCACATTTATAAGGTAGAAAAAGAAATGGGCAGACTGGATGGGCCTTGCGGTCCTTATCTGCCGTCAACTTCTATGTTTCTAAGTTTCTATGTTTCTTCTCAGTTCTTTAACCGGGAAGAAATCGACAGTCTCCCTATTTCTGTGTCACTTGTAAATTTTAATTCAATCTTTATTTCCGACTTGGTATAGTCGGTTAGCTTTAGTGTTTTTTAATCGAGGTAATTCCTGGTTTGTGGGTCTAATTTCAACTGGACTAACTCCTGGACTTGTTTACTTTTGAAATTCCAGGGTAATTTCTGGTTTTTCTGATTGGTTTTTACAACCGCTAAAAAAAAAGTGTGTGGTATCTAGGTTATGCCACAGAAAACAAAAAAGAACAGGACCCACAGGTTTCCAGCACTGTACCAAGTGCAGGGAACTGTTTGCTAAAGCAGACCCATACCTTATCTGTTTGTTCTGTCTGGGATCTGACCATCTGCAGACAGACTGTGAAATCTGTGCCAATTTCCCTCAGTCTACCATAGAGAGAAGACTGAAATGACTTAAAGAGAAAATGGCTGAAAAAGCTGCTAATCCAGCCGTAGCGCAACCGGATGAACTGGAGGGGCTGCCTCTGACAGGGGCGATAGCTCTGTTAAAAAATGAACCACGGATAAGGCTGCTGAACCGGCCATTGTGGCTAAAAAGAAGAAAAAAGAAAAGCACCAGGAACCGCAACCAAAACCAACCGCGGTTCCTTCGGCTGAAGAGATCACGAATGCAATTAGAATTATTCAATCCCTTCAGTCCCCGGTTCCAGTTGGTAAGCAAGGGGTTTCTTAAACTCCTGGTTCACAGGCGATCCCTGGTTTAATAGACCACAGTGGGGAGCCTTTTGAGGACACTGAATTTGGTGGAGAGCCCAATGAGGATGAGGACTATGCGGAACCCATAGACCCAGATATTTCTCCTGATCCTCATAGGCCAGATTCCCACTGATGAGGGAACATAGGATCTCACTTCCTATTTTGCTTTTATGAAGCAAGTGGCTCAGTCTCTTGACCGCCCATCTCAAGAATCTACAGAGGATGAGGAGGAAGAGAACTACAAAGAAATGATGGATGTCCCACCATCAAGAAGATTGCTCCTTCCCTTCATAAATCTTTGAGAAAGCAGACCATGAAGGTCCTGCAGTCTCCCACTTCTGTCCCACCTACAGATAGAAAGGTGGACAGGAAGTACTGGGTTGCAAAGACTGGGGCTGATTTTCTTTTTGGACACCCCAGCTATGAAGGTGTGGTACAGGCTGCAGCTTCTGACAAAGCTGGCATCCCTCTAGCCTCCCATCCTCCAGAGGCAGATTCTAGGAGGGTGGACTCCATTGCCAAGAAAGTTTACTTGGGATCTTCCCTGGCTAGTAGGCAGGCATCTTATATGGCCTATATAGCCAGGTGCCAGAAAAATATTTGGTCCATGGTGTAGAGACTGCCAAGGCAGTCCCTCCTACAATGGATGCTGACCTGGAGGAAGCTGCAAAAAGGGGCACTGAAGCTTCTAAAACACAGTTCAGGATGGCAGTGGATGCCAATGACACTGCCTCCAGACAGATGGCATCTGCTGTGTCACTAAGGAGGTTCACTTGGCTCAGAACCACCAACCTCACACAGAACACAGCAATGGACTTCCGTTTTGACCCTGTACCTCTGTTTGGTGAACAAACAGAGGCATACCTGAAAAAAATGGACAATTTCAAGGCTGCTTACAAAAGTGCAGCAGCTAAAGTTAGAGCTGCAATCCCCCCAGAAGCACCAAACAAGGGGTGGTAGGGGTAGAACTCCTTACAGGCCTTTTTTCCAGCCTCAGGTTTTTCCTCAGTACCAGCCTAGGGGATACTTCGGAGGCAGCGGCAGGAGGGGCAGTGGCCACACTAGCCCCAGTGTCCAGCCAGTAGCACAGTCCAAGCAGACACCCTGAGAGGACTGTCCAGGTCGCCTCCCCAATTCCAGTAGAGGGCAGGCTGGCCCACTATTTCCAGGAGTGGGAAAATATCACCACGGACAAGTGGGTCCTGGAAGTAGTGGGCCAGGGGACTTGTCCTCAGTTTCAAGGTAATGCCAATGCTGAGGTCAAGGGCTTCCAAACCATCTCCACCATCGGAAATAGCCTTACTGGAATCACAGGTTTCAAACCACCTACTGCTTATGGCAGTAGAACCAGTTCCTCCCAACCAGTTGGGAAAGGGACTGTATTCAAGATACTTCTTCATAGTAAAGAAAACAGGGGAGTGGTGACCCATTCTGGATCTCAGATATTTAAACAAGCATCTGGCAAAACCAAATTTCAAGATGGTCACTCTGGCTACCATACTACCTTCTCTAAGACAGGGTGACTGACTGACTGGCATACTGGGATCTGAAGGATGCCTACTTTCATGTCCCAATCAGAAGGTCACACAGAAAATACCTCAGGTTCAGGTTACCCTCCGGACACTACCAGTTCAGGGCAATGCCTTTTGGCCTTACATCTGCTCCAAGGGTGTTCACAAAATGCCTGGCCGTGGTAGTGGCACACCTAAGGTGACAAGGGGTGTCAGTATTCCCTTCCTGGCCCATAGTGGGCCAGTCATACCAGCAAGTAAAAGAGGCTTTGTCAATAACACAAAACACTCTCTCCTCCATGGGGTTCTTGGTGAACCACAAAAAGTCAGTTCTAGAACCAGTTCAACTGCTCAGATTCATATGGGCAGAACTGGATACAAAAAAAGGGATGGCTTACCTGCCCCAAGACAGGGTGCCCTCAGCAGGATAAATCAGAACCACCATGAGTGGTCACTGAACAAACAGGTCTTGCAGACCATTTTCAGGTGATGGGGCACCCCAGAGAGGGATCTGTTCGCAACCCCAGACAATCACCAGCTCCCAGAATATTGCTGCAGGCCTCCATCAAGGGCACAATTCCTCTGGATGCACTTCTGATGGACTGGAAAGGGAGGATTCTGCATGCTTTTCCTCCTTTCCCTCTGTTGCCGAAAGTACTAAACAAACTCAGGCTTCAACCAGCCTCAGTGATCCTCATTACCCGAGATTGGGCCAGACAGCCTTGGTACTCCATGCTCCTATCATTAGGGTTAGATGAAAAAATTACTCACCTTAGTAATCTTGTTTCTTCTAAGGGAATATTACTGTATTCTGAACTCCCTCCCTTCCTCCCTTGCAAAAACCTATGGTCACTGCACTACAGCTGTGTTATAGTTGTTGCAAACCTGAGGGTTTCTGAAGTTCTTGTTTTTAGGCATCTGTGACTTGAGTCTTAGTGATGACACTTTGGAAGTTTTTCTCCTAAAGAAGGGATAATTCAGGCTGGCCCGGTGGTGCTGAGGGTTGAGGCGCTGGACGCCACACCTTGTGCTATGCCAGCGACCCAGGTTCGGAAGTGAACTCGGGTGCCCGGGGGTCGGCAGGGAAGGGTTGAGGACTGAGTGCCCTTGTGGTACTCTCCTCCCTGGGGAAGTAGGGGTGGGACAGCCCGGCATGCCAGCAGCCCCTGTTGGAGACCGGTGTGCACTACAGCAAGCTGGGCAGCATGTAATTAGCATGGCCGATGCAAGGCAGGGTGGCCGTGCACCAGAGCTTCGGGATGTACACCATGCATGGGGAGGGAGAGAGAGTGCAGAACAGGGAAAATTCTGGCTCGTGGGACAGGCGATGGCACCTGTCCCCCATGCTCTCTGCCAGGTTCTCCCCAACTGCCCTTCCAGGTCCTCCACCCGGGCCCTCACCTGCAACCAGAGTCTGACTTAGAAGAGCACCCATGAGGAGGGGTGACCCACCCCAGGCGGGTTAAACCAGGGATGCTGGCTGCAGGGGGGGAGAGGAGGCACAGATTGGGGGGGCCTCAGGCGGGCAGGAAACGGACAGGATGCCAGATAGAAGGTTCCACGGGCAGTGACCGGAGGAAAACAAAGTTAGAAAAAGAAAAAAAAAGAAGGGATAATTCCCTTATTTTTTCCATTTACCCTTGTCTGGGAGGGTTGTTATTACTATTATGATTATTATTATTACTATTAGCTTTACAGTAGTAGGAAACTGCTTGGTGCATGCTTCATTAAGAATCTGATGGTTTAAAAGCTGTTCACCAGGGACAGCGATTTGAAAACCGAGCTCGAGCCAACCATTTCATCATTTGCATAGGTTCTATTCACCATTTTGGCTCCGGGGCAGTCCTATGGTGAGACCATACTGCACAAGTCAGAATACAGTAAGATTCCCTTAGAAGAAACAATATTACTAAGTGTAGTAATTTTTTTCTTCCCTCTGGCCATAAAAGGGGCAGCTGTTCAGTAAGGAGTGCAGAACTGCCATCCCAGAGGGATGAGTGCATCCCTAGGATTGCCCCTCCACTTCCTGCTGCAGTTGACTGGTAACCGCGGGTCAAGGACACAAAACCATGGTCCTCCGAGTAGAAAGAGAGCAGCTATTCTTTAAATGTTAATCTCCACATTACTCATAGTGGCACAAACACATCTATATTGTATACACATGATAACAAAAATAATCTGTTTCTCCAGAGTGGCTTATTGTAACCCCCCCCCCCCAATCACATCCTGCAAGTTGCAGAAGCCATTTCTGTAATGAGATACATAGGAGGTGAGAACATTATATTCTAAATACTCTGATGTGGAGAATTATCTTTTATCTATGTTATATCTTGCAAGTTGTTTGTTTTCATTTGGTTATAAGGTTAGACAACATGTTGCGATGTACTGTGTAAGGCAGCGTGTTGGCCCAGGAGCAGTGCCTTGCCCTACCATACTGGCAATCAAGGTTCGAGTGTGAACTTTCATGTGCTGAAGGCCTTCAACCACCCTGAGCATCACAGCACACCACACAACATGGCATGTGCTGAATGCCTTCAACCACCCTGAGTATCACAGCACACCACACAACATGGCATGTGCTGAATGCCTTCAACCACCATGAGCATCACAGCACACCACACAACATGGCATGTGCTGAAGGCCTTCAACCACCCTGAGTATCACAGCACACCTCACAACATGGTATGTGCTGAATGCCTTCAACCACCCTGAGCACCACAGCACACCACACACCACACGGTGGCGGGCGGCCACCGCTTAGCCGAAAAGGGAACCAGGAGGCCGGGGGAGAAAGCCAGAAAGCCGGCCTGCCCTCGAGGACACACTCACCAGAGGGGCTCCGAGCCGCCAGCGGGCTGGCGGCCACCGCTTAGCCGAAAAGGGAACCAGGAGGCCGGGGGAGAAAGCCAGAAAGCCGGCCTGCCCTCGAGGACACACTCACCAGAGGGGCTCCGAGCCGCCAGTGGGCGGGCGGCCACCGCTTAGCCGAAAAGGGAACCAGGAGGCCGGGGGAGAAAGCCAGAAAGCCGGCCTGCCCTCGAGGACACACTCACCAGAGGGGCTCCGAGCCGCCAGCGGGCGGGCGGCCACCGCTAGCCGAAGGGAACCAGGAGGCCGGGGGAGAAAGCCAGAAAGCCGGCCTGCCCTCGAGGACACACTCACCAGAGGGGCTCCGAGCCGCCAGCGGGCGGGCGGCCACCGCTTAGCCGAAAAGGGAACCAGGAGGCCGGGGGAGAAAGCCAGAAAGCCGGCCTGCCCTCGAGGACACACTCACCAGAGGGGCTCTGAGCCGCCAGCGGGCGGCCACCGCTTAGCCAAAAAGGGAACCAGGAGGCCGGGGGAGAAAGCCAGAAAGCCGGCCTGCCCTCGAGGACACACTCACCAGAGGGGCTCCGAGCCGCCAGCGGGCGGGCCGCCACCGCTTAGCCGAAAAGGGAACCAGGAGGCCGGGGGAGAAAGCCAGAAAGGTACGGGAAAGCCGCTCAGCCAATCGGAAGGTGACCGCCGACCTTGCCAGCCTCTGATTGGTGCGCCTTCTCCCATTGACTTTGCTGTATCTTTGTACCACCAAAACTGCTCGAGTTTACTTGCCTTTATGTGAAAAGTTTTAAATTTCTCTAAAAGGGCTGTTTTGCTGTTTTGCTGTGTACTTCTGTATAATGCCTGTTACCTGACTAGTTAGTAATTACAGTCTTTTGGGTTAATTTTGTGCTGGGCTAGGCATGGGCGCCTAACCCCCCACCCTCCAGTTTTTGTTGTGCTAATAGCAAAATTTAGCACCTCTAGCAAACCACTGCCTGCAAGTGCTTCTTCTGACTGCCCTCTCCTCTGTCCCTCCCTTCTAGCTGGCCTGCCCTCGAGGACACACTCACCAGAGGGCTCCGAGGCACCCAGCGGGCGGGCGTGCCACCGCTTAGCCAAAGGGAACCAGGAGGCCGGGGAGAAAGCCAGAAAGGTACGGAAAGCAGCAAAATTTTTGTCCACCCCCACCCCCTCAGGGTGTTCTTTTATACACACTTCCGCCAAATCTCATCCCCGCCCATAGCTATTCTCCCAGCCAATTCTGAGCTCATTCTTCACATCATCTTACTTTCTTTAACCCTCCTTCCTCCACCATGCTACTGCACCTACTTCTGCTGCTTTGCTTCTCACCTTCCTTAGATCCAGATGAGATAACTGTTGGAACCCATACCAAGGTGCTTAGGGTGACCACTCAACACTGCCCCTCTACTGTCCCCAGTGGATACCCTAAACTATACATACTTATACTACCATTTCTGCACAATAATCCTGGGGAATCCCAAAAAGGCTCACAACCAGTTTGGAACTCCTCTATCCCCTGCTACCATACTGGCACCTAATTACCCCTCGCCTGTCCATTAAGCTGGCAATCTATGATAATCTCGATAACCACGCAGCAGGATCATCAGCCACTATATATTGGATCCCAAGAAAGAAGAAAAAACTCCTGACTGCTCACTACTCCTATCACTTGGTGCTCTCATCAAGTTAATCTTCTTTCTGCTGGTCTGTGTTGGCACTGTGGAAATCAACCCTGGACCCACTGAAAGCTCGATCTCTCCAACTGACCTAACCTCCATAAATGGGTTGAGTTTTCTTCACTTCAATGCCTGCAGCCTCCTAAAAAAGTTCTCATCAATACAGGCCTGGGTTGCACACACCCTACCGGACTGTCTGGTTATATCTGAAACTTGGCTCAAACCTGCAACAAAAGACAGTGAAATAAACCTTCCCAACTATCAGCTCTTCAGATCTGACCGTCTATCCAGGGGCGGTGGGGTTGCCATCTATGTCAAGCAAATATCTCTGCATCCTGCCTCAATTCCACATCTCAACCAAAGAATTCGAATGCTTGTCTATTAAAATAACCCTTCCGACACATCTTCCTTTCAACTGGTTGGTTGCTATAGGCCCCCTCTGCAGGCCTCAAACTCCTATCCCATTTAGGATCATACTTAATCTGGGCCCTGAAGACACCATCATCTTAGGAGACATGAACTTAAATTGGCTGACTAATGCATCTGCACCCTGGTAACCTTCTGTGACACCTATGGTTTCTCTCAATTAATTAAAGAACCAACAAGGATCAACCCAAAGAATACTCTCAACAGCACCTCCTGGATATTATATTGGTAAATAAACCTCATCACTATCCCTATGCAGGAGTACTTCTCAGTGACATAAGTGACCACTGCCCCATAGCTGCCATTAGATCAACAATCAAGCCACCCAATCCTGCAAAATTCCTCCCACGGAAGGTCAAAAAGAACTTTAACATTACAGGATATCTCCATGATCTGTGCCCACCACACGTTGGCAAAATTCTATCTCACAGCCTCAATAGAGTCAGCTCTTCAAATCCTAAATGATATAATCATAAGTGCCCTCAATTCACATGCACCCCTCACCAGTGTCAGAACCAAACTCAAATCCTGTCGCTGGTTCTCTGCCGACCTTAAATCCGCACTGCTTGCCAGAGACAAACTCTGGAAAAGGGCAAGAAAGACAAAGGACCCAAATGACTGGCTCCAATTCAGAAAAGCCAGAAACTCCTGCACAAAACAAGTAAGAAAAGCCAAGGCAACCTTCTACACAGCTGAACTAGATGCCTCCTATAACAACCCTTCCAGGTTCTGGGTACCATAAAGGGCATCCTAGGTCAAACCTCTACCCTGTCTTACCATCCAAAATTAAATTAAATAATATTGAAATCACCGACAAGCAAAATATCTTGAATGCCTTCAATGACCATTTCACTACAGCTGCCTGGCTTTACTCCTCTCCTGCAAACCTATTAAGATCATCTCTAAACCTACAATCTACTGAGAATCAAAGGTTGCTTCCACATTCTCATTCAAACCAATATTGTTTAAAGAAGTAGAAGACCTCCTACTCCAACTAGATACCACCAAAAGCACAGGTGCAGACTCCCTGGATCCCTACTTTCTAAAAGTAGCACTGTATGCCTTAACCGCCCCCCTCACCCATCTCTTCAATCTATCACTTGTCACTGGTACTATCCCTCAATTGGAAAACAGCTCAAGTGTTTCCACTACTTAAGGCAGGTGATCCCATGGGACCTCAATAATTATAGGCCCATCTCAATCTTACCAATACTATCCAAGATGCTTGAGAAGCTGGTAAACTCTCAGTTAACTGCCTACCTTGATACCAACAATCTCCTAAATCCAGCTCAATCTGGGTTTAGATCAATGACATAACACCATCTCTGCTCTAGCAAAAGTCACAAATGACTGGCAGACTGCCCTAGATAAAAAGAATAATACCTGTGCTGTGTTTCTGGATCTAAGCAAAGCCTTTGACACTGTGGATCATGATCTTCTAATCACCTCACTAAACTCCATAGGCCTTGACTCACTCTCTATTAAATGGTTCAGATGCTATCTCTCTGGAAGGCTACAACTGGTAAAGAATGATGGTGATCTATCTACCCCTAAGCCACTCCTAAGAGGTGTACCATAAGGCTCCATCCTGGGTCCATCCTTTTGCCATTTACATCAACAATATTGACTCCAATCTCTCTCTTTCTAATATCCACCTTTTGCAGATGACACTGTACTTTTATGAGCGATCCTCACCATCAAAAGCCTGTGAGCTCCTACAGTCTCAATTCTCCCTCCTCCAGCATAACCTATTAAAAAAGAAATTATTACTAAATGCTAAGAAAACCAAAGCTATGTTCTTTGCCCACAAGAACTGTTCTTCCACTATCCCATCATTCACCCTCCCACAACTCTCTACCATCCTTGGTGAAAATCTGGAATATGTTGACAAATTCAAATACTTAGGAGTATGGATAGACAATAAACTAGACTATACTACCCACGTTGAAGAAGCTCCTGAAAAAGCTAAGACAAAGACTTGGTCTATTCTATAGAATCAAACACTACCTGACCAAAGATTCCAAACAAAGATTAATCCTTGCATCATTCATGTCCCTCATTGATTATGCTGACTTCCTCACGGTCATTGCTCCTCTCCCATCTAAACAAACTAGACACCCTGTATCATAGAGCTATTAGATTCATTACTGACCTTCCTCTAGCACCCATCATTGCTCTCTCTACAATGCAGTCAGCTGGACATCCTGCAACATAGAAGAAGAAAAATGCTGCTATCTGGATCTACAAAGCTCTGACAAACAAACTCCCTTCCTACATCTCAGATTGCTTCAACCAGATCACATCCAGGCCTACACCTTGAGGATCAACAAACTGATCCTACTGAAGATTCCTATCACCTGCACCTGGTATGGAAGAGCTGCATTCAGTTATTCCTGGCACTTATCTGGAATTCTATCCAAAAGACATTGAAAATGGAAACACTGATCCCCCTTACATCCTTCAAAAAGCTGTACACCAGCCTAATCCCAGATTCATGCAATTGCTTCCACAAGGCCTAGTCCTCCCACACCCCACCCCACACCCTCTCTCTCCCCCACCCCTTCTAAATCTCATTCCTATTCTTCTATCGTTGCTCTGGTCCTTTCCACATCAAACCACAAACATATTTGCCCACCCATGTACCATTATCCAAGCCTTATCCCACCAGACTGTTTGTTTCTGACCTTTAATAGGTTTTGGTTTACTGTCCTTTGCCTTGTATATATGTAAATAATTGTATATCTATCTCCTCATAAATGTTTGTATTTGTGCTATTTCAATATCATGTTTTTTGTATACACTCTGTAACCTTTTTTGTTATGACCACTCAGGTCCATCTTGTAAATGAGCTATGCTCAATGATGTTCGCCTGAATAAATAAAGATTTTGATTGATTGATTGATTGATTGACACAACATGGCATGTGCTGAATGCCTTCAACCACCCTGAGTATCACAGCACACCACACAACATGGCATGTGCTGAATGCCTTCAACCACCCTGAGCACCACGGCACACCACACAGCATTGCATGTGCTGAATGCCTTCAACCACCCTGAGCATCACAGCACACCACACAACATGGCATGTGCTGAATGCCTTCAACCACCCTGAGCATCACAGCACACCTCACAACATGGCATGTGCTGAAGGCCTTCAACCACCCTGAGCATCACAGCACACCTCACAACATGGCATGTGCTGAATGCCTTCAACCACCCTGAGCACCACAGCACACCTCACAGCATGGCATGTGCTGAATGCCTTCAACCACCCTGAGCATCACAGCACACCGCACAGCATGGCATGTGCTGAATGCCTTCAACCACCCTGAGCATCACAGCACACCGCACAGCATGGCATGTGCTGAATGCCTTCAACCACCCTGAGCATCACAGCACGCCGCACAACATGGCATGTGCTGAATGCCTTCAACCACCCTGAGCATCACAGCACGCCTCACAGCATGGCATGTGCTGAATGCCTTCAACCACCCTGAGCATCACAGCACGCCACACAGCATGGCATGTGCTGAATGCCTTATACCACCCTGAGCATCACAGCACACCACACAGCATGGCATGTGCTGAATGCCTTCAACCACCCTGAGCATCACAGCACACCACACAACATGGCATGTGCTGAATGCCTTCAACCACCCTGAGCATCACAGCACACCACACAACATGGCATGTGCTGAATGCCTTCAACCACCCTGAGCATCACAGCACACCACACAACATGGCATGTGAAATATAAGCACTCAACCACTAGAACCACAGCACACTACATAACACTGCATGTGTTCTATGTCATCAACCACCAATATTACAGCACACCGTACAACACGGCATGTACAATATATGCATAAAAAGCTCTAATGAGGATAATATCAGGGGTCCAGTTAGCTTTTTTCCAGAGAACGCAAATATTTACATGGCTCCAAATTAAGAAGTAATTTCAGAATATTGCTAGAAAGATAAACTTTTGTTCAAAAAAATCAACCATTTACTGACTTGGATGCATCAAAAATTGGAGCCACTTAATTTTCTTTTTTCCAAATTTTGAAGTTGTAAACATCCTTCCCTCATCATTTGGACAGTTTTTACCACATTTTTGTAAGTCAGCACCCTGCATCCTGTAGATGTTTTCAAACCTATTGCTCCCTAGATTTCCCTTTACTTATGCACTGGTTGCTAAGTTACCTTAGTTTACAGTGTTTAAAAGTTTTTTTCAGCTAACTACATATTTTCAAGAAGCGATCAACTTTTAACGAAATTGAAAGTTTATATTGGCTGAGGGGAAAAATGTGTCACAGACGGAACAGCAGCACATGACCATTCATTCATTCTTTTGTAACCTTTTGTTATTTGGCCAAACAAATCCTAACTTCCCCAGATCAACAAACACAGAAGTATTGTGCAATTCCAACCAACATGAAACAAGTGTGCATATTTAGAGGAAACTCCAAAAATAGGTCTGCTGTTCCAGTTGTAACCATTAAGCATGCATTCACTTTGACTGACCTAAAGGTGCTTAATTTCACAGGTCATCATATGCACTTTTGTCTTACCAGTGGTGAACTGGTCCACCTCAAACATGAGAAAGACCACATAATATTTAGTGCAAACTCTGCAGAGCAGGCTCCCTCTTTCATTTATATACATTATTCCATTTTCTAATCACTCATCTTCATCTGATTTTTCCCATTCCCACTCCACCCAGCATTCTCTGTCCATCTTGCCATCATGATGCCTCATCTCAGCAGGAGGAGAATGTCCGATTGGAGCCATTTCATTGAGTTGTCCAGAAAGCCCCAACAGCTTGCCGTCAGCCAGCCACACCCTGATCCAGGAGAAATAAGTACCCAGCACAAGTCAGAGAGGCAGGCCTGTACATGACATTAGATGGGCAGAACATGGGTCACCTCCACTGCCCATTCCAGCAACTTATTCAATTGGGGTATTTAGAAGGGAAGACAATGACCAATGTCATGTCATGTCATACTGTATTTATATCAGGCGTTTTTCCAAAGCTCAGGGTGTTTTTACAGATTGTAATCTAAAATTAATCATACAATAAGTTATAATAATAATATAATTGTTAAAACCCTTAAAAATTAAATTACAGCTTCAAAGTGCAGCAACAAAGCAGCACAATCAGATTTCCAACAGTCCATCAAATGCCTGTGCAAATAAATAGGCTTTAAGGGAACCTTTAAATCCCTCTACGGTCAGGCTATCTTGTATCCAATGAGGTAAAGAATTCCACAGGGTAGGAGGCATAAAGGCAAAGGATCTTCTACCAGATGTTTTCAGACATACCCTGGGAATCTCTAGCAATCCCTTGTTGGAGGATCGAAGTGAATGGGAGGGGCAGTAAGGAAACAGCAGATCTTGCAAGTAATGAGGTCCTTGATCATGTAGGGCTTTATAGGTCAGCAATATGACCTTGAAGGTGATCTGCTATTGTATCAGCAGCCAGTGCTGTTCACGCAGCACAGGTCTTATGTGACTGGACCTGAAGTTCCAGTTAACAACCTTACAGTTGCGTTCTGCACCAGCTGCAAATGGTGGATATCCACCCCCGGTAGCCCTAGGTAGAGGGCGTTGCAATAGTGAAGACACGTGGTGACAAAGGCGTGGACCAGAGTAAGTAGATCTTTGGATGGAACCAGGTGCTTTACCTTAGCTATGTTCCTTAGATGATAAAAGGAAGACTTGACTACAGCCGACACCTGAGCCTTCAGGATCAGGTCTTTGTCAAATATCACCGTAGGTTCCGCACCTGGCCTAAGCATTAAGCAGGGCCCCTTCAAGATATAAACTCGAGTAGGTAGATCTACAGATGGAACCAGGTGCTTTACCTTAACGATGTTCCTCAGATGATAAAAGGAAGACTTGACTATAGCCGACACCTGAGCCTTCAGGGTCAGGCCTTTGTCAAATATCACCCCTAGGTTCTGCACCTGGCCCGAGGCATTAAGCAGGGCCCCTCCAAGATATAAACCCGAGGCCCCCCCCCCCAGTGTCCCAACCATCCTCTGATCAGGGTCCACAACCAGTACCTCTGTTTTTCCTGGATTCAGCCACAGCCAGGTCGCACTCATTCAGTTCTGTATCTCCTGGAGGCAGTTATTAAACACAGAGACAGTGTCAAACTCCTGGTCAGGTACAAAAGACATGTAGAGCTGAGAATCATCTGCACAGCAATGAAAACTCAACCCGTACCGTCTTATAATGTCTCCCAATGGCAGCATGTACACTGCAAACAACATGGGGGACAGCACTGAGCCCTGAAGAACCCTGCAAGGCAGATCCCGTGGGGCCGAGAAATAAACCCCAGACATAACCCTCTAAGACCTGCCCTCGAGGAATGATCGAAACCAACTGAGGACTGCCCCCCCCCGCCCACAGAAAAACCTCAAGCACTCAAGCAGCACCCCATTGTCCACAGTGTCAAACGCTGTTAAGAGATCTAAGAGAATCAAGATGGAATGCGCTGTCCAATCTGTAGGCATCAGGAGATCATTTAGTACCTGCACCAGGGCAGTCTCGGTGCTAAGCCTTTTCCTGAAGCCTGAGTGGAGAGGGTCATAGATATTGTGGATGGTCAAATGATCCTCCAGCTGCACTGCAACCACCTTCTCGATACCTTTGCCCACAAAAGGCAAGTTAGAGACCAGTCTGTAGTTAGTTGGGCAGTCAGGGTCAAGGGAGGGCTTTTTCAGGAGGGGTCATACTGCCGCCTCCTTTAAAGGGTCTGGAAAGACCCCTCTCTCCAATGAAACCCTCACCATCCCAGCCAAGATTGGGCCAATAATCTCAACACACCCTACAAGAAGGTGAGTTGGGCCTGGATCCAAACTACAGCAGGTAGGCCGCAGAGTCTGGATGATCCTCACTATATCCATGACTGCAAGCTGGCTAAAGGTAGACCAGGTCACTTGGGTACTTGTACCACCCAGTTGATCTAAGCAAGGCCTAATGGAGAGGCACTGGTTGATCTCTGTCCTGACTTGAGGACACCTTATCGCAATGAACTACACAAACTCCTCACACTTTTCTTATGATAATGCTCGACCGGATCACAGACAGACTGGATTGCGCAGTCTGTCCAAGGTCTGGAAGAGCTGAGCTGGCCTGTTCTTTGCTGCAGCAGTTTCCCTGGACAGGAACTGTGCATTCTTATGGGAAATTGCTGATTGAGAGATCTTATAGTGATGAGAAAATCTAAGTCGGGCCAGCCCATGGCACAGAGGGCTGAGATGCTGGATGCCTTACCTCGCACCAGCTCATTCCCGAACTCGGGCCATCGGAGGCTGGCGGGGGGAAGGGTATGGAGCCGGCTAGAGCAGCCGAAAGGCAACTCTCCTCTACAGGGAGAATCTGGCGCATCCCTCGGTGCAGGTCTACCTCCTGGTGGAGGCTGGGAGCAGAGCAGCCGAGGGAGCACACAGACATTAGGCCATAGGGTGGGTGGATGGGGCTGTCACCGGGGCTGCAGTACGCATGCACGTCTCCACACGCATGCATCTCTACTCCTGGGACCCTGGGTTAACAAGGGAGAAAAATGGAGGAGAAAAATTCTCTGGTGGCTGGATGAAGCCCGACCTCCCGCAGGCACCGCTCTTGGGCTGGGCATAAGGTAAGTTCCGGTAATTCCAGGAGTCGGAGCTGGGGGGCTGGGGGGGCTGGTCGGGCCAATGGGGGCTCCCGGGGATAGGCGCACAAATAAAAACCTAAGTCTGTCCTCCTCCATGCGAGTTTTCTGCCAGTCTCTCTCCAACCTTCACCCCTGCCTCTTCAACTCCCTGATTGCCCCATCAAACCATGGGGCACCCGGGTGTAGAGTAAGAGGGTGAACATGAACTGGAATAATGACATCCAGTGCCTCGGTCACTGCCCTATTATAAGCAAGTACCAGGGATCCTGGGTCAGTGCTATCAATTGGAATACCCAAAAGGTCCAGAACTGTCATTAGGCCTTCAGAGGAAAAACCTTGTAAAGGATGATACTGTACCATTTCCTTAGGGGCAGGCCTATTTTGGGGGATCATGAAACTGAATCTCAGGGCATGATGGTCAGACCAACCAATAGGATCCACCTCCAGATCGGAGATTTCCATCGGCAGGTGGAACACCAAGTTCATCGAGTACCCCCCCATGTGTGGCGGTGTGTCAGGGCCAATTAATCCATCAGTTGGAGGAGGTCTTGACCAAAAGGCGATAGTTCATCGACAACCCAGGCAATGAACTCCCCCCAGAATCAACCATCTGGGGGCCTCCAAAACTAGGTCAGCGATGAAGTCTGCAACCACCTTCAGAAAAACCCTCCTATCACCTGGTGGACAGTAGATGAGAAGGATCCTGAAACCTGCACTCGCACCTATTATGCACTCAAAGGAGCTGGTCATTTCCACTGGCACCTTCCTGATGTCCAGCTCCTGTCTAAAACAGACTGCGACTCCCCCGCCCCTCCGGTCCACTCTTGGGTGGTGTATCACCAAGACCTATACTGGAACTGCAGAAGCCAAAATCAGGCCTGCTTTTCCATCCAGCCAGGTCTCAGTGATGCAAGCCAAGACTGCAGAGGCAACAAGATCTGCCACCACCACAGTATTATTTTTAATAGACCTGGCATTGCATAACACTCCCCGAGAGGGACGTGAATCCGAGCATGACCCCACCACCTGCCTGTCCAAGATACAGCCCTTGTCGCACTGGGAAGGGGGTCTACAGTAAGCTTCAAAAATACTGACACAATAAAATTGGGTACTCACCACCTCTTTTAATGAAAGCATCACTCCAATTCAAACAATTTAACAAAAAGTGCACACTGTTTCGTACTATAAAAAAAACCTGGACTGCCAACTAATACATTTTGGACAAAAGGTCCTTTATCAACACATTAGGTAGCAGTCAGGTGTTTTTATGGCAGAAAATAAAGTATGCACTTTTGATTAAATCGTTTGACTCAGAGTGGTGTTTTCTTTAAAGGAGGTGGTGAGTCTGATTTTATCATACAGGGGGCACCATTTTCAAAAGGTATGCATGGCACAAACTGGGTTTGTGCAGCGCAAACCTAGAATAATGCCAGCCATTGGGGGGGGGTGGCCATATAGTCAAAGGCCAGATATGCGCAGCAGACCCCCAACAGCACCATGGTGCACAGTAGTGCAGTGCACCTATGTAAATGAGAGATCCCTCATGCACAGGTGGCGCAGTGCAATTTACAAAGGTTTCAGAAGAGCTAAACAGCCAAACGCTGCAACGCAGTTTAACATTTTTGAAACCCTGCACTTAACAGTGTGCAGATGGATGAGCCCCACACACATCGTCCATGCACCATCCAGGGCAGGGTCCCTAATGGTCCAGCTGTCCCTTCCTGAACCCCAGTCCCATACAGCATTGTAAAAAAAAAAAGCCTAACTCCTGTTAGTCTAGTGGTCCCCTCTCCCCAAGCCCCAGTCTGTGCAATAGTAAAAGAAACCCATATCCCTTTTAGTCTAGTGGTTCCCTCTCCCCAAGCCCTGATCTGTATAATAATAACAAAACCCCATAACCCTACTAGTCTAGTGGTCCCCCTCCCGAGCCCTGATCTGTATAATAATTAAAAAAATATCCTGGTAGTCTAGTGGTCCCCCCTCCCCGAGCCCCGATCCCATGCAGCACAAAAAAAAAATCCCCACATCCTTGGTAGTCTAGTGCCCCCCAGTCCCAATTACATTCATAAAAATCACTGTAAACCCGGCAATGCAGTGGCACCCCCCAACCTCGACTTGCCCCTATCTGTCTGTCTAGACCATCCCAGATGGTCTAGTGGCCCCGCACCCTAGCAGGTACTGTCGCACCCACCCATCCCAACCTCAAGAGCTGGTGACCGGCACAACCCTCCACTCACCACCATGGCCGGCCACCAACTGAGATCTCTGGGAGCACGTACTGTACATGTTGGGAGCCACTAGACCATCATGGATGGTCTGGACAGACAGATAGGGGCAGGTCAGGGTTAGGGAGGGGGGGACTGCTGCACTACCAGATTAACCGTGATTTTTTTTCCGTATATAGTTTCTCCTTGCTGCGGCAGACCTGATAGGGGTTATGACCCCTGCCTCAGTGGGGTACATCCTCCGGCCCATGATCATCCTGTTCGTCCATTCCCCGGAATTCCCCTGCAGATTCCCCCCTCCATGGCAGGGCCAGGATGAGGAATGCTGGCGTGCTTCCCCCAGTACATCAAATCTGGTATCAGGGATGGACTTGCCAGAGCAATTGGGCCATCACTGGTCCTGTCAAGTCCCAGGTTTTCCACCATTTTTCTCCCACACCCACATCCATGCAATGGGCAGGGAAGCTGTCTTCACCTCCGCAGAGGCAGCCAATTGTCCAGGACGTTGACTAACCTCTTTATGTGGATGCACACCTGCGCTGACCCCCAGCCACCGCTGGGTGCCAGTCGACAGCACACAGCACAAATCCCCCCACCCTGAGGAAGGAGAGTAGTCCTCGGAATGCTCAATCCTTCCTCTCCGACCCCGAACGACCCGAATCCATTCCCAAATCCAGGTTGCCAGTGTGGCACGAGGTAAGGCATCCAGCGCCTCAGCCCTCAGCACCACTGGGCCATCAGTTAACCATAATTTTTATGAATGGGATCAGGGCTTTGGGGGGCACACTAGACTACCAGGGATGTGAGGATTTTTTTTATGCTATATGGGATTGGGACTTGCGGAGCGGGGACCACTAGACTACAAGAGAAACATTTTTTCTTTACTATTGCACAGATCTGGGCTCGAAGAGGGGAAGCCACTAGACTACCAGGGATATGGGGTTTGTTATTATTATACAGATTGAGGGCTCGGGGAGGGGGGGATGACTAGACTACCAGGGATACTTTTTTATGTTGGTTTGCATGTGCAGCGCAAGCAACATTTTGTGACAGCTTGCTGGAGTAGCAGGTTGTGGAAGTGTGGCCGTATTGTGTCCAATGGCACCACTGCTTTTTTGGGCTAGTCTCTGTGGCACCAATGAATGAGCATGTTGTCTACGACAGCAGTTCAGAAGCGTGCCACCAACTTGAAAGAAATCCACCACTACAATGCCAGGCTCGTCACTGCAGTGGCAGATCTCGCACACCTCCATTACGTGCCCCAGACGAAACATTTCAATAAACATGGACGCGGCTCCTGCCGTCTGCCTCTCACAGTCCTTACAAAGCTCATGTCAGGGGGTGCCCAATCCCCCTGTCGGCATTCCCCCTTCCCGGTTCATTTGCCAATGGGGAGCTCTATCCCCTTCAGCATCATGCCCCCCCAAACACAGACATGCTTTCTATGCTGACGGGGGGGCCTAATCCCCATTTGCTTCAGTCCCCTGTCCCCAAAATACACAGGTGGCACACTGGGAGCCCACCCCAGTGTACCCAATGTAGTACCTGAAAAAAAGAAACCTTCCCCCAAAATGTTTTTTTTTTAATTTTTACCTGTAAATAAGAAAACGATCCCTTGCTGTCTGTGGTGCCCTTCTCCCAACCTGCACCCACCCTCTGCACACCCCACCTCCCCACACCCTCCCTCCCACCATTCTTACCTCCAGAGCCAGGCACGACTATCTTCGGTGGAGCAGGAACACATCTGTACTCTTCAAAGCTGACCGTGAACTGAAGAAAATCATTGTAAGCTGTATAATGGCATCAACAGGGGAGTTTCAACTTAGGTGGATATCTTGGCCATTTTTGCAACTTTTTGCTCCACATTTTCAACATGAGTCACTGCCATTTCGTTATTCCGTCCCAAAAGGTGATTTCGCAGTCACTGCGTGGAATCACCTTTTGGGACTGAGTTATAAAAACGACAGTGTCACTGTTCATGAGGTGGGCTCCCAAAAAGCCTGTGTTGCAAATTTGGTGAAAAAATTCGAAAAAATTACTGTTACGAGCATGCATTGTGCAGTTTCCATACACATTCGTAACTTTGAGAATTTTTAATAGTTTCACTCCAGATTTTCAACATTGTCATTTTTTCACACCTCCTTTTGAACAGTATAGTTGTCATTTTTCAAATCCTGTCCAAAATGTGTTTTTGCACATCTGGCACACAATAGTGCGGTCACTAGGGGAAATCAATGTTCGAGAAAGATTAAGAATATCACAGTGACAATGTTCATGAGCGGAGGTCCCAAAATACCTGTGTTGAAAATTTGGTGAAACAATTCCACAAAATGACTGTGTTATGAGTGTGCATCGTGCAGTTTCCATGCACGGTCGTAACTATGAGAATTTTTAATGTTTTCACTCCAGATTTTCAACAATGCCATTTCTTCATACCTCCTTATGAATGGTACTGCTGTCATTTTCTACATCCTGCCCAAAATGTGTTTTTGCACATCTGGCACAGAATGGCACGGTCGCTGTGGAAAATCAACGTTTGGAACAGATTAACAAAATCACAGTGCCACTGTTCATGTGTGGAGGTCCCAAATGCCATCATTAGATGGGGTCACAAAAAGCCCATGTTGAAAATTTGGAGTGCAAATACTGACAAACGCCCAGGGCGTTAAGAGTTTCTAACCATAACGTCCCATCCTGTAGAGACGGACAGGCGTCAGGGGTGTGACTTTGGATTGTCAGTTGTAATGATCACACCACAACACCCCTACCCCCGCCCTGCAGTCAGTGACAGGCATCAAGGTGTGCCTTGGACTCTTTGGCCCCAAAGTTCACCCCATTCTCCTATACTGCACCCATCTCAATGTATTTCCTTATAGAATGGGGTGAGCTAAGGCCCGATGACCCCAAGGCACAACATGACACTTGTCGGAGTCTGCAGGGTAGTGTGAGGTGAAACGGCATAAACATTATGGCCGAAGACCCAAATGCACACCTCAGTGCCTGTCAGTCTCTGCAGGGTGGGGTGGGGTTGTCAGTTCCATACTTTACTGCCATTCCTATTATGCATCTCTGTAACTCCTGCACTATCAATGCCAATGCCAGTAAGACAACATTTGGCATTGACAAATGTTTGGTTTTATTATTGCACATATCGGGGCTCGGGGGGCTGACCCTGTGCACTTGGGCCAGACTCTCACATGCAGGTGAGCCCATAATGGGCATGCAAAAGGCCCCTTAGCACCATGCATGCCCAATGGACTCATTTGCATGTTTGGGCTGAATATCACCCATGCGGACCGTGGTGCTCACCAGTGTGTGTCACGTTTTACCCCATGGGCGGTCTTCAGACCCACCCCCTGGAATCGCTGCACCAAACATGGTGACTGCTTGCTGTGGGCCATGCTACCAAGGTCTGATATTCAAACAGATAGCGTGGTCAGTTTGGATCACGCTATCTGTTTGAATATGGTGCCAGAGCCAGCTGGCCCTATTTTTTCATGCGGCACACCTGTTTGAGCGTGTAGCTGTCCAGCTCTGAATATGGGGCCCTGGATCTCTTAATATCATGTTGCAGCAGTTGAGATGAACCATTACTAGAAACATTGCATGCCCCCCTCCTCTGACCTGACTTGGATACCCAGACTCAGGACATGAACAAGGTTTGAATAACACCACCACTTCCTCACTAGGTGACCCTGAGGCAAGTCCCATATCCTCTCTGTGCTTAAATTCCTCTCTCCCTGAGCTTTTGCGTTTTCCAGTATCCAAGAAAACATTTGAAAATATAATGCTTAGACACAACACAGCTCGTATTTCATTATTATGCTATGTATATCTCACTCTATTCTTTATCCTGATAACATCTGAGTGAAAACAGGCTCTGTGTCCCCCAGATTTGACCTTATCCTCCTGCTTTCCATCATAATTCTTTGTTGGTGACACTACAACCAGCTAATATTGAAATGATGATGATGATGTCACAACAGAGCATTACAAGGGAAAAGAAGGAGGCCGAGATGAAATCTTGGTGATTCAGATTCTACTTGTATTTAAATGTCACAAATAATAAAGGATGAGGGGGTTAAATACAAAATATTAATGAGAAACACAGTAAGCTGTATTGTGCCTAAATATTATATCTGGAAAGGTGTTCCAGGATTCTGGAAAGGTGTTCCAGGATTTTGGAAAGTCATTTGGACCCTGCTGTACCTTCCTTAGCTTCTATGAGCTTACCTAAAAATGGATGCAACTGTTGATAGGATACAGCGGGTACTATGAAAGGCAGTATACAAAACCAGATTCATTTTCTCTGACAAGTTGCTAATCTGAAATTACAGATACGGGCAGCTTCAACTGATATAAGATGGAATGCTGGCTAGCACGCAAGTAAATAGGAAAATAGATTTTGGTATAATTGGTCCTCTAAAATGAAGCTTGGTACAGAAAGATGATTACTTCAGGAAAAGAACCTTTTAAAGCAGCATTCAGTTCACGTTAAAAGCAAATGATACTACCTCATTGTAACAACAGAAGAGATCCAGGCTCTCAGGATGCCACAAGTGTTGGTCATGCTGCAAAAAAGGACTCCAAGCTGGGCGATTTGAATAAGGTCCTGTACACACTAGCAACCGATTATATAACGTTACTAAAATTGTTTTCTAAATCGATCCCTAGCACAGTTGACAGAGTGTCCACATTGCATTCCAACAACCGTGCTAGGTGAAGCGGGTTCCCAGGCATGACTACGGCACCAAGTCTAAGCATTATGGCTGCCGCAGTGTGCCGCAATGAATGACGGGATACCTGTGAACGGGAACCGAAAGCGATCGGGGAAAAAAGTACCTCCGTGGAACCAGTGTTTCAAGGGCTACTAGGCAATACCAGTACTGCTTTTTTTTTTTAAATCCTGTTGCTAAAAAAATACTTTTCCCATAGGACGGGTTGCCTTAACCCGTGTTACAGCACGGTTTGCGTACACACTGCTGTTAACACAGATTAAGGCAACTGTGTTCATCTAAAACTGTGCTAAATACTTCCTCTCTAGCAGGGTTTTAGAACATGGTTGTAACACAGTTTTAACCATGTTATAGTGTGGGGATATAAACCGTGTTCTGGGAGCTTAAAATGGTTTAAATCAGCTAAACCATTTTAAGCTCTCTAGTGTGTGCAGGGCCTAAAAGACAGCTGCAGTAAAGGAGAACATTGTAGCTGTCGAAGGCAGCATGGCCCACTGCCAAAAACCTATCACAGATTTACAGGAACAGCACCCAGCCGATGTGTGAGTACTGCAGCGTCTCTGTGATTAAACTTGTGAAACAACCCTTCGCTAATGTTGAGACACTTAAGTATTCAAGCCACACAAGCTAAAATTCGAGCAATTGGTAACCCCTGGTCAGTGGACTAGGCCAGCTACTGGACTGTGCCAATGCCATGTTAGAAACATAATTGTTATGTGGGTAAGGGGAATCTGGATGCTTAACCTGGCCTTATTTCAAAGGTCCATTTTACCAGAGAAAATACAGTACTCAGGAGGAGTCTGCCTCATAGGCGCAAAGGCACAGACTTTATAAAGGGGTTCAGGAAGACTCAAGACTCCTTAGAAATATAACCATGAATGTTTTCATTATTTTAAACCATAATGAAATTACTGAGCCACCTGCAGGACCGACTGACATTTCGTGACTGAGAGGGCCACTCAGTGTCCACGATGGTCTAAAAGCTTCTCTACATCAAAAACCATCTCACCAGCTTGGTGGTTATAAATTCTTACGCTTTAGAAACCGGCCTTAAAACTGTGGCTATTCTGCTAATATCCAGTCCAATTGTGTATAATGCTATTATGGTCTGAATAATGTTGCACGTATTACTATATTATACTGTGAGGAAATGGATAATAAATGTCTGCTGAGATTTGAACTTACGCTTTTCTGTGCGTATGACATCCCACTAAATTCTGTCTAAAGTCAAAGCTCTTCATATGTGCAGAGATCCACAGGTGGAGAAATGTAATTATTTTGGGGCGTTAGCCAGCTCTGATCTCCTACACCATACTTATTGTAAATCACTGGCTCACTGTTAGCACCTCTTTGTTTGGAACAGTGTGGGAACTCAGTACCAGAAGTGAAAGTAAAAGTCTGAATTAGTCCACGAGTAAAATAGGAAGGACTGCACTTGTGTAACATGTACCTCCCTAAAGGAAAAAAAAAACCTGATCAAATAAAGAGTAAAAATGCAACATAGAATGAAGAAATGTATTCTGTAACTATGTAGCAGGTGGATTTATGTATTTTTGCTACCCTGTAATCTGTGTACTTCTGTAACCTTTTATTATTTGTCAAACTGTCTACTGTTCAATGCATTGTTGTTTATGTTTAACTCTGTGCCGCTGTACTTGGCCCGGGTCATGCATGAAAATGGGCCCTAGGATCAGCGCACCTACCCGGTTACCAAAGTCATAAATAAATAAATAAATTCCCAGACCTCTGACTGGTATGTGCATTCATCACTAAAGTCAGTGGGTTCCCCCAGTGAAATATTACTAACATACTAACATACTAAAATGCCAGCAGAATAGGCCTAACAGTCTTTCGTGTCTGCTCGTTTGGTCAGCCCCCACCCTGGGTGCTGACCTTGCTGTCCCCCTCGCCTTCTCTGGCTTCTCCCTTCCCAGTTCCGGATTTTCTTGCTGCATTGGATTTTGCTTACAGAACCCTTCCCCTGTACCTGTCCCACCCCCTCTTGAACCTCTTCACTGTCTCTGCCTCCACCAGCCCCATAGGCAGTGCATTCCATGGCTCCACCACCCTCTCAGTGAAGTAGCACCTCCTCCTTTCTCCCCTGAATCTTCCCCCCCTTCAGCTTCCACCCATGCCCTCTAGTGGCCCCTCCTATTTCCTTGAGCACCCTGACTGTTCCTCCCCTATTTACCCTCTTCATGTACCTGGGAGACCTCTATCATGTCCCGGTCCTTCTCTCTTCCAATGTGTACATATTTAGCTCTTGAGCCTCTCCTCATAGGTCCTGTCCCCAAGCCCCAAATCATTTTGGTTGCCCTCCTCTGGACCCTCTCCAGGAGGTTAATGTCCCTCTTTAAGTGTGGCCTCCAAAACTGCACGCAGTACTCAAGGTGCGCCTCACCAAGCAGTTATACAGAGGGAGTATCACTTCCCTCCTTCTGGAGGTGATCCCCCTAGCGATGCATCCCAGCATCCTGTTGGTCTTGGCTGCTGCCCTCCTACAAGTCTCAGAGTTGTTCATCTTGACATCCACCACCACCCCCAGGTCCCTCTCAGCCATCGAGACTTGTAGCATTCCCAGGGTGTACACTTGGCCCGGGTTTCTTTCCCCAGGTGGAGTACCTTGCATTTCCCTGCATTGAACCTCAGCTTCCACTTTCTAGACCATCTTTCCAGAGCCTCCAGGTCCCCTGTGAGGCCACCCTCCCTCCTCCCCATCCACCACCGCCCCAGTTTCGAGTCATCTGCAAAGAGACTCATCTCACTCCTGATTCCTGTCCTTATGTCAGAGACGTAGGCGTTGAACAGAAGGGGCCCAAGGACTGATCCCTGTGGGACCCCACTAATGACCCTCCTTGGGGATGAGACTATCCCGCCAACTACGACCCTCTGGGTCCGGTTCTGGAGCCAATTGCCTATCCATCTGATCATCTGGTTCCCCACCCCCATTTCTCCCAGCTTATCTAACAGGCCCATGTGAGGAACAGAGTCAAATGCCTTGCTGAAGTCTAGAAAGAGGACGTCCACTGGTCTACCTAGGTCCAAGGCACTTGTCACCCAGTCATAGAACTCCACCAGGTTTGTCTGACATGATTTCCCCGGGATGAATCCATGCTGTCTATTGTCCAGGCAACCTGACTTATCCAGGTCCCCCCCCAGCCTCTCCTTGACAATGCCCTCCTTCACCTTGCCCACCACGATGTCAGGCTGACAGGCCTGTAGTTCCCTACCACCTCCCTTGATCCCCTTTGGATAGGCACTATATCGCCACCTTCCAGTCTTGGGGCACCACCCAGTCCTCATAGAGATGGTGAAAAGCTCCCAGGGGAGTTTCGCCAGGACATCCATAAGTTCCTTCAGCACTCTGGGATGTAATTTATCCGGCCCCGGTGCTTTCTCCGTCTTAAGGGAGCTGAGGGCTTCCCTCACTCTCTCTGCTGTGATTTCCACTTCCGGTACCTCTTCTCCCTGCTTAGCCCTCCCCCACCTGCCAGTGATGCCTCCCCTCTCCCCAGACCCGCCGATCGGTAAGGGTCCCCCCCTCCTCAGTATCTCTGTCTCCTCCCATGTATGATGCAGCACCCCCATTTTCCTTGGTGAAAACTGAGGTGAAGTACTCATTTAGTACCTCAGCCTGCTCCCCGGGTCTTGTGCCCATCTCTCCCTGATTTAATCCTGCTAATCTGCCCTTCGCCTTGGTTTTTCCCAATGTATCTAAAGAACCCTTTGTTCCCTCTCCTAATTTCCCTGGCCAGGTTCTGCTCCTTCCTTGCCTTAGCCGCCCTCACCACTCTAGTGGCCCTTCTAGCCATCGGCTCGTACTCCCCTCCTCCATCCCTTTCACTCCTTGAGCACTTGGATCTTATAGGCTGCCTTCTTTCCTGCACCACCTCCTGGACCTCCCTGGTCCACCAGCAGGGTTTTTGGGCCCTACCGCATTTTCGTCTTACTCTTGCACAGGTGCTGGTAGCATCCTGCACCCCTCTCCTGATGATTTCCCACCTACTATCAGCGTCCATGTCTGACCCAATCCCATCCAAATGCTCCTTAAGGATCCTTCCCATTTACTTAAAATCCGCCCCCTGAAGTCGGTTACTTCCGTCTTTGTGCAGCCTTCTACCCCTCCTAGGTCCAGGCAGAACCAGACCGTGGCATGGTCACTCCCTGCCAATGGGTCCCTTACCTCCAGGCCCCAAATCTGGTCACTGTCTGCCAGGACCACATCCAGTACCCGTGGCTCCCTGGTCGGTTCCCTCACCTGCTGAGTTAGGAACGCGTCTTGAAAGACATCCAACAACCTCTGTTCCCTGGTCACAGCGGATGTCATAGCCTTCCAGTCTGTTCCTGGCATGTTTAAGTCCCCCAACACCACCACCGTTCCTCTGCCCAGTCTGCAGTGTCTCCCAACATCTGCCACCAGACTGTCCTCCAGCTCCTCCGCCAGAGACGGGGTCTATACACCAATCCTATTTTTTGCTCTCACCCCCCTTGTTATCTCAAGGTGACCCAAATCGCCTCCACGGTTCCCTCCACCTCCTCTACTCCCCCTATGCCAATGCAGTTTTTGACTATCATTGCTACCCCTCCTCCCCTTCCCTCCCCCCTGTCCTTCCTGAACATAGTGTAACCCTCCAGGTTCAGGTCCCAGTCATGTCCTGCAGTGGCCCATGTCTCAGTGACCGCTGCCACATCCACTGCTCCCTCAGTTAGCATCGCCTGGAGCTTAGGCATTTTATTGCCCAAGCTCCTGGCATTTAGCAGGACTACCTTCCACCCTTTCCCTATAGTTCCATTTCCCCTGTTCGTGTTCCCATGGGGATTCTGTTTTCCCCTGGTCTGCACTTTGCCAGTCGGCCTTTTCCTGCAATCCTCCTGGTCCCCAGAGGGGTGGAGACAGAGTCCCTCCTTCATCGGCACCCTTGACAGCCTTTTCTCCCATCCCACCCCCTTCACAGTTTAAGCCCCACTTTTCACCAATGAGCCCCTCTATTTTCAACTTAAGGATTCCCCTCCCCTCCAAATTGAGATGTAGTCTATCTCTAGCATACAGCTCCTTATCCTCCCAGGTCTCCCCCCAATCCCCCATCAACCCATACTCTCTGGCCTCACACCACTCCCTGAGCCACTGGTTTATCTCCCTAATCTTCCTTTTGTGTTCCCCACTAGCCCTTGGCACTGGCAGGATTTCTGAGAAGTTGAGTCAAGGAGCATTTCCACCTGTGGAAAACTAGTTTTTAAACAATAATATACATCCGCGCCAGTCTGGATGTGTCAGAGGCATTTACAGGACTATGCTAAATGTGAAACATCACTCACATTGTGTGCAGCTATTTACAAATATTTCCGTTTCTAACACTGCGTTTAATGCTGTATAATTCTAATTAAAGCCTGCTTTTGTGCTTATTAGAGGCTATGCTGTGCACTTATACTGTGGTGTAGCATTGTGGTTGCAAGCTATCCTTTAGATTTGTTGCATCGTTCTATTTACGTTCTTCCTTTTGTTTCTCTTCTGAACTCTCCCACATCCTGCCTCCACACCTGCTATCTCTTTGAGGGGGATCGTATCCTACCACAGCTGCATGCAACAGGCAATGCGCCCCATGCTACAATCAAACATGGAGCTGAGCCTGGTGACAGTGCCTCCAAGCTCCCTTTCCAATGGGCCTTCACTTTTGCCATCATCTGGAGATACAGTCGGAACAGAGGTTACTCACAGAATAGTTCCCATTCAAACCCCAGGAAATCTTGCAGTATTCTGACTTATGCAGTATAGACTCACTATAGGACTGCCCCAAAATCGAAATGGTAATAGAACCTATGCAAATGATGAAATGCTAGGCTCGAGCTCAGTTTTCAAATCACTGTCCCTGGTAAACAGCTTCTAAACCGCTAGATTCTTTACTCTGCTTGCCTCAGTAAGATGTCTCCGGAGAACTCTCCTTCATCACTTGAAAAACTTTATTTTTCTTGGTTTTTATATCTAGTAAAGTTTATTTTATTGGTATTCTTTTCACTGTCCTTGGTTTTCAGCTAGTAATTGTTTAGATGTAACCTTGCAAATGGGGTTTCCTAGAAATGCCAGTCGGGGTTTACCTTAGCCCGTTTTGTTCTATCCTTCTCCTGCAGTCTCTTGGGCTTCTCCTGACTTGGCCTCTAATTTTTCTGTCTTCCCAGGTCCTGTTTGCCCTCGTGTGTGCCCCAGCTTGCAGTCAAATGAAAATCCAGCCCCTCGAGGCTTAAAGTGCTGATTGCGGGCTCCCGCTGCAAAAGTGCTGCCTTCAGGGCAGCGGGAATTGCGTTGGCGCGCTAAGCGCCTTTGATGTGGAGCTGCTTGTTTTGCTGTCACCTCGGGGATTGTGCCGTGGGTTCCAGGGTCCCTTCAACCTATTTGAGACCCGGTGACCACAGACAGCCTGCTGGGGGACTTCTCAGATGGGAATTAAAGGAGTTCTGACCGGGGCTCATTTGAGTATGCCTGTGCAGGGCCCCGGTCATCTGAATAATTCATAACAATGTATCTGGCTGCCTCCAGGGTAGCTATGTTCAGATCCAGCCGAGGGCCAAAGAATTGAAATGTTTTCAATAATGGAACTGTTGCTGCTTGTTGGGAATATACTGGGCATGTGGGAAAAAGTGCTTGAAGTTAAAATGAGTACTGTTTCCCTGGCAATTCCAGTATCTGGGACTCTGCGTGTCAGCCTGTCAGCTGCTGCAAGGGGAGCTTGCATAAGTGCAGTAGTCACAGGAAAAGTAAAAGAGCCATGTTATCATCTGTGCAGCGACTGCAAGTAGAGCCTTTAAGCTATAGAACTGTGAGGCATTTGAGGCAAATAGATACTTCTTTTGGCTGCACGAAGACATTATTCAGGAATGTATCTACTCTGCTATAAGGGACAGTGGATTAAGCAGCCATTGCCAGCAGTACAGCCAACTGGAATTGCAGCAATAGATAGCCAGGACTTGTGGGACATTCACTGCATCCTATGGGTAAGCACCCAAGTGCTTATGGGGGCTTACAGGGACATCATTTTAGGCGCAAATTCCACAACCCAATTGTGCCTCGAGTGTTCTGATTGACAGGTCCTTCAGCAACTTGGAGACATGTCACCCCATCCCTGCTACCAATCAGGAGTTGAGCTAGGAGCTCTATAAAGAGACAATGTTGCCAGTTTGTCTGGAGATTCATTCAGAGAGAGATTTGGAGAGAGAGCATCAGAGCAGGCTCCTGCCTTCTGGGAGCCCCCCATGGGGGAGGGGCTCAGGCTCCAGCCATGCCATCAGGTCTGGGCCACTTAATTCCAGCCCTTTCAGTCTTCTGAGGGCATTTGTTATTTTCTTCAGTTAACAGTTAACTAGTTACAGTAATTGTGCTTTCTGCAACAGCTAGTCTGGAGGTTGCCAGTACTGTCCTCCAGAGGCTAGCCTTCCCTCCCACGTCGGGGAAAGATGTGGACCGAAGAATCAGATGTCCAGCAGCGGTGAGAGTGCTGACCAGACCAGATGACATCATGCAGTGGTGAGAGCGCTGACCAAGTACCTCAGCGGTGAGAGAGCTGAAGAAGTCTTCAGGATACCTTCGATTGCGGATGAGACCCGTGGAGACCTGAGTGAGTACCCTCGTACCCCCCAGTGCGAGGGAGAAGCTAAGCAAGTAATCTTGGGGGCTCCATGCCCCGTTAAGAAATGTGTGCTGTTAAGTGTGAAGAATTGAAGTAATCAGTCTGGGATACTAACCCCATAAGAGACTGCCTAGTTCAAGTAATGGATGCATATTGTCTGTGGCCCAAATGGCTAAGTTGCAGGTGCAGCAAGATGCTGGGCTTAGTGAATCATGGAGAAGGGCTCATGTGATCCCGCTTCACAAGAGTGGTAGCAGGGAGGAGGCGGGGAACTACAGACCAGTCAGTCTTACCTCAGTAGTGGGCAGGATTATGGAGGCACTCCTTAAGGAAAGGATAGTACAACACCTGGAATCCATAGGGGCACAGGATCCAAGACAGCATGGGTTTACAAAAGGAAGGTCCTGTCAAACTAATCTCATAGATTTCTTTGACTGGGTAACCAGAGTGGTGGACCAAGGGAGCAGTCGATGTCGCCTACCTTGACTTCAGCAAAGCTTTGACACTGTTCACATAGAAGATTGATAAATAAGCTGGGTAGGCTCGGGGTGGGTCAGAAGTTGGTCAACTGGGTGGCAAACTGGTTGATGGGCAGAAAACAGAGAGTGGTGGTAAATGGTATACAGTCAGAAGAGATGCAAGTCTCAAGTGGGGTACCTCAGGGATCAGTCCTGGGGCCAGTCCTCTTCAACATCTTCATTAGTGACCTTGCAGATGGACTAGAGGGTAAGGCTTGTCTGTTTGCAGATGACACCAAGATCTGCAACAGAGTAGATGATCCAGATGGGGTGGGCAGAATGAGAAGAGATCTGGATAAACTAGCAAAATGGTCAGAAGAGTGGCAACTGGGATTTAATGCAAAGAAGTGCAAAATCATGCACATAGGGAGAGAAACCCTGAAGCCACCTATAGGCTGGGAGGAGTTGCTAGCAGTCACAAAGGAAGAAAGAGACTTGGGCATCATCATCACTGATGACCTGAAATCATCCAAGCAGACCTCTAAAGCAGTAGGTAAGGCTAGGGGGTGTTAGGGTGTATGGTAGAGGGTATCACAAGTCGTAAGAGGAAGGTAATAATCCCTCTTTACAAGACACTAGTTAGGCCCATCTGGAGTACTGCGTGCAGTATTGGAGGCCACACCTTCACAAGGACATTAATTAAATTGAGGCAGTCCAGAGAAGGAAACCAAAATGGTGCAGGGACTGCATCAGAGACATATGAGGACAGATTAACAGAGCTCAATATGTATACCCTTGAGCAAAGGAGGAGAGAGGTGATATGATCGAGGCATTCAAACACCTTAAGGGCATTAACAAGGTGAAAGAGTCTAACATGTTTAAATATAAGAAAAATAGCAGGACAAGAGGACACAGCATGAGATTAGAGGGGGGCCGATTAAGGGATAATGTGAGGAAATTCTTTTTCACAGAAAGGGTGGTGGATGCATGGAATGGCTTACCACAAGAAGTGGTGGCTATGAATACAGTGCAGGGCTTCAAACAGGCATGGGATAGGCATAAGGGAGCAATACAAATGACTATGAATAGATAGGCCACTGACAGAGCAAAGGCCGATGGCACATTTATAAGGTAGAAAAAAGAAATGGGAAGACTGGATGGGCCTTGCGGTCCTTATCTGCCATCAACTTCTATGTTTCTATGTTTCTATATAAATGTGTAGCCATGGGTTAGAGTCCTGCCATCATGGAGCTGTCTGCCAAGATGCGCTTGCCACTTCATGAGACAGGAGGCCCTACAGCATATTAATGTCTAAGATACCTTAAAGAGAATGTACCGGTGTTTGACTAGAATTTCGTCTGAGAGCACTTGGTATAAGTGTTAAATGGCTAGACATGCTGGATAGGACTCCGCTTGTGGATAATGTTCTTGGTATATAGAATGTACTGGATGTGACTGCCTGTGACTAAATTATGGGATGCTTGATAAAAGTGTTGTTGCTAACTTACTCTGGATGGATGCCTTTTGGTATATAAAGTACTGGATGCGACCGTGTTTAAACTGTGTTTAGGATGCTTGACAGAAGCATCACTCTCATTGCTTTGAATGGGACTTTCGAATACTGTGCTGAGTGTTCTGGATGTAAGATCCACATAGTTTGTTCTGAAATGTTCAGAAGTCTGCGAGTGCAGGGCAATCCCTGATTTGTCTGCAAGTGCAGGGCAATCCCTGCTTTGTCTGCTAAAGTGCAGGGCAATCCCTGCTGTGGTTGTAAACAGTAATTTGCTGCTTTACAAAAATCTGGTTCCAAGTTGCCCCTACCCTCAAATAAATAGCCAGCTATCTTGACGAGCTGCAACTCCATCAGGCCTGCAACATCTTGGACTGTGGTATCTGTTTAACAAGTATGGTATGAGATTGCAGGGTTTCTGCTGTATCTGGGACTGGTACCAGTGTGGGTAATATTAATAATTATGTTTAACATCTGATTTATCAGCAGCTAGATAGCCAGGGATCATCTTAAGTAGAATGGTAAAATGTGATTTATGTCTGCCTGTTAATATGTAGCCACCCAGCTGAAGGGTTCACCAGCAAAATCCAAAATGATCTCTGCACATGTGTAAATATGGTAAGATAACCTCTACTCCTCCTGTTTCCCTTTCCTAGCTCCTTTATTACCCCTGAGATAAATATCTTGTTGTTGTTTGAAATCCTGTATGAGCATATTATTAGAGAGAGCCTTTAATTCAAAATGTGGAAATGTGGGGAACTGTGTCTTAGGGCATGTCTGGGGAGGGAAACTGGTCACCGTGGGTGGTGTAGCAGCTCAGGGGGCTATACCCAGTACCATCTCACCCACGTAAAGCACC
Organism: Neoceratodus forsteri; assembly: GCA_016271365.2. Lineage (NCBI taxonomy): Eukaryota > Metazoa > Chordata > Ceratodontiformes > Ceratodontidae > Neoceratodus > Neoceratodus forsteri. The sequence continues at coordinate 407,134,544 of CM057452.1, forward strand.
TTGAGTGGAGGCACTGCACAAAGGTTTTGAAAAATGTTATTAGCTAGCAAACTCAAACCCCTTAGCCTATTTCCAGAGTAGTAGGCAGGGTGCTTAACACTAGGGGTTAGCAGCATGGGGGGTTTACATGATGAGCACCGCTGGGATTATGTTTTTCCCCGCGCCAAAACCAGCATGGACCCCACCCCCTCCATTTTGTATGTGTGGAGACTCTTAAAATGGCTGCCACCACCTAGCTTCAGGAGTGTATTTTGGCACCAAAACTGCCTAAGCTGTTTGTTCACTGGTGGTTCTGAGACAATATGTTGGGGGGATGCCCTCTAGTGGCCAAAAGTATAATTGTGCCTGTTATGTTTTTGTAGCTAAAATAACTGTTTATATAGATACATAGATACATAGACAGTGTCGGCAGATAAGGGCCTATGGCCCACCTAGTCTGCCCATTTGAGCTTGTAAGTTCAGTTTGTTTTCCTAGAAGTCTATTTCCCCTTACCCCTGACCTCTAGAATTCCTTTATGTCTATCCCATGCATTCTTAAATCCCGTGATTGTTTCAGCCCCCACCACTTCCTCTGGCAGGGTGTTCCACTTGTCCACCACCCGTTCTGTGAAGAAATTCTTTCTCATGTTTCCTCTAGATAAATCCTCCCTCCAACTTCATCCCATGCCCTCTAGTCCTGAAACATCTTTTTAGCTTAAAATAGTGTTTTCCTACACTCTGTTCCTCCCTAAGATACTTGTATGTCTCTATCATATCCTCTCTCCCTCCTCTCCTCTAGGAGTACATGTTCAGTTCCTTCAACCTGTCTTCATAGGACTTGTGATGCAACCCATGCACCATCTTTGTTGCCCTCCTCAGAACCTTCTCTACCTTGTCTATGTCCTTACGTAAGTATGGTCTCCAGAACTGTACACTGTACTCAGGTGGGGCCTCACTAGTGTCTTGTATGCTGAATTATGACCTCCCTTTTCCTGCTGGTGATGCCCTGCCTATACATCCCAGCATCCTATTTGCTTTACCTGATGCCTTGTCACACTGTTTCCTACCTTGAGGTCATCAGAGATGACAACCCCAAGATCCCTTTCCTGCTTGGTGCATGCTATATTCTCACCCCCAACTGATATATTGTGCCAGGGTTTTGTGCCCCATATGCATTATCTTGCACTTCTTTGCATTGAATTTCAACTGCCAAACCCTTGACCATTCTTCAAGTTTCTGCAGGTCCTTCTCATTCTGTCTACACCTCTGGTGTGTCTACTCTGTTACAGAGCTTTGTGTCATCAGCGAACAGTGAAATTCTGCCTTCTATATCCTGTGCAATGTCACTGATGAAGATGTTGAATAGGACCGGTCCCAGCACTGATCCCTGTGGTACCCCACTGGTCACTCTTCCCTCTGTGGAGTGACAGCCATTTACCACCACCCTCTGTGTCCTGCCACCCAGCCAGTTACCCACCCACCACACTACTGTCCTGCCCACACCCATATTCCCCAGTTTGTGTAATAGTCTTTCTATGTGGCACAGTGTCAAAGGCCTTGCTGAAGTCCAGATAGGCCATGTCCACTGCCTCCCTGATCCACCTCCTAGTCACCCAGTCAAAAATTCAATGAGGTTGGTCTGACATGACCTCCCCTGGTGAAACCATGCTGCCTTGGGTCCTGTAGTCCATTGACAACCAGATGTTCCACCAATCTCTCCTTCAGTAGTGCTTCCATGATCTTTCCCACTACCGAGGTGAGGCTGACTGGTCTGTAGTTCCCTGCTTCCTCTTTGTTCTCACTTTTGTATAAGGGACTACATCTGCTGTCCTCCAGTCTTTGGGTACCTCCCCTGTTTCCAGTGATTGGCTGAACAGGATAGCCAGAGGTTCAGCCACCACCTCTCTTAGTTCTTAAGGACCCTGGGGTGCACCCCATCTGGCCCCATTGCTTTATCAGCTCTTATTACTTCCAGTTCCTTCAGGACCCTTTCTGTGTAAAGGGACTTGTGTCCATTTCTGCACCATTCTCACCCCTTGTACTCCTTCAGACCCATTACCCCCTCTTCCTTAGTAAAGACTGAGCAGAAATACCTGTTCAATATGTCAGCTTACTGTTGTCATCCTCCATGGCTCCCATCCTCCCTTCAGTCTCACTATCCTCCTTTGTCCTTCTTTTCACTTATGTACCTGTAAAAGGTTTTGTCCCCTTTAACCACTGATTTTGCAATATGTTCTTCTGTCTGAGCTTTGGCTTCCCTTACTGACTTCCCTGCCTCCTTTGTTTCTCCTGGTACTTCTCCCTATCCTCTGCCTGTGTCTTTTGTATTGCCTGAATGCAATCTTTTGGCTTTCACTTTCTTTGCTACCTCTTTGAAAACCATAATGGTCTCCTCTTCTTTTCCTCTTGCTAACCTGCTTAATGCATAATTCTGTTGTTCTTATAATCCCCATTTTAAATACTGCCCACTGTTCCTCAATCCCTGATTCCTGTCCCATTCCCCTTAATGCCTCTTTCAAGCATCTCCCATTTTCCCAAAGTCTGCCCCCAAAATCCAGGATCGTGTTTTTGTGTGGTTTGGTTCTGCTCTTTCTGTGATTTCAAACCACAATGACTGGTGGTCACTGTTACCCAGGTGCTCCCCACTGTTACCCCCATCCACTGTCCCTTTTGTGAGCACAAGGTCCAGTATTGCCTTCTGCAGAGTTGGTTCCATGACAGTTGCTTGAGGAAGGCACCCTGAAGGAGTCCAGGATAAATCTGCTCCTAGTTGATGCTGCTGCTGGGATGCTCCAGTCCACGTCTGGTATATTGAAGTCTCCAACCAGTACTACCTCACCCTTGTCTGCCATCCTTTGGATGGCTAGCATCAGCTCCCTATCTGTTTCTTCCTCCTGGGCTGGTGGTCTATAGACCACACCTGTGCGGATGGCTGGCCCCGTTTTTCTTTCCAGCTTAACCCACAGTATCTCTCCCCCATTTTGTTCCTCCTGGATCTGTGTGGCCCTTATGTCATTTTTCACATACAGTGCCACTCCTCCTCCCTTCCTGCCTGCTCTGTCTCTTCTGAATATGTTGTAGCCAGTGTAGGCCATCTCCCAGTCATGGTTATCATTACACCAGGTTTCAGTGATGGCCACAATGTCAGGTCTGACTGTACCATGACAGCCTCCAGATCTTCCATCTTGTTGCTAAGGCTCCTGGCATTTGCACACATGGCTTTCCATGATTTGACCTCCCTAGACTGCTTCACTGTTCTACTCCAGCCCCTTTCTTGGTTGTCATTTATCCCTGGTTCTCCTTGCTGTCTGCCCTTCTGCTGAATATAAGGGTCCCTGTACAATGTAACATCTGGTAATGCTCACAGTGGTTAAAATAAAATATTTTACTGATTTAGAATAGGTTGCAGTTGTCTAGATCAGGATGTTTGGTAACCAATGACGTCTAGGAAGCCATACGCCCCAGATAAGACAAAGTGTTTTCATATGTTAATAGTTATTGTGTGATGGTACCCTTGTGTGCCAGGCTTGGCACACCCTTGGTGCGGACGCCAAGGTTTGTGGCCATGGGCGAGTGTAACCCCCTTGCAAATGGGGGTTCCTAGAAATGCCAGTCTGGGTTTACCTTAGCCCGTTTTGTTCTGTCCTTCTCCCGCTATCTCTCGGGCTGCTCCTGACTTGGCCTCTAATTTTTCTGCCTTCCCAGGTTCTGTTTGCCCTTGTGTGTGCCCCAGCTTGCACTCAAATGAAAATCCAGCCCCTCAGGGCTTGAACTGCTGACCTTGAGCTCCCACTGCAAATGTGCTGCCTCCAGGGCAGCGGGAGTCACGTTGGCGCACTAAGCGCCTTTGATGTGGAGCCACTTGTTTTGCGGTCGCCTCAGGGACTGTGCCGTGGGTCCCAGGGTCCCTTCCACCTATTTGGGACCTGGTGACCACAGACAGCGTGCTGGGGACTGCTCAGATGGGAATTAAAGGAGTTCTGACCGGGGCTCATTTGAGTATGCCTGTGCAGGGCCCCTGTCATCTGAATAATGCATAACAGTGTATCTGGCTGCCTCCAGGGTAGCTATGTTCAGCTCCAGCTGAGGGGTAAAGAACTGAAATGTTTTCAATAATGGAACTGTTGCTGCTTGTTGGGAATATACTGTGCAAGTGGGGAAAAGTGCTTAAAGTTAAAATGAGTACTGTTTCCCTGGCAATTCCAGTATCTGGGACTCTGCGTGTCAGCCTGTCAGCTGCTGCAAGGGGACCTTGCTTAATTGCGGTAGTCACAGGAAAAGTAAAACAGCCATGTTTTTCATCTGTGCAGTGACTGCAAGTAGAGCCTTTAAGCTATAGAACTGTGGGGCATTTGAGGCAAATAATTACTTCTTTCTGGCTGCACGAGGACATTATTCCGGATTGTATCTACTCTGCTATAAGGCACAGTGGGTTAAGCAGCCATTGCCATCAGCACAGCCAATTGGAATTGCAGCAATAGATAGCCAGGACTTGTAGGACATTCACTGCATCTTATGGGTAAGCACCCAAGTGCTTATGGGGGCTTACAGGGACATCATTTTAGGCGTAAATTCCACAATCCAAGTGTGCCTCGAGTGTTTTGATTGACAGGTCCTTCAGCAACTTGGAGACATGTCACCCCATCCCTGTTACCAATCAGGAGTTGAGCTAGGAGCTCTATAAAGAGAAAACATTGCCAGTTTGTCTGGAGATTCATTCAGAGAGAGATTTGGAGAGAGAGCATCAGAGCAGGCTCCTGCCTTCTGGGAGCCCCCCATGGGGGAGGGGCTCAGGCTCCAGCCATGCCATCGGGCCTGGACCACTTACTTCAAGCCCTTTCAGTCTTCTGAGGGCATTTGTTATTTTCTTCAGTTAACAGTTAACTAGTTACAGTAATTGTGCTTTCTGCAACAGCTAGTCTGGAGGTTGCCAGTACTGTCCTCCAGAGGCTAGCCTTCCCTCCCACATCGGGGAAAGATGTGGTCCGAAGAATCAGATGTCCAGCAGCGGTGAGAGTGCTGACCAGACCAGATGACATCATGCAGTGGTGAGAGCGCTGACCAAGTACCTCAGTGATGAGAGAGCTGAAGAAGTCTTCAGGATACCTTCGATTGCGGATGAGACCCGTGGAGGACCTGAGTGAGTACCCTCGTACCCCCCAGTGCGAGGGAGAAGCTAAGCAAGTAATCTTGGGGGCTCCATGCCCCGTTAAGAAATGTGTGCTGTTAAGTGTGAAGTATTGAAGTCATCAGTCTGGGCTACTAACCCCATAAGAGACTGCCTAGTTCAAGTAATGGATGCATCTTGTCTGTGGCTAAGTTGCAGGTGCAGCAAGATGCTGGGCTTAGTGAATCATATAAATGTCTAGCTATGGGTTGGAGTCCTGCCATCATGGAGCTGTCTGCCAAGACGCGCTTGCCACTTCATGAGACAGGAGGCCCTAGAGCATATTAATGTCTAAGATACCTTAAAGAGAATGTACCGGTGTTTGACCAGAATGTCGTCTGAGAGCACTTGGTATAAGTGTTAAATGGCTAGACGTGCTGGATAGGACTCTGCTTGTGGATAATGTTCTTGGTATATAGAATGTACTGGATGAGACTGCCTGTGACTAAAGTATGGGATGCTTGATAAAAGTGTTGTTGCCAGCTTACTCTGGATGGGTGCCTTTTGGTATATAAAGTACTGGATGCGACCGTGTTTAAACTGCGTTAAGTATGTTTGACAGAAGCATCACTCTCATTGCTTTGGATGGGACTTTCAAATATTGTGCTGAGTGTTCTGGATGCAAGATCCACATAGTTTGTTCTGAAATGTTCAGAAGTCTGCGAGTGCAGGGCAATCCCTGATTTGTCTGCGAGTGCAGGGTAATCCCTGCTTTGTCTGCTAAAGTGCAGGGCAATCCTTGCTGTGGTTATAAATAGTAATTTGCTGCTTTACAAAAATCTGGTTCCAAGTTGCCCCCACCCTCAAATTAATAGCCAGCCATCTTGACGAGCTGCGACTCCATCAGGCCTGCAACATCTTCAACTGTGGTATCTGTTTAACCAGTATGGTATGAGATTGTGGGGTTTCTGCTGTATCTGGGACTGGTACCAGTGTGGGTAATATTAATAATTATGTTTAACATCTGATTTATCAGCAGCTAGATAGCCAGGGATCATCTTAAGTAGAATGGTAAAATGTGATTTATGTCTGCCTGTTAATATGTAGCCACCCAGCTGAAGGGTTCACCAGCAAAATCCAAAATGATCTCTGCACATGTGTAAATATGGTAAGATAACCTCTGCTCCTCCTGTTTCCCCTTTCCTAGCTCCTTTATTACCCCTGAGATAAATATTTTGTTGTTGTTGTTTGAAATCCTGTGTGAGCATATTATTAGAGAGAGCCTTTAATTCAAAATGTGGAAATGTGGGGAACTGTATCTTAGGGCATGTCTGGGGAGGGTAACTGGTCACTGAGGATGGTGTAGCAGCTCAGGGGGCTACACCCAGTACCATCTCACCCACATAAAGCACCCTGAGTGGAGGCACTGCGCAATGGTTTTAAAAAATGTTATTAGCTAGTGAACCCAAACCCCTTAGCCTATGTCCAGGGTGGTAGGCAGGGGTGTAACACTGGGGTTGGCGCCACCGAGGGGTTACATAGATTTTTTAGTAGAGGGGTAAGTAGTTGTTTTTTTCTCAGTTCTTTAACCGGGAAGAAAACAACAGCCTCCCTATTTCTGTGTCACTTGTAAATTTGAATTTAATCTTTATTTCCGACTCGGTATAGTTGGTTAGCTTTAGTGTTTTTTAACTTGGGTAATTCCTGGTTTGTGAGTCTAATTTTAACTGGAGTAACTCCTGGACTTGTTTACTTTTGAAATTCCAGGGCAATTCCTGGTTCTTCTGATCAGTTTTTACAACCGCTAAAAAAAAAGTGTGTGGTATCTAGGTTATGTCACAGAAAAAAAAAAAAGAGAACAGGACCCACGGTTTTCCAGCACTGTAAAGAGTGCAGGGAACTGTTTGCTAAAGCAGACCCACACCTTATCTGTTTGTTCTGTCTGCAGTCTGACCACCTGCAGACAGACTGTGAAATCTGTGCCAATTTTCCTCAGTCTACCATAGAGAGAAAACTGAAATGACTTAGAGAGAAAATGCCTAAAAAGGCTGCTAATCCAGCCGTAGTGCAACCAGATAAACCGGAGGGGCTGCCCTGTGACAGGAGCGATAGCTCTGTTAAAAAATGAACCACGGATAAGGCTGCTGAACCGGCCATTGTGGCTAAAAAGAAGAAAAAAGAAAAGCACCAGGAACCGCAACCAAAACCAACCGTGGTTCCTTCAGCTGAAGAGATTGCGAATGCAACTAGAATTATTCAATCCCTTCAGTCCCCGGTTCTGGTTGGTAAGCAACCGGTTCCTCAAACTCCTGGTTCACAGGCAATTCCTGGTTTAATAAACCCCAGTGGGGAGCCTTTTGAGGACACTGAACTTGGTGGTGAGCCCAATGAGGATGAGGACCATGGGGAACCCATAGATCTAGATATTTCTCCTGATCCTCATAGGCCAGATTCCCACTGATGAGGGAACAGAGGATTTCACTTCCTATTTTGCTTTTATGAAGCAAGTGGCTCAGTCTCTTGACCTCCCATCTCAAGAATCTACAGAGGATGAGGAGGAAGAGAACTAGAAAGAAATGATGGATGTCCCACCATCAAGAAGGTTGCTCCTCCCCTTCATAAATCTTTGAGAAAGCAGACCATGAAGGTACTGCAGTCTCCCACTTCTGTCCCACCTACTGATAGAAAGGTGGAAGGAAGTACTGTGTTGCAAAGATTGGGGCTGATTTTCTTTTTTGACATCCCAGCTACGAAGGTGTGGTACAGGCTGCAGCTTGTGACAAAGCTGGCATCCCACGAGCCTCCCACCCTCCAGAGAAAGATTCTAGGAGGGTGGACTCCATTGCCAAGAAAGTTTACTTGGGATCTTCCTTGGCTATTAGGCAGGCATCTAATATGGCCTATATAGCCAGGTGCCAGAAAAATATGTGATCCACGGTGTAGAGACTGCCAATGCAGCCCCTCCTCCCATGGCTGCTGACCTGGAGGAAGCTGCAAAAAGGGGCACTGAAGCTTCTAAAACACAGTTCAGGATGGCAGTGGATGCCAATGACACTGCCTCCAGACAAATGGCATCTGCTGTGTCACTAAGGAGGTTCGCTTGACTCAGAACTACTAACCTCACACAGGACACAGCAATGGACTTCCTTTGTGACCCTGTATCTCTGTTTGGTGAACAAACAGAGACATACCTGAAAAAAAATTAACAAATACAAGGCTGCTTACAAAAGTGCGGCAGCTAAAGTTAGAGCTGTCAACCCCTTAGAATCACCAAACAAGGGGTGGCAGGGGTAGAACTCCTTGCAGGCCTTGTTTCCAGCCTCAAGTTTTTCCTCAGTACCAGCCATGGGGATACTTCAGAGGCAGGGGCAGGAGGGGCAGTGGCTGCACTAGCCCCAGTGTCCAGCCAGTAGCATAGTCCAAGCAGACACCCTGAGAGGACTGTCCGGGTCGCCTCCCCAATTCCAGTAGAGGGCAGGCTGGCCCACTATTTCCAGGAGTGGGAAAATATCACCACAGACAAGTGGGTCCTGGAAGTAGTGGGCCGGGACTTGTCCTCAGTTTCAAGGCAATGTCAATGCTGAGGTCAAGGGCTTTCAAACTATCTCCCCCATCGAAATAGCCTTACTGGAATTACAGGTTTCAAACCACCTACTGCTTATGGCAGTAGAACCGGTTCCTCCCAACCAGTTGGGAAAGGAACTGTATTCAAGATACTTCCTCACAGCAAAGAAAACAGGGGAGTGGTGACCCATTCTGGATCTCAGATATTTAAACAAGCATCTGGCAAAACCAAAATTCAAGATGGTCACTCTGGCTATCATACTACCTTCTCTAAGACAGGGTGACTGACTAGCATCCCTGGATCTGAAGGAGGCCTACTTTCATGTCCCAATCAGAAGGTCACACAGAAAATACCTCAGAGTCAGGTTACCCTCAGGACACTACCAGTTCAGGAAAATGCCTTTCGGCCTAACATCTGCTCCAAGGGTGTTCACAAAATGCCTGCCATGGTAGTGGCACACCTAAGGTGACAAGGGGTGTCAGTATTCCCTACCTGGATGACTGGCTCATAGTGGGCTAGTCATACCAGCAAGTAAAAGAGGCTTTATCAATAACATAAAACACTCTCTCCTCTCCTCTCTGGGGTTCATGGTGAACCACAAAAAGTCAGTTCTGAAACCAGTTCAACTGCTCAGATTCATATGGGCAGAACTGGATACAAAAAAAGGGATGGCTTACGTGTCTCAAGACAGGGTGGACAACCTTACCCAGGTAGCCAATTCCTTCAAACATCATGTCTCCAGGCGAGTAAGGCACATCCTGCAATTGTTAGACCACTTGGCAGCCTCCACAGCAGCTGTGTCAGGGGCCAGGTTCCAAATGAGGGACATCCAATTTCACTTAAGGGAACACTGGTCCCAAAGAAAGGACTCTTTTTCAAAGTTGGTTCCAGTCACAGTCACTTTCCTCTAAGCTCTGCAGTGGTGTCAGGAAAAGAGCAATCTCAGACATGGAGTGCCCTTCCTGCAGCAGATCCCCTCTCTGGTACTCACAACAGATGTATCTCTCCTAGGGTGAGGAGCACATCTGGGGGACCAAACTGCTCATGGTATATGGAAAAGGCAAGAATCTCTTGAAACATATATTTTTTTGAACTCAGAGCAGTTCTGCTGGCTCTTCAGTCTTTCGCCAGTCAGGTCATAGGAAAGGTGGTCCAGATCAGAACAGACAACACAACCACCGTGTACTACATAAACAAGCAAGGGGGAACAAGGTCAACTCCCCTATGCACAGAGGCAAGGAAAATCTGGGACTTGGCATACTCCCAGAATGTTTCTCTCTCTCAGCTGTCCACCTTCCAGGCAAGAACAATGTCTTAGCAGATGCCCTCAGCAGGATAAATCAGAACCACCACAAGTGGTCACTGAACAAACAGGTCTTGCAGACCATTTTCAGGAGATGGGGCACCCCAGAGGTGGATCTGTTCAAAACCCCATACAATCACCAGCTCCCAGAATATTGCTGCAGGCCTCCCATCAAGGGCACAATTCCTCTGGATGCACTTCTGATGGACTGGAAAGGGAGGATCCTGCATGCTTTTCCTCCTTTCCTTCTGTTGCTGAAAGTACTAAACAAACGCAGGCTTCAACCAGCCTCAGTGATCCTCATTGCCCCAGATTGGGCCAGACAGCCTTGGTACTACATGCTCCTATCATTGGGGTTTGAAGAAAAAATGACTCACCTTAGTAATCTTGTTTCTTCTAAGGGAATATTACTGTATTCTGTACTCCCTCCCTTCCTCCCCTGTAAAAACCTATGGTCACTGCACTACAGCTGTGTTATAGTTGTTGCAAACCTGAGGGTTTCTGAAGTTCTTGTTTTTGGGCATCTGTGACTTGAGTCTTAGTGATGCCACTTTGGAAGTTTTTCTCCTAAAGAAGGGATAATTCAGGCTGGCCCGGTGGTGCTGAGGGTTGAGGCGCTGGACGCCACACCTTGTGCTATGCCAGCGACCCGGGTTCGGAAGTGAACTCGGGTGCCCGAGGGTCGGCAGGGAAGGGTTGAGGACTGAGTGCCCTTGTGGTACTCTCCTTCCTGGGAAAGTAGGGGTGGGATAGCCCGGCATGCCAGAGGGCCCTGTTGGAGACCGGGGTGCACTACAGCAAGCTGGAGAGCATGTAATTAGCGTGGCTGACACAAGGCAAGGTTGCCATGCAGCAGAGCTTCGGGATGTACACCATGCATGGGGGGGGAGAGCGCAGAACATGGAAAATTCTGGCTCGTGGGACAGGCGATGGCATCTGTCCCCCATGCTCTCTGCTGGGTTCTCCCCGACTGTCCTTCCAGATCCTCCACCCGGGCCCTCACCTGCAACCAGAGTCTGACTTAGAAGAGCACCCATGAGGAGGGGCGACCCACCCAGGATGGTTAAACCAGGGTGCTTGCTGCAGGAGGGAGAGGAGGCACAGATTGGGGGGGGGGGGCCTCAGGCGGGTATGAAACGGACAGGATGCCAGAGAGAAGGTTCCACGGGAAGCAACCGGAGGGAAACAAAGTTAGAAAAAGAAAAAAAAAGAAGGGATAATTCCCTTACTTTTTCCATTTACTCTTGTCTGAGAGGGTTGTTATTATTATTATTACTATTAGCTTTATAGTAGTAGGAAACTGCTTGGTGTATGCTTCATTAAGAATCTGACGGTTTAGAAGCTGTTCACCAGGGACAGCGATTTGAAAACTAAGCTCGAGCCTAGCATTTCATCATTTGCATAGGTTCTATTCACCATTTCGGCTCCGGGGCAGTCCTGTGGTGAGACCATGCTGCATAAGTCAGAATACAATAAGAGTCCCTTAGAAGAAACAAGATTACTAAGGGTAGTAATTTTTTCTTCCCTCTGGCCACAAAATGGGCAGCTGTTCAGTGAGGAGCACAGAACTGCCATCCCAGAGGGATGAGAGCATCCCTGGGATTGCCTTTCCACTTTCTGCTGCAGCTGACTGGTAACCGCAGGTGAAGAACACAAAACCGTGGTCCTCTGAGTAGAAGGAGAGCAGCTATTCTTTAAATGTTAATCTCCACATTACTCATAGTGGCACAAACACATCTATATTGTATACACATGATAACAAACATAATCTGTTTCTCCAGAGTGGCTTATTGTAACCCCCCCACCCCAATCACATCCTGCAAGTTGCAGAAGCCATTTCTATAATGAGATACCTAAGAGGTGAGAACATTATATTCTAAATACTCTGATGTGGAGAATTATCTTTTATCTATGTTATATCTTGCAAGTTGTTTGTTTTTATTTGGTTATAAGCTTAGACAATATGTTGCGATGTACTGTCTAAGGCAGCATGTTGGCCCAGCAGCAGTGCCTTGCCCTACCATACTGGCAACCAAGGTTCAAGTGTGAACTTGGGCTCTCAGAGCACCTGGCTGGGCTTGGAGACAGTGCTGTTCAGTGCTTCCCAGCCCAGGGAAGGGATTGTGCTGTATCTATCACTATAGTAACACTTGTGGAAGTCCAGGGAGCCCCCCCCCGGGCTTTGCTGTGCCAGTTGAACCATCTAGTGGGTGGAAGGTTAAGGAAGGGCAGAAAGAAAACAGAGGGAGAGAAACAATGGTGCTGTCTGAATTATGGTTGGAGTACACTTAGACCCACATCACAGAGCCCTCATCCCAGGATGGTGGCAGGTTAGAGGACAATGGGGCTGGGTAGTCACCCTGGCCCAAGGAAGGGAACAAGCACCAAGATGTGCTGAATGAACCAGGTTCTTGCTGTCTGCTCTAAGTTACATAAACTCTATAAGAAAGTTAAAAAACACATGGGTAAAAAAACACAAGCTCTGCTATTTACAAAAGTAAATCTGAATGACATTTCTGGAATCTTTGGCCCTATGGACTGAAACAAAATCAAATGCTTATGCACAGAGCCATGGCAACGCCACTCCTTCAGCTGAAATGGCACTGATCTTAACCATTAGATTTAATTTGAGTCAATGAAAATGGGCTGCACCTCATGCCTACTTAGCACCTAGGAATGTGCTGTAAATTCAAGGGGCATGCATTACCTCATTATATAACAAGCATTTGTCAATGCCGAATGTTTGCTTGCTGGCATTGGCATTGGTGGGGTGTGCCTTTGGGTCGATAGGCATAACGGCCATGCCATTTCACCACACCCTACCCTGCATACACCGACAAGTGTTATGGAGTGCCTTGGGGTCTTTGGCACTTATGCTCATCCCTTTCCATCAGAAAATATGGTGAGATGGGTGCAGTATAGGAGAATGGGGTGAACTTCGGGGCCGAAGACTCCAAGGCACAAGTCAATGCCTCTCACTGGCTGCAGGGTGTGGGGGGGGGGTGGAATGGTATGAGCATTACAGGTGACAATCCCAAGTCACACCCATGATGCCTGTCAGTCTCTACAAGGTGGGGCGTTATGGTCAGAAACCCTAACGCCTCAGGCGTTCGTTGATATTTTCACTCCAAATTTTCAACATGGGTTTTTTGTGACCCCCACCTTATGAACAGTGGTAATATCAGTTTGTTAATCGAAAGCTGATTTTGCACAGTGACTACGGCATTTGGCATCACAGGTGCGAAAACACATTTCGAACAGAATGTGAAAAATGACAGCTGTACTGTTCATGGGGAGGTGTAAAAAATGGCAATGATGAAAATCTGCAGTGAAAATAGTAAAAAAAACTGGTGAAGTCATAAGTATGCATAGAAACTGCATAGCACCCATTACTTACAGAGTTTTTGCAGCAGATTGTCAGCACAGGCATTTTGGATCTCCGCTCATGAACAGTGTCACTGTCATTTTCTTAATCTCTTCCGAACAGTGATTTCCCACAGCGACCACGCATTTCTGCGCAGAAAGTGTGAAAACACATTTCGGCCATGTTGTGAAAAATTACAGCTGTACTGTTCATAAGGAAGTGTGGAAAAATGCCAGTGGTGAAAATCTGGACTGAAAATATTACAAATTCATGAACTTACGATGGTGTGTGGAAACAGCGCAATGCTCGCTTGTAACACAGTCATTTTATGGACTTTTGTCATCAAATTTTTAACATGGCCATTTTAAGACTTCTGCTCATGAACAGTGTCACTGTGATTTTCTTAATCTGTCCCAAACATTGATTTTGCGCACCAGCTGCGCCATTGTATGCTACATGCGCAGAAACACATTTTGGAGAAGATGTGAAAAATGACAGCTGTACTGCTCATAAGGAGGTGTGGTAAAATGGCAATGTTGAAAATCTGGACTGCAAATATTAAAAATTCACAAACTAACAAGCGTGCATAGGAACTGCGTAACGCATGCTTGTAAAACACTCATTTTTTGGAATATTTTCACCAATTTCAATATAGCCATTTTAAGACCTCTGCTCATGAACAGTGTCACTGTGATTTTCTTTATCTGTCCCAAACAATGATTTCACACACCGACTGCACCATTGTGCGCTACATGCGTTGGAAACACATTTTGGGTGAGATGTGAAGAATGACAGCTGTACTGCTCATAAGGAGGTATGGTAAAATGGCAATGTTGAAAATCTGGAGTGCAAATATTAAAAATTTGCGAACTTATGAGCGTGCGTAGGAACTGTGCAATGCACGCTTGTAAAACAGTCATTTTTGGGAATTTTTTCCCAAAATTTTCAACACAGGGTTTTTGGGGGCCTACATCATGAACTGTGATACTGTTGTTTCATGCCTTGGTCCCAAAAGATGGTTTTGTGCAATGACCACAAAATCACCTTTCGGGACCGAATAACAAAATGACAGTGCAAGAATTCATGAGGTGGGGTCCCAAAAACCCCATGTTGAAAATTTGGTGAAAAAATTCCCAAAAGTGCCTGAGATATGCATCAAAGTTGAAAAAACCCTATTTATTCCATTATACAGTTTACCGGCATTTCCTCAGATCACGGTCGGCTATGAAGAGTGCAGATGTGTTCCCGGTCCACGAAGATCGTCGCGCTGGACTCCGGAGGCAAGTATGTGAGGTGAGGTGGGGGTGTGGGGATGCAGGTGTGCAGAGGGTGGGTGCGGGTGGGTGGAGGGGTCAAGACAGTCAGTGAGAGAACATTTTTATTTCTAGGTTTTTTTTTTCTTTTAGGATGACGATGCGGGACGTTTGCCATGCTGGGGTGGGCTCCCAGCATGGCAGTTGGAAGTTTTTTTGGGGTAGGCAGTGGAGCCGACGGGGGATTGGGCACCCCATCGGCCATAGAGAGGTTTGCCACGCTGGGGTGGGCTCCCAGCGTGGCACCTGGAAGTGTGTTGGGGGGCAGCAGACGGACATTTGCCATTCTGGGGTGGGCTCCCTGTGTGACACCTGGAAGTCTGTTTGAGGGGGCAGTGGAACCAATGGGGAATTGGGCACCCCCATAGGCCTTACAGATTTTTACCACATTGAGGTGGGCTACTAGCATGGCACCTAAAACTCTGTTGGGGGGGGCCACAGTCGTGAGGATTGGGAATTCTTCGCCATACTGTGTGGGGGGGAGTGCGTGAGCACGCTGGGGTGGGGTCCCTGCATGTTACTTATTGGTGGGGGAGGAGCTGTCTATGACAGCTCTTTCACTGCAGTGCCGACGTGTAGACACTTTGCATACTAAGATACTAATTGCCAACAGATTAGGCCTTACGGTCTATCGAGTCTGCTTGAACCTCAGATCCCTAGTTGGGTACCAAGGCCCTCTCCCGCTTGTGTTCCAGAAACCCCTATCATCCATCCCCACCCCCCTGGGCCAGGCTATCATCTGATACATCCGCTTTCTGTGCCTGTCCCACCCTCTCTTGAAGACCTCCACTGTGGATCTCTGAACCAGCTCGCCAGGCAGCGCGTTCCAAGGATCCACTACCTTCTCAGTGAAAAACCTCCTCCTCTTTTCCCCCCTCACCCTTCCACCTTCCAGCTTCAAGCCATGCCTTCTGGTGATACCTCCCTGCTTTAGTCTAAAGATCCCCTTCGTGTTTACCCTACTTATTCCCTTGAGATACTTGAAGACCTCAATCATGTACCCCCCTGTCTCTCCTCTCCTCCAATGAAAACAGGCAGAGCTCATCAAGTCTGTCCTCATACGTCAAATCCCCTAGTCCTTGTATCATCTTAGTTGCCCTCCTCTGTACCCTCTACAGGAGCTGTATGTCCCTCTTCAAGTGTGGTCTCCAGTGCTGGACACAGTACACAGTACTAAAGGTGTGGTCTAACCAGTCCATTGTACAGCAGCAGAATCACTTCCCTGCTCCTACAGGTGATCTCCCTTACAATGCATCCCAACATCCTGTTTGCTTTGCTAGCTGATGCAGTATGCAAATTGCCTACACGCTGCAGTGCTTTTCTTTCAACTGTACGCAGCTGCATTTGCAAACGCTGTCATAGACAGCTCTTACATTCATTGGCACAGTGGGGCCACGCCTGCAAAAGGCAGCAGGGCATTGGAAGTAGGGAGGCACACCTACGAATTCTCGTATGGTGGCACTATGTTTCTTGCACATGCATGCAAGCAAACATAAAAATGGTCTGGTCCATTCTGTCTTCTTATTGGTCAAAACCTTGACACCATCTTGGAGTGCACTAATGAAAGTAAAACCTTACAATAATCAGCATCTACCACAACTTGCCAGGATTGAAAGTTAATATGCAAATGAAATGACACATGACAAAAGTACTGTACTATAGAATTACAATAAAAGCATACCCACAGAACTCTTTATGCAAATGAAACCACATTAGAAAAACTACCATATTACACCAGCACATAAAAGAGTTTTTCAAGTTTTTCCTTTTTTTCATTTAATTATTAATCATACCAGATAGACATTGTGTGCTGAAACAGCCCTTTCTCACGTGTCCAGTTAGAGTGATCAATACAAAAATTACAAGGCCTACAATAATAGCAGACCAATCTCCACATAACAGTTCTCTTAATAGAGTGGAGGCAATGTTTCAGCAACTAATAAGTGAAATCAATGTATTAAAAATTGCATCTCAACAAAATATCAATAATATGCAGGCACTTGATCAAAAAATCAGCGCTACTGATGTTAAAGCATCTCAAAATGAAGATTCCATTAACACATTACAGGCTACCATCAGGAGCAGGACAGAGTTATTAGGAACCTTCAGGACAAAATAGATGATAGTGAAAATAGAAACAGACGTAACAACCTAGATTTCCGGATTTCCGAAGGTGTTGAACTAGGAGACACCAGTGCTCTTCTAACTCATGTACTTCCTTCTTTGCTTAAATTACCAGCTGGCCAAGACCTAATCATCGAGAGATCTCACCGCTTTAAATCCGAGGCCTGGACCCGACCAGAAACCCAGGCCCATCATTGCCAGATTTCTAAACCACGCACATACTGAACTGATTCTTCAAAAAGCGAGAAATTAGGTGCACTTACTTGGCAAGAAACAGAATCCTAATTTTCAGAGACTATTCTAAAGAATTATCTAACAAACGAAAAGCTTACAACCCCATTAAAACAATCCTTCATCAGCGTGGAATTAAGTTTGCACTGCGTTACCCTGCAACAATGCGTCTTTTTTTGAATGATTCTACCAGAGATTTCAGTACCCCAGAATCTCTCTCTGAATTTCTGAATTGGACACAGCCCGCCTTACATTGTAACGATGCTAATGCAGCCTGTTCCTGCTCCAGCACATGCATCAAGAATTACAATGTCTTGCCCTTCCTGCTGAAAACTGTCCTTCAGGTCCCTGAGAAATCTGCAGCCATCATATCTGCCACTGTAGTTCCTGCCAGAAGCTCCGCATTGCCAAGAAAAAAAGCATCTGGTTCTTTCTCTAAATAATAATACCTGCTGTTTAAATAATATTTCCACCTCTCCAGCTTCCCATGTGGAACGTCACATCAGTTTTTCTACTCCTCTTACCTTGTCTAACAAATTCTCCCCACTCCAAGAAGATCTGCTTCAAGAAGATCTGCACTCATCTACGGAGGATCTGAGACAGACTGTATCCAATCCCTTTACTCAAGACCAGAAGAAGCTCTCAATGGGTAATGACTCTCCCGATTCTTCCTGGGCTGATCTTGTGTCCAGCTCTCCCTTTAAATCATCTGAACCACCCAAAAAGAAAAGGAGAAGAAAATCGAAGAGCAAGGCTACCTGAGGCTTTTCCCACTAAAAAAAAAAAAAAAAAAATTTGTAATAAATACTATGGCCCATAATTAGATGTGATATAGCAGTTTCTCACCAGAATCCCTCCTCTTCACACCACCTCACTGAGTTCCTTTGGTACATTTACCGCCAAAGTGCAGTCTCTCGCACCCAACAGGTTTGGAGCACTTAAATGCAGTAAATCACTATCACTGCTGAGAAGCCTGTATCTGTCTGTGGGAGGTGAGCCAATTGACACTGGAGGTATTTAATCCATGCGGAGTTACTCTTAATGTATTCAATGGAAAAAAATAAATGAGAGAAAGATAAATATTACAATGTTTGTAAGATCTCTTCTAATTAATCCTTGTGTGGTGCCAGACATTAGTATATATAATTGCTATTTACACTCTAATTTTTCATAAGCTTTGGCGCCACCATGTGGTCAGATGCATATATACATCTATAGAGTTCTATATTTCATATCAGTGTGCCCTTAACCCCTACTATTATAGCATTTTTCCACATAAATCTATCATTTGGAGTGTGAGGATGATTAGACAAATACTCTAAAATCATTTACTTATTTAATATTTATTTTGCATCACTTCTGGTATGTAGTGCATCAGGTGCATTCCCATTATATCTCACAGATTTTGCACCAAAGTATGCTTCCAATTGTATTTCTATACATTGAGTTTTTCTGCCTTTTCACATTATTCTTCATCCCATTTTCTTCAAATCATTGGAACTTATAAAAATGATTCCACAATACACTGATGCACTATGAACCTATAGTATATACTGCATTCCCTAACCTAGCTTATGTGGATTAATACACATCGGGCATCCTTTTATCTGGCTCACACTGTTTCAGCATTATCTGCCATCATGTTGGTATACTTTATTTAATATTGGACTTAATGCTAGGTCCAAGCTAATTCATTATGTTTGGAATTTAACACTATTACATAATTATCCTTTTTTATTTGGTAGAATGATGTTTGTTTTTCAGGGTAATGCTTTAATTACCTCAGCACAAATCTCAATTACACTTCATTAATATACTGTTATATAAAGTTTAGTATCTTAAGATTATAGGGTAAACCGTATCTTGAGATTCACTAATTACTCTACACGCCTAGTAGTGTAGAGTGAGAGTCTTGGTATATTTACTGACTCTTATTGCTCTGCATTTCATAAAAGTTTCAAATTAATATTCTTGTTACTGAGTTTATACTAACGTTTGTTGGTTCTAATGTTTAATTACTTGATATTCTTATCTCTATACTCTCCGTCTGCTAGACAAAATGAATACAAATACTTAATCATCTCGAACCCATACAAGTTAAGGCCCTGCATACATTTGTTTATTATATATATTTACCTTTTGAATCTGTGACATCCTCCAAATTAATGGTATTGAGTCCTCATTCCTATTTGTAACTAATTACGTTATATCCTAGTACCATGAGTGATCTAATCTTACATTCATGGAATGTCAAGGACTCAACTCACCTTGTAAACGTAAGCAAGTACTTACCTATCTTAAAAAGCATGAAACACATATTGCTTTCTTACATGAAACTAAACTTTTATCAGAGGATGTCGACAGACTTAAAAGGGACTGGGTCGGTCAAGTATATGCTCATCTTCTCCATCCAAAAAACATGGTGTTGCTATCTTAATACATAAATCTCTTAATTGGCCCCCCATAAAAATCATTAGAGACCCGGATGGTAGGTGGATTATAACCCTATTAAACACCACAGCAGGTCCGCTTATGTTTTGAATGTATATGCACCCAACTTTGATTCACCCATTTCTTCCATAATCTATCCCAACAAATTATGATTAATAATAAAAATAATTCACCTATTCTTATTGGTGGTGACTTTAACTTAGCACTACAAGCATATTTAGACAGAAGTAACTCATCACATGATGCCCACCCCGTAGTATTAATGCTCTATCAATGCTTATGAAGGATTTAGGTCTCTCTGACATTTGGAGACTACATCATCCCAGACAACGAGATTACACCTTTTATTCCTCTTTACATAAATCATATGTAGTAGGATTGATTATTGCTCTTCTCCCTCATTACTGAAAAATTATTGATACATCGATTCTCCCTATTGTTATATCTGATCATTCCCCTATCAGTTTGCATTTACTCTAGGGTCCACCTTCTTCTAAATCCCCATCTTGGCGTTTAGACCCACTTTTACTCAGAGACCTGAATTCACTCCTTGGATTAAAACCCAGATTCAAGATTTTCTTTCTAATAACGATACTCCAGATGTGTCTCAAGGTACTATCTGGGAAGCATTAAAAGCCACTATTAGAGGTAAAATTATTAGTTATGCAGCTATAGAAAGAAATTAAAGAACAACAATTAGCTAATTTAGAAAAATCCCTTAAAGAAAAAGAAACCCAGTACTACAAATTAAATAAACCCAATCATAATTCACAGCTTCATCTGGAAATTCTACAATTAAGAATTAAAATTAATGAGTTGATATCCAGGAAAGCTGAACTTGCCCTTTTTAGGATTAAACACGGTTATTGGGAACAAGGGATAAATGCGGAAAGTTGCTCTCTTACCAGCTAAAACTCAACAGATGCAGAGACATATAGCAGGTCTAAAAGATCCATCAGGTCAGACACACACAGACAACTTTTCAATCAATCGTATTATGCAATCCTTTTACCATCAACTATACTCGCAACCTATATACTACAACCCAACCTAATACAACATTTTCTGGAAAAATTGAATCTACCCCACCTATCCCTCAGGACAAAGCTGTGCTTGATAAACCAATCACTTTACAGGAAATCCAAACTGCTTTATCATCATTAAAAACGGTAAAGCACCTGGCAGTGATGGGTTCCTATTGATTTTATAAAACCCTATCTGACACTCTTTGTCCTGTATATTGTCAATGTATTCCAAGAAGCAACCTTAATAAAGAAACTCCCATGCACAATGACCGAGCCATCATAACAGTCTTACCAAAAAGACAAAGACCCTTTACTTCCTTCAAACTATGAGACCGATCTCACTTCTTAATACTGATGGAAAAATCTTTGCCAAATTATTAACTCTCCGCTTAGAATCTTTAATGACTAAACTCATCCATACTTCTCAATCAGGATTTATCAAAAATAGAAACAGTTCGATCATCTTCGCTCATTACTCAACTTAATTCACAAGCAAAACTCTTAAAACCCTGCAGCTGCAATAGCCATTGACTTTGAGAAAGCATTTAACTCTCTCAATTGGGAATATCTATAGCAGGTGCTATCTCATTTTGGCTTTACAAATAATTTTTGTGCTTGGATTCAATTATTGTATACCTCCCCTTCAGCTCGAGTTCTCACGAACTCTATTTTGTCCCCCTCCTTTTACTTAGCAAGAGGCACCAGACAAGGATGCCCCTTATCGCCTTCATTGTTTATACTTGCCATGGAACCTCTTTCTGCATCCCTACATCAATCCGGTACAATTAAAGGCATTACTATTGGTAACTCTCACTATACTTCACTCTCATATGCAGATGATCTCCTTATTTTGCTGAAACCTCGAAAGTTCTGGGCAACCTTTAGTTAAACTACTGAATGACTTCACCTCCCACTCCGGACTAGCTCTAAACCTTAACAAATCCGAAATGCTACCACTGAATACCCTTTGTAGTCCCTCATGAACAACTCATTAGGCTTTCGTTGGGCCCAAGGTATATCTTATCTTGGCATTCGGATCACCCGACATTGAATAAATTATGGGATGCTAATCTCCCTCTGTTAACCAGTATCCAAACAACACTTGATAGATGGAAGCTACTTAAACTTTCTTTTAATGGTAAAATTTCCGCCATTAAAATGTCAATAACTCCTAAAATATTATACCTATTTTCCAATATCCTTTGATACTTCCTCTAGTTTTCTTACCAAAATAGACAAAATTATGGCAGCTTCATTTGGGAAGGCAAAATACCTAGATTTAGTCATAATAAACTTAGATCCCATTGGTCAAAAGGTGGCTTTGGCCTTCCTTGGTTCCAAGCCTACTTATGGGCTTTCCATACATCTCAAACAATTAAATGGTTTAACAAACCCAACATTCAGTCTCCTTTATGGGTCAATATGGAAACATCCTTATGTCCTGGTAATGGGGCGACTTCTTTCCTTTATAACACCCTTACCTCTTCTTTAAAGTCTCACCCTACCATAGCTGCTTCTATATTCTATTGGAAAATCATTCACAAGCATATTAAATCTAACCCCAAACCCTTAGCTTCACACCCCATCTGGGTAACCACCATATGTCTCTTGATAATCACTCCCATTTTGTCGTACCTGGAAAATAAGGGTATTCTCTTTTTGCAGGATATACTTGAACCCAAGTCATTAAAGTTAAAATCTTACACTGACCTCGAGGCATATGGAATCTTCCCATCAGGATTTTTGGAAATATCACAGCTCGTACTGCATGCAACTCTTACCTCACACCCTTCTCTATCAATTCTCTGTATGATAAGCACATCTCTGAATGGATAAAACAACATCCAATTTAAACAGCACTGTTTACAAAGATATTTGTGATATCCTTCCTGACTACTCTGTCAATGCTAAAACAGATGGAGTACTTTGCTACAATATAATATCACCAATGCACAATGGTCCAGATGTTGGCTCTCCTGTCACAAATCTTTTAATGATAAATGCAGTTCCCTCATTCAAACCAAGATCCTTCATTTGTGTACAGAACTCTGTTGTATTACAAAAATGGGTTTATTGAACAATAACAATTGCTGGCTGCAGTTCCCCAATGGGGATTGTGCATATCTTATGGCACTGTCCCTCATACAAAAGATTTGGCTCTGTACTCACAGATTTGCAATGAAAGTGGTAGGTCAGCCTTTTACACTAGACCCTAAACATTGCATTCTTGGTATTTTTAATCACCGTTCTTATAAAATTTCATATTCGCAGAGCAGATGGTTAAATATACTCTTCCTTCAAGTTAAACGCACAATCCTCATGCATTGGAGATCCAACATAATCCCTACCCTTCCCTGTAGCATTAACCAACTATTGCAATATGCCTCTCTGGACTGTATGACATATATCTTGTCTGACCGACTCATGTTATATAACAATTGTTGGCAGGGCTTTTTTAATTTTTTGTAATCAACTAAATCTTCCAACACCAATGTATGGACTTAATATATATGGATTTTCCCCTTTTACTGATACATCATTGTAGTCTCGCTTTTTTCCCCTTTTTTTATAGTTTCCCCCTCTCTCTTCTTAACTTTCTTATATATCTTTTCTTTCCTATACTCTGTTCTCAATCATTCTTTATTACTCCACAATCCTTTACTGAATGTACTTTTTCCTTTTGCAGCATCATATATAAATTATGTAACATTTTAATATAAACCGTATCTAATCATACTATCCGCTTTAAGTTCACTACAAATGTCAAGTATATGCTAATTACATGACCTGTATTGTTTACTATATTTTAAACCAAAAGCTCCTTGTATTATTGTAGCAATGTTCTTATTATATGCTGCCTCAATTTCTTTAAAAAAAAAATCCTCACATTGTACTGTACTGTAAGAGGTTTGTCTGTATATCTTATGAAAAATTAATAAATAAGTTTAACTGCAAAAAGTACAAAAATTACAATCAAGAGATAATATAACAATACAAAGTATAACAATACAAAGTCAACCATCAAGAACAGGTACAACAGGATTGGGAAAACAACAAATAAAGTAGAACATTTTTAAAATTTCACATTGTTTTGCAAGATGTATTAGATAAAGATAAAGTCCTGTACCAGGTAATAGCTCTAAATGAAAGGGCTCTTTGGCCAAGGACAGCGTGAATAAAAGGTGCCTTAAATGTACAGTAGAGTCCCATTTATCTGAACCATTTGGGTGATATTTATGAAGTCCAGAGAAAGGGGAGTTCATTAAAACGGGGCTGATATTTTCTGAACCTGGATTTGCATGTTAAGTGGTATAGGGGGGTTTGGGCTGATCACTGCATACATCTATTGCTTATTGCAAGATATCTTTTTGTTTTGTTCTTGTCAATTTTTCAGCATTTTTTTATTTTTGTTGTATCTTTTTAATTTGCAATACAGTACTGTATTGTATTTTGCGATAACTGCTTTTGTTTTTTAATTTTTACTGAACTCCTTGCAAAGAAGTCAGTGACCAAAGTTTGCTGTAGAGCTCCCAGATGTTTTATTGCTGCCTTCGCCCTCAGGTTTTTTAGCAGCATTAGATGGACTGAGTTGTCTGATTTTCCTTTTTTTTTTTTTAGTCCCTTTGGCACCTCTGGGCTTTAGCACTTGACAGCCGCTGAGTGGGTGGGCACTGGTGGAGGGCTGGATTTTTATGCACTGTCATCATGCTGTCCTTCTCTTTCTTGGCGTAAGCATCTATTTGCCAGATTTGGCTGATTATGGCCGGCCCACCAGTACAGCAGCAAGGCATCTGCTTGCAGCATTGACACCCCGGGTTCGGAAACAAACTCGGGAGTCAGAGGGCTAGCTGGAAGAGAAGGATTGAGCATCCTGGGGATCACTCTCCTTCTCTGGGGGGAAGGGGAAGAGTGTCCGGTGCTCTACGAACCCCTGGCAGAGGCTGGGGGTTCTGCCCACGGCCAGTGCCATCATTCAATAGGGGGGCAGGGCAGACGTAGCACGTCATTGCATGTCCTGCCCCCGGGGAGCAACATTAACAAAAAATGTCTGGATCCGCTATGATGCCTGCCCCATGTCCCATTCTCCCACACTGTGCCTCCCGATTCCAGCCAAAGATGAGTGTTCTTTCAGTTGGCTCACCCCCATGACTCTACTCAGGGAAACAAGCCCAGGGAGCCCTACTGGTAGTGGTGATGTCGCTGGTAATCTGGATGAGTGTCAGTCGCATGGGGGGATCTCAGCGACCTCACCTTGTGGGGGCAAGGCAGGGTAGTCAGTGGCTGAAGAGGTTACGGTGGGGGAGACGAGATCTGGTGAGGGAAGGGCAGATGCCTTGGGATCTCAGTTGCAAAAAAAACAAAACAAAAAAAAAAGACTTGGCTGACTATGCACTTGTCTGTCAGGAATGAGTGACCATCCCACTGGTGATCACTCTGGACCCAATTCTTCACCTCTTCATCAGTGAAAGAGATGTTCAGGTATTAAGTAAGACTGTCTGCCAGGGTGAAACTCTCTGAGATTATGTAAGCATTAATGCATGACAATGGAGGTCTCTACTAGGGAATTAATGCCTAGTTGGGGAGGGGGTTGGGGCATGAGGCCAAAGGCCATTCTAACCACCAACCAGACATTAATTCCCTAGTAGAGCCCAAATTTGGAGTGCATCAATGCCCTTGTAACATGGCAAGTGCTTACAAAAATTAACAAACACAGATGTTACATGCAAGGACAAACACACAAAAAGATTGCCAGTTTTTCAACAGCATTTACTAGTTTTCTCTGTTTTGACATTCATTTATATTGTGACAGTAACTTAAATCCATATATATATATATATATATATATATATATATATATATAGGATTTGTTCAGGCAGTATATGTAACTATGATCTACAATATCAAACTTTTGTTACATGCAGAAAAACATTCGCTATTCTGCTTGAAAAACATTCATGGCACCTTGTCTAAATGGGTGAAGAGCATTATGGGATTGCTGATTAGCATATTCTTGCCCACTAACAGAGTGGCTTAGCCATAACGATTGGCTTTTAAACATTACATCTAAGCATACTATATAAGAATTGGGATCCCATAATTGCAGAATAAAAAACTAAACAATTTAAACGTCGTATTAACTAATAGCACTCATCTTTTTGCTTTCTTCGCTCTGCCGCACATTTGGAGCTACTGTACGAGTACTGAGAGCATGGGAAATAACATGCACTCTACTTTTATAGTTTTGCTGTTGCTCTCTTTCTTATATTCTGGTGTCCTGCTCGAATTTGTGGTGAGTGTATGATTGCCACTTCACGGGTGGGAGGTAGGAAAGTGGTGGATCCGACCTACAGGACGATACTGCTGTGGACACTTCTAGTACTGCAAAATGAAGTGGGCATTACTAAGGAATTAATGTCCACTTCACTTTGGGTCATGGGTTGCATTTCCACCTGTAATATTGCTCCATTACAGATGAACTTTTTTTTGCCATGTTACAAGACACTTTGTAGCACTTCTGTCTGTGGCTCTTGGTTGGTCTCTTATGCGGTCTTCAATTCCATTTCTGTACCTGAGTCTTCAGCAGTTATCCCAGACTTTCCCCACGCTTTGGCGATGGTCTCAGCCCTGAACTGGTCCTATCCGTCCCCCCCAAACACACACACACACACACACTGTGTAGATGACATTCTTCAGGTTAATGGTCAGTGTCCTTCAATGTCATTTCTTCACTGGTGTCAGACAGAACTGCTTGCTGAAGCTACTTCCTGTACAGCCTCTTAAAGCTTTCAAGGATGCCATGATCACAGGGCTAAAATAGTGGGGCTCTCTAGACTTCCCAGTAAGCAATGGCTTCAGGTTAAATCTTAGTGGCATTTGTACAGGCTAGCATGGTGACTCAATCTTTCTGTTTTTTTTGTTTTTGTATTTATTTTTATTATAGTCACCTAACATTCCATATAACAGTGCAATTATTTCATAATACATTACTCTCACCACTTGTACTCAGCTAAGATTAAATTTATAAACCTAACAGTCCTGCACCTTAGGTATAGCTATATATCACTCTGCTGTGTCACTGATTGAGTACATTTTTTCTTTCTTTTCTCTTCTCTTCACAGGTCCAGCATATTTTATGGAACAAATCCCTCACCCTGTTGCATGATATACATCTCCCATGCCTGCCATTTCTGTCTGAACTTTTCCAATGTGTCATTTAAATATGCCATTATTCTTTCCATAGCATAAATGCTATTTACAATAGAGTGCCAATCCTTTCTAGTGGTGGGTTGAGCTTGTTTCCATTTTTTTGTTATAGCTTTCTTGGCTGCTAGTACCAGAACTGGGGTCGTAGACCTGGGCATCACCCAAACCTCTTTCTGGGGTATATTAAGTATTATCATGCCTGGTGTTAAAAAATGTCAGGTCTACCCCTATTTGCAGCATTTGTGCCTCCAGATCTAACCAATATTCCATCAGTCCTGGGCAGTAATAAATGGTGTATCTATGGTCTGTCTTAGTTTCTCCACACCGCCTCCAGCAGTCTTTCAGGCTTTGGGGATAGATTTTAACTAGTCTTGCTGGGGTATGAAAGAATCTCATATAACACTTCCAGGCAAACTCCCTCCATGTGTTTGAGGAACTTAACCAAATTGCCCTGTCAGCATGTTTGTGCCAGTCCTTGATAGAAACAGACATCTGCAGGTCTGTATTCCATCTGTCCAGCACAGAATCAGTAGAGTCAGCTATATATCCTGTCATGCTTGCATAAAAATACCCAATACATTTTTCCCACGTTTTCCGTCTTAGCACATCTAATAGTAACTGTAAGATCAATCGCAGTGGGTCTGGTAATTTGGTTCGGTCCTTCGATTTATGTAGGGGGTAAGAACTTACTTGTAAGTATCCAAAGTGTTCATTACCTACTAGTCCATACTTGGCCTGTAGAGTTTCAAAAGGGACCATCCCATAATTATCTATAAATTGGCATACATTAGTTAGTCCAAACAGGTGCCATCTTGCAAACATATGGTCTATACGCAGTGGGAAAAAATCTGGGGTCGTAGAGAGGACTTTTAAAAAGTAAAATGGATAAGAAAGTTTTCCGTTTTGGAACAATGATTTCCAGAACCACAGGGTAGCCACTGTATATTGTCCAAAGTCCTCCTGTGTAATTTTCCTATTTGTAATATTGAACAGCAGATATCATGCATCATGCAAATCATACAGGATAAATTGTATGTGTTTCCACAGTGTATTTATGTTTGGGTTTAACCGCTGAGACACTATTCTCATTTGGGTTGCTCTTCTTAACCCTGTCTTCTAGGCAGTTGTAGGATCGTGCATCTAATTCGAGACCTATGTCCAGCCAAAATAAAGCAAGAGATTATTTTGTCCCGATATTGCAAATACTTCATGTCTAGAAGGATAGGTATAGTTTGAAATAGGTACAATAGGCGAGGGAGTATGTTAAATCTGATCATTTCTGTATAGGAGAATAGTGTTAGTGGCAACAGGTCCCATGCCACCAAATCCTTTACTATTGCTTGAGACAGTTTAGTAATTCTAATTTTTTAAGTTGTTTTGGTATTATGACTTCTAAGTATTTGATTTTTGTTCCTCTCCATTTGAATGGGAATGTGTCCCTAATTTCCTGAGGTGGGGTATAATTATAAGCTAAAACTTCAATTTTGGGCAGGTTTAAAGTAAAACCCAATATTATTCCAAATTTCTTAATCTTGTCCCACAACTCTGTGATAGATTCTGTCGGGTTCAACAGGGTAAAAAGAATATTGTCCACAAATAATGCCACTTTAAATTTGTGGCTTTCTATCAGTATTCCTTCTACTTTGGCACACTGCCCTATGGCTATTGCCAGAGGCTCAATATAAAGGGCAAATAATAAGGAGAAGAGAGGGCAGCCCTGTCTGGTCCCCCATTCCAGTGTTATTAAGGGAGTGAGGGTTCCATTAACGCAGATGTATGCTTTAGGAGAGGTAAATAGACCCTTAGTATGTCACACAAGGTATAGGGAAATCCAAAGTCCCACACTGTGTTCCAAAGAAAGGTCCATGAGACCTTAGTGAAGGCCTTTTCTGCATCGCAACTTAGTGCAACTAATGGAATTTGCCTTCTGACTGCATGCTTGATTAGTAAAAGGGTTTGTCTGATGTTGTCAGATGTCTGTCTACATGGAAACATAGAAGTTGACTGCAGATAAGGACCGCAAGGCCCATCCAGTCTGCCCATTTCTTTTTCTACCTTATGAATGTGCCATCAGCCTTTGCTCTGTCAATGGCCTATCTATTCATACTCATCTGTATTGCTCCCTTGTGCCTATCCCATGCTTGTTTGAAGCCCTGCACTTTATTCATATTCACCACTTCCTGAGGTAGGCCATTCCATGCATCCACCACCCTTTCTGTCAAAAATAACCTCCTCACATTACCCCTTAATCGGCCTCCCTCTAATCTCATGCTGTGTCCTTTTGTCCTGCTATTTTTCTTATATCGAAACATGTTAGACTTTTTCACCTTGTAAATGTCCTTAAGGTGTTTGAATGTTTCAATCATATCACCTCTGTCCCTCCTTTGCTCAAGAGTATACATATTGAGCTCCATCAATCTGTCCTCACATGTTTTCTGATGCAGTCCCTGCACCATTTTGGTTGCCCTTCTCTGGGCTGCCTCAATTTGGTTAATGTCCTTGTGAAGGTGTGGCCTCCAGTACTGCACGCAGTACTCCAGATGGGGCCTAACCAGTGTCTTATAAGAGGATTATTACCTCCCTCTTCTGACTTGTGATACCCTACTAACACCCCAACATCCCCTAGCCTTACCTACTGCTTTAGTGGTCTGCTTGGATGATTTCAGGTCATCGGTGATGATGATGCCCAAGTCTCTTTCTTCCCTTGTGATTGCCAGCAACTCCCCTCCCAGCCTATAGGTGGCTTCATGGTTTCTCTTCCCTATGTGCATGATCTTGCACTTCTTTGCGCTAAACCCCAGTTGCCACTCTTCCAACCATTTTGCCAGTTTATCCAGATCTCTTCTCATTCTGCCTACCCCATCTGGATCATCTACTCTGTTGCAGATCTTGGTGTCATCTGCAAACAGACAAACCTTACCCTCCCAGTCCATCTGTAATGTCACTGATGAAGATATTGAAGAGGACTGAGCAGAAGTCTCTATTTAGGATAGATGCTTTTATATGGTCCTCCTCCTCACATGCCCCCTTATCCCCTTTGATCTTAGCAATACCCCCTCTTGACTTTCTCCTTTCACTAACGTATCTATAGAAAGTCTTGTCACCTTCTTTTACTGTTTGTGCTAGTGGTTCCTCGGTATGGGCCTTTGCCTGTCTTACTGCCTTCCCTGCTTCCCTTAGGGAAGTTTGGTATGCCCTCCCAATCTTCATCCTGCTGCGTTCCCTTATATTTCCTGAAGGCCAGCCTTTTGGCTCTGACCTTTTCTGCTACTGTTTTTGAGAACCAAAGTGGTTTCTTTCTTCTTTTGCACTTCCTTTTCTCTCTAACACAATGGGATGTTGCTTCAAATATTGCATCCTTAATGCTTGCCCACTTTGCCTTTAACCCCTCACCTGTATTTCTTTTTGCCAGGGCTAGCTTAACTCTGTTGACCATCTTAGCAAAGTCAGCTCCTCTAAAGTCCCATATTTTTGCCTTGGAATGGGATGATTTAGTCCTAGTGACCAAATTGAACCATACCCTGTGATGGTCACTGGCCCCCAGGTGACCTTCTACCTGGAGATCTGTGATCCTTTCCCTGTAAGTCAGTACTAGATCTAGGATAGTCCTGTCTCTTTTGGGCTTTTGTACCAGTTGTTTGAGGCCCTCCCCCTGCAGGAAATCCACCATGTGTCTAGTTCTGGCAGATGTTTCTACTAGTATTGACCAATCTGTATCTGGCATGCTGAAGTTTTCCATTATTAGAACCTCCCCTTTAGCTGTCATGTTTTGTATATCTTCTAATAGTAATCTGTCTATGTCCTCCCCCTGGTCTGGAGGCCTGTACACAACCCCAGTTCGTATGGCTGTCCCATTTTACTGTTTCCAGGGTGACCCACAGTTCTTCTGGCTCCTTATGTGTATTCTGAATTTCTGTAGCTTTCATAATATTTCACAAAACCAGCGTGGTCCTTATGAATTAAGTCTGGTAGTCTTAGATTTGGCAAAAATGCTCACAGGTGGTGAGAAAGTAATCTAAGGGGGTATGTGATCCATGTTGTGAAGAGAAGAAAGTATATTGTGGTCTTGAGGGGAATAATGTGCACCAGACATCTAGTATGCCCATTTGGGCTATATATTTTTTTTTAATATTTTTGCACTGAGGTGTATCTGCTTCTTATAGGGATTGTGGTATCTATGTCCGGATTTAATAAGATATTTAAGTCTCCACCCATTAGCAATTGACCCTACATTCGATCTATTAGTTGGTTAAAAAATTGCCATATCACTGGGATGGTAGTCTGAAGTGGGAGAGAGATACTAACCATCGTGACCTCCTGCTCATACAGCCTGCTTTGCACTATGCTATAACGCCCCTGGGTGTCAGCATAACTGCTTTGTAACTGAAACGGTGTGCTACAGGGCACAAGAATAACTGTACCTCTTTGTCTCATCTTCTTGTATGCAGATTCTTATACCCTATAGCACCCATCATTCGTTAATTTAGTAAGCTCTGCGCTTGTTAAGAGGGTTTCTTGCAGATAGATTACATCTGCTGGATGTTTGTGTAGGTATTAAAATAACCATGATCTTTTAACAGGCTTGTTATGCCATTGACATTCATAGATAATGTTTTCACTGAGATCGTATCCATTTTAAGTTCAGTAATGTTCGGGATATGTTTAGCATAGGTCTGTGGCTCCTATGCCCCCTTGTCCTCTCTCCCCCCCGTTTCTCTGAGGGAAACAGTAACATCCCTGTTCTAGTACGCTGTGGTCTGTAACTCTGGCAAAAAACTGAACATGTTGTCTAATAACCATTGTACCATATAGCTTATTTATTTTTTTATTTATGATTTTGGTAACCGGGTAGGTGCGCGGAGTCCAGGGACTGTTTTCAGGCACAACTTGTCGGATAGCTTGATAGGTACAACAGGACTTGTTTGTTGTTGTACAAGTAGCTCGTAATAAACATATTCCATTGCACCTTTTGTGTCCTTGTATTTTGTCTTGTTTTTTTTAATCTATGGCTATTAAAAAGGTATAAAAACAGTTGGCTCCAACTTTTAATGAACTGATAAAAACTGCACTAACATGCCCTGGCCACAGTGGGGTGACAAACTATGGTACCAACTTCCACTATGGCAGAGGGGTGCCCTGCCAATGTAGGTGTACCAGTTACAACTATATACAAATTGGCTTCCAAGGTGATAGTGTAATTAGCATTACACCCTGTATATCTGCCCCAGTACTCTCCAGTGATGGGATGGGGTAAGCGGGGGAAGTTGGATAGTTTCCAATTTCTAACCCCTTGTATGGGAGTGTTAGTCCCACCAAAAAGTAAGCCCTCTGTTCCAGGGCTAGGTGTTATCTAACTGAAAATATCAATAAGAGAAAATAGGTAAAGA
The DNA here is from genome assembly GCA_016271365.2 of Neoceratodus forsteri. Taxonomy (NCBI): domain Eukaryota; kingdom Metazoa; phylum Chordata; order Ceratodontiformes; family Ceratodontidae; genus Neoceratodus; species Neoceratodus forsteri. Next base: position 407,166,597 of record CM057452.1, read on the forward strand.
AAATGAGACTGTCGACTTTAGCCTGCAAACTAAAAAATAATTAGCTGCACACTATATCAGTGGCTGTTAAGGGGTACATTCCTCCTTGCTCCTCTTATATCAGAGTTATCTTGTACCAGTGCTAAAAAGGAGACCATTGTATCTGGATTAGAGATACATGTTCAGTTGTTACCATATCTTTCTAGCTCATCTATTCTGGTTTCTCATGTCTTCCCAAAATATATATATATGTATAGGCACTATTGAATTCCAAGTCCTTAAACAGGATCTAGAATAGAAAAGGAAGAGAGATGTTTCTATTAGTTGTGGGTGAATGCCAGTCCCCCTATAATTTTAGGAGAAGCCCTTAAGTAATATAGTTTTACAATATCAAGGCCGGAACCATGTATTGGGAAGAGCTGATCGCCAGGGTTATGTATTGCTTGTATTGTTCCATTTTCCCCTTGTTGTGGTTAGGATTCCGTTGCTTTTAATTGGAGCATTAGAAATACTAGCTCTTGGCTTCCTGATATTCCCCCCTAGTCTATCCACTTTCCCCATCTGAGCTGAGCACTGTATTCAGCTTGTGAAATTCTCCTTTCTATAGTTCCTCCCCAGCTGCTCCCTGACATACTGATGCTTTGCCCCCCTTTTTTTTAATTTTCATAAGTTGTTATGTGGCCCCATTCAGATGGTCTAGGGTTAGCTGCTTCATTGTCTCAGTCTAACCATCCAGGGGTGTGGCTGTGTTGGTTCTGGGGTTTACCTCTAGAATGTAGCAAGTAATGTTCTACAATTTTGCCTGTGGTTATGTCCTATGCAGCTCTCATACGGCTCATTAAATTTTCCCAACTATAGTCATTTTCTGGATTACTAGCTTCTCCTCCCTTTGGTGTGTTTTGTGTTGTTCTCCATTACAAAGCTATAATCTGAACAACCTTGCAGTAACAACAATGCAGCCACAATCGCAATTCCTTGTGAGGTTAGCTTACAGACCCATGGGGTCTCTCTCTTCTATTTGTTTCATTCATATTCCATTACTTCTTCCCTTGCCCCCTTCATTTATTGGTCCCATATTTATCCCCCTAGTCTGAATTCTGCTTCAGGGGTTTGAAAATCTTATTCAGAATAACTTTTCATAGGGCCTTCTTAATGCAGCTTTTACCTTCACCCCTCCCCTGTGACCATTTTCAATGTACGTATTCACTCACACAAACCCTTCCCCATCTCCCCCATGCCTATTTTGAAAGGTAAATTCTGTGTTTCCCCGTCCAGCATTTCTTTTTCTTTTTTTTTATCTCCACCCTTCCCACTTGTAGTTGTGTTTTAATTTATTCATCCTGTCTAAAACATGCAGCACATTTATCTATCCAGGCATCCGCATTTATCACTATGCTGTCGCATTAGTCCACACATTGTTGGGTGCCTATACAATGGTGGCTGCCATTCCTCGATTAAACGTGTGAATTAATTCTGTGAGTCCCAAGGTGATCTGGCAATGTTAAATCCTGAAATAAAAAACAGCAGCAGCCTAAATGTTCATTGTAGCCATGGCCTGGACTCCAATTTCTTTGCAATTCCAGCTCCCTTACAAACTTCTATCAAAAGAAAACATAAGAAAGTCCTGGGCCAAAAGTCTGTGTTGGTATTTATTTGGGAATTAGTTCAACTACCTGCGTTTGTCCCTGGGTTGGTGGGCTGCAATCTATGGGACCATTAGTGTTCGTTAAATCAGTTTATCTTTTCCTGGTTCTGTACTTGCCTAGCACAGAAGAAAATTCATTGTTGTCCATGAAATACCTTTTTCATTTACCAAGCTTTCTGAAGAATGTGTTCTTTTGTGGCATATCGCTGGAACATAATGATAACTGACTGGGGGCGCAAGGTAGAGGACACCAGCTTGGGGCCCAGTGCCTGGTGCCCCCTCTCTATCTGAAAGTCTCGGTCAGCTGGCAACTCCAGAGTTGTTGACAAGAGGGGCTCCAGAAAGGCCTGTAAATCGTTGCCCTCCACAATCTCCTGCAAGCCAAAAATCCAGATATATTTTTTCTAGACGGATCCTCTGTGTCCTCTTGCCAAACTTCTATTTGGGCTTGCATGTCCTATATTTGTTTTAAAGTTGCATCCAGATCATCCTTGCAATTTCCTGCAACCGTGATTTGCCTTTCTGTGTCATCCATTCTTTGTTCCAAGCTGGCAACGTACCATCTCATTTCTTTTATGGCCTCTTTTATGTCCGCTCTGAATTCCAATATTTCTTTGTAGATTGTTTCTAGTTGTAGTTTCTTTTTTATAGGCTTGTGTGATGCCTTGGAGCGATGGCTTTTGTTTGGATGATGGGATCCCCAGTCCGAGGCCTAGGAGGAATTGAATTCTGATTTAGCCGCTGGCGATCCCTCTCCATCCTCTCTTCTTTTAGAACTTCTTGAGTTTGTTGGCATCCTTGCTGTTATGTTGTCTCCTTCCTTGTTCATAATTAGCTGTTTTTATAAGTTTTAAAGTTTTTGAAGGATGGTTTTCTGTGATTGTTCGGGGAGCCAAGAATCAAGCAGCAGCCATCAAGCCGACGTCACTGGCAGTCTCCAATATTTCTGTTTTTTGAAGCCTGGAGCACCCTTTTCTGCCCCACATGCCACAGTTTTATCAGTAAGACAACGCCAATACAACCCAGTTTCATCTGTTTTGTATAATTGCTCAAGTGTTAGAGATTCTGCTTGAATGAGCTCATTGAGCTGCAGGAAAAAAAGGAGCAACACCTTCCTCATCAGCACTCAAATGCTCCCCACAGGGCCGAAGCTGCCTAATCCCATGACATTTTTTAAAAAGATCCAGCCATCCATCGATTGCCATAAAACTGCCATGATCGCCGCCCAACTTGTTATGAAACTGGAGGGCTTTTTCTTTCAGGAGAGGGCCAGACATCGTTGTCCCCTTTTCTCTCTCCTGATAAAACCATAGATAAATCAACTCTCTGCATTCATCATTCTTACAAGCACACATGTTTTTCTGTTTCTCACACCCAGATGACCACTCCATGGTGATCACAAATCCTCTAAGTTTTCCCATGGCTTCCTTGATGTCACTCACAGTAGATTTGCCCGCACCATACTCTGCTACCAAAGCAACACCTCGCTGTCCGTTTTCAAGCTGATCGAGTATCCTCTGCTTCTGTTCCAAAGTGAGAACAGTCCACTTCCTCTTCTTGCCACCTATGGTGAAACTTAAAAAAAGAAACGCCGACTGACAGCACACTGGTGCTAATGATGCAGGCCAGCATTAACAACTGATCTGATGGGCAACAAAACAGAAGTTCGTTAACTAGCGTATTCCAGTAGTACAGAGTTTGGATAAACAGGACTTCACTGTACTTGTACAATTATGTCTAAAGCTGGTGGAAGAGAAAGGGTCTGAATACTAGACAGATAAGAGACCTAACAAACCTTTATGTTGAAAAACAGAAGACTAATACCAGGCCATGACCTAATGAAATTTTATGTAGACGTATAGAAGACTTGTACTTGATTCTGTCTTCAAATGACAGATGTCCTGCTAGTTTATACAAATTACAGTAATGCATATTGTAGAGCATACCTGTTTAAACCTACAGATGGAAAACCCCTTCACTGTAGCCCAAAACAACAAAAAATGCTACTAAAAAAACCAAAGAAGCCTAACCCTCCCCCCCCCAAAAAAAAACCCTAAGAACATTTATTGCAAAACAAAACAGCAAAAATACAACTGCAAGGACTATATCACTTGTACACTGCTAGTATCATTGACACAATGCAGCATGACTTTACAGTAGGGAGGTCATGTGTATCAAATCTCATTAACTTTTTTGAACCTGTTACTGCAGCAATGGATAAGAACATCCCAGTGAACGTTATATTCCTGGACTATTCCAAGGCTTTTGATAAGGTCTCACATTTTGTCTTTTTAGAACAACTTAAAACAAGCATTTGCCAATGCCAAATGTTGATTGCGTTGGTGTGTTGAGCTCGCTCACTGCCCCTCTGTCACTCGCTTAGTCTGTGTCTCCCGGTGCTGCAGGCTGCTCTTTTGTACTGGGCTCCTGCCTGTGTTGGCACCTTGTTCTGTCCACGAAGAAATCCACAGCTGTCCCAACAGAGCTCCGTTGAGGTGACTCACTCCCCCTCTCTCAGTTGCTCATTCTGGTTCTCCTGGCGTTGCAGGCTGCCCTTTTGTACTGGGCTCCTGCCTCTGTTGGTAGCTTTTTCTGCCCACAAAGAAATCTGCAGCAGTCCTGAAACAGGTCTGTTGAGCCTGCGGACTCCCCCTCTCTCACTCACTCATTCCATTTCTGCTGGTGCTGCAGGCTGCCCTTTTCTATTGGGCTCCTGCCTGCGTTGCCACCTTCGTCTGCCCACAAAGAAATTTGCAGCAGTTACAATAGAGCTTTGTTGAGCTCGCTCACTCCCCCTCTCTCACTCGCTCATTCTGGTTTTCCCGCCACTGCTGGCTGACCTTTTGTACTGGGTCCCTGCATGCATTGCTGCCTTTTTCTGCCCACAAACAAATCTGCAGCAGTCCCAACAGAGCTCCGTTGAGCTCACTCACTCCCTCCCCCTCCCTCACTCACTCGTTCTGTGTCTCCTGCCGCTGCAGGCTGACCTTTTGTACTGGGCTCCTGCCTGCATTGGCAGCTTGTTCTGGCCAGAAAGAAACCTGAAGCAGTCCTGACAGAGCTACATTGAGCTTGCTCACTCCCCCTCTCTCACTCACTCACTCATTCCATTTCAGCCGGCGCTGCAAGCTGGCCTTTTGTACTGGGCTCCTGCCTGCATTGCCGCATTTTCTGCCCACAAAGAAATCCACAGCAATTGCAATACAGCTCTGTTTAGGGTCTCGCTTACTACCGCTCTGTCACTCACTCATTCTGTGTCTCTTGGCGCTGCAGGCAGAGCTTGTGTATGGGGCTCCTGGCTGCGTTGGCACCTTTGTCTGTCCACAAAGAAATCTGCAGCTGTCCCGACAGAGCTCCATTCAGGTCATTCAGTCTCCCTCTGTCACCCACTCATTCTGTTTGTCCTGGTGCTGCAAGTGGCCCTTTTGTACGGGGCTCCTGCCTGCATTGGCACCTTTTTCTGCCCACAAAGAAATCCGCAGCAGTCCTGATAGAGCTCCGTTGAGCTCACTCAGTCCCCCTGTCTCACTTACTCATACTGTTTCTCCCATCGCTGCAGGCTGGCCTTTTCTACTGGGCTCCTGCCTGCTTTGACGTCTTTTTCTGCCCAAAAGAAATCTGCAGCAGTCCTGACAGTGCTCCGGTGAGTTCGCTCACTCCCCCTCCCTCACTTGCTCTCTCATTCTGTTTCTCCCACTGCTGCAGACTACCCTTTTGTACTGGACTCTTGCATTGGGGCCTTTTTCTGCCCACAAGCAAATCCACAGCAGTCCTGACAGAGCTCAGTTGAGCTTGGTCACTCCCCCCCTCACTCGTTTGATCTTAATCTGTCTCAAACACTGATTTCCTACAGCGACTGTGCTATTCTCCGGCAGGAGTGCAAAAACATATTTTAGCTAGGATGTGAAAAATGGCAGCTGTACTGTTCATAAAAAGTTGTGAAAAACTGCCACTGTTGAAAATGTGGCGTGAAAATATTACAAATTTGCGAAGTTACAAGGGTGCATGGAAACAGTTCAACGCACGCTTGTAGCACAGTCATGTTATGGAGTTTCGTCACCAAATTTTCAACATAGGGATTTTAGGACCCCTGCTCATGAACAGTGCCACTGTCATTTTCTTAATCTGTCCCGAACACTGATTTCCCACAGCGACCGCGTTATTCTGTGCCGCAACCGTGAAACCACGTTTCAGTCAGGATGTGAAAAATGACAGCTATACTGCTCAGAAGGAGGAGTGAAAAAATGCCACTGTTGAAAATCTGGTGTGACAATATTACAAATCTGTGAAGTTACAAGGGTGCGTGGAAAGTGCACAACGCACACTTGTAACACAGTCAATTGATGGACTGTCATCACCAAGTTTTCAACATTAGCATTTTAGGACCTCTGCTCATGAACAGTATCATTGTCATTTTCTTAATCTGTCCCGGACAGTGATTTCCCACAGCGACCGCTCTATTCTGTGCTGAAAGTGCGAAAACACATTTCAGTGAGGATGGGAAAAATGACAGCTGCACTGTTCACAAGGAGGTGTGACAAAATGCCAGTGTTGAAAATCTGGCATGAAAATATTGCATATTCACGAAGTTACGAGTGTCCGTAGCAACTGTGCAGTGCCTGCTCATAAAATGGTCATTCTTTGGATTTTTTCCACCAAATTTGCAACATAGGCTTTTTGAGGCCCACCTCATGAACACTGGCACTGTCGTTTGTTAGTATTCATCTGAGGTCATTCCGTGCTGCGACGTTGAAACCACCTTTCAGGGCGATTAAGCATATGACAGTTCAAGAATTCATGAAGGGGTCCCAAAAACCCTATTATTAATTTGGTGAAAAACCAAACCGAATATGCACTAAAGTTGAAAAAAAAAACCTATTTATTGCATTATTTATTTATTTATTTATTAGCTTTTGGTAACCGGATAAGTGCACTAGGCAACAATCCTGTCTATTTTTAGGCACGACCCGGAAGAGTACAAAACGGAATACAAAATAAGCACAATTGTACAAGTTCATATATAAAACAGCAACATAGTGCAAACATTATAATACGGGTAATAGTACATTTTACCACTAGGACTAACAGCTTACCGGCATTTCCTCAGTTTGCGGTCAGCTTTGAAGAGTGCAGACATGTTCCTGGTCCACCGAAGATCATCCTGCCAAGCCCCGGAGACAACTATGGGGTGAGGTGGGTGTGGGGAGGCAGGGTGCGCAGTGGGTGGGTGCAAGTTGCGGGTGGTGGGCAGGGAGACAACGAGGGACAGTTTCCTTTTTTGCAGGAAAAAAAGACATTGCGGGACCACTTTTTCCTTTACAGGGGCATTTGGCATGCTGGGGTGGGCTCCCAGCGTGCCACCAGAGGCTTTCTTTTGGGGGGGTATCATTATGCCGATGGGGATTGGGCACCCCGTCAGCAGGAATAAAAGTGTGGGGGGTACAGAATGCTGACAGGGAGTAGGCTCCCCCGTCGGCAACAGAAACACGGGGGCACCAAAGCTGATGGGGATTGGGGCCTCCATCGGCAAATAAACATGGTGGAAGGCTTATATTGTTTGTGAACATGGCGGCAAATATCAGGGCTTCTATATCCCGACCTTCAATGATGGGTCGCTCCCTCATTGCAGTGGATGGTTGACTCTGCCATGATGAGGTGGCCCCTGACTGCAGCGGCGAAATTGTCACAAGTTGGTGCCAAGGTTCCAAACTTGTGTCAGCAGCAGTGTGCAAGGGGATTTGGGGAAGTGGGACAAGCCTTTGCAGGCTGTGGGGACATTGGCCACAACAGTGCCGCGCCTCCACAACCTGCTCCTGAGAAAGCTGCCGCAATGTGTTTCTTGCGTTGCGTGCAATCAACATAAAAAAACAAGCTCCATATAAACATATTTAAATGGATAGAATCATGGATGAATCAAAGGACACAAAGTACAACTATCAAGGGATATACATCAGACTGGGGTTCAGTGACAAGTGGGCTTTCTCAGGGATCAGTACTGGGACCAACACTATTTAATATCATGATATCCACTCTCCAGATAACTGTAAATGTATGGGTCAGAAAGTATGCAGAATTGGGGGATTAGTACCAGCTCTAGAAGATGCTGAAACAATACAACTTAAATAAATTCACCATTTGGGTACACAATAACAAAATATTTTTCAACATAGAAAAATGTAAAGTCATGCATATAGGCAAAAATAACCCCATGCCTGTATACAAAATTGGTAACATCATTTTTCAGTCTGTAAAGGAAGAAAAGAACCTGGGGATACTTATCACTGACAATCTTTCCTTTGATAAACATACATTTGAGACAGTAAAGAAGTGTTAAAAAATCTCGGGATGCATTTTGAGAAATATTAAAAGTAGGTGGGGTGTGGTCTGACCAGGCAGAAGATGGCAGCATAGTTCAGAATCTCTGCAGAAATGACTACAATCTAACCTCATCTAGCCTTCACCAGACCTTTCTTTGGTACCAACTCCTGTGACCATCCTGTAATCTTACTGCCTGACACAGTTTGTAAGTCATTTTTGATCCATCACCTACTTATATTCCATTATTCTACACTGTACTGCAGCATACTAGGCCTCATCCTTCAGCATTATGGCAGATCTCCAAGTACAGCAAAGCTCACTTGCTAGAGCGGAAGTAATGTTTTCTAAACTGATGGCTGAGATTAATGATCTAAAAACCTCCACCCAACAAAATGCGACCACTCTTGAAACTTTTAGCCAGAAAATTGCATTTAATGAGAAAGCAACGGCTGTAACACCACTACTATTCATGACCTCCAGGCTACTGTCCGCAATCAAGATCGAACTGTTAAATCCCTACAAGCCAAAACTGACGATATTGAAAATCGTAATCGTCGCAACAACTTATGATTTTTTGGTTTCCCTGAAGGTGTAGAATTAGGAGACACTACTGCGCTTTTATTACATGTGCTGCCTACAATGCTTAAACTGCCTCCTGACCTAACGTTAATCACTGAGTGGTTTCACCACACTCTGGGTCCCAGGCCAACATCAGACCAGTGACCAAAACCTATCATTGTTCACTTCTTGAACTATTCCCACACAGAATTAATACTGAAGTGAGCCAGAGAAATGGGGGAACTTCAGTGGCAAGAGTTTAGTATTTCCATCTACAGAGACTTTTCAAAAGATTTAACCATCGGAAGGAAGGCCTATAATCCACTTAAACAAATCCTCCACCAAAGAAGCATTAAATTTGCTCTACGTTACCCCGCAACACTACGCCTTTTCTCAGGCTCTTCCTTCAAGGATTTTGAAATCCCTGACACCTTAGCCAACTATCTAGAGGTCTCTCTCTGCAATCTTACCCTGGGAGGTTCAGCAGCAATTGGCAACCTGAACACAGCTTTGGTATCCACACGGAGGGTGAACAACAAGGTACAGGAACGTGGGGAAAGTGTTGCAGAACTCACAGCCCCAAGCAGCAATGCCGCAACTGATTTGACCCCAAGGCAGTCAACACAGCTGCAAGAGAAGCTTCTGTCAGGGCATTATTCTTCAAGACTTTCATGCTGTTCTAGTGAGGTTTTACCCCAAACACCCCAAGCTGCAGCCTCTCACCTTCAGATCAACCCCTCTATTCCTTTGAGCAATAAGTTTGCTCTCTTGGAGGATGACATGCGCTCCTCGCAGGAGGATCTTTCCCAGCAAATTTCAGATGAATATCCCTCTAATTTGGGCCCTGTGGCTCAGGGATGTATTTCTGCCGATACTTCATGGGCAGAAGTTGTTGCAAGTTCCCCCCTCAAATCTTTAGAGCCGCCAAAAAAGAAACGTAGGGCAAAGACCAAAAGCAAGAACATCAATAGCCACAATCCTTCTAATAAATCTGAGGTGTCATGAGCTTATATGGTCAGTAATATGGTCACAGTTGCTATATCTTGGTAGGTTTTGCTTCCAGGATACTTAAAGGGAGTGCCAGTACACTTTTTCTGCCTAGCCGCCCACTCTACATTTTATGCTACCTGGTTGCTTTCGCTTCCACCGGGTGCAGAAAGGAAAGGCTGTACATCACGGTATGATCAATTTACTTTTTGTTGCAGTGTTTAAACGAGCAGCTTAAAGGTCTTCAAGGGAACTTTGGTATATCAGCAATGCTTTTCTAATCCATTATTTTAGTGTTAGATCTTATACATTACCTCACTAAACAGGCTCTCTGTATCTAGCCTTTTACTCTCCAGTTTAGCAGTGCATCAGGTTTATAGTCTTTTGGCTGTTCAGTTGCATATCTTCAATCGGTATGCATCCTGATTATTGCCTTTTCTTTTTTCATATGTGAATTATTATATATTACAAGGCAACTTACCTCTTCCCTCTCCTGATGACAGGTTCTTAAGTATTATTGGCGACTACATTTAATCTATCTCCTTCTCTGTGCTCCATTATTCTTACTACCTCCTGTTTACAATATGGAACTATCATTAGCACTCAAAAAGGTGGGCTATGTTTGGTGTACTGTTGCAAAGGATTGTTAATCTACATCTTCCTTATGCTCCTTATTTTACTCGAAGCCTACAGATATTATAGAAATCCATTGCTGTGTGGTCCCTCCTGTTTTGGGGCTCACTGGGCCTAGTCTTCTAGACCTAGTCACCCCATATAATACCTATTTAGGTGATTTTCGAGTAATCGGAGCTGATCTTTACTATGACTATCTCTTCTATCTACAGTTATCACCATAGACTATACCTCTCCACATAATCCCGGTTTGCATTTGGCTCAGGGCGTAAAGGCTTAAATTGACCTCCCCTTTCTTCTTTCCCCCTCAATATTGTATTTATTATGTACTTATTCTATTGCACTGCAAAGTATACTCAGAGTCACTCTAATGTGGTAATGATCTACTTTTCCTTTTACATTTGTTCATTTGCATATCACCTGGCTGCCTGAATTCCTTGCTCTATGTCTAGGCTGTACTGGCATCTCGTATATGGTTCTTTAATTTACTGTTATTAAGAGTTGGTATATCTGTACAATTACTACTAATGTTTATAAATAAATTCTGGTGTTTAGCTTTATCCTTATACCTTGTCCTGTTAGCTTAGAATTAAGCTGAGGTTATTACAGTCCCCCTGCCTTTCTTGGTATTATTCCCTTTCAGTTTAGCTTATCGGGACTACTTACTTTATTATATTACTGGGCTCAGACTTAGGTTTGGGCTGATATTTATAACCGGTCCTCCCTTGTCTCCTCCCTACATCGACGCCCCAGAGTGTGGTGAGAGAGTCTCTTAGCCAGTTGGCTGACTCAAATCTCCTTACACCCATAAAATGTTTCCTTTGTTATTTAGCTTACTTGTATTTTTGTTGTTAATGACTTTTCTCCTTCCCCATCTGTATTCTAACTTTAATAAGATATCTGTGCTACTTATGTATCATACATCTCACTTTTTTTGGCTTGAATGTTCCTGCCACTCTCTGCATATATGTAAGCTCTCTATATTGTATTCTAATATCCTCTGCCTCATTTATTTGTCCCTTCACACTCCAGTGATTATTCCTTTTCTTTAAAACTAACAATATGAGTGACATACTTTTATATACATGGAATGTGAAGGGACTTAATTCTCCTTGTAAATGGAAGCAAATTCTTTCACATCTCAAAAAACATAAAACACAAATTGCTTTCCTTCAAGAAACAAAATTATTAGCAGAGGATGTTCATAGACTTAAAAAAGATTGGGTCGGTCAGATCTACGAATCATCTTATACCTCAAAAAAAAGAGGAGTAGCGATTCTTATTCATAAGAGTCTCAAATGATCTCTTGTAAACTCCGTTAATGATACTGACGGCAGATGGGTGCTGGTCAAACCGAATACCAACTCTGGTCCTCTTCTGCTTGTTAATGTCTATGCACCCAACTCCGATTTCCCAGAGTTTTTTCATAATTTAGCTCAACAGATTCTATCCTTTAACACTGATAATACACCAGTTATTCTTGGTGGGGATCTTAACTTAGCTTTAGAAGCCAGCATTGACAGAAGTAGCCCCACTACAGAGGCCCACCCTAGAAGTATTAAAACCCTCTCATTACTAATGCAAGATGTTGGATTAGCTGATGTATGGCGCCTCCTTCACCCCCGTGATTGAGAATTTACTTTTTACTCCTCTCTACATAAGACATACAGCAGAATTGACTACTAGTTAGCCTCTCCTGTTATAATGGAAAAAACTACTAATTCATCCATCTCTCCCATCATAATCTCGGACCATTCCCCTGTCAAATTGCAACTTTCGTGGGGCCCATTAGCATCTAAATCTTCTTACTTGAGGCTGGACCCTCTCCTTCTCAAGGATCCCAATTTCTTACCCATGATCAAAGCACAAATTCAGGAGTTCCTCTTTCACAATACCACAACCGGATCTTCTATGTCCTCTATACGGGAAGCTCTTAAAGCCACGATTCGAGGGAAAATTATCAGTTATGCTGCACATAGGAAAAGAGTAAGGGAACAACAGTTGGCTGACTTGGAAAAATCTCTTAAGGCTAAAGAGAATTTATACTTTTCTTCTAATAAGCACTGTCCTGATTCTCAACTTCATCTTGAAATTCTTCAACTTAGAGTTAAAATTAATGAATAAATTTCTCATAAAACCAAACTGGCCTTGTTTAAACTTAAATATAAGTTTTGGGAACACGGCGATAAAAATTGGAAACTCCTCTCTTACCAGCTCAAAACACAACAAATGGAATGACACATCCTAAGCCTAAAAGATGAACAGGGTATGATTCACTTCAACAACCCCTCTATAAATCGTATCATGAAAACCTTTTATCAAAAACTATACTCTAACACAAATCCTCCATCTACTTTACAAATTTAACACTTCCTTAAATCATTACATCTTCCTCATCTTTCTACACTTGAAACAAATTCTTTAGATGAACCCTTCTCGCTTCAGGAAGTCCAGAAAGCTTTGTCTTCCTTGAAATCCGGCAAATCCCCTTGGGGTGACAGATTTCCTGTCAATTTCTATAAAATGTTTTCTGACACCTTATGTCCCCTTCTTCTTAATGTTTATCAAGAAGCTTCCAATACTGGCAAGCTTCCCCCATCTTGCACCGAAGCAATCATAACCCTAATCCCTAAGGAAAAAAAAAAGACCCTACTCACCCCGCAAGTTACAGGCCCATCTCTTTACTAAACACGGATGGGAAGATATTTGCTAAACTACTAACTTCTCGACTTGAATCCTTGATTCCCAAGCTAACTCACTGTGCGCAAGCTGGTTTTATTAAACATAGATCCGGTTCTGATCACCTACGTTCCTTATTTAATTTAATTCACAAAGCTAAATCCTTCAAGACACCAGCTGCAGCCACAGCTATTGATTTCAAGAAGGTCTTTGATTCCTTAAACTGGGACTACCTTCATCAAGTTGTATCTTATTTCCGTCTTTCTCATACCTTTTGCTACTAGATCAAGCTATTACATAACTCCCCTGTTGCTAAAGTACTTACTAATTCCACCCTTTCCTCTTACTTTCATCTAGCAAGGGTAACTAGACAAGGCTGTCCCCTGTCACCTTCCCTGTTTATTCTAGCCATGGAACCCCTGACTGCTTGCTTACGTCAATCTTCTGGCATTATGGGCATACCTGTGAGCAATTCAAGATATGTTTCTCTCTCCTACGCAGGTGACCTCTTAATCTTACTCAAAAACCTGAATGAGGCTGGGCCCCTGTTGGTTGATTTGCTTAATAATTTTACTAAAATTTCTGGCCTTGCTTTGAATTATGGCAAATCACAAACTATGCCTCTTAATGACCACTGTAAAGCCTTTATGAACATACTTCTTGGATTACGCTGGTCACCACAGGGTATAACATATCTAGGAATCAAAATTACTAGTAACTTAGGGAAGATATGGGACATTAACTTTAACCCCTTATTTGATAACATCAGAACAATTCTGGACAGATGGAAACTTCTTAATCTCTCTTTCATGGGGAAAATTGCAGCCATTAAGATGTCCATTTCTTCCAAGATTCTTTACCTCTTTGCCAATATTCCTTTAGTCTTATCATCCTCTTTTTGCTAAATTTGATAAATTAACAGGTAACCTTATCTGGGATGGTAAACCACCGAGATTTAACTGCAACAAACTTCAATCACATTGGAAAAAAGGGGGATTCAGACTCCCCTGGTTCAAAGGCTACCTCTGGGCTTTCCGAATGGCCCAAACCATTAAATGTTTTCAGAAACCCTCCCCTCACTCACCACTATGGGTTGCAATGGAATTCGTATTGTGCCCAGGAGTTCCCACTTCCTTAATTTTTAATCCCATTTCCTCTAAACCAAAATCTCACCTGACTATATCATTCTCTGTTCTTTACTAGAAACTAACCCACAAATTCCTGAAATCCAATCCAACAACCTGGTTTTGCCCCCTTATGGTGCAATCCACTGCTCACTCTTGAATATCACCCAATTTTCTGTCGTACATGGAGGAACAAAGGCATTTTCTTTCTTGGAGATATCTTGGACCAGAATTCACTCACTCTTAGATCATTCTCAGACTTGCAGGTCACATGGAAACTTCCTGAACAGGTCTTCTGGAAGTTTTTACAAATTTGGGCAGCTTATAACTCTCTCTCTAATTTAGTGTATTGGCATACTCTTCTAAACGAATACGTCTTGCACTGGACTAATTTATCAGTAAAATTAAATAGCTCCATTTACAAAGACATTATTGATAATCTAGCCGATCAGTCTATACAGGCCAAAAATAAATGGAGTACTCTTCTTAACTACAATATTTCAGATGTACAATGGATTAATTGTTGGCGCATTGCACATAATACCTTTAAAGATGCCCGTAGTTCTTTAATACAAACTAAAATCACCATCTTTGGTATAGAACCCTCTGTGCTTCCAACGAATGGGCCTATTAAATAATAATAAATGCTGGCGCTGCAATTTGGCCTTGAGGATCTACTTCATATCTGGTGGTCTTACGCTCCCATTAATAAGCTCTGGTATAAAGTCTGTTTACTTGCCTCCAGAGTAACAGGAAACTACCTTTTGACCCCAAGCTATTCCTTCTAGGCATCCTTATCCCCAATAGCTCTCTCCTCTCACATGCACATTTTAGATGGCTAAACATACTTTCTCTTCTGGTCAAACATCTGATTCTTATGAAATGGAAATCAACTCTGGTGCCTTCTCTTTCAAATGTTCTTCAAAGCCTCTCTCAGTATGCCTCCCTAGACTGATTATTTCATGTTACTCATAACCGACTCACTATATGACAGATGTTGGCAGGATTACTTCAAGTACATCAAACCTAGTTCTTCTAGACCCTAATTCTTAGGGATATTTAGCCCTCCTTCTTATTTTGCTCTCAGATTAGGTTTTCTTGAAACTTTTGTGCACAGATTTCTCCTCTTCTTTTCCCTTCGTCCCTGTTTTCTCCCTCTCTCCTTCCCTTCTTCCTTGCTTTTTTCTCTCTTCTTTCTTTCCTTGCACACTTTTCTCTTAACTTCACCTCTTCATTACTGAACATTGTTCATATTACCACATTTATCACTTTTTGCAATTTACTGAATGCCTTGCCATAGCCTGCCCTAGCATGTATTTTGTACATGGTTGCTATTTCTGATCCTATAATACCCTATTGATTGTAACCCTTCTGGTCTCCACTTACATCCTGTCTAGGTTTGTGTTTTATTATCAATACATGTATATAAGGCTTCTCCAATATGTTTACCCTAAATACTGTGTTTTGTTAAGTGATATTTTATACCTTACATGGAGGATAGTCTTCTATTGTATTAGATGTGTGCTTTCTTCTATACTCGAATTTCAATAAAAAGATAAAGTGAAAAAAAAAGAAATATTAAAAGTAGAGAGAGTGAAGTCATTATCCCACTGTACACTGCCCTTGTGAGACCACACTTGGAATACTGTGCACAGTTTTGTGCACCTCAAAACAAAAGGTCACAAAGGTTAATAGAAAAGGTTCAGAGAAAAGTCACAAGAAAGATACAATCAACTAAGAATTTGGGATATAAAAACAGACTCCAAAATTCAAACCTGTACTCAACGGAATACAGAATAAATAGAGGGGATCTCTGTATTATTTACAGAACTATGAATGAACCATATCTGAGGGAAACATTTGGATTAAAACTGAACATGGGTATCACATCTACCAGGTCACATAAATATAAGCTACAGGGTGATAAAAATAGAACGATCAAAAGAAGTAAAGATTACACACAAAGGGTGGTGACCAAATGGAATGAACTACCGAAGGAAATAATAGACAGTAAAAACATGACGTCTTTTTTTTGTTTTTTTGAATAATCTATTTATTAGATTTCCAAAAAAATAATACAGACAACAGGTAACAGACTTACAATGACATACAATAAACAGAAAACAAACAGATGGAATCATACATGTAAAAATTAATCCTTTTGCAGACAATTTTAGTCGAACCAGTACATTTAAGTCATTTATGTAAGATCAAGGGGGGGGGCTGCACCTCCCTCATCTCCTGTCACCAATTGCCTTGCTTTAGGTCTATAACCTTCTATTGTGGTATATCCAGCGTATCTGCTGAGTCATGCACCCAGTCCTATCCTCAACATTGTGCCCTCTGTCACACTCAGAGAGGAGAGGAAGGGGGCCCATGCCCACAGGAAGCCCTCCTCCCTATCCCTAACAACTTGCGTTAATCTTTCCAAGGCTAGAGTATGCATGATGAGTTGGCGCCATTGTTGGACTGTGGGTTTAATGTTAGATACCCAAGTATTTGGGATGCAGTGGTGTGCTAAAACAAACAGTGTTCTCATCCACCTAGGAAGGAGGGTCCACTCTTCCCCTTCTATCACTTCCACCCCAAAAAGACATATCAGGGGATCCCTCTCCATGGGATGACTGGCCATCTGGGTCACCTCTGCCACTACACCATCCCAGAACTGTACCAAATCCAAGCAGGTCCAAAAACAATGGATACAAGTGCCCTCTCCTTCCCACATCTACCACACAAAGGGGATATCGAGGGGTGGGCTTTATGCACCATAACAGTTGGATAATATAATCTATGCAAGAACTTATCAAAGGCCTCATTAAATTTGTTACAAACCATTATCCATTCCAGCATGAGGAGTACCACCTTCCAATTCTCTTCAGAGATAATTTGTTCCAGGTCCCTTTCCCATAAGGCCCTTGTGTTTCCTGTTATATCTTGCAGTTTTTGTTTGCCCTGCTTAGCTGCCTTACCCAGAAAACTTTTAGGGTCCTTTTTAGCATGGTACACCAGCTGTTCTACTGGATCATGTTTTAGGGCCTCCTGATCTCCTCTATCCAGTTTACCCACAAAAGCCTGGATTTGCATGTATCTAAACAAATGGGATCCCTCCAGTTGTAGGTTCTTTTTTATCTCCTCAAAGGAGCATAGCTCCCCCCTTATTACCAAATTACACACACTTCCGATAACCCCTCTTTTCCCATTCGCTGAAACCCTTATCCTCTAGGCCTGGCAAAAAGAAGGGGTTCTTAACCACCGGCAACAACAGAGTTTCTCCCTGTCCAATCATCTTTTGTCTTTTAAGCTGTCCCCATGCCTCCAGCACTATTCGTACCAGCCAGTTGTCTCCACCCATTGTGCTATATACCCTTGGCCCCTTACATAGGAAGGTATGTGGTAATTCTCCCTGGAATCCCCCATTGCTCCAGCTCCACCCAGCTACCTACCAGTGGGCAGTGCACTCAATCAGCTATACACCTCTGTTGTATTGCAAAATAATAATAGCCCAGATCCGGGAAATTAAACCCTCCCTTGCTCCTTTTGGCTTTAAGTTGTTGTAAGCTAATTCTCGGACTATTTCCATGTCATATAAACTCCGAGAATGCTTTCTCTACCTTTGCACTGGATATAAGATCCAAGGGAGGATATTCATTTTAATTAAATTAATCCTCCCTAACCAAGAGATAGGGAGTTGTGACCATCTCCTGAGATCTGCTACTATAGTCCTAATCAAGGGGAGATAGTTCAGGCTATGTAAGTTTCCCAGTCCTCACCCCACCTGAACCCCTTGATATTTAAAACCCGACTGCACAATCTTAAGCCCCAACTTATCTAGATCTCTACCCCCACCTGGGAAACACATCATTTCTGATTTCTATAGGTTAATCTTATAACTGGAGAAGCTGGCAAATTCTTCAATGAGGGACAGCAGGGGTATCATAGACCTTTGTGGATCTCGGACAAAAAGGAGCATATCATCCACGTACAAAACGATTTTATGGATGATACCCTGAGCTCCTCCAATCCCCACCACCTGCGCATGCTGGTGCACTGCCACTGCCAGAGGCTCAATCGCCAAGGTGAACAACAGTGGGGATAAGGGGCATCCCTGTCTTGTCTCCCTCCCTAAACAAAATTGCTCTGAGAGACCCCCATTTACAAGGACTCGTGCTCTAGGTTTCTCATACATCACCTTTACCCACCCCCCCAAAGGAGTCACCCAGACCAAACCGGGCCATCACCGCAAACAGGTAGTCCCACTCAACCCTATTGAATGCTTTTTTCGCATCCATTGAAACTATACCCACCTTCTCTTGCCCTCAGCCAGCCCTCCAAACAATATTAAGTAACCTGCACATGTTATGATATGATTGCCGGCCTTTGATGAACCCGGTTTGGTCTGGATGAACCAGGTCAGGCAAAATATTTTCCAATCTGGTGGGCAAAACCTTAGCTAAAATTTTAAGATTGCAATTAAGCAGTGAATGGGTCTGTATGCTGCGCATGCCATCACATCTTTACCAGGTTTAGGAATCAAGCAGATCGTAGCATCATAGAATGTATCAGGCAACTTAGGGGTCTCCACTCCCTCTTCCATTTCAAAGAGTTCACAGAGTACCCCTGCCACTTGACCTCCCAAAAGTACTCAATTGGGAAGCCATCTGGGCCACTAGCCTTTCCCTACTGTAATTTTTGGATCGCCCCCAGGATTTCAGCCCTTGTAATGGGTTGACCAAGCTGTTGCCTCTGACCTTCTGAAGCTTCAGGTAGCTGTAAACCCTTCAAAAATTGTTGTATCTGATCTCCCTTTCCCTTATGCTCCGCTTTACACAAACATTCAAAAAAAAGTTCTAAAGCAGGCTCTGATGCCCTTAGGATCCTTACAGGGCCTCCCTGCCCCATCCCTGATTACCAATATACGTGTTGGGCACCTTCCACCCCTCATTAATTTCACCAACAGAGGACCTGGCTTGTCTCCCCATTCAAAAACCTGCCGCTGGCAATAGAACCAAGTCCTGCCGGCTTCCTCTCTCAGCAGAGCATTTAATGGTTCCCTTGCTGTTGCCAGCAATTTAGTTGCCTCTCCCTGTTCCCTATTCGCCATCCACTTTTCCAAGCTTTTTAACTGCTGCTCCAGTTCTATTAGCTTTTCTTTTTTCTGTTTTTTAACTCTCACCACGTAGGGTATTATAACTCTCCTCATAAAAGTTTTCCCAGCCTCCCAGAAAGTAGTCTTAGGTACGTCCGGTTAGATGCTAGTCTTCACTGCTAAACAACTTCAGAATCACCATGGCATGGTTGGAGATATGGATAGGGCGGGCAATTTCTTTAATCTTATCATACCAACTTCTGAGCAGGTAGATATAATCAATTCGGGACCAGGTTTTATGTCGCTAGGACAGAATGTATACTCTCTTGCGCCTGGATTGGCTGTGCGCCATCCATCCACTAAATCTAAATCCGCCATCCCACTCTGCCATTGACCCATAACTTCTGAGGCCCTCTCTTTACCCTCTGAGTGATCCATGCAGGCATCTATGGTCCAGTTAAAATTCCCCCCCAAAATTAACCCCGGGAATTGTTCCCTTATTAGAAAGTCCAGTAAAGAGACATAGAACGGTGGTTCATATGCCGCAGGGGCATAAATGCATCCAAATGTTATCGATTCTCCCTTTAGTATCCCAAATATAAAAATATGCCTACCCCCTTTTGGATCTCTGACCACCGACTTAACTTCCAAGGGAAGGTTTCTATGTAACAATATGGCCACCCCATGCTTGTGGAATGAGAAGGAGGCAGCACAAAATTTCCCCACCCAGTTCTGAGCCAATTTTGCATGCTCCGCATCTGTTAGGTGAGTTTCTTGTAATAGTGCCACCTGTGCTCCTGCCCTTTTCAGGGCAGTCAAGAGTGACATTCTCTTCACTGGACTCAATATCCCCTTAACATTCCATGTGATAACATTTGCAGTTTCTATATCAGCCATATTCGCTGTTATATATTTCCCTGCCCCATCCTCCCTTGAGCAGGCAGGCACCCCCTCCAGCACAAAGGAGTATTTATCCCAGTCCACCAGACCCCAGTTGTATTGGATGACCATATCAATATTCACAACATCGATTGCATCTAACAACACAGAAGCAGCAACATTTTGAACAATAACTTGAATTAAACCCCTCATTCCCCCCCATCAGCAACTCCCACCAACCCCTTTCCTCTGCAATTTTGTTCCCAAATCATCAACCTAATATGGAATGTAACCTTCTTTACCCCCCTGTTCTCCCCAGATCCTCCAACATTCCCTGAACAAGAAGGTTCTAGACCCCTTCCACAAGCCATATACTACCCGTATCTACTCACCACTCTTCCCCTCTCCTCCATGTCCTTGTGGCCCTACAATTCCACATCTCCCCTTCCCTTCCCTCCAACAGTACCAACTACTCCCCAGGTATTTTCATATCCTAACCCCCCCCCCATGACACTAATTGCTAATATAGCACAAGTGTCCAAAAACCCTTTCAACTGGTATATGCACCCATCGCCCTCCCAACAGCCAACTGCCCCTATAGGGCCTTGCTCCTCATGGCCATTTCCAATCCAATGTATTGACCCCTTCCAGTCTCGGATATATATCCCCCCCATGCCTCAGCCTCCACCTCCAGACCAAAATCAAACTTTTCTTCTCAGGGTATAGGGCTCTCCAGATTTCCCCCCCTATAATTTTCAGCAAACTACCCCAAACTGATCCCTCTTCTATTTTATTTTACATCCTCTAAATCTAAACCCCCACCTTCCATAGACCTAGTCCCAAAGTGTTCCACCAACATATACAGCAGGCGAGAGTTGGTATTAAACTCTATGGTACACTAGAAGACAGATGCTTGGGAGAGGAAGTCACCATGCTAGACTCTCCAGCAGTAACAAGTGAGAGAGAGAGCAGTTGCACCTTCAAACATATCGCCAGCGCCACTGGCGGCTAAAAAGACCGCATGGTCTAGAATTCAACTGCGCCATAGCCGAGGAGGCCTCCATAAAACATAAGGGCATGGTACATCAAAATAAAGTTCTCTTCAACTCTGCCTCTGAAATCAACTTCCCGTTCTGTCCTTCCATGCCTGGCGTACAATTTCTCAGTCCTGAATAAAAATGACATCTTTCAGAGAGACACCTTTAAACAAATCTGTCCCAAGTCCTTTCATAGAACAACTGTCCCTCTTCATTGGGAAACATTCGAACCAAAGTACAGGCAGCGAACACGCTAGCCCTCAAGTCCCTGAACCAAAATATAACACAAAATGACTCACTAGAAGTCTTATCATCAGCACAGCAGGGCTCCCGCTACCGCTTGCCTCTCAGCCCACTTTCTTCTTTAGGGTCTTCACAAATTCATCAGCCTTCTCAACATCCCAAAAAGAGAAGGTTGCCCCTTCATGTTGAATCTTCAATGTGGCAGGATACACCAAAAAGTTCTCTATTTTCATTCCTCTGAGCTGTGCCATGGTTACATTAAACAGCTTCCTCTTCTGTGACAATCTCACCAAGTAGTCCTGGGAAAAGAACAGACGGCTCCCCCCTCAAAGCTCAGCATTCACTTTTCTCTGTAGGTCTTCAGGATCGCCTTTTGGTCCTGGAAGTGGTGAAATCTCATAATGATCTGCCTCAGTGGCTGATCCACCGGTGGTAGGGGCATTACAGCCTGATGAGCTCGCTCAAGCTTTAGCTTGCCATGCTTGGGCTGCATCCCCAACAACTCCAGCAGCACCCGACCACAGAAATCCAGAGCTCCTTCTCCTTCTTGTCCTTCAGGTAGGCCCTGAAGGCACAAGGTTAGGCACCTATGGTAATTTTCCTAATAATCGTATTCCTCCTTAAACTTCTCAAGTTCTTTTTACAGTGCAAGGACTTGTCCGGGGACCTGTAGCAGTTCATCCTCCATTCTGGAGATATGGTCTTCAGCTTCTGCCAACCAATTACCTTGCTGGCTTTGCTGTTCTAGAACCTCTTGCAGCCAGGAATTGAGTTTATCCTCCAATTTAATTGAACGTGGCTCGAGCGCCACTATCACTTGGCTTGTGAGCTCTCGGCCAAGCGCAGCAACCTCCACAGCAAACAGTGACACCAGGCAGGAGTTTTCTCCAGAGGTGTTTGCTGCACACTTTTTATTATTTTTACCTGTGAGCCATTGCCTTTTGGCAGGGTTGGGAGTTAAATACTTAAATCTGGAGCCTCTGGAAGTTGTAACCAAATTTAAATATCTAGGTATCTGGATCGACAATAAATTATCTTTCAGTGACCACGTCGAAGATGTCTCTAGAAGGTTAAAAGCAAGGTTAGGTTTCTTCTGCAGAAATAGGCCCCTTTTCCCCCTTGAAACTCGAAACAAGCTTGTACAGGCCACTTTACTCCCCCTACTCGACTATGACGATGTAATCTATTCCTCCACCACTCTTGCAAATCTAAGTAAACTGGACATCCTTTATCACCGTGCATTACAGTTCATTACCAACTCCTCTTACCATTACTTTCCTGTGACTTATATGCAGCTGTTGGTTGGACATCCCTTACTACTAGGACGCCTGTCCATGCTGGGCTATGGACTCTTAAACTGCTCCTGCAGAAATTGGCAAGCTATCGCTCTTCCCTTATTAGTATCTCACATAGTGCATACTGTTAAGAAAATCTGACTTTATTATGCTTGATATACCAAGGACGCCGGACTTCCTTTGGTAAACGTATATTGCATATGCCCTTCCTCCATTTGGAACCAATTACAAACCGATTGAAACTAACTAGCACAGTTTCAATAAACTTCTACAAATCGCTAAGTTCAGCCAAAATAAAAGACACCTGTAACTGTCATTAAGTCTCTTCCTTCCCCATGTGTGCCATATTTATCCACTGGTAAGGTATAATTGATTTGTCATATTAACTGCTTTCCTTCCCTTCTACTCCTGGCTTTATCTTTTGCTTACGCCCCTACTACTCTATCAAATCACTCCTCCCCCCCATATCAGTTGTAGTCTGTTGTTTGTTCTAGCTGCCAAAATACTGTATATGTATTGCACACACCAGTCATCATGTTTCATTTATCAGTATGCAACCTGTAAGTCGCTTCCCTGTCTCATATTAATGTTTACCACCTGTGGTCACCCTATGTGGTACCCTTGTATGTATATCCAGCCTGTATCATGTAACGTGCATTTCATGTATATACTGTTATTACCTATCTGTTTTTGTACTTTAAGTGTTTATGTCACAGGACCTCCTTGTGAATGAGCTTGCTCAATGGAGTTTTCCTGCAATAAACTTGAACTTGAATTTATCCATGGTGCCTTCCAATACCACTAGCTGCAACCAGTAGACTGCTTGTAAATGTTTTATTTTAATTTTTGGCCGTTGGATCGGAGCAAGGAGAAAATGCATCTGCCTAGTTAGCTGCTCATCAGTGCTCCCCATGACAGCTTTTAAACAAAATTTGGATAATTACATGGGAGAAAATAAATATGAATTCCACCTGTGAATGGGTGGCAAGTTCATCAAAGAGCCTTGGCTCACTGAACTTGAACTCTTCCTATGAGCCTATGAAGGATAAATACAGTATCTAAGAAAAGAAATCTGAACTGCAGCAACAAATCTAAAAAAAAATATATACTTCTTACTGAATAAAAATAAACCTTGACATGCCTCAGTGGTGTTCAGGCAGAAACAGTAAAGCAAAACGACAAAAAAAAAAAAAACTTTGAAATCATCCAGAAACACAGTTCCACACAAAAGCATACACATATGAAGACACAGCAATGCAAATATAGCTTGAAATGCACTGAAAAACTTCACAAATACTGTGCCTGACTGAAACAACAAAAAACTCTGCACGGCCATCCCCTGCACAATGCTGAAACTTTCATGAAGCAGCACTAACTGCCAGCTGGGGTAGTGGAGCTCACAGCTCCAAAGAACCCATGCAACTTTTTTTTTCCCAATTGTTTATTAACCAGGTGAGACACTCTAAGCTGAAAGCTTGTTAACAGGTGCAGCCTGGGAGCACAGGGAAGTTAAGTGACTTGCTCAGGGTCACACAGTATGCAAGTGGGGGCTGTGGGATTCAAACCCAGGTCTCCAGATTTGCAGCTCAGAGCCTTAAACCAATATGCTATACTGCCTCACTTAGAAACTTAGAAACCAATTCTACACAGATACCCAGTTCTTTTTAAAGGGGCAATAAAAGCCAACTTGACCTGAGAAAACTGAATCATTTGTCATGACAATAACATTTTAGAACAACTATAAAACACTCCAGCCATTTTATAAATGGAATAGGACATTCCAGAGGAGAGTGTAATACCCCACCTCTAGCCCCATGAATCAACTCACCACTCAGTATGTGCCATGCTGCCATGCAGGCGAGCTGAGTTTGGAAGTGAATTCTGCACACTGCAATGGCAGGCTGGCTACACGACAGCAGCTGCCACTCAGCAGTGTGCTATAGCTGAGGAGGAATGGCACTAGACTCTGGTGCTGCAGCAACCCCTGGGGTGGGCCATGGGGGCTTGGGCCCTCTGCATGACATCGCTGCATGTAGAACAAGCCACTCAATGGGCTATGCTCACACCTGAGAAGGAGGGAGGAACACGTGAGTAAAGCTGAGAAAAAAAAAACATCAAGCTATAGGACAGCTTGTACTCTCTGGGCTCTCCCTGGGTCCTGGTGCCCACCAGTTCTGAATCCCAGTCCCCATAGTGGAATGCCTCTGGCTGGAGGATGGCTACCCTCTGAGCCTCTGCTATGGATGAGAGAACCATGGGAAATGCCATGGGGGATCCGAGGGATGAGGGTTACAGTGTCAGAGGGGAGGGTATATCCCTGGGAATAGGGTAGATCCCAAAGAAACATGACTAGGGAGAAACAAAAGCTCTTCAGAAAAACATAGGTGTAGTCATAGCAACTCCAAGGCCTAAGTTGCAGAAAGTAGGAAAGTGACTCATTCACATTATCTTTAATGTTTTAATATCTCGGTGAACATCTCTGGTACCCCTAGCACATTCTAGAGTATTCTGTTTGTTCACTGAATTACAAAGCCCTGGCTCCCTAGGGAGGCAGGCTCAGAGCTAGGTCCCTGTACTTCAGTGAGCAGACCAAATAACTTCAGAATGTACTAGGAATACCAGAGAGGCTTTCTGAGATAGTAAAACAGTAGAAAGACTGAAGGTCTAATATATGACGAATGACAAAAATTCACAAGGCTACTTAAATTTTTTGTGAAACCTGAGGAAGAGGTCATCCCTGAAACATTGGCTAACATGCAGTGCTCTTTAATGTTGTTTTGGGAGATAAATCTCCAATGTCAGCTGAATCTCTGAAAACCATCTATTAGTGTGGTGTGTTAGAGACCTGTTCCTACTCTCTGTGAATTATGCGGCACGGGATTATGAGTCCAACTCAAACTTACTATGCAGATTTACAGGAAATGCAGGCATGACCTCAAGGAACTCTTAACAACAGAATGAACAAACCTTGAAAATCTGCTCATGGAATATAGCTGGTACATTATAATGCTGAAACTGGGAGATTAGGAATGTGTGGGATTCCTTAATCTTTGTAACATTATTCTCATTCAAGACAATTCTTGGTGTATAGATAATAACTTTAAGTTTCAAGGCTATATCCCCTTTTGTAATGCCAGCTAAAATGGGTGACACAGGATCAGGGCATTGAGGAGATCTCATTGCCCTTAAAAGAAATGACAAGTGAATAACTCAGTGAAAGGTTAACACAGTAATGAGAAATGTTCACATTTATTTGCTTTGCTTAATGTAAAGGCTGGCAGTATAGCCTAGAGGTTAGAGTAATGAGTTGTGAATGAGCTTGGCGCATCCAGCAGTTCAGATCTGGGTTTGATTCTCACAATCTCTACTTGTATACTGTGTGACTCTGAGCAAGTCACTTAACCACCCAGTGCTCCCAGGTCGCCCCTGAAAACAGGCACTTGCACCTAGTGGGCCTTGCCTTGTTACCGAAGAATTACAAAAAAAATGAACAGTGTATCTATTTATATTTCCCAGTTACCTCAAAATCTTATCATGACAACATTTTGGCAGATCCCGAGGAGCTACTGACTCTGGTTGAATAAGATTATTCAGAGATTACGCTATTGATTTTGGGAGATCTTAATAACTGAGTAGGTACTTAACCTACTGACTGAGTAGGTAATTATATCAGATAGCAGAAAGATGACGAGGCAGTGCGACAAGACAGTTGGCAGAGCTAGTGGGATGCTGGGGTGCATAGGAAAGGGGATCCCCAGCAGAAAGAGGGAGGCAGTGTTACCTCTCTATAGATCTTCTGGTAAGACTCCATCTAGAGTACTGTGTGCAGTTCCAGGGGAGTAACCAGCCTTTTAAAAAGTGTACAAACAAGTTAAAAAGCTAAGAAACAGGTTGCATGTGGCCCCCAGAAAAGTTTGGCTTTTTTGGTTCATTTTGGGGTCATCTGTGGGGGTATTCAGTGCCCTGCTACAACACCTTTTTATACACCTGCTTCTCCTGACTGGTCCCTGGAGACTGATCACAGACTGCACACTTTGATGCTGATAACTGACTGACAAGATCCGAAACATTTGAGCACAACTGCCTGTTGACATTCAACTACTGTAATTTGCATGGCACAGTAAAGTTTCAAGTATAGCAAAACTGTCAAAGCTAAAACAGTCATATCTGATCAAAACACATTTGCAATGTGCAAAAATACCCAAGTTAGAAAAAGAATTGGCAATTCAGAGATGTTATCTCTAAAACAAAAAAATGAAAAAGAGATATATCAGATGACTAGTCATGCATCCAAACAAGACACATTGTATCGTACAAGAAACGTGGAAAGCATTTGAAACTGGGAGAGCTTGGACATCACATCAAGTTACTATATTCCCTTCTGCTACCTAAAGCCAGTGTCCAGTTTTTGTTCTGCATGAGTGAAGGAAATGGCCGACAGTTCCCTCTAGTTCAAGAAATGTTCAAGTTACAAATGAAAAATGTGATTGTACACGTTAAACAAAAAGAACAGGTGATTACTTGGCTGCGTGTTTCTTCTTAAAGCCACAATTGAGTGGGTCAATAAATTGTCAGTTCCATCTTGTTCAATATGACCAAAAACATTAAATTGTTTCTTGAATATTTTTTAGACCTGGCAAGAACTGTTATTAACCATTACTCAGTCTCACTCATGCAGAAAAAATTGATAATGGTTATGAATTAACACAAGAGACAGAGTGATGTACTGTCCAATTGGCCTGGGACTTTTAGGGACGCCTCTACAGATGGTGGTAGTTATATGCCAGATTCCTAAGGTGTTAATACCTCCATATACTGTAGAATAAGAAATGTTCACTGCACTGTTATTTTCCCTATATTCATGCTGTGACCTTGTCCCATGAAAATAAAAGTACAGTGGATATGTAAAATCCTGACCACTACAATGTCTGCTCTCCTCATATGCTCCCACCTCCGTTCCGTCAGAAAATCTCCTCTTCTCTCTCAAGCATACCATAAGACAAGACGTTAAAATAAACTAATAACAAAAGTAAAGGCTACAGAGGCAGTGAACACATTTTGGTAAAGTAAGATGCTGCCCGCTGACAGTGCTTCTTCCTTTATATGCTCCAGCTTCCATCCCACCACAGTTTCAGCAAGTCTTCCCAGTTTCACTATTAAGTTACAGAAAGTTTCCCTTTTCTCTCATCATAAAGCATACCACAAGATATTAAAATACTAATAAACTAAAAACTAAATGCTATGAAGACAAGCAAAAATCACAGCAATTTCGGCACAGTAAAATGCTAACCGATGACTACTGACAGTGTTTGCTTCCCTTGTTTGCTCACACCCCTTTGAACAAGTCTCCCTCTTGTCTCTTATCAAAAGGCATATTACAACATGTTGAAGTGATCTAAAACAAATGTAGGTAATAAACAAAAATCATGGCATTTTTGGCAAAACAGAATACTCTGCTGGCAGTGTTTATTCCCTTCTGATGGCAATCTCACTCTTACCTCCTTCCTCTCCCACTTCAGAAAGCTATTTTAAAGTACTGTAAAACTATAAACTAAACTATGAACCAAAGCTAAAGGCTACCAACTCAGAGGCAACAAACAAAAATTAAGCAAATGGCATAATACTGTGAAAATGCTAACCAATGAGCTTCTGTGTTTGTCTCCTTTTTAAACTGTAAGTTTGGCCGACGATCAGCAGAAGACCAGGAGAAAGTTAGCACAAGCAGTAATCTCATGCCACTGGCTTCTGGATGGAACTGATGAGCATCACAAGGAGAGCCGCTCACAGCGATCTCTAGGAAATGTAGTGTTACAATAACAAACACAAAGGGTGAGAGTCTTTAGCAAGAACGCGCGTTCACTGAACTACAGCTCCCAGCCCAAGGACGTATTGTGGGAAGACTGTGCAAACCACGGAGTGACCCAATTTGTATAGTATTTGTGGATATGCAGTTCTGCTGCAGGCTTTAAATTGTAGGAGACTTTCAGGCAGCACACTGAAACTGGAAAGCGCTGATTTTTAAAGGGCCAGTATAAATATTTCTGTATGTGAGTATGGGAAGTATGCATGGTCATGCCACTGTGCAGTTCTGGAGACCACAGGCCTGATTCTCAAAACTTGGTGCATGATGCACCAAAGGCAGTTTGTATCGATCACTGGTGTGCCATGGACCTTGAGCTTGATTCTCTATCGGACAGGGTCCCAGGGGCCAGGTCCCATGGCCTTCAGCAACCACAGCGGTGTGCCAAATAGAGGGCACACTAGACAGGTTGCCACAAGCTGTGGGCAGCTGTGCGGCAATGTCCTAGTGAAATCCCTGGTAGACTAGTGCCTTCCCAAGCCACAATCGTCTGTCATAAATATGAATACTTCCCTAGTAGTGTAGTGCCCCCCCAACCCCAATCGTCCGGTATAAAACCTAAAATATCCATCATGGTCTAGTGGACTGCTCTAGCCCTGATCCCCATTAAGTGAAAGTCTGACATACCTGGTGGTCTAGTGGACCACCCACCCCGCAGTGCCCTACCAAACCCACTCCCCCCATCCCATAACCAAGACAGCGACTGGCTCAACCAACTGCTCACTACCACGGCCAGCCACCGACTGATCTCTGAATGAGCCCTTACTGTATATAGTAGCTGCTCAGTGATTGACAGCCTGTCAATCACTAGTGCGTACTATACAAAGTACGTGCTCATTCAGGGCTCAAGCTAGTGGGTGGCTGCGTGTGAGCAGTGGAGCTGAGCCAGTCGGCTAACAACTTCTGAGATGGGGGCGAAATGCTAGGAGGCACTGTGGGTTAAGTCACTAGACCACCAAGTATCGTCAGATCACATCTAATAGAACAAAAAATCTGTGCACTGTAAACAGAGTGTGTACAACCTACATCAGCCCAGGTTGGGGCTCAAACTACATACATTAGAGCTTCCTTTGAGCGTACACAAATGGAAAGTGAGTACTAGTGCAAGTCAGGCTTGAGAAATAGTACCAGAATGTAAATGTTTTTAATCTCAAGTCACATTTATTGTGTACAAAACTTGCTTGCTGATACATATACAATATTTAAAAAACAAACATTTACAGACCTGCATCAGAACAACAGACCAGCCAGCCACCCACTAACCCCAGCGCTTCAGCGTAAGCCTTCCTCAAGGGGTCAACCTGACTTGGCTGGGGTTGACTCCCTGAGAAAGGATTAAGCTGAAGTGCCGAACCTTTGGGGTTAGTGGGTGGCTGGCTGGTCTGTTGTTCTGGTGCAGGTCTGTATATGCATTTGAATATTGTGTCTGCATCAGCAAGCAAGTTCTGTACACAATAAATGTGGCTTAAGATAAAAAACATATTTGCATTCTGCTACCATTTCTCAAGCATGACTTGCACTAATGCTCACCTTCCATTTGTGTATGCAAAAAAGGAAGCTCCTACCAGGTAGGTCAGACCTTTACTTAACTCATTATACCCTGGGCAGCCATTTTGTATCAGGAGAATCAGTGGATGGCTCGGACTGAGCTATTGGGTACAATAAGTTAAGGGGGGGACAGGGCTGGAGCGGTCCACTAGACCACCAGGGATATTTTAGGTTTTATACCGGGTGATTGGGACTTGGGAGATGGGGGGCATTAGACTACCAAGGAAGTTTTTATATTTACAATGGTGATCAGGGCTTGGGGGGGGCATCAGACTACCAGGAAGATTATACATTATATAAGGGGAGATCAGGGCTTGGGGAGGTCCCTAGACTACCAGGGAGTTTTTGAATTTCATATTAGGAGATTGGGTTGGGGTAGGGGACTGTGGCACATTGTAGCGATGTGCAAAACTCACCCAGAGTGTGAATTTCAGGGTGTGTCTTGGGGTCGTCGGGCCTACCTCTCACCCCATTCCATTTGTAAGAAAGCTGACATGGTACACTATAAGAGAAAGGGGTGAGTCTTAGGTCTGATGACCCCAAGACACACCCCGTCGCCTGTTGGTCTGTGGAGGATGGTGCTGGGGTGGCGTGGTAGTGTGGCGGGGTTAGGGTCTCAAGCCTAACACCTCATTTCCATGCTTTTGTCACTTTAACCCTAACTGATGCATCAACAATTTTTATTGCAATGAAGTGCCTTACTTTTTGAGAAAGCATAATCTTACCCTTATGTGGTTTTGTGAGCGCAGGGCCTGGAAGTATCAGTTTTTGGGATATCCATAAGTGCACAAACATTGTAATGAGCTGTCATATCCCTGTGGCCCTGCACTCCCAGTATTGCATAACAAATGGCTCAGCAGTCCCATTACTGCATAATGGTATCCATGTGTGGGAGTGCAGGACCCTCCACCTACCTATAATTGTTAAGACACAGTGCAGGCCTAGACACAGTCCTAGGAACTCTTGTGCTGCAAATGATGCAATATCTCAATAACAGTAACAACCTTGGAAAAAGTTCCACTGCGGTTGTAATCATGGACTGGTAGCCTGCACATGTGCTTAGCAAAAAATATGTATCTTGAAGCGTTTTCGAGATATAGCCACTGAAAGGCACACCATTGGCCACAATGTTATCCTATGGGAAATTTCTCAACTTCAGAATGGCATGAATATGGAACTGATGCAAATGTTTACACCAAACCAAAATAAGTCACATCTGTGAGACAATCCCTTTGTAACCTGCAAATTTCAAGCCAAAATTCCAAACCATTTCTTCACAATGATCTTCTAAAATTCCTTTTTGAGGGGTATCAAAATAGAAACATACAAACATAGAATTTGACGGCAGATAAAGACCACTTGGCCCACCTAGTCTGCCCATTTTCATACCTAACAGTTAAGCTGCAGATCCTAGTTAACCAACAGCTTACTTCCTCCTACCCCCCCACTAGGACTGCCTTATGTCTGTCCCATGCATTCTTGAATTCCTCCACTGTTCTTGACTCCACGACCTCCTCAGGGAGGCTGTTCCATGCATCCACAACCCTCTCTGTGAAAAAATACTTCTTCACATTACCTCTGAGCCATCCCCCCTCTATCTTCAAATTGTGCCCCCTTGTTCTTGCACATCTCTTTTTCTGAAAGATGCTACCCTCTTGGATCCATTCACATATCTGGAATGTGTAGTATGGTATGGGCTGCACACCCATTGGCTCACGCTGTGGACCAATGGGGGTACAGCCCTACCTACGGTGTCAGTCGGCGGGCGGCAAGGCAACAGGCGGGTGGGGTACTGCCGTCCGCCGCTGACCGGGGGGAGCGAGGCGCTGGGGATCAGTGGGCGGGTGAGGAGAGGGTCCACTGGACCACCAGGGATATAGGTTTCTTTATTTTTTACTTAAGCCCACGATCGGGCAGACAGCAGTCCACTGGACCACCAGGGATATAGGATTCTAATTTCTTCTTTTACTTTAGCCCGTGATCGGGCAGACAGCGGTCCACTGAACCACCAGGGATATAGGATTCTGATTCTTTTTTTACTTAAGCCCGTGATTGGGCAGACAGCAGTCCACTGGACCACCAGGGATTTAGGATTCTAATTTCTTTTACTTCAGCCTGCGATTGGGGTGACAGCAGTCCACTGGACCACCAGGGATATAGAAGTCTTTTTTTACACACCAATGCCTGCGATCTGGGTATGGGGGGCGCCACCACGGAGGTGCAGCGGGCTCAGGTGGCCACCCACAGGTGGTAGCTGCCGTGTTGCACCCTGCTGTCACGGCAGTTCACTAATGGGTGGCGGCCGTTCTCCTTTTTTTGCTCAACATTGTCTGCGGCGCAAGTAGGGGCTCGCATGCGTAGTCAATGCATCCCAGGCTGAATATCGGGCTGTGCAGAGTATGCATGGGCACGCCCCCCCCCCCACCTGCGCCTGCATACATTACTGATGCACTCTGGCGCATCAGGATTTGTGCCAGGTGCAATTCCTGTCTGAATATCACGCCGGGGCGCATCAATGGGTTGCGCATGTGCTACCCTTTTGAATATCTGGGCCTACTTCTGCAAGTGCTGAGTTGCTCTTTATTATTCTCTGAGCAGACGCAAATAATGCAGTTTTTTTTTTATCAACAGGGGATACCCTAAAAGCACAGTGGACAGAGCACTCACCCAGGTCAGTAACATGCCCTGTAACTTTGACCCCTGCAGGAAGAATACTGTCATGCAAGAAGAACAGCGAATTCCATTAGTGCTTCCTTTCCATCAGAGCATACCTTCTCTTTACAGGATCATCACCAGTAACTTTCCCATTTTGCAAACTGACCCTACCATTGGTGCTTCTTTTACAGAACCACCTATTGCATCCTACCGCTGGCCACCTAACCTGCAGAATCTCCTGGTTAAAAGCAGCCTACCTACTCCTAACAGTTCTTCCCTACCAGGTACCAAACCTTGCCTACTGGTGTTTTTCACATCACCAAGGAGTTCTCATGCACCTCCACTAATGTGGTATGTTGTATTCTTTGCAGGAAGTGTACAGTTATTTACCTCGGAGAGACTGGTAGGTGCCTTGCTGACTGTTTCAGGGAACATTACAGAGCAGTCAGGAATGGTGACACTGTTAAACCCATTGTATCCCACTTTATCTCCAGGGACCACAGTGTCAATGACCTTTCTGTTTGTGTCCTTCAGCAGGGCTTCTGGGATTCTGACCAAAGAAAAAACATGGAAGCCCAGCTGATCATCCGCCTTGGCTCCCAGCAGCCCTGTTTTAAATGATAGACTTATTTTCTATGAACATCTTTCAGCCACCCCTTATTTTTGCTAAAGTCTGTTTGTATCAGTACACATTTCATTTATTTTTCATTTTCACCATAAGCCTCCATCTCTGTCTCCTTCCCCCACATTTGTCACCTTTCAGCCTTCTTACTAGGCCCTGTTAATCAGTCCCCACCTGGGGACTTCTCTAGCTCTTTCACCCCTATTTTGCTTTATCTTTCCCATCATCACCTTTTTGTTTCGCAGATTCTCTCTTAATCTTGCCATTTATCACTTATTCTCCCTTAGCCTCCTCTTTTTCTTTCCCCACATATATATATATATATATATATCCCTCATTTTACCTCCCCTCTACACTAACTTTTTTGTTTCTCTTTTAGATATTTCCTGAAGAAGACCCAAGGTCGAAATGTAGATTTTTAACTCTATTTTCTATTTTCAGCATGCATTTAATATAACCATTTTATTATTTTAAGTTGTACACTGAAGGGGTGACAGGAGGTCAGGGAGCCTGGAGGTGGGCAATGGCAGTGGAAGGTGAGTGTGGCAGGCAGAGAAGGTAAGGTAAGGTAATATTTATTTCTTAAGTGCCTTTCAAATTATCAAGGCGCTGTACAATAAAATACAGTATAAACAAAATAATAAAAATTCAGAATCACACAGAAAAAGCTTGATAAAACAGATACGTTTTAAATTCAGATATAAAACTCGTAATGGTCAGGCATTCTCTTAACCGACGATGTAAGAATTCCACAGGGTGAGGTGCAGCATAAGAAAAAGCCCGTGCCCCAGATGATTTTAAGTGAACCCTCTGCAGAATCTCTATCAATCCCTCATCGGCGGGCTCGGAGTGGTGATTGCAGGAACTGCCAGGAGAATGAGGGGCTCTTGCAGATATCGGGGTTCCTGCTCATTTAGGGCTTTATAGGTCAGCAAGTCGACCTTAAAGGTGATCCGCCACTGTACCAGCAGCCAGTGCAGTTCACGCAGCACAAGCGTATTATGACTAGTCCTAGATGTACCAGTCAAAAGCCTGGCTGCCGTGTTCTACACCAGCTGCAAGCGTTGGATGTCAACCCCCAGAAGCCCTAGGTAGAGGGCATTGCAGTAATCAAGGTGGGTGGTTACAAAGGCATGGACCAATATAGGAAGGTCAGCTGGAGGAACCAGGTGTTTCACCCAAGCGATATTCCTTACATGGTAAAAGGAAGATTTAACAACAGTGGAGACCTGAGATTTCAAGGTCAAACTACTATCGAAAATACCACCCAGGTTACGCACCCAGTCTGAGGACACCATCAAGCCATAAACCCGAAGGATGCCCACTCCCAAGACCCACCACTCTGAATGACCTGGGTCCACAACCAACACTTCAGTCTTGTCTGGATTTAACCTCAGCCAGCTAGTGCTCATCCAATTTTTGATCTTGGTTAGACAGTTGTAAAGCATAGAGACCGCACCATCCTGTCAGGGCATAAAGGACATATACAGTTGGGTATCATCTGCATAACTGTGAAAACCCAAACTGTATTGCCTAATGATATGTCCCAATAGTAGCACATACACTGAAAACAACATGGGTGCCAATAAGGAGCCCTGCGGCACTCCACAGGACAGGGGGAGGGCATCAGAGGAATAAATTCCAGTGACAGCCCTCTGTGACCTGCCCATGAGGCAGTATAGTGCAGTGGTCTAAGGCTCTGAGCTGCAAATCTGGTGACATCCAGCAGACCAGACTGGGGTTTGAATCGCACAGCTTCCACTTACATACTGTGTGACCCTGAACAAGTCACTTAACTTCCTTGTGCTCCCAGGTTACACCTGGAAACAAGCTCCGGCTTAGTGTGCCTTTCCTGGTTAAACAATTTCCTCTTTCCTTACCTGTAAAAAAAGCTTTCAGCTTAGTGTGCTATTCTTGGTTAAATAACTAAATAAAAAAAAAGGGTAGATTAGGGACAGGTCTGTAGTTTGTTAGACAGTCTGGAGGGGGGCACCAATGGAGAACAGGATGGGGCAAAAAAAGCAAACTGTCTAGCTAACCCCAAAGTTGCTGGGTCTGGACCCTGTGAATTATTCATGATTCCTAAAGGCTGGATGTAGTTGGTCCACCTGTTAAGTCATACAGCATCCCCCTCACCAAAGGCTGGTGAGTCTCTGCAGTTCTCACTCTCTTCTCCTGTCATCCCCTGTGGGGTACATCTTTGTTTCTGTAATAGTCCCCCTCTCAGGGGTCTTTTGTTGTCATCGTTTGCCTCTCACTAGATATCTATAATTATCAGGGCACCAGCCTATCTGTCCACAAAGGTTAAGGCAAGACAATTGACTGCTTTTCTCACACACCCTGAGGTACTGAGAATGTTCCTTCCCAGTCCCGCTGCCAGTCCTGGGGCTTGGAATGTGTCTGGTAGGGCAGTGGCCCCAATCACAGTACTGTAGCTGTGAGCAGCAGCAGAGAGGCTAGCTACAGCACACTGCTGCACAAATGTGAAAGGTGCCAACTGTGATTTGCTGGCCTGGAAGAGTAATGAGTTTTGGCTACCAGCAGCACTGTTTGTATCTGACTGAAGAGCAAATAATAGGGCACGGATTACACCACTGGCCTTAGAGACGCACACAGTTCTGGGTCCAGTTTTCTTTTCTCTTTTTTTTTAAACTCATCGTTACTCAAGTAAAAATGACTGTTTACAAGCAAACAACAAACTTCTGCACCATCTACATGCTCAAACAGAAAGTTTTGCATTACAACTATACAAAAAAATTCCACAATTCCTTTTAGATAGAGGAAGCAGGTAGCATACAACATGGGAAAATTCAAAAACTTAGCTTCATACATTGTTCAACCAATAAATTCATAGAAATCTGAAACAAAGAAACACTAACATAGGGAAACACACTTATAAATAAATAAAAAGGAATATCAGTGGTTCAGAAATTTCCACCCAAAGAAAGTAAAATAATCAAGCAGCTATACTCTGAATAAAGGCACCAAGCCAAATGGGGATAATGATCAAACTTCCCAAAACCATACACAGCTTCCTAAGAGTAGGTGAGCATGGGGGGGATCCCCACCCAAGGGGGGGACAGTCTCCACAACAGTGCTGACATGCCATTAAGCTTAATAAAGTGCCCAGTATTAAAGCTTCAACAATCCAATAACACTCATAGGGCCAGGTAGACAATGGCTTGTTCATGAAGTGGAATCTCCCAAATCCGATTGGCCCTCTCCCACTGCAGCCAAGGATGCCATCTATACAAATGAGACTCTACTCTTAAATGTAATTTGGCTATGAGGGCTTTCATGCTGTATACCTGTCATTTCAACAAGGCACTCTGAAACTTTTTGGGGTTCTGATTGTAACCAGTGTGAAGTGATGCATTTTAAAGTTACCACCAGAAACACCAACACTAGTTGGTGCTGTTTTGGGTGCATTTGGACTACTGTAGAAAACCCCAATACCCAGTCAGTGAAGGTGTTTGGAATGTTATAGTGCAATATCTGTTCAACCTTAGCTTAAACTGCTGCCCCAAAATCACCTAACTTAGAACATACCCAAAATATGTGCCAGTGAGCACCCACCCCTCCACAGGCCCTCCAACGTGTGTCAGAATTAGTGACGAGAAAATGTTGAGTAACTGTGGGTATATGAAAGAACTGCACAAGGATTTTCCAGAAAAATTCACACTAGGTTGGGGAGGGTGTAACCTTCCACCCATACTTCAGACGTTGATTCCAGTCATCATCCAGGATAATGCAAGTAACTTCCCTATCCTTGGCCAGTTTAACCAGGTTGAGGGAATATGATTCCACTCCCCCTAGTCTCTTATATGTCTGAAATACATCTCACCTTGCCTTTCTGGACCACCACCCAACAGATGAAGTCCTCCCAAGGGGTCAAAAGACATACCAGCCGAGCCCTATTATTAGCACTATTAATGAAATGCCTCACTTGGAGGTATGTGTGGAAATCCTGAGATTGCAAGTGGTGTTGATCTTGCAGTGCTTGAAATGTCAGACAGGTGCCCCCTGCTGGAAATTGTGAGAAACGGGTCAAACCCCATTGCTCCCAACTAAGATAGCCCATGTCCAAATGCGGGGGCAGGAAGTCTGGGTTTCAGCAGATGAGGGAAAGGGGACCCAAAGAAACACCAGAAGCCAGCTAATGTTGAACTTTAAGTAAGATTTTTAAAGTGTGCTTGACCCAAGGATTTGTGACATTTTTAAGGTAGTCTGGGGTGATATGAAATAGAGCTAATGTGAATAGGGGCTGTCCAGTACACCCGGAGTCCTCCATGTCATACAACCCAGAGGAGTGGCGTTGTTTAGCCTAGGTGTAGACTGCTGATAGTTGCCATGCTAAATAATAATGCTTAAAATCTGAAAAAGAAAGTCCCCCCTTGTCCCAAGGGAGTGTTAAAATCTTATAATCTATGCAAGCTTTTTCTCTCTCCCCAAACAAAGTGGAGAATTCCCTTTAGGAGTGGTGTCCAATATGAAATTGGGAGGGGTAACAGAAAAGCACTGAAAAGAAAGGGGAATTGAGACAGCACATTCATTTTAACTGTTTCTATATGCCCAGCCACAGAGAATGGGAGCAGAGTCCACCTTGCAAGGTTCCACTGCACTGACCCCCACACTTTCTGATAATTTATGTCAAACTATTTAGACATGTCTACTGATATTTGTATACCTAAGTACCAAATCTGGTTGTGGCAAGCCCCAGCAAAGGGAACGGTCTCCCTAAATCCAGCTGGACAGCTCCCACTTAAAATGAAGGTCTTGCTATTGTATGGTTAATTTTATATCCAGAGATTGGGCTAAATTATTCTAGTAAAGCAAGAAGTCGAGGGACTGAGTGTTCTGGTTAACTAACAAAAAAGATGGAGTCATCGGCGTGCAATGCAATTTTATGTTCTACCCCAACCGCCATCACCCCCATAATCTGGGGATCCTGGCGGACCAGAACTGCCAAGGGCTCCAGACATAGAGGAAACAAGATGGTCGACAGAGGACATCTCTGACATGTCCCCAAAACAGGGGAAAGTGCCCCTCACCTGGACCTGAGGGGATAAATAGAGATTAGAAATTACCACTAACAATTTAGGGCCACAATTCATTTTCTCCATGGTCTTTTTGTAAGAAATATCAATTCACCCAATCAAATGCTTTTTCAGCATCCATGGAGACTGCAAACTGAAAGTCCTCCTGACCCCACTGGGCTGACAAAATATTCAGGAACCTTCTGATACCTTCTTGAAGGTATCGCCCTATAATGAAACCAGTTTGGTTAGGATGGACAACCCATTGAATAACCCTCTGAATATGATCCACCAGGATGCCCGTAAATATTTTCAAATCTCCATTAAGTAGGGAAATGATGTGGTAGGAACTACAACATTCCAAATACTTCTCCTCCTTAGGCAGTACCGAGGTCAAGGTATAACATCAAGAATCGGGGAGCTGTCCACCCTCCAAATTGTACTGAAAACAATCCAGTAATGTAGGCAACAGGGCGTCTTGAAATGTATTATAAAACTTGGATGGCAGGCCATCAAGTCAGCTGACTTCCCTGTTTTAAATTGCTTAATTTTCCCCAGAATTTCTGTAGCTTCTAGGTGCTACTCCAGACAGTCACTCTCGTCCTGAGCGGCGAGGGCAACACTATCCGGGACATTAATTTGGTGTACAGTGATGTGAGCGAGTATTATTGAGGGGCTCAATTTGAGCAAATCAATAATACTGTTTGTATTGAGAGCGAGTGAAAAATGAGTAGGTTACAGCGAGTGTAGCGGTGAACTGTACTCGCTGTAACAGGATATAGGGATTTGTTTGGCCAAGCTCTGCTCAGCTAGCCATCTGGTGTAGTGGCTAGTACCACCGCCACTTGAGCTGGTGGACCTGGGTTCAGGTCTGCCTGCATAACAGATTTGTTTCTTGTTTTTTTTTTTCCATCATGCCTGTAAGTCCACTCCCCCTGGAGTTGAGAATAATTTGGGGGGGGGCATAGCCCCCCCATTTAAAAAATGTTATGCTTCTTGCCATGTGTCAGGGGGTAAGTGACCATCGCTCTTTGCAATGGTCAGTGGAATGTTGGTCGCCCTTTTTGATTTGGGCGCATATGTGTTTGCCCTTTTATTCAGCAGGATAAAAGACTCACCTTTATCACATAAAACCCATTAATTCCTCTATGCATTCAGACAAATTTGCAGAACTTTTCTGGGAGTAAAGCTGAGTGTAATAGTTTGCATAAGCCAAAGTGATCCCCAGGAGGTCCATACCCAATCGATCTGCCTGACTGGGGTCCCGTATTTATTTATTCATTTGGTAACCGGGTTGGTGCACTGATCCGAAAACCTTTTTCAGGCATGGCCTGGACCAGAAACTGGGAGAAACAGCATAAAATACAGCGAGAGAACAGCATGGGGCATAGAGGGAACATAACAGGGAATCCAGTGTAGGTCAAGCTAACAGAGAAGATGTAAGGTAAACAGTACCAGATATATCAACAATTGAGCATACAAAGGTATATAACATTTAGGTTAACAGGGTAAGGCTGCTCCATCATTCAACAATAGGAATAATAATAGTATTCAGGGTTGTAGAGGACAGCGGAGCACTGGGGGTAAGGGTGGGCTGCAAGAGAGGTGCAGCCATGCTAGCAGCCCGTGGCAGATGCAGGTCATGGAGGACAGAAAGTGCATTCTTAATAGGGAATTTAAATTTAGAGGGGGGTCGGGGAACGTGGGGGGGGGGAGGTCATTTCATAGTGAGGGTCCGGCTGCAGAGAAGGCTTTTAGGCCTATCCTCATAGTTATGTTAGGACGTTCTAGTTAGAGGTGGGAAGACTGACATAGATTGCGGCAGTAGGTTCTGGGCCAGATAAGAAGGGATAGCGGAGAGTAGGAGAAACTGTGCAAGGTATCAACAATGGTCCGGGCCAGCAGATAGGAGCGCTGCACTTGTGGAGGAGCCAGTTAAGGGACTGGTAAAGAGAGCAGTGGTGAGTGAGGAGAGGGGTGCAGAGGGTAAGGCAGTATATACGACTGT
This sequence comes from Neoceratodus forsteri, assembly GCA_016271365.2. Taxonomy (NCBI): domain Eukaryota; kingdom Metazoa; phylum Chordata; order Ceratodontiformes; family Ceratodontidae; genus Neoceratodus; species Neoceratodus forsteri. The sequence goes on from CM057452.1 coordinate 407,206,789, forward strand.
GGGTAGTGTCCAGGTGGTTCAGGTTGGTAATGAAGGTGAGGGAGTACACCAGGCAGCCATAGTCAAGGAGGGGAAGGAGATTGCTACAGGCAATATCAAGGCAGGCTTCTGGCAAGAGGTGGTCGATCAGGCGATAACAGATCCCTATCTTCTAGTTGGTGTGCCTGATCAGTGAGGCAGTGTGGTCACTGTAGGTTACAGACAGGTCCAGGATTACCCCCAGATACTTGAAGGTGGGAACATTGTCAAGGGAAGATCCATCTGGGGATTTGACAGTGAGAAGGCCACCACTGTGGGCAAGGGCGCAGAGTTTCGGTTTTGAACTAAAAGGCTTGGCCTTTGTTTTGGCAGCATTGACCAACAGTTTCTTGGTGGAGAATCAATAATGTGCCTTGCAGAAATCATCAGTAAGAGTGGCGGATAGTGAGGAGGGGTCACTTTGGTACAGTATTAAATCATCAGCATAGAGGAGTGATTTACAGGATAGGCCCTTCGACGAGAGAGAGTTAATGAAGAGGGAAAAGAGGAGGGGGCCAAGGACAGATCTCTGGGGAACATCTACAGAGACTGTAAGAGGGGGGAGGTGGCACCACCAAAGTAGACCATCTGTGGTCTACTGCTCGGTGACCATGTCCAAAAGGCCTTTTTTAATAAATAACCTGTTATCCTTCACTTCATTTGGGCCATAAACGTTCAAAAGCATGCAATTAAAGGCTCTATATTTCATTTTCAGCTGCACAAATCTTCCCTTAGGATCCCAGTCCAAGCGGCAGACCTGAATAGGACTGTCCCAGTGGATCAGAATAGCAGTCCCTCGTCTGTTGGGGGTCTCTCCCAAGAGGCTGCATACACTTCGCCCACCCAGGATCTGCACAATTTCTCATGCTCACTAGGTGTCAAATGTGTTTCTTGCAAAAAAGTGAGTGCTACTCGACGTCTATTGAGTTCCTGCAAAATGTTGGCCCTCTTAATTGGGCCATTCAGGTCTTTCACATTGTAGGTAATCATAGAATGCTCACATACTGTATAGCTGGAGCACAAACAGGCATACATCCCTCTGTTCAAGAGTACCATAGAGCGGCTCTCCAATAGGGGGTACATCCCCCACCCTCCCACAAAAAACCTCACGGATGGCACACTCACACAAAAACGGAACCACTGGCATTAATAGTTAAGTCAATACAACATGTAACCCGTCAAGTAATAAAGTAAACTGACAACTCCAATTTAACTGTGGAAAAAACAATAACAAAACTTCCAAACGTGCCACCTTCGACTACCCTCTATGTGTCTGCCATGTGTTGCAGTACCCTTTGAACACTTCAACTGATCATTCAAGAAAAGTGAAAAGAATCAAATGACTGGGACAGAGCCCTGGGGAACATCTTTACTTACTGGAAGCCAAGCAGAAAAAATGTACTAAAAGGTGGCATGTTGCAACCTGGAGCCACATCAGAGACCCATCGCTAAAGCCCATACACACCAATTCAGAGATCAAGATGTTATGATCAGTGGTGTCAGAGGCTTTAAACTGGTCTATGAAGATGGCCTTAGAGACCAAGCCTTAATCCACAGCTAGCAGAGCGTCATTTGTGACCTTCATAATGGCAGCTGTTGTACAATGGTTGGGTCAAAACCCTGACTGCAACCCAAGATTTTTCTGTGTTTCCTGGTCTGCTCCACTCCCAGTGACAAGCCCTCAGCCCTGTCACCTGCCTTCTCATAAACTTACACATACCGACAGCTTACCCAGGACCAGCTTGTGGGGGGTTGAGATCCATGTCAGTAGCACACTTCCCTTCATGGGTGCCGACATCTACCTCGGCAGACCGGGACTTTCCTCCTCTGCTTTTCTCCCCATGGAACAAGTCGTGCAATGATGCACATGTGTACATACGGATGTGTGGCTGTGCCAGCTTCTGATTTTTTATTTTTCTCCACTGGTGGACCCCAAATGGGATCACACTTAGCCTCCACTGGGTGGCCATCACATTATGAAACACATTTCCTCCACATCCAAGGACAGCTGTCATAGGGTGCTCAGTCTTCATTTCCTGGCCAGCCCACGATGACTTGAGTTCACTCCCAAGCCCAGGGCACTGGCATTGTGAGTGGTAGTGCTACCCCTGCACTGACAGACTAAATAAATACATAAGTAACTGATATTCATGACTAATGTGGCCTTTTTTAGCTTCCTCATTGCTCCTCTCTTGGTAGTCACTACATGCCTTCTGGTCTGCTGGCATAGACCTCGTTCATTTTTTTTAATTCATTCTCAGATTTGTCATTCTTGTAGGGTAATGAGCATTACTGCCCATTTTCACCAGCAACAAGTTAATAAAATACACAAATACAAGATAAAAATAAATAAAAACAATCAAAAACAAATGCTACGTATAGCATTAAATATTAATAGGTTAGTAGAAACGTGCAAACATTCTTTATGTCTTTCTTCTCTCTGTTGCTACACCCTTCCCCAGGTCAGACCCATCCCCACCCTCCTGAATCTGTAGTGCTTATCCTCTCCTTGCCCGCCCCCCCCACAAGGCAGAGCCAAGAACAATCAAACACAATATCCCTTGCCCAATTGCTCTGGAGGTAGGTGAAGTCCATGGTGGAGGGGAGCCTAGTTATTGACCAACATCCATTATTACAAGGAGTAAAAACACATTATTGAACAAATATAATGGTATGAAAATAGTACAATAAATACATTAACATAGTTTCTAATATTAAATTCAAGTTGGTTCTAAAAATGATCTATTAAGTGGAAATACTCAACAAACATATCGATTACATTGTATTAAGATACTGATTATCCTCTAGACACCGAGGAAATTCACTTATTTGATAGCAAGGTCAATAACCATCCATACATTCAGAAAATTTAATGAAGAAATTTAAATTTAGCCTAACGTAAGGAGATAGAAGAGGACCAGTTTTTAGCTAGTACAAGTTGTCTTAAATGTAAATAAGTGTAACAAGGGTGGTTTGGGTTTGGTTACTTACACATCATCCTCTGCCACCTCATAATCTCTAATCCTGCACAGGAACAAGGGTGCCCAGGCACTTAAAAAATAGTAGTTCCTGTGGGAGCATAGCCAGCAGCTGAGTGAGGAAGATGCTCATTGCCACACTCTGTTTAAACAGAACAGGAAATGAAGTTTAACTCAGAATTGAGAATTTTTGGTGTTGAACACTGTTGGAATATCAATTATTGCTACTGGAAGTGATACTGACTGTGTTTTCATTATAGAAAGACTGAAGGGAGTTGGGAAACTCAGTCCTTCCACCGCTGCCTCAGGGCTTCTGAAACACCGATAGGCCATCACCAGCTGGAGAGCCACGTGGAGGGATCCAGTGCAGAATCTTTACAGAAAGCTATTCAAATGCCAACACAAATGATACAAAAGTTGGATAAAAAAATTGGACCAGCAAAATGACAAGTTAGTCTTGGTGAAACAGTGAGTAGAGGCGATGGTGGGATCTGTGGACGAACACGGTTGGATGGCCAAGAAGGCATTAGCAGCAACGGTCATTAAAGAGCAGACCGTAGTTCACAGCAGAATTGAACAGCTTGAAAATCTAGCTTGATCTGCCAATGTGTGGCTTCTGAAGGGACCAAGGAAAGCGATCTTTCCACATATCTTGAGCATTGGCTATCAGAAGCCATAGGACTTTGCTTTGCAATTCTGATTATCAGGGCATATCGGATCAACTTGCAGAGAGTGCTTAACAATATGGAGGGACCAAGAACTGTTTTACTGACCACTACTACTTCAGTGCCCAGGAACCAGATTCTGAGGATGGCAAAGGAGGCTTCATGGGCGATCACAGGAGAAGCCAGGATCCTGTTTTTTGCAGACTATTCATATTTTACAAGACAAAGATGCAAAGCTTTCAAGGGAGTCATCAAAAAACTGAAATCTCTTGGGACTGTGTATAGACTATCGTTCCCATCTCACTTGCAGTTTATCTACTTGGACAAAATGTACTCATTCACAGATGCTAAAGCGGCCAGGGACTTTATTTATTTTTTATTTATTTAAGTCTCATATTACAATCTTTGAGTAATAGCTCATTTACAAAGGTTCCACGTCAATAATGTTACAGGCAGGACTGACAGATAATAATACGTAATTAGTTAAGTGAATTATTACAATAGCAGAGAAGCATTTTGAACAGAGTATATACAACATCGAGGTAACACAACTTTGTACAAATTATATACAGTGAGGCAGTGAGAGGGGGGATAAGGTGGCACACACGAAGCAAGTCAGAATTTCAAAGAGGAAGGAGGATAAAGATTCGGGGCAGGGAATAAGGAGAAACCAAGATTCCCTCTGTCAGAAGCAACTGAAGGGGTGGGGGGTTGGAAGGTAAGTGAGCAGTTGGAGAGGGGATTGGGGCTGAGAGGAGGGGATGGTAGAGAAGAGAAGAGTGGTGGAGAAATGGGGACAAGGGGAATGGGAGATGGTGGGAGGAGACAGTAAGAGAGGAAGGGAGTTGCAGGGGGAGAAGGGTAGGTAGGAATATAGATAGAATGGCAGGATGGGGGGAGTGGAGGGAGCAGGCATGATCAGCATGGAGCCAAGGCCTCTTTCATGTATTATTGAGGCCAGTTACAAGTCATTGGGACTAGAGAGGTGGAAGCGGAGTTTGGATTTGAAAGACCCTAGTTTGGGTTCAGATTGTAGGTCGCAAGGGAGGGAGTTGAGCCATTTTGGGGCATGATAGGCAAAAGACCGCTGCCCTTGGGACGTGCAGTGGAAGGTGACTTTGTAGAGATTATGTAAGCCTGGTAGGTGCTATTGGGCTTAGCATGGACTGAACCCCGGAGGGGTCAGTCCAAGAGTGTTTTTTTTGGCCAGGAGGCAGAGCTGGTATCGAATATGGTTCTCCAAGTTCAGCCAGCCTGTAAGTGAGTATTGGTCACAAGTATGGTTCAGGCGCGGGGCTTCCAGAAGAAGTCTGCAGGTTTTGTTCAGGGTAAGGGCAATTTTTTTCAGAGAAGATTCAGAAGCAGAGCTGTTAGATGACGAGGCCATAGTCTATCACCGAAAAGACAGAGCTATTTATGGCGAGTAAGGCAGTGTTTGTGCCAATACAGCTGTCTGATCTTCCTATTTATTGACCTGGAGACATGGTCAGTGTGAAGTGAGTAAGATAAGGAGCTGTCCAGGATGACCCCGAGATATTTGAAGTTGTGTACAATCTGAAGAGTTTCATTTTGTTTGTTACAGATAGTTAACATGGCTGATTTATATTTGCTTTGTCTGGAGGCGAGGAGCATGCTTTTTGTTTTCTTATAACTGAGCAGTGGGCCGGGCCAGTGGTGCTGAGGGCTGAGGCACTGATCACCATACCTCACACCACGCTGGCAACCGGTGTTCGGGAATGAGCACGGGTCACCAGGGGTTGGTGGGGGAAGAGGGGGATTGAGCGTCCGATGGACTGCTCTCCTTCTCCAGGAAGGGGGTCCATGACAGTCGGCATCTGATTGCCCCCTGGCGGAGGCTGGGGGACAAGACACTCTGCTGTGCTTAGGGGAAGAGCTGGGAGCAGACACCAGGAGGAAGCGCATGTGCGCGCTCCCCTCTGCTGGCGTCATTGCATGCCTGTAGCTCTGGGGGAAGAAAAAAGAGGAAAAAATGTCTCCCAGTCGGGTGCTTGATGGCTGTCCTATGGCACACTGGCTCAGAGGGGGGAGAGTTGCTGATCTGGATCCGGACGGTGGGGTGAGTTAGGGGGCTCCCCACAACCCTGCTGAGGGGGCAAGCTGCAGGGGATACAGGCAACGGCCCTAGAGAGAGCACAGGGCAGTCGGACAGCGGCCGGAGTCCCAGAGGTTGCTTAGATGGAAGCAGACCAGGTAGGAGCAGAAAGGAATAACAAAAAATAAATAAATAATTGAGCAGCAACCGGACATCGGCAAACCAGTCTTCAGCAAGTCTGAAGTTACGCTGAAGACTTTGTTCCAGGGTATCGAAGTCAGGATGGCTGGTGTAGAGGACAGCATTGTCCACGTAAAGTAGGATTTTGTCTTGACACACTTTAGGGAGATTGTTTAAAAAAATACTAAACAACAATGGACCCAGAATGGATCCTTGTGGAATATCTGTGCGACTTTTATGACTGTTTGAGAGTGTGGTACCGATTTTTACCTGTTGAACCCAACCAGAGAGATAGCTGCAAAACCAGTTCAGTAAGGTAGGGGACACAGTGGATTCACTTAATTGAGCTAAAAAGAGTTCATGATTGACTGTATGAAAGGCCTTAGTGAGGTCAATAAAGGTAGCACCCACTAAGTGCCCCTGATCAAGGGAGTCATATATGAAACCAATAAACTTAACCAGTTATGATGTTGTGCTGCGTATTGTAGCTTTCTAAAGCTGTGTTGTTCCTTATATTGAAGTTGATATTTGTCTAGGTGGTCTAGGAGTTGATCGTAGACAATACATTCTAACACTTTAGAGATAGAGGGTAAGATGGAAATTGGCCGGTAGTTAGTGTGAACAGACCTTTTACCACTTTTGAAGACAGGCATAACTACTGCAGCTTTCCAGAGCTTGGGGAATTGTCCAGTGATAAGGGAAAAGGTTGAGAATTCTTGTTAAAGGGGCCAGGATTGCATCAAGGGTGAGGGTAATTAATTTCAGATCTAGGCCATGGTGCTGTGCTTGGATTTGCCAAGTACTCGTAATAGATATTTTTGGCTTCTGATTCTTTGATTCCCCTGAAGTAGAATTGAGGTGCTTGGTTGATCTGGTTAGGGGTCACGGTAACAGAAGAACTACTATGGAGTCCCTTAATTGGGGTTAGGTAGTTGTGGGGGAGCACACCACTGAGGTCCATGAAGGCCTTATTGAAAGTATTGGCAATGGTTTTAGGAGCCTGTGTTATATCCCTGTTTAGGTAAAAAAAAGAAACCACATAATGCAGTTTCGCAAATGTCTGTGACCAGGATTTGAGCCCCAGTCCACAGATGCATAGCACCGTTGCACTGCTGCAGCTCATCCCACTGAGCCATGGTGGCAGCTCAGTGGATCACTTCCCCAACAGAGGTCTTGACCTCCAAGTCACTCCTCCTCCCCACCCATGCATGACAGGATACAAAACCGCGTGCAACATATGTGCCTCACAGGGTTTTGTACCCTGTCATGCTAGTACACCACGCTGTATGTTCCGCATGGTATTCCATGCACGGTTCTGTATACGCCATCTTGACCCGGTAGGATTGGGTTTCCTTGTCAGTGTTTTAATGTTTACCCAAAGTTTTCAGCTGTTGCCCCCGGAGCTGTCCAGTTCTGCCCTAAAGAAGTGAGATCTGGCATAGCAAATGGCCTGAGTACAATGGTTGCGGGCTGTTCAATAGTTTTGGAGGTCTACATGGGATCCTGTGCTTTTTGCCTTGTGCTAGAGGTTGTCCCTGGCATGCAATAGGTCTAGAAGACAGGGATTTATCCACAAATTGTGGGAGCCTCTGACCTTCTTTTTAGTGATGGGGCGAAGATGTCGCAGACCGCATTGTAAGTTTTAATGAAGGAGTCTGACGCAGAGTCAACGTCAGTTGCAGAATAGATGGGGGACCAGTCTATCTGCCTAAGGTGTTCTTTTAAGGGACCTAGTAACCTTTTCATTAAGATTCTAGTAGCAACCTCTTCAGCCAGGCATTTTGGAGACTTATTAGACCAGGCACAGAGGTTGGGGAGTGGTCACTTATTGAGTCAGAGAGAACGGCCGTGCTAGTGATACGCTCTGGGCAGCTTGTTAATAGCTAGTCCAGTAAGGAAGTGGTCCCAGTGCAGTAGCTGGCACGCATGAGGGTTTCTACTAATTGGTAGATATTTAAAGTAGTGATGGCATCTCTGTAAGGGGCCATGTCAGGGGACAGCCAAGTTATACTGAAGTCACCCAGTACTAGTAACTCTGAGTGATGGCGTAGGCCAGAGAGGTAACCATGGAGCACACTGAAACCTGCAGCCTGGTCCCTGGGTGGGATGTAGGTGGAAATAACGGTTATGCCCTTCCCATGAGTACCAAGGATGATTTTTACTGGAAGAATTTGTACATTACTTCCTGACTTTATAGGTGGGAGACCCTGGCCCTACAAGTGATCTTTGATATATACAACACAACCCCCTCCTCGTTTGCTGACTCTGTCCAATCTGAAGGAGGTATATCCATATAGTTGGATATCAATGTCAGATGTCCTTGGAGAGAGCCAAGTCTTGACCACAGACAAAACGTCCGGATTATGTTGAGTGACCCATGCTTGCAACGAATCGAATTTAGCTACCAGATTGCAGATATTGATAGAAGTGAAAGTGAGATTACTTTGCTTCATACAGAGACTGGTGCTCACAGCTTTGGGACCAAGGTTTGGGTGAATGTTCCCCGATAAGAGCAGAAGCAGCAAGATCAACCAGGCTGCCTGCAGTCCAAGTTGTTTTAGGGTTTGAGAGCGGGTCATTTGGGTTTTGTGTCTATTAGTGTTATCACTGATCGGTAGGAGTATTTTTGTAGATGGGGGAGGGAGGGGGTAGGTGTTGCCCAGCTGCAGTTGTAGGAAGCTTTGATTCCTAAGGCAGTCTTCAAATATTGGGGAGGACTGGGCTGAAGTTGATTTAAGGCATTTGGCAGTATTCATGGTTACTATAGTATCATGAACACCTGGAGTAGGAGTTTTGAGAGGGGGGGATCATCAGAGGTGACATCTTGATTAGCAGCGAGGTGAAGCACATTAAGAACTTCATTTTATATCTCGACTAAGATGAACAAGGTTAATACAGGGCAGTACTGGAAGATCGGATTATTGTCAGGGCTCAGACCATTTGTAGTAACAGCAATTGCCCTTTAAAAGAGGTGGTACATGAACAATTACTGTGTTGTATCAGAAGTAAGGGGGGGTGGGACACTTTGGGAAGAAACTGAATTTAAAAGAGTGTCAGGGTGGGGTGAGTCGGTGGCAGAAAATACAGGATTTGAAAAATACAGTAATGTAGTGTGACAGCAGGCAGTTCCCTTAAAAATGCTGGAAACAGTGTTGACCTATAGGGTATGAGGAGGAGATCGCTGCGACCAATGGCCTACCTGCAGACAGCGGCTGTGGCCAATTGAATTGCAGACTTTGGAGTCCCTGTGCAGAGGCTGAGAGTCATACCTGGGGGGGAAGCTTGCTGGTGGGCAGGCAGAAGATTCACGGCTGGCCGCAGGGAGCAAGCCACAGTGAGAGGTGCACCTGATCAGGGGTAAAATCCGGGGTGGGATTGCTGGTGGGTGAGCAGGATAGTCGCAACTGGCTGCAGGGTAGCCAAGTCCGCAGCCAGAGCTGTGGGCGCAAGTTAGCCCAATTAGGGGTGAATTCCTGGGGGGGGGGCTCGCTGGCGGATGGGCAGGTGATTCAAGGCTGGCTGCAGGGGAGCCAAGCCACAGCCAGAGCTGCTGGAGTGAGATGCGGCTTTGTGACCAATTTACTGTCCGGTTCCCAAAGGATGGAACTAGCGGAGATTCTAACCCCAGGAAATCTTACTGTATTCTGACACATGCAGTTAGCCTTCACCATTGAACTGCCCTGGATAATTTAGAATTAAAGAACCTATGCAAATAGTGGAACATTGATAGGCCTGAGCTTGGTTTTCAAACTATTGTCCCTGGTGCATTCTATGCAACCATCAGATTTCTTACTCCACCTGCCTAGTAAAGATGCCTCAGAGAGCTGTCCTTCAGCATCTTGAATAAGTTTATATTTAATCAGTGTTTAAGTTACAGATTTGTTTTTATTTCTTTTCAAAATACTGTCCTTGTCTTTATCAGTTAAAATTAGTTAGGTTTAGGTTAATTCGGAAAGTTTTTTTCATTTCCTCATCAGTTTTCACAACCGAGGGAAACCGAAGGATTTTCTACTTTTCTTGAGTTAAAGTCTTATTGTTATTATTGTGTCTCTGTTGCGGATCTCCTTTTGTAATTCACTGAGGTTTCTCTCGGTTATTTTTACAGTCACTAAACTGATCAGAAAAACAGAACCAAAATTAAGTAACTCTTAGGCCTAACCGTTTATTTTCTTCTCTGTGGGGAGTTGCTCGAGAGCCACTTATTTAAGGGTTTTTTCCGGTATGTCACAGACACCTAAAAAGAGAACCGGCCCTACTGGTTTCCAACACTGCACGGAGTGTGGCGAAACGTTTGCTAAGGTTGATCCTCACCTTGTTTGTGTATTCTGCTTGGAGTTTGACCACATACAAACAGAGTGTGAAATTTGCAAGAATTTTCCTCAGTCGGCACTTGATAGCTGTTTGAATTGACTGAAAAAGAAGATGTCCAAAAATGCTGCTGACATGGCTGGACAGTCGATTCCTTCTCCCAAGGAGAAACTGAAGGTAATGGAGGGAAGGCCCTCTGACAAGGGTGAAACTTCCTCCACTGCTACTGCGGGTACTAAACGTATGGCTGAACCAACCTCTGACTGGGCCACCGGTTCAAAGAAACCGAGAAAAGAAAAACACACAGTGGCGAAACTGCAACCAGATGTATCGTTTCCGACCGCTGAGGAGATCACGAACGTGATCCGCATTATTCAATTATTGCAAATCAGTCCTGCAACTCCGGTTCAACAGCAAGTTCCTTGTCAGCCCCTAGTTAAAACACTGGGTGCTTCAGCTGCCTCCAGTTCCCTGGAACTACAATGTTAATATGACAATGATGAGGAGTATGAGGAGGAGGAAGAGGAGGAATACTTAGAGGAACCTATTGAGCCCGATGTATCCCCTGATCAGCAAGGGTTCAATTCCCCTCCTCACCACCCAGAGGATTTTTCCTCCCACTTTAATTTTATATATACGTGCTTACATGCATACATACATACATAGTTGCCAGCAGGTTAGGCCAAATGGTCTATAATGTCTGCCCAAACACAGCTCACCGATAAAGTACAGTAGCTGTCCTACCTCCCTTCTTTAATCCATCACTCCTACTCAGCACCCCCACCCCGGCCTTTCTCCTTAACTGCAACCTTTACCAAGCCCTTGTGTCTGTCCCATCCTCTCTTGAACCAGCCTATGGTGTCCATTTTTATCAGCTCCTCAGGAAGTGTATTCGAGGGTGCCACCACCCTATCCATGAAGTAATGCCCCTGCACCTCACCTCTATACTGTCTTCCTACCAGTTTTAGATTATGTCTTCTGGTAGTCCCCCTCCCCTTTCAGTTTTATCAGTCCCTCCGTTTTCCCTCTGTGGACTCCCTTCAGATGTTTGAAGGTCTATCATGTTCCCCCTGTCCCTCCTGTCCTCCAGGGAGTATATGTTCAGCTCATTAAGTCTCTCACCGTATGCCATATCCCACAAACAACTGATCATCTCTGTCGCCCTTCTCTGTGCTCTCTAGCAGTGCAATATCCCTCTTTAGGCGTGGACACCAGAAGAGCATGCAGTACTCCATGTGTGGTCTCACCAATGAGTTGTATAGGGGAAGAATAACCTCCCTGATCCTGGACGTTATACCCCTAGATATGCACCCCAGCATTTTGTTCGCCTTAGCTGCCGCCCTCCTGCACTGCTCAGAATTGTTCCATCTGGCATCAGTCATCACCCCCAGATCCTTTTCATTGTGGAGACTGCCAACTGAACTTCCCCCAGCTGGTAGCTGTACCCAGGATTCCTAATACCCAGATGCAGAATGCTGCATTTAAACACATTAAACCCCAATTGACATGTGTGTGCCCATTCCTCCAGCCTCGATAAATCATCCTGTAATGCTCTCCTCCCATCCTCACTGCCCACCTCTGCCCCCACTTTGGAATCATCAGCGAACAGACTCATCCTACTCCCAACTCCCACCCCATGAACCTAGTGGCAGAAACCCTGTACTTCCCCACTCAGGAGACCACTGAGGAAGAGGAGGAACTGGATTATGTGGAAATGATGGATGTTCCAGCAATCAAAAGGCTACTGATCCCCATCCACAAGCCTTTGAAGAGACAAGTATTAAAAATCTTGCAGACTCCTACTTCCTTTCCCCCAGTGGATAAGAAGTTGGATAAGAAATATGTATTGGCTAAAACTAGGTCTGAGTTCCTGTTTGGTCACCCAAGTCATGAATGGGGTAGTGCAAGCAGCTGCCTCTGACAAAGCAGGCATATCCTTGTCATCACACCCTCCTGAGAAAGATTCCAGGAAAATGTATTCCATAGCCAAGAAGGCATACCTGGGTGCTTCTCTGTCTATTAGACAGGCCTCTTATATGGCCTATGTGGCTAAGTATCAGAAGCACCTGTGAAACTCAGGTTTGCAAATGACCAGTAAGGCTCCCCCTCAGCTGGCAGCAGACCTGACCGAGACTGCCAAGTTTGGCATTGAAGCATCCAAGTACTAGCTTCACATGGCAGTGGCTTCCAATGATAATGCTGCCAGGCAATTGACAAATTCAGCATCACTGAGGAGGTTTGCATGGCTAAGAACCACTAGCCTCTCCCAGGGCACCCAGACAAAGGTCTTGAATTTCTCTTGTGAGCAACTCTCTTTGTTTGGGTGGCAAACAGAAGCTTACCTGAAAAAGATGGATGAGTACAAGGTAGCCTATAAGAGTGCTTCTGCTAAAGAGAAGGCCTCTACACCCAAAAAGCACCAAGGTAGGGAAGTAGAGGTAGTGTCAATACTAGACCTTTCTATCAAGCTCAAGCTTTCCCTGCTTACTAGCAACAACGTGAGTACTTCAGGGGCCAGGACAGGCAGAGTCCCAGTCATGGTGGCTCCATTTCCCAGCCCAGGACACCTACAAAACAGACCTCCTGACATGTTTGCCCAGGCCACCTCACCAGTTCCAGTCAGGGGCAGGCTGGCTTATTACCTTTAAGTGTGGCAAGCCATCACCACAGACAAGTGGATCTTGGAGGTAATAAGTCAGGGTCTTGCTCTAAGTTTCAAGGCTGTCCCAAAATTGAGGCAGGACTATTCAAACCTGCAACACCAGTAGAAAAAGCCTTACTGGAGTCAGAGGTAGCCAACTTACTGCTAGACAAAGCAGTAGAACCTGTACCCCCAACCCCCTTCAGAGGGGAAGGGGTCTGTACTCAAGGTATTTCCTAACTCTAAAAAAGAATGGGGAATGGAGGCCTATACTGGATCTCAGACACTTATAAAAGCACCTGACAAAGCCAAAGTTCAGAATGGTAACTCTGGCAATGATTCTACCCTCTCTCAGGTAGGGGGACTGGTTGGCACCCCTGGACCTCAAGGATGTTTACTTCCATATCCGCATCAGGCAATCCTACAGAAAGTATCTCAGGTTCATATTGCCATCAGGCCACTATCAGTTCAGAGCCCTGCCTTTCGGTCTGACCTCCACACCAAGAGTGTTCACAAAGTGCTTGGCTGTAGTGGTGGTGCACTTGAGAAAGCTAGGAGTCTCAGTGTTCCCTCACCTGGAAGACTGGCTAGTCATGGGGCAGTCCCCTCAACAGGTAAGGGACTTCCTAGTCCTCACACAGGATACCCTGCAGTCTCTGGGGTTCCTCATGAATCTGGAAAAGTCAGTATTGCAGCTGGTTCATCTCCTCGAATTCATAGGAGCACAGCTGGACACCCTGAGGAAAAAAGCGTTCCTTCCCCGCAGAAGGATGGACAGCCTGGTACAACTGTCAAAGTCCTTCCAGTTGCGCACTCCCAGACCAGCAAGACACGTCTTGCAGCTGTTAGGCCACATGGCAGCCTCTAAAGCAACAGTGCTAGGGGCAAGGTCCCAAATGAGGGATATCCAGTTTCATCTCAGGTCTTACTAGACTCAAAGAAAAGACTCCCTGTCAAAGCTGGTACCAGTTACAGGGACCCTCATCGAGGCACTGCAGTGGTGGCAGGAAAGGGACAACCTGAGGGAAGGTGTGCCATTTTTGCAGCAGTCTCCAACAGTAGTGTTGACCACTGATGCCTCCCTCCTAGGATGGGGTGCCCACCTATGGGAACACACTGCACACGGCACATGGCTCCATCAGGAGTCTCTCATGCACATAAATCTGTTGGAGCTCAGGGCAGTCTTTCTGGCCCTAAAATCCTTCACTTCTCTGGTTCAGGACAAGGTGGTCCAAGTCAGAACAGACAATACGACCACCATGTACTACATAAACAAACAAGGGGGCACAAGGTCCACTGCTCTATGCACAGAGGCCATGAACATCTGGAGCCTAGCTTACTCATTCAGAGTTTCACTCTCAGCAGTCCATCTACAAGGGAAGAACAACGGTGATGAGCATGTGGACCGTCCACTAGACCCACAGTCAGCTACCCGGGTGATAGGGCCTTTTTCCGTGTTCTGTTACCCCGGGAGCGCGGACATGCAGTGACATGCAGCTTAACGCAGGCACGCTCCCACACCCACTTGCAGGACATCCGCCATTGCTCCCTTACCCTCAGTGCATGCTCCACATCTTGCTGTGGTCTTCCAGCCTCCACCGGCAGCTGTTAGAGCAGCAAGGAGCATCAGTCCCCCCCCCCACCCAGGAGGGGAGAGCAGTCTTCTGGATGCTCAATCTTCTTCCCCAGCCGACCCCAGGTGCTAGAGTCTGTTCCCGAACCTGGGTCACTGGCATGGTGCGAGTTGTGGTGTCCAGCACCACAACCTCACCTCCACCGGGCCGGCCCAGCATTCTGTCATCTTAACTATGCATATGTCCCGTTGGGCCTCTCTTGGGCTGCAGCCCTCTCTCTCTCTCTCTCTCTTCCCCCCTCCCACTTCTTATAGCCTTTGTAGACTCTGGCTTTTACACCTGCACCCTTGTGCCACCCTTAGGCCCAACCCTGAGTTCTACCAAGTTGGTAGTTGGTTCACCTCTCATAAGTTGGTGCTTAATTGCGAGGAAAAAAAAAAAGTCACACTCTTCCATGGTACCCACAGCAAGCATAAAGCTAACCAGCTGGTGATTAAAAACAGTGCAGGTGTAGTCCTTAATCAGACTCAATCTTTTAAATACCTAGGAGTTACTCTGGATAGTGCACTTTCCTACTCCCACCGTGTTGAGAATATTGCCAAGGCAGTTAACATCCGCCTAGGCCTTCTACATAGCGCAAACATTGCCTTACTAAAGAAGCCCTCAGACTGGCTATCAAAGTTCAGTTGTGTCTCTTACTGACTATGACTTGGTGCGTTTATGGTACCACCATGGACACAACCCTACAGCGGCTTGCCACAGCTCTGAATAAGGCATGCCATCTACTAACTGGTGCAGCGTATCGTACTCACACTTGTGACCTTTACGAACAAGCAAACTGGCTTCAATTCCAGGCTCGCATTGAATATCAAGCCTGCCTTCTGGCTAAGAAGGCAGCTCTTGGTCTCCTACTACCAGGTTCCCTTCAGCTTTTCATTACCTTCCGGGGCACTCGTAACACACAAAGTTCTGTGAGCCAAACTTTTACTGTCCCTTGCTGTCGAACCTCCCTCCAACAGCGAGGTGGTGTTGATACACAATGGGGGTAGAAAGGATGAGAAGGGACTTGGCAAGATTGGAGGAATGGTCAGACATATGGCAACTTAGATTCAATGCAAAGAAGTGCAAAGTAATGCACCTGGGAAACAAAAACCCAGGATAAGAGTACACAATAGCAGGGGAGGTATTAACAACAACAAAAATGGAACAGGCCTTGGGGGTAGTCGTATATCAGATGATCTAAAGGTTGGTAAGCAATGTGAGAAGTCAGTAAGGAGAGCCAGGAGGATACTGGGATGCATAGGAAAGGGCATCACAAGTAGAAAAAGGGAAGTGGTTATCCCTCTGTACAGACAGTTGGTGAGACCCCATCTGGAGTACTGTGTGCAGTTTTGGAGACCTCATCTACGCAAGGACATAACAGGATGGGAGTAGTCCAGAGGAGGGCAACTAAAATGGTGCAGGGTCTGCATCAGAAATCATATGAAGAGAGACTGAGAGAGCATAATATGTATACCCTTGATGAAAGGAGGGACGGGGGAACATGATAGAAACGTTCAAGTACCTCAAGGGAATCAATAAAGTCCAGGAGGGTAGCATCTTGGGGGGCACAATTTAAAGATAGAGGGAGAACAGCTCAGGGGTAATGTGAGGATTTTTTTTTTTCACGGAGAGAGTGGTGGATGCATGGAATCGCCTTCCTGGGGAGGTTGTTGGGTCTAAAACAGTGGGGGAATTCAAACATGCATGGGACAGACATAAGGCAATTGTAGTGGGGGGGGTGGCAGGAAGTAGGCTGCTGGTTAACTAGAATCTGCAGCTTATCCAGTAGGTAGGGAAATGGGCAGACTGGGTGGGCCAAGTGGTCCTTATCTGCCGTCAAAGTCAAAGTCTAACATCCTGGCAGATGCCCTGAGCAGGATCAACCAAAACCACCACGTGTGGTCTCTGAACAGACAGGTGCTACAGTCTGTGTTTAGGAGATGGGTCACCCCAGAGATAGATTTCTTTTTTTTTTCCTTTTACATATGTGTTTATCTCCTTCGGAATCCTCTCAGGCTCCCAATTCACCTGCCGCACTATCTCCCACTGTGACCTTCGCCTCCTCAGGGATGTTACTTTCTCCCTTCGGGCCCCCCCCCCAGCCCAAGGTCCACAAGGAGATTGAAGGGGGTAGAGGAGGAGGAGGTCCAGTATTGGCGTGTGGCGGCTAGGCACTGTGGGGCCATTGTCCTTCCTGGCTGAAGGTTTTTTTTTTGCTTAGTTCCCGGTGAGCTCCCTCCTCCCCCCTGAGCATTGGCGTGCAGTCATGCCATGGCGCACAGCAACCCTGCCGGTGTCTACTGCGCTCCCCACACATTTAGCTCCTCCATCCTGCAGTGCCCCCAGCCTCCATCGTGGGTCGCTGGAATGATGTACAGTCCCATTGCCCTCCCCCCGGGAGAGGAGAGCAGTCCATTGGATGCTCAATCCTCTGCTTCCCCTGCCAACCCCCAGTGACCTGAGCTCACTCCTGAACCCGGGTTGCCAGCATGGTGTGTGGTGTGGCATCCAGCACCCTCAACCCTCAGCACCACTGGGCTGGCAAGATAGATCTCTTTGCAGCCATGCACAACCACCAACTGCCACAGTTCCATTGCAGTACACCTTCCCTCCATTTCCCCTGCTGTTCAGGATGCTGAACAAGCTCAGGTCCCAGCCAGCAACAAAGATCCTCATAGCTCCAGACTAGGCCAGGCAGCCCTGGTACACAATGCTCCTGTCCCTGTCAATCTCCAAGCCAGTTTGCCTCCCTAAAAGGCGCAATCTGCTGACATTCTCCAAAGAGAGAACCCTCTACCCCAACCTCAAGTCCCTCAGGCTCATTGCCTGGCTCTTGAGTACCTAGAGTATGCTGACTGGCATCTCTTGGAGGAGGTCCTGGAATTCCTTAGGGTTTCTAGGAAGCCCTCTACTAGGAATACTTACACTTCCAAATGGAAAAGGTTTACCATTTGGTGTTAGCAAAAGGAAATGGATCAACAACAGGCTGGTATACCAGTCTTGTTGGAATATTTGACCCATTTACATTCCCTTGGTCTTCAGCCATCTTCTCTTAAGGTACACCTGGCAGCTGTTTCAGCCTATCTCTCAGCTGGGATGGGACCTTCCTTAGCTTCAACCTGATTTTTAGAAAGTATTTCAAGGGTTTGTTCCATCTGCAGCCCCCTCACAGGCAGGGCCCCGAGTTTTCTGTGATTCTGTGGGTGCAGCAAACCACAGAAATACCCACAGAATTTGCTGTCCCCCGCAGAATTCGCCCGCCAGTGGAACAACGTCCTTTACCGTGAGGTGCCCGATCCCCAGTCACTTCTCTTCCCCCAAATGTTTGTATGCCTGCTGAGGCCCACCCCAGCATGGCAAAAGCTTCGTTGCCGACAGGGTGCCCAATCCCTGTCTGTTTCACTATCCCCCTAAGCTGCCTGCTGCCGCTGGAGCCCACCCCAGTGTGGCAAAAGTTTCCATTGCCAGCGGGGTGCCTAATCCCCCATCAGCTTCACTGTCCCCCTGTTGCACTTGGTGCCATGTTGGGAGCCCACCCCAACATGGCAAAAGTCCTCGTTGTATCAAAAAAAAACTGAAACAAAAAACCTTCCCTCGTTGATTCTTTTGCCCTCCCCAACCAGCACCCACCTCTGCGTACTCACCTCCCCACCCCCACCTCAACCCATACTTACCTCCGGAGCCCAATGAGACAATCTTGGTAGACCGGGAACCGTCTGCCTCTTCAAAGCCGACCTCGAACTGAAGAAATGCCAGTAAGCTGTATAATGGCATAAATGGATTTTTCAACTTTAGTGCATATCTCAGCCATTTCTGGGTTTTTTCACCAAATTTTCAACATGGGGTTTTGGGGCCCCACACCTCATGAACTGTGACACTGTTATTTCGTTAATCGGTCCCGAAGGTGGTTCTGCATTCACTGTCTTGAACCACGCTTTTTCAAAATAATTAACAAAATGACAATGTCACGGTCTGAGTAAACTCCCAAAAACCCGTGTTGAAAATTTCCCGAAAATATTCCCCAAAATGACTGTTTTACGAGCGTGTGTTGCGCAGTTCTTACACACGCTCATAACTTCGAGCATTTTTAATATTTTCACTCCAGATTTCTGGTATTGCCATTTTACCACACCTCCTTGTGAACAGTACAACTGTCATTTTTCACATCTCACCAGAAATGTGTTTTTGCACATGTAGCGCACAATGGCGCGGTCGGTGTGCGAAATCAATGTTCGGGACAGATTAAGAAAATCATAATGATACTTTTCATGAGCAGAATTCTTAAAGTGGCTATATTGAAAATTTGCTGACAAACGCCCATAAAATGGCTGTTTTACGAGCGTGCATTGCGCAGTTCCAACTCACGCTCGTAACTTCAAGCATTTTTAATATTTTCACTCCAGATTTTCAGTATTGCCATTTTACCACATCTCCTTATGAACAGTACTTTTTTCTCATGTCACCCGGAATGTGTTTTTGCACATGTAGCGCACAATGGCACGGTCGGTGTGCAAAATCAATGTTCGGGAGAGATTAAGAAAATCACAGTGATACTTTTAATGAGCAGAGGTCTTAAACTGGCTATGTTGAAAATTTGCTGACAAACACCCATAAAATGACTGTTTTACGCGTGTGCATTGTGCAGTTCCTACGCACGCTCGTAACTTCAAGCATTTTTTATATTTTCACTCCAGATTTTCAGTATTGCCATTTTACCACACCTCCTTATGAACAGTACTACTGTCATTTTTCTCATCTCACTCGAAATGTGTTTTTGCACATGTAGCGCACAATGGCACAGTCGGTGTGCGAAATCAATGTTTGGGACAGAGTAAGAAAATCACTGTGATACTGTTCGTGAGCAGAGGTCTTAAGCTGGCTATGTTGAAAATTTGGTGACAAACACCCATAAAATGACTGTGTTACAAGCATGCATTGTGTCAGATATGGCAAAAAAAAAAAAGGAAAAAAAATCAAGGGTAAAAATGTGCCGCAGAATTGCCACAGAAATTGGTGTTGAGTGACGCAGAAGTTCTGTGACAAATGAGAATCCTGCCACAGAACTTTGTTCCAATGTGCCGCAGAAAAATTGGGGCCCTGCTCACAGGGAACCAGTCCCTGCTTGGGATCTGAATATTTGCATTGCATAGCTAATGCAGACCCCTTTTGAGCCCATGTCCTCAGCAGATCTCAAATATGTGACTTGGAAAACAGTGCTTTTGGTGACAGTTACTTTTGCAAGGAGAATAAGTGAGCTTCAAGCTTTGTCCGTGGAACCTAATTACACCTCGGTCAATAGGGACAAAATGGTACACAGAACCAATAGGAAGTTTCTTCCAAAAGTGGTATCTACTGTAACTTTCATCTCAACCAGTCCATTACCTTGTCTGTCTTCTTCACTGATCATTCCACTTCAGGGGAACGTAGACTGCATAGCCTGGATGTTAAGAGGGCTATTAACTGCTATTTGGACCAGACAAAGGGCCATAGACAGGACACTACTCAGTTGCTCCTGACCTATGGAGAAGTGGGGAAAGGCAGACCAGCTTCAAAGAGGACTGTTGCATGCTGGATTGTTGCCTGTATTCAGTTTTGTTACAGCAAACTGGGCAAGGAACCCCCAGTGAGCCTCAGGGGCATTCCACTAGGGGCACAGCTGCTTCAGTAGCAGCTGCCAGAGACATTCCTTTGCTAGAAATCTGCAAAGCAGCTACCTGTAAAACGGTGCACACTTTCAACAGGCACCCAGGCTAGAAGTGATGCCAGATTTGGCACAGCAGTATTGCAGAGCCTGTTTCCTAAATAGGCTCTATGCCCACCTGCAAAGGCACTGCTTGGTAGTCTGCATATGTCAGAATACAGTAAGATTTCCTGGGGATAGAAGAAAAAAATACTTATCATAGTAATCTTGTTTCTTCTAAGGGAATCTTACTGTATTCTGAGCTCCCATCCTACCTCCCCTACCAGAACCTGGGGGCCCTACACTCCAGCTGTTATGTTATGTTGTGTTGAAATTTCTTTGAGCTGGTTATCTTGGGACATCTGTGACTTGAGTCTTTTATGTGCCCTCTTATGGGGGGAATGTTACTGGGTGGCTGTGTTTATTAAAGTTAATTTTAGGATAGTATAGCGAGTTATTTTATGCATGCTTTATAAAAATCCGACGGTTGCATAGAATGCACCCGGGATAGTAATTTGAAAACTGAGCTCAATCCTTTCAACGTTCCACTGTTTGCATAGGTTCTTTAACTCTAAATTCTCTGAGGCAGTTCAATGGTGAAGGCTAACTGTATATGTCAGAATACAGTAAGATTCCCTTGGAGGAAACAAGATTACTATGGTAAGGAATGTTTTCTTCTTGAGGATGACCATGACAGCTAATTGGGTATAGTTAACACCTTGGGACTTTGAACTTGCATTATTCAACTTTTAGCCCATTTCCCTTTCAGTGTGGCTTTTCTTGATGGACTTTCAATGGACTGCGTAGTGCTAACCTTTAATTGATCCCCATATATTATCCTTTGCAGGATGAGTAAAGGATACTATACATGCTATACATGCTGTAGTGGTGTGAGGGATTACTGGGGTGAGAAGGCTAATGTTTTACTGATTGGGGCAATGTGACTGGCAATAGGAAGTGAGTTATACTGGCTAAGGTGCTTAATTTCCCAATGAAGCAACTACATGTAAGAGGTTTTTAAACATCCCTTCTAAGATGGGATTCTGCATGTTTAATAGAGGTAAATGGGAGACATGGTAGGCAATTTTGGCTCTACGTTGTATACATTTCCCTTGTGATGAGATAAGATGGTAGATTTGCCGTTGCACTGGAGTTTTGAGCAGTCAGAATTACTGACACCAAAACCAACGCCTCTACTACCAAAGCAAGTATGACGTGCATTCATGTTATTTTACTCCCTGGGATCCACCAGCTCCAACTTGCAGTACTGTTTTGAAGAAGGTCTCAATTCAGGTTTGTTTTTCCACGCTTGTTGTTCACGGTGTTAGATAACTAGCTATTTATTATCTTGGTTCTTTGCAAACTGCAAAAACTCAAGGAGTAACTTCATTACTCATTCACTCACAGCAGGAAGGTCATGCCAGACGAATCTAATAGATTTCTTTGACTGGGTGACCAAAGTAGTAGATCAGGGAGGGGCTGTGGACATGGCCTACCTAGACATTAGCAAGGCATTTGACTCAGTCCCACACAAAAGATTAATATACAAGTTAGCCAGCCTGGGAGTGGGTCCCAAGATGATAGCCTGGGTAAAGAATTGGCTGGAGAATAGGACACGGAGGGTAATAGTAAATGGAGTCCACTCTGAAGAAAGGGGGGTTACTAGTGGGGTGCCGCAGGGTTCAGTATCAGGACCAGTCCTCTTCAATGTCTTTGTAAGCGACATTGCAGAGGGACTGGAAGGAAAAGTATGTCTCTTTGCAGATGACACATAGATCTGCAACAGAGTTGATGCACAAGGTGGGGTGGAAAGGATGAGAAGGGACTTGGCAAGGTTAGAGGAATGGTTAAATGTATGGCAGCTTAGATTTAATGCTAAGAAGTGCAAGGTAATGCACCTGGGAAACAAAAACCCAGGGGAAGAGTACACAATGGGGGGTGAGATACTAGAAACAACAAAAATGGAAAGGGGGTAGTCATATCAGATGACTTAAAGGTAGGCAAGCAATGTGAGAGGGCAGTAAGGAGGGCTGGGGGATACTTGGATGCATAGGGAGAGACATCACCAGTAGAAAACAGGAAGTTGTTATCCCTCTGGAATAACTGGTGAGACCCCATCTGGAGTACTGTGTGCAGTTCTGGAGACCTAA
Organism: Neoceratodus forsteri; assembly: GCA_016271365.2. Taxonomy (NCBI): domain Eukaryota; kingdom Metazoa; phylum Chordata; order Ceratodontiformes; family Ceratodontidae; genus Neoceratodus; species Neoceratodus forsteri. The sequence continues at coordinate 407,229,078 of CM057452.1, forward strand.
TCTCCACAAGGATATAGACAAGATGGAAACTGTCCAGAAGAGGGCAACTAAAATGGTGCAGGGTCTGCACCGGAAGACATATGAAGAGAGACTAAAGGAGCTTAATATGTATAGCCTCAAGGAAAGGAGGGAGAGGGGGGACATGATAGAAACTTTCAAGTACCTCAAGGGAATCAACAAAGTCCTAGAGGGTAGCATGTTTCAAAAAAGAGGTGTGAAAGAACAAGGAGGCACAATTTGAAGATGGGGGGCAGCTCAGAGGTAATGTAAGGAAGTATTTTTTCACAGAAAGGGTTGTGGATGCATGGAACGGCCTTCCAGAGGAGGTTGTGGAGTCAAAAACAATGATTGAATTCAAGCATGCATGGGACAGCCATAAGGCAATTCTAGGGGGTTGGGGTAGAAAGAAGTAGACTGCTGGTTAACTAGGATCTGCAGCTTATCCATTAGGTAGGGAAATGGGCAGACTGGGTGGGCCAAGAGGTCCTTATCTGCCATCAAATTCTATGTTTCTATGTTAAGTACTAATAACCCTTTACGTGTTAACTTTTGGGCTTGAGTGACGTATCAGCAACGTGTATTTTTTTTTCCAAATGTGTTTCATAGGAATGTAATTTTTTTAAAGCCTTAGACCTTGTGATCAGCAGTTGTGTTTATGTAAACATTGAGCAAATTCCTGTATGAGCACCAGCACCGGTATAGCCACAAATTGTGCTGTTTTGATTTCAGGACGTGTGTTAAAAGTGATCATCCTCATTGTAATTACATTAGAAGTGGTAGTCATATTATACTGCGTTGCTCTTAAGTGGTATGTGTCCACTGGTGTGATACTGTTTCATGAATGGCATCAATGGTATGTATTTCCTGTTAAATGCAATAAAAATAAAATTTTTAAAAAGTAATAGTTCCTTGTCTAGCCCCTTATAAAACATGCTATATACTTTGTTATTATCTTTATTTATAGAAGAAGGAGTTCCATAATATAATTCTACTCAATGATTTTAAAAAAATATAATGTATGTTAGAACGTTGTTAACCTTAGGAAATCATCATTTCCTAAGGTTGTTAACTATCGATGTGGCGTAGATATATTTGTTAACCTATAGATCGTCACATCGATGGAGTGCTAACAACCAGTGTTCTGCGCATGTGCACACTTTTTTCGACGGAAACCAACTGAAGGAAACCGGTGAGGAAGGACTGAAGGACAGGCGGTGACTTTTAAAAACATAAAGCGCTTAATTTTTGATGGTGAGACCATACACTATAAAAATAATGTATATCCTCTATGAGCAACCGGTCAATTTTAACCGTCTCGGGGTTGCCATGGCGGCGTAAACCTCGAGCTTAAGCTCTGGGGTTTCACATATCCTAACAACCTCGACATTAACTGACCGGTTAACGATAGAAAGGACCTGATATCCTCTATGTAACCATACTTTTAATTGCCTTGTCATCTTTTTATGGAGGCAGACTAGGCAGGAAACATTTGGGCAGACTAATCTGGCCATTCGGTCCTTTTCTGATGACAAATTCTATGTTTCTTCCAAAATCATTACATTTTTCAGTAGTTGTTCCTTTGCTGTAAACAAATCAGCAAGTTTATGTCCAATAAAGAGAGTTTTACTTTTTTTTATATACAATAGAAATAATATAATATGATACAAATGATCAAATGTATTCAAATGAAGGATCCTTGGAATCTGTTGATTCCAATCCGATTTTAGGATTTAGGAACCTTAGAATACTAAATCTTGTATTCCTATGTACAACTAGGTTTTAGGATTCAGTTTAGGAACTTGGATTTTCAGACTGCAATTTGAGAAATTATAAATCCAAGAATCGTGTTGGAATCTGATGAATCCGATTCCTTTCAGCGAACTCAAAGCAACCCTAATCCAAATCACAATTACAGAAGGGTGATCACTGTAGATTTGTTTGATATCTACATTTCAGCATGTTGCTTTGGTAATATTCAAACCTGAATTTTGTGACGATTTTCCTGCCTCTAAATCTGTTAGGATAGTCAAATATGGCTCCATGTTTAAGTGGTTGCTCACGTTAAGTACTATCCTACTATCATCTTTAGCTAGATGAGTTTCCCCAATACATGATTTTTTTCAGGGTTCACTTTAAAGTTGAAAATGTTAATATTACTGCAAGTGTAGGCCTGGTTTCGTCTGTATTGGCTGCTGTTGCTGTCATCAAGAACTGTGTGATTTAAAACGAATGGAGGCTTTGTTTTAAACCAGCATTATTTTTTGTTGTTTAAATCGTTAAAGCAAAAATGCCTTTAAATTCACTAAAATTGTCAGTAAATGGTTACCACAGCAGTGAGGCAAGCTTACTGACTTGCTAAGAACAGTTACTGTATTTGTAACATGCAATTTTTGTTTTCCTGTTTTAATTGTTACTAATTACTTTACAGTAAGGGTTTGAGTATTGTTACATAGATACATATATATTGTCAGCAGATAAGGGCCTTGTGGCCCATCCAGTCTGCCTTATCCCTCTTTCTAATGCTTAAGATACCCTAGATGCTACAAGTTCTCCCCTGTTGTGTATAGAAATCCATACAATCAAAAAGGTTGTACTACAGTTCAAAAATAATAAAAGCTGTTGTTTCACAGAAGTGAAGCAACAAATATGGTACACTTTTTCAACTTTATGCCATTTCCAATTCAGAAGATGCTGAACTGACAACTGCACACCCCCACCCTAACACAATTTCACTCATTTTCTGTAATTTATTTAAAATTAAAAACTACAACAAAAAAAGTTGCTCAGAAACCTCCCATTCGATGCCCCCAAATCAGTTATTTGTTAAAACATCCATCACCAGAAACTAAATTTCTAATTTAATTGCTTCTATCTCAGATTTGGCCAAGTTAGACAGAAGCAGAAAATTTACAGAAAAAACAAACAGAAAATATTGTGTTTGGGGGAACATTTGTGGACATTTCTCCATTTATTTTTAAGAAACATGGGGTATATTCATGAAACATAGGGTTGCCCATACACTGCACATCTGAGGCATGCAGGCAACTCAAAGTTAAAATGTGCATCAGGGTTCCAGTGGACCCTCAGCAGCAATCTTAAAAAGGTGCGCAAGCCCCTTGCACAAATGATCCCCCGGACATCTGTGCAGCTACATGTCATGGGCAGATCAGGGACGTGTTAGGGGGTGTGCCCACCTAATTTTTTTAATTCCTAATTTTTTAATATTTTCTGTGTACAGTTTGTGGATTAAGAAGGTGGGTATAATGTATGGTAGAGGGCTATTAATGATGGAATTCAATTAATTCCTAGAGTTGTTATACTATCGCTGTGACGTCAAGAGGTTTTTATACCCTCTTGAGTACGTCACAACGACAGTATAACGAAAGAGAACGTCTCTAGATATGTACATTTCCTGGACTTCTGCATTTAGACAAATAGCCATGGCAGGGAGAGCTGCACAAAAGGAGAGCGTCGCAAAACAAAAACACCGAAAAGTAAGGACTCGTTTCATTTAACCGGTGCCCATACACTATAAAAGCTTATGGACGGACATCGATTAATAACCAGGCTGAATTCACTTCTGAGGTTGCCATGGTAGCAGTACACTTCTTGAGCTTCGCTCTCGAGGTTTACAATGCTGCCATGGCCACCTCTTGAAGTGAATACAGTGAGGTTATTAACTGATGCCAATTCATTATCCTCTATATAGTTGTCTACAGGAAGGTGTGGGATTTGTGTTTCATGCCGGTTGGGAACAGGATGGTTAGCATGCTTGTTCTGTGGTGAGTCACATCATGTGTAGGTTTCATTTTGTTTATATACAATAGCTAGACAGTTTGTTTGTGCCTTTGTGGGGTTGTTCTTGGCACTAGGATTAGCTGGCTTGTTGCTACTGTATGTGGTGGCCTGCTGATTATGTGGTACTGTGACTTTGTCACTGTTTGAAGGGCATTCTGGGCTGATGATTTCTTGTTTTAAAAAGGAATTTATTGAAAATATTTTTTGTGCTAGAAATAGGCTGTTGCTAAGAACCAGCTTTCCTGGCACAGTGTTTTAGCCTGATAGAACATCTGAATTAGCAGCCCACCGAGTTCTAGAATACTGAGATTTGCTGTTACATTTCTGTCACTGTTGCACTCACTGATTGGGTATAGCTAAGGGGAAATCACAATACTGAAATAGGCTACAGTGTTTGTATAAATGTTATTGTGTTTATGGTATTATAGCCAATTAGTCTAAGTATTGTAACAAAAAATCTGGGAATATGTGAAACACCCTATCTAGGGTAGGGGTAAAAAAGGGTTCTAAATAAGCAAAACAAAAACATGCAGGGTAAAAAATAAGATATGCTGGGAGTGGTGCACTGCAGTGGCTGTGGGGCAGCAATTTTCAGGGAAACTTTTTGGAGACTGAGGTGCTGCCCTATCTGTGTGCACCTTTCTGGTCTGAGAGGGGAGGTAGCTAGACTCCAGGCTGAGTTGGCTAGGATTTGGGTGGCCTTCTCCCTTACCCAGGGACCACCAAGTCTGCCACAGCTGCCTCAAAGGGTGCTAAGGAGGTGGAGCAACTGGACTATGGTGGGCTCGGGAAGGGTGAGGGTAGAGGGGCCAAGGCACACTTCCCCTACAGTACAACGACACAATTCCTACACTGTCCTGGTGGAGATCTCCATAACAGAGTCCCCAGGGAGGGTGGCAGAGGACTTCATTGGATGAGGAAGCAACTCCTGGTGGGGGACTCCATTGTGAGGGGGATGGATTTGGGTGTAGGAAGGGAGTGGGAGAGGGAGGTTAAGTGCCTTCCCGGCACCTCGGCTCAGAAGGATGGGAAGCGGATCCTGAGTATCACTAGCGCAGCAGGACAGGAGGGAGAGCTGGGTGTCATCGTCCACCTAGGGACTAATGATCTAGCCAGGGACAAGGTTAGAACAGTGCAGGAGGAGTTTAGGGAGTAGGGGAGGAGTTTTAGGCAGGTAGTACTCTCAGTGACCTTTTCTGGGGGAGGGTGGGATGGACAGGGTAATCTGTTCCAGAAGCTTCAATCAATGGTTAAAGGAGTGGTTCAGAGGGGAAGGATTCAGCTACATTGGAAACTGGGGTCCCACCTGGAGGGATAAAGACCTACACAAAGGAGATGGCATGCATCCATCCGGGAGAGGAAAACAGTCCTTAGTGAGTGGTTTAAATGTTACATAGGCGGACATTTAAACTGAGAAAGGGAAGTGTTAGAAGGAAGCAGGAAAACATAGATCCCCGCTAGCTGAAGTAGTTAGTAGGAAGAAACTTAATGGTAGCAAATCCCCAGGGTATCTGGTAACAATAAAAACAGAATGGTAGGTATGAAGAGGGATGGAAATGAGGACAATGCGGGCAACAAAAAAGGCAAAATGGGGTTGGCAAGCAGGGTGGTAGCAGTATGTGGAAGGCTACATGTTCAAACACTAGAAGTCTGGGGAATAATAAGACATAGTGACCATTATGACCGAGGCTGATCTAGACAATGTTGCCATTACAGAGTCATGGAGCAATGAGAACCACATCTGGGAATTAGCCAATTTAGCCATAACAGGATATACACTGTTCAGGAAGGACAGGGTGAGTAAGAAAGGAGGTGGAGTTGCTCTTTACGTAAGGGATAGCAAAAAAAGCAACAGAGATTAAGGGAACACAGGGAGGGATGGAAATTCTGTGGGTCACCCTAGAAAAGGAGACTGGAGCATCTATTTGCACTGGAGTGATCTACCGACCTCCAGCACAAAGGGAGGAGATGGACAAGGTTCTGTCAGAAGTCATTCAAAAGATGAGTAATAAAGGGGAGGTGCTGCTGGTGGGAGACTTCAATATGTCTGATGTAGGTTGGAGCCTCCCAGATGTAGCTTCAGGTAGGAGCAAGGACTTCCTGGGCTCCCTGCAGGGGGCATTTCTCAGGCAACTAGTAGAGGAGCACACTCATGAGGGAGAAAGATGGGACCTTGTGCTCACTAATGGGGTGGCATTGCAGATGTCAAGGTGGGTGGCCACCTGGGGGGCAGTAATCACCATATAGTGTGGTTCAGTATAAGAACTGTGTCAGAAGTGAACCACACAAATATGAGGGTCCTGAATTTCAGAAGCGCCAATTATACAATGATGGGAGAATGCCTCAGGAATGCATTGGCAGTGTGGGAGGACTTGGGAGGAGTGGAGGAACAGTGGGCAAAGCTAAAAGAGGCCATAGTGAAGGCAACAAACCTCTGCATCAGGCAGGTAAGCAAAAGGAAAAGGAGACCACTATGGTTCTTAAAAGAGTTGACTGGGATGGTAAGGACATAAAAGCTATAATTCAGGAGGTATAAGGAGACACAGAGGGAGGAGGAGGATAGAGAGGTATATCAAGAGAAGAAGAGGCAGGCAGGGAAAGCAGTCAGGAGTGCAAAGGTATAAATGGAGGAGAAGATAGCACAGGCAGTAAAGAAAGGGGATAATACATTTTTCAGGTATGTTAGCAAATGGAGAAAGGCCAGGGGAAGGACTGTAAGGCTAAGGAGGGAAGGGGGGGAGTGTGTGGAAGGGGACAAGGAAAAATTAGACATTCTGACCAATTATTTCTGCTGTTTTCACAAATAAAAGGGAGGGTGAGGGACCACAGATCTGTGTTAGGGGCATCAAAGGGAGGGGTGTAGACACCAGTCTATTTACAGAGAAGAGAGTCCTGAAAGAACCTGCAAATCTTAAGGTGGACAAGGCAATGGGGCCAGACAGGATACATCCAAGGTTTTTGAGGGAGCTCAGAGAGATTCTGACTGCACCTATGACAGTCCTATTCAACCACTCACTGGAAACAGGAGTGGTCCTGGAGGACTGGAGCAGGGCAAATGTAGTATCACTTCACAAAAGTGGGAGAAGGGAGGAGGCTGGCAATTACAGGACAGTCAGTCTGACTTCAGTGGTGGAGAAATTAATGGAATCGCTACTGAAAGAAAGGATTGTGAAATATCTTGAATCCAGTGGCTCACAAGATCTGAGGCAGCATGAATTCACTAGGGGGAGGCCATGCAAACTAGTCGTACAGATTTCATTGACTGAGAAACCAGGAAAGTAGATCAGGGTGGAGCAGTGAATGTGGCTTGCCTAGATTTCAATAAGGCCTTCAACACTGTTCCACATAGGAGATTCACAAACAAGCTGGGCAGTCTAGGAGTAGGACAAAAAGCAGTAAACTGAGTAAGAAATTGGTTGGAGGATAGGTGACAGAAGGTAATGGTAAACGGAGTTCCCTCTGAGGAAGGGAGGGTGACTAACGGAGTGAGAAAGGATTAGTTCTGGGATCAGTCCTCTTTAACATCTTTATAAGCAACATTGCAGAGGTGCTAGAAGGGAAGGTATGTCTTTTTGCAGATTACACAAAAATCTGTAATAGAATGGACACTTCAGGGGGTGGTGGAAAAAATTAATAGAGCTCTACGTAAGCTTGAGGAGTGGTCTAGAAAGTGACAATTAAGTTTCAATGCAAACAAATGCAAAATCATGTACTTGGGGCGTAGAAACCCAGGGTCAGAGTACAAAGTGGGGGAGTGGTACTGGTGACCACAGAACAGGAAAGAGATCTGGATGTTATCATATCTGATTACCAAAAAGTGGCCAAACAGTGTGACAAGGCAGTAGGAAGAGCCAGTGGGATGCTAGGGTGCATAGGGAGGGCTATCACCAACAAAAGAGGGAGGTGGTGATACCTCTGTATCAATCTCTGGTGAGACCTCACCTAGAGTATTGTGTCCAGTTCTGGAGTCCTCATCTCCGAAAGGACATAGACAGAGTTAAGGCAATCCAGAAGAAGACAACTAAAATGGTGTGGGATCTGCATCAAAAGCCCTATGAGAAGAGACTGAAGGACCTCAGTGTGTACAGACTGGAGGAAAGGAGGGAGAGGGGAGACAAGATAAAGACTTTCTAATACCTCAAAGGTATAGATAAGGTTCATGAGGGAAGCCTTTTCAGAGAAAAGGATACACAAGAACAAGGGGTCATGCAATGAAGCCGGAAAGGGAGGAGGGGGATAGAATTAGGGGAAATGTAAGGAAACATTTCTTTACAGAAAGGTTGGTGGATTCCTGGAACAACCTCGATGAGGAAAGGTGGTGGGAGCAAAAACTGTAATGAGATTTAAGAAGGCATGGGATAGGTATAAAGGAACCCTAGAAGCAAGGAAAGGTGGGGGTAAAGCTGGAAATAAAGTAGGGTCTGTGGTGTGACAGTAGGTAGGGAACATGGGTAGTCTAGGTGTGCCAAGCATCTGATGCCAAATTCTATGTTCCTATGCCATTCACTAAGGCGCAGAGTGCCGGGCAAGGGGATGTGCAATTTATGTGAGGGAGGCCCTGCTGTAAATATACAAGCACCCCTTACCAACACCCACCAGCTGCCACGGAACGAGAACCCCATCCACATTGCTGCCCCAGCCTACCAGGCAGACAGGGAGGGCTGGGGAAGCCATTCAGGCAGTCACCTATACTTGTCTGACTGTGGATTCTCATGCCATCCCATGTTCACTGCTGTCATGTGTAACCCCTAGATGGCGCTATCCCAGGGGCTACTACCCCTGCCTGATTTGCCACTAACAGGTTGAGGGGCCTGGATCCAATGGCGGGTGCCTCCACCCAGAGGTCAGGGTTTGCAATAGTTAAACTAACTTGGTCACAGCCCTCTGGGACACTGCAACCCCCCTTTCTTCCCACTAGTGGCCCACACAATATATCAGAATTACCTTCACAGTATACACTTACCCCCAGGTCTGGTTCCGGCACTGGGACCTCCTGTGAAATGAGATACAGTGCAACAATCACAGTACAGTACTTTAACATAGACAAATACCTCAGGCAGTATAACTTTGCTGAAACAAGCAGCTCTGATTTATTTAGGGGATATAACAAGGACAGGGAAATCAGGTTAATTAGCTTATCACTCTAATAATCTACCTATGGCTCTGTGCACAGGCCTATCCCTATCAGTTACTGTCCCTGGGTACCCAAGCCCTAGTGGCTAGTCAAACCGTGGCAGCTGGTGAGGCCCTTTCACACAGAGAAAGGAGAATTAAACAGTCAGCAGTACAGTAATTCCATTTGGATTTAATGTGGCAATTCAACAGGGAGCAACCCTGAATTAGTACTCACGACCTCCAAATAAGATAGGGTCCTTCAATGTCAGCAGGGCTCACTTGAGGTACACAAACCTCTTCACACATCCATATAAAAAGTACTATACCAGGCAGGCTGCATCTGTATCCGATCGCAATTACTGCACAATACCGGAGAACACACAGCAGATTCAGTTCCTGACAGACCGAGTGCAATTTTCAGCAATTCTTCCAGTCTTCTACAGGGTGAGCCTGGTTTCTACTCTTCAGAGATCCTTTGATTCTTTTCACAGGCAGATTCAGTCCTAACAAGCTGTTACACAAGCTGCAGACCGGAACTCTGGGCCTTACACACGCTTTTTGACTAAAACTGCACACTGAAAAGCACAGGGCTCCTTCCTTCTTCACTGCCAAAGCTCAACTGAAGCTCAACCGACAAAACTGGGCACTTCCTTTGAGTTCCTCCCAGTTCTTGACTGGATTGGCTGTCACTCACAATAGACTGCTGCTGTTGGTCCAAAAGGCACTGAAGTCTAAACTACATCTCCCAGAGTCACTGCCCATACAATCCTCTTGTGGCTGGCTCAGATTATGAGTCCAAGTTCTGATTCGTCCAAGGCACCATTTTAGAGCTAGCTTACCCCACACTGATTGGTCCAGTTCAGCAGTTCAAAACTAGAATGGGGAACTAGCAGACACAGTTCTGACTGCAAAGAAAGCAGGTTAGACAAACTGTAATTTCATTATTACTCTAAATAATTTCTGGCAAACAGTTACATCTTTCAGATAGGTTCCCTTTGCACTCTAGTGACTGCAAAATGAAGTGAATTGGCAGCAGCTCAAGTGGTACTCAGAGAAGCACACAGTCCCCCATACAAACTAATTATGTCTGCAAGCAGACAGCTCTTAAAGAGACAGTACCAGAGGCTCTAAAACACTCACTGATAAATGGCTTAAATGCCAAACACCATTCAGGCTTGGAGCATTCAAGCAAGCTCCTGGAAGTCTTTTGGGAACCCCATTTGCGGGGTTACACCCTTCCTGGCCTGGGAAAGCTTGACGTCCGCGTCAAGCAAGTACCCCCATAAGTTTCAACTGCAACCATATACATTTGCATTAGGCTCGCACATGTAATCATCAGTCAATATATCATTTTACCAAGAACACATTTCTGAAACATTGCAGTACGTCACTCTTTACACAGTATTACATACACATTGTACCATAACTCAAGTTATTACCTCTTGTACATGAAACCTGAAGAGAGGGGGCCCCTTCCTATCAGTTACCTTGGGGCTGGACGGGGCAAGGGCACCACACTTAGAGGGCAACACAAGTAACTTGAGTTAGCACTGACGCAGTTTGGGCAATGAGCTCGGGACACATACACCTCCTTTATGGACAACATTGAGAGGCAAACCACAGGCCTCCCAAGGAATCATAACTGAGGTGCACCACAGGCTTTACAGCTCGACCAGTCTTTCTAGGGGAACTGTTACAGTCTCTGCACTCTGAGCCTCATTTTCAGCATTGTCCACACTTGTCAGGGTCTCCATGGGGTAGAGAGGCTAGAACTTGGGGCACTTTCAGCTCCAGGAGTTACAGTTTCTGAGTCCACAACATTTGGCTCGCATGGAAGCTTTCGGACACTGGCAGTGGACTGTCAGAGGCACTCAAAATACTCTTCTTGTTCGGTGTATCACCAGTCTGCCCCAATCTATCATTTCTCCCTGAAAGCTCAAACAGTTCAACCATGCACAATGATTCCATTTCATCTGATCTGATGCTTTTGCACTTCACTTTCTGGGAGCATTGGCCCAGGGATGAAGCTGGGGGCTTAAACAGTCCAGAAGGCCCAGCTTTGTCTCCAGTATTGACTAGGGATTGCCCGAAACAATTGACTCAGTTAGTAAGAAGGATAGTATTCAAAGTCACTCTCACTTTCTTCCGATATGGACTGACAGTCATGCTCAACTGGGACTTGTGGAGGGAACACTTTAACTTTGCTTCTGTAGGTGCAGACTTTCTTGATCTTTTCTTAGCAGCAGCTCTAGTCACTGGTCCAGAGGGGCATCTTCTAGGGGCTCAGACTCAATTAAGATTTGTCCAATGGGCAGTAAATGATTTCTATGCATTGTTTTTACATCTTTGAATTATTCTCAGGCCTTACTTTGTACACTGGCAGATCATCTAGTTTGCCACTACAATGTGAGGGAGATGGTGCCATCTGTCAGCAATCTTGTGCTTGCCATGCAATCCCAGATTTCTTAGCAATACCGATCTCCCTCCTGGAGTTCCTGTGCTTTCACCTTTTTATCATACCTTTCTTTGTTGGCCAGATTTCTTTTGGCAGCCATGGTTTGAGCCAGTTGGTACGCATGAGTTAGCTGGGCCTTTAACTTTTGCACATACTGTAAATAGTTTTCAGCCTGAACCCCATCAGGAGAGACCCCAAAACACACATCTACTGGTAGTCGAGCTTCTCTTCCAAACATCAGGCGGTAGGGGGAGAATCCAGTGGCATCACTTTTGGTGCAGTTATAAGCATGTACCAGGGTGCTAATTTGTTGGCTCCATCTAGGCTTGTCCTTTGGGTGCAGGGTGCCTAGCATATCTAGCAAAGTCGGTTGAAACGTTCAGGCTGTGGGTCCCCCTGGGGTGGTAGGAGTGGTTCTGGACTTTCGCACTCCCACAGAGAAAGCATCTCTTTGATCAGGCGACTCTCAAAGTCTCTCCCTTGATCAGAATGGATTCTTTGTGGAGCCCCATAGTGAACAAAAAGTTTTCTACAAGTACTTTGGCCAAGTGGATGCTTTCTGGTCTTTGGTGGAAAAGCTTGGGCATATCTCGTGAAATGGTCAGTGACCACCAGCACATTACTGATATTTCTTTGATCTGACTCAGACTTAGAAAATCAATACAGACCAGCTCCATGGGTGCACTGGTGGTAATGTTAACAAGGGGCAGCCCTCTGGGGCAAAAGCTTTCCTCTGTAAGCAGCGACTAGTTCGAATGTGTTGCTCACATCAGCCCCATCTTAGGCCAATAGAATCTGGATCTCACCAAGTCAAGTGTTCTGTCTATACCAAGGTGCCCCATGTGGTTGTGCAAGGACCTCAGTACTGAGTCTCGAAAGGCAGTGGGCAGCACTAGTTGTTGTTTGTCTACTTGTCCCCTCTGTCTACTGTTTCTCTGTATAACAGTTTATTGATCAGTTTCAACTTAGGACCTTCTTTGTATAACAGTGCAGTTCTCAAATCAGTGGGCGTAATTTGGACATCTTTTCCTGCATAGAGGGCTTCTAAAGCTGCTTTGATCATGGGATCGCGAGTTGAGCCCCTGAATACTGTCATTGTCCAGCTGAGGCAGTGCACCAATGTCTATTGCAGAAAAGTGGCAATAAGCAGCAGGTATGCAATTCTCAGAGGCTCCCAAACAATCCACCATGCAGTCCACTGCGTCGTGGACATTTGTTCCTCCCTGTCAAACTTCCGGCAGAGTGCCCGAATGTCAGGTTCTGCCAATCGGACCCAATCATTCTGGGGAACAGGCCTCGGGAGAGAGCATCAGCATCTATGTGGTTCAGACCTGCTCGGTATTCGAGAGCATAGTCATATGTAGATAATGCAGAAAGCCACCTATGGCCAGTGGCATCCAACTTAGCTGAGGTCTGCACATAGGTCAAAGATTATTGTCAGTTTTACTAGTATTTTAGCCCCATACAAGTACTCATGGAATTGGTCAACAATAGCCCACTTCAAAGCTAGGAACTCTAACTTATGTACAGGATAGTTCTTTTCGGATGGGGTCAGGCTTCTACTGGCAAAGGCCACTGGTCTCAGGCCATTCTCGTGCTCTTGGTACAACACAGCCCCCAACCCTTGCAAGCTAGCATCAGTGTGCAGGACGTAAGGTTTTCTTGGATCGGCATAGGCCAGCACTGGAGCATGGGTAAGTTGATATATGATCTCATGAAAAGCAGTCTCACAATCAGGAGTCCAGCGGCCCCAAATACTTCACTGGATGAAAATACACTCTTTCAGTCTTGAGGGCGCTGACTTTTGGTATTTTTGTGGGTTGGGGATACCCTTGAGTAAGGTTAAGTAAAGGCGGATCACTCTTGAATAGTCCTTGATGAAGCGCGATAATAACCACAGAATCCCAGGAATCTTTGCAGTTCTTTTTAGATTTTTGGGCTGTGGCCAGGTGGTCAAGGCCTCAACTTTACTTGGGTCGGTCTCTATTCCTCGGTGGATACTATGTGTCCCACATACTTTACTGATGTTTGAAAGAATTGACACTTATCAATGGACAGTTTAAGGCCAAAGTCCTCCAGTCGGTCCAATACCTTAAATAATCTGCTCTCATGTTCCTCCAGTGAGCTGCCAAACACAATAACATCATCTAGGTATACCAGGCACTCTAGTAAGTTCATGTCCCCACTGCACGCCCATCAATCGTTGAAAAGTGGCTGGGGCACCTGAAATCCTCATGAGGCATCCTCATGAATTCATAGAAGCCAGCGGACAGATAAAGGCTGTCTTTTCACGGTCCTCTGGGGCCATCGGGATCTGATAGTACCCACTGCGGAGATCCAGCACAGAGAACCACTTGCTCCCGCTTAGGCAGTCCAAAGCATCCTGAATGCGGGGCATTGTGTACTGATCAGGGATAGTCCGCCGGTTTAAGGTGCGATAACCACACACATCCTTACTGTTCCATTCTTTTCCTCACTACCACAATGGGGAAGCATAAGGGCTTCTGGATTCTTGTATTACACCAGCAGCTAACATCTCTTGCAGATGCCGTCTCACATCATCTATGTCAGCAGGTGCCAGGCGTGAGACCTCTCACGAAATGGTCTTTCGTCATGCAGCCGGATATTGTGCTCAGCTCCTGCACATCCTACATCCCATTCCTTTAAAAAAACACCTGGTCTCTCTGGGCAAGCTTCTCACTGATCTTCACTTTCCATTCAGCTGGCAGCGGAGTCGCGAAATCAAACAAGTCAGGCGTTACTCTGTCATTCTTCCTTGAACTCTTGCTGCTGGGTAGCACTGCAGTGTCTGCACAATGCACATTAGCCAGGATGCAACCTCTGTTTACTCGAATGTCTCTTTCAGACACATTATGAACTTGGACCATTACCCTTCTGGCATAAGCATGGGCTCTAGCGGGCAAAATACTAAAGCTTGACCAGCAGTCCCTCTGGCAATTTTCCATCGCCTGGTGCATCCAACATTAATATTTTATTCTTAACATCCTTTCTGATACGGACCTCTCCTGTAAGGTACACTGGGCATTTGGCGCCAGGATCAGAGACTCAGGATCCTTCTTCCATACAATTCCGACCGGTTCCTCTGGTTCTGTTTTTCAGCATCTCTGTGCCTCATAGGCCTTCTTAATTAAAGCCGAACTCTTAAAGCTCTACTAGTCTTTGACCCCTGTTTTTCATAACACAACTGTGCCAGCCTTCCGAACATATGAGCATTTGTTCCAATCAACAAAGGGACACCATCATACAGTCCAGTGGGGGGACACACTAAGGCTAGGGTCTCTACTTGTTCGGCCACTCCAGCCACGGAGGTGGGGAAAGACAGCCAAATTCGGATATACCCGGAATAGGGGTAGGCCTTCTCACTTAACCCCCATACATGCAGTCCTTCTAATGGTTGTAAGGGTACGTCTGACAATGCTTCTGATACCAATCTTGGAACATAATTGTCACTTGGGAGCCACTGTCTAATATAGCTCTTGTAGACACTCCGTTCACCTTTACAGTGGTCTCCATGGAGGGACCCACTATTCTGGACCAGTCTGGAGGCGGTAGTGGGGGCCTGGGCAACTGCCTTGCCACAAAAGGACGTGAATTAGCATTTTGGTGCCCTCACTGGGATCATGTCGTGCACCTCTTAACCACTGATTTCTTCTCCGAAGCTCTCCTTGTAGCCTATATGCAACTTTGTCAGTGTCTTTGGGGACTGGCATTCCCTTTTCATGTGCCCATCTTTCCCACAATTATAGCAAAACATACTTTCTGGAGTTTGAGCTGGCGGGCGCCACACTGGGAGCCAGGCGGGGTATTACTAACTGGAAACCTTGGTGCCATCTCTGTCTGCGGCGTGATAAGCATTTGGAGACATCTAGTCAGTTTCTCCACTTCCATGGTCAAGGAATCGAGTTCGGAGCTGTTATCAGCAGGAGATACATGGTGGGTACCCCCACCCCCATAGCAGATGCAGTCGGATATAGGTCAGGGCCGTGACTTGCAGGCGTGGCCTTCATAAAGGGACTGTTTTGAATTCCGGATCTCTCTCAACAGTTCGCCCCATTGTGACATATCTTTTCCTTGTCAGAGCACTCATTGACTGCCAACCTCTGCCCTGAACTTCACTGATGGGTCACCCTCAGTCACTCGGGTCGTAGCAGCTATTGGTGCAGGTCCCTCCAGGTCGTCTTTCTCAACTCCTCAATTTCTCTCATTAACTCATCATAGGAGGGTGGGATTCCAGTCGATCTGCCAGGTGTAACTGAAGCAACAGCAGTTCTGAGAAGAGGGGCAGACTTAAGGATCCTGTCCAGCCTGGTTCGGTCCAGTTCAATCGCTGGCAAACTACCTTTTCTGAGGCATTCTTGCAACAATTTTTCCAGCCGAGATACATACACAGACAACAACTCCCTTGGTACTGTTGTGCATCTCTTACTCTCCACCATAGGTCCTCATCAGAATCTGGGCTCCCATACACATTCTCCAAGGCCTCAAGATAGGCCTGTGCAGTCGCTTCAGGGTTACTGGCCCGTTAGCACGGATGGTAGCCAGGGCAGGACCTCGGGAGGCTCTCACTAACCCTCTTTCGCTTTTCACCTTCCGAGCATTGCCATTCTAGCACTTGGGGGGCAACATAGTCTATCCAGGTCTCCCAGTCATCCTCCCCTTGGGGGGTGGGGAGGGTGCCAGAGAAGATCCTCAACCTTCGGTAAGAGTCGTGACTAATGGCAGGTGCAGAAATAAGAGTCTGCATTGGTTCAGCCACCATTACGGGCACTGGAGCAGGAGAGGGTGTTGGGGGAGGAACACCCCCAGGTGGCAAGAATAGTTTCTTCAAGTCCTCCACAGTTTTCCCCTCTCCCAGCAACCATTCAGCAAATTTCTCCTCAAAAGTTTCAGATAGTGGTGGGGGCTGATTCCCCCCCGGGTCTTTACTGTCCTTAGTTATCACTCTCCAAGCAGTGAGGGCTCCCTCTGGGGTAATGGTCTGTGGCACTTTGGAGCTATCTATTGGATCCTTAAACTCTACTAGGGCCAGGAAAGTGTGGGTGAGCAGATTAGCATGCGACCCACCACCACAGGGTTTGTAAACCTTCCACCTTGGAAAGTACTCCCTGCACAGTGTCCGTATTGATACCCAGGGGATGTCCAGGATAAGCATAGCATTTTGGGGTCGATCTCCTCCCCAGTACACCACTCCACCAGCCGGGTGCACAGCCACTTCTGTCGGGTACCCATTTTTTCTTAACAGTGGTTCAAAATATGGCCACTAGAGGACACACAATCCCAGCGGTGAGCCTCCAAGATGTAACCCCTAGATGGCGCTATCCCAGGGCTACTACCCCTGCCTGATTTGCCACTAACAGGTTGAGGGGCCTGGATCCAATGGCGGTGCCTCCACCCAGAGGTCAGGGTTTGCAATAGTTAAACTAACTTGGTCACAGCCCTCTGGGACACTGCAACCCCTTTCTTCCCACTAGTGGCCCACACAATATATCAGAATTACCTTCACAGTATACACTTACCCCAGGTCTGGTTCGGCACTGGGACCTCCTGTGAAATGAGATACAGTGCAACAATCACAGTACAGTACTTTAACATAGACAAATACCTCAGGCAGTATAACTTTGCTGAAACAAGCAGCTCTGATTTATTTAGGGGATATAACAAGGACAGGGAAATCAGGTTAATTAGCTTATCACTCTAATAATCTACCTATGGCTCTGTGCACAGCCTATCCCTATCAGTTACTGTCCCTGGGTACCCAAGCCCTAGTGGCTAGTCCAAACCGTGGCAGCTGGTAGGGCCCTTTCACACAGAGAAAGGAGAATTAAACAGTCAGCAGTACAGTAATTCCATTTGGATTTAATGTGGCAATTCAACAGGAGCAACCCTGAATTAGTACTCACGACCTCCAAATAAGATAGGGTCCTTCAATGTCAGCAGGGCTCACTTGAGGTACACAAACCTCTTCACACATCCATATAAAAGAAAGTACTATACCAGGCAGGCTGCATCTGTATCCCGATCGCAATTACTGCACAATACCGGAGAACACACAGCAGATTCAGTTCCTGACAGACCGAGTGCAATTTTCAGCAATTCTTCCAGTCTTCTACAGGGTGAGCCTGGTTTCTACTCTTCAGAGATCCTTTGATTCTTTTCACGGGCAGATTCAGTCCTAACAAGCTGTTACACAAGCTGCAGACCGGAACTCTGGGCCTTACACACGTTTTTGACTAAAACTGCACACTGAAAAGCACAGGGCTCCTTCCTTCTTCACTGCCAAAGCTCAACTGAAGCTCCAACCGACAAAACTGGCACTTCCTTTGAGTTCCTCCCAGTTCTTGACTGGATTGGCTGTCACTCACAATAGACTGCTGCTGTTGGTCCAAAAGGCACTGAAGTCTAAACTACATCTCCCAGAGTCACTGCCCATACAATCCTCTTGTGGCTGGCTCAGATTATGAGTCAAGTTCTGATTCGTCCAAGGCACCATTTTAGAGCTAGCTTACCCCACACTGATTGGTCCAGTTCAGCAGTTCAAAACTAGAATGGGAACTAGCAGACACAGTTCTGACTGCAAAGAAAGCAGGTTAGACAAACTGTAATTTCATTATTACTCTAAATAATTTCTGGCAAACAGTTACATCTTTCAGATAGGTTCCTTTGCACTCCTAGTGACTGCAAAATGAAGTGAATTGGCAGCAGCTCAAGTGGTACTCAGAGAAGCACACAGTCCCCCATACAACTAATTATGTCTGCAAGCAGACAGCTCTTAAAGAGACAGTACCAGAGGCTCTAAAAACACTCACTGATAAATGGCTTAAATGCCAAACACCATTCAGGCTTGGAGCATTCAAGCAAGCTCCTGGAAGTCTTTTGGGAACCCCCATTTGCAGGGGGGTTACACATGCAACTGGGGATCCACTTGGGATCTGGAATGGGCATCCCATTGGATGCCCACCTGAGTCCCATGATCTACCCTCATGCAGCTGTGTGCCAGGGAGCGAGGCTGCAGGCAGATGCCCAATGGGTGCTCATGGCTGTGAATACTGCACACCCTGTGCCTGTCTGGGGCTGCATAGCTATGCAGGCATTATACGCACATTTTGCATTAAAAACCTGCACCATGAATAGGTCCCATATACTACTAAAAACAAACCCAAAAAAAAAAAAAACAGATGGAAAACTGTGCATGTACAAGGAATGTGTGTCCACCTCAGGATTTTGATGGCATCAGAACGCATTGATGGAAACATATCCCTGTTGGCATGGTTTCCAAAGTATTATTCTACAAACAGTGTATGGCTATTCCCTTTTCCCATATGGAAACAGTGTCATCACAACCTTATTGCACCATTGATGTGATGTCAGGCTGCTGTTGTACTACTGTTCTGATGTCAGTTCAGGGGTTGACATTTAATCTTGCATCTATTAGCCAGCAGGGCTAGTGACTAGAAAAATCCACTAGCCCCATTGACATTTTCTCTAGACCAGCTGATGTACTTACTGAAACGTTACATTGTATAGTACAAGTCCACAGGGCTAATTAATGGATAATCTTACTAGCCCAGTACAAAATCTGCCAGTATTTGGCTAGTGGGCCGGTGCCAATTTCAGCCCCTGTCAGCTTTCTAGTATGACATCATACTGATGTCAGCTGCAGTCACACAAACATTAAAAATCAAAATGTTCCTTTTGCAGAGCGACAATGACAGAAAAGTGGACACAGTAAATCTGGACAGGTAGAAGGCCAGTCAGTTTTTTTTTTTTGGTGCCAGTGCTCCTCTTTAGAAGCTCAGCCCCTGCTCTACTTTGTCCCACTATCAGCCTTGGGACTTACCTGATATTACGATCCCCCTCCCAGGCTTATCCCGCCAGTGGGCACCCCCAGCGGAGTCAGGTAAACCTGGCATACACACCCCCAGGCGGGGCCATGGGGGTGAGGCCCTCCCAACAGGATTCGAGAAGCTAGGTCACCAACTCAGAGCCACGGACAGGTGGAATGAGATCTAAGCGAGCGGGACGTCATACGAGGGGCTGGCATTTTTGAATGCTTAAACCCCGAGAGGCATGGTGTGCAATGATGTAACAGCGCCAATGCACCAATGTCTGACACATCTCCCCACAGTATTTCAGTTCCAGCCTGTACAACCCGTGGCCTCCTTCAGAGGTCAGTGGTGCACTGGACACTCACCAACCCTCCCCCTGGAGGAAGAGAGCAGTCCCTTGAATGTTCAGTCCTCCTCCCCTTGGCTGGTCCTCTGACACCATAAGTCCATTGCCGAACTCCGGGTGTCAGTGTTACAAGCAGACACCTTGCTGCAGGACCAGAGGATCAGCTCCAGTCACGGTTTTCTTACTTTAAAAGTGACCAGCCCCACAATATACAAAATAATAAATGGTTGAATGAAGCAAAATAAGGCTGACTTCCCATCTCAGGGATCACCAAATGACATCATGGACCACTTGAGCTTCGTTCTCTTGGTATACAGTATCATAACGATTCTCTCGAAGGGAACACACGTTATTAGACCGGCAGTTTGGCTTAGGGGTTACAGTGCATAGCTGTGAAGCTAGATACCTGGATTGCCACCTACAGTGTGACCCTGATCAAATCACTCAACCTCCTAGTGCTTAACCTTTCTCTATCTTTGTGCTATTCTGAGTCCCCTGTGCACTGAATGTGGCAGCAAGTATTGCTCTTCTCCTTGTCCTAGACTGTATGGCATTTTGGGATACAATCTGTATGAAAGGCACCAAATAAAATTACATTTCTTTCATTTCTTCTTGCATATCCTTGGCCATTTTCTTTCTGTTTATATATATATTTCTTTTACGTTATGAGGTGCATTAGATCTTGAGGCACAATACAAGTCAATCACTACCCTTACCTGGCAACTCTTCTTGTTTGTTTCTATTGACTCGCTCCGATTCTGTGTAAAGGCTGGAGACGTTGCACTGCTTGTTGTACTCAACTGGCACACCAGGTGCTTTAAACATAACTACTTGAAAAGGGTTCGCAGCAAAATTAAATCAAAAGTCTCCCTCCTGTACAGATTCAGTCATCAAACCCACTGAATTATGCATTTCAGCGCAAATCCAATTTTCTGTGTATAACCAACAGATTTTCTGCTACCCTCATATCTGGTGCCTTGTCAGTCATCAATGGTCATAAATCTATCTCATTTTCTGGGGAAGGCCACATATTTATATTTATTTATTTAAAATATTTGGGTAGAAAGACACACAGAGCTGCGAGCAGCTTGATTCCAGGTGCATCCTGAAAGCAGATGGTACAAACAATAATGAAAAGTACACAGAAAATCTTAGCACAGATTAATACATCATAAAGAAAAAAATATGTACAAAGAAGAATACAAAATTACAAAGAAACAGTACCAGGAGGTGCAGTAAAGTAACTATTTTTATTTAGCTTTTGTTTACCGGGTAAGTACACTAGACAAGTATTATGCCTATTTTCAGGAACGACCCGGGAGAGCACAACATGTGGAATACATACAAGGCAACATAGGGGTGGAACAGCATATTAAATGAAATAATAAAACATGTGTGGAAAAGAAGATACGCAATCAACAATAATACAACGTATAGAAAGTATATGATTGACAATAGGGGCAGCTTGATAGGAGTGCCGCATGATTCTCAGAGAAGCTTAATAACATGTTACTTAGGTGTGTGGTAGGGGAAACCAGGGAAAACAAGCAGACTCAGAGTACTGAGGAGAGGAATGTACCACCTATGCAGGTGGGAGTAGGCAGAGCAACCCATATCCAAGGAGCAGTGCAGTGGACACAGAAGATGCCCACAGGTTAGGGAAAATGAGTAGTTGAGAAATTAAGTAGATATTAATCAATTAAGACTACGGAAAGAAGCAACAGCAGTTGCCATAAATAACTTGGATGGATTCCGTCAGTTTGATTCATTTCTCTAAGGGGGCTTGGGGCAGTCACACACTGATGTTCACTTCAGATGAGTCCACAGGGAGGTGCGAAAACTCCCATAGGAGGGGGCCGAACGGACAGGATCAGGGAGAGAGTTCCAGATTCTGGGCGCATATGCAGCAAAGTCATGGTCCCCCATAAGAGTACGGGTGGGGGGAACTTTAAGCAACCCAGCATTCAGGGACCTAAGGTGGTAGGGCGTGGGGTCCATTTTTGGAAGAAGCAAAGCCAGTCCCTGTGGAATGCCAGAAGTAACCACTCTCCCTGAGAAGCTTCCAACACCGAATTCCAGGTATTTAGCTGGGGGGAGCCAGCAGAGTTTGTCGTATAGCTCACAACGGTGGGTGAGTTTGGGGGCAGCTAGTGTGAAACGACAGATGTTATTACATGCTGTGTTCCACCAAGTGAGATGAGTTTGGGGAGATCGAGCAAATAAGTGAAGTCCATAGCTGAGGGAGGGAAGAAGCACTCCTCTCGCAAGGGCAAGTCTAGCTGCAGGAGTTAGGTTGTATTTGGCCCTATAGGCCAGGCCAAGCTTGCAATTTGTTGTCCTACAGATGTTTAGGATATGACTCCCCATGTCAAGTTGGGGGTCAAGAGTAATACCAAGATATTTGATTGAGGTCACTGTAGGCAGCAAGGGACCACCCTCACTAGTAATGTTGAGAAAGGCTGATGAGGCTTTGATTTTGGCTGTGGAACCAAAGAGCATGGCCTATGTTTTTTTCAGGTTCAGAACCAGTTTGTGGTTTGTAACCCAGGACAAGACTTTGTTGAACTCGTCAGACAAGTACTGGTTTAGGGTGGTGGCATTGTGAGAATGAGCCACTATCATCAGGTCATCCACGTATAAGGTGGCTCGACAGTGGGAGATCACCAAGGGCAGTTGGTTAATAAAGAGGGAGAATAGGAGAGGGCCCAGCACTGAGCCCTTGGGGACTCCCATGGTCACTGCCCTGGGCTCAGAGAGGGCCTTGTTGAAGTAGTACGCTGCTTTCTACCATTCAGGTAGCCCATTAACCATTTCATGGCATGGGGAGAGAGTCCAAGTGTCTATAGCTGCGCTCCAAGTAGTTTGTGGTCAACAAGGTCAAAGGCTTTTGACAAATCAATAAATATGGTACCCGAGAGTTTACCCTGGTCCATGGCTGATCTGAAGCTTGAAGTAACAGAAATCAAGGCGGTTGTGGTGCTATGTCCCTTTCGGAAGCCATGCTGGGCTGGGGATAGCAGCTTATGGGTGTGGATGTACTCCGAGAGTTGCTCGGCCACCACCTTTTCTAGGAGTTTACTAAGGGATGGGAGGATAGCAATTGGACGATAGTTGTCAGGTTGTTTGGGATTGCCCTGCTTCAGAACAGGGACTATCCTCGCCTCCTTCCAGATATCAGGGATTAACCCCGAGCTGAGGGATAGATTAAAGATGTGGGCTACTGGGGAGGCAATGTAAACAGCACCAAGCTTAAGAAGCCTGGGTTCCAGGTTGTCAAGGCCTGGACTAGAATGCTGGGAGAGAGCAGCAAGGCATCTCTGAATGTCCTGAACTGATACAGCCCTGAGATTAAACTTACTCCGAGGGGGATGACCTTCCTGACATGGAGGGGGGAGGGGTAAGAGACGAGCTCTCACCAGCCGTGAAAAGGGAAGTGAGGGCCAAGAGGTCAGTGAAGTGTGAGTTGAGTGAGTTGGCTATGGTATGAGGATTATTACATGAGACTCCATCTATAACCATATCCGTGACTCCCGGATGGGCAGACCCACTGATGGGAGATTTGATATATTCCTCCAAAACATCCTTGGATCTCTGGCGGAGCTAAGTAGGGCAGACTTACAGAAGTCACTCTTCACTGCCCTGATGGCCTTCTTACACTGATTCCTGAGGTGCCTGTATCTTTGGAAATTAGAAGGATCATTGGATCCCTTAGTACGGGCCCAGCATTTGTCTCTGTCCTGCATCTGGGCTAGGAGATTACCATTCAGCCAGAGGGTAGCAGTTCCCCTCACCCTCCAAGTGACCTTGAGAGCATGTCTGCAGGGCCCTGAAGGTTTCAATGAAGCAGGAGGTTGCCACTGAGGGGTCGGAAGCACCAAGCACCCTGGACCAGTCGGTAAGTCTTAAGTCATCCAGGAACCCCCCTAAATCGAACCTGGAGTAATTTCTGACTTGTATGATTTTGTGGGGTATTTTGGGGGAGGGAATTTTCCGGACACAGAACACTGGGGAGTGGTCCGAGATGGAGTCGGATAATGTGCCTGCTATCCTCTCCGGGCAGTTAGACAAGATCCAATCCAACAGGGTGCTAGAGGAACCATTTGCCGTCCGTCTGGTCGGGTCATGAATTAGTTGGATTAGGGTTAGGCTGGCAAGTTGAGGCTCAAATTTCTTAACATTGCCACTCTCCCAGTTCAGATTGACATCACCCATGATAATTAGTTTGTTGTCCCCAACACAGGGACTAACTGAGTCCAGAAGGTAGGTAAGTCCAGGTAGACCTCCCCTAGGAGGGTTGTAGGCACACACCAGGTGCAGTTTCTTTGTATCCCCTAGCAGCAGAAGCACATGTAGTAGCTCACAGGGAGTCTTTTCGGGTTGCAGGTGAGTTACTAGGGAGATTTTTAGGTGGTTTCTATGGTAGATTAGGATGCCACCCCACCTCTTACCCCCAGCTCTGTCAAGGCAGGTGAACTCATACCCATTGAGTGCACAGGCAGAGTCAGGAATGGAGGGTTTAAGCCAGGTCTCAGTTACCCCAAGGATGTCAGGTTTATGTAGTGCCACCCACGCTAACAGCTCATCTCGAATAGGTAGCAAGCTCCTGATATTTAGATGAGCTATTTTTAGTCCCTTACTCATGCTCCATGTAGTAGGAATATTGGCGGACAGGTTTAAGGGTCCGGGATTGGATTCTATATCCCCGGCCATAAGTAATGCAACTAATGTGCAAGCAGGCAGTAACAGCTGTGTGGAAAAACATTACAGTGGGATGAGGAACTAGACAGAGTAAGCAGGAACAAGTGGGCAGGGACAGAGGAATGACTATGTCCTTTGGTGTGCAAAAGTCATGGGGCAAGGATCAAGACAGTCGAGTGCAATGCTGGCTGCAACCAGGAGAGAAGAGGAACAGCCACAGGTAAAGTGGAACAACTCATATGACTAATTATTCTCAACCAACGTGAACTATGCCAATCCTGTAACCTTGCAAATTGTAACTATTTTATGTACTCATGTTCCTTCAAATCCTGTACATTGTTTTCCTGTAATTGTTTGTTTCACTGTTTTGTCCTTTTTGTGATGAGGTGCCTTTGTAAACGAGCCTCTGGCTCAAAGGTTGTAAACTGATGTTTAATAAATAAATAAATAAATAAATAAATAAATATGTCTGGATTTTAAAAGGCTACCTTAAGGTGGGGTTCTGGAGGTGAGAAAGGAGAGGGTTCCAGAGGTGAGGAAGTTGCCAAGAGAAAGCTTGGCCAAAGGACATGCGACATCTGGAAGTAAGGAAGGAATGATGGTGAAAGAGTGACAAAGGAGCTAGACTGATGGGTAGGCATAAGGAGAGAGGAAAGGTAGCCAGTACTGGTCTACAACCAGTTGATCAGTAGGGCATAGTGCAGATTTTGCCATCACATTAGGGATGGCTACACAGAGGTCATATTGGTGAATGCAAGAGGGATGGTTCAGAACAAAGCAACAGCATGGAAAAGGGGAGCCAGGATTCCTTTCTAAATTGGCTGCAAATTATATATTCCCATCCCCAAGCTAATATTTGGGTTAACAGGGCATTATCCCAAACAGTTCATCTCTCCCAGGGCACTCAGCAGGGCTGCCCACTTTCCCAGCTCCTGTTTTCCCTGTATATGGAACCCTTGGCAGTGGCCTTGTGGCAAAATCCATTGATCGAGGGGGTTCCAATTGTCCAATAAGATTACCCCATCTCTCTTTGCAGACAACATCCTCCTTACTGTACATTACTGTCCCCGCAGACCTTGGTTCTGGCAGTCAGGGACACACTTCAGAAGTTTGAGGTGCTGGCTGATTTTAAATTGAACATCTCTAAAACCGAAGATTTAGTACTTAATTTTAAACTGCCAGCAGATCTAAAACAGAAATACTCGCTGAGGTGGTCTCAAACACTTATTTATTTATTTAGCTTTTGTTAACCAGGTAAGCACACTAGACAGTCAAGTGCCTGTTTTCAGGTGCGACCCAGGAGAATTACAAGGTTCAGGCAATAACAATAACAAGGCATACAGCAAAAAACAGTCATAATAACAGACAGCAGCTGGGCGTATAAGTGAGGATACCCAGTTAGCGGCTTCATGTCGGAGGGGGAACAGGAATAGTGATACGTGTTTTACAAGAGTGGTGAGTAACATTTGTGATCAATTACAACAAGAGCAAGGAGCATGGGGTAGAAAATTCATAGTTGCTTAACCCGACAGAGGGGTCATTAGACCCTAACAGAGTATAACAAAACAAGTATATCAAGCACATAAACAGTAAACAATTACATATGGCGTAGAGCAAGCCATGGCCAGAGGACTCAGGGATTTAACTGAGTTTTATCCCCTTGACACATGCTGGCTCCCGTACACGGGCCATGCATCACTGGACCCCCTGAGGTGAGGGGGGGGACAACTAATTACAGAGACAGGAGGAGGCTAGCTTCAAGAGGCCCCAGAGGGAGGATCTGAAGCAAGGATGGGAAAGGGCAGAACAAACGTGGAATAGGAAGAGGTTCCATGTTCTGAGAGAGAGGACAACAAAGGCACAATCCTCTGCTAGGGAATGAGTTTTGGGGACCTTGAGGGCCTGGGAGTCACTGGTTATTAGCCAGTAGGTGGGGAGGGTGTACTTGAGCAGTTCTGCAAGTGTGGGGGTGGGTGGGCATTCTGACAATGTCGTCAATTATATTAACCATGACAAAGGTGCAGTGGTTGTCGGGGGACAGCCACCCAAGCCTGGAGTAGAGCTGACAGTGATGCGTGAGGTGGGGGGAGGACAGGGTAAAGCGACATATGTTGTTGTACACTGTGTCCCATTTTGAGAGCCAGGTTTTAAGCGTGTGCAGTAAGGAGAAGAGTCCGTAACAAAGCATATGGAGTAGTACGCCTTTTGCAAGGGCAAGTTGGGCTGCAGGAGTGAGGCAACTTTTGGCTCTGTAAACCAGGCCCAGCTTGAAATCTGTGGCCTTACATGAGTTGCGTATGTGCAGGGAAAGGTCAAGCTGAGGGTCGAGGGTTACCCTCAGGTACTTGAAGGAGTCAGCCACTCGTAAGAGGGTACCATCCACTCCAGTGACTTTGAGAGGAGCAAGGCAAGCTAAAATATCTTGCTATTTACCTTCCCAAAGATATCAATAACATAGACCTCATTAACTATGAACCCTTGACTACAGCAATACAGGAGGACCTGGCAAAATAGAGTAAGCTTCCTCTTTACTTTCACCAGATGACAGAATTTATAAGAATAAATGTTCTCTTACAGTTACTTTATCTTTTTCAGACTGTCACAGTGTTCCCAACAAGGCCCTATCTAACCACACGGTCAAGGATGGTATCTAATTTTATTTGGAGAAGCCAACGTCCCCATATTCTCCTATCATTACTTTAACTCTCTTAGGTGGGAGGAGGGGTCAATTTGCCTAATTTAGAAATGTATGCTAGGTCTGCTGTGCTCCGTATTGTATTTTTATGGTTGTTCCCATTGTATAATCCTCCATGGAAAATGTTTGAATCTACTTTAATGATTTATATGATACTGACCCTATCGTATTTGCCACTCCGGAGAGGGAGCCTCCGCTGGTGAACTTCTCTAAATTTACAGGAAATACCTTGAAAGTATGGTACCATCTGAAAAATCATACCAAATTTGAACATGTTTTTAACTATTTTAAACTATTATCTATAGTGGGCGATTTCCTACCGGCTCAGATGGACTTTACCTTTGCTCATTGGAGACACCAGGCTTTGCAATTCCATTTCCAATTTCTAGATAAAAATTGGGTGATCCCTTATGAATGGCTCCAACAAACTCGTGACTTAACAGGCCAGGAACACTATCGGTATTTATAAGTCAGGTCATACCTATATCATAAGCAGAGACATCTTACTAAGCTCCTTGACCCCAAGCCCTTACTATTATAGATTTTAATGGATACACTAGAGGACAGACCTTGGGGACACTTAATAGAGCATATTTATGGTATCTTTCGAGATATCCTGGGAGATTTCACACAATCAACCCTAGAGAATTGGGATAAAGAACCTGGCTGTGACATATGAGGCCTGGCTGAAGTTTGCTCTCCCCTTGGCTAAACTTACTTTGTCTAATACGTGGAGGGAGTTGGAATGGAAGTGCTGTTACCATTTTTTCCATACTCCCACAGTTCTAGTTAAATTCTTGCCCCTCTCTTATGGTAGGTGTTGGAGAAGTAATGTCTTCGATACTTCCCCAGCCAGTAGGTTCCGATCACAGTTGGATTTAAATAACCAAGGTATCTCCTTCCCAAATGCATCCTTTGCATTTCAACCCACAACCCTGAAGGAGGTCAAGGGCCTCCTGCTCCAGCTGGATATTAGGAAAAGTGCTGGAGCTGACCTCATTGAGACTACCTCCTAAGGTTAGGCTACCACGTCCTCGCAGTGCCTATCACACACTTGTTCAACTTATCCCTCTCACAGGGTGACCGTCCCACCATCTGGAAAACAGCACATGTTATCTCACTGTTTAAATCAGGAGATCCCAGTGACCTGAACAACTATAGGCCAATCTCCATCCTACCAACACTAAGTTACTGGAAAAAATTGTGAACACCCAGCTTAGGAACTACCTGGAATCGGCAAACTTGCTCAATCCACTACAGTCAGGCTTTAGGGTGAAACATAGCATAATCTCGGCCCTGGCTAAGGGTACAAATGACTGGCAATGTGAATTGGACAACAAGAACTTTGTCTGTGCAGTGTTCCTGGACCTAAGCAAGGCCTTCGATACTGTTGATCATGACCTACTCCTCATGGCCCTCCAGCATATTGGGTTGCATTCCTTATCTATCACTTGGTTCGAGAACTACTTCACAGGCCATTATCAGCAGGTAAAAGCTGAAGGTGAAGTTTCACCTCTAAAATCTCTCCTAATGGGTGTACCGCAAGGTTCCATCCTGGGTCCATTGCTATTCACTATTTACATAAACAGGATAGATGCCTCCATAAAGAAAGCCCAAATACATCTCTTTGCGAATGACACTGTGCTTTATGCTAATGGTCCCTCTCCAGATGCGGCATATACAGCTCTCCAGAATGATTTTAACTTGCTGCAGCACCAGCTCTTAAACCAAAAATTGCTTTTGAACACTAAGAAACTAAAGCAATGTTCTTCTCACCCTATCCCAACCTACCTAATCCAGCCTTAGCTGGGTCTCTCCCCTCAATATTCACTGCCCTGGGTGAACAGTTGGAGTCTGTAAATCAACTCAAATACTTGGGTGTATGACTTGACTACAGACTCTCCTTCGTAATACATATAGAAGAACTGACAAAGAAGCTTCGTCAAAGGCTTGGCCTTCTCTTTAGAATAAAAAATCTTCTCCACTCTGATGCAAAGACAAGACTAGTTCAAACTACCTTTCTACCCCTGCTAAACTATGTGGATTTCCTCTATAGCCAAAGCCCAGTCAGCACACTCTCTAAGCTCAATATGCTCTACCCTAGACCCCTAAGGTTTATATCAGATCTTCCATACTCCACCCACCACTGTTTGTTGTATTCCGTTGTAGGTTGGTCTTCTCTTACCCTCAGACATCACAGAAATGCCGCTATCTGGACATACAAAGCTATTGCCAACAAACTACCTGACTACATCTCTGACTGTTTACTATTTTGCACTCTAAGCAGATATGCTCTGAGAAGTGCCTCCTATATTAACTTAAAGATAACAAAGGCTAGATCCCGCTTTGGCTGGGCTTTCATCAGCCATGCGCTTCCCAAGCTATGGAACAACCTGCAAAAAAACTTGAAATTAAAGCATAAAGTCAGCATCACAGCCTTTAAAACACTTTATTTACAGCACAATACAGAATCATGTGCTTTCTACTCTTGATCAAATGACTCCCTCTCTTAGGGTGTCCCCAGATCACTCTCATCTTGGCCAGTTCCTAGACGCTGATCCCAGTTTCTGCATGGTCATCTCCCTTCCTCGCTCCCCCCCCCTCCTTCTCCCCTTTTCTCTATCTCTTCACACCCTCCCGATCTGTTGATCCTGAACTCAGCCACTGCTGGTCATCTCCCTTCCCCTCCATCCTTTCTTCTCTCCTCCTCATCTTTTACCTGCCGCTCTGTTCCTCTATTGTACCCACTCTCCCCTTCACCCTGCTCCCCGTCTAGTTTCCTTCTTCCAGTTCTTCATTTCTGCACTTCTGGTTCACATTCCCCCTCTTAAGGCCTCCGAACTGTATGCATTCCATCTCTTCCCTATTCCCCTACCTCTATTCCATCCCTCCTACCTGTGCCAAAGGGCCCAGTCGATTCACCATGGTGCTCCAGGGTCCCAGTCGAGTCGCCATGGCCCTTGTCATCCCGTCTTCTGACAGCTGCTGACCTAATCTGTATTACTGTTACTAGCTCAGTTAATTATCTGCAAAATATTGTGTTACTTATCCTGTATTTCATTACAATTTATTGTCCATGCTTTTTGTTGATCAAGTCTGTGTATTCTGTTTTTGTGTATTACCTTGTTATTTTGAATTTGTGCCCTCCCAGGTCCACCTTAAAAAGGAACTTTCTCAATGGTGTCCACCTGCTTAAATAAAGTTTTTGATTGATTGATTGATTGAGAAGTTGCAGAACAAATCTGGAAAACCATAGTCATGTATTCTGGCCATGTCCCCTGCACTCAGAGTTTTGGCAATCACTCCTGGGGAAACAGGAGAATGCCTAGGGGATCACACTGAGTTAACAGCTAGTCTAGTTCTCATACTAACATACTATTTGCCAGCAGATTAGGCCTTACGGTCTATCAAGTCTGCTCGAACCTTAGATCCTTAGTTAGGTGCCGAGGCCCTCCCATCTCTTGTGCTCCAGAAACCCCTATTATCCATCCCCACCCCCCTGGGACAGGCCATCATCTGATACATCCACTTTCTGTGTCTGTCCCACCCTCTCTTCAAGCTCTTCACTGTGGATCTCTGAACTAGCTCACCAGGCAGTGCATTCCAAGGGTCCACCACTCTCTCAGTGAAAAACCTCCTCCTCTTTCCCCCCTCACCCTTCCACTTCCAACTTCAAACCATGCCCTCTGGTGATACCTCCTGCTTTAGTCTAAAGATACCTCCATGTTTACCCTATTTATTCCCTTGAGGTACTTGAAGACCTCAATCATGTCCCCCGTCTCTCCTCCTCCAATGAAAACAGGCAGAGCTCCTCAAGTCTGTCCTCATACGCCAAATCCCCTAGCCCTCGTATCATCTTAGTTGCCTTCCTCTGTACCCTCTCCAGGAGCTGTATGTCCCTCTTCAAGTGTGGTCTCCAGTACTGTACACAGTACTCAAGGTGTGGTCTAACCAGTCCATGTACAGCGGCAGAATCACTTCCTTGCTCCTAGAGGTGATCCCCCTTACGATGCATCCCAACATCCTGTTTGCCTTGCTAGCCACTCTCCTGCACTGCTCAGAGTTATTCATACATGCATCCACCATGACCCCTAGGTCTTTTTCCCCTATTGAGGCCTCCAGCGCCTCCCCTCCCAGGGTGTACCTGTGTTTAGGGTTTCCCTGACCAAGATGCAACACCTTGCACTTAGTGATATTGAAATTTAATTTCCATGTGTGAGCCCAGCTTTCCAGGGTGTCCAGGTCCCTTGCAGGGCCAACCTCCCTCTTCTCCCTCAACTACTGCTCCCATCTTGGAGTCATTCGCGAAGAGACTCATTTCACACCCTATACCCTCCCTGATGTCCGATATGTATGCATTAAACAGGATCGGACCCGGGACTGAGCCCTGCGGTATCCCACTACCAACCTCTCTAGGGTTCAAGAGCTCCCCACAGACCACTACTCTCTGGGTACTTCTCCTTTCAATCCTCCCCCACCATGACGTGTCTTTATTGTTACTATATCTACTGGCGGCCAAAATGGCCATTACCCATAAATGAACATTGCTTAACCCTCCAAATATTTCAGAATGGCAACAGATAGTCCTCTGCACCCCCAACCCGCTGCAAGCCTCGCTGTCTGCCAAGTCTCCTACCTCTGTCAGACCTCTTGTGTACTTACCTCGGGGTTACAACAATTCTCTCCATCCTACACACCTCCCTCACCCTGCTTTCCCAAGATCCTAGGGTTGATTCTGATTCCTGTAACCAGTTCATTGTAACACCCTTCAGCAACACTTAACATGATGCCCAAAGTAGGCCCTGCTGCTGCCTATTCCTCATGCCAGCAAATCTGACCCCTAATGCCAGGTGTTTAAATGGGGATATCCCAGAGGCCTGTTAAGGCCTGATGTACCTGAGTCCAGCTCTGGGCAGTCCCAAAATACATGGAAGTGCATTCCAACCCCTCCACACTTTCTCCAGCAGGCATTCTTTGAGCCGGTGCCAAAGTGCTGTGCGATGGTGGGTGTACGGAAGAAATGTACAAGACACTTCCACTAATATTCTTTCCAACTCAGAGAAGCTGTAACCTGACAGCCTGTCTCCCAAAGCTGGGCTCATTCCTCCTCTGAAATATCAAGCTGTGACTCTCTCCCACTTGGTTTTAAGCTGCACTAATTCTGTGAGGTCTTTCCTTAGCAGCATTTTGTAGGTTCTGGACATTGTTCCTCCATGTCCCGAGAGCATGGCGACCCAATACAGAAAGTCATCCAGGGGTGTGAGGGCTCACCCCATGTGGGGCCAAACCTTCGGAGGTGAGGTAGTGCCTCACTTGTGGGTTCCAGAAGTGGTCCTGATGCTGGAAGCCAAACTGGTTCTAGAGCTGTGCAAGTGCCATACAAGAGGTTCCCTGTACCATCTGTGAGTAGCTAGGGAGCAATTGTTTATTCCACCAAGGGAACCCAAGGTCTTTTTTTGGGTGGTAGGAAGTCAATATCCCTCATGATACTGTACAATAGGCTCAATTCATTGGGAGTGCCCATAAGGGTCTTGGCCTTGAGTAACATTTTCAGGGTGTGCTTTGCCAATGATTTGGGATCTCTTTCCAGAGAGCTGGCATGAGCTTGTTGTGAGGCAGGTGAAAAGGGGAACAGGAAGAGGTTGTCTCACCTTGATCTCAAGCCAGCATGGGTCTCCACATTGCTTAGTCCATGCAACCAGAGGGACCAGCTGGGCTACCAGGAAGTATAAATGGAAACCTGGCATAGCCAGACTACTCATCTCCCTGAGCGGCGACAGGCATTTCTGTCTCACTCTGTGCCAGCCCAAGGCCCAGATAAAACATATGAGGATGTTTGCACAGGCTTCTCCAGTACTGCTCTGGGATCTGTATGGGGAGCATCTGAAAACAGAAGTAGCGGTGGAGAACATTCATTTTGAGGGTCATTATAGGACCTCCCAAGGTGAGACATAAAAGATGCCATCTGGCCACATCCTCCTTTACCTCCCAGAGCAGTTTTTCATAATTCAGGTCAAACACTGCGAGTCAGTTTACAGTTATCCACACCCCCAGGTAGCAAATTACTCTGTTGGGTGTCCATTTAAATGGAAAGTTCTGCTGGAATCCTGATGGAAAGGAGCTGCTAAGCTTCGCTGCTTCTGACTTATTAAACATTTATATTTTTAACATCAGAATTCAAATAGAAAATTTAGAAGCAAAACAATACCTACTTTGTGTATAACCATGGTATAGCATAAGTTCCATGTCATCACTGTAAAGTACCCTGTATGCATTTGATTCTTATGTAATACTAATTGATTCTTATGTAATACTAATTGTAATTTCTCTTTCATTACTGATAAACTACCTGTATTATTCAAAGCAGGAGAAAACATTGATGTCCTAGTACACATAGGGACTAATGATCTAGCCAGCCGGTCAGTTGTGGAGACCAAGGAACACCTGACCAGGCTGGGTGGCAAACCATCATCTATTTCATCTGGCATCTCCTTCTCTGAGATCCTGCCAGTCTGGGAGAGGGGAGCAGATGGACAGAAGGTCAGAGAAGGGGAGATAGGGGAGCTAAACACGTGGCTCAAGAGCTGGTGCCAGGAAAAAGGACACAGATTTGTAGGGAACTGGCAACAGTTCTGGGAGCAAAGTTCTTTAAATTTGATGGACTGCATCTGACTAAGGAGGAGTCAGTGCATTGGGGCAGAAGTTTGGCGTCTTTGCAGAATATTTAAACTAGCAAATGGGGAGAGGTGCAGCACCTATACGTCTAATGAGAAGAATACCCTCCCTCAGCTAGTGGTCAAACAGGGATTCAGCATGTTTGCAGTTCATTTGCATCACCAGGTAAGAAAAAGGTTTGTCTCCCCATATGACGTACAGAGGTAATGCCAAACCTCACCCAACAACTAACACACAAAATCTGGCCAGTGGAAATCATATACACAAATGCTCACAGCCTGGGAAATAAGATCCCAGACCAGCAGGCAATAATGTCAGAGGCTAAACTGGACATAGTAGCAATTAGTGAGACGTGGTTTACCAGTAACCACACCTGGGAGACTTCAGTACCTGGCTATGTATTGTTCAGAAGAGACCGAGGTGCAAAAAGGGGGGGGGGAGGAGTGACCCTGTATGTCAATGAAAATATCAAAGTTACAGAAATTCACAATGCACATAAGGAGCCAGAAGAACTGTGGGTCACCCTGGAAACAGGAAATGGGACAGCCATAAGAACTGGGGTTGTCTACAGGCCCCCAGACCAGGGGGAGGACATAGACACATTACTGTTAGAAGATATACAAAACATGACAGCTAAAGGGGAGGTTCTGATACTGGGAGACTTCAACATGCCGGATACAGATTGGTCAATACCAGCAGGAACATCTGCCAGAACTAGACACATAGTGGATTCCCTGCAGGGAGAGGGTCTCAAACAACTGGTACAGCAACCCACAAGACAGGGCTATCCTAAATCTAGTACTGACTAACAAGGAAGGGATCACAGATCTCCAGGTAGAAGGTCATCTGGGGTCAGTGACCATCACATGGTATGGTTCAATTTGGCTACTACATCTAAATCATCCCATTCCAAGGCAAAATATGGGACTTCAGAGGAGCTGACTTGATAAGATGGCCTACAGAGTTAAGCTAGCCCTGGCAAAAAGAAACACAGGTGAGGGGGTACAGACAAAGTGGGCAAGCATTAAGGATGCAATACTTGAAGCAACATCCCATTGTGTTAGACAGAAAAGGAAGTGCAAAAGAAGAAGGAAACCACTTTGATTCTCAAATACTGTAGCAGAAAAGGTCAGAGCCAAAAGGCTGGCCTTCAGGAAATATAAGGGAACACAGAGGGATGAAGATAGGGAGGCATACCAAACTGCCCTAAGGGAAGCAGGGAAGGCAGTAAGGCAGGCAAAGTCCCAAACTGAGGAAACATTAGCACGAACAGTAAAAGAAGGTGACAAGACTTTCTATAGATACGTTAGTGAAAGGAGAAAGTCCAGAAGGGGTATTGCTAAGCTTAATGGAGAAAAGGGAGCATGTGAGGAGGAGGAGGACCCTGTAAAGGCATCTATCCTAAATAGAGACTTTTGCTCAGTATTTACTGAAAAGAAGGTGGGGCAGGGCTCACAGCTCAGCATCATGGACACAGAGGGGAGGGAGGTGAGCACTACTCCCTTCACAAAAGAAAGGGTCCTACAAGAGCTTGCTAAGCTCAGGTGGATAAGGCAATGGGACCTGATGGCATACATCCCAGGGTACTTAAGGAGCTAAAGGTGGAACTAGCAGAGCCATTAGCAGAACTGTTTAGTGAGTCTCTGAGCACAGAGAGGTCCCAGAAGACTGGAGAAGGGCTCATGTGATACCGCTCCACAAGAGTGGTAGCAGGGAGGAGGTGGGGAACTACAGACCAGTCAGTCTTACCTCAGTAGTGGGCAAGATTATGGAGGTACTCCTTAAGGAAAGGATAGTGCAACACCTGGAATCCATAGGGGCACAGGATCCAAGACAGCATGGGTTTACAAAAGGAAGGTCCTGTCAAACTAATCTCATAGATTTCTTTGACTGGGTAACCAGAGCGGTGGACCAAGGGGGAGCAGTTGATGTTGCCTACCTTGACTTCAGCAAAGTATTTGACACTGTTCCACATAGAAGATTGATAAATAAGCTGGGTAGACTCGGGGTGGATCAGAAGTTGGTCAACTGGATGGCAAACTGGTTGATGGGCAGAAAACAGAGAGTGGTGGTAAATGGTATACAGTCAGAAGAGATGCAAGTCACAGGTGGGGTACCTCAGGGATCAGTTCTGGGGCCAGTCCTCTTCAACATCTTCATTAGTGACCTTGCAGATGGACTAGAGGGTAAAGCTTGTCTGTTTGCAGATGACACCAAGATCTGCAACAGAGTAGATGATCCAGATGGGGTGGGCAGAATGAGAAGAGATCTGGATAAACTAGCAAAATGGTCAGAAGAGTGGCAACTGGATTTAATGCAAAGAAGTGCAAAATCATGCACATAGGGAAGAGAACCCTGAAGCCACCTATAGGCTGGGAGGAGTTGCTAGCAGTCACAAAAGAAGAAAAGACTTGGGCATCATCATCACTGATGACCTGAAATCATCCAAGCAGACCTCTAAAGCAGTAGGTAAGGCTAGGGGTGTTAGGTGTATTAGTAGGGTATCACAAGTCATAAGAGGAGGTAATAATCCCTCTTTACAAGACACACATTGTTAGGTCCATCTGGAGTACTGCGCGGCAGTATTGGAGGCCACACTTCACAAGGACATTAACCAAACTGAGGCAGTCCAGAGAAGGCAACCCAAATGGTGCAGGGACTGCATCAGAAGACATATGAGGACAGATTAACAGAGCTCAATATGTATACCCTTGAGCAAAGGAGGGAGAGAGGTGATATGATCGAGGCATTCAAACACCTTAAGGGCATTATCAAGGTGAAAGAGTCTAACATGTTTAAATATAAGAAAAATAGGACAAGAGGTCACAGCATGAGATTAGAGGGGGGCCGATTAAGGGGGAATGTGAGGAAATTCTTTTTCACAGAAAGGGTGGTGGATGCATAGAATGGCTTACCACAAGAAGTGGTGGCTATGAATATAGTGCCGGGCTTCAAATAGGCATGGGATAGGCATAAGGGAGCAATACAAATGACTGTGAATAGATAGACCACTGACAGAGCAAAGGCCGATGGCACATTTATAAGGTAGAAAAAGAAATGAGCAGACTGGATGGGCCTTGCGGTCCTTATCTGCCGTCAACTTCTATGTTTCTATTTGTAATACCATCATGCATGTATTTGACGTTACTTTTTTTTTCCAATTATATGTATTCTTCGCTGTTGACACCTCGTTAGGGATACAGCCGTTCTGACCACTGGTGGAAGTCCCCCAGCCATGTCATCTCACCACCTGGCCGTGACTGGGAGACCATGGCTTACCCCCCCACCATGGTGAAGCCCCACCCCATCCTCGAGACAGAATGCATATCCCAGAAAGTAGGAGGGACAGAGATACTAATCTGGTTGCACCTCTAACAGCTGGGGGCTGCAAGGCCCCAGGTCATCATACTGTTGTGACTCTGAGGAGTTTTCCCTTTTTCTAGTTACACCCAGCCACGTCACTGGAGTGGCCGGTGGTTGCCATGGCAATGGGGCTCAACAAACGTGCACATGTTGATGCAACCTGGCTCCAGTTTTTCCCACCCACAAGTGCTAGCTCCTTCAGCATGTGCCACCACCTGTGGTCACCCAGGTGACCATACTGCAGACAAGTGCTGTCACCCCCCCCAACACAGAGGAGAAGAGCCTCCCCTGGAACACTCTGCCCTCCTCTCCCTGGCTAGCCCCCTGACAACCAGGGCTCGCTGCCCAACCCCAATCATCAGTTTCATGAGCAGTAGCACTACTGCTGTGCTGAAAAGCTGGGCCATGCTACTGTTATTTATTTTATTGTTATTCTGTTGTAATCTCCCGGGTCATGCCCGAAAATAGACATTTCACTGTCTAGTGCACCTAACTGGTAAATAAAAACTAAATAAATTTAAACCTCCCAGGTTTTATTCTGAGTACATTGAACAACATATATTTTGTCTTGCACTGCCTGTCTGCTCTAATTTCTAACTGCACTATTGTTACCAAGTCAGTTCCAATGAAACAGGAAATCATGGCTAATTTATAAATATTTAATGTTGAAACACTGGCATTTATTTAACTGAACTTGAAATTGATGCAATATATTAACTAAGCAGGGGAATGCTGTTATTTTAACACATACCTCATAAAATTGGTACTTTGCATGACCGACCCGGTGGCGCTAAGGGTTGAGACACTGGACGCCACACCTCGCTCCATGCCGGCGACCCGGGTTGGAAAGTGGACTCGGGTTGTCGGTGGGTCGGCTGGGGGGAGACAGGCTTGAGCATCCAATGACAGCTCATTGTCTCCGGGAAGGGATTTGGCCGATGCCCGGCACTTGCATGACCCCGAGCAGAGGCTCAAGGAAATGCAAGCTCCAATTCAGGAGAAGAGGGGTGGCCAGTGAGCAGCTTGGACATCGGCGTTGTGCCTAGACATCAGGGAGCCACTTACTTCTTGGGGAGGGAGAGAAAGCGTGGAAAATGCCTGCCACAGCTGGGAAGATGGGGGGGGACCGAGGCCGTGCCCACGATGTGCCTGAACCCACCCAACAGCCCTTAACTGATAAAAATGTAAGTATCGGGGCGTTAGGGCCCCCATCTCATCCCAACCTGGGGGGTAAAAGTGGCTCCATGGGGCTTGAGGGTCTGTCTAGGTAGGGTTCTAGGCAGCAGGATGTCCACCTGTCTCCCCTGAAGGGTCGGAGATGGCAGGCAAGGGGAGAAGATAAAGAGTAATTTAAAAAAAAAATGAAAAATTGGTACTTTGCATCAGCTCAGGTAACTTGGATGTAAAGAGAGCGAGAATTATATAAAATACTGGATTCATGGATATCATTGCTCAGTGGATTGACTTCACTAGGGGTCATGGTTGCTTCTCAGGAGTGGGAAGGGGGTAATAAAAGGGATCAGATTCTGAAATGAGTTTTACATTACACTAGGATTCATCTCTCTGGCCACTAACAGTTCAGTGCTGGATTGTTGAAATCCTACAAGATTGAGAGGGCACAGGAACACTTTACCTTTCTCTGACTGAGCTAGACTAGTCCCAGCACAGCTTGATGGGACTGCTGCCAGTTGGATCACGTCCTTGCACAAGGATCAGGCTTGCAGTGGGGCAAGAGCCATGACCGTCATGCCTTCTTCTTCTGCAAGGTGAAGGTTTGCAGTAGTGTGGGAGCTGTGACCACAGCCCTCCAACTTACACATCTAGGTCAGCCCACGGGGCAGCTAAGCATGGTTTCAAGCTAAGTTTGGTTTACAGAGTATCAAGTAGTAAGACGAAGAGTCTGCTCTGCTTAGTGTTGATTACGTGCACTTAATATTGATGCAGATAGGATCCCATACGAGCCAGTACTAGTCCCTAGTTAACTGGGAGAGTCCACAGAAGCCTGGTGAAAATCTGGAAATGATTTCCTTTGTGTCAGGTTGCCCTACACATGGATTTCTATATTACTACCCAGTGCTCCAAACAACCTTGGCACTCAGCTGACAAAAAAAAAATATTGGTGTGTGTTTCGATGTTACTGCCTGTATGTACTGTATGTTACCTCCTGAGGAGGCAGTATAGCGCAGTGGTTTAAGGCTCTGAGCTGCAAACCTGGAGACTAGGGTTTGAATCCCACAGTCCCCACTTGCATACTGTGTGACCCTGAGCAAGTCACTTAACTTCGATGTGCTCCCAGGTCACACCTGGAAACAAACTTCAGCTTAGTGTGCCTTTCCTGGTTAAACAATTTCCCCTTTGCCCCTGTACCCTACCTCTGGATCCCATCTGAGCCTCACTCAGTTCAGTGTGCCTTTCTTGGTCATCAGTTTTAAATACATGAATACCTCACAACCTTTCCATTAAACTGTGGGACACCAACACTTGAAATAGGTTCTCATTAGATGGGACCCATAAATATGAAGATACAAGTTCAGAACACCGGAGAACCCAGTGCATTTATCTGTGCAAAGTTTAATTTTGCTTCAGCATCACAGAGTACTGTATTACTGCAAGTGGCAATCCACTCAGCCAGTCAGATCACTTATCTAGCATGCCTTTATTAGGCTACTGAGGTAAACTAGGGTATGCTAATAAGCTTTTGACAGAATGTTCACTTTGTGAGCATTCAGTCAAAAACTAAAATCAAAGCCAATATAAACTGTGTCAAACTTTGGAGTCAACGAAACTCCTCCTCGTTCATTCAAAAAATGAGTTGTTCAAGTTAAAATTTAAATAAATAGTATAATAATGACATTATCTTTATTGTACAACTGTGAAGCAGTTTTAATGTTTTTATGTTTATACTTGTTGTGTTACATTCTGAGTATAATAATTTTACGTACACAGCCTATGGCATTGATTCGCCTTGGGATACTCTTGAAAATGGTCTGTCAGCTCAGGAGCCTTTTCCGGTTATCAAGAAAGAAACAAACTTCTTTCTCTAGGTATTTTTTGTCTTTTCGCAGTTTTGTTTTTTCACTTGTTACAACACTGATAACCCAATGTTGGGGAGGTGTTACTTCAGAATAATGGCACAAGGGGCAGAAAATAAAGACCTCAGCTTTTGGCCTTTGTAATAAAGACCAACACCCATATTCAGATGGTTGGTGAAGCACAAACCGCGAATAGAGCAGTTAGATAGGGTCCATTT
This sequence comes from Neoceratodus forsteri, assembly GCA_016271365.2. Lineage (NCBI taxonomy): Eukaryota > Metazoa > Chordata > Ceratodontiformes > Ceratodontidae > Neoceratodus > Neoceratodus forsteri. The sequence goes on from CM057452.1 coordinate 407,269,320, forward strand.
TCAGTGGCCCCTGGTGTGCAGGATTAACATGATAGTGCATACCTGCAGAATATACCACTGTACCCATGCAGTGAGGGATCCCTCCACCTGGAGGGGTGCAGGCCTATACTGATGTGATGGTCTGCATCTATCCTGGAGGGGAACCAGGATCCTAGGTGATAGGTTTAAATGCTTCAATGACAAGCATTTAAAATAGCCAAGGGGGGGAGGCACTGATGAGGAGAAGGAAAATCCTAGCCCCCCCCCCCCGAAAATCAGGGTAATTAGTGAGGTAAACACCAAGATAAAGCAATTGATAGGGAGAAAGGCAGGGGTAAATGGAGAAAAAGACAAAGGCAGTAGGGACAGGGATGGGACAAAAATAAAGTCATAAATAAATGGAGGGTAATGAGTACCAATGCCCGTAGTCTAGGTAAAAACCTACCTGAAATGGTGGCCTTGATGGAAGAGGGATGCCTGGATATTGTGGCAGTCACAGAAACATGGTACACAGAGAACTATGACTGGGACGTCAACATACCAGGGTACACAATTTACAGGAGGGACAGGGAGGGAAGAAGAGCAGGAGGAGTAGCTCTCTAAGTAAGGAGAGGGGTCAAAGCAACAGGACTAAAGGGTAAACAGGGAGGAGAGGAGGCACCGTGGGTCACCCTGGAGACTGGAAATGGCTCCACAATCTGCACAGGGGTTGTATACAGACCCCCATCTCGGGGGAGAAAATGGACAAGGAAATGATAGAAGGCATCCTTGGGATGGCAGAGAAAGGGGAAATATTGCTGATGGGGGACCTGAATATGCCAGATGTTGACTGGAGCACCTTTGCTGCAGCCACATCCAAGAGAGCAGGACCATTCTCAATGCCCTACAGGCGGCATGCCTCAGACAGCTAGTTTTGGAACCCACTCGGGAGAGAGCAATCTTAGACCTTGTGCTTTCAAATGGGGATGGAGAGAAGATCTCTGATTTTGAAGTGGGTAGCCATCTAGGAACAAGTGACCACCAAACAGTGTGGTTCACGATAAACTTAGCTGTAGAGTCAAGCCACACAAAAGTGAAGGTACTGGACTTCAGGAGGGCTGATTTTGTCAAAATGGGAGAGTGCCTCAGAAAAGCACTAGCAAACAGGCAAGAAGGTGGGGTGGTGCAACAATGGCGAAACATCAAAACCGCCATCACAGAGGCAACAAGCCTTTGTGTGAAGTAAATAAACAAATCAAAACGAAAGAAAAAAACACTATGGTTCTCAAAAGAAGTGGCGGGGAAGGTAACGGAGAAAAATATAGCATTCAGGAAGTATAAGGAAACACAGAAGGAGCAGGACAGAGAACTGTACCAGTTAAAGCAGAAGGACGCGGGTAAGGCAGTCAGAATAGCAAAGGCAGAAAACCAAGGAAAAGACAGCCAACTTAGTTAAGAAGGGGGATGAAACCTTTTATAGGTACATTAGGGAGCAAAGAAAGACTAAGGCAGGGATACTGAGGCTGAACAAAAAGGAAGGTAGTTGGGCAGAGAGTGACAGTGAAAAAGCAGGGATACTGAACGAATACTTCTGCTCAGTATTCACAATGGAAAAGCAGGGGGAAATACCTAATCCAGACAATTAAAGTACCCTGGATAGGTGGGCTGATATTAGTCCTTTCACAGAAGAAAGGGTCTGAAAGAACTCTTAAAACTGAAGGTGGATAAAGCAAAGGGGCCTGATGGGATTCACCCCAGAATTCTAAAAGAACTAAGGGAAGAACTGGTAACACAACTGACTACCCTTTTTAATAAATCATGGGAGGGTGGTGTGGTACCCAAGGACTGGAGGCGGGTGGATGTGATTCCTCTTCACAAAAGTGGGAGCAAGACAGAAGCAGGAAACTACAGACCTCTCAGTTTGACCTCAGTGGTAGGGAAAATGATGGAATCACTTCTGAAGGAAAGAACTGTTGAGTACCTAGAGGCCAGTGGGGCACAGGACCCAAGGCAGCATGGATTTACAGTGAGAAGGTTATGTCAGACAAATCTAATTGATTTCTTTGACTGGGTGACCAAAGCAGTAGACCAGGGAGGGGCTGTGGACATAGCCTACCTAGACTTTAGCAAGACATTGACAAAATCCTGCACAAAAGATTAATAAATGAATTAGCCAGCCTGGGAGTGGGTCCCAGAGTGGTAGCCTGGGTAAAACACTAATTGGACAACAGGACACAGAAGGTAATAGTAAATGGAATCCACAGTGAAGAAAGGGGGGTTACTAGTGGGGTTACTGCAGGGTTCAGTACTGCGGCTGGCCCTTTTTAATGTTTTTATAAGTGACATTGCAGAGGAACTGGAAGGAGAAGTATGTCTCTTTGCAGATGACACAAAGATCTGCAACAGGGTTGATATGCAAGGTGGGGTGGAAAGGATGAAAAGGGACTTGGTAAGGTTGGAGGAATGGTCAAATGTATGACAGCTTAGATTCAATGCAAAGAAGTGCAAAGTAATATACAGTACCTGGGAAACAAAACCAGAGGAAGAGTACACAATGGGGGTGAGATACTGACAACAACAAAATGGAAACGGACCTGGGAGTAGTCATATCAGATCACCTAAAGGTGGGCCAGCAATGTGAGAAGGCAGTAAGGAGGGCTTGGGGGATACTAGGAAGTATAGGGAGAGGCATCACCAGTAGAAAACAGGAAGTTGTTATCCCTCTGTACAGACAGTTGGTGAGACCCCATCTGAAGTACTGTGTACAGTTCTGGAGACCCCATCTCCACAAAGACATAGACAGGGTGGAGGCTGTCCAGAGGAGGGCAACAAAATGATGCAGGGTCTGCATCAGAAGACATGTGAAGAAAGACTAAGGAACTAAAGATGCATAGCCTCGAGGAAAGGAGGAGAGGGGGACATGATAGAAACTTCAAATACCTCAGGGAATCAACAAAGTCCAAGAGGATAGCATCTTTCAGAAAAGAGATGTGCAAAACAAGGGGCACAATTTGAAGATAGAGGGGGGACGGCTCAGAGGTAATGTGAGAAAGTATTTCTTCACAGAGAGGGTTGTGAATACATGGAACAGCCTTCCTGAGGAAGTTGTAGAGTCAAAAACAGTGGGGGAATTCAAGAATGCATGTGATAGACATAAGGCAATTCTAGTGGGTGGTAGGAGAAAGTAGGCTGTTAGTTAACTAGGATCTGCAGCTTATCCGTTAGGTAGGGAAATGGTCAGAATAGGTGGGCCAAGCGGTCCTTATCTGTCATCAAATTTTATGTTTCTATGTTTCTTGCATGCAGGACACAATGGTACTGTGTATTCATAGATTTGAAAACCCTAAACAGCCTCCCTCACAGCACTATTTAATACTTTCCAAACCCTACTCTTATAACAGCACACAATGATATGGAAAAACCCATCCCACCCACACTTGTCCAAGTGCCAGGTAGCGGACTGAAAACAGCAACTGTCAGTCCATGTTAGCATAACCTCCCCCTCCATCATCATTCCAAGCCCCTGAACTTGTTGATTAAATTGATCCCTGGTTGGAGGGGCACCCAATGGCCCAGTGGGTTGTGCTGCATGCTCCCATGCTGTCAACCTGAGTTTGGAAGCAAGCCAGAGAAGCTGTTTGGACCACCATGAGGGCTGGGGAGGCACTGCAGCTTGGGTGTGCTCCCACCCAGGGAAGGATGGCATCAGGATCCGCCACTCTAACAACTCCTGCAGTAGACTAGGGAGCTGGCCTCTCCTACAGGGGTATGCTAAAGTGCATGAGGTCTGACAAGTCACAGCCTGACATCAGGTCCCACACCACAGACTGGACCCTGGCTTCCAAATATAGATACAGTCCCTGGGGGATGGACCACCCTGCCTCAAACTGCCATGGAGTGTAATCCATGAGGGATTGCAGGAGGCCAGGTAAGTCCCAGGGATTGTGGGTGATGGGGCTAGGTGGTCAGAAAGCTAAAGCGGTACGGAGGACAAGGGGGGATAAAACATATCATGAAGAAAAAAATTGATCCCTGGTGTCCAGCGGTCTCCCCACCTCAAGATAACTGTTCAGATGCCCCCAATTAGTAACATTTATTTATTTAGTTTTTATTTCTTTATTGATCAAGTAAGCACACTAGACAATTAAATGCCTCTTTTCAGGTAAGACCCAGGAGGTTACAATAAGAACAGTACAAACAAATGAATACAATGCACAAGATAACAACAGAAGCGTAATTGGTTACAAAAAGATGACAACAGGAGCACAACTGGTTACAAACAGGCAACATCAAGGTACACAATACCAGTAAAGTCAGAAGAAGCAAACAAAATGATTTGGTATGATAACAGCACAAAACCTGAAATAAAAAGCTGATGCATATAAAACAAGGAGCCTCAGCAAGTTCCATGGAGAAGACGAGTGGGAATACTTTGGCCCATAAACATAAAGGAAGAATCAGTCAGCCAGTGCAAGTGCAGGCAGAGATGTCTTTCAAGTGGTTCCATAAAGACCATCTAAAGAGGTAGTGCGAGGAGACACCCCAAACCGATAGCGGGAAGGAGTTCCAGAGCCTAGGTACATATGCAGCGAAGGCCTAATCTCCCATAGCAATGCAAGTTGTGGAGGGAAAGCAGGGACAAGTCATCAGATCTCACGGGGTAACCAGGATTAGCAACCTTCAGTTTCTCATCCAGAATTGGAGGGGGGCAGTCCTGAACACCTTATCAACAAAACAGCCCAGTGCAAAAGCATGACTAATGGATGGGGATAGCTATTCAAGTTTGTTTTAAAGCTTACAGTGATGTGTAAGGCGGGCTGCAGAGAGGGCCAAATAACATGTATTATTATAAAATAAAGCCCAGTTGGACAAAAGGGACTTAACAGCACTGGTGTATATAAGGAGTCCATAATTTAGGGAGGGTAAGAGCACTTCATTAGCAAGGACAAAATGTGCAGAAGGGGTGAGGAAGAGTTTGGTCCTGTAAGACATGCCAGTCTTACTGTTAACGACCATACAGGCTGGATTTACCATAATGCCAACTACTCCCGTGCGTAGGGCCCTGTGTTTTGGGGGGTCCTCCTTCAAGAATTGGTTTCGGTTGGATATATGTTTAATTTTAATTTAAACATAGAAACATAGAATTTGACGGCAGATAAGGACCGCTTGGCCCACCCAGTCTGCCCATTTCCCTAACTACTGGATAAGCTGCAGATCCTAGTTAACCAGCAGCCTACTTCTTCCTACCCCCAACCCCCAGAACTGCCTTATGACTATCCCATGCATGCTTGAATTCCACCACTGATTTTGACTCCACAACCTCCTCCGGAAGGCCGTTCCATGCATCCACAACCCTCTCTGTGAAAAAATACTTCCTTAAATTACCTCTGAGCCGCCCTCTATCTTCAAATTGTGCCCTCCTGTTCTTGCACACCTCTTTTTGAAAGATGCTACCCTCTTGGACTTTGTTGATTCCCTTGAGGTACTTGAAAGTTTCTATCATGTCCCCCCCTCTCTCCTTTCCTCGAGGCTATACATATTAAGCTCCTTAAGTCTCTCTTCATATGTCTTCCGGTGCAGACCCTGCACCATTTTAGTTGCCCTCCTCTGGACAGCTTCCATCCTGTCTATGTCTCGCTTATCGAGGAGCCGCCACAACTAGCCTGCCCTTCACAATTTCAATTATTATTTAAATCCTTCGTTCCACCATTTTTAAAAACGTGTATCTGGGTGATCCTGCCTTTCTTCCGCTTTAGGAGTGGGGCCCTGATTGACTCACAGTACTAGCATGATCGCGATCCCAGCAACTGACTGTAAGTGGAAATATATAATAAAAAAATAAATGAGCAAAAGCAAAACACAAAAAAACAAATGCTCAGTATGGAAAGTGACAGGAGAGGCAGAGAGAGAGTGCATGTGTGAGTGTGTGTGTGTGTGTGTGTGTGTCAGAAGTCAGTCAGCAATGTGTTTCTGTATAACGTCAGGGTGCCAAAAAACTGCTGACCAGCAATTATACCAAATAAAAGATGTTGAATGGTGTGAAAAACTTGAATTTCATGTACACCCTTGGTGTGGGATGCTTAATAAACCCCATGGGCTTCGCGCTCGGGGTTTATGTAGCATCCTACAACTCAGGTGTACATTAAATTCTCCTATCACACACATCCCCATCCTTTATTCTCTATATCTGCAGCAGCAGAAAGGAATTAGGGGAATTCTATGTCCACATTAACTCTACCATTTCTGGTTTGTCTTGTTGATGATAATGATGTTTGATGTGTCGGTCACTGTGTGTAGTTTAGCACAGCAATATATATATCACTGTGGTGTCAAACAGACGAGGCGTACTGATGAGTCCTGGTAGGACGAAACACGTGTCTATGTCATCTGTTAGCACCCTTTGCAAACTGTGTGAGAGGCCTTTCAGCACCATGCAATTCTGCTTAAAGTTGAACCAGCATAACATTCAGCGTGACTCGTGAGTGCCACTTCTCTGGACTACAATCTGCCCCAGTGCCCTGCCTCACTAGTCGGGACTCAAGGGACTTGGGACTGGACGGTGGACAACATGGAGTGCTGTGGACTGACTTGGTCAGGAGAGATTGAGAAAAAGCACTAGTATGTGTAAGTGAGCTGAACTGAGGGCCAAGGTCTGTGAGATCGAGATTGTCAACCTTTTTCTTCAATCTTCAGTCATCACAGTAATTTGTACTGTGTCTATATTTTTATGTGCTTATTCTGTTTAGATTCTGATTTATTTGTGAGAACAGGAAGTGTCTATGACAGCCCAAAAAAGCATGTTATGCTCTGCTCATGCTACTAGTTTGTTTGTGCGTCTATTAAGACTCCAAATAGGAATAATATATTTGTTTTCTGATCTTGTTCTGCGTAATCTGCAAAGCAAGGGTTGGGAATTGGGAAACTCTACTAGCTTCAGTCAGTGCCCTCCCCCACCCTGTGCATTATAATTTAATAATTACCGGTCAGCAATTTGTTGTACATGGTGCCTAAGTTGATATTTTCCATACAAACCTGCGAGTTGTTATGGAATTCATGCGCATTGTCCTTTTAAACTGTTTGCTCCCTCATTGGCTCTTGTTCCATGCGTAGGTGGGCTTAACCATTTTGTAAACATGGTGGCTCCATCTCTCGCTTATCGAGGAGCCGCCACAACTAGCCTGCCCTTCACAATTTCAATTATTATTTAAATCCTACGTTCCACCATTTTTAAAAACGTGTATCTGGGTGATCCTGCCTTTCTTCCGCTTTAGGAGTGGGGCCCTGATTGACTCACAGTACTAGCATGATCGTGATCCCAGCAACTGACTGTAAGTGGAAATATATAATAAAAAAATAAATGAGCAAAAACAAAACACAAAAAACAAATGCTCAGTATGGAAAGTGACAGGAGAGGCAGAGAGAGAGTGCATGTGTGAGTGTGTGTGTGTGTGTGTGTGTCAGAAGTCAGTCAGCAATGTGTTTCTGTATAACGTCAGGGTGCCAAAAAACTGCTGACCAGCAATTATACCAAATAAAAGATGTTGAATGGTGTGAAAAACTTGAATTTAATGTACACCCTTGGTGTGGGATGCTTTAATAAACCCCATGGGCTATGCCCTCGGGGTTTATGTAGCATCCTACAACTCAGGTGTACATTAAATTCTCCTATCACACACATCCCCATCCTTTATTCTCTATATCTGCAGCAGCAGAAAGGAATTAGGGGAATTCTATGTCCACATTAACTCTACCATTTCTGGTTTGTCTTGTTGATGATAATGATGTTTGATGTGCCAGTCACTGTGTGTAGTTTAGCACAGCAATATATATCACTGTGGTGTCAAACAGACGAGGCGTACTGATGAGTCCTGGTAGGATGAAACACGTGTCTATGTCATCTGTTAGCACTCTTTGCAAATTGTGTGAGAGGCCTTTCAGCACCATGCAATTCTGCTTAAAGTTGAACCAGCATAACATTCTGTGGTGATTTGCATATGCAGCCCATGATGCTTTGCATTGTGTGGGCATATGTGATTTTGTATTTTCTTGAAACTTGGCTTCCCAGCCAAATGCCCCTTTGGGGTAACCCTTGCCTCGGTGTTTGTGCACAGAGGTTCTTTGTCTTTTAAACAGTTTTTTATTTTAATGGGTTCACCACAACATAACCAAGACACATTGTCTTAGGGTATCTGTTTCATTCCTCTGGGGTGTCAAACAGACGAGGCATACTGATGAGTCTTGGTAGGACGAAACATGTGTCTATGTCATCTGTTAGAACCCTTTGCAAACTGTGTGAGAGGCCTTTCGGCACCATGCAATTCTGCTTAAAGTTGAACCAGCATAACATTCTGTGGTGATTTGCATATGCAGCCCATGATGCTTTGCATTGTGTGGGCATGTGTGATTTTGTATTTTCTTGAAACTTGGCTTCCCAGCCAAATGCCCCTTTGGGGTAACCCTTGCCTCGGTGTTTGTGCACAGAGGTTCTTTGTCTTTTAAATAGTTTTTTATTTTAATGGGTTCACCACAACATAACCAAGACACATTGTCTTAGGGTAGCTGTTTCATTCCTCTGGGGTGTCAAACAGACGAGGCATACTGATGAGTCTTGGTAGGACGAAACATGTGTCTATGTCATCTGTTAGAACCCTTTGCAAACTGTGTGAGAGGCCTTTCAGCACCATGCAATTCTGCTTAAAGTTGAACCAGCATAACATTCTGTGGTGATTTGCATATGCAGCCCATGATGCTTTGCATTGTGTGGGCATGTGTGATTTTGTATTTTCTTGAAACTTGGCTTCCCAGCCAAATGCCCCTTTGGGATAACCATTGCCTCGGTGTTTGTGCACAGAGGTTCTTTGTTCAATATATATCACTGTTACATGAAGCACTTAGCTATACGTTAGAACTGTACTAGTAGGTTTGTCTTATGATGATTACTACCTCAATGAAGGGAGACTGGTGTGCTCTGTAAGGACATGCAGTTTATCTTACGTTTTGAACAGAAAACTGCTGTCAGGTGTTTCTACTGTACACACGTGTAATGTAAAAACAGAAAAATGAAAAAGACCAATGACTAGCACAAGCTGCATTAGGTCAGATGTGCCCCCTCAACCCCCCCCCATGGTAGGGTTGCCCCATTGACTGCTTCTGGTTCCCAGATGGTGCTATACTGCCTCCCTCTAGGTAGGCTATCATCAGCACCCTGTGGGAGCCAACTGCCATTGGGGAGCATTTGACCCAATGCAACTTGTTCAAGTCATTGGTCTTTTACCTTTTTCTGCCTTTTTACATTACATTTTAATTGCACTGTATTTGTGATGTGAGTTCAAAATTGTTGTCATTTTTAAAAGGTTTAACTGTTAGTCACAAATATCGGTGCACCCAATTACTTTTCATTGTGCTGTATTTCTTAGGTGAGTCCAGAATTGCTCCTGTTAAAATTCTGATTGCTCTTCCAGAGATCTAAGTTGCCTCTGGTTGGGTCCATGGGTTTGGTCATGATGAGAAGCATGTGTAAGCAGGTTCCCACATATCCATGGTGACTAGTGTGCAGCTGATGACTGGCCTCATGGTGGGAGAGGGGTTGTAAAGCCTACTGCCAAATCTTTACTGTGGTGCAACACTAGATAGAAATTAATACTGTTTTAGCATGAATTAAAATGGCAACATCAAATAATCTAACATGTCTGGAATGGATGATTGATACACAATCATGGTAAAATACATTTGTCATTTAAAGCAGCAGTGCATGATAGCAGTGAATTTTGACCCATACTTTTTTACTGTTTTTAATTGCTCCTTATTTCCTGACTTGTATGACGGCCTTCTTTCTCCATTCTCAGGGCCAGATATTCAAAACTTTACGCCGGGCCAAAACCGTTTACGCAGGTTTCGCACGGTGTTAGCGTAGATCTGCTATATTCAAAAGACCAAATAGCATGGGCAAAGTGCATTGGCGCTGGGCAAAATGATAATGTATGCAAGGGGCAAACTGACATGAATACAGGCACAATGCTATATTCAGCAACTAGCACAGTGTAAAGTGGTTTTATGTGACTTAGTGCTACACTTAGCGTGGTGCACATTACTGCCCAGGAAAAGCTTGTCTTAAGCCTGGGCAATCAGCTTTGCATGACACTATTTCTTTGTGCGGTATTTGCACAGGTTTTGCACGACCCTAACAAATAAATATGATACGTAGAGAAAGCCAAACATAGAGGAAGCATGCTGCTAACTGATGGCATCACAATGATGCATCATCTGCCACCAGTCCCAGCCATGCCAGGCAGTAAGTGGTGACCCTGCCACCAGTGGACAGCATGGCAGTGTGGCCATACAGCACACAGCTGCGGACCACACTTCTGTGGACACCAACAGATGCCAGCACACACGTGCAGCACTGTGGGCATGGAGGATGTTGAGGGGAGAGTGTATGGGTGGCCAGGCTGTGCCAAAGACCAGGTGTGGCCACAAGGCTGGGACATATCATGCAGTGCACATGGGCCAGTATTGGGAATACCCCAACAGCAGTGTGTCTTTTGGATAATATATGCCCCCCCCCGGCCACATACCGAACAACTGTACAACTGCCACAGCACACAAAGCCGGACATGTATATGTCACTGTGAGCATCCCATGCCAGCGGTTCAGCATCTGTGGGTCACACAACAGCATAACAGAAATGTCCACTGTCAGTAAACACCTGCAGGTTCGGCCTTTCACTGTGTATAGTGCAGTCATCATCACTGCCCTACACACCATAGGCATTGCTGTGTCTACACGCTACTGGCCCCCTTGCTACTGTAGTGTCTGCTGTGCACTGTTGCATGACCTACAGTGTGACAGTTGCATGCAGCACCACCACCATCTGTGCCTATGCTGTGTTGTTCCAGTACAGCTGCAGGCAGCAGCACATGTGGAAGTAGTGTTCAAAACTGTATAATATTCCCCAAGCTGTTTAGCGCAGGGCTAAACAGTTAGCCCGGCACAAACTGCATGCAAATCAAGGCATAATGATATGCTAATCTGGATGTTTGCCCACAGACTACCTAAGTAGGCTCATTTGCATGTCACTTTTGAATATGGCAAAGTTTAGCACCAGGCAAACGTGTTTGCACCGAGCTAACGGTTTAGCCCTGCGCTAAACCTGCGCAAGCAGTTCGGGGAATATTTTACAGTTTTGCACACTGTACTTTCACATACACTGCTGCCTGCAGCTGTAATGGGTCCACGCATTTGCTGGCGCACACATTGGCCACATAGTTCACCGCTACCTACCTTCACATCGCTGTGCACTGTGTTACTGTTGTGGTTTGCACTTCCTGGTTGCCATATTCAGAGCTGTCTTATTCCAGGTCTAAGTTTGCCCTGCACTCCCAGCCCAGTTTGCCCAGCCTCATTCCCATGCTATTTTCAGAAGCTGTTTGCCCTGGGTTATTCCTTTTGAATATGGCTTGCTTTGTGCTGTGGGCTAAGTTTGCCTGCCGGGCAGTGCTAATTTAGCTCAGGGCAAAGTTTTGAATATCTGGCCCTCAGTCTGCTTTATTGCTTTTTTTTCACATTTCAAATAAAAGGAATGATCCTTTTGAATATGGTACAGACCAGGTTTTGATCAATATTTTCAGCTGTTTTTGAACACCTATTATCCAATAAGATCAGGGAGCACTGCCTGCTGCAGTATAGTTCCTTTTAGTTCAACAGAAGCCATAACCAACTGCTGTTCAAAAACAGCTGAATACTGATGAAAACCTGGTCTGAGCCATATTAAAAGGAGTGTCCCTTTTATTATTTTAGATCAAATGTGAAAGTAAGTACTAAAGCAGACCAAAATTGCAGAAAGAAGGGAATCATGTCAGGAAATGAGGGGCAGTCTAAATTAGAATACAAAAAGTTTATCTCAAAATATTCTCCACGATCATGCACATGCTTTAAAACCTATATGGTTGGCGGTTGCACACTGAGCAGAAGATGGCTAAATTTTCACGTGTGTCATCAGATAAGAGGAGTTGGGTACAACAATTAACAAAACATAAGATGTATATAGGTAATAAAATGTATTTCAGAAAGTAGACGTACAAAGTAAACACAACATTGACACTGGGAACAGTGAGGTGGGAATCAGCCATTAGTATTCCCCTTAGCACTGCAACTGAGAGTAGGACAGGAGCTTTTGGCAGGATTCTGGGGTTAGAACAGTTGCAATGTGTGTGTGTGTGTGTGTGTGTGTGTGCAACAACTAATGCATCAAAAAATAAAATGGGGGCATGCATGTCTGTATTGTGTCTGCAAGACACACTGTGTGTGTGTGGGAGCAGTAAAACAGTAGAGCAGTTTTATACGTGAAAGCAATGCATAGGTTTTGTACCTATATAAAATACTGCTTGAGCAACCATATGCCCGACCAGCCTGTGCTGCCACCTCTGGCATATGATTACATTGTACTGTTAACCGAGCTTCGCTCTCTATGTCTGATGTAACTGGAACCCAACTGTGGCAGCACAGGCTAGGTATGCATAACTCCCATACCCCTGACTCCAGGGGAAATTTTTTTAAACTGACATTAGAGGCTGGGAAGACATAAAAAAGTGCGTTTTACCTTAAATAAAAGCCCTAAAACCCACCACAGAGCATTGAAACCCCAGATTTTCTACCCCCGGCCTTCATGTGTTGGATAGCCACTTTCTTTTTACTTTGGAGGTGGCAACCTGGTTTGTGTATGTGTGTGTGTGTGTGTGGGGAGGTATTCAGAGTGTTGTGCATAGGGCCCATGGCCATGTAAATCCAGCCCTGATATGTGCAAAGAGAGATCCAGCTGGGGGGTCAAGAGTGACTCCAAGGTACCTGAAAGAGTAGGCAGAAGTCAAAGCAGACCCTCTACACTGGACACAACCAGAGACTCGGGGAAGATCTGATTTTACTATGATCCTGTGCATCTAGTGTCTCCTACCCATGATCACTGTTCGGATGCTCATGATCTGTTGATTAAATTACCCCTACTGTATAGTGGGCCCCAATCACCATTCAGGGTAACAAAGGTAGTAGATAAGAGCCACGCTGTGCATTTACATTATTTCTATTTCAGCAAAGCATTTAACTCGGTGTCACACAGAAGATTGCTGAAGAAGCTGGAGGACCTGGGCATGACTAGAGACATAGTTAGATGGGTAGACAACTGGCTGAAGGAGAGACAGAAGAAAGTGGTGATAAATGTGGCCATTTTGGAAGGGTGGAGGTCACGAGTGGGGTGCCACAGGGATCTGTCCTAATTCCTGTTCTCTTCAGTATGTTTCAGCGACACTGGAAAGAGCTTCTGGGGCAAGCTGTGTCTCTTTGCAGATGACACAAAGCTCTGTGGTAGGGTAGACTGTAACAAAGGGATCAGGGAGATGCAGAGCGATCAACAAAGCCTACAGAGGTGGTCTAAGGTTTGGCAGTTGAAATTCAGTTCCAAAAAATGCAAAGTTATGCATCAAGGGGAGGAAAAATCCAGGACAGGGACCTGGGAGTCATTAGCGGCTCGATCAAACAATCAAGGCAGTGTAACAGTGCTTACAGTAAGGCTAATGGGATGATGGAGTGTATGGGAAGGCGTACTGACAGAAGGAAAAAGGAGGTACTACTACCTCTATATAGGTCACTGGCGAGGTTGCATCTGGAATACTTTGCTCAGTTCTGGAGTCTTCACCCAAGGAAGGACAGGGACAGACTGGAGATGGTGTAAGGTAGGGTGACCAGGATAATTCAGAGCCAACTGGGCAGATTTTATGAAGACAGTCTGAAGGCACTGAACATGTATTCAATAGAGACCAGGTGAAAGAGGGGATATGACAGAGACCTTCAAGTTCCTGAAGGCAATAATCAATGTGAACTGCAGGGAACTATCTAGCAGGAGTACAGAGTCAAGAACCCGAGGTCATGAGTGGAAACTGGAAGGGGGAAGGTTTAAGAGGAATGAGAGGACGTTCAATTTTATGGAAAGGGTGGTGGAGCCATGGAACAGTCTGCCGACAGAGGTGTTGTGCACTATGACCGTAAATGGTTTCAAGCATGGCTGGGATAGAGTGAAGGCTTTGGTGGTTGCTCAGATCAGTAGCAGTAGGGAAGGGAATGGGGGGGGGGACCGGGAACATAAAACCCCATATGGACAATAGGTCCTGGCACAAATAGGGAACTCTAGGCAGACTAGATGGGCCTTTGATCTTTTTCTGCTGTCATTGTCTATGTTTCTGATGCCCCATTTAGATTAATATTATAATTCCTGGTGTCTAGTGGCCCCCCATCAATCCGAAGTCAGTACCCTCCTCTCTGTCCTTCCCACACAGTTTTCTTCACTTCATCTTCCCAATGGCCTGCCATTTACTCCAGTTGGCAGCCCCCTCCCTGTGATGTCAACTTGCGCAATCCCTCTGCTCACCACCTCAGTTGACCAATATTCAAGTAACGAGGAGCGAGTGCACGCAAACAGCTGTTTTTACAATGGGCACACACTCTCCTCGCCACTCAGAAGGCAGTCAGCTAAGGTAGTGAGCAGAGGGGCTCTGTCAATCACCATCACAGGGAAGGAGCTGCCAACTGGGGTGCCACACTATCTCCCTTGCTTCTGCGAGCCACTGTCCTGCAAGGAGCTGTGACTGCCTAGCGCAAAGTCACTGTGTGTTAACACAGCATCATATTCAGACAGGTTGCGCACTCTGGTTAGGGTGTGCTACCTTTTCTGAATATGGCCCACATGCTCCACTAATGGACAGCGGCACAACTGTATGGCACTGAATACAGGGCCCGGCCCCTCGGTTACAGTCCTTAGCTGCTACATGCAGTGCCACTATCCTCTCCTATATCCTCCGCAACATTTTTTATCACTATATTAGGAATTTCTGCTTTATGGTTCATTTTTTTCAGTACCTTCTCTATGTGGGCAGCAACTTTTCCATGTGGGATAAAACAAGTCTTTTTGAATTTATGGGATGTCCCTCATAATGTGGGATACTTAAGAGCTGCAGTTTGAGCACGAAACACAGCAACATACAGTACTTCTCAAGTGTCTGATTTTCAGGAACAGACCCAATTTTTACAGTACCTTCAAAATGCCCTCTTTTTAATCAATTAGCTTTTCCATCACTAGGAAGTAGGGATTTAAAACAAAACAAAACCACACACTAGTGTTATAGTTACAGGTTACAACCTAATTTCCATTAGAAAAATACTTTTTCTCAAAGAAGTCAAACGTTGAAACTTTTTAAACTGATAGGACATTTTGTTTAATGTGTTCTTGATTTTTGCAAGCCTTGTCTGATTTGTGAGAAATGAGGTTAAGAAGTATACACACAGTAACAGTACAGCTGGAAGGGACTGTAGGTCTTGCATATCCCCCCTTCCCCAATCATACAAGCAGGGGATATTATAGCTATGCTGTTACCAGTTTTTAGGGATATACCTTTTTCCAAACCTCGATTAATTTGTATGTGACATATATTTCCAGTGTTAGATATGGACAAGATTCACTGGGGGGAGACCTACCATCTTTCATGTAGGATCAAATATAGGTGACAAGGGTCTGGAGATCCATTTCCTCAGTATATGTTGCATTTTAGCATGTTATTTATTCAGTTTTATGTATTTAAATGTGGAAATATTACATAGGAGCAGCCCTTCCCCATTTTACTCATAACTGAGACAGGCTCTTAATGTCGGCGCTTCCACGCAGATTTGGAATTTTCCCTGAAAATCCACAGTGATTTCCCTGTGTTTTCTGTAGATTACATTATTTCCTAAGGAAGCCAAATTATTCTGTTTTCCAATATAACCAATGCAAATCTTTGAGGACGGTTTTCATGTAAATGCATCCATTCCCCAACTGTAAAATATAAGAATCCCTGTTGATCTGGGAGCCCTGTAGTTTATGTAACTTAAGTTCCCCCGGGTTCTTCCCACTTCCACAAGCGTACATTTCTTTCACCCAGCATGTACTGGGCCAGACCCCTCTCCCCTAAACAAGTCACAGACACATAGCAGCTGGCTGCCAACAGCCTGTGGAGCCTCCTTCTACCTGGGTTAACACCATAGTGTAGGACTGTCTCGCGCACGTGAACCTCATGCTCCTTCAGTCAGCCAGCAGTCTGCAGTAGATAGGGAGTGCTTGGACTGTATCGAGTCCGCGCAGAGCAACCCGTTGGAGAACGATTATGTCCTGATGCTGCGTGCAGTTTGGGGAGAAACGGATGACTTCTCCATTAAACTTTGCTCACTTGACACTCGGCAAGTTTTCTACGTATAACTTCCTTACATTTGCCAGTTCTAAATTAGTAACAAAATGCAAGCAGTCCTTGGCTACTGTTTATTCTTTTCATTCTCTGAGAAACCTGTTTGTTATAATAAACCCTTCTACATGGGACATACCCACAGGTAAAAATTAATATGAGGTGTGTCTGTAATCTGCTTTAAGGTCGCTGCCCCTCTTAAGGCTGCATCACACACATAGTGTATCAAGGCCAAGATATTCAAACTGCGCCCAAAAAGTGCGTAACAGCAGGAGCAAGCACAAGTCCACTGCGCCCATGCACAAGAAGTGCGATATTCAAAAACTGCACAGGCCAAGATGCGCCTACAGCTGACTACTGAATATTGCACCACCTGCGCCATAGCGCAACCAGGGATGTGAAGTTGCACATATCTGATGCGCCATAACGCAACAAGGGATGCTCAGCAGAGCAGTCCAGATGCGCCATAGCGCAACCAGGGATGCCCCCTGGAGCAGGGCAGCAATGCAACAGCACAACCAGGGATGCAGAAGCCCACCACCCATGCCACAGATGGGCAAAGGAGCACACAGCAGAACAGACATCATCCCCCACACCCCATGCACTGCACAACCGGGGGAGAGCTGGAACAACCAATGACCCATGGATACCAGCAACCAACCCACAGCTGGGCCATGGTGCTCCAGCACATCCCCTGGCAAGCTGTGACTGGCACACAAGGAGGGCTGACCACCCCGTGCCACACCATACCACCAATGCAGAGCACACCCTGCATCATGATCACCATACACCCTTCCCAGGAGTAGCACCCAACAGTGCAGGACACCCTATGCATGCCACCACCCCCACTGTGACAATGCAACCCTGTGCACCACGGTGCCATGCAAGGCAGCCCCACCATGTGCACCCTGCTGTGGGCGGCAGCAGACAGCAATGCAACAACAGCATACACAGTGCCAACCTGCATGTCCTCCCCGAGGTACAGCTGACAGACCGACCATATGTCGCCACATGAGGTACCCCACATGCCACAGGGCATGCCCTGGACCCCACCACCAGCTGTACAGCACCCTGCACACCCTCCCAAGGACACATCCCACCCCAGCACTGGCCACAACAGCCAGCACAGACAAGCACAGTGTAGCATGGAAGCATGCACCACACAGGATGCAACACAGTGCATGGACAAACACCCACCCATACCCAAGGGCACACCAACACAGGAACACAGTGGTGGGTCAACCAAGCCACTGGTGTCTGGCCTCGGCTGATGTGTACACACAGCCAGCAGCCCTACATTGCACAGTTGTGCCAGCCACCCTGTGCAGGCACCATGAAGCTGTATGCTACCAGCATGCTGCCGGAGCATAGATGACAGACACTGGAGCACATCCCCTGCAACAGACACAAGAGACAACATGGAGGGGGGACAACAACAGCGGAGGCCACAGTGCCACTGGAGACAGATGTGCACCATACTGGTGATGGAAGGCAACCTGGCATTGTGCTGGGTACAGTTGTTAACCAGCATGGACAGCCACCACTAACACACCAGCAGACCATGCATATCATAGACATGCAAGGGTGTCAGCTGCACAGGCCATGGACGGTCTGACAGGGGTGCCATGCATGCAGTGCAGGCACTGTGGACCACTGCACACAGGCATCCAGTGCACAGAGTACAACACACAAACCACAGACAGTGACTGATCCCCCTGCCCACACCATAGGTGGTTCACCTCTGCACACACACACACACGCCCATGCGTGAACCACCCCTGACACCATGCACACCACTGCAGCTGAGCACCTGTAGCCCACTGCAAATCAGAGACTACCACAGTTGTCATAACAAAACAAATGTATTGAAAACCAGAAATACAAAAACTATATACAACTATATACAATTGGGGAGAAGGGCCACATACCAGGTGGAGGCGGGTAAGGGGCAGGGGTGAACATATGGGAGAGGGAAGAAGGGGTGTGAGGGTGAGTCTGGGGGGGAAGGTGTTATTAGAGGCATGGAGTGCTCATCGTGTGCCCCGGTCCTTCTCCACGTGGTGCCTATGTCGTCTCCTCCTCCTCACCCCATGGCGGTCCATCCTCTGCAATAGCTCCAGGGTCGCCCTCGTCACCTGGAGCAGCTCCTGCACACCTCACTCCAGTGCCTGGAGTCACTGTCCACCTAGGACAAGGGAGCAGAGTCAGTAAGTGTGACTGTCCAGCCCCCTGCAGCCCACCCATTGTCCATGGCATACAGCCATGTGCCACGCTCCTGTGATGGTGTGCGACCACCCACAGTGACCGTGTCCACAAGACCTGCCTACGCAGGCAGCCACAGCCATGTGGACAACTGCACACACCCACTGCCCATGTTCTGCACAGCACCTCCATGGCCGTACAGCGACTTGGCTATGCGGTGTGAAGGCAGTGCCACAGCTATGTGCCCAGTTCACGCATGGACCACCATTGACACACTCCCAGACATGCAGTGCCACTGGACAGTGCTGACTGTAACAAGTTGCGTGCATGGCAGTGGTGTCAATGGATCGTGGCCATGCCCTGCTGCCCGCCCAGTTATACAACATGCAATAGTAATCATGGATGTAAGGCACTCACCATCATCAGGCTGGTCCATGCACCACTGCAGACCTTCAGCCCTCCTGTCCTTCTGCTCCTGCAGGCAGTGCCTCCGCTCTCTCACCTGCCTGCATTCTTCTGGGCCTAAGGTGCAAACATGGAGAGAGGAACATCAGTACAATCCAGGAACAAAGTCTCCCCACCCCCATGTGTGTGCAGTTCCACACAGCCATACCCATCCACCCCACACCCCGATACCGCCACCACGGCCAACACTGGATGGCCCCCCCATGTGCTGGACATATGCAACCATGATACCCATATGGATGATAATAGTGTATGGATGGGGCACCTACCTGGTCGTGGCACCGTGCCCCTCCTGGCATGTGCCAGCAGGCAGGCAAGCAGGTCCGGGTCCCTGTGCCAGAGGTCCCCGTAATGGTTGCGACACTGCTCCACCATGTGTCCCATACCAGTGGCCTCCTCTAGAGCATTGGACACCTCTTGCCACACTGCACTCCTGGCCCTGTCCAGGGGTGCATCACCATATAGAGCCCCAGCATGGGGCTCTACAATTGCCACCAGGTTGGCAAGCTCCACTTGGCTTCACATCACTGCCCTTCTCCACGTCATCTCAGCAAAGTGGTGGAGTCAAAATGGTGCTCGGCAGCGCGGTCCTGCCACGTGCAGATGCTGTGTGGTACAGTGCTGCCATTCCCTATTGCGCTATCCCCGAACAGCGCAATAGTGGTGCACGCATGCCTGATGCATGGCGCCTAGGGGCAAAAGTCGGGCACAGGGTCAAGGGTCTCTTGCACATGGACAGCCACAGCGTGATTGGAACCCAATGCGTGTAGTGCAATTGGGTGCCTGTGTGCCACCTCCTGTAGCGGCCTACAGTGCTGTTGCCCCAGTACGCCTATGATGCCCCAGTGCCACAGCACCATGTATGTGAACAGTGCAGTAGCGCCACTGGCACAGTGGAGGCCGTGCCCTACATTGCCTCCCGCGCACAGCACTTCAGCAGCGCGGCAGGCGCCTACATCATCAACCCGGGTATGCGCAGTTAGATGTGTACTGCGCATGTCACAGAACTGCGGCCTTGGCTCAGCACATTTAGCACAATTGTGCAATGCACAACAATGCGATATTCAGCCAGCATATGCAAATCAGCCAATCAGCCATTCAATGGCGCAGTCATTGCATTTGCATCCACTTAAAAATGCGCCTTGCCTCATTTGCATGCGTTGCACTATAAAAATGTGACATTGGGCTGCACTGGCCATAGTCGGTTACTGCAATCTATTGCGGTGAGTAGCATGCTGTTTGGGAGTGTGGACTGTGGTGTTTGGGACATGCATGGGACAGCACAGTTACAGGTAACACCTGTCATTCTCACAGGAGGAATCATGACCAATCATGAGATGGAGGAAGAGTAAAAGAGACATGGGAGGAAGAGGAGGCTGAACTTCACACAGGCAAAAACAGATGCCTTGTTTGAGGCCTACCTCGACCAGGAGCCGCTGCTCAGCGGACACCAGGGAATACCACAGGCCCATGCTGCTGCATGGGAAGAGGTGGCGCATGCTGTCAACCTACATGGCAGCCACCAGTGCTCTGTGCAGGAGTGCAAAAAGAAGATGGGCACAGACAGGTGGAGAATTAAGAAGAAGGTGGCTGCCATCAGGGCAGCATGGCCTGTGACCGGTGGGGGACAGCCGGAGGTGCAACGCCTGATCCCACAAGAAGAGTGGGTTGCTGGCAGCATGCAGCATTGTGCCATCGAGGGTGTTCTGGGTGGTGGATTCCAGATAGGTGGTAGCCCGTCACTGCATGGTAGGTCCTGATCTGTCAATGGGGGGAGGGGGGACAGGGTAGGTCACATACATTAATGCTACTGTTTTTCCCTTACAGCTCCTGAGCGTCTACATGGGTCAGCAGTGGTGAGCTTCTCCACTGAAGGCAGTAGCATGGAGATGGAGGAGGGCCCAACCACCTCCACAGGCATACAGGGGTCAGGGCGACAGTGGGCCTGCCTAGACATCTGGACTGATGTTGGTGGAGCAGGTGCAGAAGAGGCCCTGCCCGTGTCCCAGCATGCCAGCGTCCATGGATGCCAGCATGCTGAGACTCGGGCTGGTGCCGGATCCGTCACCGATGATGATGGAGCTAACATCATGGACAGTGAGACGTGTGGGCCACAGGATGGCCACACAGCAGGTGACATCACGGGCATGGCTGTGGGTGGTGCCGCTGTGGAGACCTGTGTGACATCACAGTCCCATCCTGTGCCTGTCTGCACCAGTGGGGCAGCACTGGTGTGTGTCCAGGACAGTGGGGCTGTTGCGGCCACTGTGGTGGCACCATTGAGTCCTGAAGAGCGGCAGCTGGAGGGGCAGTATCAGCAGTTGGCCAATGGCCATGGGGGTACAGTGTCAGGGGGCGGCATTAGTTCAGCACCTGTGGACATGCCCAGGCCTGACCCTGGTGCGCAGCGCCCACCCTCAAGGGGTGATGACCATCAGGGCCGTAAACACCATGAGGGACAGCATGATGATCAGGCAGATGACCGCTTAGATGAGCACACCCACATACTCCAAGCATCATGATACCTGCGTTCTGCTGTCCGCCACTGTGCAATGGTGCCCAGCGTCTGACACACGCACAATGACAGGCAGTGGGTGTGGTGGTCTGTGGACGTGTGTGTGGCTAGGGGTGGCAGTCTGGGTCAGCGTGCCTCCTACCCTTTGTGCATGTCTTGTGAGGTGTGTGTGTGTATGACTGCGTGCCATGTTAGACCTTGACCATACCTAGCGGTGTGTGCGGTTCTGTGCTCGGCCACTTCCCTTGACAGCATGCACCCCTGGTGTTTGTCCATGCGTGTTTGTGGATTGTGCCTTTGCCACTGGTGGTTGCACATGGCCCCATGACTTACCTGGGTTGGCTGAAGTGCTCCTCTGTGATGGTGTCTCGGTGCAGCTGTGCTAGCCAGATCAGTCGGGGGTCCCGTCACCCAATGGGGGGGGCTGCCCATCACCATCTTCACCAGCGTCCTCATCATCCCCATCACTGTCCCCCTCTTCGACCTGTATGGCTATCCCACAGTCGTTGGCCATATTGTGCAGGATGCAACATGCCAGGAATAGCCCGCAGGCCTTTGATGGGCTGTACTGTAGGGCACCACCAGATGTGTCCAGGCAATGGAAACGTACCTTCAGCATCTCGAACACCCGCTCGATGACATTGCATGTGGTGGCATGTGCCTCATTGTAGCATTGCTGTGAAGGGGTCAAGGGCTGCCGGTATGGTGTGAGCAGCTGGGTAGAGTGGGTATCTACTGTCACCTGTGTGTAGAGGGTGGAGGTTAGTTTGGTGATCAGGGTCACCCTGTCTTGGGCCATCTAGGCCAATACCCATGTCACCTCTGACTATGCCCCTCCCAAGCTCTATGTTTTTCCACATGGTTTGCATACTCACCCACTAAGTGGCCGGTGGGAATGTCCCCACTCTCGAATCTGTGGCACAGTGCTGATTGGTGCCAGATGAAGGCATCATGTGCTCCCCCAGGGTGCGTGGCACAGACATTGATTATGCGCCCCCTGGCATCGCACACCACCTGGCATTTGATGCTTGCATAGCCCTTCTGATTGATATATGTGGCCCCTTTGGGGCCAGGTGGTGTGCAGATGGTCACATGGGTGCAGTCTATTGCCCCTAGCATGCCAGGCATACATGCTACCCTGTGGAACTCCTGTATATTTGTTGTGCACTCCGCCGGTGTGCTGGGGAAATGGATGTACTCTGCAGCATGTGGCAGCAGTGCGCTGAGGAATTGGGTGAGGTGGCATGACGCGGTCGACTGGGTTATGCCTGTGGTGTCCCCTGTTGGTCTCTGGAAGGTACCCGTGGTGAGCAGGCACATGCAAGCTGTCACTTTTGTCTCCACTGACAGAGCATGGCTCCGTCACGTGGGTGCCTACATCACATCACTGCACAGCTCACAGAGCTGCCTTAGAATTGCCCGGTTCAGGCGGTACTGGCCCACGATCTTGGTATCCATGTACAGCTTGAAGCTGGTGCAGGCTCGGTACTACCTGTTGGGGGCATACCACCGACGGGCCCTTCCACGGCCACGCCCCCTGCTGCCTGACTTCTCACCCCCCCTCATAACTGCCTCCATCTGGATGGTGGCACTGACCATGTCCCTGGCTTGTGTCCCCCCCCGGCAGCTGTTTCTGTGTTACCCCGCTGTCCTGGCTGCTACTTCCCCTGCACGGGAACACCTTCCTCTGGTGGCCTCAGTGCTGTGTGGTACTTTCCCCTTCTGCACTGTGGCTGTGGCTCCCCACACCTTCCCTGTGCCTGTGGGTTCCAGGTGCCCTTTCTTTGTCCTGCCTTGTGTGTCTGTGTTGCCTGTGTGGCTGGCTATAGTTCAGCAACATGTGCCTTCCCCTGTAGCATTCTTGCACCTCTCTCGTTCCTTTTTATTTTGGCTAATTTCCACTATCGCGTAACTTCCGCTTGCTCCCCTATTGCTCATGGTGCATGTTGTTGAATATCACACTGCACCATTTATGCATGGTTCCTCCCCCTTCAGTTGCGCAAGCATTCATTATCACTGCGCTCTTGCGCAGTGTGATTTGGCGGGGGCGCATCTGCCTCCCACTTAATATCGCAGAATGGCGCATTTTCGAACTTGCGCTGGAGCAACCCTATTGCGCAAGGCACAACCCTTTTGAATATCTGGGCCCAAGTGTTTTTGGGCATAAAAACCCCTTTGGAATATTTTTTTGGTAACTTGCACCCATTGCCAGACGAGGGAGTGCCCTCATTTCAGGGTTATTACAGTTCTGTTTTTTACAGTATTGCACAGTCCTAGGCTCAGACTGGTGCCATATGGAAAAAAATGGCTGGAGAACTACTCAGCCCTGAAATGAGACATATTTCTACTGGGGTTTTTGGGCATTACAGGGGCTTATGGAGGAAATTCAGACAGCGGGACCAAATGATAATCAGATTGACTGGAACCGGCACAACTTGCATGATCCAGCTGTTCTGGCCTGACCAGTGGTCAGTTTTTTTGTTTACTGTTTTAGTCCATTTGTTCTGGATGGCTCAGATTTCATATAGGGTGAAGGGTATGGGTGAGCTGTAAACTGACAGACTCAGATCCCGAAAAGGTCCAGTCCGGATCCGTTATCCAGATTTCACCCATACCCTCACCTAGATAATCCAGACCAGATGGAATGGATGGACCATTACTATAAAAAAAAACAAAAAAAAAAAACAGTGACTGGGCCAGCTGTACCATGCAAGTTGCACCTTGTCTGGGACAATCCAACTGATCCAATTTTTACCATTTTGCTCCTTTACAGGTCCGACAGCCTAGATTTTGGAAAGTTTCTGTGACAATGCATGTTATGTAAGCATTAAAACATGGCAAACCCCAGCCAGATCGCTGCTACTGGAGGAGGCACATAGGAGCCTTCCCTCCTGCCATCCTGCAAAGAACACTGGTTGGTGGGCCAGTCGGACCAAAGAAAGGCTGAACTTCAGGAAAAATCCCAGGGGATTTAAACCCTGTGATGTTCACTGCTTCTTGGCAAACCACCACCAGATCACTGCTACAATAGGAGGCTCTGTGCAACTCAGGAGCCCTCCCATCTGCCATCCTGCAGAGAAGCTGATCTTTTTCTAGCCAGCGACACTGGAGCTTGCCATCAATACTGGGGGTAGTGGGTGAGCCAGTTGGCGCCCACTGACACACTCCCAGCCCGCCAGGTGACCAGTCGGACCAAAGGAAGGCCAAACTTCAGGAAATGGCCCAGGGGATTTAAATCCCTGCTGTGCTCTGCTTCCTGGCAAACCATCACCGGATAGCTGCTACAGGAGGAGGCCCTGAGCAACCTGGGAGCCCTCCCTCCTGTGATCCTGCAAAGGAGCTGATCTTCTTTTTTGCTGCCTGCTGCACCAGAACTTGCCATCAACACCAGGGGTAGTGGGTGACCCAGTTGGCACCCACCAACACGCCCTAAGCCCACCAGGCGACCAATCAGATCACCCCATTCAGGTGCCTGTCAAACCTTGCCAGCTTCATAAGGAACAGACCACAAAGCAGCCCCCCATGTGGCCCCCCCATGCAAACATTGGAGTCTGCCCACTGGAGTCAGCACGACAGCCAGCAGCTGGCCTCTCTGCTCCCTTGCTGACCCAAGTGGATCCCTGCTCATCAGAACCCAGGTATGCCTGTTGGGAGTTGCATTGTGGTGGCTTGCTGCTAAGCATTTGGGGGGGGGTTAATATAATTGAGGGCGTAGGGGATTACTATTTAAACTGCTGCTGGGTATTACTACTGCCGCTAGGTATTAGTATTGTTGGAGGTTGCATTCTGGGGGCTTGTTGCAAAGCATTTGGGGAGTTAATGTTGTTGAGGACTCAGGAGCTTGCTATCTAAACTGCTGCAGAGTATTAGTGTGTTTCTGGGTTTAAGGACTGCTGTTAAGCTGTTGTTAGGTACTAGCGTATTTTGGGGTTCAAATGCTTACTGTAAAACCGTTGCTGGGTATTATAGTGTGTAGGGGTTGCTGTAAATGGTTGCTGGGTATTGAGGTGCATCAGGATTTAGGGGTTTGTGGCTACTGGGTGTTAGTAGGATAGCCTTACTGGGGTCTGGGTCAGGAGGACAGGAAGCACAAGAAGAGCAGGGGAAAAAGGAAATGTGGGGCATGGTGCAATGCACTGGATGTGGGGCCGCAGTCTACAGGGAGACCTTCTGGAGTCTGCGGTGCTCCCCATTTGCATGCACCTCTCCGGGCAGGTGGAGGGAACAGGTCTCCAGGTGGTGCTGTCTCAGAAGAATGTCACTAGACTCAAGGTTGTGCTGGGAGGCAGTTGGGGGGGGGACCATTTCTCCCACCCAGGGACCACTTAGCCAGACACGGCTACTGTACATCAAAGGATGCCAGTAGGGAGACGCAATTGGATTATGGTGGGCTCAAGGAGAGCAAGGTGGTGGTACCTGGAAGACTGGGAGGAGAGGGTCACAGGCACATTTCTCAGCTGGTGCCACTAAGAAATTTTTGTGCCATTCTTGCAGAGTGGGGCTGCCAAGAAGGGGCACCCAAAGTGGTGGACAGTGAGGATGTGGTGGTCTGCCCGAATGGAGTCCCGAGGGAAAGGAGGACTCCAGAGAAGGAGAAAGCAATTTCTGGTGGGGACTCTCTGTCAGGGGATAGAGTTGAGGACAAGAAATGGGAATAGGGCGAGGTAGAGTGCCTACTTGCTGCACTGGCCCAGAGGGATGGGAAGTGTATCCAACAGATCACGAGGGCAGTAGCAAGGAAGGGGGAGCTGGATGTCATTGTCCACCTGGGGATGAACAACCTAGCTTTGGATGGGACGGGATAGTAGAGGAGCAATTTAGGGAACTGGGGAAGGGTTATAGGTGGGTAGCACACACTGTAGCCTTTTCGAAAGTGCTGCTTGTCTGCAGCATGGGGAAGAAGGAGCTCTGCACCAAGGCCTTCAACCAATGACTGAAGATGTAGTGCAGAGAGGAGGGGTAGGGCTACACTGGGGACTGGGGTTCCACCTGGGGGGGATCAGAGCCTGTACTGGGGGAATGGCCTGCATCCATCCAGGAAGACAACAGAAGTCCTCAATAGAGGTGGGAACAGCCAGAAATAGAGGGAAGGGACAAAATCTGGACCGCCGCGTGCCGATGCTAGAAGTCTGGGAAATAAGATTCCAGACCTGGAGGCCACCATGATGGAGGCAGACCTGGATAATGTGACCATTACTGAGTCATGGTGCACTGACAGCCACATCTGGGAAATGGTCATACCTGGCTACGCGATGTTTAGAAGAGACCGGGCAGGAAAAAAAAGGAAAGGGAAAGGTTCTTCATGTTAAGGAAAATATAAAAACAACAGGTACAGGGAATTCAAGGGGGTGGCTGAGAAGGGGGAGGTGGTGCTGGTAGGGGACATTAATCTACCACATGTAGCTTGGAGCCTCCCTGCTGCAGCATCAGGCTGAAGTAGAGACATCCTGGACTCTCTGTCGGGGGCATTCCTTAGGCAGCTGATCAGTGAGCCCACTTGGGGTGGGGCGATGCTAGACCTGGTGCTCACTAACGAGGGCAGTGTTGCAGACATCACGATGGGAAGTCATCTGGGGACCAGTGATCATCGCACTGTGTGGTTTAATATAAGAACAGCAGCAGAATCCAACCACACAAGGGTGAGTGTATTGGATTTCAGAAGAGCTGACTTCACAAAGATGGGGGAATCCCTCCAAAAGGACCTGGCCAGGAGAGATGTCCTGGGTGGAGTGGAGGGCAAATGGGCTAGATTAAAAGAGGGCATAATAAAGGCAACAAACTTGTATGGCAAGTAAGCAAAAGCAGAAGGAAGAGGAGACTGTTATGGTTCTTGAGGGAAGTGGCAGAAAATGTAAAGGCAAGAAGAGTGGCATTCAAAAGGTATAAGGAGACCCAGGGAAAGGAAGATAGGGAAGTGTATCTGGAGAAACAGAGGGAGGCAGGCAATGTACCAAGGAGCGCAAAGGTGCAAATTAAGGAAAGAATAGCCCAGGCAGTATCAGAAGGGGACATGACTTTTTACAGGTATTTTAGCAAGAAAAGGAAGACAGAGGGAGGGACTGCACAGCTAAAGCTGGGGAGGGGGACTGTACAGAGGAAGATCAAAAAAGGCAAAAATCTTAAAAAAATATTTCTGCTCAGTGTTCACAGGGGAAAGGGAGGGACCATGAATAGGCACTAGGAGCTTCCAGGGTAGGGATGTGGACATCAAACCCTTTTCTGAGGAAAGGGTTAGGAAAGCACTCACTAATCTGAAAACAGACAAAACCATGGGGCCAGACGGGGTGCATCCAAGAGTGCTGATAGAACTCAGGGGAGATGCTGACTGCATGCCTGGCAGACTTGTTTAACAGTTCACTGGAGATTGGCATGGTCCCGAAGGACTGGAGAAGAGCAGACGTAGTCCCAATTCGCAAAAGTGGTAGCAAGGAGGAGGTGGGCTATGGGAGGGCTTTAAGCCCGAGGTTCGATGGGCAGAGCAACAACGTCACTCCCACATCGGGCTTAAAAGGTCACACATCCTGGGCCTCCCCAGGTTTGTTTTTTCATTGTGGACGGAGGCACCGCATCTCTCGCTTATCTTCCTATTTTTCTCACTTCTGTGTTTGATCATTCCACAGTGTCTCTGGCTGCTGGCACCATGTAAACTTATGTTGTCTCTGTTGTGCAGCTCGTTGTGGTGTGTTTGTACTCCTTCCTGCCCCGGTCATTTCTGATGCCTCGTCTCCCCCCCCCCCGCCTCCTGCTGTCTTTTCCCTTCTCCTGCTGCCACTCGTCAGCTTTGTGCCTGTTCTGTCCCCCCTCCTCATCTGCCCTGCTCCTAGACTTTCCCCTGCTTGCTTCCCCTGGCTCTGTTTCTGCAGCCTTGTTTTTGCCATGTATCGCTATCGTACGCTCACCGACAACTCAAACCTCACCCACAACTCAAGCCAGCTCGTCCCCGGAGCTTGTGCCTGTGTTTTGTACATCACTGCCTGTATTCAGCTTGGCGCATTTCTCTTCTGACTGCAGTTGGATTGAGTTGCGCCTTCTTTTCTTTTTGCTGTCGGGGCTTCACCTGCCTGCCTCATACTTTCTCCATCGCATTGGATTTTCTCATGTCCTGCCTGTTTCTCCTTTGGCCTTCTGCTTTCTGCATTTAGCCCTGGGGCAGTGTCTCTTACTGCTCACCTGTTATGGGCTCCAGCTATCGGCAGTGATCACCTGCAAGTACTACCTCTCCGGTATCTGTCTTCCTTTCTGTTTCGTGCCTCCTCTGCCCTGCCTTTGGGGGGGAGGGTTCCTGTTCTGTATCTCCTACCTCTTTGCCATGGTTTGTTTTGGACCTTTTGCCTCATGCCTCTCCACCTCTTGTCCCTGAAATGCAGGACGTGGACATTTCGGCCACTGTACATGATGGACAATCAGGGACACAGACCCTCAGACTGGGGGGCCAAATCCTTGACCATGATGATACAAGTTTGGTACACTGTGAAAACCATAGTGTTACTTGTGCACAGTTTATTTTGGATTTAGTATTTTAGACTATTATGAGTTTCTGCTTTCCAGTCAGAATTTATGGCACGTTCTCTGTGTGGGCAGCAACTTGTCCATGAGGGAAGGATAAGGGACAGAGCAGTTTTCAGGGGCAAGATGAGGGATGTCCCTTGTGATGAGGGACACTTGAGAGGTATGATTTGCCTTGTCTCTCCCTCTGCCTGGTGTCCTTCATTTGTTTTTGAACCCCTTCCTTCTTGTCCTTTCCCCTACCATCTTATCTGGTGCTTCCTCATGCTTGTTCATCGTTCCTTTCCTGTCTCAGCTGCTGCCTCTTCGTTCTCCTGTTTCCATCGCTCAATCTGTGTCCTTCTCGGTAATTCTCCGGAGCCCTTTCATGCCTTTTGATTCAGTGTAGGCCCTCTGAGTCTACTTACTCTCATCTATCACTCGAGCTTATCTCTCCTTGGCCTCGTCCTGCACTTGCCTATTTTGATGTTTTATCATTCACCATGCCTTATCTCGTACCTACTGCCTTTTCTCGTACCAGCCATCAGGATTCAGTCCTCTCATGGTGTCACTCCTCATGATCCATTTTGCTCCCTTCGATCGCTTGTCCCAAGCATACTCTTTTCAATCGCTGAACCCGAGCATACCCTTTCGTTCCAGGCCTGCCTTCCTGGCAAGTCGCCATATCACTCAACCTGTCTCTAGCTGACTCGTTCCATTTCATTTAGCCATCTCAGTACCATGATGCCTCGCACTGACCTGCTCATCTGTTTCTATCGCTCTATCTGTCTGCCTCAGCTGCCAGTCTGTCTACCTCAGCAGACTGTGTATGGCCTGCACTTTGTATTTCTTTTGGGCATACCTATTTTTCATCATATGCTTTGGCTGACTCAGTCTGGTCTCATCTGACTCACCCTACTGCAGTTTTCATCCCGTACTGGCTGGTTCCTGTGCTACCCATTGACCTCCCTACCGTCCTTCGTCCTTTCATACCTCGCTTTCCTGTACTGGCCTCCATGGCTGCAATCCATCATTGTACCTTATCCGTTTCCTATTTTGCCTTCCTCAGCCTAGTGCCTTTTCTCGTCACAGCCGTCATGGATTCACTCCACTCCTGGCTTCACTCCTCTTCATACATCATCCATTTTACTCCTCTCGATCGCTCATCCTGAGTGTACCCTCTGGTTCGCATACCCTCTGGTTCCTGATGTGCCTTCTTGGCCTCAGAGTCTACCTCCTTTCGAGGAGCCTACTTACTTGACCTATGGCCCTCATGCTGTATGTATTAGGTTCATGACTCTGGGCATTGTTCCCTCATCCTTGCTTCATGGTTAATTTATTCCATCACTTACTCGAGCACTGTCTCAAGCTCATGGCTTCACTGCTCATTGTGCATAGTCTGATTTTGCTCCAGACATGCCTTCTTGGCCTCGAAGTCTACCTCCTTTCGAGGAGCTTGCTCACTCATACTATCTTCATACAAGTTCCTTTTCAAGTTCATTCCTGTCTCCTCCTCTTTGCATTCTGTACCGGCCATCAAGGATTCACTCCAATCGAGGCCTGCAGTCGACATTTCTTTTTAGGCATACCTATCATGGCTCCTATGCCACCTCATCAACCTACGACCATCCTGCCGCAAGTATTGGGTTCATAACTTTAGTCATCATTCACTCATCCTTACCTCAAGGTTTATCTATTTACATTGCTTGCTCGAGCATTACTATCATTGAATCCTATGCTACCTCATCAATTCTAACCTCAGGGTCTAATCGTTCACATTGCATAATCAAGCATGCCTCTTCGGCTTCAGTGTCTACTCACTCACATCGCTCAAATCAAACCAGTCTGCATTATCCTCTTTCTCCTCATGAGCACATCTAGCTAACTCTTGCTTCTCTGACTTCTACATGGATCTACTCCTTCCCATTGACTACTCGAGCATACCCCTCTCGGGTCCCTGCTGCCTCATGTTCCTTCTTTAATCTGTGCTTCTTTGTTTTTTTTCCCTTTCCTGTCATTATCCTGCCTACTCATATCCTCGTTTCTTTCTCCCTACTCATATCCCTCATTAATGAACCATTCTCTTTACCAACTTACGTCCTCAAATCAAATGTCATCAGCCTGGAGGGAAGGCGACCTGAGCCTTGGATCCCTAGAGGTTTCCTCCTCAAAGGTTTTTTTTCCCCTCCTCCATGCCAATGGTCATAATAATAATAATAATATTTAGAGTTAGTGCTTTCTTCAGTTAGTTAGGTTCCGCTGTTGGATGGAGGCGGATGCTTTCCCCCTCTCTCCTTAGGAAGTCAGCCCTTATCTTCTCAGAATTAATTCATCATCCTCGCCTCTTCAAAGCTCGGCACCTTTGGGTATTCTTTTTTGGGCTTCTTCCTAACCTACCTTTGGCTGATGCAATCATTCCCATGGCACCTGTAGGGGGGAACCCTCTTCTAGGGTTCCTTGCATCGTACTCTTACAGGGTGGTATATCCCACGGATAGACAGGCGGAAGCCACAAAGCAAATCAAGTTAGACAAACATCATCTCATCTCATCCAGTTGTGTAAGCACATTGAATGTTAGGGCTTTAAGCCTGAGGTTCAATGGGCAGAGCAACAACGTCACTCCGCCATCTGGCTTAAAAGGTCACACATCCTGGGCCTCACCAGGATTAGTTTTTTCATCACCTACCATCCATCCCTCCTGCTCCAGCAGCTCGTCTCTCACCCTTGGGCTTCTTCCTAACCTACCTTTAGCTGATGCAGTCATTCCCATGGCACCTGTAGGGAAGGAACCCTCTTCTAGGGTTACTTGTATCGTACCCCTACAGGGTGGTATATCCCATAGAAAGAGAGACAGAAAGCCACAAAGCAAATCAGGTTACACATGCATCATCTCATCCAGTTGTGTAAGCACATTGAATTATAGGCTGTCAGCCTGACTTTGGTGGAGGAGAAATTGATGGAAACACTAGATGAGGATTGTGGACTACCTGGAATCCAGTGGACTGCAAGAGCTGGGGCAGCAAGATTTTACAGATGGAAGATTGTGTCAAACAAATTGAATAGATTTTTCTGACTGGGTTACCCAGGTATTGGATCAGGGAGAAGTGGTGGACATAGCCTATCTGGACTTCAGCAAGGCCTTCAACTCCTTTCCACACAGGAGACTGTTCAACAAGTTGAGCAGTAGGGGGTGGACAACCTGGATAAGAAACTGATTAGGGGATAGGAGGCAGAAGGTGGTCATAAATGGTGTTTGCTCCGAGGAGGAGAAAGTGACTAGCAGGGTGTCTCGGGTCAGTACTGGGGAACGGTCCACTTTAATATCTTCATTAGCGACATAGTGGAGGAACTGGAAGGGAAAGTCTGCCTCTTTGCAGATAACACCAAGATCTGCAACAGAGTGGACACGGGGGGTACAAAGGATGGTTAGAGATTTTAAACAGCTGGAGGAGTGGTCAGAAATTTGGCAGCTAAGTTTTAATGCAAAAAAGTGAAAAATAATATACTTGGCTCATAGAAACCTTAGGGTGGAGTACAAAATGGGGGGAAGTGATAATTGTAACGACCTAATCAGGTAAAGGTCCCTAGGGGTAATCATATCAGATGACCTGAAGGTGGACAATGTAACAGAGCAATCAGCAGAGCTAGTGGGATGCTGGGGTAGTGGGATGCTGGGGTGTATCGGTAGGAGTATCTAGCATGAAGAGGGAAGTGGTATTGCCCCTATATAGTTCATTGGTAACACCCCACCTGGAGTACTGTGTCCAGTTTTGGAGACAACATCTCAGGAAGGACATTGACAGAGTGGAGGCAGTCCAGAGGAGGGCTATCAAGATGGTGCAGGGTCTGCATCGAAAGCCCTATGAGGAGAGGCTGAGAGAACTCAGTATGTACACCCTGAATGAGAGGAGGGTAAGGGGGATATGATAAGAGACCTTTAAATCTGGCTTAAAAGGTTTAGGAGGCAGTACAGCACAGTGGTTTAAGGCTCTGAGCTGCAAATCTGGTGACATCCAGCAGACCAGACCTGGGTTTGAATTCCACAGCCTCCAGTTGCATACTGTGTAACCCTGAGCAAGTCACTTAACTTCCCTGTGCTCCCAAGTCGTGCCTGTAAAAAAGCTTTCAGCTTAGTGTGCTACTCCTGGTTAAACAACTAAATAAAAAAAAATATATATATCTTACAAAGGTGAATAAGGTGTAGATGGGAGGTGTTTTTCAGAGGAAAGGGTGCTCTAGAACAAGGGGTCATGATATGGAGCTGGAGGGAAGTCTGTTCATGAGCGATGTGAGGAAATACTTCTTCACAGAAAGGGTGGTGGATGCCTGAACAGTCTTTCAGTGGAGGTAATAGAGGCTGCAAAAACAGTGGCGGGATTAAAAAAATCCTGAAATAGGCACAAGGTAATTCAATTCAAGTTTATTGCAGGAAAGCTCCATTGAGCAGGCTCATTCACAAGGAGATCCTCATACCATAAAAGGCGGTACATAGGCAGTAGGTACTTGAATACAAAAAAGAAGGTTACATAGGTAGACTAAACATAGTGGAATCTGTACAAATCAATACATACAGTAGTTCACATATCCTGGCATTGAGTACATAGACGAAAGTTGCATGCTGTAAATAGGATAAAACCATGGAATTCATACAAAATAATACATATAGTCATTAACAGATCCTGGCATTAAGGTAAAGGAATGTTGTGACAACATGCAGCAAGAATATAGAGGAGTCTTGAAGTGCAGCAAGGAAATGCAGCAGGAGTCATGAAATACAGCAGGGAAATGAGGAGAGATGCAGAAGAGGTGAAGGAAAATCGGGTGTTCCAGAAAGGAATGCTTTGGAAGAGGAGAGGTGTTGAGAGAGCTTATGGGTAAACACTTGTAGCAGTGGGGGAGAGTGTGGCTAGTACAGAGAGGGCTTAAGGGACATTAGTTCTGAGAGGGCTGGGGGGGCGTTAGGGGGGAGACGGGGAGAGAAAAGAGGCATGGATAAGATAGGTAGGGGCCAGTACTTGCCTGTGAGAAAGGAGTGGGCGAGGCGGGAGGGGAATAATAAGGGAAAAGAAGGGGCTGGAAAATACAGTGCCATAGACCAAGGAGTGACTGCAGCAAAAGAAATCACAGTGGAAATGGGCAGACTGGATGGGCCAAGTGACCCTTATCCGCCGTCAGTTTTTATGTGACAGGTCATTGGTTGTCGGGGGATTAACACACACCCAGATTCATAATAGAAACATAGACAGTGATGGTAGAAAAACACCAAAGGTCCATCAAGTCTGCCAGGAGTTCCCTATCTGCCCTGGGGTCTACTGTTCATATGGGGTTTTATCTTTCCAGTTAACCCTGCAGCTCCCCTCCCAACTGCTACAGACCTGAGCAACTGCCAAACCCTTCAGTCTGTCCCAGCCATGCTTGAAACCATTTATAGTCTTGTCCCCTCCACTTCCACTGGCAGACTGTTCCATGGTTCCTACACCCTTTCTACAAAATTGAACTTCCTCACATCCCTCTTATACCCCCCTTCCAGTTTCCACTCGTGGCCTCAGGTTCATGACTCTGTACTTCTGCTAAATTGTTCTCTGCAGTTCGCCTTGTTTATTCCCTTTTGGAGACTTGCCGGTCTCTGTTATATCATACCTGTTTTGCCTGACCTCCAGTGAATGCATGTTCAGTGCCTTCAGATACATACAAACATGCAAAATTGTCAGCAGATAAAGGCCTTATGGTCTAACCAAGTCTGCTCAATTGTGCAGCTAGCAGCCCTTATGCTGCAGCTGCCCCTCCCTCACCTCCCTCTCCCCCCTCCAGTGACCCTCCCCCTTACCCTGTCCCATTCCCTTTTGAAGCAGTTCACTGTTCTACAGGATACCACTTCCTTTGACAGTACATTCCACCCAGACACCACCCTCTTCATAAAAAAGTGTCTCCTCATTTCCCTCCTGAACCTTCCCCCTTCCAATCTCAGATCGTCCCCACGAGTGCCCCTCTCCCTCCTTAATTTGAAAAGCTCTTCCGTGCCCATCTGATTTATTCCCTTCATGTACTTGAAGATTTCAGTCATGTTCCCCCATCACTCCTTTCCTCCAGGGAGTACATGTTCAGCTCCCTCAGCCTGCTCTTGTAGGGTAAGTCCCCCTAGACCATGAATCATTTTTGTTGCCCTGCGCTGCACCACCTCCAGTAATCTAATGTCCTTCTTCAGGTACAGTTGCCTGAACTGCACACAGTACTGTAGGTATGATCTAACCAGTGACAATATAACAGCAGGATCACTCCCCCCTCCTGGAGGATCTGCCTCTGGCAGTACAACCCAGCATCCTGTTGGCCTTTGCAGCTGCCTTTCTACACTGTGCTGAGCTGTTCATTACTCCCATTATGATCACCCCCCAGATCCTTCTCCTCTTCTGTCTTGGCTAGTTGATGCCCCCTTAACTGATAGTTCCTCCTTGGGTTTTTTGTGCCGAAAGGTAGCACCTTACATTTCTTGGCATTGAACCCCAGCTGCCAAGTGTCTG
This sequence comes from Neoceratodus forsteri, assembly GCA_016271365.2. Lineage (NCBI taxonomy): Eukaryota > Metazoa > Chordata > Ceratodontiformes > Ceratodontidae > Neoceratodus > Neoceratodus forsteri. The sequence goes on from CM057452.1 coordinate 407,304,722, forward strand.
ACCAGGCCTCCAATTTTGCCAGATGTTCTTGCAACCCCTGTCACCCTCTTAAGTCATCCACTACTGCTCCCATCTTGGTGTTATCTGTAAACAGACTAATCTTGTGCTTGATGCCTATTGAGATGTCTGTTATGAAGATCCCAAATAACACTGGTCCAAGTACAGAGCCCTGTGGCACCCTGCTTGTCACTGCTCTGGAAGATGAGCTCACTTACCACCACCACCCTTTGCTGTCTCCCTTGCAGCCAGTTCACTACCCATCCCACCATCTTCACCCTCACCCCTGTGCTTTCCAGCTTATTTCCCAGCCTCCCATTATGCATTGAATCAAAGGCCTTACTGAAGTCCAGGTACAGGACATCCACTGCATGGTCCTTGTCTGATTGCCTGGTTACCCAGTCATAGTACTCCACCAGGTTGGTCTGACAGGATCTGCCTGAGACAAACCCATAATATCTGCCATCCTGCAGCCCATTAGCCTCTAGGAGGGAAACCAGCCTCTCCCTCACGATTGTCTCTGTCAGCTTTCCCTTGATGGATGTGAGGCTCACCGGTCTGTAGTTTCCTGGCTCATCCTTGGGGCCGCTCTTGTGGAGGGGTACCACGTGCGCCATCCTCCAGTCCTGAGGTACACTCCCGAGTCCAAGGAGGCATTGAGCAGTTCTGTCAGTACTTCTGCTATCTCCTTTAGCACCCTGGGGTGTATACCATCTGGTCCAGATGCCTTGTCCACCCTCAGTGCCCTCAAGCCCTCCAGTACCCTGTCCACTGGGATTTCCCTGTCTGTCACCTCCCCCCATGCCCACCCTCCGACCCCATTTGGATATAGCTCCCCTTTTTCTTTAGTAAATACTAAGCAGAATTACCCGTTTAATGCTTCTGCCTGTTCTGCCCGTGTTTCCACCCACCCCCATCTCTCTTGATCCTTACTATCTGGTCCTTACAACTCCTTTTCTCCCTGATGTACCTGAAGAAGTTCTTCTCCCTCTCTTTGATGCCCTGTGCTAGCCTGAGTTCCCTGGATGCCTTGGCTGCCCTGACTGCCTTTGTCACCCCCCTTGACTCCTTCAGGTATTCCTCCCTGTCCTCCCCCTTCCTGTTTTTATGTACCTTCTAAAGGCACTCTTTTCTTCCTTACTTTTTCCATGACCCCCCTGTTCACCCAGCTAGGCTTCTTGGCCCTGGTCTTCTTACTCTGGACCCTTATACATGTTGCAGTTGTCTCCTCAATTTCCAGTTTAATGACCTCCAACTTCTGGTTAGTGTCCATGTTTAGATAGATCCTGGCCAGATACCCCTGTACTATTTCCCTCATCCTCCTAAAGTCAGCCCTCCTGAAGTCTAACACCCTTGTGCCTGTTTTTACTCCCCCTTTCCTCATGTTTATCGTGAACCACACTGAGTGGTTGTCACTTCCCACCAGCGGTTCTTCCACCCTCAGCTCCCTCACAAACTCACCATTCGCCAGCATGAGGTCTAGGGTGTTTCCTAACCAGATTGGCTCATTGACCATTTGCAATAGGGAGCTGTCCTGGAAGGTGTCCAGAAGTACCTGCTCCCTCCTATTTGTAGTGGCTGGGATAGCCCAGTCCACTCCCATCAGTTTGAAGTCCCCCACACTCACTGTGCTGCCCCTCCTGCTAGTCCTTCTGATCTGTCCCACTAGTTCCCTGTCTAACTCCTCAGTTTGAGAGAATGGTCTGTACGCCACACCCATCCTGAGGGTTCTATTTTTAGAGTCCTGGAGCTGCACTCATAATCACTCCATGCTGCCCTCCTCTCCTTCCTCCCTGACATACTTCAGTCCTTCCCCCACATACAGCGCCCCTCCCCCTTTCTATTTTACCCATTCCCTCCAAAATAACTTCATGCAAGGTTGGGGAGAGGTTAAACTGAGTACTGCTTCATAAGATCTACCCTGTTGGCCCTGAATCGTCTTAGTCATCCTGTGGTGCATCATCTGAAACCTGTCCCTGTCCTTTATTAGCTTAGGACTTCAGAACCAAGCGTGGTATTCCAGATGTGGCCTCACTAATGATCGTTAGTGCCCCTTCCGATACACCCCAGCATCCTATTAGCCTTAATATAGGCCTTGTTACACTGGCTTGATGTTTTCAGGGAATAACTAATAATGACTTCCAGGTCCCTTTCCTGTGCTGTAATACTCAATTTAACTTCTCCTATCCAGTACTCTGTCCAGGGTTTTTTTTTCTTTTAGGTACACAGCCTTGCATTTTTGGCATTAAACCTCAACTGCCAAACCTTGGACCACCTCTTCAGTCTTTGTAAATATCTCTTTGTATACCCCTGATCCCTTTGTCACTATCTACTCTACCAAAGAACATTGTGTCATCTGTGAAGAGACGCAGCCTGCCCTGGATACCCTCTCCAGTAACGCTGATGAACATGTTAAAGAGGACAGGATCCAGGACAGATCTCTGCAGCAGCCCATGCGTGACCACCCTCTCTTCTGATTTGACCCTGTTTACCACCACCCTCTGCTGTCTCTCCTTCAACCAGTTTCTTGCCCATCTAGTTATGTCCCTAGCCATGCTGAGGTCCTTCAGCTTCTTCATCGCTCTTCTGTGTGGCACAGAGTCGAAAGCCTTGTTGAAACTGAAGTGGAGTAAATCCACAACATGACCCTTATCTACTACCTTTGTTACTCAGTCAACAAAAACTATCAGGTTGATCTGACAAGACCTCCCTGCCACAAACCCATGCTGTTTTCTGTGTTGTAGACTGCTGCTCTCAAGGTAGTCCACAAGGTCCTCTTTAATCAGTGACTTCATCAGTTTATCCACTACAGAGGTAAGGTTGACAGGTCTGTAATTTCCCAATTGCTCCTTGCCCCCCTTATGTAGGGGGACTATGTCTGCTACCCTCCAGTCTTTCAGAACTGCCCCTGTCTGAATTGAACTATTAAATAGCCCTAATAGGGGTTCAACTAATCCCGCAGCCAATTCCTTGAGCACCCTGAGGTGCATCCCATCTGGTCATATGACTTTATATACCTTTAGGGATTCAAGCCCCTTCTGGACCAGTTCTCTGATAAATACTGGCTCATTTCCTGAATGCTCCTTACAACTACCTTTATGCCGCTTTTGAGCAGGGGCTCACTGTCTTCTCTTGTGAAGACAGAGCAGAAGTAATCGCTAAGGATGGCTGCTTTTTGTTCATCTTTCTCTAGTTCCCTCCCCATCTTGTAGCCTAATAGTATCCTCTCCTTACTTTCTTTTTTCCTTAATATATCTGTAGGATTGTTTTTTCAACCCTTGGCCCCTCTAGAGCGTGCAGATCTGTGTCTCCTTTTGGCTCCTTGACTGTCCTGTTTGCTTCCTTAGTTTTTAGTTGGTATTCTCCCCATTCCTTCACCCCCTACTTTTCTTTGTACCTGGTAAATGTCTTTTTCTTGGCTCTCACTGCTTCTCTGACCCTTTCCAAGAACCATATTGGTGTCTTGTACCTGTTTTGTTTTGTAACAGCTCTCATGCTTGACTTTGTTGCCTCGAGAATGGTCCCCTTCAATACACCCCATCTTTCCTGTACACCTCTGATGCTGTCAGCCCAGGTCAGTTTGTCTCAAACCCGCTCCCTCATCTGGCTGAAGTTTGCTCTTCTGAAATCTAGGACTTCATTTTTTGATAAAGGCATTCTGGTCCTAAGGGCCAGCCTCAACCAAATGGAGTTATGGTCCCTGGACCCCAGTGACACCCCTGCCCTTATTCCACTTACCATGTCCAAGTTGGTAAACACCAAATTGAGAATGGCCTCCTGTCTAGTAGGTTCTTTAACCAGCTGTACCTGTCGGCAGTCCTGTAATGTATCTGACAGGGTCTGACATCTAGTACACCTGGTCACTGATATGTCCCAGTAAGTATCTGTTAGGTTCAGATCACCCACCACCACTTCTACCTTCTTCACTCCTACCTTCTTCACTTCTCTTGCCAGTTCTTCTCTGAGCTGCCTGTTTCTTTCTTCCCCTAATCCTGGAGAGCTATAGATCTCCCCACCTGTATTTTGTTTTTACCTGAGGGTACTGTGAGGTGACCCACAGTGACTCTGTTTCCCCTTTTCATCCCCTGTTGTGCCCATACTCCACAGCCTCTATGCCCTCCCAGACATTTAGGGCTTACACCCCCACCGCCTTTCTCTTTATATTGTCTAAACATTGTGTAACCTGGGACTAACAAGTCCCAGTCATTATTCTCTGTGGTTCAAGTTTCTGTGATGACTACGAGGTCTGCCTCACTGTCTGCCATCAATGCCTGGAGCTCATTGATTTTATTACCAAAACTCACAGCATTAGGGCAGACCCACTTGCAACTAGCTCTAGATCCTTTTTTTTTTTTTTGCCGTTTTGTGCTCCTACACCTGCAGTCCTTCCCATTCTCATTACTTTCTTATTTTTCCTATTGCTTGTAGACCCTAAGAGACTTTCTCCCTTTGCTTCTTCTGCTACTTCATTTTGAATCATAGTCTTATTTTTACCCACCTTACTGCTACTAGTCCTCAGTTTAGGGGAATACTAGCTAGGCTCCTCTCTCTCACCCCTTTACTGGGGTTCCCCTAGCCTCATTGTCCCCTACAGTCATTTTAAATGCATAATGATGCACAGTGTTACTTGTTTAGCACCTGGAAGTGCATTGACCACAGATAAACAATGATCTGGCGTTTCTTACTGCACTTTAAAATGGGTAAACTGACTAGAAACAATTCAGAAAAGAAAAAAAAATTTATAGGTGCCAACAGCATAGCTATTACCACCTGTTGTGGTCATGCATACTCTTTTGTGCATTTAGTAGTTTTTTTTTTAATTTACATTTTGTACCCCATTTTTTCCCTCAGTTTCCTCTTCCCTCAGGTTCTCAGCTGAGTGCATGTGGGAAGCATATGCACACCGCAGTTCCAATGTGCCCTCCCTCTGCCTGCCACCCACTTGCCTGCGCTGCCCTTGAACCTCCACCAGGGGTAGTGAAACTATGGTGGGTGACAGGGTTCCTCCCCAGGAGAGGGGAGCTGCCTTTCGGCTGCTCAGTCCTGCTCCCTCCCTCTCCCCCACTAGCTCCTGACAACCCTAGCTTGTTCCAGAATCTGGGTCACCGGCATGACATGAGGTAAAGTGTTCAGCACCTCAGTGCTACTGAGCCAGCTTTTAGTCAAGTTTAAGGTTACATTCAGTATGAGTGATTTGGTGGCATGATGTCACAGATGACATCAGTGATAGGGGTTTTAGGTCTAGGCATAGGGTATCAGACCTACACAGCCTGGGTTTGATCCCCTGTATTGCGCATTCTTTCTCTCTCACTACCACGTTTGTCATATGAGAGAAATCGTTAAGATGTCATTGCTGATGTTGTGATGAGTTTCAGCAGAGCTAAATAGTAGGCTTACAGATAGTTGAACGTAGTTCTCCAGTATTTTGTAGTCAATTAAATTAGTCCCAATTGAGGCTTGTCTGTGTCTGAATACAATCGGAGTCACCTGTTTTGCAGATTGTGACATAACCTGTCTGCCATATGAACTACAACTCATTTATCTGTAGCTCAGTGGCACACTGAATGTGTGTTTGCTTAGCAGGCAAAGGATCAGTAGTTCAAATCTTGGCTGGGACTCATTTTTTTTTTTGTAAGATGGAAACTCACTTGGGTAGTGATTCACGGTGGTTTAGAGTTTGAATAGTAAGTTAGACGAAAAGTAAATTTAGCTAAGAACACCAGTTTGTGAAGGCAAATTGTCTGCTAGGACTAGAAACCTAGTCTCCTTTTTTGCAGGTTGTGACATTATTCCTACACCATAGGAAATGTGACTCTCTTGCCTGCAGCTCAGTGTCATACAGAATGTGTGTTTGCTTAACAGGCAAATAATCATAGATTTAAATTAAGGCAGATGTAGCTTAAATTCTGACAGGGACCTAAACACTTTTTTGACTTTTTTGTAAGATGGAAACTTAGTTGAGTAGCAATTTATGGTGGTGGTGTTGAGTGGAATAGTAAATTAAATGAAAAGTAGATATAGTGAGGGACAACAGTTTGTGAAGGTAAATCACCTGCTGGTATTAGATCCCTAGTTGCCTGTTTTGCAGGTGTGACATATCCTCTGCATCACAGGAACTGCAACTCACTTGCCATCAATTCAGTGGTACACTGGTTGTGTGTTTGCTTAGCAGGCAAAGGATCAATGTCTCAAATCTGAGCATGGACTTGAGCATTTCTTTTCAGTTTTTTTTTTTTTTTTGGTAAGATGGAAACTTAATATATGTGGCAATTCATGGTGTTGTGGAGTTGAAATAGTAAATTATGTGAGAAATAAATTTACTGTAGCTAAGAACAACAACATATTGTACAGGTAAATTGACTGCTGGGATTAGATCCCCAGTCCCCTGTTTTGCAGGATGTGACATAACCTCTATATCACAGGAACTGAAACTCACACACAGCTCAGTGGCACACTAAATGTGAGTGTTTGCTTAGCAGGCAAAGAATCAGTAGTTGAAATACAGGTAGACACAGTTCAAACCCAGGCAGAGACTTAAATTTTATTTTTATTTTCTTTGTAAGATGGAAACTCGTCTGAGTGGTGATTTATGGTGGTTTGGAACTGGAATAGTAAATTATATGAGAAATAAGTTTAGCCAAGAACAACAATTTGTGAAGGTAAATCACCTGCTGAGATTAGATCCCCAGTTGCCTGTTTTGCAGGTTGTGACATAACTTCTACACCAAGGACCTGCAAACTACTTACCTGCAGCTTACTGGTACACTGACTGTGTGTTTGGTTAGCAGGCAAAGAATGAGCAGTTCCCAGACAGCCCACACCCCCAAGGGCCACACCCTGGCATGGACTTAAACATTTGTGTCTGTCTTTTGTTTTGTTTGTTTGTAAAACAAACTCACTTGAGTGGTGATTCATGGTGGTGTGGAGTTGAAATAGTAAATTATATGAAAAGTACATTTAGCTGAGAACAATAATTTGTGAAGGTATATTACCTGCTGAGATTGGATCTCCAGTTGCTTTTTTTTGCTTGTTGGGCCATGCCTGTACACCACAGGAACTGCAGCTCACTTACTTGCAGCTCAGTGACATGCTAAGTGTGTGTTTGCTTAGCAGGCAAAAGATCAGCAGGTAAAATCCTGACAGGTACTTAAACATTTAAAAAAAAATGTTTTTGTAAGATATGACTGCACTTTAATGACAACTCATGCTGATTTGGAGTAGAATTGTAAATTAAATGAGAAGTAAATTTAGCTAAGATCACCAATTTGACAAGGTAAATTGCCTGCTGGAATTAGATCCCCATTTCCCTGTTGTGCAGGTTGTAACTTAACACTTATACCACAGGAAATGCAATTCCTTTACCAGCAGCTCCGTGGCACACTGAATGTGTTTGCTAAGTAGGCAAAGGATCAGTGGTTTGACTCCAATACAGTATATTGTATTTTAAGACATAATCATTTCACACTTTATAGACCTTATTTGGCACTTTTAATACCAATGGCACTTTGATTAAAATCAAAAACAGGTATTTTCTTTTTTTACAGTACCTAGTTCCAGTTAGGATCAGTGGTTGCTGATACAGGTAAGGAAAATGGGCAGACTGGATGAGCCCAGCGGTCCTTATCTGCCATCAAATTCTAAGTTTCTAGTTAAAAGTTGTCCCCCCTCCCTACCTATTAATCATTTCTCTTGCCACACATTCAACAGATGGAATGTTTTATGGAATAAAGGAATTTAAACTACTTCTGCATTATTCTGGCAGAATGTTCACCCCCTCACACAACAAAAGGTGTCCTATTATGGAGCCAAGATCTCGAATGTTTCTGAAGAAATGTAAGTAGCAGAGACAGTCTGTGATGGGGGGTACAGGGATACCCTCCTTGTGCTGTTAGAATACTCACTGTGGTCACAACTACACCTCTGCCATGAGGACTCAGGGTGTCCCACTAACTGGATATGGGGACAATACCAGCCTTGTGGCCAAATATGAACCCTTTCCTCGGCTATTACACAAAGAAGGAAGACCCAGGCATTACACCCTCTTCGCAGTAGCAGTGTAAACTTGATTTGGCCTTCTCCCTACAGGACATGCAACAGCCTGGTTCAAAATCCCTGCAGACTCGTCCCTGAGACTTTGATGTTCTCCACATCCTTCCAGATCCCTTCCAGACCCTTTTCTCAATTTGGCTGCTTATGGTGGCCCCTCTAAGCAATTAACAGTTGTCACAGATTATTAATAAACCTGCAGTCACACACAAATATAGAAATCAACAACTGTTTTTACTAAAATACTTAAACACAGTTACAACTAAAAAGGAAATAAACTAATTTGGACTACAGTACACATAAACAAACATGGAAAAATGTACAGTGAAACACACTAAAACTGTTAGCTAAAAAGTCTACCTTATATTTGCAGTGAATTGAAGTCCAGAAATAGTGGATGAAGGTTTTCAGTTCCTTTAGTCCTTGTAGTCACACTGGGTTTCAGCCATTGGGCTTCCCGTGTGTGTCAGGTGGAGTCCAGATGAGAAAGTGTGTTCAAATGTCTTGATCTGGGGCTATTTATTGGGATGGCCATCCCAGTCTGTGGATAGAGGCTGGCCCTTCCATTTTAGGCCACTGAGCATCACTCTTGTGCTTCCCTCAACACAGTGTTCTGCCACCTGGTGATGTTACCCGGCCTATATTTATGACACTTATCATTGCAATCTCACACAGGTCTGTTAGAAGGAAGTTTCCTGTTTTTTCGTTTCATCTCATTGAAGGCAATAATATATTGGAACACAGTATCCTGCTTTTTGAAGTTAAAAGGGCTATCTCCTGAACACGTTATTCACCTCTGTTTCCCTTGGTCAGTTAACTACTGGAAATACCCCTTTGATCAGTTATCCCCAAAGTCTTTGACAATAACTTGTCAGATTCCTGGCAAGCAAGCTGGCCTTCCAGCTCAAAGGAAGGTCAAAACCTTTTTTTTTTTTAAATCCCAGTCTTTTCTCCGTGTGCCTTTGTGTTAACACTGGCATTTTGTGGCATGTGCATATACTTGAAATTACATAAAAAACATGTGTATGTATGTATATGTAAATATATATATATATATTTATGCAACAGTGTCTGAATAAATCTGCACTGATAAATCCATTTATCTGTGCTACTATGTAGATAAATAAATGTATCCACGTAGGAGCACAGATAAATGGATTTATCAAAGCAGATTTATTCAGACATCTGTTGCATAAATTTATTTATCCACATAGTAATTACATCATCATCCATTTATCCACACAGTAACTCCATCACTAACTACCACCACCTGTGCTGCCTTCTTACCAGCACTGTCTCCCAGGTTCACTTTCACCTCCTCACAGTGCTCTTAAAAGCCAAGTTATCACAGTTGCAAACACTCACAAAATGCACAGCCTAACCAATCCCCCCCCAAACTGGAACCACATTTTAAATGTAAACACTCTTAAGAAAAAAAAAGGCATTTTTTTCCTCTTCCACTTTCTCAGCACTGAAATCCTGCAAACCAAACACAGAGAAAAAACCTGAAAAGGAACTTAACTTAAAAAAAAAAAAAATGACAAACCAAAACCCAAATAAAATCCTGTTGCATAAATCAAATATGCAGGGGGCGCCTGTGGGATAACAAAGTTGTTTGTGCAGTTGCCAGTGACCTCTCGTAACCCTCACTCTTGGCTTTGCCAGTCGTGAGGTTACTCGAGGTCATAGAAAACTGTACAAATAACTTTGTTATCCCACAGGCACCCCCTGCATATCCCATATATATATTTGTAACACTGCTGTCACTGGGGCTCTGGAAACGAGCACAAGGACTGGCGGAATGGCCACAGCTGTCTGAAACCGAGCGGGTATTAAGCCAGACATAACGCCTGCTCAGTCAGTACCAGCTGTGGCCATGGAGGCTCCCAAGGGTAGCAGCCCACCGTGGCACCACCTCGCGGCTCCAGCGGCGGCGCTGCAGCCCCCCGCCGATCCGCGCCAGCAGCAAGCGGCAGAGGCAACAGACGCAGTAGCGAGAACCTCCCCACCGCACAGCAGAAAGTCATGGCTGAGCAGTCCCAGGAGGAGGAGAAGCAGCTGGAGCCCCCCGATGGTGGTTGGGGCTGGGTAGTCATGCTTGCCTCCATGTGGTGCAATGGAGTGGTGCTCGGCACCCAGAACACGTGTGGCATCATGTTCGTTGCCCTGCTGACCGTATTTGGCCCGGAAGGGTCACCTATTGGGACAGAAGGATCTGAGAATGTGACCATTTTTGTGAACGCTACAGAAGATAAGACGCTGTGGTTTAAAACAGGTGGGGGGGGGTTGCTGGGACTGAGAAGGTTGGGCAGGGATCTGTAACTTTTCCGGGTAATAAATGAGGCATGAAGCTGTGTCCTAGTAGCATCTGAACTTGAAGACTTTCAAATGAGCCCAGTGTTGAATTCCTGGTTAACGGGGTCGGGCAGATGTTGAAGCAGCACACCTATCTCCTAAATTATTCTGTATCTGAATGAAGGTGAAGATGGACCGTATGTGATGAATGAGTTTGTAGTTCATGCAACTCGTAAGCCTCTGGTTTATAATGATGCCAGGTGATGCTGGTAACGCGACGAGCCTATGTTACAAGCACATTAATCACCTTCAGCCTCGGGCTCTGCCGTGGATTAATGCCACTGGGCGGTTGGAACCCTCGGGCTGCGTCTCAAGACTTAACCCCCAGCGGGCATTAATCACCACCGGCAGAGCCCTCATCTGGCGGTGATTAATGCTTACATATTTATGTATACAGTATATATATACATACACGTATATGTAACAGAATTATGTCTGCCAATAAGGACTAACAGTGAGGTAGCTCACCACAAACAGCACTTCATTCTTTAAGTTTATGTGTGTTAGTAGGGTGTCATGAGAGGAAAGAATGTTTACTTTTTTATTTATTATTTCTAATGAAGGGAGTTTTACTTTTTAGAGCCTTGTTGAAGGTTTTCAGTGAGTAAAGCTGGTAGCCATGTTCATAATGGCAACTACGGATGAGTAAAGTTGGTCATGAATTCTGTTTATAAGTAAGTAAACTTTTATTTATAAATTACCCATTGCTGGAGGCTCTAGGTGCTGTACATTATAAAATTTCATAAATTAACCCTTGCTGTGTTGGGTACCACTGTGGCTCAGTTGGTAGCACATCTGCCTCTGGACCAGAAGGTCGTGGGTTCTCATCCACACTGGGATGGACTTGCACCTAAAAATTGCTGGCATCTGAGTGCAGTATTGGGGGGTGCTGTACTGCTGGGGTGCGCCTTCCTTCGGATGCGACATTAAACTGAGGTCCCTTCTGCCCATCCTGGTGCTGTCCAGGTGGAAATTAAAGAACCCAGGGTACTTTTCATAAAAGAGCAGGGAACATTCCCGGTGTCCTGGCCAACATTCCCCTTCCCATAAAACCGGTTCATGCAATTATCCAGGGTGTGTGTGTGTGTGTGTGTGTGTGTGTGTGTGTGTGTGTGTGTGTGTGTGATGATGTGCGATATGGCTGCCACCACACATTCAGTCACTTCACTACCAGTCTAGCATTGATTGTAAAAGTGCTTTGGGATCCTGTGTATGAAAAGCGCTATATAAATGCTGATTCTTCTTCTACTGATATATCAGTCCAGAATACCTATACTTTCAAATTATTTCGGTAGTCTAAGGGTTAACTTACAGGACATGAAAAGGAAGATAAAAATACAAATTAATCCCAATATTAAAAATTAAAAGAAATGACTTACATAAGTGATGAAGTCTGTCTAAAATCAAGTGTAAATATAAACAGCCAGTGAATTAGAGTAAATCAAAAGCTGCCTTAAAAAGATGGTATTTCAGAACCCTCTTGAAGAAGGAGGCCAGTGTGACTGGTCTAAATTCAAAATACCATTGCTTGAACTTGTTCCAAACTATGCATTTGGTGGATGATAGAAACATAGAAACATAGACTTTGACGGCAGAAAAGGACCACTTGGCCTACCCAGTCTGCCCATTTCCCTACCTACTGGATAAGCTGCAGATTCTAGTTAACCAACAGCCTGCTTCCTGCAACCCCGCACTATAATTGCTTTGTGTCTGTCCCAAGCATGTTTGAATTCCTCCACTGTTTTAGACCCAATGACCTCCTCAGAAAGGCTGTTCCATGTATCCACCACTCTCTCCGTGAAAAAGAATTTCCTCACATTACCCCTGAGCCGTCCCCCCTCTATCTTTAAACTGTGCCCCCTTGTTCTTACACATCTCTTTTCTGAAAGATGCTACCCTCCTGGACATTGTTGATTCCTTGAGGTACTTGAACGCTTCTACATGTCCCCTGTCCTCTTTCATCAAGGGTATACATATTAAGCTCTCTCAGTCTCTCTTCATATGGTTTCTGATGTAGACCCTGCACCATTTTAGTTGCCCTCCTCTGGACTGCTTCCATCCTGTCTATGTCCTTGTAGATGAGGTCTCCAAAACTGCACACAGTACTCAGATGGGGTCTCACCAACTGTCTGTATAGAGGGATAATCACTTCCCTTTTTCTACTTGTGATGCCCTTCCATGCATCCCAGTATCCCCCTGGCTCTCCTTACTGACTTATCACATTGCTTACCCACCTTTAGGTCATCTGATATGACTACTCCCAGGTCCCTTTCCATTTTTGTTGTTGTTAGTACCTCCCCTGCTATTGTGTACTCTTCTCCTGGGTTTTTGTTTCCCAGGTGCATTACTTTGCACTTCTTTGCATTGAATCTAAGTTGCCATATGTCTGACCATTCCTCCAACCTTGCCAAGTCCCTTCTCATCTTTTCTACCCCCTCTTGTATATCAACTCTATTACAGATCTTTGTGTCATCTGCAAAGAGGCATACCTTTCCCTCCAGACCCTCTGCAATGTCACTTATAAAGATGTTAAAGAGGATTGGATCCAGTACTGAGCCCTGAGGTACTCCACTAGTAACCCCCCTTTCTTCGGAATGTGTTCCATTCACTATTACCTTCTGTGTCCTGTTGTGCAGCCAGTTCGCTACCCAGGCTACCACCCTGGGACCCACTTCCAGGCTGGCTAACTTGATTATTAATCTTTGCGGGACTGTGTCAAATGCCTTGCTAAAGTCTAGGTAGGCTATATCCACAGCCCTCCCTGGTCTATTACTTTGGTCACCCAGTCAAAGAAATCAATTAGATTAGTCTGACATGACCTTCCTGCTGTAAATCCATGTTGCTTTGGTCCTGTGCCCTGCTGGCCTCTAGGTGCTCAACAATTCTTTCTTTCAGAAGTGATTCCATAATTTCCCTACCACTGAGGTCAAACTTACAGGTCTGTAGTTTCCTGCTTCTGCCTTGCTCCCACTTTGTAAAGGGGAATCACATCTGCCCTCCTCCAGTCCTCAGGTACCACCCTATCCTGCCATGATTTGTTAAAAGTGTGGTCAGTGGTGTCACTAGGTCCCCCCTTAGTTCTTTTAGGATTCTGGGGTGAATCCCGACAGGCCCCATTGCTTTGTCCACCTTGAGTTTTAGGAGTTCTTTTGGACTCTTTCTTCTGTGAATGGACTGTATCAACCGCCCTACCCAGAGTGCTTCTATTGTCTGGTTTAGGTAACTGCTTCTCATCTTCTTTTGTGAATACTGAGCAAAAGTATTCATTCAGTATCTCTGCCTTTTCACTGTCTCCCTCTGCCCACCTCCCCTCTCCTTTATTAACCTTCACTATCCCTCCCTTAACCTTTCTATGCTCCCTAATGTACCTATAAAAGGTTTTATCCTCCTTTTTGGCTGAGTTGGCTATTTTTTCCTTGGTTTGTGCCTTTGCTATTCTGACTGCCTTTCCTACTTCTTTCTGCTTTAATTGATACAGTTCCCTGTCGTGCTCCCTCTGTGATTCCTTATACTTTTTGAATGCAGCCTTTTTCTCCTTAACCATCCCTACCACCTCTTTTGAGAACCATAGTGGTTTTTTACTCCGCTTTGTTTTCTTTATTTGTTTTACACAAAGACTTGTTGCCTCTATGATGGCAGTTTTGATTTTCTCCATTGTTCTTCCACCCTCCTATTTGGCCATTTGCTAGTGCATTCTTCAGGTGTTCACCCATTTTGCCAAAGTCAGCCCTTCTAAAGTCCAGTATCCTTGTTTTTGTATGGCTTATCTCCATGGTTGTGCTCATTGTAAGCACACTGTGCAGTGGTCGCTTGTTCCCAGATGTCTACTGATTCTAAATTTGTGATCCTCTCTCCATTTGAGAGTACCAGGTCTAGTATTGCTCCTCCCGAAGTGGGTTCCAGCACTAGCTGTCTAAGGTCTGCCCTGCTAGGCATCGAGAATGACCCTGCTCTTGGATGTGGCTGCAGTACATGTCCTCCAGTTAACATCTGGCATATTCAGGTCCCCATCAACAGCATCTCCCCTTTTTCAGCCATTTTCAGAATGTCCGCTATCATTTTCTTGTCCATTTCCTCCCCTTGAGATGGGGGTCTGTATACAACCCCTGTGCGGATTGCGATGCCATTCCCCATCTCCAAGGTAACACAGAGTGCCTCTTGTCCTCCCCCTTTACTTTTTAGTTCTGTAGCTTTGATCTCTTCCCTTATGTATGATGGCTCTGTTGGGCTAGCCGTCGGGACAGCATTTTAGAGCCACATCAGTAAGTGTTTTAGAGCAGCACTAATAAGCGTTAGTTTAGTGTTTTTATTGGAGTTTTTCATTTACTTTAAGTTTTTGAGTTTTAAGTCAAGTGGCAGTGAGTAAGGGAAATAAGTGAGCTAGATAGATCAGGTAGCGTTTTCGGGATAGTTAAGCAGTTGGAAATTGAAACTCACAAATTGTGTAATTTACAGGAGTTCCAGCGACAGTGTATTGCGCCGGAAACTATATATTTCCTTGTGCATATAAGTGGCTCTTGCTTTTCCTGCTGTTCCTTGTTATTGGAACATTCGGATCCGTTTTGGACTGTGCTGGTGTAGCTGGTCAAGGAAGAGTGGAGCGAGGAGTGAGGAAATGTCGAGTGTGTTGGAGCGTATTAGGAATTGCTGGATTGGAACTTGAACCTGGAATATCTTCAAAGAGTATCTGTGGTAGGACCCTGGCTTGAGTATCACCTGCCGAATTTGGATAACGGTTTTGTGTGTGTCAAGTCCCTGTGGTATGAGATTTGAGAAACTGTGGGGCATCGAGGGATTTTACGGGTGGAGGTTTCTCTCTTGCCTGTTAGGGAGGTCGTTTTCTGGGAGGCTGAACCCGCACAGGAGATTATGTGTCGGGTCTGCTGGAGGGCAGACAGAATCAGCTGTGGAGTCTCTTAGGCAGTCTGGGGGGGCCGGGTCGGCCGGTGGCCCGATCCTGGCCTGGAAGTTGTAGTGGTGGGTCTAGCTGACTAAGGTGACTGCCTCCTAGGAGATGTGCTGGGAGATCCTTTTTCCTGTATTTCCCTTGACTGATGTCCCTTTGTGCTATACAGATGGCTGTCATTGGATAAGAGCTATAATTGTGCTGGTCATAAAGAGGATTGTATTAAAGAAGACTCCAACAAGATTTTTGAGCTGGGACATCTAAGATTTGCTTAAATTCTAACTGGTTAAAGATTTTATTCGGATCCATTATAATTCAAAGCAGGCAGTGAGAGTGCCCTTATTGCATTTAATTTCTGCTCACTTCACCAAGTTTAATGTGAGAGATTGGACTTTGCTAAGTTTTCTGGTTTGTTTCCCCGAAGAAGTGGGAGCTATAGGGGCTCACAAGACTGAGAGACTTAACTGACTTTTATCTTTAAATCTATTCACTTGCATGCTGCTAAAAGGAGTGTTTTTTTTGGGAGGGGTTGAGTTTTTGGGAGGGTTTGTTTTAAAATTAGTTTTATTTGTTTTGATTTAGTTCTTTTAAGGGGTTGTTGTTTATTTGGGGTTTCTGGGATTTGGGTTATTTTTTGGGGGGAGTTTATTGTTTATTTAAGATGATGTGATTGTGTATGGTGCGTGGAAAGTGTGTGGTTTAGAACTGTATAGAGAGTGGTGTGTGTTGTATTGTATTTGTGGGTTGGTTACTTTTGGGGCCAGGATTACTTAGTCAGGAGGGATGTGTCGGGGAAGGCATGAGGGCTCGGGGTGGGCTAGGATAGTGTATGGGGCATCCCAGCTGTTCGATCTGTGGCCCTTTATTAGCCTTCCAGTGTCTGGTACCACAACTAGGTGCTGTAGGGAGGTTGCAATAGGGAGGAACTGGATGATTTGATTGGTCTGGGGTGCCCTGTGCACAGCGGGGGGTGGCAGGATTGAGTTAGTGGGGTGTAGAAGGCGCCCTGGAGTTAGACGGGCTCTAGGGAGAAGCCAGACATGTTTAGTTCCTGTTGCCAGGATTTCCACTAGACCGAGTGGGCAGGTAACTAGAGGAGCTGCACTGTCCACCAGTCCCCTGAGGGCGGTGCTTTGCAATGCCTGATCAGTCAGAAACAAGACTTCAATTATAGTGGACTTGGTTTCTTCAGCCGTTCTAGCTTGCATTATGGAGACCTGAATTGGTGATGATGCTGGCCCAGTTTTAGAGGCCACCGTCCCATCTGGGTATACTGTAGTGCACTGCCCCAGAGTGGAACGCAGGGGCGGGGGGGGGTAGACATCTGTTTTAGATCTTGGGTTCACCCTGCACCCAGTGAGAATGCCACATTCATTTCAGTGTGTGGCCATTCTTGGGGGTCCGGGTGCAGGTTGACGGATTCTCCTTATCTGCCTCCCTTCTGGGATGGCAGGAGATTTCCTGCAGGAGGTGGCCAATTTCATTATCGGTGAAACTTTGGAGGCCCCCAGATGTCTAGTGCTGAGGGACTTCAGTGTTTGGGTTGATAACGAATCATCTTGGCTTGGTTATAACTTCCTCCAAATTATGTAATCTCTGGGCCTTGCACAAGGATTTCCTGCCACAACCCATCAGGGGGGTCATGCATTGGACCTGCTGTTCTCACTACGGCTTGAGATTAATAGTCTCAGGATTGATCAGGTCATTTGGTCCGATCATTGTACAGTGAAGTTTTCATTCAAGGCACCCCCTGAGAGCCCTCCCCCTGCTGAGATGGTCAGTTACCACCATTTAAGGGGGTTGACACAGGAGGGTTTCCTGGCGGTGGACGATCTATCTAGTGTGGGCAGTGCATGCATTGGGGGTATGGGCGTGGCTGTTGATGTCTATAATAAGGTGTTGTCTGAAGCACTCGACTCTCTCACACCAGTCTGTGTACGGTCAAGGTCTTCTACCTTGAGGTCCCCTTGGTTTGATGGGGAGCTCAAGGTGATGAAGATCTTGGGTCAGAGATTAGAGCACTGCTGGCGGACGCTCGGTCTGGAGGTGGATAAACTGGCCCTGTGCGTGCACTATGATGCATACCAGGGGGCAATCATCCGGAATCATCTGTAAGAAGACAGAGTTCCTGTCTAGGGAGATTGCTGCTGGGAGGAACCGACCAACTGTGCTCTTTTGGACTGTGGACAGGCTTCTCCAGCCTTCCTATCTACAGTCAAAGGTAGCCTTTTTGGATGCATTATGTGAGGAGTTTGCTCGGTTCTTCTCAAACAGGGTGTCCAGCATCAGGCGGGGGTTCCACCAGTGGGCCAGAATTTGGCCGACAATGGTCGCTATGGGTGTCTGGAGGGCATTCCGCCTGGTTGGGGTGAGTTTAGACTGGTGGAGGTGGCTGAAGTAATTGAGATTGCTTCCAAGCTTCAGCACACTTTTTGTGAACTGGACCTGGTGCCAACTCGTTTTTTAATGGAATGTGTTGACTCCATTGGCCCGGTGTTTGCCTTGCTTGACTGGTGTTCCTTGTCAGAGGGGGTCTTTCCTGATGTCTTGAAGGAGGCATTGGTGAGACCCCTTCTGAAAAAAAACATCTTTGGACCCTGACATCAAGGCAAATACCACCCCATCTCCAATCTTCCATTTTTGGGTAAGATTGTGGAGAAGGTGGTGGCACTTCAGCTAGAGGAGCATCTTGTGGCCCATGATTTATACGAGCCTCTCCAGTCTGGGTTTTGTGTGAAGTGTAGCATGGAATCTGCACTTGTTCGGGTGCACAATGACTTCCTTAGAGCTAAAGACAGAGGGGAGGGGACAATTCTGGTTCTCCTCGATCTTTCTTCAGCATTTGATATGGTGGACCATCGATTATTACTTGACCACCTAAGAGATTTCTGTGAACTCACTGGCACTGTCATCTGCTGGTTTAAGTCTTTTTTTATCTAACAGGAGGCAGTAGGTTGTGATGGGGAACTTCTCCTCCTCCCCTGCTCTCCTGTCATGTAGAGTTCCCCAGGGTTCGGTCTTGTCACCGATGTTGTTCGCCATGTACATGCTGCCTCTGGGAGAGATCATTAGCAAGTACAGTCTGGGTTTTCATTGTTATGCTGATGATACCGAGCTGCATTTTTCCTTTGCCCCTGGAGCATCTTGCGTAATGGAAGTGCTTAATAGCTGCCTTGCTGAGATCAGTGATTGGATGGCCTCCAGCTGGTTGCGACTGAACCCCGATAAGATGGAGGTACTGGTGGTGGAGTCGAACAGAGGGAGTGATAGGTTGGCCTCTGGTGCAGAGACAGGGCTTCTTCTCGGCTCTTCACCATTGAAGGCTTCCTCTAGGGTGCGTGATCTTGGCATTATTCTTGACAGTGGATTTTCACTTGAGTTACAGGTGGCGTCCGTTGTCCATTCTAGTTTTTACCATCTGAGGAATGTTGCCAGGATAAAGCCCCTAGTGCCGCCTCCGGACCTCCACACCTTGGTGCATGCCTTTGTGACGTCCAGGCTTGACTACTGTAATGCGCTCTATCTCGGGGTCTATGGGGGCACCCTGCACCAACTGCAGCTGGTGCATAACGCAGCAGCTAGATTGTTGATGGGACAGTCTAAGTACTGTCATATCACTCCAGAGCTGCATCAACTGCACTGGCTGCCAGTGAGGTGGAGGGTCCTCTTTAAGGTGGGTTTGCTCACCTTTAAGGCCCTACATGGCCTGGGCCCTGGTTACTTGAAGGACCTTCTCACTCCTGCGGTCTCTGTCCACCCCCTCTGCTCCTCCTCGCGATTCCCAGGATGAGGTTAAAAACATCTGGTGACAGAGCATTTAGTGTTGCTGCCCCCGTCCTGTGGAAATCGCTTGCTCCAGCTGTTTGGGAGGCCCCTCCTGTTGAAATATTTAAGGCCTGCCTTAGGGCCTTCTAATATAATCAGGCCTTCCCGAACTGTGTTGTATATCCCTGACCTGAATTCTGAATTTGATATTTAAAATAATTTTGGCTTCCTTTGAGTTTATTACTGTTGCGGAGGGTATTATTTGAAATGTAATGATGTGTATTGATGTTTCTAAGTGTATTATTTATTTATTTTTATATTTGTATGTATATGGTATTTCTTTTAATGTTTATAGTGCCAAGATCATCCGGGATGGGCGTCTTTTCAAATAAAATTTGCCTTGCCTTGTCTTGCCATTTTTGGGAAATTAACACATGGGTCTTGGAAATTTTGCAGCCAAACAAGATGGAGGAAATTGTCTACCCATTTTATAATGTGAGATAATAGCACACCTCAGGAAGTGAGGCACAGGTAGCACACTTGTCTTAGGGCCAGTGATTTTCCGTGTTCAACAGAAAATTTTGGTAAAAAACAGAATTTGCTGTTTTTAAACCAGCACTTGGAAGTTAGTTTTTCATGAAAACCTCTACCTTGCACCGACGTTTTGAACCAAACTAATGTATAAAACATGCTGATTTTCCCTCAGTTTGGGGAGAAAATGGAAAAACAGATTTTAGGATTTTGCCAAATGGAATTGGGCATTTTTGAAAATGGAAAGTCATTGGCTCTTGTCTTAGGCAACCAAGAAGTGGCATTATGTCACAGCTACCCTGCAGTGTCTTATCGCGACTATAAAATGGTTCATCTGATTTTTGTTGTGTAAACTGATTGAGGATCAGAAAGTTAAATTTTCCTGACCTGTGCTGTTGGGCTTGAATAATGCATGGCAATGTGATCACATCTGACCAATCACATGACTTGGTTTCTGTCAACCATTTTATCGTTTCCCATAAATGTTCAATTACTAAACTTTTCATGGATGTAGGCAGACATACTAACTGTTATGTATTTATGTACAATTTTCTTAAGACACTGTGCAAATTACAGCTCTGTGGCGCTGAGGGTTGAGGCACTGGACGCCACACCTCGTGGCACGCCAGTGATCCGAGTTTGGGAACAAGCCTGGACCGCCGGGGAGGGAGAGAATGGAGTGTCCAATGGACAGCTCTCCTCTCCCAGGAGGGAGGGAGGGGGGCACCTTCTAGGTGCTTGGCTGGTCTCTGGCGGAAGCCAGAGTCATAGCAAGCACTGGAGCGCACGCAAGAAGGGGTTAGGAGTTGCGGGCATTGGTGGGTACATCTTAATGTCAGGGCACTGGCCACTTCCTCAGAAAGGAGGTAAAATACACTGCTGAAGCATGGGTAGATGGAGCTCCGGAACCGATCCTAATGGTGACTGCCTGCCTGACCACCGGGGGACCCAACGAAACTTGAAGTTATCGGGACATTGGGGTCCTGTCCCGTACCCGCCTGGGGGGTATATCCACGGCTCCATAGGGGAACTCCTGGGAATTCAGATAAGGCAAGTCGTGGAGTGGTACCTTGGTGTCTCCCAAAGAAGCGTAGATCTGGGTGAGGAAGGTGATTAAAAATAGAAAGTAAAAAAAAAAAAAGACACTGTGCAAAGCAATATGCTTTTTTTGTAAGCATTGTCATTACAGTCTGGAGATGTATTTGATTTAGTGTAGACCACTGAATAGTGTCTCTGTTTAAACTTAGCACATAGATAGAGATGTAAGTGTACAGCCTGTTTAGAGATGAGACACATAGACTGGTAACAGACTGATTTTTTAATTTTTTGTAACAGGTTTTGGTGCACGGGGCTGGGTGAGCTGTTGAAGAGAGTGTGTATAAAACTGAAATTTCTGGCTACACTCAGAGGTACATTTTATACAACAGCAGTCCTTTCCAGTTGTTTCCTATCACGGAGCCGGACTTCTTAGTTTTATCGTGGAATAGAGTTCTTGTGGTGTCTTCCCCATTTCCACCACTATGTAGACCCACAGTGTTTTTGCATGGAGTACTTGTTCTTTCGATAGGGGTAGAACTCCTATCCCATTCCCCCAAAAATGTGATTTTCAGAGCATAAAAATTGTTAGTACTAAAGCCATTTGCAGGAAATCAGGAGCCCGGTATGCACATTGGTGCTGTAAAGTCATTGCAGGAACCACTTTGCTGCAGTTTTCTTTCTTGCACCCCTTTAGTGATGCACAAAAGAGCTGTACGTTTTTACCTACACTGTG
The DNA here is from genome assembly GCA_016271365.2 of Neoceratodus forsteri. Lineage (NCBI taxonomy): Eukaryota > Metazoa > Chordata > Ceratodontiformes > Ceratodontidae > Neoceratodus > Neoceratodus forsteri. Next base: position 407,326,093 of record CM057452.1, read on the forward strand.
ACATAGGTCAGTGGAACACCATGGGGGAAGGGGGAGAGGGATGGCCACTTCATGTGGTGCTGATACGCTGGACCACTATTGAAGAATGACATGGGAAGTTACAAATAAAAGAGCAGATGGCCACCATCTGGAACAGAGTTACTGGATGAGGGGAAGCCTATAACAGTAACTCCGGGTACCTAGGAAAGGGCTCTGGCATAGCACAATGTGCCAGGAGCTATGCCATGGTCCAGCCCATGTGACCATTGCAGTCCACCATGTTAATAGTCACACATTCTGTATGTAACCGCTAACACCTGACTTATTCATTAGCATAATGAGTCTGTGCAGTACTGTCACGGGGGGATCCACCCTGTGAAAACAGGACTGGACCTTTGTGTGGCACAGTTTTTTTGCAAGGTAGTTCATGTATCCATGTCTGCCCATAATGTCTGCCACCGCAAATGTGAGTATGCATTGGGCCTCAGACTCCTTGCCCTTAGACTTCATTTGTTTCTGCTGCTTTTCCTATCTTGAAATTATAATCTTAATCTGTGACATCACAACCGTTTGCCACAGAAATTATTCTGATGTCACAAGCAGACAATTTTGACTTTAAGGCAGGAAAAGCAACAAGAACACATAGTGGAATCTGCCAGGATACAGCGCAGTACTGCAGCAAATTTAATGCCAGAGAAAAGACAGTTTCAAGGACCGTTAATCCCCTTTGTTACACAGGAATCTATGACATTGCATTGCACCCTGGCAGGTTCTATTGTATGCAGTCTAACAGGCTAAAGTAATAAAAAATGAAATGCCCAGATATTAATCGGGGTTTGTGTAACAAAGTTCTGCTTGATGCCAATTGTGATTTTCCCCCCACCGGAAATCAAAAAATATTTTAATGTGCCCATGTCTACGGGATACAAGAAAGTTAGTTTAGTTTAAAAATGGAAAAGGTGTATATCTATTTGAGCAACTACTTTTAAAAGTTCCTTGTGCAAATGCAGTAATTAACACAATTGCTACATTACAGTAATACAGTAAAAAAAAAGTAAATATACTTATTTCCATGTATATTGTATAATGTATAACATGACATTTTAAGGGACACTTTTAAGTGATAACCATAGTACTATTGCAGTGTAATCATGTTCAGTAGATCAAGCATAGAGCCACTTTCTTTAATATGACATAGAAGTCGAACCGGTATTCGACTGCAAGCAGTAGAGATCACAAAAAGGTTTCCTTTTACTGTAGATTACTGCAGCAAGTATTACAATGTATGCTGCAGCACCTCTTTTGTTCTCAATGGGAATGTACTGTACTGTACTTTAGGACACAGTGGGGTAAGAGGAAACTTCTCACGATTAGCACTGTAAGGTGGAGGGAGTTCCACATAACAGGTCTGTTGTTGGAATAGGATTGCTTGTCCCAAGAAGTTTTTTACTTTAGGCCTTTTGCAGATCTCAGAGTACTGTAAGTGATATTTTGTGACTTTTAAATTGTCTAACAGTTAATATGGAGCTTTTCCCATCACATCTCTTATCATAATTCTTAAGATGCGAAAATCACTCTTAACAACCAGTGAGGACCAATGTAGAGAACACACCTGTGGATTTCCTTCAGAGCACCTAAGATGAATGTAGCCATTTTATTAAATATTGATCTTTCCCAAAGGAGCATAGACAATACAAACATACGATTATGCAGGCAGATAAAGGCCTTATGTTCTATCTAGTCTGCTTGACTGTGCATATCCCCCATTGTGTTTACAAAGGGACCTGCTCCCTCCCCATTCCCCCATGCCCCCCCCTTGAGTACTCCCCTCCTGCACCAGCAACTTTCCCCTTCACTTTGTCCCATCCTGTCTTGAAGCTATCCACCATTTTCAGGGAAATCACCTCCTCCAGCATCTTGTTCCACTTGGTCACAACTCTCCCAGTGAAAACGTGCCTCCTCATCTCTCTCTTGAATCTTATCCCTACCAGTTTTAGTCTGTGCTCCCTATTGGAATTGTTCCCACTAAGGTTGAGGAAGCCCTCTGTGCTCACCCTGTTAATACCTTTAAGGTACTTGAAGGTCTCAATCATGTCCCCCCCTTCTGACCTACAGAGAGTAGATATTGAGTCTCTTGAGCCTCTCTTCATAAGTGATGCCTTCTTGACCTTGAATCATCTTGGTTGCTCTTTTTCTGGATCATCTCCAGCAAGTTGATATCTTTCTTGAGAAAAGGGCACCAGTACTGCACACTGTACTCTATGTGGGTCTCACCAGTGACCTGCACAGCAGTAGTATGACCTCAGCCTTCCTGCTGGCAGTTCCTCTGGCTGTGCAGCCCAGCATCTAGTTTGCTTTTGCCACTGCTCTCCTGCAGTGTGCTGGTGCTAAGGACAGAATAAGACTTTAAGTCCATCAAGTCTTCCCTCTGTGGCAATTAATGTTAATTAATGTTAAGAAAACAATAGCTCAATACTGGAGCCAGTTCCAGTCTCTCCATAGCACACTGGCTAGCAACTTAATGGATAGTTTAAAACAAGAGAAAACACAACTGGGAGCAAATGGGGAGAGCAAGAATTTCATGGAAATGTGGCATCCACTGTTACTGGCCATGAAGAAGGGAGCCCTCACAATGTAGATTGGGGGGAACAGTTTTTGTTGTGGGCAGTCTGTATGGGAACATCTGTGTAATGGCCAAGGTATACTATAAATGTGTTACTACTTCATCAGCTGTCTGGACCATTGTGATTTATTAAAGTATATAATCAACTCGGAAATAATACTGATGTCTTACCAAATATCAAGCCTATTTTCTTAAGACTGTATTAACTATTGGCTGTAGCAAACTGTAGATGCTTTGTTGGAGGCTTTGTGTACAGCACAACCTATGTCTATGTCTGTATCTGCACACAAGTTGAAACTAAAGTTCACAAAAAAAGTTTGTCCTGAGGCCCTCCTTTACACTACTTCTTAGCACTAACCTCATCTCACCCAGCACCTTCCCTCCGGCATTCATCCACCTCTTGCTGATGATCCCTTTGAAGTTGCCACATTGCTTTGAAACCGTTTATGGTTCCTACTATTAACTCATTGGTGGGCAGGCTTTTCCATTTGCCCACTACCTTCTCTGTGAATAAATGTTTCTTGATGTTCTTAAACTGCTCTTTTGCCTGTCCAAGACTGTGACCCCTTGTGTATGAACTGTTCTTTAGTTTTGAACAGTTGCATTTGTACATCTGTCAACAGTCCTAGCTTTCAATGAGTACATGTTGAGGTCCTCCAGTTTCTTCTCATAGATCTTTCCCTGCTGGCCTTGGATTATTTTTGTCCCCCTTCGTTGTCTCCAAGTTGCTGCAGGCTCCAGAACAGAATGCAATAATTCTAGCGTGGTCTAACCAGCAATCTATGCAGTGGCAGAATTGCTGTACTCCTATGACTGATGAACTCCTGCCTCACGCAACCCAGCATCCTATTTGCATCTCCATACACTTTCCTAGATTGATGGGAGGATAATAGATGGTTATAGGTCCAGCTCCTCTCTGGCGTGCTCTACTCCCTTGATCCTTTATGGATTTCTGCACCCATTGGGCATCATTTTACATTTTTTGGCATTGAACTTCAGTTGCCAAATGCCAGACCGCTTTTCCAGTCACTGCACATCTGCCTTTGTATTATTGATCCTCTCCTCATTCCCACAGAGCTTGGTATTGACTGCATTTACTTTCCTAGGAAGCCTTACACCAGTATCACTAATATACATATTGAAAAAAAGCTGTCCTAAAGATGGACTCCTAAAGAGCCCCACTGGTCATGTCCTTTACCCCCCTTAGAATTTGATACTGAGGACCACACGATATGTCCTTCCTGAGAACCAAGTTACCAATCCATCCAGTGAGTCTTTCCCTTAAATACAGATCACCCACCTTATTTATGAGTCTCCTATGTGGCACAGAATCAAAGGCTTAACTGAAATCCAGAGCTAGGATACCAACTGTTTGCAACAATCTGGCCCTTGTGAACCTATACTGTTATTACAAAAATAAGCTGGACAACACTCAGGAATAGGGGCACATGTTTAATAGCTATGGAGAAAATCAGAAGATAAAATGGGCACTTACCAGCAAAACGACGCCACAAACACAATACATTACTGTGCATAAAATCAACTTTATTGATGTGGCAAACTGTGCAAAACAATAAAAAAGATCCCCCTCGAGTAGGAACCTGCCTGACACATTTTGCAAAACTGCTTTATCAGTAGTAATTATAAACAGGGAATTGAAAGCACCACGTCTCATTTTCCCTTGTACAAGCTCAGGACTCAAATGTGGCAAGTGCAACAACATGTACAAAATATTACAAAAGATTAAAAATAACGTTTCACTTTTACTTTGAAAGCATATCACTGTATTTAAGAGCAATACTCTGAAATTTGTCGCTAACAACCAGTGTTGCTCCAGAACTGTACACATGCTCTTGTGTCCTTATTACCTTTAATTTGATTTAGACACTACTGAGTCTTGAAAAATCAGAAATTTGCAGGAGAATAAAAACAGTATTTAGAGAATTAATTACGTAAGGAATGGTGCCAGCTTGACACCATAGTTCAAACTTGGGCTCTCTTTTGGTCCCAAAAAAAGATCCAGAAAGCCTACCTTCTCAAAATCTGATTATCACCCCCCTTCACATTAGGGTACACTGTTTTGAGCCCTCTGAACAGAAACATGTGTTGTTTGGGATCTGTAGCACAATGGACATGATTAGCTTGGCATACTGTTTTTCCTACTAATGCAAAGGATGCAGGATTGTGCCAGTGGCGTATAGCACTAGCAGCCTTTTCCCAAACATAGTGCTATCATCCGAGATTTCGGAGTTGTGTCACCCCCTCTTCCAATTCAGTCAGAGTGTTGGCAGGCGCAGCCCCTGTAAGCCAATGCATGCTGGAGTTGTCTATGACAAGCTTCAAAATGCAGTGGCATACAGTTGAAAGGGTGAGCTACACTTCAGTGAGCAGCGATAAGATATCGCCTGCTCATGCGCAGCTCCCCCTACACACACACACACACACGCATACTGCATGCTGCCCCCCCCACACACACACTCTATAGCCGGGGTGCCCCAATCCCCCATCGGCTCGCTGCAACTCCCCAGCCCTCCCAAATGCCCGCTGGGTGCCCACCCCAGCATGGCAGCCTCGATGTATAGCTGACGGGTGCCCAATCCCCGTCAGCTTCACTGTCTCTCCCGATGCTATCGCCGATAGGGTGCCCAATCCCTCGTCGGCTTCACTCTCCCCTGCCCCGAGTACAAGGTGCCACGCTGGAGCCCACCCAGCGTGGCAAGTGATGCTGGCGGCACGGGGTGCCCAATCCCTGGTCGGCTGAATGCCCCCCAACCATCCTTGTGCCATGCTGGGAGCCTACTCCAGCGTGGCAAACGTCCCGCGTAGTCATTGAAAAAAAAAAACCTGTAAAGAAAAAACGGTCCCACGTAGTGTCCCTGGCCCCTCTCCCACAACCCGCACCCACCCACTGCGCACCCTGCCTCCCCACACCCCCCCTCACCCCATACTTACCTCCGGACCTCGGTGCGATGATCTTCGTGGACTGGGAACCGCCTGCACTCTTCAAAGCCGACCGCTGAACTGAGGAAATGCCAGTAAGCTGTATAATGGGCTAGATAGGGTTTTTTCAACTTTGTTGCATATCTCAGGCATTTTTTGGAATTTTGCACCAAATTTTCAACATGGGGTTTTTGGGACCCCTTCTCATGAATGATGTCACTGTCATGGCGTTATTCGGACCCGAAGGGTGATTTTGCAGTCACTGCGCGAAATCACCTTTCGGGACTGATTAATGAAATGACACTGCCAGTGATCATAAGGTGGGCTCTCAAGAAGTCTATTTTGAAAATTTGGTGGAAAAATTCCAAAAAACGACTGTTTTACGAGCGTGCATTGCATAGTTCCTATGCACGCTTGTAAGTTCGCAAATTTTCAATATTTTCACTCCAGATTTTCAACATTGCCATTTTACCACACCTTCTTATGAGTAGTACAGCTGTCATTTTTCACATCTCACCCAAAACATGTTTCTGCCCATGTGGTGCACAATGGCGCAGTCGGTGTGCGAAATCAATGTACGGGACAAATTAAGAAAATTACAATGACATTGTTCATGAGCAGAGGTCTTAAAATGGCTATGTTGAAAATTTGGTGAAAAAAATTCCTAAAAATGACTGTTTTACGAGCGTGCGTTGCGCAGTTCCTATGCATGCTCATAAGTTTGCAAATGTAATATTTTCACTCCAGACTTTCAACATTGCCATTTTATTACACTTCCTTATGAACAGTACAGCTGCCATTTTTCATATGCCACCCAAAATGTTTTTTCACGCAAGTAGCGCACAATGGTGCTGTTGGTGTGCGAAAGCAATGTTTGGGACAGATTAAGAAAATCACAGTTACGCTGTTCTTGAGCAGAGGTCTTAAAATGGCTATGTTGAAAATTTGGTGAACAAAGTCCATAAAATGACTGTGTTACGAGTGAGCATTGCGCAGTTTCCACGCACCCTCGTAAGTTCATGACTTTGTAATATTTTAAGTCCAGATTTTCACCAGTGGTATTTTTCCACACTGCCTTATTTACAGTACAGCTGTCATTTTCCATAACATGGCCGGAGTGTGTTTTCACACTTTCAGCGCAGAGATGCGTGGTCGCTGTGGGAAATCATTGTTCGGTACAGATAAAGAAAATCACAGTGACACTGTTCATGATCAGAGGCACCAAAATGCCTGAGTTGACAATCTGCTGTAAAAATCCCCAACCTAATTGTATTACGGGTGTGCATTGCACAGTTTCTATGTACGCTTGTGACTTCACCATTTTTTTAAATATTTTTACTGCAGATTTGCAACATTGCCATTTTTTACACCTCCCCATGAACAGTACAGCTGTCATTTTTTACATCCTGTTCAGAATGTTTTTGCACCTGTGGTGCTAAATGCCGTAGTCGCTGTGCATAAGCAGCTTTCGGCTAACAAACTGATATTCCCCCTGTTCATGAGGTGGGGTCACAAAAAAACCATGTTGAACATTTGGAGTGAAAATACCAACGAATGCCTGAGGTATTAGGGTTTCCAACCATAACGCCCAACCCTGTAGAGAATGACAGGCATCAGGGATGTGACTTGGGATTCTTGCCTGTAATGCTCATACCATTCCACACCCAGCAACGAGGTATGCCTTGGACTCTTCAGCCCCAAAGTTCACCCCATTCTCCTATATTGCACCCACCTCACTGTATTTCCTAATGGATTGGGGTGCACATAAGGGCCAAAGACCCCAAGGAACACCGTGACACTTGCCAGTGTCTGCAGGGCGTGGTGTACTGAAATGGCGTGGCCGTTATGCCTGACGACCCAAAGGCACACCCCAATGCCTGTCACTCTCTGCAGGGTGGTGGTGGGGTTGGCTTCAGTTTAATACTTCACTGCCATTCCTATTACACAGCTCTGTAACTTCTACACTACCACTGCCAATGCCAGCAAGCAAACATTCGGCATTGACAAATGCTTGTTATGTGTAGGGTCAAAGGCTGTGCCTTTACGGTAAGCGGCTGGGGCTGGATTGTAGTACCATGACCACATTGAACATGCAGTAGTGTTTCAGCCAGGGGACGGGCCACCAACATAATGAAGAACACCCTCAGGTGCTTGTTGTGTGTCCCCACATCAGTGCAATTCTGTACAGATGCTGCTAAGCCTGCTGACACATTCCAACATCATTAGGAATGCCCTCGGGGGTGTGATGTTTGTCAGCCTGTTACGTGGGCCTCTTCAAATCAGCAAGAACGGCTGAGATTATTGCAGGATTTCAGCGGCAGAATGCAAAAGGAGGGATATCCATTCCCTGTATGTACCATGTGGTGAGCAGTAAGGGAAACCACATGGTACATAGATACATACATAGATGTTGTCATCAGATAAGGGCCTTTGGACAACAAGCTTCTCTGGAACTAGGTGATCCCCCTCCCCCCAAACACCAGGATCTTTTTATGCCTATCCCATGCGTTCTTATATCCTGTAATTATTTCTGCCCCCACCACCTCTTCTAGCAGGCTGTTCCATTTGTATACCACCCTCTCTGCGAAAAAGTATTTCCTCTGAACCTCTCTCCCTCCAGTTTCTTCCCATGTCCCCTGGTCCTGGCGCATCTTTTTCTTTGAAAAATTGTGTTTTCTTGTGTAACCCCTAGATGGCGCTATCCCAGGGGCTACTACCCCTGCCTGATTTGCCACTAACAGGTTGAGGGGCCTGGATCCAATGGCGGGTGCCTCCACCCAGAGGTCAGGGTTTGCAATAGTTAAACTAACTTGGTCACAGCCCTCTGGGACACTGCAACCCCCCTTTCTTCCCACTAGTGGCCCACACAATATATCAGAATTACCTTCACAGTATACACTTACCCCAGGTCTGGTTCCGGCACTGGGACCTCCTGTGAAACGAGATACAGTGCAACAATCACAGTACAGTACTTTAACATAGACAAGTACCTCAGGCAGTATAACTTTGCTGAAACAAGCAGCTCTGATTTTTTAGGGAAATCAGGTTAATTAGCTTATCCTTTAATAATCTACCTATGGCTCTGTGCACAGGCCTATCCCTATCAATTACTGTCCCTGGGTACCCAAGCCCTAGTGGCTAGTCCAAACCGTGGCAGCTGGTAGGGGCCCTTTCACACAGAAAAGAGAATTAAACAGTCAACAGTACAGTAATTCCATTTTGGATTTAATGTGGCAATTCAACAGAGGAAGCGACCCTGAATTAGTACTCACGACCTCCAAATAAGATAGGGTCCTTCAGTGTCAGCAGGGCTCACTTGAGGTGCACAAACCTCTTCACACATCCATATAAAAGAAAGCACTATACCAGGCAGGCTGCATCTGTATCCGATCGCAATTACTGCACAATACCCGGAGAACACACAGCAGATTCAGTTCTGACAGACCGAGGTGTAATTTTCAGCAATTCCTCCAGTCTTCTACAGGGTGAGCCTGGTTTCTACTCTTCAGAGATCCTTTGATTCTTTTCACAGGACGGATTCAGTCCTAACAAGCTGCAGACCGAACTCTGGGCCTCACACACGTTTTGACTAAAACTGCACACTGAAAAAGCACAGGGCTCCTTCCTTCTTCACTGCCAAAGCTCAACTCAAACTCCAACCGACAAAACCGGGCACTTCCTTTGAGTTCCTCCCAGTTCTTGACTGGATTGGCTGTCACTCACAATAGACTGCTGCTGTTGGTCAAAAGGTGCTGAAGTCTAAACTACATCTCCCAGAGTCACTGCTCATACAATCCTCTTGTGGCTGGCTCAGATTATGAGTCCAAGTTCTGATTCGTCCAAGGCACCATTTAGAGCTAGCTTACCCCACACTGATTGGTCCAGTTCAGCAGTTCAAAACTAGAATGGGGAACTAGCAGACACAGTTCTGACTGCAAGAAAGCAGGTTAGACAAACTGTAATTTCATTATTACTCTAAATAATTTCTGGCAAACAGTTACATCTTTCAGATAGGTTCCCTTTGCACTCCTAGTGACTGCAAAATGAAGTGAATTGCAGCAGCTTGAGTGGTACTCAATCAAAAGAAACACACAGTCCCCCATACAAACTAATTATGTCTGCAAGCAGACAGCTCTTAAAGAGACAGTACCAGAGGTTCTAAAAACACTCACTGATAAATGGCTTAAATGCCAAACACCATTCAGGCTTGGAGCATTCAAGCAAGCTCCTGGAAGTCTTTTGGGAACCCCCATTTGCAGGGGGGTTACACCTGCACCTTGTTTCTCCCTGTGAGGTATTTACATTTCTAAATCGTATCCCCCCCTTCCTTCTCTCCTCCAAGAAGTACATGTTTAAGTCTTTCAGCCTGCCCTTGTAGGCTTTGTGGTGTAATCCTTGCACCATCTTGGTTCTCTCCTTTGAACTGCCTCCACCCTGTCTATGTCCTTACATAGGTAAGGTCTCCAGAACTTGACATTGTACTTGAGGTGTGGCCTCACTAATGTTCTGTATAATTATGATCTCCCTCCTCCTGCTGGAGAATACCACCGCATATGCATCCCAGCATCCTGTTTGATTTTTCTGCTGCCTTGTCGCACTGACTCCCTACCTTGAGGTCATCAGAGATGATAACCCCTAGATCCCTTTCCTGATTGGAGCATTCTGTAACCCCCCCCCAGCTGATACGTTGTTCCTGGGTTTTTGTGCCCCATGTGCATTATCTTGCACTTTGTTGCATTAAATCTCAGCTGCAAATCCCTTGACCAGTCCTCAAGCTTCTGCATCTCTCTCCATATTCTCTTTACACCCTCCGGCATGTCTGTCCTTTTACAGAGCTTTGTATCATCAGTGACCATACATATTTTCCCTTCTAGGTCCTCTGTAATGTCACTTATAGAGATATTGAAGAGGACTGGTCCCAGCACAGATCCCTGTGGAACCCCACTGGTCACCTTTCCCACTGCGGAGTGACAGCCCTTTACCACCATTCTCTGTGTCCTGCATCTAACCAATTTTCCACCCACTTTACCACCATCTTCCCTACTCCCATCTTCCCTAATTTGTTTAAAACCTTCTATGTGGCACAGTATCAAAGACATTGCTGAAGTCCAGGTAGGCCACATCTGCTGCCCCTCCCTGATCCACCTTCCTTGTCACCCAGTCAAAGAACTCAATGAGATTAGTCTGGCATGACCGCCTTCCTGTAAAACCATGCTGCCTTGTGTCCTGTAGACCTTTGGTAACCAGGTGTTCCACTGTTCTTTCCTTCAGTAGTGTTTCCATTATCTTCCCCACTACTGAGGTCAGGCTGACTGGCCTGTAGTTTCCCGCTTCCTGTCTGCTTCTGCTTTGTATAGGGAGACTACATCAGCTCTCTTCCTGTCTTTGGGTACCTCCCTGTTTCCAGTGACATGCTGAACAAGGTAGCCAGAGGTTCTACCATAACCTTTCATAGCTCCCTCAGCACCCTGGGGTGTACCCCATCTGGCCCCATAGCGTTATCGACCCTTATTTTTTCAAGTTCTCTTATGACCCTTTCCCATGGAAAGGGACCTGTATCCATTTCTGTACCCATCCTACCCTTTGTATTCCTTTCTGGCCCCTTTTCTGACCCCTCCTCCATAAAGACTGAGCAGAAGTATCTGTTTAGTATACCTGCTTTGCAGTTGTCATCCTCCACTCTTCAGCCATCCTCCCCTTTCAGTCTCACTGTTCCCCCCTTTACCTTCCTTTTTTCTCTGATATATCTGTAAAAGGTTTTGTCCCCCCTCACCACTGATTTTGCAATGCACTCCTTCATTTGTGCCTTGGCTTCCCTTACTGCCCTCCCTGCCTCCCTTTGTTTCTCATGGTACCTCTCCCTGACCCCTTCTGCCTGTGTCTTTTTGTACTGTTTGAATGCAATTTGTTTGCATTCTCTTTCTCAGCTATCTCCTTAGAATACCATAATGGTCTCCCCTTCATTTTCCCCTTGCTAACCTGTTTTACACAGAGTTGTGTCACTTTAGTTATCCCAGATTTGAACAACACCCACTGTTCATTCAATCCTATTTCCCTACCTATTCCAGCTAATGCCTCTTATAATCTTTTCCCCATTTTTTCCAAAATCTGCCCTCTTAAAGCCAAGGATTCACCTTTTTGTGTGGCTGGATTCCACCAGTGGGGTTATCCCAAACCCTACTGATCAGTGATCACTGTTTCCCAGGTGTTCCCCTACTGTGACCACTGTCAAGTTGTCCCTGTTTGTGAGCACCAGGTCGAGAATTGCATTCTCCTGTGTAGGTTCAATGACCAGTTGCTTTAGGAAAGCTCCCTGTAGGGAGTTCAGGATAAACCTGCTTCTGGTTGTTGTTGCTGCGGGGAGGCTCCAGTCTATGTCCGGTAAATTAAAGTAACCAACTAGCAGTACCTCTTCTTGTGCGCCATCCTTTGGATAGTCAGCATCATCTTCCTATCTATTTCCTCCCCTTGGTCTGGTTGTCTATATATTACCCCAGTGCGGCTGGCTGACCCTGATCCTCTTTCTAGTTTAACCCACAGTGCCCCCCCATTGCCCTTTGAATCTATGTGGCCTTTATATTATACTTCATATAAAGTGCCATTCCTCCCCCCTTCCTGCCTGCCCTGTCCCACCTGAATAGATTGTAGCCTGGTACTGCCATTTCCCAGTTGTGGTTCTCATTACACCAGGTCTCTGTGATGGCCACAGTGTCCAGTTGTGACTTTGCGTGGCTGCCTCAGGGTCCTCCATCTTGTTACTCGGGCATTAGCACACATGGCTGTCCAGGATGTGACTTCTCTACCCTCATTCGTTGATGAGTGCCTCCCCCCTTCCTGGGCACCCTTCTTCCCTGGTCCTCCCTGTCCCTCACCCTTATGATGAATATTTCCCTCTGCTGGTCTGTCTTCTTCCTGATTACCTGTGTAGAGCATGTGCTCATGGGGGGGGATACTAAGCCTCCTAGCCTTACTTGACCCCCGGACAGTTTAAATGCTTGCTGCTGAAGCATTCAAACTTCTCACGTAGGACTAAGGCCCCCCCTTCCCAGATGGATGAAGGCTGTCATCCTATACAGGCTCACATCCCTCCAGGTTGGGGGCCCTAGTCTCCCATGAAGCCAAAACCCTCCTTACCACACCATTCCTTCAGCCACAGGTTGAATTCCTGGACGTGAAGTGTCCCAGCCTCCCCTTGCCTTATACAGGTAGTACCTCAGAGAATGAGCCAGAGCTTGCTGTCTGCTTTAGCCCCCCCCCCCAACTTCCTGAAGTCCTCCTGAATTCTGGCTGTCTCTACCTTGTCTCCTGCAAGGTCATTTGTCCCAAGGTGGATGTTCAGATCTCCATGACTGCTTGCTCCTTGACTGCTGTGCACTTAAGAGTTGGTTTCAGAGATAGCAGCAGTGTCTCTTCTGCTGATGCTGTGACTTAAAGTATTGTACTTCAATTGCTATCCAAACTGACTTAAGCCCAAAAATCTATTAGTGCACATTAGGCAGGTGGGAAAACAGCAGAAAATAATGTATTGAGGGGGCATTTCATTTTATACTGGTAGTTTTATGTGGGGAAGAAGTAAACTTCTGCTATAAGTCTAGGCAGATTTATGGTTTGATATGCACTGCTAAAACACAACCGTGACTAGGAGCAAAACAGCAAGGCTGGTTATCCCCGTAGATTAATAATTTTTGTCTTCAGCAATAGTGTTAAAGGGGAACTGTCTGCAGTAAGAGCCTCAAACCCAAGTGTGAGGCTGAACCTAATTAGCCCTTTGTGTGCAAAAACACTTTTTTTTACTTTCTGATTACTGCAGTGTAGTAGATTGTATCAGGCTAATTTCATTGACTTGTAAGCTGACATTTCCTGTAACCAGAAATGCCAGACTCCCCTGCAGCTGACATCAGAGGAAGGCTGAAGCAGTGCGAGATTCAGTAGCTTGCAGTGAATGTCAGAGTTTTTTATAAGCTGTAATCTTCTGTTTGCTGGTCTGCTGTTCTCCTGGGGGTAGGTACAGTCACAGAGGACTGTACTAAGCCTCGAGCACAGCCAGAACAGCAAACATGATGTTAGCTTACAAAATCTTTAACATGTATACTATAGGCTATAGAAGGCTACTGAATTTCCCTGCTCTACAGCCGTCTTCTGATGTGAGTTGCAGGGGATTCTGGGACTTATGGTTACATGAAATGGCATCTTGGAAATCAGCAAATTAGCCGAATACATTCTACTATACTGCAGTAAACAGTAAGTAATTAAAAATGTTTTTGTACACAAAGTGCAAATTGGGATGAGCCTCACACTTGGGTGTGAGGATCTTATTGATGACAGTTCCCCTTTAAATGGCAGATCAGACAAATTGAAAGAGATCCATTCTGAGGTAGGCAAGTAATCCTGAACAGAATCTGAACACTAAAGCTTTCCAGGTAAAGGTCCCTCCCACGCTTTCCTCTGGCTCCAACGGTGCGGCACTTGGCCAGCCGCTTTCCGCTCCCTTCCTGCCTGACCAGAACACAGGTGGATGCCCCTGTCTGGGCGCTCCCTCCTACACTTTCCTCCGGCTCCAACGATGTGGCACTTGGCAAGCTGCTGCCCGCTCCTTTCCTACCCGACCAGAACACAGGTAGAGGCCCCTGACTGGGCACTTCCTCCGACACTTTCCTTCAGCTCCAATGGTGTGGCACTTGGCAAGCTGCCACCCACTCCTTTTCTACCAAACCAGAACACTGGTAGTGGTTCCTGACCGGGTGTGCCCTCCCATGCTTTCCTCCAGCTCCAGTGGTACGGTACTTGGCAAGCTGCCGCCTGCTCCTTTCCTACCTGACCAGAACACAGGTGAAGGGCCCTGACCGGGCGCTCCCTCCCACGCTTTCCTCTGGCTCCAACAGTGTGGCACTTGACAAGCCACCGCCCACTCCTTTCCTACCCAACCAGAACATAGATGGAGGGTCCTGACTGTGTGCTCCTTCCCACGCTTTTCCTCCTGCTCCAACGGTGCGGCACTAGGCAAGCTGTCGCCCACTACTTTCCTAGCCAACTAGAACACAGGTGGAGGCTCCTGACCGGGTGCTCCCTCCCACACTTTCCTCCAACTCCAGTGGTGCGGCACTTGGCAAGCTGCCACCCGCTCCTTTCTTACCCAACCAGAACCCAGGTGGAGGCCCCTGACCAGGTGCTCCCTCCGACACCATCCTCTGGCTCCAACAGTGTGGCACTTGGCAAGTCCATGCCCGCTCCTTTCCTACCTGACCAGAACACAGGTACAACCATGAAACAGCATCCTCTGCCCTGCTGGGACTCCTGCTCCTTCAACTCCTCATTCCGCTCTCCTATTGGCTACTTCTGTAAGCTCTGAGCTACCATTGGCTGTCTTCCAGAACTTGTGGTAGCACTGTAGCTCTGCCCAGTTTTGATCTTCCAAACTGTAGCTGTGCATGATCAGTTGTGAGTTTCTTCTTGAATTTTCTCCTGCCTGTGCACCCTCACCCCATCACTCTTTAAATACGCTTTCAACCCACCCTTCCGCTTCTCCTTTTCCGCTCATTGGCCATGCATCCTACTGCCCTCATACTTAAAGGGCCCTTCCCTTGCCACTCATCTTGCCCTCTACCCCACTGGTTTCTCCTTTCTTTTTTCTCATCCCACTTCTGCTCCCCCCCACCCTCCTCTACCTCTTTTCGCTCCACTCCCCTGGCACACCCTTTTCCCCCTTCCCCTCACTCCCCATCTACTCAGTTGGCAAGCTGCTGCCCACTTCCCTCTTATTTCAATATGGATCTTTTGGTGTTTTTTTAATCTCTTTATCTCCTCTCTGCAGACTGGCCCCCTTCCTCTGGCCCCCCAGCCCCATCACCCTGACATCCTCTGGTACTCACCTCGTGGCTTGAGGTGCCAGCTGGCCGAGTGTGGCATCTGCGGAGGGCCGGCATCATCCCACTGGTCTGTGGTGTGTTCTTTCCTCTGGTTTTCTTCGTGACCCCGAGTGCAGGATGTAATGGACGCGCAGTGCTGCGCTGCAGCGCCTGCAAGCTGCTAAGACATGGCACAGCAGGCATCTGCTTTGTCTCTGTCCCTCTTCTGTGGAATCGATGTACCAGCCTTCAGCCACCGCTAAGAGCCAGGCATGCGCTGATCACCAGTCCCACCCGTTCTCGGGAGAGGAGTGCTGTCCTCCAGATACTCAGTTCTCTCCCTCCCTGGCCAACCCCCGGTGACCTGCTTATACTGCGAACACAGGTCGCCGACATGGCAGGAGGTAAGGCATGATGCCTCAGCCCTCCACGCCACTGGGCTGGCTAATATGGATCTCTTTAAACTCCTACTCCTAACAGTCATTCTCCTGACCCTGGCAGCCCCTGCAAGCCCTCCAATGAATGGGACCACTTACTCATCTCTACTCCAACCTCCCCTCATCTCCCACCCACTCCTTCATCTCTTCCATCATCACTTCTTCTTCCCTTCCTCACTTTTTCCCTTCCCCCTTCTCTCTCTCCCCCCCCCGCCTTTCTCAGGAATTCTCCACTCTCTCCCCCAAATTCCCCCCCCCTCAAACTTTGCCTCTTTCAAGAGTTCTCACCCTCCCACCATGTTTTACTCATCACAACCCTGCATTGTCCTAGGACCAATACCAGCAAACTGGCTACCTTGGCCTCCTGCAGACATAGGAGGTCCCTTCCTCTACTGCTTCTTATCTCCAGCACTGTCCACCCTAACCCTGGACCTCCCCCCTTAGCTAATACAACCCCAATTTCCACCTCTGGTCACTCCAAGCAGCTAAGACTTGCCCATCTTAATGTCCAGAGCCTGCTGGCGAAGAAAACCTTGATAGAATCTTGGGTATTGGCTAATAATTTTGACGTTTTAGCCCTTATGGAAACTTAGCTGACAAATAAGACCCCTTCGATTAAATCTGCCTTGATGGCTACACCCTTTTCAGAAAGAATCAGCTTGGGAAGAAGGGGGGCTGCCTCCTCTGGGTTGCCGACCACCAGTCTGCCACTGAATTTAATCCACCCCTTTCAACATTCCACCTTGAATCCCTCTCTATAAATCTCCTGCTTGGCAACAACAAGGTAATCACTGTTACTGTAGTCTACCTTCCCCCTGGCTCAACACCTCATGAACTAGACCTCTTTCTCAACACCAGGGCCTCCCTCCCTCAAGGGAGAGACAGTGGATAATCCTCGGAGGCGTCAACCTTAATTGGCTTTCTTCTTACTGTGACTCCACCAAGGAATCTATCATCGGCTCTGGCATTCACCAATTCATCATTGCCCCCACTAGGATCAACTACAGGGTTCCCAATCCGTCATTGATTGGATCCTTGTCTCTAACCCCTCACATGTCACCTCATCAGGAGTCCTCGCAGACTCGATTGGTGACCATTGCACTGTCCACTGCTGCTGGTCTGCAAAATCCCTCACCACCCACACAAATTCATCTTCACCAGACCATTAAAAAATATAATCCAACCGAGTTCTCCAGTGCTGTCCTAGCCCAAGACTGGTGCTTTACAGAATCCATTAATGACATCAGTGAAGCCCTAGACTTATTCAACCACAAGTTCCTTGCACTCTGTGACTCCTTCATCCCTTTTAGAAAGCTCAGAGTCAAAGGCACAAGTCAAGAATGGGTCTCCTCTGATCTTCTCAAGCTCATGAGGGACAGGGACCGAGCTTGGACCATTTACAGGAAACAAAAACTTCCCCACCTGCTCCAAAAATACAAAACACACCATAACAAATGCAAATCCACTGTCAGGTCTGCAAAAACCTCCTTCCTCTTGGAGAAACTGCACTTAACCGCTGGGAACCCCAACGAACTTGGAGCGTTCTCAATAACTTTATCGGTAAAGGTCGAACAGATGAGCATATCTGTCTCTCCTCCAATGGCAAAGTCATTACAAATCCTCTTGAGATTGCATCACTTTTCAATCAGTTTCTTCGGGGACCTTGAGAAATACAAGCTCAACCCCTCTGCCATCCCCTGCACCCCATCCTCCCCCTTCAGCCTCCCACCCCAAGTTCTATTTCTGGTATCTCTCCCCCTCCAAAGTAGTCAAACTTTTTAGATCAAATGACCCTAGACCTTCTACTGGGCTCAATAATATTGACTTTAGAGTCCTTAAACTCGTCTGTGATTCCCTGGCCGTCCCCCTCACTAACATCCTCAACTACTCCATTTGCACCAGATCCTTCCCCTTAAATGGGAATGCACCATCATCAAACCCCCTTCACAAATCTGGTCTCAAAGACCAAGTTTCCAACTACCATCTCATCTCCCGCCTTGCCCCTCTCTCTGAGATCTTAGAAACAATTGTTCACACACAGAACTTATCAAAGATTAGAGAAAACTAAATAGGAAGATGGATGGTCTTACTACAAAGAATTGACTAGAAAAATAAAAAAAGAGATCAAAAGAGCAAAAGTGGGTTACGAATTAAAGCTGGCAGAAAATTGTAAAGACAATTATAAGACTTTCTATGCATACATAAACAATAAGAAAGGAGGGAGCAGTAGTGTTGGGTCATTAAAAAATGAGAATGGTCAGACAGTTACTGAAATCAAGGAAATAGTGAATATCATCAGTATTCAATACAAAACCAAATATGGTCATAACTAGTAACCGGAACATTAAAAACAATACATCATTATTTATCAATATAAAGGATGTTGAAAAGAGGCTGGCACAAATAAATTCTAATAAATCCCCTGGACCAGATGGCTTGCACCCTAGAATAGTCAAGGAAATGTCAGAGGTATTAACCCCCCCCCCCAATATTTTAGACTTCACTGGACTCAGGGCAGGTAGTGGATTCATGAAAAATGGCAACAGTGATTCCATTACATAACAAGCATTTGTCAATGTTGAATGTTGATTGCATTGGTCTGTTGAGCTCGCACAGTGGGTCTCTGTCAGTGGCTCAGTCTGTTAGTCCCAGTACTGCAGGCTGCTCTTTTGTACTGGGCTGGTGTGTGCATTGGCACCTTGTTCTGCGAGGAAGGAATACGCAGCTGTCCCGAGAGAGCTCCACTGAGGTGGCTCACTCCACCTGTGTCACTCACTCATTCTGTGTCTCCTGGCACTGCAGACTGCCTTTTTGTACTGGGCTCCTGCCTGTGTTGGTGGCTTTTTCTACCCATGAAGAAATCCACAGCTGTCCCGGCAGAAGTCTGTTGAGGTCGCTCAGTCCGCCTGTCTCACTCACTCCGGTTCTCCTGGCACTGCAGGCTGCCCTTTTGTACTGGGCTCCTGTCTCTGTTGGCGCCTTTTCTGCCCACAAAGAAATCTGCAGCAGTCCTAACAAAGCTCCACTGAGCTCGCTTACCCCCCTTCTCTCATTCACTCATTCTGTTCTGCCGCCCTTTTCTACTGGGCTCCTGCATGCGTTGCTGCCTTCTTATGCCCATAAAGAAATTTGTAGCAGTTACAATACAGCTCTGTTGAGCTCACTCACTCGCTCATTCTGGTTTTCGTGCCACTGCAGGCTGCCCTTTTGTACTGGGCCTCTGCATGCATTGCTGCCTTTTTCTGCCCACAAACAAATCTGCAGTAGTCCCAACAAAGCCCCGTTGAGCTCACTGACTCCCCCTCCCTCACTTGCTCATTCTGTCTCTCCTGGCGCTGCAGGCTGCCCTTTTGTACTGGGCTCCTGCCTGCAGTGGTGGCTTTTTCTGGCCAGAAAGAAATCTGAAGCAGTCCTGACACAGCTCCACTGAAAATATTAGAAATTCGCGAAGTTACGAGCGTGCATGCCAACTGCGCAATACACGCTTGTAACACAGTCAATTTATGGAGTATCGTTACCAAATTTTCCACATAGGCATTTTAGGACCTCTACTCATGAACAGTGTCACTGTCATTTTCTTAATCTGTCCTGAACACTGATTTCCCACAGCGACCGCGCTATTCTGCGTCGGAAGTGCGAAAACAAATTTTGGCCAGGATATGAACAATGACAGCTGTACTGCTCACAGGAGATGTGACAAAATGCCAATGTTAAAATCTGGCATAAAAATATTGTACATTCACGAAGTTACAGTGTACGTAGCAACTGCATAGCACGCTCTTAAAACACTCATTTTGGATTTTTCCACCAAATTTGCAACATAGGCTTTTGAGAACCCACCTCATGAACACTGGCACTGTCATTTTGTTAATCGCCCCGAAGGGTGATTCCGCACAGTGATCGTGAAACCACCTTTCAGGGATCGATTAACGCCATGACAGTTCAAGAATTCATGAGGAGAAGTCCCAAAAACCCCATGTTGAAAATTTGGTGAAAAAATTCCCAAAAATGCCCGAGATATGCACTAAAGTTGAAAAAACCCTATTCATTACATTATACAGCTCACCGGCATTTCCTCAGTACGCGGTCGGCTTTGAAGAGTGCAGACGTGTTCCCGGTCCAGCGAAGATCGTCGTGCTGTGCTCGGAGGTAAGTATGGGGTGAGGGGTGTGGGGAGGCTGGGTGGGCAGTGGGTGGGTGCAGGTTGTGGGGGGTGCGGGAAGACTACGAGGACCATTTCCTTTCTTTCAGGTATAAAAAGCGTTGTGGGACACTTTCCACATTTCAGAGGCATAGGGGCATGCTGGGGAGGCTCCCAGCATGCCACAGGAGTCTAGGGGACAGCTGTAGCTGACGGATTAGGCACCCCGTCGGCAAACAACAAAGGGGAATTTATTTCTGCCGACAGAGATTGGGCACCCCATCAGCAAACAACAAAAGGATGGGATTTATTTCTGCCAACGGGGACTGGGCACCCCGTCGGCAAACAACAAAAGGGGGGGATTCCTTTCTGCTGATGGGGAGTGGCTTCCTCCGTCGGCAAATAAACATTGGGGGGGTACATATTGTTTGTGGAATACGGCTGCAAGCCGCCACCATGTTCACAAACAATACCACAGATGCTACATCCCGCCCTGCAATGACGGGTCGCTCCCTCATTGCAGTGGATGGCTGATGCTGCAATGACGAAGGGGCCCCTGATTGCAGCGGCTAATTTGTTTGAAAGTTGTGGCACGCTGGCTGAACTAGTGTCAGAAGCAGTGTGCCATGGTATTGGGGGACGGGGGACAAGCCTTTGCAGGCTGTGGGGGCATTGGGCACAACAGTGCCACCTCCACAACCTGCTTCTGCAGAAACCTGCCACAACATGTTTCTTGCACATGCGTGCAATCAACATAAAAAGGAACCAAAATCAGATCCGACTAACTACCGTCCTGTCAGTTTAACATCTATCCCATCTAAAATCCTGGAAGGGATCTTAAAAGATCACATTACTAACTATATAGGACAGGAAGATCTAATGGACAAGACACAGCATGAGTTCACAAAGGGTAAATCATGCCAGACAAATATGCTGCCATTTTATGAACAAGCTAGCAAGACATTGGAGAAGGGAGAATCTGTGGATGTGGTGTTTTCAGATTTTTACAAAGCGTTCAACAAACTCCCCCACCCTGAACTAGTCAGTGTTCTTAAAGATAGTGGAATACAGAAAAATGTAGCTGACTGGATCCAGTTGTGGTTGACAGATCAAAGGCAGAAAGTTTGCATAAGGGGAGCTTGTTCAGATTGGGCAGATGTGGTGAGCATGGTGCCCCAGGGCTAAATGCTGGGACCCTATTTGCTTAATATCTATGTGTGTCAACGATCCAATACAATCACAGTAAGATTTGCCTCACAAAATTTGCAGATAACTGGAGATTGGGAACTATTAAACAAAATAAAGATGATGCTGACACTACAGACAGCCCTAGACTACATTCAGGAGTGGACCTCCAAACATAAACTATACTTAAACCAGGATAAGTGCACTGTGATGCACATGGATAAGAAAAATCAGGCACATTCCTATACCTTATGTAACCCCCCTGCAAATGGGGGTTCCCAAAAGACTTCCAGGAGCTTGCTTGAATGCTCCAAGCCTGAATGGTGTTTGGCATTTAAGCCATTTATCAGTGAGTGTTTTTAGAGCCTCTGGTACTGTCTCTTTAAGAGCTGTCTGCTTGCAGACATAATTAGTTTGTATGGGGGGACTGTGTGCTTCTCTGTTTGAGTACCACTTGAGCTGCTGCCAATTCACTCCATTTTTGCAGTCACTAGGGTGCAAAGGGAACCTATCTGAAAGATGTAACTGTTTGCCAGAAATCATTTAGAGTAATAATGAAATTACAGTTTGTCTAACCTGCTTTCTTTGCAGTCAGAACTGTGTCTGCCTAGTTCCCATTCTGGTTTTGAACTGCTGAACTGGACCAATCAGTGTGGGGTAAGCTAGCTCTAAAATGGTGCCTTGGACAAATCAGAGCTGGACTCATAATCTGAGCCAGCCACGAGGATTGTATGGGCAGTGACTCTGGGAGATGTAGTTTAGACTTGAGCCTTTTTGGACCAACAGGAGCAGTCTATTGTGAGTGACAGCCAATCCAGTCAAGAACTGGGAGGAACTCAAAGGAAGTGCCGGTTTTGTCTGTTGGAGTTTCAGTTGAGCTCTGGCAGTGAAGAAGGAAGGAGCCCTGTGCTTTTCAGTGTGCAGTTTTAGTCGGGAAACGTGTGTAAGGCCCAGAGTTCCGGTCTGCAGCTTGTGTAACTGCTTGTTAGGACCGAATCCATCCTGTGAAGAGAATCAAAGGATATCTGAAGAGTAGAAACCAGGCTCACCCTGTAGAAGACTGGAGAAATTGCTGAATTGCACTCGGTCTGTCAGGAACTGAATCTGCTGTGTGTTCTCCGGGTATTGTGCAGTAATTGCGATCGGGATAGAGAAGCAGCCTGCCTGGTATAGTACTTCTGTTTTACCATATAAATGTGTGAAGAGGCTTGTGTACTTCAAGTGAATCCTGCTGCCATTAAAGGACTTTTGCCCTGTTACTGTTCACCATATAAATGTGTGAGGAGGCTTGGTTAGCTCAAGTGAATCCTGCTGCCATTAAAGGACTTTGCCTGTTGCAGTTTGCCATATAAATGTGTGAGGAGTCTCGTGGAGCTCAAGAGTAGCCCTGCTGACATTGAAGGACCCTATCTTGTTTGGAGGTCGTGAGTACTAATTCAGGGTCGCTCCCTGTTGAATTGCCACATTGAATCCAAATGGAATCACTGTACTGCTGACTGTTTAAACTAATTTTTCTTTTCTCTGTGGGAAAGGGCCCCTACCAGCTGCCACGGTTTGGACTAGCCACTAGGGCTTGGGTACCCAGGGACAATAACTGGTAGGGATAGGCCTGTGCACAGAGCCATAGGTAGATGAGTAAAGTGACAAAGCTAATTAACCTGATTTCCCCCTGTCCTTGTTATATTCCCCCTAAATAAATCCGAGCTGCTTGTTTCAGCAAAGTTATACTGCCTGAGGTATTTGTCTATGTTAAAGTATTGTACTGTGATTGTTGCACTGTATCTTATTTTACAGGAGGTCCCAGTGCCTGAACCAGCCCTGGGGGTAAGTGTATACTGTGAAGGTAATTCTGATATATTGTGTGGGCCACTAGTGGGAAGAAAGGGGGGTTGCAGTGTCCCAGAGGGCTGTGACCAAATAAGTTTAACTATTGCAAACCCTGACCTCTGGGTGGAGGCACCCGCCATTGGATCCAGGCCCCTCAACCTGTTAGTGGCAAATCAGGCAGGGGTAGCAGCCCTGGGATAGCCCATCTAGGGGTTACATCTTGGAGGCTCACCGCTGGGATTGTGTGTCCTCTAGTGGCCATATTTACAGAACCACTGTTAAGAAAAATGGGTACCACGACAGAAGTAGCTGTCACGGCTGGTGGAGTGTGTGTACTGGGAGGAGATCGACCCCCAAAATGCTATGCTTATACTGGACATCCCCTTGGGTATCAATACGGACATTGTACAGGGAGTACTTTCCAAGGTGGAAGGTTTACAAAACCCTGTGGTGGTGGGTCGGCATGCTAATCTGCTCACCCACACTTTTCTGGCCCTAGTAGAGTTTAAGGATCCCATAGATAGCTCCAAAGTGCCACAGACCATTACCCCAGAGGGAGCCCTCACTGCTTGGAGAGTGATAACTAAGGACAGTAAAGACCCGGGGGAGAATGAGCCCCCACCACTATCTGAAACTTTTGAGGAGAAATTTGCTAAATGGTTGCTGGGAGAAGGGAAAACTGTGGAGGACTTGAAGAAACTATTCTTGCCACCTGGGGTGTTCCTCCCCAACACCTCTCCGCTCCAGTGCCCGTAATGGTGGCTGAACCAATGCAGACTCCTTTTCTGCACCTGCCATTAGTCACGACTCTTACCGAAGGTTGAGGATCTTCTGGCACCTCCCACCCCCAAGGGGAGGATGACTGGGAGAACTGGATAGACTATGTTGCCCCCAAGTGCTAGAATGGCAATGCTCAGAAGCAGCGAAAGAGGGTTAGTGAAGCCTCCGAGGTCCTGCCCTGGCTACCATCCATGCTAACGGGCCAGTAACCCTGAGGCGACTGCACAGGCCTATCTTGAGGCCTTGGAGAATGTGTATGGAGCCCAGATTCTGATGAGGACCTATGGTGGAGAGTAAGAAATGTACAACAGTACCAAGGGAGTTGTTGTCTGTGTATGTATCTCGGCTGGAAAATTGTTGCAAGAATGCCTCAGAAAGGGTAGTTTGCCAGCGATTGAACTGGACCGAACCAGACTGGACAGAATCCTTAAGTCTGCCCCTTCTCAGAACTGCTGTTGCTTCAGTTCGCCTGGCAAATCGACTGGAATCCCCACCCTCCTATGATGAGTTAATGAGAGAAATTCGAGGAGTTGAGAAAAGGAGACCTCGGGAGGGACCTGCACCAACAGCTGTGGCTACGACCCGAGTGACTGAGGGTGACCCATCAAGTGAAGTTCAGGGGCAGAGGTTGACAGTCAATGAGTGCTCTGACAAGGAAAAAGATATGTCACAATGGGGTGAACTGTTGAGAGAGATCCGGGAATTCAAAAACAGTCCCTTTATGAAGGCCACGCCTGCAAGTACGGGCCCTGACCTATATCTGACTCCATCTGCTATGGGGGTGGGGGTACCCACCCATGTATCTCCTGCTGATAACAGCTCCAAACTCAATTCCTTGACCATGGAAGTGGAGAAACTGACGAGATGTCTCCAAATGCTTATCACGCCACAGACAGAGATGGCACCAAGGTTTCCAGTTAGTAGTACCCCCGCCCTGGCTCCCAGTGTGGCGCCTCGGCCAGCTCAAACTCCAGAAAGTATGTTTTGCTATAATTGTGGGAAGGATGTGCACATGAAGAGGGAATGCCGGTCCCCAAAAGACACTGACAAAGTTGCATATAGGCTACAAGGAGAGCTTCGGAGAACAAATCAGTGGTTAAGAGGTGCACAAATGATCCCAGTGAGGGCACAAAAATGCTAACTCACGTCTTTTGTGGCAAGGTCAGTTGCCCAGGCCCCCATTACCGCCTCTCCAGACTGGTCCAGAATAGTGGGTCCCTCCATGGAGACCACTGTAAAGGTGAATGGAGTGTCTACAAGAGCTGTATTAGACAGTGGCTCCCAAGTGACAATTATGTTCCAAGATTGGTATCAGAAGCATTTGTCAGACGTACCCTTACAACCATTAGAAGGACTGCATGTATGGGGGTTAAGTGAGAAGGCCTACCCCTATTCTGGGTACATCCGAATTTGGGTGTCTTTCCCCACCTCCGTGGCTGGAGTGGCCGAACAAGTAGAGACCCTAGCCTTAGTGTGTCCCCCCACTGGACTGTATGATGGTGTCCCTTTGTTGATTGGAACAAATGCTCATATGTTCGGAAGGCTGGCACAGTTATGTTATGAAAAACAGGGGTCAAAGACTAGTAAAGCTTTAAGAGTTCCGGCTTTAATTAAGAAGGCCTATGAGGCACAGAGAGATGCTGAAAAAATAGAACCAGAGGAACCAGTCGGAATTGTATGGAAGAAGGATCCTGAGTCTCTGATCCTGGCGCCAAATGCCCAGTGTACCTTACAGGGAGAGGTCCGTATCAGAAAGGATGTTAAGAATAAAATATTAATGTTGGATGCACCAGGCGATGGAAAATTGCCAGAGGGACTGCTGGTCAAGCCTAGTATTTTGCCCAGCTAGAGCCCATGCTTATGCCAGAAGGGTAATGGTCCAAGTTCATAATGGTGTCTGAAAGAGACATTCGAGTAAATAGAGGTTGCATCCTGGCTAATGTGCATTGTGCAGACACTGCAGTGCTACCCAGCAGCAAGAGTTCAAGGAAGAATGACAGAGTACGCCTGACTTGTTTGATTTAGCACTCCCCATTGCCAGCTGAATGGAAAGTGAGGATCAGTGAGAAGCTTGCCTAGAGACCAGGTGTTTTCTTTAAAGGAATGGGACGTGGGATGCGTGCAGGAGCTGAGCACAATATCCGGCTGCATGACGAAGACCATTTCGTGAGAGGTCTCGACGCTTGGCACCTGCTGACATAGATGATGTGAGACGGCATCTGCAAGAGATGTTAGCTGCTGGTGTAATACAAGAATCCAGAAGCCTTATGGTTCCCCATTGTGGTAGTGAGGAAAAAGAATGGGACAGTAAGGATGTGTGGATTATCGCACCTTAAACCGGGCGGACTATCCCTGATCAGTACACAATGCCCATTCAGGATGCTTTGGACTGCCTAAATGGGAGCAAGTGGTTCTCTGTGTTGGATCTCCGGGGTACTACCAGATCCCGATGGCCCCAGAGGACTGTGAGAAGACAGCCTTTATCTGTCCGCTGCTTATGAATTCATGAGGATACCTCAAGGTTTCAGGTGCCCCAGCCACTTTTCAACGATTGATGGAGCGTGCAGTGGGACATGAACTTACTAGAGTGCCTGGTATACCAAGATGATGTTATTGTGTTTGGCAGCTCACTGGAGGAACATGAGAGCAGATTATTTAAGGTATTGGACCGACTGGAGGACTTTGGCCTTAAACTGTCCATTGATAAGTGTCAATTCTTTCAAACATCAGTAAAGTATGTGGGACACATAGTATCCACCGAGGAATAGAGACCGACCAAGTAAAGTTGAGGCCTTGACCACTGGCCACAGCCCAAAAATCTAAAAGAACTGCAAAGATTCCTGGGATTCTGTGGTTATTATCGTGCTTTCATCAAGGACTATTCAAGAGTGATCCGCCCTTTACTTAACCTTACTCAAGGGTATCCCCAACCCACAAAATACCAAAAGTCAGCGTCCCTCAAGACTGAAAGAGTGTATTTTCATCCGAGTGAAGTATTTGGGGCCCGCTGGACTCCTGATTAGTGAGACTGCTTTTCATGAGATTATATATCAACTTACCCATGCTCCAGTGCTGGCCTATGCCGATCCAAGAAAACTCGTCCTGCACACTGATGCTAGCTTGCAAGGGTTGGGGCTGTGTTGTACCAAGAGCACGAGAATGGCCTGAGACCAGTGGCCTTTGCCAGTAGAGCCTGACCCCATCCGAAAAGAACTATCCTGTACATAAGTTAGAGTTCCTAGCTTTGAAGTGGGCTATTGTTGACAATTCCATGAGTACTTGTATGGGGCTAAAATACTAGTAAAAACTGACAATAATCCTTTGACCTATGTGCAGACCTCAACTAAGTTGGATGCCACTGGCCACAGGTGGCTTTCTGCATTATCTACATATGACTATGCTCTAATCCGAGCAGGTCTGAACCACATAGATGCTGATGCTCTCTCCGGAGGCCTGTTCCTCAGAATGATTGGGTCCGATTGGCAGAACCTGACATCGGGCACTCTGCCGAAGTTTGACAGGGAGGAACAAATGTCCACGGCGCAGTGGACTGCATGGTGGATTGCTTGGGACCCTCTGAGAATTGCATACCTGCTGCTTATTGCCACTTTTCTGCAATAGACATTGGTGCACTGCCTCAGCTGGACAATGACAGTATTCGGCGGTCTCAATCCCGCGAGCCTATGATCAAATCAGCTTTAGAAGCCCTCTATGCAGGAAAAGATGTGTCCAAATTATGCTCCACTGATTTGAGAACTGCACTGTTATACAAAGAAGGTCCTAAGTTGAAACGGATCAATAAACTGTTATACAGAGAAACAGTAGACAGAGGGGACAAGTAGACAAACAACAACTGGTGCTGCCCACTGCCTTTCGAGACTCAGTAGTGAGGTCCTTGCACAACCACATGGGGCACCTGGTATAGACAGAACACTTGACTTGGTGAGATCCAGATTCTATTGGCCTAAGATGGGGCTGATGTGGAGCAACACATTCGAACTTGTAGTTGCTGCTTACAGAGGAAAGCTTTGCCCCAGAGGGCTGCCCCCTTGTTAACATAACCACCAGTGCACCCATGGAGCTGGTCTGTATTGATTTTCTGAGTTTGGAGTCAGATCAAAGAAATATCAGTAATGTGCTGGTAGTCACTGACCATTTCACGAGATATGCCCAAGCTTTCCCCACCAAAGACCAGAAAGCATCCACTGTGGCCAAAGTACTTGTAGAAAACTTTTTTGTTCACTATGGGGTTCCACAAAGAATCCATTCTGATCAAGGGAGAGACTTTGAGAGTCGTCTGATCAAAGAGATGCTTTCTCTGTGGGGAGTGAGAAAGTCAGAACCACTCCTCACCACCCCAGGGGGACCCACAGCCTGAACGTTCAACTGCACTTTGCTAGATATGCTAGGCACCCTGCACCAAAGGACAAGACTAGATGGAGCCAACAAATTAGCACCTGGTACATGCTTATAACTGCACCAAAAGTGATGCCACTGGGTTCTCCCCTACCGCCTGATGTTTGGAAGAAGCTCGACTACCGGTAGATTGTGTGTTTGGGGTCTCTCCTGATGGGGTTCAAGCTGACAACTATTTACAGTATGTGCAAAAGTTAAAGGCCCAGCTAACTCATGCGTACCAACTGGCTCAAACCATGGCTGCCAAAAGAAATCTGGCCAACAAAGAAAGGTATGATAAAGGTGAAAGCACAGGAACTCCAGGAGGAGATCGGGTATTGCTAAGAAATCTGGGACTGCATGGCAAGCACAAGATTGCTGACAGATGGTCACCATCTCCCTCACATTGTAGTGGGCAAACTAGATGATCTGCCAGTGTACAAAGTAAGGCCTGAGAATAATTCAAAAGATGTAAAACAATGCATAGAAATCATTTACGCCCATTGGACAAATCTTAATTGAGTCACAGGCCCTAGAAGATGCCCCTCTGGACCAGTGACTAGGCTGCTGCTAAGAAAAGATCAAGAGAAGTCTGCACCTACAGAAGCAAAGTTAAAGTGTTCCCTCCACAAGTCCCAGTTGAGCATGACTGTCAGTCCATATCGGAAGAAAGTGAGAGTGACTTTGAATACTATCCTTCTTACGAACTGAGTCAATTGTTTGGGGCAATCCCTAGTCAGTACTGGAGATGAAGCTGGGCCTTCTGGACTGTCCAAGCCCCAAGCTACGTCCCTTGAGCCAATGCTCCCAGAAAGTGAAGTGCAAGCATCAGATCAGATGAAATGGAATCATTGTGCATGGTTGAACTGTTTGAGCTTTCAGGGAGGAAAATGATGGATTGGGTCAGACTGGTGATATACCAGAACAAGAAGAGTATTTTGAGTGCCCTGACAGTCCACTGCCAGTGTCAGCTCTCCATGCGAGCCAAATGTTTGTGGACTCAGAAACTGTAACTCCTGGGCTGAAAGTGCCCACGTTCTAGCCTCTCTACCCCCATGGAGACTCCTGACAAGTGAGGACAATGCTGAAAATGAGGCTCAGAGTGCAGAGACTGTAACAGTTCCCCTAGAAAGACTGGTCGAGCTGTAAAGCCTGTGGTGCACCTCAGTTATGATTCCCTGGGCGGCCAGTGGATCTGCCTCTCAATGTTGTCCATAAAGGGTGTATGTGTCCCGAGCTCATTGCCCAAACTGGCGTCAGTGCTAACTCAAGTTACTTGTGTTGCCCTCTAAGTATGGTGCCCTTGCCCCATCCAGCCCCAAGGTAACTGATAGGGAAGGGCCCCTCTCTTCAGGTTTCATGTACAAGAGGTATAACTTGAGTTATGGTACAATGTGTATGTAATACTGTGTAAAGAGTGACGTACTGCAATGTTTCAGAAATGTGTTCTTGGTAAAATGATATATTGACTGATGATTACGTATGGAGCCTAATGCAAATGTATATGGTTGCAGTTATGAAACTTATGGGGGTACTTGCTTGACGCGGACGTCAAGCTTTCCCAGGCCAGGAAGGGTGTAACCCCCCCTGCAAATGGGGGTTCCCAAAAGACTTCCAGGAGCTTGCTTGAATGCTCCAAGCCTGAATGGTGTTTGGCATTTAAGCCATTTATCAGTGAGTGTTTTTAGAGCCTCTGGTACTGTCTCTTTAAGAGCTGTCTGCTTGCAGACATAATTAAATTGTATGGGGGACGTGTGCTTCTCTGTTTGAGTACCACTCGAGCTGCTGCAATTCACTCCATTTTGCAGTCACTAGGAGTGCAAAGGGAACCTATCTGAAAGATGTAACTGTTTGCCAGAAATCATTTAGAGTAATAATGAAATTACAGTTTGTCTAACCTCTTTCTTTGCAGTCAGAACTGTGTCTGCCTAGTTCCCCATTCTGGTTTTGAACTGCTGAACTGGACCAATCAATGTGGGGTAAGCTAGCTCTAAAATGGTGCCTTGGACGAATCAGAACTTGGACTCATAATCTGAGCCAGCCACAAGAGATTGTATGGGCAGTGACTCTGGGAGATGTAGTTTGAGACTTGACGCCTTTTGGACCAACAGGAGCAGTCTGGTGAGTGACAGCCAATCCAGTCAAGAACTGGGAGGAACTCAAGAAGTGCCGGTTTTGTCTGTTGGAGTTTCAGTTGAGCTCTGGAAGTGAAGAAGGAAGGAGCCCTGTGCTTTTCAGTGTGCAGTTTTAGTCGGGAAGCGTGGTAGGCCCAGAGTTCGGTCTGCAGCTTGTGTAACTGCTTATTAGGACCGAATCACGTCCTGTGAAGAGAATCAAAGGATATCTGAAGAGTAGAAACCAGGCTCACCCTGTAGAAGACTGGAGAAATTGCTGAATTGCACTCGGTCTGTCAGGAACTGAATCTGCTGTGTGTTCTCCGGGTATTGTGCAGTAATTGCGATCGGGATAGAGAAGCAGCCTACCTGGTATAGTACTTTCTGTTTACATATAAATGTGTGAAGAGGCTTGTGTACTTCAAGTGAATCCTGCTGCCATTAAAGGACTTTTGCCTGTTACTGTTCACCATATAAATGGTGAGGAGGCTTGGTTAGCTCAAGTGAATCCTGCTGCCATTAAAGGACTTTGCCTGTTGCAGTTGCCATATAAATGTGTGAGGAGTCTCGTGGAGCTCAAGAGTAGCTCTGCTGACATTGAAGGACCCTATCTTGTTTGGAGGTCGTGAGTACTAATTCAGGGTCGCTCCCTGTTGAATTGCCACATTGAATCCAAATGGAATCACTGTACTGCTGACTGTTTAAACTAATTTTTCTTTTCTCTGTGGGAAAGGGCACTACAGCTGCCACAGTTTGGACTAGCCACTAGGGCTTGGGTACCCAGGGACAGTAACTGGTAGGGATAGGCCTGTGCACAGAGCCATAGGTAGATGAGTAAAGTGATAAGCTAATTAACCTGATTTCCCCCTGTCCTTGTTATATTCCCCCTAAATAAATCCGAGCTGCTTGTTTCAGCAAAGTTATACTGCCTGAGGTATTTGTCTATGTTAAAGTATTGTACTGTGATTGTTGCACTGTATCTTATTTTACAGGAGGTCCCAGTGCCAGAACCAGCCCTGGGGGTGAGTGTATACTGTGAAGGTAATTCTGATATATTGTGTGGGCCACTAGTGGGAAGAAAGGGGGGTTGCAGTGTCCCAGAGGGCTGTGACCAAGTAAGTTTAACTATTGCAAACCCTGACCTCTGGGTGGAGGCACCCGCCATTGGATCCAGGCCCCTCAACCTGTTAGTGGCAAATCAGGCAGGGGTAGTAGCCCCTGGGATAGCGCCATCTAGGGGTTACACTTAAATAACCAAATACTCAAAACAACAGATGAGGAAGGAGACCTAGGGATAGTTATATCACAGGACCTACAGTTCAAAACCCATTGTATAAAAATAGTGCAAAAAGGAAACAGAGTATTAAATAGCACATAGAAAGTAGGGAGAAAAATGTGATGGTTCCCTTATATACACCTCTAGTGAGGCCCATACTGGAGTATGGAGCTCAAGTTTGATCTCCCTAAAAAAAGGGGGCGATAGAGATGATTGAAAGGGTGCAGAGAAGGGCAACAAAAGCGGTCAAAAATTTAAAAGGGAAAGATTATGCAACAAGACTTAATGCAGCTAATCTATACACATTACAGTATAGACATACTAGAGGAGATTTGTGCTTGGTTTACAAAGCATGGACAGATAGTAATTTATGGGATAGTCTAGGTCTTGAAATGGTAGATCAGGCCTATAATACCCGTGCTCATCAAACTGCAGCTGAAAGGCAGTAGGAGTAACCTAGTTAAAAGACAAGGGTGGTTTAGTCAAAGGGTGGTTTCTGTATGGAACAGGCTATCACTATCAAAAACAGTGGTGGAATTCAAGCATGCATGGGACAGTCATAAGGCAATTCTAGGGGGTGGGGGTAGGAAGAAGTAGGCTGCTGGTTAACTAGGATCTGCAGCTTATCCATCAGGTAGGGAAATGGGCAGACTGGGTGGGCCAAGCGGTCCTTATCTGCCGTCAAATTCTGTGTTTCTTGAGGTGGTGGCTAGTTCATCAGTGATCCAATTCAAGACAAATCTGGATGGATTCTATAGGGAATCAGGGATACCTTTATTAAAGTAAGTGAGCACCATGGATGCAAGTCTGTTTTAGCTCTGTAGTTACCTATGATACAAACAAACCACTGATTTTCTCACACAACACAATCTTCTATCTGAAGTGCAACATGGCTTTAGGGCTGGCCATAACACGGAAACCATCCTTGTGAAGTTCGCTCATTTCATTGACTGAGCCAGTGATGAAGGCCTTTACACTGGTTCTGTCTTTGTAGACCTTACAAAAGCTTTTGATCTAACAGACTATAATGTTCTTCTCCACTCCTTTTCCACTCTCCGCTTCTCCCCTGAAGTCACAAATTGGTTCTGCAACTACCTCTCGCATAGGTCTCAGCCAACTACCATTTGGGGGATTCTCTCTGAATCCTGCCCCATTAAGTATGGTGTTCCTCAAAGATCCATCCTGGGTCTCCTACCTTTTTCACTTGTTATAAACTCTCTTCCTGACATCTGCATGAAAACAGATCTCATTCTCTACACTTACAACGCTGCCGTGTTCTATAAAGACAAAGACCCCTCCTCCCTTCTTGACAAGCTGCAGACCAGTTTCCTATGGCTCCTTAACTGGTTGACATCCAAAGTTCTTGTACTTCACTCCAAGAAAACAAAAGTAATTTTCCAGCCCTTGGAGACCACTAGACTTTGACTTCACTCTCCACAACAATTTTGGTAATCTGTCAAGAGAGTAAATGAATTTAGATATATCAGCCTACTCCTTGACTGCCACCTCAACTTTGATGCACACATAAGTCTCACTATCAGAAAAGTCCACCAAAGACTTGGCATGCTCCATAGGGCAAAGCAATTTCTCAACAAAGAATCCAAGTCCCTCCTAGCACACAGTTTCCTACTCCCTCTGTTTGACTATGGTTCCCTAATCTATTTTCCCCCACTCTCCCCCCCCCCAAATTTATTAAGCTCCATAGCTCCTACAACAGTGTGATCTGATTTGTCTCTGGGCTCCCCAAACTTACCCACCACTGTGACCTGTACAGAATTTATGGCTGGCCCTCCCTTGAGAACAGACTCAACTATAAAGTTGCTGCCTTCTTCCACAAACTCCCATGGTCTTCTTCCCGACTGCATCAGTTCCCTCTTCCCAACAGTGACACACTCAAAAGCCACCAGATGGTCCACCTCCCTCTCCTTCTCTGTCCTTTTCTGTCACACTTCCCATTGCCAAAAAACTCTCTCTCTCTTACTCTGGCCCAAACTCTTCAACTCCCTCCCCCCTGAACTTGCACTCTATACCACCTCATCCTCCTTCAAGCACAACCTAAGAAAGCACCTGTTGCCTCCTCCTGCTGCTGTTCCTAATATACTATATATCCTAATATACTTACTCACTGTCCCTTCGTACCCCCATTATTTCCCCATATAACTTGTCCACTCAAGCCTCCCACCTCTTGCTGAATTCTTGTAACATAAAAAAAAAGTTTACATGCACTTGCCCTTAACTTCTAGCACTTATGTTCCATCACTAATCTTGCTGTTCCTGTAAAAAAAAAAAAAACTTCAGCCGAATTTTTTTTTTTCTTTTCGTTGAAGGTTGTCTCTGTCAAGCCTTTTTGTACCTTCTCTCTTACCATTGTAATCTATTGTATATATTTACTATTACCTGGACGCTTGTGAAAATGTGCACATTTTGTTCGCATGCTTTTCCAGTATAACAGTAAACTAAAATTGATATTTCCTATGCTCCTTGTACACTCAAATCCCTTATGTGTCTGAATATAATCAAAGATCCACCACCTGATAGGGAATAAATGCAGCCTTTTCCATGTGTTGTTTTCAGATACTTTTTTCACTTAATCATAAGCAGTTTTTTCCTACTTATCTCATGACATTAACACCTGTATTCTACTTAAAAGAAGCACACTGAGAACAATTTGGTTACAAAAATAATTTTATTCAAAAAAATACCTGTAACTTCTAAAAGCACTTGGAGCCTGCTTCTCTGAGGCATTAAGATAATTATGTGAAGATTTTATTAAGTCACTTGAGTGGCCCACACTTTCTATAAAATGGCCCAGCTTTTTGGAGGTCAGTGGGCAAAGTGGCCCACTGAATTTCATTTCTAGAATGAACACTGCTAAAGGCCCTTCAGTGTTCACCCACTCTAGCACAAAACTGGTGTATCATTTTGCCTGTGTGATAGGCTTCACCAGTGACAGCACTAGGGTTTTTAAAACACGGGTGGAATTAAATCCACTGGTGTAAAAAATGTGGGTCAAAATGAGAAACAGTTAGGTGAAAACCTAACCAAAAGTGCAAATTTCACCAGTACAGAAGATAGAACTTGTTAAGGAAATGTATTGTTCACTTTTCCATCTTTCAACTGTTGTTACTAGATGCACTGCTATGGACCCACTGTCAAGTGGAAAGTGGGTCATTTCTGGGCAGGCTGTAACTTTTTCGCTTTTTGCCCCCTCTAGCGCTGTCCCTGGGCTCCATATGTGTACATGGCGATATAAATAATGCCAGTAGTGTCACATGTGATCATATCAAATCTGGAAAACCTTGCCTGTGCATGGAATAAAAATGGTGGTACCTGAGGAGATAGCAGAGCATAAAGAATATCCTTTACAGGGATGACTAACTTGGCTCCTCTTCTGTAGCCATGTTTGAGGTTTCTCCATAGTCTGCCTACTGTAGACCAGATTATCATTGATGGTTTGCTCTTCTATTTGCTATGTGAGGTGGTGTTGTACTGATTTGCTCCTGGGTCTTTCCCCCTTCAGGACATGCTAGTGCCTTTTAATTATAGCTTCAGTGTGAGCTGAATGGGCAGAAAATGTATTGACAACGTTCAAGCTGTTGGCGCTAGATTCAGTATTTTTTCCTTGCTGCATCAATGTATCCCTCCTTTCTCAAAATCTATTTCTGACATCTCCAACACCCACTTCAAAGGCTTCAACTGTACTACAGTTTTGTCAAAGCCTGAGATATTGATCCTTGTGGATGTTGGTGACCATGTGGCACAGGTGACAGCTAGAGGTCACTAGGAGGGTGTCTCTATTGGTTGACTTGCAATAGATATTTGTATTGACGGCTCCCCCTTGGCCTCTGTTGATTTTCAAAGCCAGAAAGATGATGACATTTGGATCTGCATTGTAACTGAACTTAAGGTTGGAACCCCCCCCCCCCCGGAATTAATATGCTGTACGGCCACACTGGGGGCAAAAGTCACTCCCATTGATGTTTTTGATTTAACTTTAGTTTCCAAATGCCAGATCATGTTTTCAGTTTATGCACTTCAATTTTCATATTATTGATCCATTCCTCATTGCCCACTTTCTTACAGATCTTGACATCATCTGTAGATGAACTTACTTTCCCATGAAGCCCGACACTGGTGTCACTAATGTGCATACTCAGAACTATCACAAAAATGAACTCCTTAGGTACCCCACTGGTCACATTCTTTACCCCTGAGAGGTTGATATTGAGGAACACCCTATATATCCTTCCTAATAGCCAGTTTTCTAATCCATCTAGTGAGGCCTTCCCCTAAACCCAGATCACTCACCTACTTTATCAGTCACCCATGTGGAACAGAATTAAAGGTTTAACTAAAATCCTGAGACAGGATATCAGCTGCCTGAGACAGTCTGCCTTTTTTGAACCCATGCTGGTTTCATTCATCAGCTCCTTGTCCTCTAGGAATTAAGCAACCTATTCCTTACTTATTGTCTCCAGGATCTTCCCCACAATGGATGTCAGACTTGCCTGTCTGAAATTCCCAAGATCCTCTTTGCCCCTAATTTTGTGCAGGGAATACCACATTTTCTGCCCACTAGTCTGTCATCAAATAGATTCTGCAGCACTTTTGAGTACCTTGTCTTTTTACATCTTGCCTGTCTCCAGTTCTATACCTCAGTTCCCTCAGATTTAATCCTTCTGTTGGGTATTGTTGGCCCAAAGCCTCCACCATAAACACTGAACTAAGGTACTCATTCAGAACATTTGCTTCTAACAATAGGAGTCCAATAGTGATTTCATACAAGTTGCATCATCTCCAGCTCAAGATGTTGCCTTAGACGAGATTGAATTTAGATTTAGAACTAGAATCTTTGGGAATACAGAAGCTATCACAGCAAGATTACGACTACAAGTTGACAAATACAATTCCAGATGGCTCTCATATTTTGAATATGTCAAGAAGTTTGAGGGGGTACCCATTCTGGAGCAACTACTAAGCTAGGGAGGGGGATGGATGCATATATATCTATATATATATATCTATATATATATATATATATATATATATATATATATATATATATATTTTAGAGAGGTTAGTAGCAGGGTTTCCCTCAGGTCTTTGACTTGGGGGCCCAGCTGCCTTCCTCTGAACAGATGCATGACCTGGGGTGGTTCTTGACGATGGGCTGATACTGCATTCACAGGTGTCGGCAGTCGTCCAGTCATCTTTTACCATCTTAGGAACATTGCCAGAATCAGACACCTTGTTCCATCTGGTGACCTGCCTACATTGATCCACACCTTTGTAACCCCACACTTAGACTACTGCAACTCTGTGTACCTGGGACTGCCGGGGGTTGGCATCAGTTGCTTGCAGCTGGTGCAGAACCCTGTGGCATGGTTGTTGATGGGGACTCCCCGTATGAGTCACATCACTCCCGTGCTGTGCAAACTGCACTGGCTGCCTGTACAGTGGCAGATCACCTTCAAGGTTGGACTTCTGACCTATAAGACCCTGCATGGACTGGGTCTCAGCTATCTGCAAGAACTCCTGACTCCCTACAGCCCTGGCCGCTCTCTCCGCTCAACTGACAAGGGGTTGTTAGAGGTTCCCAGGGTTCATCTGAAAACATCTGGGGCCCAAGCTTTAATGCACAGTACCCCCATCTTGTGGAACTCTCTACCTCATCAGATCCGAGAGTGCAGGACTGTGGAGAGCTTCAAGGCAGCCCTGAAAACCCATTTATTTAAGCAAGCATTCCGTGACTATTTTATCTGATCTGTTTGCACTCTGTATTATCAATATTTCATGACTTGTCTATTTTGTTATTTATATGTATTTCAATTATGTAAAGTGCTTTGGTTTTAGAATTGCGCTATAAAAATAAAGTAGCAGTATTATTATTATTATATGGAGTCGATGGACTCACATTATGGAAGGTCCCAAGGCTAAGTAGATAATGGTAAAAACAGAGTAGAAAAACAGAATAAATTATAAAATAGCTTTTGTACATCCTCACCTTTTAATGGCTACAGAAGGTTTTACGAGAATGAAGTCCTATACATCTTGTAAAAATAAGCAATGGATTTATATGTTGGGTTGATTGTTTTCTTGCATATTGTTATTTTGTTGAAATCAGTTACAATTGATTTTAGGCAAACTTTATTGTTTAAAATAACAATTTAGAGAGGAGCTTTGCATTTGATACAGTATTTTGTAAATGTTACTGAGAAAAGGCAGTGTTATGAGGGAGACAACAAGCTCAGACGTATGGATTCGATTAACTACTTTGCGTACTTTGGTTTCTTTGTCCTCCTTTGGTTGATAGTTCATGGTAGCCATGTTACTTTCTTCAAGGTCTGAAAGGTAAATCAACACAGCTACCCCTGGAAAGGAAAACACAGAACTTTTAGTTTTAAAAACAGACTGGAATGAAATCACCTTAACCAATTCTGTTAAAAACACCACTTGTTTTTCGGGGATTCACAAGAGTATATCTTGGTTTAAGACCTGAGTTTTTGCAACACTATGTGAAAAGCTTTGATGTATTTACTTTGTGATCTGCTCTCAATGAAGCTTTCAAGTTAAAAAAAAAAGATCAAGAATCTATTTTCAGACCCTGCATTAGTGGAACACTCCCTCTACAGGCCAGATTTGTTTTCTCCACTGAAGAGAGCAGATGTTGTGGAGCCCTGCTCCAGCCCTCAAAGCCAAATTTATAACTTTATAAAGTTTTTAAGTGTTCTTTGTAATTCTAAGTTAGTTTTGCAGTACCTTGTGTTAGTTACCTTACTTTTGTTTTTTGTTTGAATCACTTTGTTTTCTGTGGTTCCCGGATCGGAGAAATTGCAGTTCAGCACAGTTCTTGTTTAGTGTTTGGGAACTGCTAGTACTGTTTTAAAAATGTTGTAAAATAACTTTTTTTTAATATTTTGATAGTAGTTTTTATCCCAGTTACAACCATAACCAAATTTAACAAAATTAAGGCTTTTGCAGACAAATGTTTTGCTCCTTTTGCGTGAACTTTGCCCCACCCATACTACTGGTGTATACTGCGGGATGAACGTTACTTCGTTATTCTTTCACTATGCCATTTCTAGCATTTTCTCTCTCCTCTTTCTTGTTTACCCTCACATCCCTCCCCTCTTTCATCTATCCTAACCTTTCTGTGTCCCATCTCCCTCCCTTCTTCGCCTTTTCCCAACCTCTCCTCCTACAGCCTCCCTGCATTGCCCCACTCTCCCTGGCACCCTGGTTGTAGTCACTGCTCATCTCCTTGGCTTCATCTCAAAGTCCTCAGTTCCCTCCAACCCTCCTACCTCCCTAACTCTTATTCCTCCATATAAAATGGGTAAGGAAATCCCTGTGTCCTGATTGACTGAGACTTGGTTCTAGCCATTGCCTTAAGAGAGCACTACCAATGGCTAAAATAAGTCCCTGCCAACTGGGGCAACTCACAGAATTCATAAGCCACTTGCTCCCTAATCTCCATCACAAACATGGCTGCAACCTCTACTCATATATAGAAACCTTCAACTAGGCCCAAAAAATGAAAATCAATTAAATTGACTAAGTAAATAATTTAATGTTATTTTCACTCAAGAGCCCCTCCTTTCACATATACACAAATTTTGAAAATCGAGTACTATTCAGAGTTTCCATTGCTGGTGTTTCTTTGTTGAACATGAAAAATCCTCCTCCTATCCCCACCAGTTTGCCAGAGAACTCCTTGCTCCTCACCTGGCAACAGATAAAACTGAGGCTCTGGCTCCACCTGAGGGGGGTGTGTGTGTGCGCACGTGTGCACACACCAGTGGAAGTCTGAAAAATTTTGAATTCATGTATTCCATGTTACCATTCCGTGGGGGGGGGGCATTCTACTACTGGAATAATGCAGAGCTTTGAATTATTCTATTCCATGGTAAACAATCACACAGTATATTGAATATGAAGAAAAACACATGACTGACCGGTGAAAAACATCTGTGGAAGGGCTATTTCACATTATTTAGCAACATTTTATTATAATTTTTGTGGGTTTGAAAACTTTGAGTGTTTGTTTTTTAAAAGTTGTCCCAGGGCCCATTTTATATAAGCAATAAGGCACTTAAGGGACATTGGTTCTACTAGGTTTACCCCACGGTCAGGAGATGAAGGCACTTTGCTTTGCCTCATGCCTTACAATGCCCCTGACCATGGAGTAAACCTAGTACAACCAATGCCCTGTCATGCCTTATTGCTTAATTCTCTCCTCCTCCTCCTTCACATAAGCATCTCATAGGTTCTCTCAAGGTCCTCATCTCCTTGTTGCATATTGTTACAGATGACAGTGAGCTTAACCCTGGCCATGACCTGTCATTCCCTCTTCCCAAGGGTATGAGAGTGGCCCATGTCAGCATCCTCAGCCTTCTTCCTAAGATCAGCCTGTTGCATGGCCTGGTGGCGCTGAGGGTTGAGGCGCTGGATGCCACATCTCGCATCACACCAACGACCTGGGTTTGGGAGTGACCCTGGGCCACCGGGGGTTGGTCGACTGGGTGAGGGAGGGTGCAGGATTGAGCTGCTGTTGGCCAGCTCTCCTCCCCTGGGGTAGGATCTTGTGCATCCCAGTGCTTTGGCGACACCCAGCGGCAGCCGGATGTTCACACAGCTGAGAGCACATTGGAGGGAATCTGAGGAGGCAGAAGCTTATGTAGGTCGCTTGGGAGTGAGTGACCTGACATGCAGGCTTCATTACACATCCTCCTCCTGGGGTATTCTACACAGAAAATGCCCCACACATGAATGCAGCATGATGCCCCCGATGGCCACCACACTTACCACCAAACAAAGCCCAGTAAGATGGGCGGGAGCTGCTGGTCTCTCTTTTCCATTCTCTCACTGGGGACCCATCATAGGGGGCAAGTGATGGCCCTTCCACAATGCTGCCGGTGGAGGCCAGTTGGTGGGTGCATTGAGGGTCCGCGTAATGGACAGATTGGGGGGAGGTCCCCTGCGAAGTGGTGGTGATAAAATAGAGTTGGGGGGGAGATCAGTGTGTTATAACCACTCATTTGCAATCTCAAACTTGATATGTTGGTGATTTTAAAATCTTGGCTCTCCTCCAGGATCCTCAATTCCTCAGTTGCCATTCTTGGTTTCATAACTGTTCGTCAGGATAGAGTGAAGAGTGGTGGTGGATTAACCATCTACCTCTCCTTAAATATCCAGTTTGAACCTGTACCTCTGTCCTCTCTGCCTGTGGGATGCTTCTTCTCAAACTCTTCTCCCCTTATCTGTCCCCATATTAGTTGCCTGTGTCTACTGCTGGTCTGACATGTCCCTATCTGCAGTAACTGAGCTACTCCCCACCATCTCCTCCCAGGCCTACTCAGGTGAGTTATTCATACAAGGTGACTTCAACTTAAATTGTCTTGTGACAGGGTAGAATAGGACCCTGTCCCATTTGTTTTGGAGAAAGGGTTTAAATGCAAGGACCTGTATTCTTTCCTTTTCTGTCTCTTCTGTCTGGTTGTGCAACCAAATTTTCCTGTGAGACTTTGGACTTGATCAACCCGAACAGTCTCTTTGCAGACGACACAAAGATCTGCAACAGAGTTGATACACTAGGTGGGGTGGAAAAGATCAGAAGGGACTTGGCAAGGCTGGAGGAATGGTCAAATGTATGGCAGTTTAGATTCAATGCTAAGAAGTGCAAAGTAATGCATCTGGGAAACAGAAACCCAGGGGAAGAGTACACAATGGGGGTGAGATACTAACAACAACAAAAATGGAAAGGGACCTCGGGGTAGTCATATCAGATGACCTAAAGGTGAGCAAGCAATGTAAGAGGGCAGTAAGTAGAGCTGGTGGGATACTGGGATACATAGGGAGAGGCATCACCAGTAGAAAACAGGAAGTTGTTATATCTCTGTACAGACAGCTGGTGAGACCCCATCTGGAGTACTGCGTGCAGTTCTGGAGACCCAATCTCCACAAAGACATAAACAGGATGGAGGCTGTCCAGAGGAGGGCAACTAAAATAGTGCAGGGTCTGCACCAGAAGACATATCAAGAGAGAATTAAAGATCTTAATATGTATAGCCTCGAGGAGAGGGGTGGGGGCATGATAGAAACTTTCAAGTACCTCAACGGAATCAAAAAAGTCCAAGAGGGTAGCATCTTTCAGAAAAAGAGGTGTGCAAGAATAAGGAGGCACAATTTGAAGCTAGGGGGAGACAGCTCAGAGGTAATGTGAGGAAGTATTTTTTCACGGAGAGGGCTGTGGATGCATGGAACAGCCTTCCTGAGGAGTTTGTGGAGTCAAAAATAGTGGTGGAATTCAAGAATGCATGGGTCAGACATAAGGCAATTCTAGGGGGTGGAGGTTGGAAGAAGCAGGCTGTAGGTTAGCTAGGATCTGCAGCTTATCCATTAGGAAGGGAAATGGGCAGACTGGGTGGGCCAAGTGGTCCTTATCTGCCGTCAAATTCTATGTTTCTATGTCTCACAATCCTTTGCCTCTCACTGTCTCTCTGTTTTCTCTTGCTGTCTGTTTTTCCTCCCTTGCATGTCTATATATTCACTAAAAATACCACCAACAGCTTAATCTGGTTCAAGGTGCAGATGACACAAAGATCTGCAGCAGAGTTGATGCACAAGGTGGGGTGGAAAGGATGAGAAGGGACTTGGCAAGGTTAGAGGACTGGTCAAATGTATGGCAGCTTAGATTCAATGCTAAGAAGTGCAAGGTAATGCACCTGGGAAACAAAAACCCAGGGGAAGAGTACACAATGGGGGGTGAGATACTAACAACAAAAATGGAAAGGACCTGGGGGTAGTCATATCAGATGACCTAAAGGTGGGCAAGCAATGTGAGAGGGCAGCAAGGAGGGTTGGGAATACTGGGATGCATAGGAGAGGCATCACCAGTAGAAAACAAGAAGTTATTATCCTCTTTACAGACAGCTGGTGAGACCACATCTGAGTACTGCATGCAGTTCTGGAGACCCAATCTCCGAAAGACATAGACAGGATGGAAGCTGTCCAGAGGAGGGCAACTAAAATGGTGCAGGGTCTGCACCAGAAGACATATGAAGAGAGACTTAAGGAGCTTAATATGTATAACCTCGAGGAAAGGAGGGAGAGGGGACATGATAGAAACTTTCAAGTACCTCAAGGGAATCAACAAAGTCCAAAAGGTAGCATCTTTCAAAAAAGAGGTGTGCAAAAACAAGGGGCACAATTTGAAGATAGAAGGGGCGGCTCAGAGGTAATTATAGAGAAGTATTTTTCACAGAGA
Source organism: Neoceratodus forsteri (assembly GCA_016271365.2). Classification (NCBI taxonomy): domain Eukaryota; kingdom Metazoa; phylum Chordata; order Ceratodontiformes; family Ceratodontidae; genus Neoceratodus; species Neoceratodus forsteri. Next base: position 407,368,901 of record CM057452.1, read on the forward strand.
GGGTTGTGGATGTATGGAACAACCTTCCAGAGGAGGTTGTGAGTCAAAAACAGTGGTGGAATTCAAGCATGCATGGGACAGTCATGGCAATTCTAGGGGTGGGGTAGGAAGAAGTAGGCTGCTGGTTAACTAGGATCTGCAGCTTATCCATCAGGTAGGGAAATGGGCAGACTGGGTGGGCCAAGCGGTCCTTATCTGCCGTCAAATTCTATGTTTCTATGTAAGGTCAGTTGGTATTCATCTGTATCCCCCTCCTCCAGGTCGTGCCTGAAAATAGGCAGGATTTGTCTAGTGCACTTACCCGGTCAACAAAAACTAAATAAATATATCTGCTAATGTATATATTTGTGATTTGAGATAACTGTGAAAAGCTAGCGGTCATTTGAGTGCAAATGCCTGAGCCTTTTGCAAAGGCTGTGCGGACCACAGGAAGTTCTCAATGTTCTAAGCAGCTCCTGAAATTTACAAATAACAGGATGCTTGCCAAAGGATGGGGGTTGAAAAAGACTTATAAAAACAGCTAAGCTGAGCTGCAAGGGGAGATTTTTTTTTTTAACAAGAAATATTTTATTTTTGCCTCTTCATATAGTTATTCTGAACAAGTTTATTTTATTGTATGTTCCTGTAACTACAAATAAACAGTTTTGTGGAATTTTATAACTACTCCTGAGTTTTCTCTATGCTTCCTGACCTGTGCCTCGATGACATGGCTCTCCCCCCCCCTATAGATTTTGCCTTAACGTTAAGTCACTCCTTCTGACCCAGTTCAGCTCTGTCCCTACTCGCTATAATTTCAGATCTCTAAATCACTCTCTCGGACAGGATCCTGTCCTCTCACCCTCACAGTACCCCATCGTATTGTGGTGCCAGTACTCTTCACAGTGCCCTTTGTGAGTACTGTATGGTCTACAGTAAGATCCATCATCCCAAAGCTCCCCCCAAACTCATCCAGATCCAGTTCAGTCATGGATTTGTCCCACCTCCATGCTCTCCTGGTAGCCATCGACTGCTCCCTTATTTCTACAGCTGGCAGTGTTGACAGTGCCCTCAAATTCTTCACCTCCAAATTCATGTCTGTCTGGTATAATCATGTCCCCCTTAGAAGAGCCAGGGTCTGAGGATCTTGCCTCTCATGGATCTCAGCAGAGTTGCTAGCTTGTCCCCCATGCATATGATCTTGCCTGGAGGACCTACAAGTATTTTGGCTCTCCTTCTGACCTTACAAATTACTGGATCCTTGGTAATGCCTGTACCTGAACTGCTAGGTTTGCAGTCTGAACACTTTGCATCCACACTCCAGAACAGCCTTAATCACCTCGAGTTCTGAAAAGTAGTCCATCGACGTAGGGGGACCACGTCTGCTCTTCTCTAGTGCTCCAGAACCATGCCTGATTCTAGTGAACTGTTGATTAAGGCTGTCAGCACAGCAGCAAGCACCTCCCTGAGTTCTTTTAGTATTCTTGGGTGTGTCTCATCCAGTCCCACATCTTTGTCCACTTTCAGAGCTGCAAGTCCCTTGAAGGCTCTTTCTTCTGAAAATGGACTTGAGTCTGCCTCAGCTCCCCCTCTGTTCCTGATGGTGGTCCCCCCTTCCTCTACAGTGACCACCAAGCAGAAGTACCTGTTATGGGTGTGTTCTTTTTCTTGGTCATCTTCTGCACAGTCTCCCTCTACCACCCTTCTTATCCTCACTACCCATACCTTTGCTTTCCTCCTCTCATTTATGTACCTGAAGAAAGTCTTAACCCTATTTGCTACCCCTTTGGCTCTCCTTTACTTTGTCTGCACCTTTGCTTCCCTCACTGCCTTATTCACTTCCTTCTGTTTTACTTAGCACACTTCCCTGATTTCCTTCCTCTGCATTCCTTATTCCTCCTGAGTGCCACCCTTTTTTCCCTTACACCGTAGCCAGTTCCCTAGAGTACCATAACAGTCTCTTTTTCCTTTTGCTTTTACTCACTTTCTTCATACAGAGGCTAGTTGCCTTATTTTTCCCCAACTGTTCCCCTATCCCTACCTGGCATTTCTCCCTCCCACAAGGCAGTTTCTAAGGCAGTCTCCCATTTCCTTAAAATCTACCCTTCTAAAGTCCAATACCCTTGTCCTTGTGTGGTTTGCTTCTACTCCCATCTTAATGTTAAACTACACTGTATGGTGATCACTAGTACTTAGGGGACTTTTCACTGAGAGGTCTGCAATGCTGTCCTTGTTTGTAAGCACCAAGTCCAGCACTGGTCCATCCCTAGTGGGTTCATTGACTAGCTGCCTGAGAAAAGTCCCTTGTAGGGAGCAAAGTATGGCCCTGCTCCTTGCCAAAACTGCAGTTACAAGGCTTCAGTCAACATCTGGCAGATTGATGTCACCCAACTAGCAGCACTTCCCCCTTATTTGCCATCCTGCTGATGTCTTCCCCAAGTTGTGGCTACCCCGTCAGAGGCTGTGATTGTGGATTTCAGAAGAGCAAATTTTTGACCAAATGAGGGAAATAGTCAACAATAACATGGGAGGAGTGGATGAAATCAAGGGGTGGTGGAGAGTAATTAAAGGAGTCATTCTTAAGACAGCTACAGTAAGTCATGCCTCAGGACAGTTACCTAGAATATCAGGCACAAGAGACCAGCCTTGTTTTTGGAGAAGTCAGGAAGGTAGTAAGGGCTAAAAAAGGGCCTTCATTAAATACAGTACAAGAAGAAACAAGAAGTGGAATAAAGTGAATGCCACAAGATGTGGGAGACCAAGAAAGCAGTCAGGGATGCAAATGAGACATGGAACTGTGTATTGTAGAGGGGGGTCTGGGGGAGTCTGTTCTTAGATACATTATGGAGAAAGGAAAGATAAGAGGGGAAATTATTAGTCTGATGGAGGGGAGGTGAGGTAGTAGAGGAGAATGAGTAGAAGGCAGCCATTTGTTATGAATACTTTTGCTCAGTGTTCACAGGGGAGGATAGTGAGCCCTTGCCTGAATGCAGCATAAAGGCTGCTTCAAGAGGGATCCCAGAAATGAGGCAGGTAGTAATTACAAGAGAAAGGGTCAGAAAAGGGCTAGCAGCCCTGAAAATAGATAAGGCACCAGGGCCAGATGGGATGCACCCAAAGGTGTTCAGGGAACTAGCATTGGAGCTGGCTGAGCTCTGGCAGGGCTATTTAGTAGCTTGCTACAGTCAGGTGTGGTTCCAAATGATTGGAGGGTAGCGAATGTAGTTCCACTCCACAAGGGGTGAGATAGGGAGCAACCAGAAAACCACAGACATCTTAATTTTGCCTCCATAGCAGGTAAACTAATTGAGACACTAGTCAAAGAGGACTTGGTGGACTACCTGGAGAAAATGGGCTCCAGAATAGTAACCAGCACAGGTGCTTGGCAGGGAGGTTTGCCAGACCAACCTGACAAGTGTTCTTTGACCGGGTAACTAGGGTAGTGGACAGGGGATAAGTAGTGGATTTATCCTACTTCAACTTCAGCAAGGCATTCGACTCTGTACCTCACAGAATGTTGTTAAAGAAGTTAGAGTATATATGAGCAGCAAAGGATGTAGTTAGATGGGTGGGAAGCTGGCTGGGAGGGAGACAAGCAGAGGGTGGTAGTAAACAGAATCAAGTCTGGGGAGAGGGAGGTCACAAGTGGGGTGCTACAGGGTTCAGTCCTGGGCTGTCCTTTTTCAGTATGTTCATAAGTGACTACAAGTAGGAATACAGGGCAAGATGTGTCTCTTCACAGATGATTGTAAGTTCTCTGGCAGGGTAGACACAGAGGAAGGGGTTAGGGTGTTGCAGAGGGACCTGCAGAGGTTAGAGAGGTAGTCCAAACTCTGGCAGTTGAAATGCAACACCAAGAAGAGCAAAGTGTTGTACATAGGGAACAAGAACCCTAGGACAGAATATTTTTTTTCAGCTCTCTTTATGCTCCTCCTTCACTTGCCCCTTAGGTCTCTCTTGGGTGTGGTCACTCAGACCAGCCAGTTCATGCTCTGCCTGAAGTCCTCTCCAGGTCAAGTCTACATCCTGGGATCTCTCCTCCACAGTTATCACCCCCCCCCCGGCTCTGAGCCCCCTGAGGTGGGACCACCTACTCCTCTGGCACTCTATCTAGAATCCAGTAGGGATGATTAGAGTGCAGAGGAGAGCTGAAGACTGGCTGGGAGTGACCCGGTGTTGAGCATAGGGGCCGTCCACTGAACCCGCTGTCGCCTATCTGGGTGCCAGGGCTTTTCTGTGTTCTGGTGTTTCAGGGAGCGTGGACATGCAATGATGTCCAGCACATGACAGGAATGCTCCCACACCCCAGTGCACAGGACCTTCTCTGACACCTCCCCACCCAGGTATGTGCCGCAAGTTGCGATGCTCTCAGCCTTCACTGGGAGCCACTAAAACAGTGGCACACACCACCCATCCTCCCCAGGAGAGGAGAGCTGTCATACAGATGCTCGATCCTGCTCCTCTGCTGACCACTGAAGACCTGAGTCTGTTCCTGCATCGCCAGCGTGGCATGAGGTGTGGCATCCAGTGCCTCAATCCTCAGTGCCACTGGGCCAGCCTTACCCAGGACAGAATACTGGATGGGAGGGATTACACTGGACACTGCAACAGAGGAATTGGACCTGGGAATCATCCTAAGTGAGTCCCTGAAACAATCTAACCAATGTAATAAGGCCTACAGGAAGGCAACCAGAATGTTGGGGTGTACTGGGAGGAGTTTCAACAGCAGGAGGAAGGAGGTGATACTACCTCTCTATAGATCAGTGGTGATGCCTCATCTGGAAAAAATATGCACAGTTCTGGAGTCCCCACCTAAGAAAAGACAAAGACAGGCTAGAGATGGTGCAGTGAAGGGTTACCAAAAAATTTAGGGCCAGCGTGACAGATCCTACAAGGATCAGCTTAAGGCTCTGAACATGTACCTGCTAGACACCTGAAGGATAAACCCATTGTAGATTGCAAGAAAATATTCCGCAGAAATGGCGAATCAAGAACAGAGGGACATGAGTGGAAGGGTTCAGTATGAAGACGGCAAAAACAAATAAAGTGCGGTGAAAAAGGGGGCAACAAAAGCAGCGCCTCTCAAAAAGATGACAGGCAAAAAAGAGGAAAGCACCAAATGTCACCACAAAGCGCACACCCAAAGTACAGCACCACACAGTCTGCGGTGGGGCACATCGGGAAGTGGGAGGCAGAGTGACACCATTATGGCACCATGCACAATGTGGTAGTGTAATTGTGGGGCTGCCCCCCGCACCCTCCAGACATTATTATAATGAACTCCACAGTGGAGCACATTGGAGAGTGGGAGGCACAGTGACACCCTCACCGCATGATGCCCACAAGTCCCTGCTCTCAGTTGAGGTGTGCTCACATTATGGCACACTTGTTCTTGCACCCTTTTGATGAGATACCAAGTGGAAGCTGGTGGTGGTGGTGGTGGGGGAGGTGATTCAGAAGGGATGTGAGAAACTTATATTTTACAGAAAGAGTGGCTGAGTCATTGAACAACCTAGCAGCAGAGACGTTGGGTGCGAGAACCATTAATGGTTTCAAATACATCTGGGACTAAGTAAAAGGCTTAATAATTACACAGGGGGAATCAATAGGGCAGGGGGTAAGGGGGTTCTTGAGGGCAATAACCCTGACTAGACAATAGATCCCTTGGTAGGATAGGGTAAAACATGGCAAAGTCGATGGACCAATTGCCTTTTCCTGCCAACATTTTTAACTTTCTGTTTCTCCAAGGATCACAACGCTGATGGTCTTGACACTAAACTCCTTCATCTCTGCTTCAGCTATTGTGGTCCCTCTTCATGCTTCTTAATCTCTTATTTTGTCTCACATCTGTTCCCCATACTTGGAAACATGCTAAAGTCCTACCCTACATAAGGGAGGTTGATTCCTCTCCTGGCAAATACCACTCTGTTTCTGTTCTCCCTACTGTCTTACCTTCAGGAGAAATTGCTTCTCTCCCAGCTCTCTGCCTCCCCTTTCTCCCCTTTCCAGGTTGGCAATGTCTTATCCCTTCCCTTCCCCATTAGCTGTGGTGTGCCCCAAGGCTCCAGATTGTGACCCTTTGTTTTCTCACTGTTCCTCAGTGACAGTGAGAAAGGCTTCAGTGTCTCGCTGAACTGCTCACATTTGCCAGTGACCCATACTCCCACTCCACAGAGAATGACTTGTTAAAGACCCCACTTGTGTATGGGAATGGAGCAGAAATCTTTGTTACCGAGCTGCCTCACTTTGGAACTCCATTCCTACTTCTAATTGTCTTCTTCTCATAATGTAGTCTCCATTAATACGAAGGACCACCTGCAAGAACCTAATGTGTGCTCTTGTTTTATGTAGCCCTTGTTTCTTCTATTAAATTGCAGCTAGTTTAAATGTCATTGTCCAACATATTGTACAAGACTTCTGCCAATCCTCATTATTGTGTTCTGATACCAGAACTGTATACTGTGTATGCCTTTACTATGTATACCTTTATTGTATTACTGTATGTAGTCTTGTTCAGTTGTATCATGTTACTGCCCTCTGTAATGTATTTTTTCCATTGTATCATGTTACTGCACTGTGTAATGTATTTTTTCCATTGTATCATGTTACTGCACTGTGTAATGTACGTTTTCCATTGTATCATGTTACTGCACTGTGTAATGTACGTTTTCCATTGTATCATGTTACTGCACTGTGTAATGTACATTTTCCATTGTATCATGTAACTGCACTGTGTAATGTACGTTTTCCATTATATCATGTTACTGCACTGTGTAACGTACGTTTTCCATTGTATCATGTTACTGCACTGTGTAAGGTGCATTTTCCATTGTATCATGTTACTGCACTGTGTAATGTGTGTTTTCCATTGTATCATGTTACTGCACTGTGTAATGTACATTTTATGTTGTATCATGTTATTGCATTATGTAATGTAGATTTTCCATTGTATCATGTTACTACACTATGTAATGTACTTTTTCCATTGTATTGTGTTACTGCACTATGTAAGGAACATTTTCTGTTGTATCATGTTACTGCATTTTGTAATGTACATTTTCCATTGTGTCGTGTTATTACTAGTGTACTGTTTCCATTGTATTATGTTACTGCACTATGTAATGTACATTTTCCATTGTATCACGTTACTGCACTATGCAGTGTACTTTTTCCATTGTATCATGTTACTGCACTATGTAATGTACTTTTAGTAGCCAGGGCATGCCTGAAAAAGGTGTCTGGCACCAGTGCAATCACCTAGTCAATAAAGAATAAAAACAAATAAACAAATAAATGAGCTCCGTACTCTCTGCGTCTCTCCTAACATACACATCTATGTTGACGACACAGTCCCCTTTGCCTTCTGGCGCCAGTGTCCAACTCTGATCCTGCTTGTACCGCCTCACTTTAAACTCCAGAAAGGACTGTTTCTTTGCATTTTGGCATTAGGAAATCCCTTGTCAGGTTCAGTCACTGCCTGTCTTTCAAACCCTCAGTGATGCTCCACTTAAAGCGGTCACCCGCTTTAAATACCTCAGTATGCGGCTAGTTAGTAATCTGGACTTCTTTGCCCACATTGATATCATTCATAAAAAGCTCTGTCCAGGCCTTGGTATCTTGTACCGTAATTGGTTCTTCCTGCCCCTTCTGGTCCGTTGAGAGATCCTCCTAAGGATGATTCTACTGATGTTTGATTATGCAAATGTGGGCCATGGTGCTGCCCGCAAGTCCACCCTTGCCAGCTCCTATTACCTCTCTGACCTTATCTTGCCCAACATTCCCTCTCCCTACTCACTTTGTCCCTTAGACTTGCATTTATTCAGCATTCTTCATTACAACACCTTGGCTGATCAGTGTACCTTCTTGGTGCAGTTGCCTGCCCTCTGGAACTACCTTCCTCATGCCATCTGCCACTCCTATGTCTCTGTCTCTCTCAAACAGCTCCTCAGTACTCAATACATCCCAGTCTGCCTTTGCTGCTAATATGTACTGGCTCTAACCCTCCCCAACATGCCATGTGCATGTTCCTCCTAGGGATGTAACCTGGTTTCCCTCAGTTTCAACTTCACTACAGTGTGTTGTTTGCTCAATGATTTTAATCCTCAATTACTCACAGGTGCTTCTTCTTTGTTGCTGTGCCACTTGGCATTGTTCAGTTGTTGTTGTTTTTTTGTATAATCTTTTTATTAAAAGAATTTTCAGATACACAGATTTGAAACAGACTTCATTATTTGGCAATCAAGAGGACATACAGGTACATTAAGTTCATATGACAATACAGGTATTTCAACTCACAGTATATTAATTTATTTATTTATTCCTTCATTCAGACATAACCTTTGAGCAGAATGCTCTTTTTCAAAGGTTCCATGTCTTGACAGGAGGATAACACAGAAAGGTAGTTACAGAGTATGGGTGTATAAGTATAGAGAGAAAAAATACAACAAAGGACAGCAATTGGTCTATTTACAGTTGTAAGCTCTCTCATATGGAGGTACATATTGCAGTTAGTACAGCTCAAGGTACATGGTGAGTGCTGTGGGTTTAAGGAACTCATTTAGCAGGAGGTAAAGCAGCCAGGTGAGGCATTGTCATTATTTCATATAAAGTCAGGAGGGGAGAGACTCAAAATAGGCTTTCACACTCTGTATGTTAATGCAGCCAAGAGGAGGCTTTGTTGTTAATTCAAGTCAAGGGTGGGACATATCTAGAGTCTAGTCATGTAGCCAACAGCACACTCCCCTTCTTTCTGGCCATCCCACTCAGGAATACAGCCAGCCACCCGACCCACATTCAATTTTTTTAATGACATTCCTCAGTTGTATAGCTGCCATGCTAATGTTGGGAACACTGTGTGCTGTCATTATACAGTCTTTTTTTTTATCATATCTGTCTCCCAACTGGCACCCATCTTGATAGCGACACCCAGTCCCCTCACACACTGACCTGGAACTTACTCCATCTTCTTCTTACCTCCATGGGCAAGTAAGTGCCTTGGGTGGGGGTGCGGAGCCTGCAGGATTACTGTCTGTCATCCTGCCAAACAGGGTTCTTTTCTTCATTTTTCTCCTCATTCCCAGGCTGGCCCAGCACATGTGCAACGACATGGGCGTGTGCTGTAAAGATACCACAAGCACTTTGCATCTGTGCCCGGCAAGTCAGCAGGTAGTCACTGCTGTGCCATCCAGCCTGTTCTAGGTGATGGTCAAGCAGCAACTCATGCTGTCCCCCCTCCGAAGGAAGACAGCCATCAGTGGACACTTGATCCCCCTTCCCTGGCTGGCCCCTAAGACTCCCTGGTCCTTTCCCCAGCTTGAGTCCCCAGCGTGATGTAAGATACTTCAGCCTGACATGCCACTGGGCTGGTCTGTATTTTGTATGTTCATTCACATTTTGTACCCCCTTACCACCACCCCTGATAGTAGCTGGAAATGATCCTTAGCTCAGTGTGCACCTTCCAGTTAGCAGTTTCTAAATAAAAAAATATTATGCTTTCCAAAGTTTTCCCAGAGGTGTTAGCAGCTCTTCAAGGGAAAATCTTTGTAGGGTACTGCTATGACAGTGCTATGGCCAATACCCCAGCAGGACCTAGAGTGGTGGGGAACCATCCACATGCCTAGTACCATTCTAGTGGACCATACCAATAATTAGGGCCAAAGGGAATATAATATGCACTTTGCTCCTACAGCAGTGCATGGTAGTTTGTCGTGATTGTAAAGCACCTAACCCTTTGCCAGCAAACCTTATCATACAAAGATCAGAGAATGGGGCACATCCCCTGATCTGGCCTGTGCAATGCCAGAGTCTTATCTCATGACTATGCCAAGCAGACAAGGATATGCCTGAGTTGCTATGGCAAATGGCATGGGGGGGGGGGCACTGTTTTCCGGTTCACTTTTTCAGTATTATTGTGACTTTTAGTGTTACTCTTACTCTTTTTATTATTCCAGTCTACGTTATTAACTAAATATTATCATAGAATCATAGAAACATACAAGCTTGCAGGTCGAAGACCCTTTAGTAGCTTGCCACTAAATATAGTGGAGATACTCATATTTTTTTTCTCCCATGTAGGAGTCTAATCTATTCTTGAACACATCCATCGTTGGACTGAGAACCACAGATTTTGGCACGGCGTTCCACCATTTCACAACTCTTTGAGTAAACCACTTATTCCTTTTAGTTGTTTTATTTATATCTCCTGTCAGTTTTAGATTATGACTACGTGTACCTGTATAGTCGACCAGACCAGTAGTTTCCCACATATATCTTTTCTTGGTGGCTTTAAAAAACAAATATAAATCTCCCCTAAGCAGTCTATTATCCATTGAGTACATTCCCAAATGTCTGTCTCTCTCCATCGGTCTTATGTTGAATGGGAGTAACTAACTTGGTTGCCCTTCTCTGTACACCCTCTATAAGAAGTTTATCTCTCCTTGTCCCAGGGGCGTAGAAGGGAACACAGTACTCCATCTGAGATCTCACCAAAGCTGTATACAGGGGCAGTATCACCTCTGGAAGTCTGCTTTTAATATTTTTTTTAATGCGTCCCAAAATCGTAGTACCCTGCATTACCTTTTGTCTGGTATTTATGTCAAAGGCTAGATAATTATTTACAATTACTCCCAAGTCCTGCTCATTTGTTGTAGTTTGTAAATCTATGCCATTCAGTTGATCCTTGAAATGGTGATTATTTTTCCCTAAGTGTTATTACGTTACAGTTTTTCTGGTTAAATTTGAGTTTATTAATGGAAGCCCATGATTCTATAAAGGAGAGATTACCTTGTAAATCACTTGCAGCTTTCTCATTATTAACAGTTGCTCCCAATTTACTATCATCTGCATATTTTCCCATCCATGTATCCCCTGATACCTTCATCGTGGCTATGACTAAATGAAATAGAGTGGGGCCCAGGACAGAGCCCCGGGGAACACCACTCATAACCTGAATCCAGTTTCATGTAAATTCTCCTATAACAACTCGTTGATATCTATTGGTCAATCATAATGTTACCCATGCCAGATTATTCGTGGGCATCTGGAGAGAAATCAGCTGATTAATTAGTACATCATGTGCCACTGAATCAAACACCTTTGCGTAATCCAAAAAGACCACATCTACAGGTAACACTTTATCCAGTGCTGTGCTTAAAGGCTCAAAGAAGCTAAGTAGGTTGGTTAAGCATGATCTCCCACTAGTGAACCCATGCTGGAATAAATCCACATACCCTTTATCTTTCATGTGTTTGACCATGCGCTCTTGAATTATGCCCTCCAAAAGCTTGCTCATGATACAGGTGAGACTTGTCGGTCTATAATTGCTGACTATTTTTTTATCCCCCTTTTTAAAAATAGGTATAGTATTTTGCCTCTCTCCACTGCCTCAGAGTATTTCCATCCTTGATGGATGTACTGAACAATAAGGTAGCTGGGCCAATTAAAACATCCTTCAGCTCATTTAAGAAGCCTGGGTTTATTCCATCAGGTCCTGCTGATGAGTTACTCTTTAATTTAATGATTCTATCCATCACTTCTTTTTCAGAAATTACACTCTGTGGCTCATCAGTACCATTATGTGTACTCCCAATCAGTATATCGCTATTGTTTTTAGGTTTGTATATACTCTGAAAATATTGATTGAATACATTTACAGCATCTTGCTCACAACTTAACAGTCCATGCTGAGTTTCCAAGGGACCTATTCCTACTTGTTTGCCCTTCAATGACTGACTGTAATTATAAAATAATTTTTTATCATACCTAACTACAGTGGCCATATGCAGTTCTGCCTTTTGTTTAGCCCTTGTAAATTTTTTTGTACAGTTGGCCTCTTTTTTTGTAGGAAAGCCAGTTCTCACTAGTTGGGTTGCTCTTGTATCATGCATATTTCCTCCTCCTTCTTGTAATACAACTTTTTATATTTTTTCCCCACCATGAGGGTATCCTTCCCCTAGTACTGTATTTTTTTCACCTTGGGGACCCATTGTTCTAAACAGCATTATATTCTGTAATTGATTTGTGCCCAGATACTTTCCATATTTAACCCTCCTAAGGTCTGTTTCCAATTCCAGTCATTTAAATATTTTCTTATAGTGCGGTAATCTGCTTTCCGATAATCTCTTATTTCTGTTTTCCCCTAGTATTAATTACAGTAAGGTTGGTAGTTATGAACATGGTATTGTGATCACTGTCACCAATTGGGTCTCTGATTTGAACAGTAACTGTGTCTTGCTCTATATTTGAGAGAAATAAGTATAAGATTTTACTACCTCTTGTTGGGCTTGTAACCAGCTGATCCCAACCCATTGTGAGCGATCTAATCAATAACATTATTTTCCAGGCTAGATTTTCCCTGCAGTGTCTCCCAGTCTATTGTTGGGAAATTAAAATCCCCCATTAACATGAAATCCCCTCTGACTTCAAAATCATTTAGTGCTGCAAGGAAAGTATCATTTTCCTCTTGATTCAGATTTGGTGGTCTGTATGTTATACCAACAGTACTACTTTTATTTGCAGGGAAGGCAGTAAGGCAGGCAAAGGCCCAAACCGAGGAAACACCAGCACGAACAGTAAAAGAAGGGGACAAGACTTTCTATAGATACATTAATGAAAGAAGAAAGTCCAGAGGGAGTACTGCTAAGATCAAAGGAGATAAGGGGGAGTGTGTAGAAGAGGACCAAGGAAAAGCATCAATCGTATATAGATACTTCTGCTCAGTATTTACTGAAGAGAAGGTAGGGCAGGACTCACAGCTCAGCACCATGGACACAAGGGGGATGGAGGTGTGCACTAGTCCCTTCACAAAAGAAAGGGTCCTACAAGAGCTCACTAAGCTTAGGGTGGACAAGGCGATGGGACCTGATGGCATACATCCCAGGGTACTAAAGGAGCTAAGGGTTGAACTAGCAGAGCCATTAACAGAACTGTTTAGTGAGTCTCTGAGCACAGGAGAGGTCCCAGAAGACTGGAGAAGGGCTCATGTGATCCCACTCCACAAGAGTGGTAGCAGGGAGGAGGCAGGAAACTACAGACCCATCAGTCTTACCCCGGTAGTGGGCAAGATTGTGGAGGCATTCCTTAAGGAAAGGATAATGCAATACCTGGAATCCATCAGAGCACAGGATCCAAGACAGCATGGGTTTACAACAGGAAGGTCTTGTCAAACTAATCTCATAGATTTCTTTGACTGGGTAACCAGAGTGGTGGACCAAGGAGGTGCAGTTGATGTTGGCCTTGACTTCAGCAAAGCTTTTGATACTGTTCCACATAGAAGATTGATTAATAAGCTGGGTAGGCTCAGGGTGGGTCAGAAGTTGGTCAACTGGGTGGCAAACTGGTTGACGGGCAGAAAACAGAGTGGTGGTAAACAGTATACAGTCAGAAGAGATGCAAGTCACAAGTGGGGTACCTCCGGGATCAGTCCTGGGGCCAGTCCTCTTCAATATCTTCATCAGTGACATTGCAGATGGACTGGAGGGTAAGGTTTGTCTGTTTGTAGATGACACCAAGATCTGCAACAAAGTAAATGATCCTGATGTGGTGGGCAGAATGAGAAGGGATCTGGATAAATTGGCAAAATTCTACAATTCTAAAATGCTACAATCTGAATTTTCCATCCTACAACACAACCTACTGGATAAAAAACTACTTCTAAATGCCAAAAAAACAAAAGCTATGTTCTTTACCTCAAAGAGTTGCTCTGCCACTACCCCACCATCCACCACCCTACAACTAACCACCTTACTTGGAGAGAAGCTGGAATTCGTTGATAACTTCAAATACCTTGGAGTCTGGATTGATAACAAGCTTGACTATTCTGTCCATATTGAGTGAGCTACTAAAGAAACTGAGACAAAGGCTTGGTTTATTTTTAGAATAAAGCACTACCTCAACAAAGACTCCAAAAAGATTAATCCAGGCTTCATTTCTATCCTCATTGACTATGCTGACTTTCTGTACGGACATTGTTCACTCCCCTCTTAAATAAACTGGACACCCTATACCACAGGTCCATCAGATTCATTACATGACCTTCCTTCAGCACCCATCATTGCTCCCTTTATAAGGCAGTTAACTGACATCATTACAACACAGAAGAAATAGGAATGCTGCAATTTGATATTCAAAGCCTTATCAGGCAAGCTACCTACCTATATCTCAGACTGTTTTACTCAAATTACTTCTAGGCCATACAACCTAAGGATCAGCAAAATTATTCTTAAGGTCCCCAATGTCTGCACTCAGTTTGGGAGGGCTGCTATCAGCCACTCACTAGCAATTGTTTGGAATTCACTCCAAAAACCATGAAGCTAAATAACCTCCTACCCTTAATATCCTTCAAAGACTATTCACCACCCTATTCCCAGAACTCTGCAACTGCTTCCACAAGGCCTAAACCCAGCCCTACCTACTCCCCGTGTTCCTATATGCTGATAAAACTCCTGTTCCAGTCCCAAGATTCACTCTCAAAATGCCTGCTAGGTCCTATAATCTACATATTACTCTGATGTGCCCATTACCTTCTGTCTCACAGATTAAAAGTTTTAATGTGCCTTGTACATATGTATATTGTTATATATTAGCACTTATGTCATTGTATTACTGTTTATGTTACCCCTGTCATTGTATTACTGTTTATGCTACCCTTGTCAATGTAATAACACTTGCACTTCTTGACCACTCAGGTCCATCTTGTAAATGAGCTATGCTCAATGATGTTCGCCTGATTAAATAAAGATTTTGATTGATTGATTTGATTGAAAATGGTTGGAAGAGTGGCAACTCGGGTTTAACGCAAAGTGCAAGATCATGCACATAGGAAAGAGAAACCCTGAAGCCACCTATAGGTTGGGAGGGGAGCTGTTGGCAATCACAAGGGAAGAAAGAGACTTAGGCATCATCATCATCGCCATCACAGATGACCTGACATCCAAGCAGACCACTAAAGCAGTAAGTAAGGCTAGAGGAATGTTGGGGTGTATTAGTAGGGGTATCGCAGTTTTTAAGAGGGAGGTAATAATCCCTCTTAACAAGACACTAGTTAGGCCCGTCTGGAGTACTATGTGCAGTACTGGAGGCCGCACCTGCACAAGGACATTAACAAAATGGAGACAGTCCAGCAAAGGGCAACCAGAATGGTGCAGGGACTGCATCAGAAAACATATGAGGACAGATTAATGGAGCTCAATATGTATACCCTAGAGCAAAGGAGGGAGAGAAGTGATATGAAACATTCAAACATCTAAGGGCATTAACAAGTGAAAGAGTCTAACATGTTTCAATGTAAGAAAAACAGCAGGACAAGAGGACACATCATGAGATAAGAGGGAGGCTGATTAAGGGGTAATGTGAGGAAGATATTTTTCATAGAAAGGGTGGTGGATGCATGGAACAGCCTACTTCAAGAAGTGGTGGATATGAATACAGTGCAGGGCTTCAAATAGGCATGGGATAGGCATAGGGGAGCAATACAGATGAGTATGAATAGATAGGCCATTGACAGAGTAAAGGCCTATGTCACACTCATAAGGTAGAAAAAATGGGCAAACTGAGTGGGCCTTGCGGGTCCTTATCTGCCGTCAACTTCTGTGTTTCTATGTAGTTTGAATTTTTACCCAGAGTAGTTCTACATTTTGTTGGACCTTATTCTCAATCGTTATAGCATAGGCCTTGATTGCCTCGGTAACATATAATGCAATACCATCCCCACGTTTATTATCTCTGTTCTTGCAGAAGCAGTTATAGCCCTGTATATCCATGCCCCAATCCCCATCCTGAAACCATGTTTCTGTGACAGCATATACATGTATATGTTTGGTTATCAGAAGGTTTTTTTAGCTTTTCCATTTTATTTCTGAGACGACTTGCATTCATTAAAAGGATCTTTAGCTCTCCTTCATTTGTGGCTTTCCTTTTTATTTTCCTGCTATATTGATGCTTCTTATTAGTTTTAGTCCTATTAGGGTTATGGTTAACCACTGTAATCCCCAAAGGAAGCTCCCATTCCCCCTTCGATTCTAGTTTAACACCTTTCATATAGAGTCAAAAAATATTTTACCAAGTAGGTCACTCCCTGTCCTGTTCAAGAGTAGCTTATCATGGCAAAATAACTGTGGTTGAGGTACAATGTGTTCCCAGGTAGTAATGCACATGTTATACTTCCTTAAACACCATTCTCTTAACCAATTATTTAATTTTCTAATTTTGATATTTAATGTATTATTCATTCTTGGGATAGGTAAGGTTTTTGGAAAAAATAGCTCACATTGTCCTTTTGAGATACATCATTAAATTTCCTTGTAAGCATTAAAAATGTTTTCAACTGAACAATTCCTGATGTCATTGGCTCCTATATGTACTAGTATGAGAGATCCCCTTGGAGTCTTACTCATTAAATCCCTTACTATACCAATCATATCTCTCACTCCTGCACCTGGGAAGCAGCTACTTATCACACATTCCTTGCTAATCTTTGTAGTTACATGGAAAGTAAACCTAATGATGGAGTCTCCACATATATATATATATATTTATATATATATATATATATATATATATATATATATGACAAAGAACCTCTGTTAGAAACACTGAGGCAAGGGTTACCCCAAGGGCATTTGGCTGGGAAGCCAAGTTTCAAGAAAATACAAAATCACACATGCCCACACAATGCAAAGCATCATGGGCTGCAAATACAAATCACCACCGAATGTTATGCTGCTTAAATTTTAAGCAGAATTGCATGGTGCCGAAAGGCCTCTCACACAGTTTGCAAAGGGCACTAACACATGACATATACATGTGTTTCGTCCTACCAGAACTCATCAGTATACCTCGTCTGTTTGACACCCCAGTGGAATGAACCAGCTACCCTAAGATGGTCTGTCTGGGTTATGTTGTGGTGAACCCATTAAAATAAAAAACTATTTAAAAGATAAAGATCCTCTGTGCGCAAACACTGAGGTAAGGATTACCCCAAAGGGCATTTGGCTGGGAAGCCAAGTTTCAAGGAAATACAAAATCACACATGCCCACACAATGCAAAGCATCATGGGCTGCATATGCAAATCACCACAGAATGTTATGCTGGTTAAACTTTAAGCAGAATTGCATGGTGCCGAAAGGCCTCTCACACAGTTTGCAAAGGTGCTAACAGATGGCGTAGACCACGTGTTTTGTCCTACCAGGACTCATCAGTATACCTCATCTGTTTGACACCCCAGTGGAATGAACCAGCTACCCTAAGGCGGTCTGTCTGGTTATGTTGTAGTGAACCCATTAAAGTAAAAATTATTTAAAAGACAAAAGATCCTCTGTGCAAACACTGAGGCAAGGATTACCCAAAGGGGCATTTGGCTGGGAAGCCAAGTTTCAAGAAAATACATTGTGTGGGCATGTGTGATTTTGTATTTTCTTGAAACTTGGCTTCCCAGCCAAATGCCCTTTGGGGTAACCCTTGCCTCAGCGTTTGCACACAGAGGTTCTTTGTCTTTTAAAAAGTTTTTATTTTAATGGGTTCACCACAACATAACCCAGACAGACTGTCTTAGGGTAGCTGGTTCATTTCACTTGGGTGTCAAATGGATGAGGCATACTGATGAGTCCTGGTAGAATGAAACACGTGTCTATGTCATCTGTTAGCACCCTTTACAAACTGTGTGAGAGGCCTTTCGGCACCATGCAATTCTGCTTAAAATTTAACCAGCATAACATTCTGTGATTATTTGCATGTCCAGTCCATGATGCTTTGCATTGTGTGGGCATGTGTGATTTATATATATATATATCTATATATATATAGATATATATTCCTGTTAGCATTTGTGGCCTCTGGAGATGCAAATCCTTGGTGATGAGTCCCAGTAATTCTGTTCATAACTCCATCCATATCCTGAGCTGTCCCAGTATTATCAGAGGTATGGGGCTCACTATCATCCATAGGTTCCTCAAATAATGAGAAGCGATTGCATGTGGGGATAGTGAATTCCATGGCCCTTCTCCCTCTTTTGGATTCAGCAGCATCGAAGCTAAAAGTTGCACCTTCATCTTCCTGCTCTCTCTACCTTTCCTCACCCTGACATGCATCCCTTGTTTTAACTTGATTGGTGAGGTCACTTAAGCCCTGACCACTCATCGTATCTTGTCTTAAACACTTGATTTCTAACTGTAACCCAATCAGTTTAATCCTTAGCTCTCTTAGTTCCACACACTGATCACACATATAGTGTGTCTGTTCACTAACTAGAGTTAGACTAAATTTATGGCAGGATGAGCATTTTAAGCCGACCTCACCATTACTAGAAACTATGTACATATTGTCCATATTTAGCCCCAACAACAACTGCTACCCCTGGTGTTAAGTACTGTTCTAGTTACAACAATAGTGGGGCAAGCCTCACGTCTGTATTACCTGGCCATTATTCACTTATCCACGTTAGACAATGACAGACACTGCTGGCCTCTGCCCACATCGCCTCCTCACCACACTCAGCTCCACTCGCTAGAGCCGAGTGTTAAATAGGGTGCCAAAGCAGACGTCACCAGTTGCTATGGCAATGCTCGCTCCCCAAGTTACCTCCCTGTGGGGCAAGGACAATGTATATAGACAGCCTTTAAAAAGGCAGCCAAGGCAACACAAAAGACAGCTTAAAGAGCCCCCTCTAAGCACTTTAAAGTGCCTGTCAGAATTCCAGTCCCCTTGTAGAGTGGGGGGGGGGTCAGGAAATGCCTCCACACAGGTACTGAATACCTTTCTCTCAGTCTCTCCTGCTAAAGTGCACACACACCAGGATTCAGCAGCCTGGTTCCCCCAGTTAGTAAAAATGCTTTGTTTAAAACTCCAGTAGCTGCCCTATAACAGCACTATCAGGCAGTTAAGCTTTTTAGAGCCAAGCGCTAAATAGGGCACCAAAGCAGACATTACCAGTTGCTATGGCAACACTTGCTCCCCATGTTACCTCCCTGCAGGGCAAGGACAGTGTATATAGACTGTCTTTAAAAAGGCAGCCTAGGCAACGCAAGTGATGGCTTAAACAGCCCCCTCTAAGCACTTAAAAGTGCCTGTCTGAATTCCAGTCCCCTCATAGAGTGGGGGGAAGGGTCAGGAAATGCCTCCACACAGGTCCTGAATACTTTTCTCTCTGTCTCTCCTGCTAAAGTGCACACACACCAGGATTCAGCAGCCTGGCTAACCCAGTTAGTAAAAACACTTTGTTTAAAACTCCAGTAGCTGCCCTATAGTAGCACTATCAAGCAGTTAGGCTTCTAGAAATCACTCCCTAGAGACGAGCGTTAAATAGGGTGCCAAAGCAGACGTCATCAGTTGCCATGGCAACGCTCGCTCTCCAAGTTACCTCCCTGCAGGGCAAGGACAATGTATATAGACTGTCTTTAAAAAGGTAGCCTAGGCAACACAAGCGATGGATTAAACAGCCCCCTCTAAGCACTTAAAAGTGCCTGTCCAAATTCCAGCCCCCTCATAGAGTGGGGGGGGGGTCAGGAAATGCCTCCACACAGGTACTGAATACCTTCATCTCTTGTCCCTCCTGCTAAACTGCACACACACAAACACACACTCCAGGATTCAGCAGCCTGGTTCCCCCAGTTAGTAAAAACGCTTTGTTTAAAACTCCAGTAGCTGTCCTATAACAGCACTTTCAGGCAATTTGGCTTCTCTGGTACAGATCAAGCAGATAGGAAATTTGCTAACACAGCTCTGTTACCTAACATGCTTGCTGTTTTATAATGGTCACTAACATACCACAAGTATTCATGTGCATGATGCCCTTTGTATGTAGTTTTTACTTTTGTTTTGATTTTACTATATATCTGAGAAGCAATAGGAGACTTGAAGATGAAACTCATTCTACCTCCCCACATGTAGGGAGACATCAGGCTTGCTGTCCTCTTACCTATATTAGAAGTTAACCACAGCTCAAATTATTGGTAACATATTAAACTTGTATCTTGGAACATAAAAGGTTGCGATAGCCTTGTAAAATGAATTAGGTTACTTACAGTACCAACTTAGGAAAGCAAAAACTGAACATTGCCCTACTCCAGGTGACCCATCTTACAGTAACATTAAAGAACCTTACAAACTCAAGGGAGGGAGGGTGGGACAAGTATCTTACACACCTTTCACACCACATGCTAGAAGAGTAGCAATCCTGACAAATAAAATCTCCCCTAACTGTAGAAAACAGTAGGACGGAGAGACAGGCAGTTTAGTTGCTATAGAGAGCTCCTTAGATGGCCACCCCTTAGTATAGCAAATGCAAATGTTCTGACAACAGACAGCTTGCCTTTCATGCAGAGACTATCGCTCCATCAAGGACAACTACAAGGTTAAACTGTTTGGGGGAGACTTCAACTACTTTCCAGATACTGACTTAGATCATCTGCTTTGCTGACACCCATACCAGGGTGGCACAGGTTCTCAAGACATAATTTTGAGACTGCAAGATGCATGGAAGCTTCTGCATCCACAAGACAGGGACAGTTCTTTGTGTTCCTTCCCATATGAATCCCAGACCCAAATATTTATCTTTATATTCTCACCTTGAGCGATCTCACTTTTCTTTCGTTGCACATAGTCTTTATTTACATGATGTCCTTGCTTGCAAACAAAAGTGTTGCCCTCTTAGCCACCAAACCTACTAAATCAAATGAGAGGTAAGGAGTTTCATTCCCACAGTAAGGTAAATGCAAAGCAAGGTAAGAACAATAAACCCATTCTAGCACAAGTTATTGGGAATTTTTTTTTTAATTATTCATGTCTGACCTGTATTTTAATGCCAGTGTTTTGCTGGAAGAAACCAGCTTTCTCAAGGCAAGACAGGATCTGGACATAGAATACAGAGGCACCATTCCAGGTCTGGGGAGCAATACTGGAGCACTAATCTGTTGGTGCATCTGAAGCAAAAGACAAAATTTACTGTCAGGAAAAATTTACAAATGCCAGAAAGTAAACCTCCAAAAGAAGAAAACAATTTATTTCTGAATTGAGTGCTAGTGCCCCTGTATCCTATGTCCAGATCCTGTCTTAACTTGAAAAAGCTAGTTTCTTTCAGCGAAACAGTGACATTAAAATACAGATTAGACATATGAATAAAATATTAAAACATTTCTCATTAACTTTTGCTGGAGTGAATCTATTGTTCCCACCTTACCTTGCATGCAAATAAAAAAGCAAACCCCAAACCAGCCCTGTGCCGGTGCACCTACGTGTTCAGTTTAGTCGAGGCAATGAAGTAGACCCTAAAGATACAGCTGCCCCCACTGGGGGGGGGGGGCAGTATTCCTTGATTTCAGTATGTCATTGTATTTAGTGCAACATATGAGGCTAGTGAAGAAGGTATAGTGCTGTACACCAGGATCAAGCACAGTATCACAGTTTTTGATAGGCTATTTCGCAGGATATTGCAGGAACTTAATGCAATGGTAAATAGTAATAGTAAATACTCCAGCTTGTCATGCAGTGAGCTGTGATTTATACAGTGAGCATGATGGTAAAACTAACCAGATAACAGTGCTATCCCAGCTGATGATGATCCCGACTCATAAGATAGCAGTGATATCTTATGAATCTGGTTTGTCACACCCACTGTCTCCACACTCCGGTTTGTCATGATCACGACCAACTGTTCCAGTCCAGCAAAGCATCTGGCGAATGGTGGAGAGAGATCTTCGTGTTGACATAAACAAATTTAAAAAAAAATCTGTTCATTGAATCGCTGATCTGATTTTGGCAACACGCTCATTGCATAAACCAGACATGGTATGGGTGAGCATGACATACGTTTTTTATCTTCATCCGAGGTCTGCGACTTCTTGATCCCTCTCTTATGGCTATGCCACTTGTGAGGGGTCAAAAGGTTACAGATCTATCATGAAGATAAAAAATGTATGACATGCTCACCCATACCATAGCCCCTAGATCTCAGATGGAGTGAGTGATTCTGGCAGATGGCACTGCAGCTGAGCTAGGACAAGAGGATGAGCTGACACATTCTGTGTACATCTGCTGGGTTTGCTCCGCAACTTACTATGAATTGATGGGGACCTTCGGCAGTTGAAGACCAGCAGTCAGAGGTTGGAACTTTGTTGGAGGAGGTCTAGGGCCCTAGTAGTCATAACGAATACCAGAGTGCAGCCACCCATAAGAAGGCAGCTTTCCTGTCCAGGGAGATTGCTGCTGGGAGGAATTGACCAGTCTGGCTTTTTCAGCATGTAGACAGGCTGCTTTCTTTATCTGGCTTGCCTGGAGCCTGTTAGAGCCCTTTCATTGGCTAAGCATGGGTAGTTTGTCTGATTCTTCTCAGACAAGGTGTCCTCTGTTCACACTGGGATCTCTCCATGTGGGCTGTAGTGGCCCAGTGGGGTCGAGTCTGCCTGCCAGGTAGGCACTCATCTTGCCTGGTGAGAGTTTAGGCCAGTTACAATAGAAGAGGTTTGTAGGGTGATCTTGGAGCTGCAACCCAAACTTCTTTTGCTAAAGGATGTTTGGTCCAAAATGTGTCAAGGCATTTTTTATGGGCACCTGAATAAATATGTTGGCACCTTAAAATTGCTGGGGGGGACACTGTGGTGCCCGAGCTGTTTAAACACAGGAATTTACAGCTCCATCGTCTAGTGCTACAAAGCTATTAAATTTAGCAATTTCTAGCAAACTTTGGTGGTTTTTGACAGCTTAATTGGATTCCTGACCTCTAGTTACATCAAGATGGGGAATCCAAAGAGAGATGAAGTGGCAGGAGGCACCGACAGACGGAAGGGAGTCAGTGGTGTGCAGGCCTCATGGTCAGGATCTGAGGCCCAAGTGGCAGATTCTGGTACAGAGGAGACCCTCTCTACCCTGGGCTCAAAAATACAAACTTTGATAAGGTTAATAGCTGGTCTGACTTAAAAAGTCAAAGGATTTAATTCTAGAGTGACTGTGTTAGAAACTACAGTTGATGGCCTGAAAACCGAAGTCCACAAGGTGGGCAAATGGGCTGACTCTTCTATGGGAGCCACTTCGCTTATGGCAAAAGAGCTGCAACATTTATGGGCCAGACTGGAGACAATGGAGAATCAGGCCCATAGTGCCAACATCAGGCTTCTGGGTGTTTCAGAGGGTAGTGAGGGGGCTCACTTATTGATGTTCATAAAAGACTTTTTGACAGCGAAGCTTGCATGTACCGGAACAGAGCTGATTAATGATATCCAAAGTCTACCGCATCACTCCTTGAGGCTGATAACAAGCCTCTGTGGAGCCCTGAACTCTGATGGTGGTAACATCGGGAGTTGTAAGAGGGATCAGATCCTTCAGCTGGCAAACCATGCAGAACACATTATGTTGGATAATCACCAGGTATATGTCTTCCTGGACATTAGCTATGTGACGAGACAACATAGCGAAAAAATTTGACAGGGTAAGGAATTCATTGTGGGAGACTGATATCCCCCACACAATGATCTACCCAGCACATCTTTGAATTGTCTGGGAAGGGTAAGTGTATCTTTTCTCCGACCCCATCGATGCTGGAAAATGGGCAACCAGATTTGCTGCTGCCCCCAGGAATTCATCTGCGGCTGCAGACCTTCATGACAATGAGGGAGATACCTGAATATAGCCTCATGGAGCTTTACTTGATAGTTTAATGTCTACTTTTGGTTAGTAGAACAATAATACTGGACTCTGAGACTTATTAAAAATAAAAGTTCTTGTTGTACTAGTGGTCTTTTGATCACTTTTCTGAGTTGAATTAAGCTGTTTCAAAAGTTAGAAAAGTTAAATAGTTCTATGGAAATGAATGGGAGGTATGGGACGATGTAAAGAGTAAGTAGATTTGGATAACCTGCTCTTAGTTTAATTCTTGGGATATGTCACTTGAGATTAAAAGCATGGAGTCATAGGCCGCACATGGGACCAAACTGTCTTTGAAGGACTAATGCTGACATAACCAATTTTAGAGACTGTCATGCTGCTCATGGACTCATCAAATGCAGCATAATTTAGGGTTTCTTTTTATGGGCTTTTACAGTATGTAATAAGGTTACCCCTGTTGTGGTATCTCAATATGGTGAACGCACCTATCCTGTTAATAAGGGACTTGTGTCCTATATTGTGTTGTGTAATCTGACTGTCCACGATATGTACAATTCAATGTTGTATCATTGGTAAAATAATAAAAATAAATTATTAAAAAAAATACCTGAGAGCAGCATTTTCTATTGTGGTTTGGTGAGTGCTGGATGTTTTTTTATTTACATCATAGAATATTAGTTTTTGTGCAAACCTTAGGGAGGGGCAAACTTAGAGTTTTCAGAACTCATCACCTCATTGTAGTCAGGATGCCATGAATCAGAGTTTCAAGATAAATAGTTTTTTTTTTTTTTTTTTACAATTATTTTTATCACTCTCGCTTCCCCTGAACTCTCTCCAGAGAGGTCTGTCAGGGCCTGCCTTTATCCCACCTGCCTGAAGCTCTTTTCTTCTCGTTCCTCTTGGGCCCCGGCCCTCCAACCATTATCCAGCCACCCAGCCCCCTGGCTCTGAGTCCCCCAAGGTGGGACCACCAGATTGTTCCTCCTGGTACTCTATCTAGAGTCAAGATAGGCGACCAGGCATGGAGGAGAGCGGAGGAGACGAGAAGAGAGCCCAACATTGGGCATGGTAGACCGACCCCCCGGACCCTCCGTCACCTATCAGAAGGCAGAGGGTATTTTTACTTGGTTTTCTTCCCTCCCTCCACCCTTCCATGGAGCCTGGACATGCAGCGACGACCAGCGTCTGCCGAGCTCTGCACCCCAGCACTTTAGCACCACAGGCTCCAGTCCACCCCGACGAATGCCAGCGGTCGCTCAAGAGCGATACAAAACCCTACTCTCTCCCCGGGAAGGGAGAGCCGTCCATCGGATGCTTGATCCCTCCCCGCCCCTGCTGACCCTCGATGGTCTGGGCTCATTCCCGAACCCGGGTCGCCAGCGTGGAGCGAGGTGAGGCGACTAGTGCCTTAACCCTCAGCGCCATTGGGCTAAGTTAAATAACTTTTATTGAAACAAAAAGCCACTCAACATTATTCCTGCCTGACACATTTCAGGCAGTTTGTCCTTTATCAAAGGCTGGGGAACACCAAACAATGTACTCTTAAATAGCACTTAAAAATCATGTGTTGTTGTTGTGACGTCAGAGACGGATCACAATCTAATTGGTTCATAGCATTTTTTAAACTTAATTATCTACTCTTAATGCCTATACATATAATAAATACTTGTTAGATATGTGATATATGGAATTATATAGTAACCATAAATATTTGATAAGAAAATCTTAAATACAATTGCATATAATATGGCAAAGGGGTGGGTGGAGGAATGAAACCCAGACGCCCATGTTAATATATCTAATAATAAAATCCAAACAACAGTGCAACCTCATGAAAGTGAAGCAAACCAAAATACCTACATGAAAATCTTAAAATATTTTAAGATTATATCTACATAGATTATATCTACAAGATTATATTGGCAGAAAACACCAGGAGGAAGGACTGCTGTGTGACTGGACTTCTCTGCTGGGACTAAAGCAGAAGAACTTTGTATTTGACCTTTAATTAAGGGTAAAAAAAACTAACATACAAAAAAAAAGTGTGTGTTTGGGTTAACTGAACTGAATGGGTATCTGAAGAGTTATCTAGGTGTAAATCTCAGGTGACTGAAAGGACTTAACTGCAGTGAGGTTTAAATTACTTGTAGAAAGATCTGGTAAGTAGGGGGAGTGGCTTAGCTAGAAGGAAGCTACATTTAAAGACTGCCTTAGAAAGTTTCTGCTAGTAGCTTAGCAGAAGACACCAGAGAAAGGACTGCTGTGTGACTGGACTCTCTCTCTGGGACTATATTGCCCTCCTTCCTCCCTGCACCCCCTACCCAAAGCTAGTTCTATTTTTATAGGCACAGGATTTGACTGACAACAGGAACTTCCTGTTTAGGGCAGGAAGTGAGTGATCACAGAACCACCAAGGACCCACCATCCTAGAAGGGCAAGAGTAGCTCTCCGGCCCCCTCTAGCTGCTGGAGGTCTGCCTCTGAGCAAGTAAGTGGTCTACTGAGAAATATAGGATATTCTTGTCTCAGAACAGGACAATCAGGAGCTTAAAGGCGACAGGCACAAAGTAAGGAGAGAGAAAAAACAGAGGAAAGAGTAAGGATTGCAAACAGTTAAGGGGCCAGAAATAAGACATGATTGGAGTGGTGCAGTCCAGTGGCTGTGGAGCAGCAGTCTTCAGGAGATGTTCTGGAGGATGCGGTGTTGTCCCATCTGCAGGACCTCTCTGGGCTGAGGAGGAGGTTGCTCATCTCCAGGCTGAGCTGAGCCAGGATTTGTGGGCCTCCTCTTCATCCAGGGACCACCAGTGCCACTGCCATTGCCTCAGAGGTTGCCAAGAAAGAGGCGGTTGGACCACAGTGGGCTCAGGAGGGGTGAGGGTGGTGGAACAGAGGCGCATCCTCCCATTGTACCTCTCCACAATTCCTATGCCATTCTGGCAAAGTGTGGTTCCTCTATGGAGGCACCCACAGTGGAGACCAAGGAGGATGCTGGGAACCTCCACAAAGGAGACCCACAGGAGGGTGGCAGGGGACCCTGCAGGAGAAGGAAACAACTCCTGGTGGGGGACTCCAATGTTAGGAAGGTAGAACTGGGGAAGGAAGGGGAGAGGGAGGTAAGGTGCCTGCCTGGCGCCATGGCTTGGAGGGACAGGGAGCGAATCCTCAGGATTACGCAGCAGCTGCACAGGGGAGGGAGCTGGATGTCATTGTCCACCTAGGGACAAATGACCTGGCTAAGAAAGGGATTAGAGAAGTGCAGGAAGAGTTTGTGGAATTGGGGAGGGGCCTTAAACAAGTAGCATGCACGGTAACCTTCTCGGAGGTGCTACCCATCTATGGCATAGGAGAGACTAGGGTGTTCCGCAACATGGGATTCAATCAGTGGTTGAAAAACTGGTGTGGAGCTCAGGGATTTGGCTTCTTTGGGGACTGGGGGTCCACCTGGAGTGATGCAAGCCTATACTGGCATGATGGGCTGCATCTGTCCGGGAGGGGAACCAGGATCCTAGGTGATAGGTTTAAATGCTTCATTGGCAAGCTTTTAAACTAGCCAAGGGGGGAGGCACTGGAAAGGAGCAGGAAAATCCTAGCCCCCCCAAATAATCACGGTAGTAAGTGCGGCAAACACCAACATAGAGGTGTCGATAGGGAGAAGAGCAGGGGTAAATGGAGAAAGTGACAAAGGCAAGAAGGACAGGGATGGGGCAAAAGGGAGTAAGCCATCAGGAAATGGAGGGTAATGAGTACCAATACCCGTAGTCTGGGCAACAAGCTCCCTGAGCTGATGGCCTTAATGGAAGAGGATGCCTGATATCGTAGCAGTCACAGAAACATGGTACACAGAGAACCATGACTGGGATGTTAACATACCAGGGTACATAACCTACAGGAGAGACAGGCAGGGGAGAAGAGGGGGAGGAGTAGCTCTCTATGTAAAGGAAGGGATAAAAGCAACTGAACAAAAGAGTAAACAGGGAGGAGAGGAGGCACTGTGGGTCACCTTGGAGACTGGAAAGGGCACCACAATCTGAACAGGGGTTGTTTACAGACCCCCATGTCAGGGGGAAGGAATGGACAAGGATATGATAGAAGGCATTCTTAGAATGGCATAGAAAGGGGAGATACTGTTGATGGGAGACCTGAATATGCCAGATGTTAACTGGAGCACATTTGCTGCAGCCACATCCAAGAGCAGGGCCATTCTTGATGCCCTACAGGTGGCAGGCATTAGACAGCTAGTTTCAGAACCCACTCATGAGGGAGCAATCTTAGACCTCATACTCTCAAATGGGGGCAGTGAGAGGATCTCAGATCTAGAAGTGGGTTGCCATCTGGGACAAGTGACCATCAAACAGTGTGGTTCACGTTAAACTCAGCTACAGAGTCAAGCCATACAAAAGTGAGGGTACTGGACTTTAGGAGGGCTGACTTTGGCAAGATGGGAGAGTGCCTCAGAAAAGCACTAGCAAACAGGCTAGAAGGA
This sequence comes from Neoceratodus forsteri, assembly GCA_016271365.2. Lineage (NCBI taxonomy): Eukaryota > Metazoa > Chordata > Ceratodontiformes > Ceratodontidae > Neoceratodus > Neoceratodus forsteri. Next base: position 407,396,952 of record CM057452.1, read on the forward strand.
GGTGTGGAGCAACAATGGGAATTATCAAACTGCCATCACAGAGGCAACAAGCCTTTGTGTGAAGCAAATAAACAAATCAAAACGAAAGAAAAGCCACTATGGTTCTCAAAAGAGGTGGCTGTGAAAGTCAGGAAGAAAAAGATAGCATTCTGGAAGTATAAGGAAACACAGAAGGAGCAGGACAGAGAGCTGTACCAGTTAAGGCAGAAGGAAGCAGGAGGAAGTCAGAATAGCAAAGGCCCAAACTGAGGAAAAGATAGCCAACTCAGTTAAGAAGGGGATAAAACCTTTATAGGTACATCAGCGAGCATAGAAAGACAAAGGGAGGATAGTGAGGCTGAATGGAATGAACGGTGGTGGGCAGAGGAGACAGTGAAAAGCAGAAATACTGAACTAATATTTCTGCTCAGTATTCACAAAAGAGGAGGGGGAAGTGCCTAATCCAATTAACAGAAGCACTCTTGATAGGGGGGTCGATCCCAGTCCTTTCACAGAAGAAAGGGTTCTGCAAGAACTCCTAAAACTGAAGGTGGACAAAGCAATGGGTCCTGATGGAATTCACCCCAGAATTCTAAAAGAATTAAGGGAGGAACTAGTGAAACCACTGGCTACTCTTTTTAATAAATCATGGGAGGATGGTGTGGTACCTGAGGACTGGAGGAAGGCAGATGTGATTCCCCTTCACAAAGTGGGTCCAAGACAGAGGCAGGAAACTACAGACCTGTCAGTCTGACCTCTGTGGTAGGGAAAGTGATGGAGTCACTTCTGAAGGAAAGAATAGTCGAGTACCTAGAGACCAGTGGAACACAGGACCCAAGGCAGCATGGGTTCACAGCGGGAAGGTCATGTCAGACGAATCTAATAGATTTCTTTGACTGGGTGACCAAAGTAGTAGACCAGGGAGGGGCTGTGGACATGGCCTACCTAGACTTTAGCAAGGCATTTGACACAGTCCCGCACAAAACATTAATAGTCAAATTAACCAGCCTGGGAGTGGGACCCAGGGTGGTAGCCTGGGTAAAACATTGGCTGGACAACAGGACACAGAAGGTAATTGTAAATGGCGTCCACTTTGAAGAAAGGGAGGTTACTAGTGGGGTACCGCAGGGTTCAGTATTGGGTCCAGTCCTTTTTAATGTCTTCATCAATGACATTGCAGAGGGACTGGAAGGAAAAGTATGCCTTTTTGCAGATGACACAAAGATCTGCAACAGGGTTGATAAACAAGGAGGCATGGAAAGGATGAAAAGGGACTTGGCAAGGTTGGAGGAATGGTCAGAAGTATGGCAGCTAGGATTCAATGCAAAGAAGTGCAAAATAATGCACCTGGGAAACAAGAACCCAGGGGAAGAATACACAATGGGTGGGGAGGTAGTAACAACAACAAAAAAGGAAAGGGACCTGGGGGTAATCATATCAGATGACCTTAAGGTTAGCAAGCAATGTGAGAAGGCAGTAGGGAGGGCTGGGGGTATACTGGGATGTATAGGGAGAGGCATCATCATCAGAAAACAGGAAGTCGTTATCCCTCTGTACAGACAGTTGGTGAGACCCCATCTGGAGTACTGTGTCCAGTTCTGGAGACCCCATCTCTGCAAGGACATAGACAGGATAGAGGCAGTCCAGAGGAGGGCAACTAAAATGGTGCAGGGTCTGCAAGAGAAGCCATATGAGGAGAGACTAAAGGAGCTTAATATGTATACCCTTGAGGAAAGAAGGAAGGGGGGACATGATAGAAACTTTTAAGTACCTCAGTGGAATCAACAAAGTCCAAGAGGGTAGCATCTTTCAGAAAAAGAGACTTGCAAGAACAAGGGGACACAATTTAAAGATAGAAGGAGGGCAGTTCAGGGGCACTGTGAGGAAGTATTATTTCACAGGGAGGGTAGTGAATGCATGGAACAGCCTTCCTGAGGAGGTTGTGGGGTCTAAAACTGTGGAAGAATTCAAGAATGCATGGGACAGACATAAGGTAATTCTTGTAGGGGGTAGGAAGAAATAGGCTGTTGGTTAACTAGGATCTGCGGCCTATCCTGTAGGTAGGGAAATGGGCAGACTAGATGGGCCTAGCGGTCCTTATCTGCCGTCAAAGTCTATGTTTCTATGTTACAGCCTATAGTTCATAGACAGCTCACAATTTCTTATAAAACATCAAAAAATGCTTATCTTTTTTCTAAATAGAGGCACACATCAAAATTAGCATTCAGCCCTGTTTTTATGTGCACTTTTGATTGGAGAATCCAAAAGTTTTCTCTCTTTAGCATCAGATTGTTATAATTACCCCCTCTGGGATTATGGCTGACTCTGTCTATTGCCATAAAAATGTAAACATATGCTGGGCCCCATCTAGTGCATCCATAATGTGTGCTGCAGTAGCTTATGTAATGTCTCTTCTAGCAATGGCCCTTAATGTGCTCTCTTGTTCTTTTGAAACCTCTCTTGTTTTTTTCTGCATAAAACGCTTGACATGAGCACATTGCTAGATAGATAACACCCTCAGCACTACATGTGATACACTGTCTGATACTAAATTCCCTGTCTGTATTTCAAGAACTAAAAGTCCTCCCTGTTGTCACAAAATCGCAGCGTACACACTTTTTACACTGAAAGCAGGCCTGAACTTGTATGAGCCATGTGCTAGTTTTTTTTCTCCACAATGCACAAAATGACTATGCCTGAGGCTGTCCTTTAGGGTGGGTGCTCTCTTATAGCATATCCTGGTGGAACTTTACTGATCTCTTTAAGGCCAACGTCTGCTGATAACGCATGCCAATGCTTCTGAAGGATTTGTTCTAACACATTGGCTTATGTAGAGTAAGCTGTGACAAAATTAAACCTGGAATCAGCTTCTCTCTGGTCACTTTTAGGTTGCAGTAACATTTCCCTGTCCATGTTATTTGCTACCTCCCTTGCTGCTCTTACCTTGCTGTAGCTATAACCTCTCTGTTGCAGTCCTAGGGTCAAATCTTCTGCTCCTTTCTTGTAAGTGATTTCACCACTGCAATTACACCTAATCCTCAGGAACAGTCCCTTCAGGATGTTTAGGGCTATGTGGGGAGGGTGACAGCTAGACGCTAAAAGAACTGTGTATTCATCTATTTCTTTTCTTTAAATCTCACTCTTCACTCTACCCCTGGTATTTTTGGAGAGTGTAAGATCAAGGTGAAAAACTGTTTCTTTGCTATACTGAAAGGTAAACCTTAAATGTGGATTTGACTGGTGCAGGTATTACACAAAGCATCTCAGTTCCTCAGGGGTCCCTCTCCAAACCAGAAAAACATTGTCTATATATCGTTTCCAAACAACCATATGATGTAGGAATGTACTACTACTTCTTTTTTTTTTTTTTGGAGACTATTTTTGTTCCAAAGGTCCAGGGAATCCTTCCAGAGTACCAACTTGACTGCTGTCTCCACTCCCAGCCTGAAACCCCCCTTCCTCAGTCTCCCACTCAACCCATGGTCTGTCCAGCGCCCCCACTGGATCTCCCCCTGAGAGAGGGCCTGCCCTCCCTTGGCTGCCTTTCTGAAAAATTAGAGGAATGGCCATGAAATCGAGCCCCAGGTCAGGAGATCTGAGGAGGGTAGGTCCGGCAGTGGGATGTGGGCAGGTCCCCCGGGTCTTCTTCATCTCATCTCCAGGTATTTTTTCATTGAGATTTGCCCTGAAGCATGGACATGCAATGATGTCTGCACAGTCGCACTGCTGACGTCTGTTGCTGCTCTGCCCCTTGATTGCACCAGCTCCTATAGAGCCCCGATGCCACCAAGGAGCCGAGTGGCACTCACAACCCACCCTGAGAGAGGAGAGCTGTCCTCCGGGCACTCAATCTAAACCCAGGTCACCGGCGTGGTGCGAGGTGTGGCATCCAGCACCTCAACCCTCAGCGCCACTGGGCTGGCTAGCAATTTACTTCTTAGTGGGTCGAAAATAACCTCCTCCTCCTCCCACTTGTCTACAAAGATGTTAACAATAGAGGAGGCACATGTTGCCCTCATTGCTGTTCCCTTGATTTGTATATACATATTCTGATTGAATAAAAAGGTGTTATACTTGAAAACAAATTCTAACAATTTTATAAGGAAGTCCATAGGGCAATCCCCTTCATTATGTTGCTAGTTCAGGTAATGTGCTGCTGCATCAAGGGCTCCCTCCTGTGTTACGTTAATATGTAACTCCTCAATGTCCAATGTTACAAAATACATGCTATCATCCAACGTCAATTCTTTTACAAGGTTTAAAACATCCTTAGTGTCTTTGATGTATGCTGGTAATTGTTCAACTATTAGTCTCAAATAAAAGTCACAAAACTGAGAGAGTGGCTCAGTCAAAGAGTCAATTCCAGTCACGAACAGGGCACCCAGGTGGATTTTTTAAAGTTTTATGTACTTTGGGCAACACGTAAAATGTTTCCCGAATGGGATGTTTAGTCAATAAAAAATCTCTGGTTTTGGCATCAATATATCCTCTGTCAAATCCCATATTAATGGATTCATCAATACTGTATTTGAAGTCATTCATGGGTCTTGGTTTAACTTCTGATAAAATTCACCATTGCTTAGTTGTCTTTTTATTTCAGAGATCTAGTCTTGGTATCTTGGTACAGTGAGCCAAAAGAAGGCCAAGGCCCATCGAGATTGTCTTCCATCATCAGGTAGGTTATTTTCTGGACCTAGAGTGGCTAATACATTTTCTAGTTCCCATTTAAAGCTATCCATCGACTGTAGATTAACTAAGCATCTGGGTAATGAATTCCACAAACGGGTTGTTCTTACAGTGGAAAAGTGTAACCTTTTATTTGTTTTAGTTCTTTGTAACATAACTTACTTGTTACGGGACCTTAGCTGGTTGTTTCTTTCATTGAATTTGATACCTAGTTTTTCCATTAGGTTTTTGTTCTTGAGTATGTTATAGAGAAATAGGAAGTCTCCTCTCTCGTAAGGTAAACAGACCAAGTTTTACTAGTTTATTTTCATTGTCCCAAGTTTTTTTTTTTATTTATACGTTATCACTCCTCCGCAGAGCTGACGGGTAGCTCCTGAGGTCTTTCTAGTAGTTTTACATCTCTTTTTAAATGAGGGCGCTAGAAGGGAGAACCATAGTTAAGGTATGGATGTTTTGTATGTCTATACTATGCTGTGGGGCTGTCTTGTCACAAACGAATGCCTGATTACTTGAATTACATAGTTTGCTTTTCTAGCTACCAAGGCACAATGATCAGAGTGGGACAGGGTGTTATTGATAGTTATCCCCAGATCCCGTTCTTTATATACTGATTTTAGAAAGATCTCATTCATGAAAAATTTGTATTTTGGATCATTCCTTATAAAATGCAGCACTGTGCACTTTTCAGAGTTAAAGGACATTTTATTAATGTTGGCCCATTTTTGCATTGTGACTAGGTAATTACTCCTATTTAGTAAAACCACTGCCAATCCCATATCAGCCTGCTTTTAATACCAGTTCTGTGTCCATTTGGAGGCTTTTTGTAACATCACACTCCTGTCTTGACAGGTCATTGAAGTCATTCAAGTGTATTTGTGAAAGAAAATTCTCCAGGTCATTCTCTACCAAATCACGGGAAACTGCAACTACTGCAGAGAAAGGAGTGCAAAACATTGATGGTGGTTCAGACAGGATGGGGTAGTCTGGTTATTGCTGTCATCTTTATTTAATCGTTTATTAAAGAAACTCTAAGTTTAGTTTACGAAAGGTAAGGTTTAAATCTATAAATGTTTGTACCTTATCTAAAGGGGTGGAGGGAGCAAAGCTGAGGCCATCTTTCAGGAGACTAGTTTATGGTTCAGTCAAAATATGCGTAGACAGAGTAATGATTGGCATAGTATCTGCTGACTCACCTCCTGCATCCCCTGAAGGTTCTCCAATTCTGTGTCCTGCCTCTGTTCTGTTGGTAAAATCCTCCTCTGTTGTAGAAAGTGTCTTCTCTTCCTCCCCCATCTCATTCTCCTCCTTTTTCTGTATTGTAATCCTGCTCTGTTTGCTGTAGTCTCGGGCTCCTGCATGGAGCATTCATTGGGGGGGGGATGATGTTTGCTGCTGTTGTAATGGTGATTCCACAGGCTCCTGATCCCGATACAGAAAAGAACTCCTTCCAATTTGCTGTAATCTGTGCTAAAGTCAAAGGACACATTTCTGTTATGCTTCAGGATTCCTTTCAGTCCCGTCTTCCAACTATAAATAGTCCTATGCTCATAGCACCCGATTCCAGAAGGTGGGTGCAGGGCTTGTGCCAAGCCCTGCGTCCACCACAAAGTTTGATGCAACTGCATCAAAGCCCTTTGACACAACTCTGTGCTATTCCAGAAGGGTTGACACAGTTGCAGCAGTTTTCCCACTTTACAGCAATCAATCAATCAATCAAGTCTTTATTTAACCAGGCGTTCATCGTTGAGCAGAAGCTCATTTGCAAGATGGACCTGGGTGGAGCATGAACAATTGTATATACAGGTCAACACAGGTATTTACAAGGCAATACAGATAATACTCTTTACAGAAAGGAAGAAAAAGAAGTTCATATGTACATAGAATTATACAGATATTGTACAGATTACACGGTATTTACATACATAGAAGTGTCTATAGGAAGATAAAGCAGGTTATCTAAGGTTGCAGGAGGAAGTAACGGAAGAAAAAAATTAAAATATACACCAGGTAGAGGTGAAGGTAGGGGGAAGAGAAGGAGGAAGTAGGGGAGAAAGGCTAGGAGGGCAAGTGCACAGAAAGGAGTTGGTAAAGCTGGATGTAGAGAAGGTGGATGGAGAAAGGGGATATGTGAGCCCTGGATTGAATGCTATAAAGTACGGGGTATGGTAGGATGTCACAACCAGGGTAGTGAGTCTTATCTGAGGTTAGGAAAAGGAAGAATAAGGGATGGATGGGCTTAGTGTTGATAAGACAGGGGATAAGAGAGAGAACAATTGGGCTGGTGAGGAGCAAGCTGGGGGTCAGTACTTAAAATTGGGTCTAGGCGGCTATATACCAGTACTGGTCTGAGTGGTGAAGCAGTTACATACTTCTCTGATTGTATGGAAATAAAGCATCTTGAAAGCATTTATACCGATTAGAGTGCTTAATTTGAGGTTTTGTAGATCGTTCCATAAGGTAGGTAGCACTAAGCTTGTCTGCCCTGCCGAGCGGGATTTTGCTTTGGGTACTTTAAGTGTAATAGCTGAGTAACTTCTTAACGCATATTTCCCAATTATACTCAGGGGAAGACAGCAGGAGATATAATAAGGCAGCCTATTAGAGATGGCTGTATAGGTCCAGAGAGCAGCGTTTCTGTGGCGCCTGAACTTTAGTGATGTCCATCCCACTGCCGCATATAGGGTGCAGTGATGTGTGTCGAAGGGGAGTCCCGTTATAAACCTCAGTGCTCGATTGTAGAGTGTGTCCAGTTTAGCCATGTAAGAGTTGGGGCATTGGCTGTAGAGGAAGTCAGCGTAATCAACCAATGATAGGAAAATGGATTGGACCAGTTGTTTCTTGGCATCTCTGGTGAGAAATTGGCTGATTCTGAAAAACAGTCCAAGCCTTTGCCGAAGTCGTTTTAGCAAGTCCTCGATATGTTCAATGAAGGAGAGTCTTTGGTCTATCCAAACTCCCAGATACTTGAATTTTGTAACAAATTCTAGTTTTTCACCTAGAACTGTGGTAATTTGGGGAACTGTCCCACTGGACAATTGCAGCTTGCGCCAAATGACTGGCGCAAGCCCCGTAGTAAGGGTACCTCCATGGATGCAAAGTTAGACCATCGGGGAGATAGTCTAACTTTACAGCATCAGGGACTTGCAGCATCGGCTTCTGGAATACCAAGTTTGACGCAAGTCGGCACTTGCGTCAAACTGCTGGCCGCAAGTCCCCTGTAGCGATTGCAGATGCTTTTAGAATTGGGCCCATAGTCTCTTTGGTTCTTGGGAATTTTATTTGTTTGGCTTCTTTTTTTATAAATATATGCTTTTTAATGGTTTTTCAGTTTTTCCCCGCCCTCCCCAAGTCAATGGCGTACACATGCGTGTGCGCACGTGGAGGCGCACGCATACGCGAGGATCCAGTGGCCCCTTCCACCCCTCCACTGACTTACATCACTGCACCATGCCGCCAGCACGCCCACCGGACCTCCACCCAGTAGGAGCAGGACTACGGATGGGTGGGCGTCCACCCTTTTAGAGGGGAGAGCCACGGCTCAATCCCACTCCAACCCACCCGCCCCAAGCCGGCACCCTGGTGACCCGAGGTCATTCCCAAACCCCGGGTCGTCAGTGTAATGTGAAGAAAGGCGCCAGCTCCTCAGCCCTGTGCACCACCAGGCCGGTCTTGTTTAGCTATTTTAAGTTCACAATCAAATTTGCATACAGACTCCTGCAGTTGTCAAAGACTATGTGAGTTTTAAATTATAGGACTTGCACTTCTTGTGCCTCTAATTCCTCCCTCAGCTTTGCCTCCCATTTACGACTATGTTTAATAATGAGTTGCATCAATTTAAAACTGGTGTCCGATAACACTGCTTCCCCCTCTCTCACAAAGGTTGCAATATCCATTCCATAACTCAGATTTTTTATAATACGGAGTCCTCTGGGAATATGGGAAGCTTGTATGTATGCTTCCAAGTTAGTGACATTCCAATAAATCCGTCTCACTTGGTGTGTGCGTTTCTCAAGCCCTCTAAATGCTCCTAACAGTGATTGCTCTTCTGGTAATAGAGGATCAGTTCCTGTAATTTCAACCAGAAAAGGGTTCGCTGTTGCTGCTATAATGAGCAGCCTGTTAACATATGCTAACGGATTATCCATTGCTCCTTGTATTTCATTGCAGAAAACAAGGTTTGGTGTGGCTTCTAGTGATAATATGTCACAAATAAACAAGTGGCTTTTCCTTATAGAAAGGTTTTACACAATGCTTATTATGCTAGTCGTAACCTGTGCATTAACTCAAAATGAAGTCCATTCAACCAGAAATGTACATGCTAGGTATAGTGGTGCCATGAAAAGAATTCATAACAGGCAAACTTGGAATTCCAGCATTCAACACCTCCTTGTAGTCAGGACACCACAAATCAGAATTTCAAGTTAAACAACTTTTATTGAAACAAAAAGCCACACATCATATTCTCACCTCACGTGTTTCAGACAGTTGTAAAATATTTTAAAAGATTTTCATGTAGGTATCTTAAATAGCAGTTAAAAATTGTTTTGTTGTGATGTCAGAGATGGATAACAATCTGATTGATGTCTTCTCCATAATCTGACTGAATCTAACGTTAGTAAGGGATTCCTTTATGCTATAATCAATTATGCCTTTCCAGTTATAGTTTATATCTCCCATGATTAAAACTCTGTTTTGAGGAAGATAATTTTTAAATTTACAAATGAAACATAGAAACTGTATCAATAACAGACAAATAGATACCAGGAGGAACATAAATTACTGTCAAAGAAATCATTTTTTCAGTACCCAAAAACTATCCTAAGGGGCAGGAACTCCCAGTCTGTTGAGGGGTTCACAAATTCACACCGACTGACCTTGTAGTGTTCTTTTGCATATAATATACATTAATTATAACTTGACAAGGTTGCAAAAAAAGAGCATTATTTGATGAACAATCTAGGCATCAGGACCTAAATGGGAGGAAACCGGTTAGCATCAATGAGGTAGTTTGCATAGACTGACTGTTTTTTCTATGTTCTTCTTGATCAAGCCTGCATTCATACTGGGCTGCACTTCTGTGCACTTCAAGATGCATCCAAAATAATAATATTCCCTGAGCTTTGCTTATGTGCCCCTCCAGCTGCAGCCCAGTAACAGCAACCTGCCTGCCCCCCCAGGGACCAATGCTTTTACAGCACAGCTACTATTCAGCCTTCCTGTACTGTGGCACAACCCTCTCCTCATTGGTACCAGTGTAATACCCTTAGCTCCAACTAAGGAGCTCCCAGTGCTTCACTGGCTACCGAGCCATAAAAAAGGTGCAAGCTCAGTAACATTGCTCATGGCTAGCTGGTGGTAGTACACTCAAATAGAAGACAGCAATGCTTTACAGAAATAAATCCTCCAAACCCAAAGACTCTGAAACCTTAACTGAGGTATTTGTAACACCCAGCTGGATGACCAAGTCCATTAAATGCTTCCCAAGTATGTCTCAGGTTTTTGCATGCCAAGCCCTGAGTTTCCTCATAGATTCCCACACCAGGGGATCACCGTTTCAGAGCAGGGTTGATGTCGCAGTTCACAGTGAATCCTTCTCCGGCTAATTTCATTCTCTTCTGTCTGCAGTTCTCTCCCATCTGTGATGGCAGTTGGTGTCAGTGGAGGATCTGGCTCTTCTTCTGGGGCAGGTCTGGCCTCTCCTGGCTTCAGCAGTCTTTAACGACTCTCTGCTTTACAGGTTCAGCCCACTAACAGCAACTTATCCTCCACTGAACCACACTTTTACAGTACACCTACTATTCAGCCTTCCTGTACTGGAGGCACATCCCCCTCCTCACTGGTACCAGTGCAGTACCCTTAGTTCCACCTAGGGAACTCTCTGTACTTCACTGGCTTCACAGGCAGCTCATCTGTGACTCTGGATCAATCTGCCCCACCTAGCAGGTTCTGACATCCAGTCCCGAGGGGTGGCAATAACCAGTTCCGAACTGTAATACTGATCAGGTGATTCAGTTACAGTCTGTGGTTAATGCACAGTAAGAAGGTTCTCTCACTTGCTGCAGCTGCAAGCTTTGTTTTTGTGAGATGCGTAGTGCATGATTACCTCATTTTTCCTCACAGCAGGAGTTCTGCTTTTCAATTTCCATCCTGCTCTGGCAGATGCACAGTCTGTCTCTACAGTGCAGCAGCCTCTGTCTCTTCCAAGAGTATACAGGCACCAGTCTGCAATCTGTTTTGGGGTATAATGCAGACTAAATTGGAAATGACTAGGTAATCTGCAACTTCAATTGGGCAGTTGAGCAGTCAGTTAAGATAGTCAGTTCTGGGAGATTTGTCACACAGCTGCCAACAAGGGGCTGCAAATATGCCTGAATTAATAAGGTTCATCACAAGTCCAGTAACCCTTGGACTTACTTCATAAGTGATCCAACCTTGATTGGTCACCCAGTCACACTCTGACCCTGTCACCATGCTGACTTGGGGCAGAGGTGATGAAAAAGGCTGCCATCTTGCAGTCCAGTGGTGTCTTTCACAAAATCCTCCTGAAAAAGTCATGCATGAGCAGTAAATGCACAAGGTGCGTCTGGCGTCTGTGGTTTCTGGTTGTGCACTGACCTGGTTGTACAATGTTATTTCTGTAAATTAAATTAATTTATATTCTCACCTTGAGAGATCTCATTTTCCTTTCTTGACACAAAGTCATTATTTTCATGATTTCCTTGCTTGCAAACAAAAGTTCTGCCCTCTTAGCCGCCAGACCTACAAAATTAAATGAGAGGTGAGGAGTTTTGTTCCCACAATATGGTAAATGCAAAGCAAGGTAAGAACAATAAACTCACTCCAGCACAAGCTATAGGGAATTTTTTAAACATTTTATTCATGTCTGACCTGTACATTAATGGGAGTGTTTTGCAGGAAGAAACCTACTTTTCTAGTGACGTGGATATGGTGTACTTATCCACACATTCTGGCAGTGCCCTTTCCCTTTAACAGTTGACGGAAAGTCTTCAAGCTGGCTCCTCCCACCTACCCAGGTGGTATATCCCTTGGCTCCGCCCCATGGCACCAGATATTCCTTTCCACTGGAAGAAGCAAGTTCCCTCCTTACTGCTGCCACGCTGAGTAGGCCCTAGTGCTCGAATTTTCAAATTTACTTCCAAAACTTTAAACTCTTACGTGTTTGATCTTCAGTTCAATCTTCGATCACAACTGCTATGGATGGTAAGTCCATGCCTAGACTTAGTCAATGCCCATGTGGGCAGAAAATGTTGCGTATTGACCCGCACACCACATGCATCTACTTCCTGGGCTATGATCACAGTACCCAGGCCTGTGATATTTGCCAGTCATTTCACGTGATGGTCATTGAGGACTGCCTAGCCTGCCTTAAGTTGGGCTACCTGGAAAAATGACATCCGCTGGTCAAATCTAAGGATGCCCGTTGGGTGGCCTCCACAGCAGCAGGGTCCACCGAACAGTTGGAACAGCTTATGGCATTTGAGGAGGAGGTGACTCGGGTCATCATGCAGTCCTCCTTGGCTTCAGCCTTCATTCCACTCCAATTGGGCTCCACTTTTTCAGGCTCTTTCAAGGAGCTGTGCCAGTCCCTCCCGACTAAGGTGCAGAGCCTTTCGGGTTTGCACAGCTTCTGCTCTAACAAGAAGGAGCCAAAGAGAGAAAAAGAGAAGACTTACCATTGATGTTCAAGAGACCAGAAACGTTCTCAGTCTCAGGACTCCCGGGTTCTGACCATGTTTGAAACAGTGGCCTTGGCCACTGGCTTTACGGAGACCCCGTCAGGCCAATTGGTCGAGACACCGGCCGATGATGCAGCCAAGATCTTTCTTGACCCTATTGACCAGTTGTCATTTCAAGTGGCTGACAATTCTCTTTTCAAGACTCCAGTCGTGTCAGTGACTTCAGAAGGGGCGGCTCAGTCCACTGAACAGATCCCTTCCATCACCAACCAAGATCAGGAGGAGCTGTGGCACTCCCTGGCTCCCTCCGAGATCCCTTCTCAGCACCACTGGTGGCAGAGGTCGAGGTCAAGCCATACAAAAGCAAGGGTACTGGACTTTCCAAGGGCTGACTTTGGCTGAATGGAAGAGTGCCTAAGAAATGCACTAGCAAAAGGGTAGGAAGGAGGGGTGGAGGAACAATGGGGAAAAAAACTAAAACTGCCATCACAGAGCCAACAAGCCTTTGTGTGAAGCAAATAAACAAAACAAAATGAAGGAAAGAAAACAATCTTACTTCGAGAAACAGCTCTTGCAGCAGGTTACACCATTTGGACTGAAGCCAGCAGGCACCAGGACCCTATGGAAATTTTCTAGCTAGCAGTATCCAGTGGGGACCACCCCCCGATGTCAGTCCTGCCCCCGACATCAGGCATCGTATAAAAGGGGGCGGTTCCCCAGAATCCCCAGTTCTTTTCCCGCCATTGACTCGCCAGCATCGGCCTCATGGTCCCACTCTAGCGTACGACGACTAGAACTTTCCACTTTACCACTAAATGTTGGCATCTCCAACTCCTTCTTCAGAAGGACATCCTTCCAAGTGTGCCTGCGGCAAACAGATCCCTTTCAAGGATTCTCATTTGTCCTGTCTGCGGTGCTTAGGCCCGGAACACGACACCAAGGCCTGTTCCTTTTGTCAGGGATTCAGTAGTCACACCAGGATCCACCACCAGAAGGCACTTCAGGGGTTCCTCTTGGAAGAAAAGTTTAAAAGCATGGACAAAGACCCTGTCTCCAGAGGTGAGTCTACCTATAAGTCCCACAAACACCGGGACAAGCATCGGAAGAAGACCAGGTCCAGATCCCCTAACCGGGCCTTAGACTCACGTACCAGCTTCAGCTCCACCCGCTCAGACTGCTCCTCCTCCAGGGCTCGCTCTCAGCCCCCCTCCAGTAAAGGTCAAGTCTTCAGGCAGCACTTCGGCTTCTCTGCATCCCATCAAGACTTCCAGGCCTTTGGCTTTCTCAACACCTTCCCGGGCCTCATCGAAGTCTTCAGACTGTCATCAGTCTAAGTCTTCTTCCAAATCTTCTTCAGAGAGACACCGGGACCCCAACACCAGATCGGTCTCCCAGCCTCCCAGGGGTCCGGATCCTCCTCTCAGGAAGACTAAGGACCTGACATTCCTAAAACGGATGACGGACCTGAAGAGGGCTTCCGACCCTCCATCGAGCAAACGCCCATAGGACCAGACGTCGGCTAAGCACCCGATGCCAGTGAGACATTCACCAGAGCCGAAGGTTGCCTCCCCATCATCAGTGGACACTGGTCGTTGGGACTCTACAGAGAAGGACCTGACATTGCCTGATGACCAGGCAGGTGACAATGAGGATGTCGGGCTTCCACAGGAGCCTTTGTCAATCCCGGAGACGCCCTCAGACTCGATACACGATACCGGCGACAGACCACCAGTGCCAGGTCTGTCATCTGGTATGAATATTCAAGAGGTCAAAGATCATTTTAAGTTTTGGTGGGACACAATAAAGAAGGATGTGATCCCAGTCAAACCTCCTCCTCCTACTCCTTCACCTCCTACTCCCCCTCCTCCACCGTAGAGGCTAGCAGGAAGACCACCCACCCCCAAGGAGCACACTCCACCTCCCAGTGGAAGATCCAAAGAATGGAGAAGGCCCCCTTCAAGTTCTCCCTCAGGGTCTTCCAGTCCTAAGCGACCCAGACGTCGCCGGTCCACTCCACCAGGGGAGGATTTTAGACCGGACACTTCAGTTACCTCCAGGTCTCCTTCTCCAATCAACATCCCATCACCTGACCTACAAGACCTGCCCAGGTCACCTCCGGATGATCCCTCCTTTTTCCGAGATCATAAGGCACATTCAGGAGAACATGGGATGGGATTCAGAAGATCTCGACCCCAAGAGACAGCGCCTAGCTCGTTACTTTCGGCAGAAGTACCCTAAGCCTGTGGTGGTGGTGTCACCCTTGGTGAACACCTTCATGGACATCACCAAGGCTGCGTGGAAACGTCCGCACTCCACCCCCGCGGTGCTGAAGAAAGCTGACCGCCTGTACAGGGCCCCGACAGAGGACCAGTACTTGGCGCAACAACCTCTGTCTGATTCCCTGGTCATTACGACCTCTCATGACAGGTCCCAATGACCACAGCATCTGAGCATACAGCCACTAGACCAGGAATCCAAGCAGTTAGATGCCCTGGAGAGGAGCATGTATGTGGCTGCTACATGCTCCATCAGGTCCCTGAACTATCTGTCTCATATGGTTCAGTTTCAGAATGCCCCATGGGAACAGGGTCAGGACCTAGTTGATAAACTACCGGATGGTGAGCAGAAGGTGGAGCTCTTGAACCTCCTTCGCAGAGGGTCAGATGTGGGGGACCCAAGTGTTACGAGCCACATATGATTTAGTGGACTCATCTGCCAGGGGTGCAGCTTCAGGCATCTATCTCCGGAGACACTCCTGGCTCCCTGTCTCTGGTTTTACCCCAGACGTACGGAACAGTATCCTCGACGTCCCTTACAATGGAGAGGTCCTGTTTGGTGAACTCTCTGAAAAGGTCATCACCAAGCTTCAGGACACCTGGAAGGCAGTAAGGTCTGTACAGGCCATGTACAGATCCAAATCTGGTTCCTTTCATAGGAATCAGAACAGTTTTCCCAGCTGGCAACAGTGACAGCAGCCACGTTACAGCCAGCAACAAAGGGGCACCTTCAACCATAAGGCCCAACCTAAATATTCCCCAGGCAGAGGTCAGCAGTATACCAAACTGGCCCAGCCTGCAGGAACCAATGCTGCCACAGCATGACTCCTTCCCGGCCCCTATCCCTCGTCTGGATCAATGGGCAGAAAAGGTCAGTGGTTGCATCGCTCACCACATTTCAGGGTGGCAGTCAACTACCACTGACCAGTGGGTACTTAAAATGGTCAAGAGAGGTCACTTTATAGAATTCCTCGACCATCCACCATCAAGAACTTCCCTGCTTTCCAGTTATTTGGGTCAGCACGCACTACTTATACAGCAGGAGGTGCTCGAGCTTCTAGGGAAAGTAAGCTATAGAGCACGTACTGAGGAACCAGAGAGGTGCAGGTTACTATTCCCACTTCTTTCTGGTTCCCAAAAAGACAGGGGACCTCCATCAAATACTGGATCTCAGCAATCTCAATGCTTCTGTCCTCTACAAACGCTTCCACATGGTGACCCTTCCCGGTCTGATACCCATGCTCAAGCAGGGCACCTTCCTAGTGTCCTTGGACATGCAGGATGCCTACCTGCCCATATCCATTGCTCGAGCACACAGGAAGTTCTTGCACTTCGAATTTCTAGGTCACCATTATCAGTTCCGAGTCCTCCCTTTTGGACTGTCATTGGCACTTCGGGTGTTTACAAAGTGCATGGCAGTTGAAGTGGCAGCTCTAAGGAGACAAGGCCACTACATGTTCCCCTACCTGGACAACTGGCTCCTCATGGCACCCTCTCAGGAGGCTCTGATGTCCGCAATTCACTGTACTCAGTCCCTGTTCAGGACGTTGGGCATCATTATCAAACAGGAGAAGTCACACCTGGTTCCATCACAGAATCTTCAGTTCATAGGCACAGTTCTGGATACCATCCAGGGGAGAGCTTTTCTGCCCCAGGACCGAGCGGAACACATCAGATCCCTCATCAGGGACATCTTGGCAAAGAAGACTGTTCCTGCCAGACTGGTCCTTTGCCTGCTTGGACGCATGGCTTCAGCCATTGCATCAGTCCTGCTAGCCCGTCTCCACATGCGGGTGACCCAGTGGATGTTACGGGTACAATGGTATCAGAAGCAAGACCATTTGCAGCTTCCAATTCAGATCACGAATGCCATCACCCGGGATTGGCAATGGTGGCTAAATTCAAAGAACCTATTGACGGAGGTCCCCTTCATTGCACCGTCTCTGATTGTGACGCTCTCCACAGATGCCTCAGGGTTTGGTTGGGGAGCACACCTCAATGGGTCAGGTCTCAGGGCTCATGAACGCCCCAGAAAGCTCATCCCCATGTAAATATTTTGGAAATGAGAGCAGTTCTTTATGCCTTGCAGGCCTTCCAGTCGGAGATCCCACTGGGTACTCTGCTGTTACAAACAGACAATACCGTGGTGATGTATTACCTCAACAAACAAGGAGGCACCCATTCCTACCCACTTTGCAGGATGCCATGAGGGTGTGGGATTGGGTTCTACAACACGGCGAAAACCTCATTGCTGTTCATGTCCTAGAAGTGGACAATGTCATCGCAGACAGCCTGAGCCGCTCTCAGGCCAGAGTCCATGAATGGGAACTACTCCAGGAGGTAGTAGAGGATCTGTTTCACAGATGGGGCACACCAGAGTTAGACCTTTTTGCGTCCCCATCCAACACAAAACTGCCCAATTTTTTCTCGCTAGATCCAGGGCCTGGTGTTTTCTAGTGAGACGCGTTGTCCCTCTCCTGGATGGGCAGATTCCTCTATGCATTTCCTCCCTTCCCGTTGATCCAGATGGTCCTATTGAAACTCTGCAGAGAGCAGGTGACGCTGATATTTATCGTGCCTTTTTGGCCCAGACAGATTTGGTTCCCTCTGCTGCACCAGCTGTCCCAGAAACCTCCGGTGCCTCTGCCAATCAGCTCTCTCTTATTGTCCCAGGAGGCAGGTTCTTTGGTCCATCCGGACCTTTGCCCTCTGAACCTGCATGCCTGGCTCCTAGAAACATAGCTATCTTGCAGTACGGGGTCTCACAAGAGGTAGCAGATGTTCTAGCGGCTGCTAGAAAACCGGCCACTCACACCACATACACCATGAAATAGCACAGATTTTGCCTCTGGGCTCAAGCACGAGGATTTTCCCGAATGGATTGTCCAGAAAGGTCGGTTCTGGACTACCTTCTGTCTCTCTTCCTGGCAGGCTTGGCCTACTCCTCTATTAAAGTACACCTTTGTGCCATCTCAGCCTACCATACTCCTATAGGCCAACGTCCCATAACTCAGTTGGACACAGCACGAGCTTTCCTGAGAGGTGTTCTCCACCTTAGACCTCCGATTAAGGATCCTATTCCTCCATGGGATTTACCCTTTGTTCTGGAGCAGCTCATGCTGCCGCCTTTTGAACCAGCTGTGGATTGTGAGCTACGTCTCCTAACATTGCAGACATTATTTTTAGTTGCCGTTACTTTGGCCAGAAGGATTTCTGAACTTCACGCACTGATGTGCATAGAACCTTATTCGTTTTTTCACCAGGACAGGGTGTCCCTAAGAACAAATCCAAAGTTTCTACCTAAGGTGGTCTCAGCTCTCACCCTCAATCAGGACATCAACTTACCAGTGTACTTTCCTAAATACTCTAATAGAGGAGAGGCCCTGTTGCACACTCTAGATGTGCATAGGTGTCTAAGATACTGCCTGACCAGAACCAGGCACCACTGTAAATCTGATCAGCTTTTCGTCTCCTTCGCCCATAGGATGATAGGAGCTCTGGTTTCTAAACAATCGCTGTGCAGGTGGCTCACTGTCTCACGTTCTGTTACCAGAAACTTAACAAACCTTTACCGGGCTCGGTCAAGGGTCATTTCACAAGGGGGGGTGGCCCCTCCTTTGCGGCCATGAAGAACATGTCCACTTCAGCCACCTGCACAGCAGCTACTTGGAGCACTGTGCACACCTTTATCAGGCATTATAGCCTGGATGTGACATCACGGCAAAGAGCTGGTATTGGTCTACCAGTCCTTCAGGGACTCCTATCCTAGGCTTCGGTCCAACTCGCGATCTCTACCTAGCCTCCGCCCACCTGCGAGGGTTTTCCAGTATTGCTTGGGAATCAGTCCTAATGGTGTAACCTGCTGCAAGAGCTGTTTCTTGAAGTAAGATAGTACAGTTACGTAAGAACTTACCGTAACAGTAGATCTTCGAGAACAGCTCTTGCAGCAGGTAGTTTCCCTCCCACCATCCCCTCTGGAGGTAGTGTTGTTCTGATATTTCTTTTCTAGGATTAGGTATTTCTAACACCATTCTGAATACCTTTTGATGGCGGATCCTCGTCTCCACTTCTGATGTCATTGAACAGCTGAGAGTCTCCGTCGGGAGAACTGGGGATTCTAGGGGACCACCCCCTTATATACGATGCCTGACATCGGGGGCGGGACCGACGTCAGGGGGCAGTCACCGCTGGATACCGCTAGCTAGAAAATTTCCTTGGTGTCCTGGCACCTGCTGGCTTCAGTCTAAATGGTGTAACCTGCTGCAAGAGCTGTTCTTGAAGATCTACTGTTACAGTAAGTTCTTACGTAACTGTACTTTATGGTTCTCAAAAGAGGTGGAGGGGAAGGTTAGGTAGAAAAAAATTGTATTCAGAAAGTATTAAGGAATCACAGAAGGAGCAGAACAGAGAACTGTACCAATTAAAGGAGAAGGAAGCGGGGAAGGCAGTCAGAATAGCAAAGGCCCAAACAGAGGAAAAGATAGCCAACTCAGTTAAGAAGGGGGATAAAACCTTTTATAGGTACATTAGTGAGTGAAGAAATACCAAGGGAGGGAAAGTGAGGCATAATAAAAGGGGTAGGGGTGGGCAGAGGGTGACAGTGAAAAGGCAGAAATACTGAACAAATGCTTTTGTTCAGTATTCACAAAAGAAGAGGAAGGGGACGTACCTAAACCAAACAATAGAAGCACTCTGGATAGGGGGATCGATACCAGTCCATTCAAAGAAAAAAGGGTCCTGAAATAACTCCTAAAACTCAAGGTGGACAAGGCAATGGGGTCTGATGGGATTCACCCCAGAATTCTGAAAGAACTAAGGGGAGAACTAGTGACACCACTGACTACTCTTTTTAACAAATCATGGGAGGATGGTGTGGTACCTGAGGACTGGAGGAAGGTGGATGTGATTCCCCTTCACAAAAGTGGGAGCAAAGCAGAGGCAGGAAACTACAGACCTGTTAGTTTGACTTCGGTGGTTGGGAAAATGATGGAATCACTTTTGAAAGACGGAATAGTTGAGCACCTAGAGGCCAGCAAGGCACAGGACCCAAGGCAGCATGGATTTACAGTGAGAAGGTCATGTCAGATTAATCTAATTGAGTTCTTTGACTGTGTGACCAAAGTAGTAGACCAAGGAGGGGCTGTGGAAATAGCCTACCTAGACTTTAGCAAGGCATTTGACATAGTCCCACACAAAAGATGAATAAACAAGTTAACCAAGCTGGGAGTGGGTTCCAGGGTGGTAGCCTGGGTAAAACATTGGCTGGACAACAAGATGCAGAGGGTAATAATAAACAGAGTCCACTCTGAAGAAGGGGGGGGTTACGAACAGGGTAATGCAAGGTTTAGTACTAGGGCTGGTCCTCTTCAATGTCTTTATAAGTGAGATTGCAGAGGGACGGGAAAGAAAAGTATACCTCTTTGCAGATAACACACAAATCTGCAACAGGGTTGATTCATAAGGGGGGATGGGTGGAAAGGATGAGAATGGACTTGGCAAGGTTGGAGGAATGGTCAAAAGTATGGCAGCTTAGATTCAGAGCAAAGAAGTGCAAAGTAATGCACCTAGGAAACAAAAACCCAGGGGAAGAGTACACAATGTGGGGGGGGGGAGGAGGTACTAACAACAACAAAAATGGAAAGGGATCTGGGGATAGTCATATAAAACTACCTAAAGGTAGGCAGGCAATGTGAGAAGGCAGTAAGGAGGGCTGGGGGATATTGGGATACATAGGAGAGGCATCTCCAGTAGAAAAAAAAGAAGTTGTCATCCCTCTGTACAGACAGTTGGTGATACCCCATCTGGAGTACTGTGTGCAGTTCTGGAGACCCCATCTCCACAAGGACATAGACAGGATGGAAGCAGTTCAGAGGAGAGCAACTAAAATAGTGCAGGGTCTGCACCAGAAACTATACGAAGAGACTAAAAAAAAGCTTAATATGTATACCCTTGAGGAAAGGAGGGAGAGGGGGACATAAACTTTCAAGTACCTCAAGGAAATCAACAAAGTCCAACAGTGTAGCATCTTTCAGAAAGAGATGTGCAAGAACAAGGGGGCACAATTTGAAGAGGGGGGGGATGGCTCAGGGGCAACGTGAGGAAGTATTTTTTCATGGAGAGGGTGGTGGATGCATGGAACAGCCTTTCTGAGGAGATCTTGTGATCACAAACAGTGGGGGAATTCAAGAATGCATGGGACAAACATAAGGCAGTTATAGTAGGGGGTAGGAGGAAGTAGGCTGTTGGTTAACTAGGATCTGCAGCTTAACATAGAGACATAGACTTTGATGGCAGATATGGACCGCTTGGCCCACCCAGTCTGCCCATTTCCCTACTTATTGGATAAGATGCAGATTCTAGTTAACCAACAGCCTACTTACTCCCACCTGCCACTGTAATTGCCTTATGTCTGTCCCATGCATGTTTGAATTCTCCCACTGTTTTAGACCCAACAACCTCCTCAGGAAGGCGGTTCCATGCGTCCACCACTCTCTCCGTGAAAAAAAAATTCTCTCATTGCCCCGAGCCATCTCCCCTCTATCTTTAAATTGTGCCCCCTTGTTTTTGCACATCTCTTTTTCTGAAAGATGCTACCCTCCTGGACTTTGTTGATTCCCTTGAGGGACTTGAACATTTCTATCATGTCCCCCCATCCCTCCTTTTGTCAAAGGTGTACATATTAAGCTGTCTCAGTCTCTCTTCATATGGTTTCTGCTACAGACCCAGCACCATTTTAGTTGCCCTCCTCTGGACTGCCTCCATCCTGTCTATGTCCTTGTGAAGATGGGGGTCTCCAAAACTGCACACAGTACTCCAGATGAGGTCTCACCAACTGTCTGTATGGAGGGATAACCACTTTCCTTTTTCTACTTGTGATGCCTCTCCCTATGCATCCCAGTATCCCCCGACTCTCCTTACTAACTTCTCACATTGCTTGCCCACCTTTAGGTCATCTGATATGACTACCCCCAGGTCCCTTTCCATTATTGTTGTTGTTAGTACCTCCCCTGCCATTGTGTACTCTTCTCCTGGGTTTTTGTTTCCCAGGTGCAATACTTTGCACTTCTTTGCATTGAATCTAAGTTGCCATACGTCTGACCATTCCTCCAACCTTGCCAAGTCCCTTCTCATCCTTTCCACCTCCCCTTGTGTATCCACTCTGTTACAGATCTTTGTGTCATCGGCAAAGAGGCATACCTTTCCTTCCAGACCCTTTGCAGTGCCACCTATAAAGACAATAAAGAGGACTGGACCCAGCACTGAACCCTGAGGTACTCCACTAGTAACCCCCCTTTCTTTGGAGTGAGTTCCATTCACTATTACCTGCTATGCTCTGCTGTGCAGCCAGTTTGCTACCCAGGCTACCACCCTGGGACCCACCCCCAGGCTGGCAAACTTGATTATTAATCTTTTGTGTGGGACTGTATCAAATGCCTTGCTAAAGTCTAGGTAGGCCATATCGACAGCCCCTCCCTGGTCTATTACTTTTGTCACCCGGTCAAAGAAATCGATTAGATTCATCTGAAATGACCTTCCTGCTGTGAATCCATGCTGCCTTGGGTCCTGTGCCCCGCTGGCCTCTAGGTACACAACAATTCTTTCTTTCAGAAGTGAGTCCATCATTTTCCCTGCCACTGAGTACTGTGTGCAGTTCTGGAGACCCAATCTCCGCAAAGACATAGACAGGATGAAAGCTGTCCAGAGGAGGGCAACTAAAATGGTGCAGGGTCTGCACCGGAAGACATATGAAGAGAGACTTAAGGAGCTTAATATGTATAGCCTCGAGGAAAGGATGGAGAGGGGGGACATGATAGAAACATTCAAGTACCTCAAGGGAATCAACAAAGTCCAAGAGGGTAGCATCTTTCAAAAAAGGTGTGCAAGAACAAGAGGCACAATTTGAAGCTGGGGGGCGGCTCAGAGGTAATTTAAGGAAGTATTTTTTCACAGAGAGGGTTGTGGATGCATGGAACGGCCTTCCGGAGGAAGTTGTGGAGTCAAAATCAGTGGTGGAATTCAAGCATGCATGGGATAGTCAAAAGGCAATTCTGGGGGGTGGGGGTAGGAAGAAGTAGGCTGCTGGTTAACTAGGATCTGCAGCTTATCCAGTAGGTAGGGAAATGGGCAGACTGGGTGGGCTAAGCGGTCCTTATCTGCCGTCAAATTCTATGTTTCTATGTTTCTGAGATTAAACTAGCAGGTCTATAGTTTTCTGCTTCTGCTTTGCTCTCACTTTTGTGAAGGGGAGTCACATCTGCCCTCCTCCAGTTTTCAGGTACCACCCCATCCTACCATGATAAGGGTGGTAAGTGGTGTCACTAGGTCCCCCCTATAGTTATTTTAGGATTCTGGGGTGAATCCCGTCAGGCACCATTACTTTGTCCTTCTTGAGTTTTAGGAGTCCTTTCAGGACTCTTTCTTCTGTAAATGGACTGTTGTCAACCCCCCTACCCAGAGTGCTTCTATTGTTTGGTTTAGGTAACTCCTCCTCTTCTTCTTTTGTGAATACTGAGCAAAAGTATTAATTCAGTATCTCTGCCTTTTCACTGTCTCCCTCTGCCCATCTCCCCTCTCCTTTATTAATCTTCACTATCCCTCCCTTAACCTTTCGATGCTCCATAATGTACCTATAAAAGGTTTATTCAATAGATAGGGAAATGGGCTGACTGGGTGGGCCAAGCAGTCCTTATCTGCCATCAAAGTCTGTGTTTCCATGTCTCCTCCTCCTCCTCCTCCAGTGGGTCCGGCAGTTTCTGCTGTTATCAACACTCCCATTCTCAATGCCACGGGAAGCGGCGCTTCCACTATTCATCGTCTTTGTCCTCCTCAGGTGAGGAGCAGCTTCGGCGCAAGTTGCGTCGATGCTATGAAGACCTCATGTGGTAACAGTTGGTGCCAATTGGTCCAAAACTGACTGTGGTTCCCACACCAGCCATCACTTGGCTGTTGCCCGACAGGCCAATGCCAACTCCCTCCTTGGGGTCGGTCAAGAACGTCCCTCCCCCAGTGGAACCAGTCAAGACTGTCTTGG
Source organism: Neoceratodus forsteri (assembly GCA_016271365.2). NCBI lineage: Eukaryota > Metazoa > Chordata > Ceratodontiformes > Ceratodontidae > Neoceratodus > Neoceratodus forsteri. Next base: position 407,420,621 of record CM057452.1, read on the forward strand.
CTCGGCCGATGTTGGCCTCTCCACTGATTGTGGTGGAGCCACCACCCAACCAACTGACGCTCTGAGTAAGGATTCTTTGCCAGCTAAGGAACTTCTCCATCGGCTGTCGGTCAACCTCATGCCTGAATGTCCACGGCGGTTTGAGGATGATTCGGGTGGTCAGATGCTTTATCCAGACTCTTCCAAGTTTGAGGATTCCACACTGCACTCCTGTCCGGTCGATGTGGAGTCTGTGGGGGATCTCTCAATGGAGGAAGAGCCCACTTCCTTTATGGCATCCTCCGTCTCATCTCCGAGTCCACGGGGGTGAAACTGGAGCCCGTCCAGAAGCGGGCTTGCTATCCTCTCACAGAAATTTTGGACAAAGGGGACACTCTGACAGAGGCTTTCCCAGTGGCTGAGGCCATTGTTGTCCCAGCCCTGGAACTTTGGCAGCGCCCCGCATCCCGTCCTCTGTCCGGATGACCCGCAAATATGTGGTTCCCACCAGCACCCTATCGGGGTTCACGGAGCACCCCTTGGTTGAGGGGTTGGTGGCTGACTCTGTGTTTTGGTGCTCGGGCAGTATGGGGAACATTGACAAGCCACCGGACAAGAAGGCCAAGAAATTTGACCACGCAGCTAAAAAAATCTTTGATGCCTCCTCATTCAGCATTCACCAGATGAGCCCGGCCATCATGATTGCATTTCTCCCATTTCCTTCTGGGCTCTCTGGATGAGATGATTCCTCACCTACCCACAGATCTCTAGACCATGGTCAAACAGGTCTTGGATCAGGGTCAGGCTGTGGCCAAGCAGCAACTTCAGACAGCTCGGGATCTGGGGGGATTCCTGTGCCGTCTCAGTGATGGCTGCAGTTGCCATGCACTGTAGGGCTTTACTGTGGATCTTGACCTTCTCAGTGGACATGCAGCACAAGCTGGCCGATGTTCCAATTTTCTGGGCACTTACCTGTTTGGGCCCGGTGTGGAGGGTCACCTCCAGCGTATCGAGAAGTCCAGTGTCACCTTGGACTCTGTAACATCTGCACAGAAGGATCCCAAGGGCTCCAGGCAGCAGAAGCATAAGCCCTTTCAGTTCTCCACTCCTGCGGCAAAACCAGCCCAACATCAGCTGGGCCAGCAGGCTCAGTCCTGGTGACCCAGGCCCACATCAGTGGCCTCAGTGGTCCATAAGCTCGGAGGGAAGGGACCGAATGGCTCCTCAGCCAGGTCCTGCTCTTCCTCCTCCAAGCCTGCTCAGTGACAGGATGGGGGTGCCTCCTTCATGCCCATCACACCTCCCCCAGGTCCTCCTGTGGGGGGCCGGCTCCACCACTTTCTTTCTGCCTGGTCCACTGTCACCATGGACAGGTGGGTTCTGGAAGTGGTCAATCAGGATCTGGCTCTGGAATTTGAGCAGTACTCTCCAAGCCAAGCCCACACCCCAGGGGAGGACTTGGTATCCACAGACACTTGGTCAGCTCTTTGAGACGACATAGCCCAGCTCCTCCACAAGGAGGTAGTGGTCAGAGTAGTAGATTCTCCGCAATACTCAGGACTTGTCTCCAGGTACTTCCTGGTGCCAAAGCAGACGGGGGGCTGGCGCCCCATTCTAGATCTGCACGACCTGAACAAGTTCCTCTAGTCGGGCACCTTCAGGATGGTAACTCTGTCCCAGATCATACCATCTCTAGAGCAAGACATGTGATTTTGCTCCCTGGATCTTCAGGATGCATTCTTTCATGTCTTGATCCATCTGTCCCACCGATGGTTCCTGAGCTTTTGAGCCGATGGAACCTTCTTACGAGTTCCGGGCCATGCCTTATGGCCTCTCCTCAGCCCCCAGGGTCTTCATCAAGTGCATAGCAGTAGTGGCAGCTTACCTGAAGCAATGATGGGTCCAGGTTAGGGTTGTCATGTATGACGGTGTCACAGTATACCACGGTGTCAGAAGTCACGGTATTGATACCGTGGACATTTTCTGATAGATACCACGATAACCGTGATTCATGGTATACCGCACATTGACTGCGCAATACACACGCAGTGCAGCACACTGCTTGCACAAAAATCCACACTGTAAATGGACAATGCGCATCATTATTGTCCTCTCCTCTGCTGTTCATTTGGAACAGAAACTGAAAATGATGTACTGGTTTCAAAATGAGCAACATCCCTCCAGAAAAGTTGAACAACAACAAAACACGTTTGTTGAGGGTTACATCCCCCTCTGTGACAATTCCACAGTGCCCAACACTATAGTGACAACAGCAACAGGTCACTCTAGTGTCGGCGTGGAACTCCACCACTGCATTTGGGGGTATTGCACCCCCTTCCCAAAACCACTCAGACTTAGAGTTGGTTATTTAAGTAGCAGGGGGGTGGAGGGGCATACGGGTGTCAACCAGCCATCCTAAATCTGTTTGTTGATTGGGCTTGAGCAATAGGCATGGAATGGGGGTGAGAGATGGATCAGCAGCATTAACCAGACCCAGCATCAAAATCTAATATGTTATTCTGTTAACAGTAACACTGTGAAACATGTTGTCTGTCATGTCATGTAATGATCATCATGTTAAGTTTTCTTATCTTTATGGGTAACAGTTTTAACAAACTGTGGTTGGTTGTCACTGTGGGTACAGACTCAGACAGCAGACTGGTCAGCCACCTCATTGGTGGGGCCAGTGAGTGACAGATGAGACCGCAGTGATCATTCATTCACATTACTGTTAACTGTTGTGCTGCTGGTGCTCTGTCTCGAGTGGTCATGCTTGTTCATGTTCGTTCATTGTAAGTCTGAACTATAGAGAGCAGACAGCCCTGTCAGTCTGTCAGAGGAACAAAACTGTCAAGGTTATTCAGACAGAGAATGAGATACACACTGATAACTTTTTCATGTTCATTTTTTATTGTTAAATAATGACACAAAAATTGCCATGATTCCAGTACATTTGCATTTGCAAATTGCAGTTTTGCATAACACTTACGCTCCGTGTTTTTCAGTTTCAGTGATAAAAATTAGCACTAGTAGTCTATATGCTCCTTCAGTTTTCATTCCCAGTTGTTCCCCACCCCTTCCTCTATCTGATTCTGCAGCACAAAGTCACTGCTGCACAGCACACCTGCAGTGTGGATAATGAATTTGATGCACACCAACACATGCCATATCTGGAGTGCACTCTGCTCATTAATCCAAATTCTCTCTGACATCTACTGCTGTTGTTTCCTGACTCTGAGTCGGAGTGCTCCCTCCCTGTGCTCCTAATGTGATTTGTGATATTTCATACTTGGCATTGGCTATTCAGCTGAGCTAGCACATTTAGTGAAGTTGCTGTCTTGTCTCATCTGTCTGCTTGATGCACCCCAAGTCCCTCCAGTCCAGTTCCACTATGGACCACTTCATGTCTGTCTGCTCGCTTGATGCCCCCACTTGAGTGGTCCCTAAGACAGAGTGAGTCCTACTCCTGTCTCCTGATGAGTCCTCTCTGACTGACTCATGTCATCTGTGTCACAAAACTTTGGTTGGCTGGCTCATCTGAGCTCTTGGTTGACTGTGGCAGGGGGCTACCTAACACAAAACCAATAAGAGAAATTTCTTTAATTGTGTAATTACCCTTAGCCTGGCTGCAAGCTTAACAATTATAGGTACTTGACTCAGTAGCCACCAACCATGGCACTGAGGATATCTAGGCTAATTCCTTTAATGCTATGCAGGACTCCAGTCCTCCTGAATCACTCATCATATCACAAGACTTGACTCCCGAGGCCAAGGTGGCAACAGAATAACTTGAGTCACTTGGGGGGCTGCCTAAAACAAAACCCAATGGAAAAAGTAATTGAAATTCATAAATTTCTTAATTACTTAAATAGCTAGTAGCTTAAAAAAAAGGCAGAGTACCTGCCACTGCCATGATATTGAGGATATGTAAGCAGATTCCTTTAATGCCAGACTGCACTCATGTCACAGTCATATGACTCGACTAGATTCACAATAGCACAACTCACCTCAACCAAAAGCAAGTCAAGTAAGCAACTCACATTAGCTCACTGCCTCAGCTGGAGGCTACTGTAGTTAAATACCTATTATATTAAAAAGGAAAACACAGCCAGGCAGCCACCATGGCATTTGGGATATATGGGCTAAGTCCTTTAAATGCCACCATCTCCCCACAGTTGGCTTAGCTTAGCCGAATGGCTCGGGCTGTTGGCTTGGACTCAAGTCTTGGACACAGTGAGTGGTGAGTGCAGGCAGGAGCTGTGCTGTGGTTGTGGTGGTAGTGTACTACATTGAGAAAGTGCATATGAAGAACACAAATCTCCCAAATTTATTTGCACTACTTACTATTACTTTACTAACTTAACTTGAGTGGACTGGGGGACTGGGTCTTGGAGGGAGCCCCAGGCTGTGAGGTGAGGATGGAGGAGGGACACTCAGCCTAGTCATAGCAAGACAGTGAGCCTTGATTTTCCAATCAGAACTGTTCTGATTCTAAGTAGTGCTCTTGCTGTGCCTGCTTCTAAAGCTAGTAGCACACTACTTCAGTGAAGTGCAACTCTGCATCTGTAACTCTAGTCTGCACCACCAGGAGTGGAGTAACTGGACATTCCTTTCATATTCATCATCTCTCATCTTTAAGTTATTGACAATTTAACAAAACAAAAATGTAAATCAAACAACTTACTACTCATTCACATTGTGCTATTTTTGTATAGTACTTTTGGTATTGGTAGTATTTTGCGCTGTAAGCTAAGAGTACAATAAAACACTTTACTTATAACGGTATGTCACTCACGTTTCAGACTGCAATGAAATTAACATTTTCTTTTTACATAAATCTACTTGTGCTCGAAGCTCCATGCTCATCGTAAGGTCAGGAGGAATCTGACTTGGTCAATAAAAAATATATTTCTTTTGCACATATTCATTACATAGACTCATTATCTTTATTTTGTCTCATTAAATTCATAATGTGTCATTTACTAGTATTTTAACTGCTTTTACTTGTAAAATTTGGTTAAAATTGCATTATTTTTGAATATTTTAGGTTTTCCCATTGGAATGCATTATACCACGGTATCACACACTGCGGTTATCATACCATCAAAATTTCATACCGTGACAACCCTAGTCCAGGTATACCCCTACCTGGATAACTGGCTGATTGCAGGTCCTTCCAGGCAGGAGGTGGAGCAGTCCAGAGACCTAGTTCACCAGACCTACGTCTGAGTTGAACTCCTGGTCAATGAGGCCAAGTTGGAAGTTGTGCCCTCACAGGTAATCAGCTTCATAGGGGCAGAGCCCAGCTCCTGGCAGACAGGGCGGAGGTTCTCTCCTCCTTCGCCAAATAATTTTGGGTTGGGTAACTGCGCCCTGCCCAGGACTTCCTGCGCCTTTTGAATTACATGATGGCGAGCTTGTCACTGTGACCCAGAAGATGTGGGACTCCCTCCAATGGTGGATAGTCCCAGAGCATATGCTGGAAGGGATCCCATTTGTCTGCCCCGAGTCGACAGTCATCCTGACAACCGACGTGCCTCTCATGGGCTGGGGTGTCCATCTGGGGAACACAGAGTCCATGGGTCTGGACCCCCAAGAAGTTCTGATGGCACATCAGCATGCTGCAGCTTCAGGCATCTCGGCTACCACTGACTGCATTTGCTCCAGATGTTTGGGATCGGGTGGTCCAAGTCCAGACGGACAACATCACAACCATGTACTACCTCAACAAGCAGGGTGGGATGCACTTCCTGCCTTTGTGCAAGGAAACTCTCTGCATATGGACTCTCATGCGCAGCCTGGAAGCAGATCTGTTAGCCATCCATGTGGCAGGAGCCTCCAGTTAGCTGCTGGACACCCTCAGCTGGGTAGGCAAGGCGTCTCACGAATGGTTTCTCTGTCTGGAGGTGGTTCCAAGTCTGTTTTCCCAGTGGGGCACTTCTCAGGTGGACCTGTTTGCCTCCAGGGAGAATGTAAAGCTGAGGCTGTTCTGTGCCCGCTCCCCTCAGCAGGGCTCTCTGCAAAGGGGATGCCTTCTCAAGGCATTGGACCCCAGGCCTCTTCTATGCCGTCCTTCCACTTGCCTTGATCCACAAAATGCTGCTCAAGGTCAGAAGGGACAAGGCGCAGGTGATCCTGGTGGCTCTGGACTGGCCATGCCAGTTTTGGTACCCTGATCTCCTCTGCCTCTGTAACAGGCTCCCAAGGTGTCTTTCACTACACCCGGACCTGCTCACCATCAGTCAGGCCAAGGTACTCCTTCCAGACCTATAATCCCTGCAGCCGACTGCCTGGTTCCTGAGCAGCTAGAGTGTCAGGCTTTGGGTCTCTTCGAAGATGTCCTCACTGTTGTGGAGGCATCTAGAAAGGAATCTACCAGAAAATGCTATGCTCTCAAATGGAAGAGATTCTCTATTTGGTGTAAGGGTAAGGAGCTGAACCCTTTATCCTGTCAGAATTTTGGACTACCTGTGGTCTCTCTCCAAAGGGGGACTTCGGTCGATGACCCTTAAAGTGCACCTGGCAGCCATCTCTGCTTACCGGGCGTGGGCTAGTCAGCAGTTGGTGGCACAAGAGAAGGTGATCTGGCACTTTTTCAAAGGCTTAGATCACATTTCCCCTACGGTGCATGAACCACCGTCACCACCACCACCGTGGGACTTGTTGCTGGTTTTGGCACAGCTCATGAGCAAGCCATTTGAACCGATGCACAGGTGTGACGTGTCTCACCTGTTGTGGAAGACCATCTTCCTGGTGGCTATCACGTCAGCCAGAAGGATCAGTGAGCTCCAGGATTTGTTGGTGGAGTCTTCTTACCTGGTCTTCCACAGGGACAGGATTGTCCTGCACCCCAACCCGAAGTTCCTCCCAAAGATTGTGTTGGAGTTTCACCTGATTTAGGTGATGACTCTTCCGGTTGTTCTTCCTGAATCACAATGTGGAGGCCAAACACAGGCACCATACTCTGGACCTGAGGCTAGCACTCACTTTCTACAAAGAGTGCATGGCTGGAGTTCAGGGAGAGGTTCGCCAGCTGTTTGTTACCTATGCTGAAGCCGCTCCTAACAGACCTGCAGCCAAGTGGATGATTGCAGGTGAATCACTCCCTGCATTGATCTCTGCTATAGGTTGGTGGGTAGGGAGCCTCCCGGAGGGCTAAGGGCTCATTCCACCCATCATACTGCTGCATCAGTGACTGCTTCTAAAGACGTCCCTATCCAGGAAATCTGCAGGGCTGCTACCTGGAAGTCAGCACACACTTTCATTTCCCATTACCACACTGACTTCACGTCATGCCAGGGTGCTGGTTTTGGTGCCTCAGTTCTCCAATCACTGTTCTCTAAGTAGGGGGTTTGTGCCTTGCCTCCCACCTCCTGGAGAACTGCTAGGAGTCTGCCAGAACATGTGGATAAGTACACCATATCCATATCCCTAGAAACACAGGTTGCTCACCTGTAACAGCAATTCTAGGGGTGGTATATGGTGTACATCCACACGGACCTACCTGACCTCCCTAGGCTCAGGTGCACAACCTTTGCTTCCAGAGGGCAAGATTTGGTGTCATGGGGCGGAGTCAAGGGATATACCACCCAGGTGGGTGGGAGGAGCCAGCTTCAAGACTTTCTGGCAACTCTTAAAGAGAAAGGACACTGCCAGAATGTATGGATTTATTTATTTATCTATTTAGAGTCTAGGATTACAAGTACCTTTGAGCCAAGGCTCTTTTACAAAGGTTTCACGTCAATTGAGGTACAATACAAACATTACATAGAGTTGAGTAACATTGCAGAAGTGGTGTACAGACATTTTTAAGCAGCTGAAATACATTTCATTTAGGGAAAGTGGGTACCAGGGGGACAGGGTAGCCAGAGGTAACTGAGGCTTGGAAGGGACACAAAAAGAGCAGTGCAGCCGTGGGCATTTGTCAGGCCTCAGAAAGTGCTTGTGGGTAGGGGGCAAAAACAGGAGGGGAAGGGAGGGTAGGCTGTAAGATGAGGGAGAGGTGGGTAGGAGTAGAAGTGCTAGGAGGGAGATCAGATTATGAGGGACAGTCGCAAGAGCTAGAGGCAGCTAGGTGGAGGTGAAGGTTGGCTTTGAACAGGCCTAGCTTTTGCAGAGAGGAGATGTCTTTGTTGAGTCCATTAATCCAGATAGGAGCTCGGTACACAAAGGATCTTTGACCCTGTGTGGTGCGGCACTGGGGAATGTGCAGCATTTGATTTTCTGAAGCCCTGGTGAGGCGGGTGTTGCGTGCTGTATGGAGAAGAGTTTGGACTCTGGGGGGGAGCAAGATGTAGCATAATTTTCTTAGCCATTAGACAAGTTTGGTACTTGATATGGTTTGATAACTGGAGCCACCCTGTTTGGGCATAGAGGTCACACGTATGGGTGAGACGGTGGGATCCTGTGATGAGTTGGCAGGCTTTGTTTAGGGCCAAGGATAAGCGCCTGAGGGCTGAGTCAGTTGCAGAGCCATAAGTAATCAGACCATAGTTGATTAGAGGGACCACCGAGCTCTGTACTGCTATCCTTAAGGCATCCGAGCTAAGGCATTGCCTGTGCCTGTAGAGGAGACCAATCCATGTGTTTGTGGCTTTGGTGACGCTATCTATGTGGATGCCGTAGGATAGGTTGCTCTCTATAGTGATTCCCAGATATTTAAAGGAGTGACCCTGTTCGAGGACAGCACCAAGGCAGTTTGTAATATTAATGGGTGAAGCTTATATTTGTTGTGGGAGCCACAGAAAAGCATTGACTTGGTTTTCTTATAGTTGAGAACCAGCTTTTGACTACTAAACCATTTTTCAGTGAAGGTGAAACCCTTCTGAAGCTTGTTTTGGAGTAGGTGGGGGTCCTGTTGGGTGGTGTGAATGACAGCATCATCAGCATAGAGTAGGATTTGTTGCTTACTGGATTGTGGAAGATTGTTCAAAAACAGGCTGAAGAGGAGTGGCCTGAGAATAGATCCCTGGGGGACTCCTGAGTGTACGGGTCTAGCATCTGAGAGGAAATCAGCAATTTTCACTCTTTGGGAACGGTTTTCCAGGTAGCACTTAAACCAAGTTGTAGACTTGGGGGAGAGCCCAGCTTTTAGCAGTTCTGTGAGGAGTATTCGATGATGGATGGTGTCAAAAGCCTTGGTCAGGTCTATGAAGATCGAACCAGTGAGGTAATTATTGTCCAGGGAGTTCTGAATTGCTCCTGTGAATTCAAGGGCAGATATGGTGCCGTGGCTTTTTCTGAAGCCGTGCTGTTGTTTACAAAGGATGTCGTATGTTTCCAGATATTCCATTAGCTGGTCAGATACCAGACGTTCAATGGCCTAAGGGGGGGGGTAGTATGGATATAGGCCTATAATTTTCATGAAGGGCCTTGTCCCCACTCTTGTGGTCTGATGTCATGGTGGCAGATTTCCATCTGTTGGGGGAACTGACCAAGGGTGAGAGAGAGGTTGAAAATCCAGGTTAAAGGAGATAGCACTTCATCAAGAGTAAGGGACAGCAGTTTGAGGTTGAGTGAGTTGCCACTTATTCTAGATCCAGCAATTGCTTTACAGACGTATCTGTGGACTTCATGTATCTTGACTGCTCTGAAGTAAAAAAGGGGGCAATTTGAAAAAGGGTGGAGGGGTGGAGGAGGGTGCAGGAGGGAGGTCTTCATTGAAGAAGTTTGGAGGGAGAACACTACTGAGGTTAGTGAACGTGTTATTGAGTGTGTTAGCTATAGGGGAAGGGTCAAGGGTTAGTCCTATCCATGTCCAACACTGAAGGTGATGTTTTGAGCAGTTTCCCTGTAACTTCCTTGAGATTATTCCAGAAGGACTTCCCCTTTCCCCAGGTGTTTGTGAGGGCATCTTTGTAATAGTTACTTTTCTTCAGGCATATTTCTTTGGTGCAGTCATTTCGGGCACGTTTGTAGTTTTGTATATCTACTTGCCTACCAGTGGCCCGAGCCTGAAACCAGAGATGGTTCCTAGCTTTCAGAAATGTAAGGAGATCATCAGTGAGCCATGGATTGCTAAGGCCTTTTCCTTTCCTCTTTTTGAGGGGGGCATAAACGTCACAGGCAGCATTGAAGGAGCTGATGAAGAAGTCAAGCGCAGAGTTGACATCTGATGCATGGAAGATAGGTGACCAGTCTTGTTGTCTAAGGTGTGATTTGAGGTGCTTCAATTGACCATGTATAAGGATTCTGCTGTTTATTAGTTTGCGTGGTGGCGGGCTGAATTTGTTAAACCATTCACAGGCAACTGGGGAGTGGTCACTTAACGTATCTGGGAGAACTGAGACTTTTGAGATGCGGGATGAGTGGCTGGTCAGTATCCAGTCTAGAAGGGTACTTGTTCCAGTCTTATAGTTGAGTCTAGTGGGGGAGACGACCAGCTGGGCGAGGTTGGCAACTGAGATGGCATTCTTGTAGCCACCCATATCTGATCCAAGCCAATTTATGTTAAAATCGCCCATTAGAATTATCTTGGTGCCTGGAGGTTGAGAACAGATAAGGTAAAGGACAGAGTTGAGACCTTTACCTTGATCCCTGAGAGGGATGTAGACAGCAGCAATAGTCAGTGCCTTGTTGTGAGACCCGAGTAGAATTCTGATGGGTAGTATCTGGGCAGTAGAGACTGAGATGGGGGGATGAACACGGTACCCAGGAGAGAGTCTTTGAGGTAAACAGCACATCCACCATCTTTTTAGTGGTCCTGTCAACTCTGAATAAGTTATATCCTGGTAGGGTAATTCCACTGTTGGGTATTTTTGGAGTGAGCCAGGTTTCGACAATCACAAGAGTATCAGGGTTGTGTTGGTGTCCAAATAATTGCAGGGCATCAAGTTTAGGTAGAAGGCTACAGATGTTAATCGTTGCAGAGGTAAGTCCGTCAGAGTGACTCTGCCGGAGGTCGGAGCTTGGGATTGTGGGGCCAGGGTTAGGGTGAATATTGCCAGACAGAAGTAGTAGTAGTAGAAGCAAAAGTTTCAGGGTGCACCAGAGTAGCTGTTTGAGGGAGATTTTATTTGACTGTTTCTTATTGGAGAGAAAGCTACTCTGTAAACGATGATCCCAGTAAGTGGTGACGTAGGCCAGAATTGAGAGTAGGAACAGGCGAATGTAAATCACTCCATCTTGATTCCAGGGGCGGTGCAAGCGTTTCCTGGCGGAGGTTAGATATGGAGGGCATAGCCCAGTGGGTATGGTCCCTGAGTGCTGGTAGATGTTGTCCGGCTGGGAGCACAGTGGGAGATTGGGATGGCAGGCTCCAGGCAGGAATGCCATTGGAAACAGGGAGGAGACAATAACCAGACAGAGGGGCAGAGAGGGGAAGGCCATAGTGGATAGAGAGGTGAGGGTAGTAGAGGGTGAGAAAGGTCTGAGGGAGGGGGGAGATAACTAGTCAGGAATGGAGGTGAAACAGGGGGAAGGGGGATGCGATGGGTGCAGTAGGAGATTTGAGGAGGATGTCAGGCACAGAAAGGAGGCGGGGCAGTGAAGGGACGGAGTTGATTAGTAGAGGGGGTGGAGGAGCAGGGAGGAGGGAGAGTGGGCAGTAAAGAGAGGAGGTACAGTAGAGAGAGTATCCAATAGGAAATGAAAGGGCGGGTCCCTAGGCAGAAGTGGGCAGAGCTAAGGCCTATTTAATTAAGGGGGCGGGCGGGCGAAAATTTTCTTCTGAAACCCACTGAAGTCTATGGGCGCAGAACCCAGCAGGACAGTTTGAATCAGCCAAGATTGCAGGGCCAATCAGTGGCCACGCGGAGCACAACAGTCCAATAGGAGATGGAAGCAACAGGCAGCGGCCAATGGGAGTCTTTCAGCGCTTCCCGGTTTGGCCTGGGAGCTTACCAGCAAGAGGAGAGTTCCTTGGTGGTGAGCAGTGGTGGCATCGGCGGCTGGCCCAAGTAGCCCTGGCCACTCAGATGTTTGCCCGATCAGGGACTGAGAGATCTAAGGGAAGGAACAGAACAACAGATTGTGAGTCACAGTAATAACAAAGGGTGATGCTGGGGAGAACATTGGGGCGTGGGCAGTGGAGAGACAGAGAGGAATTAAGGGGGGGGGAAGGCAGCCACAGACAAGAGAAATAAGGTTGAACTGGCGCCAGAGGGAGAACAGAGGGGTGATTTAGTAGAATATGAAATTCACAGGGGGAGGAGAAGAAGAGAGATGCAAGGTTTAGCAGTGGGGGGGGGTAGGGTGGAGAGAAAAAGTGAATGCAGAGGGGTAGGAATCGCTTCACAGCTCTAAATTACAACAGTTTCCTAACTGCACTTTAGAGTGCAATGCTAAAACATTTAGGCAGGTCGGATGTACACCATATACCACTTCAAGAACTACTGTTACAGGTGAGTAACCTGTGTTTTCAAGGCTAGGCAGGATCTGGACATAGAATACAGAGGCACCATTCCAGGTCTGGGGAGCCATGCTGGAGCGCTACTCTTTCGGTGCATCTAAAGCAAGAGACAAAACTTGCTGTCAGACAAAAATTACGAGGCCAGAAAATAAGCCTTCAAAAGAAGAAAAGAATTTATTTCTGAATTGAGAGTGCTAGTGCCTCTGTATGCTATATCCAGATCCTGTCTTAGCTTGAAAAAGCTGGTTTCTTCCAGCGAAACAGTGGCATTAAAATACAGATCAGACATATTGATAAAATATTAAAACATTCTCATTAACTTTTGCTGGAGTGGTTTTATTGTTTTCACCCTACCTTGCACGCAAACCAAAAAACGTGCCCAAACCAGCCCTGTGCCAATGCACCTGCATGATCAGTTCAGTCAAGGCAGTGAAGGGAACCCTAAAGATACAGTTGCCCCCATTGTGGGGGGGGGGAGTATTCCTGGATTTCAGTATGTCATTGTATTCAGTGCAACATACGAGGCTAGTGAAGAAAGTATAGTGCTGTACACCAGGATCAAGCACAGTATCACAGTTTTTGATAGGCTATTTTGCAAGATATTGCAGGAATTTAATGCAATAGTAAATAGTAATAGTAAATACTCCAGCTTGTCATGCAGTGAGCTGTGATTTATACAGTGAGCGTGATGGCAAAACTAACCAGATAAAAGTGTTATCCCAGCTGATGATGATCCTGACTCATAAGATAGCAGTGATATCTTATGAATCAGGTTTTTCACACCCACTATCTCCACACTCTGGTTCGTCATGTTCACGACCAACTGTTCCAGTCCAACGAAGCGTCTGGCGAATGGTGGTGAGAGATCTTCGCACTGGCATAAACAAATTAAAAAAAAATCTGTCCATTAAATTGCTGATCTGATTTTAGCAAAACGCAAGTTGCATAAACTAGACATGGTATGGGTGAGCGTGTCATACTTTTTTATCTTCTTTCGAGGTATGCATTTTCTTGATCTCTCTCTCATGGCTACACCATTTGTGACAGGTCAAGAGGTCACAGATCTCTCATGAAGATAAAAACTGTATGACATGCTCACCCATTCCATATCCCCTATATCTCACATGGAGCTAGGATTAGAAGATGGGCTGACACAGCTGTTACAGCAGGCTTCAACACTGTAGCACCATTCTGTGTACATCTACTGGTTTTACTCTGCAACTTACTGTGGATTGATGGAGTCTTTCAGCAGTTGAAGACCAGCAGTCAGAGGTTGGAGATTTATTGGAGGAGGTCTAGGGCCGTAGTAGTCTTTGAGCCCCTTCAGTCCAGATTTAGGTTTAGACATAGCACTCAGGGCAAGGGATACAGGGGAGATGTTAGTTCTTGTTCTCCTTGATCTCTCATCAGCATTTGATACTGTGGACCATGGGTTACTGTTGCACCAACTGAAGGAGCACAGAAGGCTCACCGGCAAAATCATCTGATGGTATGAGTCCTATTGTAGGAATAGTACACAGAGGGTAAGGATGGAAAATTTCTCCTCATGCCCAGTGCCCCTGCCCTGTGGTATTCTGCAGGACTTCGTGTTATAGCCCATGTTGTTTACAGTGTACGTGCTGCCTCTTGGGTTACCAGACAGTACAATCTGGGTTGTCACTGTCATGCAGATAATGCCCAGTTGTACATGTCTTTTGACCCAAGACTCATGATGCAGTGAAGGTGGTGAAACATAGAAACATAGAATCTGATGGCAGATAAGGACCGCTGGGCCCACCTAGTCTGCCCATTTCCCTACCTAACGGATAAGCTGCAGATCCTAGTTAACCAACAGCCTACTTCCTCCTACCCCCCACTAGAATTGCCTTATGTCTGTCCCATGTATTCTTGAATTCCCCCACTGTTTTTGACTCTACGACCTCCTCAGGAAGGCTGTTCCATGCATCTACAACCCTCTCCGTGAATAAATACTTCCTCACATTACCTCTGAGCTGTCCCCCCACCTCCATCTTCAAATTGTGCCACCTTGTTCTTGCACATCTCTTTTTCAGAAAGATGCTACCCTCTTGGACTTTGTTGATTCCCTTGAGGTATTTGAAAGTTTATATCATGTCCCTCCTCTTCCTCCTTTTCTCAAGGCTATACATCTTAAGCTCCTTTAGTCTTTCTTCACATGTCTTCTGGTGCAGACCCTGCACCATTTTGGTTGCCCTCCTCTGGACAGCCTCCACCCTGTCTATGTCTTTGCAGAGATGGTGTCTCCAGAACTGTACACAGTACTCCAGATGTGGTCTTACCAACTGTCTGTACAAAGGGCCAACAACTTCCTGTGTTCTACTGGTGATACCTCTCCCTCTGCATCCCACTATCCCCCAAGCCCTCCTTACTGCTTCTCACATTGTTGGCCCACCTTTAGGTCATCTGATATGACTACCCCCAGGTCCCTTTCCATTTTTGTTGTCAGTATCTCACCCCCCATTGTGTACTCTTCCCGTGGGTTTTTTTTTCCCCAGGTGCATTATTTTGCACTTCTTTGCATTGAATTGAAACTGCCATACATTTGACCAGTCCTCCAACCTTGCCAAGTCCCTTTTCATCCTTTCCACCCCCACCTTGCATATCAACCTTATAGCAGATCTTTGTGTCATCTGCAAAGAGATCCAGGGTTAAATGGCATTAGACTGTCTGAGACTCAATCCAGACCAGACTGATGTACTGGTGATTGATCCAGGTGGAGAACGGGAGTGGTGGTAGCCAAGTAGTGCTGGGGCTTTCGCTTGGATCCTTGAGACTAGAGCCTCTGCAGAGGTAAAATATCTGGGGGCCATTCTCTCTGACAGGCTGACATTTGAGGCTCATGTGTCAGCAGTAGTCAGGAGTGACTTACAGCATCTTAGAAAATCAGCTGGATAACATCCCTTATGCCTTCTGAAGACCTGGCAATACTAGTGCACACTTTCATGACATCCAGACTTGACTGCTGCAGTGCCCTGTGCCTCGGGGTAAATAGAGATGTCCTATGATGCCTGCAGTTGGTGCAGAACACAGTGGACAGGTTGCTGACAGGCCTTTCTAGGTTGTGTCATGTGACTCCAGTCCTGTGTGAACAGCACTGTCTTCTGGTGAAGTGGTGAATCAGCGTCAAGATTGGGATACTAACCTATAAGCCCTTGCATGGTGTGATCCCTAGTTTTCTGGTTGAACACCTGTCTCTCCACTCATCCTCTCTGCTCCACTGATGGGGGCCTCCTGGATAGTCCCAGGGCCAGGGTGAAATTCTTGGGTTATCGGACTTTCAAGTTGGCTGCCCTGGTAATCTGGAATTCACTTCCAGGAGCCCTGAGGGAGGCCCCATCAGTGGAGGCCTTTAAGAGGGACCTGAAATTCCACCTCTCTAAAGAGGCATTCAGGACCTAATCCCCAGTTCTGGTTTCTCCCTGCTGCCGATGTTTTTTATTTGTATTTATTCATGTATTTATTTACCGATTATTACTCATTATAAAAGCCACAGAAATACAGGGGGAGCAGGGAGTTGAAGAGATACTGTGGATTACTCTGGAAAGAAGAAAAGGGTCCACTAGTAGAACAGGAGTGATCTACAGATCTCTAATGCAAGGGGAAGAGGTTGATAAGGAAATGGTGGAAGCAATCCGGAAAATAGCCTACAACAGAGAGGTACTGACAGTGGAAGACTTCAATCCACTGGATGTGGATTGGCGTCTCCCTGCTGTAGATACAACCAGGAGTAGGTACATACTGGACTCCATGCAGGGGGAGTTCCTCAACAATTAGTGTTGGAACCCACTCGTGAGGGGGCACTTCTGGACTTAGCACTGTCAGACGGGGACAGTGTGATTGATGCCAGAGTGGGGGATCACCTGAGAAACAGTGACCACTGTACAGTGTGGTTTAAGGTAAGACAGGGTCAGAATTAAATCACACAAGGGTGAGGGCCCTGGACTTCAAGACAGCAGAAAATGGAAGAATGCCTGAGGGAAGGCCAGGTGGGATAGGAAAACTGGTGGGAGTCAAGGAAAGGTGGGCAAAAATAAAAGAGGGAATTAGGCAAGCTACAAACCTCTGTATAAGGTAGGTGAGCAAGGACAAGAGAAAAAGGAGACCAGTATGGTTCTGTAAGGAAATAGCAGAAAAGGTAAGAGCAAAAAAAGGGCATTTAGAATGCACCAAAAAACTCAGAAGGAGGGGGATAGGGAGGCTTGTCTAGAGAAACAAAGGGAGGTGGGGAAGGCAGTTAGAAGCGCAATGACACAGACAGAGGAAAGGATTGCCAATTCAGTGACAAAGGGAGATAAAACATTGTTTTAGCTACATAAGTGAAAAAAGAAGGACGGGGGGTAGTAAGACAAAGGAGAAGGAGAGTGCAGTGTGGAAGAGGACCACCAAAAAGTGGATTTATTAAACAACTGTTTCTGTTCAGTATTTATGGAGGAGGGGGAAGGAAACGGGCCAAGGGTAAAGGTACAGTATAAAGGGATGGGAAGTGGATACAAAACCATTTACAGAAGAAAGAGTGCTTCGGGAACTATCAAAGATAAAAGTAGACAAAGCAATGGGGCTAGACTGGGTGCACCCCAGGATACTGAGGGAATTGAAAGAGGAGCAAGTTGCACCTCTGGCAGCCCTTTTCAACATGTCATTAAAGGACAAGTAAACAGGGTTTTTAAAATGTGCTATTATCAAGATAATTTAGTTATGTTCCAGTCATTCTTCCCCATTGTACCTACCTTGCAAATCCTTTTCCAAAGTGTGGTCATTTTTGAGAAAATTCATTTTTTCAGCATCATTCTCTGTGTGTATATTGCAGTGCTGAGCTTGAAGGCATGCATTCCTGTGCCCAGACGCCTTATGCTATGACGTCATCTGAGTCTTTCAGTCTTATGACTTGACAGCACGGTTATTTTGACTGCACAAATTTGGGCTCAGTTATGCAAGCAATGCCTGGTGCAGTGAAGATAAAGTAGTTGAAGCTAACAAGTTTTATGTCTCTGCGAGTTGCTGCAGCAAGTGGAATCTTATTTTATTGGGAAAATGCAGTTTTACTTGTGACCCATGTTTCCTAAGACAGGACATTGCCAGCTATGCACTGTGCACACTGCAATGCTACCTAAAGGAGAGGGCAGTGACAGGCAGTGTGAACCTCGCAAGTGATGAATACAGAGGGCCGGATATTCAAAGGGTGCAACCCTGCATTGCGCCCCAGCAAGATATTGAGAAGGCTGCCTGGTGCAGTGTGAATATCCTGGCCAGAGTGTCACAGTAAATAAATTATTGTTTCTGAAGGCATTCTTAGTGATTACTGCAATTTGTGCAGGTCCAGAAAAAAAAAAATGGTTCAGCTGACACACTCTCTGCCATTCACATTATTGTGCTCAGATGGTGCATGAAGCACAGAGCAGCGACAGTTTCTACAAACATCAAGGTGCATTCATGCATAATGTCATTCATACTGGCACAGCAGGGAGACAATTGTGTGTCACTTGTGAAGCAATCAGTGGGAAAAAAGTGCCATAATGGAATGATGTTCTGTGTGCATGTCTCCCAATTTGCAAGTCCTTGCAGTAGTGCAACCATCATGGACATGCTGTGTGTCCTATTATGACAGATGGTGTGTGTTCTGTTGTGACACTAAGGTTTGCTGTCATGTTTCCAATGTAATTGTTTGCTCAGGGGTGTTAACAACTGCAGTGACCCCCCCCGCACATTATTTTGTGGTGCCCTACCTCCACAACAATAATCCTGAAGCCCCATATTCACATGTAAAATATTTGTAGTGCAGTTTTTTATTTTTTCTGGTAGTCCAGTATCATCACAGCTTTGTCCCGTACCTCTATGTCACTGAAATGATGAACAGAGACAGTCGAACTGATGGGCAGTGAGTGACACTGACCCTCAAAATAAGGGACAAATTCTCGAAGATTGAGATACAAGCTCTGAGCACTGTGGACACTATTGTGTTTACTTTTATGAAGTTCACTACTATGAATGA
The DNA here is from genome assembly GCA_016271365.2 of Neoceratodus forsteri. NCBI lineage: Eukaryota > Metazoa > Chordata > Ceratodontiformes > Ceratodontidae > Neoceratodus > Neoceratodus forsteri. Next base: position 407,438,956 of record CM057452.1, read on the forward strand.
ATTTATATCATGCTATGTGTCAGAAACACCTTCTCTGTAAAGGAGGGATGAGGGACACAGCAAACTTGAGGGGTAAAATGAGGGACGCCCCTCGTCATTGGGGAAATTTCAGATGTATGGTTTGTCCACGATGCCCCTTTCCCAGTGCTGTCAGTGTGATTCAGGAATTGAACAAGGTAAATTGTCTCTGTTCCTCCTGATGGAACCTGCAGCAATATCAGATGTTTTTAGTGATGGACCCTATTTCTTCTGTGTTCTGTAACCCTATTCCATTAAGTACAAGTTATAGCTTAGATGTTAGAGTAATGAGCTGTGAATGAGCTTGGCATATCCAGCAGACCAGACCTTGGTTTGATTCTCACAACCTCCACTTGCATACTGTGTGCCTCTGAGCAAGTCACTTAACCACCCAGTGCTCCCAGGTCGCCTCTGAAAACAGGCAGTTGTGCCTAGTGGGCCTTTCCTGGTTACCAAAGACTAAAATAAGTAAAATAAAATAAATAAATGTCTGCAGCATACACCCTGCTGCTGCCAGTGCTGACAAACACAGTTTCAAATGGATAAGCAATGTAGAAAAATAAACGTGCAAGTTTCTGTGTGTGACAATAAAGGTGTTTTTTTTTGTGTACATCTGACCTCTGAGGTAGTGGCCCATTGGTAGTATGTGCCCTACTTCGACCATGTCTTGCACCCCCGGTCATGACCCTGTTTTTACTGAAATGAATTCACTATAAAAAGAGTAATTTCCTGTGATTATTTTCATTTTCATTTATTCTTTGGTAACCAGGTAAAGGCACTGGACCAAAGGTCCCTTTTCAGGCCCGACCCAGACAAAAAAACATACAAAAATACACAAATACAATCAACAGCAATACAAAACCAAAAAATACAAATTAAAAATTGCAGTTACAAACAGATTTATGTAATAAATAACATTTTAACCTTTGTTTAAAAGTTAACACAGAGGGAGCAATCCTAACATCAAGTGGGAATGAATTCCTATACGATGGTGCTGCTATTGAAAAAGCTCTAGAGCTTAATGTAAGCCGAGACCTGGGGACAAAATATAGGGGGCCATCAGCTGACCTCAGGCTGGGAAGCAATTCTCTCATTACAACAAGATCAGAAAGAGGAAAAAGGGAGCCAAATTAAAAACATTTTTATATCAGACAGCCAACAAAATATTCTATTCTGCAACTGGGGGAAAACCACCCCAACCGAGAATAAAGATTACACTGATATGTCCTATTGGGGGCTCCTAAAATAAATCTACAAATATTATTATTGGCCACAATTAGTGCTTGCATTTATTTTGTATGTATGTTATAATATAAACAAGAACTGTAATCAAAATATGGAAGAATAGAACCAATAACAATTGCTAATCTAGGGGAGACTAGAAGTCTGTAGACATTGGTATGAAAGACTGCAATTCTGAACATCCAGTAATTAAAGCAGTTCAGGGTAGTATCCAGCATACCTTGGTTCCTTGCTTCCTGATGCCAGCTGTCATTTGGGAACCTAAACTTGGAAGTTTTAGTAAGGAAGAACGTCGGTGCCATCTAGGGGTGGAATAAGCGAGGCACAGTAGTAGTGTAGAATGAGGTATGGAACGGCGGGTGAGCTCAGCGGTATGGGAGCAGTAGGTTCTGTAGGCAGTGAAGTACTAGGTGCTAGCTGACATAATTAGCTAAAGGTGTCATTCGGGTCAAGGAGGATAATAAATGGTTGAAGTTCACCAGAAACACTGGTGCATGATAAAGATGTCCTGAAATGAAACCTGATACAGCATAGGTAGAACAAGCATGAAGGATAGCTGTAGCTAGTTGCAGGTAAATCAATTAAGTGGACACCAGCAAAGAAGAAACGGTAGACCGCAGAGAGGGGAGGCGTCGCCCTGATGACGAACTGTGTGACATGGAGCGGTGGCTGCTAGTGAGAGGAAGAAACAACAGCAAGGAAGCAATACATAGAACTAGGTAATTAGGCAGGAGAAAGCGGGCAGCTGAGAAAGCTGCCACGGAGCAAAGGGCGCACCACGGCTAGGAAGGAGAAGCTGCAGGAGAGCTCCCCCAAAAGAAGAAATGCAAGGTACGAGAAAACAGAAACAGACGAAACGGGGGTGCAAACAGGGACTGAGATGAGACGGAGGGGACCAGAGGAGGCGCAGCCAGGGAAAGGAAAGAGATCGCAGCCGCCGGATCAGCAGTGCCGAGCCAGGTGAGTGCGCCTCATTCTAAGCAGAGCAGCAGGGCTCTGCTGCTTAAATAGGTTATGGGGGAGGAGCTCTTCCCCCATATAACCACAGGCAGCGCTTTCCAATTGTTGCCTTGACAACAAATCATGGGTAACCAAATAGGCATCAATTTGCTTAGCCACTAAATGCTCAAGTAGTTTGTAAGGGGATTCAGTATTGATATTGGCCTATAATCATCCATGGAAGTAGTACAGCTCTTTTTTGGAATTGGAACCACCTTAGCTTTCTTCCAGGACAGGGGAAGAACACCTGTAGCCAATGACATATTAAAAATATAACAAAGGGGATCTGTAATAAAGGGGATAGCCAATTTTAAGAAGTGGGCATCCAACCCTTCCCCACAATCAATCCCTTTATTTGGGAGAAACTACAGAAGACGAAAAACTTCATTTGATGTTACTTCCTTAAACAAAAAACTGGGTCCATCTACCAAAGGAACAGAAAAAAAGGATTTAGTATTACCAGCCTGAGGGAAAAAAGATCTAAACTTAGAAAGATCTGAAAATTTAGAATTCAACAGTTTAACAATTATGGGCAAGTCACCAATTTCTTTGTTGTCAACATATAATTTCTGGATGTCAGATTTTGATTTAGGAGACAGTAAAGAATTTACGTTATTCCAAAACTTCTTTGGATCTGCCCAGCTATCTTTAAACTGATCCCTGAAATAAGCTTTTTTAGCATTTCTAACAGTTTGAGACACTGAATTCCGAAGTCCACAGTAGAGATCCATTGAAACCCTACTGGGAGATTATTTAAATTTAGTCCAAGCAATATCCCACTCCTTAATTAATTTCTTAATGCTGGGACCAAACCATCCAGTAGGAAACCTCTACTCTGAATGGTCCACAAAGGGAAAAGGGATTCCTGAATGGGAAGAAGTTGGCTGCTAAAAAAATCTAGTGCTGTGTCCACATCTGGAATACAGTCAAGAAATGGCCAATCAATTAACATCAAAGAAGAATATAACAGGGAGTAATCTATCCTTTTAAATGATCTAGTCTGAAACATAGAAGGAAGGGGTTTAAGACAGCGAAAATGTAGGACTCAAAAGGTGGCCATGTGGTCGCTTATGGAATCTGCCAAGACACCAGAGGCCCCCACCCTCCCCATTCTATTAGTCAATACCCAATCCAACAGAGAATGATTCTGTGAGATGGGATTGAGACGGGTAAGCACATTTATACACTCAGTCAGTCCGTAACAGAGAAGAAGAGATTCAAACAACATGAAGTCTTGCTGTATTCAGACGTAATGCAGTTAGCTCCAGCACTTGAACTGCCCCGGAGAGGAAAGAGTTAACTCTATGCAGAAGCATAGAACGTTGAGCTCAAGCTCGGTTTTCAAACCTCTGTCTGTAGTACTTCCCAGTGTAACCATCAGATTCTTTACTCCGCCTAACAGTGAAGTCGCTCCGGAGATTTCCTCTGTTCAGTTCGGTAAAAGAAAAAAAAAAAAACACATTCGGTTTAAACCACATATTTTTGTTATTTTCGGATTTCCAGCTCTGTCTACGGTACATGTAGTATGTAGATAGGTAGTGACTGTGTTTTATTTGCTAAAAAGAGTGGAAATGGTCTTTCTTCGGTTTCTCTCCGGTCAGTCCAGTTTGGAACCGACTTTGTTACATTTAATTTAATTTAGTTTATTTTTTCTCTTTCTGGGATTAGTGTGGTGTTCTGGTACCGATCGGTTTCAAAAGAACCGGACTTTTGCTGGTTCTTTTAAAAAGACCGTAACATGGTTTGTAACCAATCAGTTATTTTATTACCTGGCTTGAAATCCCCACTGGGTTTCAACACTGTACTGAGTGTGGGGAGGTCTTTGTTAAAGCCAACCCCCACCTCATCTGTGTTTATTGTCTGAGGTTTGACCACCTCAAGTCAGACTGCCAAATCTGTAAGAACTTTCCTAAAACCACTCTAGATAAAAGACTGAGTAGGCTGAAGGAAAGGGAGGCGGTAAAGTCCGTAGATCTGAATGGCCAGCCCGGTTCAGTTGCGGCTGAACCTGAGGAGGTGCCTACTGACCTAGGCGATACCTCCTCGGGCAAAAGGAGAACTGACCCCGAGGGGTTGGTTCCGTCAAAGAAAAAGTGCAAGTCTGCCAGTTTGGGTCCTCTATCCCACTCTGCAACCGTGTATGAAATATCCAAAGTGATTAGTATTGTCCAATCGCTTAGACAGGTTCCGTCTGAACTAATACCGCTGGTTTGGTAGGATCCGTCTCCTCCAGATTATGACCCAGATGCTTATTATGAGGAGTGGGAGTGAGACGAAGACTATCCCGGTGATGACGATGAAGGGGGTCTGGATGTGCCCATTGAACTGGACATCTCCCCAGACAGGCCCTCAGGTGTCTCTCCTCCCAGGCTCTCTGAGTCCCCTTCACACTTTTTGTTCTACAAAAAGGTGGCACAAACCCTGCAGCTTCCCTTGGTTGAAGCAGCAGAGGAGGAGGATGAAGAGCTTGATTTTGTGGAAATGATGGACATCCCGGAGTCCAAAAAGCTGTCTATCCCTCTTCATAAATCCTTGGGGAAACAGACACAAAAATTTTACAAACTTCTATCTAGTACCTCCTGTGGATAAGAGAATGGACAGGAGGTATTCGATATCAAGCTCAGCTGCAGAGTTCCTTTATAGTCATTGCAGCCATGTTGGGGTAGTGCAGACTGCAGCCTGTGACAGGGTTAACATTCCTTTGACTTCACAGCCCCCCGGATAAGGACTCCAGGAAAGTGGATGCCATGGCCAAAAAACAGTATTTGGCATCCTCTTTGGGACTCAGGCAGGCTACTTATATGGCCTACACAGCCAGGTACCAGAAATCCAGATGGGACACAGTTCTGGAAGTGGCTAAACAGGCCTCTACCCAGCTAGCCAAGGAGCTGGAGGTGGTGGCTGCTGATGGAATTGAGGCATCCAAAATGCAATTTCATGATGCTGTGGACTCCAGTGATGTGGCATCTAGAGTCATGGCTACATCTGTGCCTCTCAGAGGACATGCTTTGCTCAGATGTACTAGCCTTTTACAGGATACCCAGACTAAGGCCATGGATTTTCCTGTAGTAGGTACTGTAACTCTCTGTTTGGGGAGCAGACAGAGGCTTACATGAAGAAAATGGATGAATATAGGACCACGTACAGGGGTGCACAGGCCAAGGAAAGGCAGGACACTCCACACAAGCAGCAGTCTAGGGGCAGGGGCAGGCCCTTTCAAAGGCCTTTTTACCAAGCTCAGGTCTCCTCTCCCTACCCACTGAGGAGGTTCTTCAGAGGGAGGGGTAGGAGGAGGATGAGCAGGGCTGCTCCCTCCTCCTCCTCAGTCTAAGGCTCCTGCCAAGCAAACACCCTGATGTGTCAGCCCGGGTCAACTCCCCATTTCCAGTAGGAAGCAGGCTGGCTTACTACGTCCAGGCCTGGAAGTCTGTGACCTCAGACAAGTGGGTCCTGGAGTAGTAAGCTAGGACACAGCCCTCAGCTTCAAAAAATTTCCAAAAAGAAGGTCCAAGTCTTTTCCACCTGCATCAGTCTCAGAAACCCTTGCCCTAGAGGCAGAGGTTTCCTCTCTTCTAGCTCTCAGAGCTATAGAGAAAGTTCCTACTCAGCACAAGGGAAAAGGACTGTATTCCAGGTACTTCCTTACTCCAAAGAAAACAGGAGTGTGGCGACCCATCCTTGACCTAAGGTATCTGAACAAACGCATTTCAAAATCCAAATTCAAAATAGTAACTCTGGGAATAATCCTTCCCTCTCTTAGGCCAGGGGATTGGCTAGCATCTCTGGACCTCAAGGATGCCTAATTCCATATTCCTATCAGGTGCTCCCACAGAAAATACCTCAGGTTTGAATTGCCTTCAGGCCATTACCAATTCAGAGCCATGCCATTCGGTCTAACATCAGCTCCAAGGGTGTTCACAAAATGCCTTACAGTAGTGGTGGCTTACCTCAGAAGACAGGGTATCACCATCTTCCCGTATCTGGACGACTGGCTATTAGTGGGTCAGTCTCCTTTACAGGTTAAGTCAGCTCTTCAAACTACCCAGGACCTACTCAGCTCCCTGGGTTTTCTTCTCAATCTTCCAAAGTCTGTACTCGAACCAGTGCAACTTCTCACCTTTATTGGCATAGAGTTAGACACTGTACAAGCAAAGGCCTTCCTTCCGCTGGCAAGGGTAAAGGCCCTAGTAGATCTCGCTTCCTCCTTTCAACCTCAGGTCTCCCGCCAAGCAAGACAGTTCCTCCACCTCCTGGGCCACATGGCAGCCTCCACGGCAGTGGTGCAGGGAGCAAGGTTCCAGATGAGGAACATTCAGTTTCATCTGAGATCTTTTTGGTCTCAAAAGAAGGATTCACTTACCAGACTGATTCCAGTGACTCAGACTCTGGTCCAAGCTCTCCAGTGGTGGCTGGACAAGGGGTTCCATTTCTCCCTCAAGTCCCATCAGTAGTTTTAACTATGGATGCTTCTCTCCAAGGGTGGGGAGCCCACCTGGGAGCCCTGACAGCTCAAGGGCTCTGGTCTCCACAGGAGTCTCTCCTTCATAGCAATCTCCTGGAACTCAGGGCAGTTTTCCTAGCCCTGCAGAGCTTCTCAGATTCAGTCAAGGGCAAGGTGGTCCAAGTCAGAACAGACAACACCACCACAATGTGGTATATCAACAAGCAGGGAGGCACTTGGTCCTCGGCCTTTTGCACAGAAGCCATGAAGCTGTGGTCTCTGGCCTATTCTCTTCAGACTTCTCTGGTAGCAGTTCACCTTCCAGGGAAGGACAACGTACTAGCAGATGCTCTGAGCAGAATTTCACAGGGACATTCAATTTAATGGTCCCTGGATCCTCACGTCCCTGAAGGTCATCTTCTTCAGGTGGGGCACTCCAGAGATAGATCTCTTTGCAGCACCGACAATCATCAACTTCCTCTGTTTTGTTGCAGACTCTCCAGTCCTGGGGACAGTTCCCAGGATGCTCTCTTTGGACTGGAAGGGCAGGTTTCTCTATGCCTTCCCTCCCTTCCCTCTGCTCTTCAGAGTTCTGATCAAGATCAGGACTCAACCCTGTACAGTGATACTGGTGGCTCCAGATTGGGCCAGACATCCTTGGTATCCTCTACCGCTGTCCTTGTCAGTGTCACGTCCCCTGTCTCTGCCCAGGACATACAATCTCCTGTCCTCCTCCCAGGGGTGAATCTGGTAACCCAATCTCCAGTCTCTCCATCTCAAGGCCTGGCTCTTGAAGAGTTAGAATATGCAGGTCTACATCTTTCTCAGGGAGTTCTGGATATTCTGAAGGTCTCCAGAAAACCTTCCATAAGAAAAAGTTACAACTTCAAATGGAAAAGGTTCAGTATTTGGTGCTCTCAGAAGGGCATCCTGCCCGATTCTGCAGACAGTTCCACAACCTTAGACTATCTAGTTCATCTCAATGGTTTAGGCCTTAGGCCTGCCACTCTGAAGGTTCATCTAGCAGCTGCCTCTGCATTCCTTTCAGCAGGGAAGGGCTCTTCCCTGGCATCTCATCCTGTTTTCAGAAAGTTTTTCAAAGGTCTGGTTCACATTAACCTTCCCTTTAGGGAGCCCACTCTGCCTTGGGATCTTAATGTCTGCATAGCTCAGCTAATGCAGCCACCCTTTGAACCTCTGGCTTCGACCGAATTGAAGTGCTTAACCTGGAAAACCGTGTTCCTGGTAGCTATCACTTCTGCCAGGCGGATTGGTGAGTCACAGGCTCTGTCAGTGGAACCTGACTTCATCTCCTTCCACAGGGACAAATTAGCCCTCAGAACCCATAGGAGGTTCTTGCCCAAAGTGGTTTCAGATTTTCATCTGAACCAGTCTATATCTCTCCCTGTGTTTTTCACTGACCATTCTTCTTCAGGTGAAAGAAGGTTACACAGTCTGGACGTTAAAAGGGCCCTTAGCTAATACATTGAGCATACTAAGGCACATAGAAATGACTGTCTTCAATTGTTTATCACTTATGATGACGTGAGAAAGGGTAAGCCTGCTACTAAGAGAACTATTGCCAGGTGGATTGTTTCTTGTATACAAGTTTGTTATGACAAGTTGGGTAGGACACCCCCTTCAGGCCTGAGGGCACACTCGACCAGGGGTATAGCTGCTTCTCTAGCTGCACCCAGAGATATACCTTTGTTAGAGATCTGTAAAGCAGCTACCTAGAAAACAGTACATACTTTCACCAAGCATTACTCTCTGGACATCCAGGCTAGGAGTGATACTAGGTTTGGTACAGCAGTACTGCAGAGCCTCTTCCCAAAGTAGGTTCTGCATTCCCTCCTCCAAATGGAACTGCTTAGTAGTCTGCATTATGTCTGAATACAGCAAGACTTCATGTTGTTTGAAGGAAAAATTACTCACCATAGTAATGTTGTTTCTTCTAATGGAGTCTTGCTGTATTCAGACCTCCCCGCCCCCTCTCAGAACCTGGTTATGGGGAAGTGGGCTGGTGCAGTGTTGCACCTCAAGGGTGTACCTTGTACCCTCCCTCTTGGGTGGGGTAGATATTATTATTATTATTTCTGGTATGTTACTTAAATATTGTCACTACCTTTCCTTCTTGGGTTCTCAACTTGAGTCTTTTGGGGTCCAAGAAGAAATATTTTGCCCTTTGGCTGTATTTTGTACAATTTCCATACTTCAGTTACTAGTTAGTTAGTTCATAAGAATCTGACGGTTACACTGGGAAGTACCACAGACAGAGGTTTGAAAACCGAGCTCGAACTCAACATTCTATGCTTCTGCATAGAGTTAACTCTTTCCTCTCCGGGGCAGTTCAAGTGCTGGGGCTAACTGCATTATGTCTGAATACAGCAAGACTCCATTAGAAGAAACAACATTACTATGGTGAGTAATTTTTTCTTGAAGCCCCATGGAGTCATTAGCCCTCCAATTCAAATTCATATCTCCAACAACAACAGAATCACTTTACTTTAAATAAACTTCACAAACATCTAAGAAATGTTAAGCCCTTGAGGACCACATTGAGTGGGATTATACAAACAGCCCACATTTAACTTCTTCTTTCCTCCAAGAAAAATTGCAAAACCAACCAATCAGTATCACAACCCAAATCCTCACTAAACCTTAAAAAAATAATTTCTAAATGATTCCTATAATAAATCAAGACCCCACCACCCTTTTTTCGACCTTTACGGTCTACCCTAAAAATTTTATAACCCCCAATATGACACACATTATCGGGCACCCCCGGCTCCAACCACGTTTCTGATAAAGCAACAGTATCAGGCAGGTATAGAGCAACAAGCTGTTCGATTTCAGCAATCTTAGGGAATCAACTATGAACATTCAAATGGATAATTTTAAATCCGTGATAGGATTTCAATTATTCAAAGACGATGCTTGAGAGAAAGACATAGAATCCAAAGAGCAAGGCCCTTGATTTTGTTCAACATCACCAGAAACTTAACAACAGAAAGGTGGTTGAAACACAGTTGCCGAATTTAGAACAACGCAACATGTCTTTTATCTAATTTCTTATAGTTCTGCAATGTTCTTGGGTATCAGAACTGTGTACAGTGTGACTGAAATGTACAAACACTGTGCACCATGGACAATAACTGCAAGTCGGTAAGGTGTGTACAGCCTTTGCACCCCACTCTGTGTTGGAATGCCGCGCAGTGTGGTCCTGTGGACCCCATGGTGTACAGGTGTGCAGCTTCATGGGAACATGATCCCACAGCTATGCGCTGTGGGTGAGGCAGGGGCGTACCAAGGTGTGTGCCCGCAGTCTGTGCCATTCACTAAGGTGCAGAGTGGCGTGCAGTGCCTGGCCAGGGTACATAAAATGCATCTCTATGTAAGTGGGATGCATCACCCCCTGTAACCAGTCTACTGGACACAATCTGGGGCAGATGGCCATCGGAACTTAGCTATACAGCTGTCCCTGCCCACCAGGCAACCTGGGTGTGCTGTGGGTGGCCAGTCAGATGACTGCATGCCCCCCCAAACCAGAGCCCCATTCAGGTCCCGATGGCAGTGTACATTACCTTCCACCCCACAGCCCCTGCCCTGATCCATATGCAGAGCTCATAAACACCTCCCCCCCACCACCAGAGACCATGCCCTAGTCCCCAAATGTCTGTGACTGTCCCCCAACAGCAGAAACTGGCGGCTCTGTCCTGTACTACACAGAAACCATTCTCTCACCGCTCACTGGCATAGTAGCCCCTCCTCTGTAATGCACCAACATCCCACACCTTCTCCCCCACCTGTATGTCGGTGTGCCGCTATCACGATGTGGCAAGCAACACTTCCCACCACTCATTCCACCTTGTCTTCCCACTGACCAATTGCTGATGGGTGCGCGCTGTCTATTTATAGGCAGTGCGCTCCCAGCATCAGTCAGACGGCAGCCACCTGAGGTAGAATGAATGGTGGAAAGTGTCACTCACCATCCAGCGATCACAGCATCAACATACAGGTATGGGGGGGTGGGATGTTGATGTAGCAGGAGGAAGGGGGGCTAATAGACACCATTGAGCAGGCGGGGATGTTGGTATTCTGTGCAGTATGTATCGGGCTGCTGGGTTCCACTGCGAAGGGGGTGGGGACAGTCACTGACAATTTGAACCAGCCTTGGGGTTCTGAGGGTGGGGATGTATGCTGTATATAGTACCTGACCAGGGGCAGCGGATACCCACATGTGCCATTCAGCACCCTGGAACCACGCCACGGTGTAGGGGATCCAGTCCGCCATGGAGAGGCATCCTATTGGGTACCTGCCTGTATCCACTGCTCAGTCCTGTCCACCTTCCATGCACCTGCATGCCTGGGGGGGGAGACAACAGACATGTGGCCAGCAATAGTGAATACCCATGCCTGTGCATGGGTGTAGAGCAATGGATGTGTTAATGCTTACATTTTGTGTGTATATCCTACGCCTTTGTGAATCATGTTCAAAAATAATGTGCTTGGTGTGTGCCACACCTGTGCAGCTCCGCATCTGGAGGAAGCTGTGCACTGCATGTTATTCACAAATGCTAGGCACCTGTCTGTGGTCAGCATCTTTCTGGCGAGCAGCTCTGTGTTGCTGGGTTGTGGCAGCACTGGGTCCCAGAGTGTGGGACATAGGAGTGCAACCAAAGGATGCCATCCATGAGTCTCATAGTGGATTCCTTATGCACGCATGAAGGTGTGCATGGTAAGGCGTGGACAAACATGGACCTGAGGAGGCACCAGTGGTAGGCGGTAGAGGCACTGGCACACACTTTTCCCTGTTGACTGCCACTGCAGACAGTACTAGACCAGCACCATGTGGGTGTGAAGAGCCCCTCCCCATCATTTTTGTGCTATACTGTACTAGCCATCCTTCCATGGTTTCCAGCGGTTCCCCTCCCCCATCAGTGATCCTTGTGTACTGAGCCACGCATCATGCCCCAGTGGCTATTGGATCCCCCTCCTTATCCCAGATCCCCAAGTATTGTCATGTCGATCCTTCCCTGGTTCCCAGCAGACACTACAACTGGCAGGTATTGGCCCACCAACCACCACATGCCCCGGCCATCAACTGTCACTGACCTCTGCTTACCATCCCTGGTGGCACCCAACTGATCTTTAAGTAGTGAGCACGTAATATACAAACAGTAGTCACAGTATGCGCTCATGTCTTTGTAAGACTCTCCATGCTTACATGTCATCATGCTACTTTCCCTCCTTTGGACCCTCTCCAGAAAGCCAAGCCATCCTCTTATGGAATGGATGCTGGTATTCTATCTCCTATTATAAATGTTGTCCCACCACTGAGCTCTACAAGGGCACTATGAAAGTATTCCACATACTACAGAATGCACAGTCTGTACACCACTGCATTCTGCTTGCCTTCATCACCAGGACATTTCAGCATTGCAGGTGGTTCATCTCTCCAGTACTGTTGATCAACCCCACATATATGACAGGAGCAGACTGGGGAACTATGACGTCCTCATTGCAGCATGCAACAGCATGGGTTTACAAAAGGAAGGTCCTGTCAAACTAATCTCATAGATTTCTTTGACTGGGTAACCAGAGTGGTGGACCAAGGGGGAGCAGTTGATGTCGCCTACCTTGACTTCAGCAAAGCTTTTGACACTGTTCCACATAGAAGATTGATAAATAAGCTGGGTAGGCTTGGGGTGGGTCAGAAGTTGGTCAACTGGGTGGCAAACTGGTTGACGGGCAGAAAACAGAGAGTGGTGGTAAATGGTATACAGTCAGAAGAGATGCAAGTCACAAGTGGGTACCTCAGGATCAGTCCTGGGGCCAGTCTTCTTCAACATCTTCATTAGTGACCTTGCAGATGGACTAGAGGGTAAGGTTTGTCTGTTTGCAGATGACACCAAGATCTGCAACAGAGTAGATGATCCAGATGGGGTGTTCAGAATGAGAAGAGATCTGGATAAACTAGCAAAATGGTCAGAAGAGTGGCAACTGGGATTTAATGCAAAGAAGTGCAAGGTCATGCTCATAGGGAAGAGAAACCCTGAAGCCACCTATAGTCTGGGAGGGGAGTTACTAGCAGTCACAAAGGAAGAAAGAGACTTGGGCATCATCATCACTGATGACCTGAAATCATCCAAGCAGACCTCCAAAGCAGTAGGTAAGGCTAGGGGTGTTAGGTATTAGTAGGGGTATCACAAGTCGAAGAGGAGGTAATAATCCTCTTTACAAGACACTGGTTAGGCCCCATCTGGAGTACTGCGCAGTATTGAGGCCACACCTTCACAAGGACATTAACCAAATTGAGGCAGTCCAGAGAAGGGCAACCAAATGGTGCAGGGATTGCATCAGAAGACATATGAGGACAGATTAACAGAGCTCAATATGTATACCCTTGAGCAAAGGAGGAGAGAGGTGATATGATCGAGGCATTCAAACACTTTAAGGGCATTAACAAGGTGAAAGAGTCTAACATGTTTAGATATAAGAAAATAGCAGGACAAGAGGACACAGCATGAGATTAGAGGGGCGATTAAGGGGAATGTGAGGAAATTCTTTTCACAGAAAGGATGGTGGATGCATGGAATGGCCTACCTCAAGAAGTGGTGGCTATGAATACAGTGCAGGGCTTCAAACAGGCATGGGATAGGCATAAGGAGCAATACAAATGAGTATGAATAGATAGGCCACTGACAGAGCAAAGGCCAATGGCACATTTATAAGGTAGAAAAAGAAATGGGCAGACTGGATGGGCCTTGCGGTTCTTATCTGCCGACAACTTCTATGTTTCTATGTTTCATTGGGCAAGGAACAGCACCTGATGGATGTCTTCCAGGATGCATTTCTTGCCCAGCTGGTGACTGATCTAATGAGAGGGGGGGTCATGTCCTGGATGTGGTCCTGTCAGATGGTGAGCTCATCAGGGACCTAGTGGTTGGGGACCCACTGGCGGGAAGTGATCATGCCAGTGAGGTTTTCCATGGACCAGGGCCGGGGGGGGGGGTCACAAAAAAATGTCAGTGGTAGATTTTAGAGGGGCAGATTTTGGGGGATGGAAAGGATCCTCAGGGGCCACCTGGATGAGATCAGGCCTGGAATGGGGACCGAGACCCAGTGGGAAGTTATAAAAAAAGGGCTCCTAGAGGCCACTAAGGCCTGCTTGAAGGAGAGGCGCAAGTGGGACAGAGCTAAGAAGCTGAGCTGGTGGACAAGGGAGGTCCTAGATGCAGTGAGGGAGAAAAGGACGCCTTATAGCCGATATAAATGTTCTTGGGTGAAGGGGGATAGATCCAAGGGAGAGTATGATAGGGCAGCCAAGAGGGTCACCAAGATGGTGAGGTCAGCCAAGGCAGGGGTGGAATTGAGATTGGCACAGGGGATTAGGAGAGGGGAAAGGGTTCTTTAGGTGTAGCAGAGAAAGTAGAAAAGGGAAAGGGCAGATTACTAGACTTACGTCCGGGAGTGGGTGGATGGAGAAGGCAGGGGAGCAGGCAGAAGTACTAAATGATTTTTGTGCCTCAGTCTTCACCAGGGAGGATTGGTAGGGTGGCACTGCAAGAGGGGGGAAGGGACAGGCAGATGCAGTAGAGGCAGTGGATGAGGAAATCCCCTTTGGGAGGGTGTGGGAAGCACTCAAGGCCCTAAGAGTGGACAAGGCACCAGGCCCAGATGGGATCTATCCCAGGGTGCTTAAGGAGCTGGCTGATACCTTGGCTGCACCTCTGGCAGGCCTCTTTAACTCCTCCCTTCAGACGGGGAGGGTGCCGCAAGACTGGAGGATGACCTGTATTGTGTCTATACACAAGAGAGGCTTGAGAGAGTAGCCGGATAATTACAGGCTGGTAAGCCTGAAATCGGTAGTGGGCAAAGTGATGGAAGTCATCTTGAAAGAGAGGCTGGCGGGGTTTCTGAAGGCATGAGGCCACCTAGATGATCGCCAGCATGGTTTTGTTAGGGGCAGATCATGTCAGACCAACCTGGTGGAGTTCTATGAGGGGTGACAAGAAAGCTGGATCCGGTCAGGTCAGTGGATGTCTTCTTTCTAGACTTCAGCAGGGCATTTGACTCGGTGCCATGTCCCAGGTTGCTGGTGAAGCTGAGGGATATGGGTGTGAGGGGGCAGTTGGTAAGGTGGATAGGAAACTGGCTAGTGGGGAGGGTACAAAAGGTGATGGTGGGAGGAGTTTCATCTCTCAGGAGAGTCATTAGCGGGGTTCCACAGGGCTCGGTGCTGGGTCCACTCCTGTTTAATGACTATATCTCAGACATCGGAAGAGGTATCAGAAGTGGGGTGAGCCTCTTTGGTGATGACTCGAAACTGTGCTCTGTGGTTAATGAGGAGGAGGGAGGTTGGCTCTCCAGGAGGACCTGGAGACTGTGGGGAGGTGGTCCTGCACCTGGAAACTGAAGTTTAACACTGGGTGCTCCACCTGGGGACCAGAAACCTGGAGCATGTGTACACCTGGGGAGGGCACTACAAGTTTCTAGGGGGGAAAAGGACCTCGGGTTGTGGTGGATGCCAAGGTGAACGACTTGGAACAGTGTAGAAGGGCTGTGGCCCAAGCAAATAAAATGCTGGGGTGCATTGCCAGGGGGATAACCTCAAGGAGCCGAGATGTGCTTCTTCCACTGTATAACTGCCTGGTTAAGCTGCACCTTGAATACTGCATGCAGTTTTGATGTCCTTACTTAAAAAAGGATATTGCTCTTCTGGAGAGGGTCCAGAGGAGGGTGACTAAGATGATACAGGGTCTGGGGGAAAGGCCCTATGAGGAGCAGCTAGAGGAGCTCAACCTGTACTCGCTGGAGTAGAGGAGGAACAAAGGGGATATGATAGAGGTCTTCAGGTACCTCAAGGAAATAAATAGGGTCAACCTTGGGAGGGGTGCTGCAGCAGAGGGAGGTAGGGGCCACCAGGGGCACTCGATGAGGCTAGTCGGTGAGAGACTAAGGGGTGAGATAGGGAGGCACTACTTCTCAGAGAGGGTTGTGGAGCCCTGGAATGTGCTGCCTGAGGAACTGGTGGCTGTTGCAACTGTGGAGGGGGTTCAAAAGAGGCTGGGATATGTACAGAGGAGGGTGCAGCCCAGAGCCTTATAGGGGGGTGGGGGGACCTTGTGGAGGGAGGGGCTGTAACAGTGCCCTGAGTGGGCACTGATCCACGAGCAGACTCGATAGACCATTGGACCTAATCTGCTGGCTTGTTAGTATATTGTAAACACAGTCATAACCTGTGATAACTCTGTGTTGCTACAGGACAGGCAGATCTGCAGTGGCAGGTGTGATGGGAGGTGACCATGTCAGGAACCCAAGAAATGGCAATCTTACACCAAATGTTTACCACACAACAACGTGGAAGCACTTGCTTACTGACACATTTCTTTGAATCTTAGAAAATCAACCTCTCACACACAACCTTTACAAAGTGTGAGACCGAAGTATGCAGGGATAAGAGGACATGCCATGTTTGCACCCTGTGGTCAAATTGTGTCAGGCTGGGATGTGATTCCATCTTGTTTGTGTTGTTACAACAAAGTTTGCCACTTTTCATGGAGATGCACATTACAGTGTATGGAAACATAGACAAAGACAGGCATACAAGTCGTGGTCACAGCAGGAGCAGTGGGCCCACCTTGTCTGCCCTTAATTACCTACCTATACTGCTACTGTACATCCGCTTACAATCCCATCTTGCTTGTAAGATTCCCTTGTGTCAGACCGTTACAGCCCTCCCCAGTCCCTGTGGAAGGCTGTTCCAAGCATACCTTCATCTCCCTGCAGAAGTACTTCCTCCCATTTCCTCTGAGCCTTCCCCTCTACAGGTTCCTGTTGTGACCCCTTGTCCTTCGTCATCTTTTCCATTGGTAGATTGTCCCATCCTGTGTTGTGTGTATTCCTCTTGTATCTTGCAATGTCTGTCTTATATTCCCTTGTTCCCTCCTGTTTTGTGTGGAGTACCTATTGACATCCTCAGGCCTGTATTCATGGGGCTTCTAATGTACGACCTGCACCATTTTGGTTGACTTCCTTTGCAGCAATGCAACTCTATGTATCCCCTTTTAGAGATGGGTCCTCCACAACTGTACACAGCACCTGAGGTAGGGTCTCAACTGTGGCATATACCAGGATGTTGTTACATCCCTCTTTCCGCTGGTGATACCCCTTCCTATGCATTCCAGCACTCCACTACCCCCTCCTGTCACCCAATAACAATGTCTGGCTACCCACAGGTAACCATAAATGGTAACTGGTGGGCCTGTTTCTTGTTTTGTGACTGATAATACATGCACCAGTTCATATGTCCCCCCAACCCAGGTTTCTGTGCCCAATCTGCATGATGTTTCCATTTTGTTGTGTTGTTGAATTGTACCTGCCAAATGTGTGTCCCTTCTTGTCAGTTCTTGATATTTTCACTCATTTTGTCAAGACCCGCCTCCTTTGTGTTTACTCTGTGCCTGAACGTTGGTGCCATCCACAAATAGACACATCCTTCCCTGTAGTCCCTGTGCATGACTGGGCCTAATACTGATTCTTGCAGCACCGCTGTAGTCACCTCTCCTTCTGTTGAGTGTACCCCATGTACTAGCACTATTTGGCTCCTA
Organism: Neoceratodus forsteri; assembly: GCA_016271365.2. Lineage (NCBI taxonomy): Eukaryota > Metazoa > Chordata > Ceratodontiformes > Ceratodontidae > Neoceratodus > Neoceratodus forsteri. Next base: position 407,456,269 of record CM057452.1, read on the forward strand.
TAAGTAAGGCAGCTTGCCACCCACTGCACTGTAGTATGACCCAGCCCTTTCCTCCCATTGCAGAAAGTGACATGCAGCAATCAACAACAGCTTGGTGATACACTAAACATGTGCTTTGTTAATGGAATGCACAGTGTAATCATGACAGTTTGCATGTTCCTGTCAAGTGCATATTAATTTTGGAAGACACCATGACATACTTATAAAAACAATGTCCCCATAGACAAGGAGCCACATACAGTGCACATGTCACATAGGGTGGTGTGACAGTCACACACCTGTCTCAAGAAGTGGTGGAACCTGTGATCACCCAGCTGGGATGCTGACTTCAGGCACCATGCACCCCCCCCCAACCCCCGCATGACAGTATTTGTTAGGGACAAGGAATTCTCCTCACCCACAGAAACCATCATCACAGGTTGCCCATTCACGAGCATGTTTTATTGTGGCAGCAGGTGAGTCATCCAGGGCTGAGTGCCGCACAGCAGCATTCCTGCAAGAAAGGAATCCTCTCTTGGTTATCGACAAAGAAGAGAAGACTAAGACAGGAACAGAAACCCATAACTAAACAGTTGAGAACTAACAGTGCCCACTTCACACAATGTTCTTAGTAGTTACTGCCACCTGTAAAAATCATTAAAAAAAAATTCTTCAATGTTATGGAATATGCAGTGTGCCACCTGTTACTTTGTACTAATGCCCTTGACTACTGCTATATCCATACCTCCAGACATTTCATGACACTAGGAGAAACAGGTATCTAGTGAATAAGGCGACCGTAATTGGGCGCCGACAAAAACGGAGACTCCATTCACGACGACCAAGCAGGGGGGCAACCGGATACTGGGGTGGGCGAAAACCGTGATAGGAAGTAGCGGGTATATGTGCATGTACACATGTGGGGGGAGAAGCAGGGGAGGGATGGTATGTGGGAGGGAGTGTGGCAGGCGGCTGCCGAGCTGGTCCGCTAGCGTGGTGGGGAGGGCAGTCAGCTGGGAGGTGCAGGGTCCAGGGTTCATGTCTGGTGCAGTGTGGGTTTTTTGCTGGTGGCGCTGTTTATTTTTCAAGTTTTTCACCCCGACATGCCCCTGGGTTGAGAAACCTTAAGTGGGGGAGGGTGCGTGTTGGGGGGGGCACAGCCCCTGCATTAGGAATGAGACCTGTAGGTCTTTGGTGCCGTTGTTGTCCACGCTGCAAGTGTGCATTGCCCAAATTTGCCCAAATTTGTTTTCAGCAATGTACACTCGCTGTAACAGTGCTCGCCTTTCCATGATCACCGTTATGGCATGGAAGTGGAGAAACAACACTAAATTCAGCAGGTTATGACCAAACAGTATCGCTACACATTTCTTACATGTCCCGAGGTAGGAAGCGAGTAGCAATACTGTTTGTAGGCCACACCAGCCAACAAGCACATTTCAGATACTCTGATTACACAAATTAGTAGGACAAGATACATGACCTGAAAATGACAGCTGAGTAGTCATGAACGTCCACTGAGGCAGTGGTCCAAAGACAGGCCAGACATGGCTGGCCTGACGCTGTCATGCTGCATTACTACATCAACAGCTGTGCACATCTCAGCACATAACGTGACCGGTGGTGCTGCACCCATGTGACCATAGCTTTTCCAGTAATGCAGTATGTTTTCTTTGGGCTTACCATTCCCATATTACATACGACAGAAGTGTGCCAAAATAAAGCAACTTGGAAAGAGTGAATGGAGATTTAGTGATCCATGAGTTATCAACCAGCATTCTTTCATCGTTCTCTGTAAAAGACATCAGTGACGAGGGTGGCAGTCAGTGTCGCCCCTCCCCACGACAGTGCTAAGGATGCATTAATGGGTCTGCTTGCCCACTACACTGGGCACCACAATTCTGATGTTCGACACTATACTGTACAGCTCAGTACAGAGGCGTGAGGTGGGAAAACTGGTTTTCTCAACATATGTCATGGAAAGTGCAGAGTTCTTCACACAGTACAAGTTCTGCAAGTACAGAAACAAAACATACAATACATGTGGACTATGAAATCCACCAGTTCACTGCTTCAGTTGCGTGTGCAGAGTTCAAAGTCTGCATTTCATGTATTTTTTTTCTGTACTGGTTCCTGGTACATACCCCCACCACTGATTGATACACCCCACATGGAATAACATTCCCTGGTGTGTACAGCCCCCAACAGCTACCACCATCCCGATGTAAAAGTAAATGCCCTGCGGTCTCATGGTCCCCCCCAAAGACCACCACCACCACCATCAATCGGTGGACCGCTGTAAAATTCAGTTCCATGGTGCACCCACCCTCCTCACCACCAGCCCTGGCTGGGCAACCAATACAGCTGTCTGCTGTTTACCAAGGCCAGCCACCTGACTGAGTTGTCCATGAAGAAGAGCATACTTATTCAACCATCCACGCATTCATTGACAGGTTGTGCACATTCATTCAGCCCATTGCACTTTGTTCACAGTGCAGACCAGAGCACAGTGCTGTTCCTATTTCTGGCTGGGGGGGTGCACATATGGTGGGGGCGGCATTGTACACAGGGGTCCACAACCTCAACCCCCATTCTCCCATGCCGTTGAATGGTAAAGCTCTCCATTCAGGTCTGCGCCACCGACTGAGTACAATGAGCTGAATGCATGAGTGCAACTTGTCAGTGAATGAGTGCATGACTGAGTATGCTCTCATTCATGGCCAACTCCATCGGGCAGGTGGCTGCGGTGGGGAGTGCATGGCTCTGCCAGTTGCCTGCTTGGGGTTGGTGTTGTAGTTTGGGGGAGTGTGGTGGTGGGCCACTACCTGCTGGGTTTGGAGGGTCCCACTAGGCCCTATGGATATCAATTTGACAATGTGCAGTTGATTGGGGGTGGGGCCACTATACAGCACTATACAGGGCATTTAGTGTTGCATAGGGATGACACTCGGTGAGGAGAGGGGTTGGGGATTGGCCACCAGGGAAAGACTGGCCAGGCGAACAGAGAAAACTCCATGTTGAAGTTGGCTTTGACGTTTGGTACTTTGTAACTGCAACACGCAGTTACAGAAACCCTAAGGCAAAGCAAAGTTACACACAGTGACATTCCTATTACACAGTAGTTATGTAAGTGAGGCACAGAGGCGAGAGTGGCAAGTGTGCCTGATTCTAATGTACAAAAGACAATGTCACTGCATGTGTACTGTGCTTCAGTGCGTGACTGTCAGTCTGCTGGTGACAACCCCTGACAAGCACCGCATGCACAAATTAGTAGAGGTGACAAAAAAAAGGGCCAGCTGTCAAGGCACACTACATGTCATAGTGACACACATGGAGATGTTTTCTGATGCATAGCTCTGTGTAACACTTTTCTACTTATTGAATGCCTGCTTCGGCTAAAACCCATAAGGGCAGTGATGACTTTATAGGGCTGAAAGTAGTGGACACACACCTCAAGAGCAGTCATATGAAATGGGTAGAACACAAAACCCATATATAGGGCCAGCCCAGTGGCACTGAGGATTGAGGTGCTGGACGCCACACCTCGCACCACACTGGAGCAGTGGTGCAAGTGGTAGACAAGAAGTACAGGAACTCAGGCACTGGCAAATATGAAATGCATAATGAAGATCCTCAATCTGAAGGATAGCTGTGTGAAGACATGTCTATCTGTTTAGACACGAGTAAATTCAGTTAGAGATATTGAAGTATTTGTAGCAAAATAGCACTGTTGTACAAGTCAAATGTTGTTAAAGAAAGCCTGATTTCAGGTCACAGAGCCAGAAACTGTCATTATGTTGCTGGTTTCAGAATTTTTAGTTCCAGTATCAGTGGGAAGAAGTACAGGAACTCTGTTCCTGCTGCAAAAAAGGTACAGGAACTGAGTTCCTGTGCGTTCCTGTTCACTTTCATCACTGCGCTGGAGACCTGAGTTCGGGAACGGACTTGGGTTGCTGGGGGGTCGACAGAGATGAGAAAGGACTGAGCATCTGCAAACAGCCCTCCTTCCTTGGGGAGGGTGTATAGCACTGCGCACTGTGCACTGACACCCAGCAGTAGCTGGATGTTGTCACAGGTGTGCAGCCACATATGGGGAGGGCCCATGTCCAGGGCTCAAAGCTGTTCTACCCATTACATGTTCATGGGCCCTGGGGAAAAAAAAGGAGGAAAACACCGAGAGCCAACAGGGACCATGATGTCCTGATGCGTACCTCCGCGATGCCCCCCCCCAACTTCTGGATTTGTGTTCCAGTGGTGGTGGTGGGGGACAGTAAGGCAGTGCTCCTCATACTGGCCTTGCCGGTGGGGGGGGGGGCAATCTGCAGGGGAATCATGGGCTTCTGACAGAATGGAGAGGACGATCGGTGCCAGCGGATGAGTCCCTCCGAGGGAGGGCCAGAGCCACTTTCCAGCTCCACGAAAGTGGAGTAAATCACAAAGAAAAAAATAAACAACATATGGGTCAGCACACATTCGCAGCGGTCAACCTACATTCACTGGTCTGTATGCTGTGACACGCACACTGTGACACTTTTTTGAGAGGTTTGTATTCAGAATGCAACAGTACCTTGCACCTGCATTTTGAGCTACATCTGACAGTGTTACGGGCAGTAACTTTCTGGAGACATGTCCATGTACTTACGTCCCAAACCTGCATGTCTGACACCCCCCTAGTAACATCTTCACACAATGAATGTGCCTTTCTACTTACTGTCCACTTTGTGTATTGACACATGCTCTTCTTGGTCATGCATCCCCCCTCCCGCAAAGTTTACAGTTGTGTTTTGAACACCACATCATACAGTATGCCGTGGCTCTTATGACAACCAGGTAGCAGCTGCTGGACTGTGTATGCTATTGCTCCACGGATGGACAGACTTTGCAATTACGCGGTATTGGTGCCATACTGATATCACTAATGTATTGCCTGTCGACTGCCATTCAGTGGGTACTGTCAGTGTTGCAGTGATACATTTTATTAGGAACACTGGATATAGTTACATGTACTGCTGTACTGCTGCAATTACATGTACCCTGTAACCTAAATGTATTTTGTCTGACCTCAGTGTGACGTGGTGCCTCTGTTGAACGCCTATTGTTTTGCAAACCTATGCTATGTAACCTAAAACTCTATGTATGTCTTTAATGTGACGAGGTACCTTTGGAAACGAGCCTCTGGCTCAAAGGTTGTAAACTGATTTCACAAATAAATAAATAAATAGTAGCACCCCTATCCATAGAGAACGATTATTTACAGTCACGTGACTGCTGACTCACTCCCACTGACAGCACAGGACCTTGCATGATGCACCGCTGCATGCACAATACTGAAAAGGGTATGGAGGGCATGACTGAAGCAGTCCACATGTAAATAAAATAGCAGCTGAGTGACTAGCTGTAACACATACAGCATGCGGAAATGTTACTGACTTGACAACCCTCACATCAGTGTGTGAGGTAAGTACATGGATGTTTCCCTGCACAGAAGAAGAATAAGAACCAGCATTTATATAACACTTTCATACACAGTGTACCCCAAAGTGCTTTACAAGCAGTGCTAGACTGGTAGTGAAGTGACTGAATGTGTAGTGGCAGCCATATCGCACATCAGTACGCATACACAGCCTGTACAATTGCATGAACCGGTTTATAGGAAGGGGAATGTTGGCCAGGACACCGGGACTGTCCCCTACTCTTTGCGATGAGTGCTCTGTGTTCTTTTACTTCCACCTGGACACCCACCAGGACAGCACCAGGATGGGTAGAAGGGACCTCGGTTTAATGTCTCATCCGAAGGATGGCACACCCCAGCAGTACAGCATCCACCCCCAATGCTGCACTCGGATGCCAGCATTTTAGGTGCAAGTCCAATCCTGGTGTGGGACAAAAAACCATGACCTTCTGGTCCAGAAGCAGCTGTGTTACCAACTGAGTCACGCTGACACCAGAAGTACAGCAGTCCAGTCAGATGGCTACATCATGGTTACTGCATATGCTACAACAACACAGTACAACTGTTTAGAAAAAGTGCCATGAAATTGAAGATATTGTATTTTGGCTATGACATTGTACCCGGCCACTGACTTTAGGTGATGATCATAGTGATACACCACCATGCAAGGGCACACTGCAACGTCTGACGCAGTCACAGTACACAGCCTATGACCTGGAACGGCAATGGTGGAACAGCTGAGTTCTATGTGTTTGCACCGCAATGATCCTTTTGACATGACAGAATGTCAACCCACTGCTGGACAGACCCCTTATTACTTCAGTGCTGCCCTTCACAACTGTCATGCCGAGACACAGCATTCAAGAAAGCAACTGTACATAACAGTACCATAAAAATAACTGTACTGTGCAATGACACCCCACTGCTCACTAGGGAAAGGCTGATATGAAAGTTATGGGACTGCTTCTTGGGTGTCATGAAAGCAATGTAGTGGCTGGGTAGGCAGTCTGTACCAAATTACATTATTTTCAATGGAACCACCAGGGTGCAAGTCTTCCACAGGTATGACATTCTTCAGTTGTGGATGGGCACAGGACATTGTGAAATGACCACAAGCATTGGTAAATGAACACAAAGAAAGGCATCACAACACTGTAACCTATCAAACATTTTGACCTATACAGTCTCATGCCAGGTAGTAAAAGTACAGTAACATATAATTTTGAATTAGTAACAGAACGCTTCTTTAAATAATGCAATTCTCAAGGCAAACAGCACTTGAAAGTCATGTACCAACATGTGTAACAGTTTGCTGTTGTTCAGTGTTATGAACAGCTGATTTGTAGGCATATTTGAAGCCCGTGTAGTCCTCCGACAGAAAGACTTTCCATATCGCGGTCACCACACATGCAGGCAGAATCTTTCTATTGTTTCTTCAAAGTTTTCTCTCGATATCCAGTGATGAAGTGTAGGCAATGAGTCTGAAGGACCTAATATAGAAAACAGAAACATATATCTTTACGGGGTGACAGTGTGAGAAGAATTCACAACATGTGGATATGGAATGCGTGGAATAACATTAGCAAAACTGTACAGAAATGTAGGCACGAGTACTTCATGGTATGAAGTATATGTAGGGGAAAGCCCAGGAGTTGAGCACGGCAGAAGAATTGAAAGGGATGCACCCCAAGCATGCCCGTACTCAGTGGCATGGCTCATGCACACTATTGTATAAGCACAGAGCATAACACCCATGCACTTACAGTGATGGCTCCTTCATGTCATTGTGTGTGTGCATGTCTGCAGCCATAAACACTGCTACACAGTACTACATAGCATCACAATGGAGTGTTACCTTTACAGACATTGTGCACCAAAGTACATCATCACTGTGCAGCTTCCTGTGCCTGCCTATGGGGTGCTGTGATAGCAAGTGGATCAGGAAGGGATGGTGGATGTGGCCTACCTGGATTTCATCAAGACATTAGACACTGTCCAACACAGGAGGCTAGAAAACAAGCTTGGCAGCCTGTAAGTGTGCCCCAGGGTTGTAAACTAGGTCAAGAATTGGCTGAGTGATAGGACACAGAGGGTGGTAGTAAATGCAGTTTAATCCGAAGAGAGGGGGGGTGACCAGCAGAGTCCATCAGGGATCTGTGGTTGGACTGATCCACTAAGTGACATTGCAGAAGACCTGGAAGGGAAGGTGTATCTCTTTTCAAACAACACAAAGATCTGCAACAGGGTTGACCATGCAGGAGGGGTACACTAAATGAGAAGGGACCTAAGCAAACTTCAGGAGTTATCACTAGCGTGGCTGCTAAGAGTCAAGGCAAAGAAGTACAACATCTTGCACTTGGGACACAGAAATGCAGGGGAGCAGTACATGATGGAGGTGGAGATACTGATGGTCATCAGTCTGGAAAGGGCCTGGGAGCAATCATATCTGATGATGCAAAGCTTACCAAACAATGTGAGAAGACTGTGAAGCAAGCCAGTGGAATGCTGGAAGTACACGAGAGAGAGATCTGCAGAAGAAAGAAGGAGGTGGTGGTGCCACTGTATAGGACACTGGTGACGTGTCAGCCACAGTACTGTGTTTACTTGTGAAGGCCACTTCTCCAGATGGACATAGTGTAGAAGTGGTTCATAGAAAGGCAACAAACATGGTGCAGGGGCTGCACCAAAAGTCATATGAGGGGAGACTGTACAGTCTCAATATGTATTCCCTAGAGGAGAGGAGAGAGGGGGGGTGATATGATAGAGACTTTCAAATACCTCTAGGGCGTAAGCAAGGTACAAGAGGTTAGCATGTTTCAGAAAAAAGATGCTCAAGAAGAAGGGGTCATGATATGAAAAAAAGGCAGGTAAGACATAGGGGCAATGTGAGAAACAATTTTTCTTACCCCAGGGGTCCTTTAGCATCAGTAACTATTGCAGTTAGCTGGCTGGCTAGCACTGCCCTAGAGGTGGAATGTATGGTAACACGTTTTATGAATTAGCCAATCAGATTGAAGATAGGGGATGTGCTCAGCAGTGAGAGGGAAGGAGGCTTCAGAATTTTTTCTCCACTGGATTAAGCAACACTGCCTCTGAGGTGCTCTCTCTCTCCTGACAAGAAAAATGTTGTTTTCTTGAGACTGGTAGCTATGTGTTTCATTTCTATATATTTTTGAGTGTGCGGAGCATTTTTTATTAGTTTTAGCGGTTACCCTCGGTTCTGCGGTTCCTCACAGTTCCCTTTTTCCTTATTTTTATCAAAGTTTTAGTTATCATGTCTAGTGTTTTCACAGTTCCCTTTACTTATTATTATTTATTTTTATCACAGTTCCCTTTTCTAGTGGGAACTGATGCTTCTACATACCTTTTACCTAAGAAAAGGTGTGGTTCTTTTCTGCAAGGGAACTGACCATTGGATCATATTTTTAAATGGTTCAACATTCTATTTAGGGGTTTTCTGTAAATTGGGCATGTCAGAAACCCCGAAGAAAAGAACTGGTTCCATAGGTTTTAAAAAAACTGTTTAAGCGGCCAAAGAATTTTTGGCTAAAGCTGATACTCACTACCTTTGTTTAAAGTGCTTAGGTCTATATCATAACTGTGTTCTTTGCTCCAAATTCTATTCAAAAATATTAAAAAATACAGCAAAAAGGCTTAGAGAAATGGCAGAAGAAGGGTCTTCATCTGGTCCCAAACACAGATCCAGGGCTACCGATGAGGGACCTATAAAAATAAAAATAATACAGGTGCTGATGAGGCATTTTAGACTCTAAGCCTGGTACAGGTGCTGATGAAGTGCCTTTGAAAATAAAGAACTCAAAGCCTGGCACTGATGGAAGTGTCTGTTAAAAGTAAGGCTAAAGGAGCTGATGACGTTCCTAAATTAAAAAAATTTAAAAGGTGCTGATGAAGTGCCTGGTTCTAAGAGATAGCCTGAACAAGTCACTGATGAAGTGGCTACAAAAAAGATTTGTAAAGAAAATGATCCCATTGCTCCTCCAGGTGGTGCCAAAGGTGAGTCCGCAGTGGGAAAGAAACATAAAGATAAGTAAAAAAAAAAAAAAACATTGAACCCCGGGAGGGTGTCCCTCAAGATTTTCCAAGGGTCTTCCCTCAATGGAGGATATGACAAAAACCTGGCACCTAAACCAGACAATCCAGGGCATGTGAACCCTTTTCAGTACCTCTGATTTTCCCAGGCATATGCCCTCCACCGCCCCCTCTGCTGAAGGGGCTGATGGAGAGGACAATGATAATTTCTGTGATGCCCCAGATGACATTTTGGAGAGCAAAGCCCCAGAACCAGACATGTCACCTTACCCCAATTTTGGGGCATCTTCTGATCAGGAGAATACTTCCTCCCTGTTCTCTTTTCTGCAACACATGGTGGACACCCTTGACCTCGCCTCTCAAGAGTCCAATCAGGATGAGGAGGAAGACCAGGACTACAGGGAAATTAAAAAGTCTCCCCCCTCCTAAAAAGTTAGTTCTCCTTATTTTTCAAGCCTTTCAGGAAGAACACCGAAAATGTTTCAATCCTCCACTTCTGTGCAAGGGGGCAAGAAAAGGGTTTATAAAAAAGTACCAGTTTTCTAAAACTGACACAGAATTTCTGTTTGTTCACCCCAGTCATGGGGGAGTGGTGCAACAAGCAGCATGTGACAAGACTGGGGTCCCTCTTTCTTCCCAGCCCCCTGAAAAAGACTCTAAGAGGCTGGATTTTATGGCAAGAAAGACATACACATCGGCCTCTCTTCTTCTCCGCCTTGCCTCTTACATGGCTTACACAGCCAAATATCAAAAGGTTTTATGGAATGTTGTCCCAGCCATAGTTAAACAGGGCTCTGATTTTATGGGCAATGATTTATTAGAAACTGCTAAGACAGCCTTGGAGGCCACAAAGTATCAGTTCCACATGGTGGATGATAGCAATGATGCAGCCTCAAGGGTTATGGGCCAGGCTATTTCCCTGAGGCATTTTGCTTGGCTCAGAACAACAGATCTATCACAGGACACTCGGTCCAAAGCCATGGATTTTCCCTGTGACAGAAATTTGCTCTTTGACTCCAGGACTGAGGAGTATATGAAAAAGGTTGATGAGTACAAGGCAACCTATCAGAGCAACTCCTCCAAGATGCTCAAAAGCCTCAACACAGGGGTAATAGAGGCAGGGACTACTTTCCTAGACCCTATTACTCCCTTTCCCCCTCAGTTTGACCTCTCACAGTTCAGAGGTTACTTCAGAGGAAGAGGCAAGAGGGGTCAAAGGAGATATACCTCTACCCCTGCTCCTGCCACCCAGCAAAAGCCCTGACTCCTCAGCCCAGGTCACTTCTGCTTTGCCTGTAAGGGGTAGGCTCTCCCACTACCTCCAGTCCTGGGCCCTCATTACCACAGACAGGTGGGTCCTGGAGGTAGTGGAAAAGGGCCTATTCCGTCAGTTCAAGAAGATGCCAGCCCTAAAGAGAACCCAACTTTCTAGAGACGTGGATATGTTGTTCAATCCACACTGTCTGGCAGGTTCCTTGCTGCTTTAATTCTTGCCGGAAGGTCTTCAAGCTGGCTCCTCCCACCCACTCTGGTGGTAAAGCCCTCAGATCCGCCTTATGACGCCAGATCTTCCTTACCACATGGAAGCTCAGGTTCCCTCCTTAGCGCTCTGCATTTTAGGCCTGGATCCAAACTCTTTGGGTTTTCCGAAAATTATTTTAAAGTTTACCAGACTACAGTCTTCATCTTCCCTTGTGGCTGCGATGGACAAATCCACTCCCGGCTTCCATCGGTGCCCTTGCGGGCAGAAGATGTCCTGGACTGATATGCACTCCACGTGCATTTACTGCTTGGGTCTTGCCCATGCTCCGCAGGCCTGCGATCTGTGCAAGTCCTTCTTGGCTTCAGTTTTAGAGGACTGCGCTGCCAGACTGCAACTTGGGCATCCCGAGAAACGGTACCCGCCGATGGAAGTCAAAGGAGGCCCATTGGGCTTTGTCTGCGGCTGCGGGCTCCACGGAGCAGCTGGAGCAGTTGATCACCCTTGAGGAGAAAGCGGGCCAGGCCGCTTCTTCTTCCTCCCTGGCTGCGGCGTCTATCCCACTCTCCTTGAGCTCCTCCTCCACTGCTTCTTTTAAGGAGCTTTGCCAGTCCCTCTCCACCAAGGGAGAAGGGCCATCGGGACATTCCAGTAGGTCCAAGAAAAAAGAATCAAAAGGTAAGTCCCACTGTCGATGTTCGTGGGAGTGGGAGAGATCCCCTTCACTGGACCATTGGCTCTCAACTTCGGTCGAGGTTGTGGCTAAGGCCACTGGCTTCACGGTGTCCCCGTCAGGTCAGCCGGCTGAGATATCCATCGATGCAGTCGAGATTTTTCTCGACCCGTTGGTTTGTCAACTGGAAAAGCTGACGACCCTTCTTCACCGGTTCCCCCGGTGGTAACCGAGGACTTGCCCGTGCCTTCTGTGCCGAAGTCCCCAGTAAAGGACCCTGAACCAGGGGATGAGCGGGTTTCCCCCACCCCCTCTTTGACCCACCCTCGGCAACCCCGAAGGTCTTGGTCTCGGTCCTCTTCCAGGTCGAGTAGGTCCCACCGACATCAGCAGTCTCGGTCTCGGCACCATGGAAAGTGGCATCACCGCTTGTCCTCTTTGGAGGATAGGCTCGGACATAAGTTATGCCGGTGCTACGAGGACATGATGTGGTAGCAATGTTTGTTGACTGGTAACAAGCCAACTCCGTCACCTTCTCTAGCAATTAAGTGGTTGTCACTGGAGCGACTGAAGCAACCCCTCATAGTTATCGAGGAGCCGACCCTGGCACCGGTTGTTTGGCCAAAACCGGCTGCTTTGCCCATTTTGGTGGAACCACCGCCTCCTCAACTGAAGTCTGGGTTCCAACCAAAGATTCTCGGTCGGGTCAGGGCTTAGCCCCACAGGTTGTCAGTTGCCCTCATTCTCGATCGACCTCAGCAGGTGGAGGGTGGCTCAGGTGCTTGGCAGCTGTTTGCAGACTCCTTGGAGTCTGATGACGACTCCTCCTTTTACTCCAGGCCCATTGACCTGGAATCTGCAGGGGGTCAGTTGGTGGACAAGAGCCCATCCTCATTCTTGGGTATACTTCGACTCATCTCAGAGTCCACTGGGATGCAGCTCGAACCCGTTCAGAGGTGGGCCAGGTATCCCCTCACAGAGATACTGGACCAAGGAGATTCCCCTATGGAGGCCTTCCCTGTGGCCGAAGCCACTGTTGGCCCAGCCCTGAAGTTGTGGCAGGATGGCTCGCAAGTACGCGGTCCCCACCAGTTCACTCTCCGGCTTCTCGGAGCACCCCTCTGTGAAGGAGCTGGTGACTGACAGCATTTTCCAGTATTCCGGGAATGCTAGAGACATGGACAAACTGCCCAATAAAGAATCCAAAAAGCTGGATTACTCAGGGTGGAAGGTTTATGCTGCTTCCTCCCTAGGCCTTCGACAGGCTAGCTTGACTGTACTGATGGCACATTTCTCACACGCCCTTATGGGTTCCCTGGATGAGGTGATTCCTCATCTCCCAGCTGACCTTCAGACAACGGTCAAGCAGGTGCTGGATCAGGAAGGGCAGCAGCTAAACAACAGCTCCAAACTTCTTTGGACATCATGACTCTTGTGCCTGGTCAGTAGCGGCCGCAGTAGCCATGCGCTGCAGAGCTTGGCTGCGGATCTCCACCATCACAGTGGACACCCAGCACAAGCTGGCAGACGTTCCCTTCTTGGGCACAGACTTGTTCGGCTCAGGGGTGGAAAGCCATCTCCAGAGGATTGAGAAGTCCAGTGCCACCTTGGACTCTGTCACATCTGCCCAGAAGGACAAAGGCCACCAGCAGCAGTGTAAGCCCTTTCGCCCTTCCACTTCTGCAGCAAGTCTGGCCCAGCAACACCAGCAACAGGGCCAGCAGGCTCACACTTGGTGCCCTAAGGCCAAGTCTGCTGCTTCCTCCAGTAGGAAGCTTGGAGGGAAGGGTCCAGGAGGACCCTCGGCCGGCCCTTCCTCCAAGCCTGCCCAATGACAGGTTGAGGGGTGTCGCCCCCAGCCTCGTCACTCCTCCCTGGGTTCTCCCATGGGGGGGATGGCTCTGCCACTTCCTTTCTGCCTGGTCTACTATCACCATGGACCGCTGGGTGCTAGAAGTGGTCAGCAGGAGTCTGCCTCTGGAGTTCAAGCAGTTCCCTCCCTATCGAGTCATCGCCCCACGTGGGGCAATGGGTTCCGCAGCCTATTTATCGGCTCATTGAGCCGACATTGTCCTGCTCCTCCAGAAGGAGGTGGTCAGTGAGGTAGCAGACCCTCCTCCAGACTGAGGGTTTGTGTCCAGATACTTCCTGGTCCCAAAGCGGATGGGTAGCTGGCGCCCCATTCTCGACCTGCACAACCTGAACAAGTTCCTGAGGCTGTGCACCTTCAGCATGGTTACTCTGGCTCAGATCATTCCATCCTTGGAACTAGGCGTGTGGTTCTGCTCTCTGGATCTCCAGGACGTGTTCTTTCACATCCCAATCTGTCCGTCTCATCAGCGATTCCTTCACTTCAGAGCAGAGGGATCTCTTTACGAGTTCTGGGCCATTCCCCTTGGCCTCTCTCCAGCTCCCAGGGTCTTCACCAAATGCATGGCAGTGGTGACAGCATTCCTGCGGCACCGAGGGGTCTGGGTGTACCCTTACCTGGACGACTGGCTGATTGAAGCCCCCTCCAGGTTGGAGTTGGAGCGGTCCAGGGATCTGGCCCTTCAGGTCTGCTCTCAGATTGGCCTCTTCATCAATGAGGCCAAATTGGAACTCGTGCCATCGCGGGTGATTCAGTTCATTGGGATAGAGCTTGACTATCTTCAAGCCAGAGCATGGCTCCCGGCGGACAGGGCCGAGGTCCTTTCCTTCTTTGCCCAGTCATTTCTGGTTGGGCAATTGCACTCTGCCTGGGACTTCCTGTGCCTTCTGGGCTTCATGGCTGCCTCCACCAGCGTGGTCCATTGGACCCACTGGCATATGCTCCCCCTGCAATGGGGGCTGGCTGGCCAGTGGTCGCAGTACTCCGGTCCTCTGGACCAGCCTGTGACAGTGACCCAGGAGATATGGGATGGCCTGCAGTGGTGGCTCATCCCAGCTCATCTGCAGGAGGGTATCCCGTTTGTCCACCCCAAGCTGATGGTCATGCTAATGACCGATGCCTCTCTGATGGGTTGGGGTGCCCATCTGGGGGATCTCCAGGCCCACGGCCTCTGGTCCCCTCACGAGTCTTGATGCCACATCAACCTGCTGGAGCTTTGAGTGGTTCGGCTAGCCCTAACTGCCTTTGCTCCATTTGTACGGTGTCAGGTGGTTCAGGTCCAGATGGACAACACCACGACCATGTACTACCTCAACCATCAGGACAGAACACACTCCTAACCTCTGTGCAAGGAGGCTGTCCACATTTGGTCTCTCGTGATCAGCCTGGAGGCGGCTCTCTTAGCCATTCATGTGGCAGGAGCCTCCAACAGTCTGGCCGATGCCCTCAGCCGGATCAGCACTGCATCTCATGAGTGGTCACCCCTGCCAGAGGTAGTGCAACAACTGTTCTCCCATTGGGGCACCCCTCAGGTGGACCTGTTCACCTCCAGGGAGAATGCGAAGCTAAGGCTGCTTCAAGCCTGACCCCCTCAGCAGGGCTCGCTGCAGGGGGATGTCTTCTTGAGGACATGGACCCCGGGCCTCTTCTATGCCTTCCCTCCATTTCCCTTGACCCACAAGGTGCTTCTCAAGACAAAGAGGGACAAGGCGCAGGTGATTCTGGTAGCTCCAGACTGGTCTCACCAGTTCTGGTACCCAGATCTCCTCAGCTTCAGCTCCAGGCTCCCGAGGTAGCTTCCAGCCTGCCCAGACCTGATCTCAGTAGACAAGGAGAAGGTTCTGCATCTGGACCTTCAATCCCTGCACCTAACGGCCTGGTTCCTGAGTGGCTAGAGTTCCAGGCCTTGGGTCTTTCTGACGAGGTCCTCAATGTTGTTGAGGCATCCTGTAAGGAGCCGAGCATAAAATGCTACACCTTCAAATGGAAGAGATTCTCCATTTGGTGTCAGGACAAGGGGTTGGACCCCTCTTCCTGTCCCTTGGCTAGTATTTTGTACTATCTGTGGTCCTTTTCTCAGCTAGAGCTTCAGCTGATGACCCTCAAGGTGCACCTGGCAGCCATCTCTGCTTACCAGGTGTGAGCCGGCAAGCAGTGGGTGGCACAGGAGAAGGTGGTTGGGTGCTTTTCAAAGGCCTTGATCACATATCCCCTCCAGTGCGAGAACCTCCACCTCCATGGGATCTACTGCTGGTATTGGCTAAGCTCATGGACAAGCCATTCAAACCGATGCACAGGTGCGATATCTCCCACCTGTCGTGGAAGACCACCTTCTTGGTGGCTATAATGTCAGTCAGAAGGATGGGAGAGCTCCAGGTGCTTTCCACCGAGTTTCCTTATCTGGTCTTCCACAGGGACAAGGTTGTCCTTCGCCCCCACCCGAAATTCCTTCTGAAGGTGGTGTTGGAGTTTCACCTGAATCAGGTGTTGACTTTGCTGGTGTTCTACCCCAATCACACCTCGGAGGCTGAATATAGGCTCCATACTTTGGACCCTAGAAGAGCGCTCGCTTATTATAAGGATCGGACGGCTGAAGTTTGGGGAGAGGTTCGCCAGCTGTTTGTCACCTACGCTGAAGCCACACCTGGCTCACCTGCAGCCAAGCAGATGATAAGCAGGTGGGTCTCCTCCTGCATAGATCTCTGCTATCGGTTGGTGGGCATGGTGCCTCCCAAAGGGATAACAGCTAATTCTACCCACCATACCGCTGCTTCGGTGGCTGCTTCTAGGGACGTCCCTATCCAGGAAATCTGCAGGGATGCTACCTGGAAGTCAGCACACACCTTTATTTCCCATTGCCACATTGACCTAGAGTCATGCGGGGATGCTGGTTTTGGGACCTTGGTTCTCCAGTCCTTACTTTCCAAGTAGGGGGTGTGTGCCTTGCCTCCCTCCTCCTGGAGAACTGCTAGGAGTCTGCCAGACAGTGTGGATTGAACAACATATCCACGTCCCTAGTATGCAGGTTGCTCACCTGTAACAGGAGTTCTAGGAGTGGTATACGTTGTTCATCCAGATGATCCACTCGACCTCCCCAGCTTCGACACACAACCTGGCTTCCAGTGGGCTAGATCTGGTGTCATGGGGTGGAGCCGAGGGTTTTACCACCTGAGTGGGTCGGAGGAGCCAACTTGAAGACCTTCTGGCAAGAATTAAAGTGGCAAGGAACCTGCCAGACAGTGTGGATGAACAACATATACCACTGCTAGAACTCCTGTTACAGGTGAGTAACCTGTATTTCCAAACCTCTAACCCCAACAGAGAGGATTCTGTTGGAGATGGAGGTAAGGTATCTTCTGAAAGCAAAAGTAATAGTCAAGTCAATCTTTATTTATTTAGTGCCTTCTAATATCAAGGCACTTTACAGAGTATAAACCATAATGTACAAACATACAATATAAAACTGAATCCCAGAGAAAATAAATAAGTTTTTAACATAGATTTTAAACTGCTGACAGTCAGGCATTCTCTTAACTGACGAGGTAGATAATTCCACAGGGTTGGTGCTGCAAAGGAAAAAGCACAAGCTCCAGATGTTTTTAGGTGAACCCTGGGAATCTCTAGCAGTCCCTCATCAGCAGATAGGAGAGGACAGCTGGGGGTGTAGGTAGTCAGGTGTTCTTTCAGGTAGTCAGGTCCCTGTTCATGTAGGGCTTTAACGGTAAGCAAGCCTACCTTATAGGTGATCCACCACTGAACCGGCAGCCAGTGCAGTCCGCGCAGCACAAACATTGTGACTGGACTGAGAAGTACCAGTCAACAGCCTGGCCACAATGTTCTGCACCAGCTGCAAGTGGCAGATATCAACCCCAGATAGCCCTAGGTAGAGGGCATTGCAGTAGAAAGAGTCCATACCCATCAAAGGGACAAGAGACTCTACTCCTGGTACTTCCTGACGCAAAAGAAAAATGGAGAATGGCGGCCTATTTTAGATCTCAGATACCTAAACAGGCACCTTCTCAAACCCAGATTCAAGATGGTCACTCTAAAGTTGGCAATTCAGTGTTTACTGCAGGGAGACTGGCTAGGCTCTCTAGACCTCAAAGACACATACTTTCATATCCCCATCAGATTGTCCCACAGGAAGTTTCTGAGGTTCAAGCTTTCCTCAGGACACTGCCAGTTTTCAGCCACGCCCTTTGGTCTGACATCTGCACCTCGGGTGTTCACAAAATGCCTGGCAGTAGTGGCAGGTCATTTATGAAGGAAGAGGATGTCTATGTATATCTGGACTACTGGCTTATAGTGGCAAAGTCCCCACCTCTTCTAGAGGAGGCTCATTCCCTAACAAGAGACTCTCTGCAGTCCTTGGGATTCATTATACAGTGGTTGTTACAGAAAAGTTGATGGCATTTCCAACGGTACCATGGTAAAGATTAACATGATTTACCACGGTACCGCGGTAAAATCCTATTGAATAACATTGGGGTTTTTACCACGGTACCGTGGTAAATCACGGTAATTTTTACTGCGGTAGCGGGAATTACCACGGTGAGGCCTAGAGAGGCTAGCCAGTCTCCCTGCAGTAACTTTTCTGTAACAACCACTGTAAATCAAAAGAAATCCCACTTGGTACCAACTCACTTCCTACCTTCATAGGAGCACAGTTGGACACACTGCACAGCAGAGCCTTTCTTTCTGTGAAAAGGATTCAGAAATTTCTGTCAGTGGCAAACTCTTTTGTCCTGGGTCACACATTTCCTATAGCTCCTGGGCCATATGGCATCCATGACAGCTGTGGTCCAAGGGGTCAGGTTCAGAATGAAAGACATTCAGCAGTACCTAAGGTCCCACTGGTCCCAAAGCAAAAATGCCCTGTCCAAACTGGTCCCAGTCACAAAAAACTTCCTTCAGTTTCTGGACTAGTGGAAGGACACTGCCAACCTGTCAGTAGGGGTTTCCTTCCAGGTACCCTCCCCTTCGAGAATCAGTACTACAGATGCTTCTCTACTTGGATGGAGAGCTCACATGAATGACTTTTCTGTCCGAGGCTCCTAGACTCCACAAGAGTCACAGGCCCACGTCAGTCTGCTGGAACTCAGGGCTGTTTATCTGGCTCTCAAAGCATTTGCTTCAGAGATAAAGGGACATGCTGTCCCAATCAGAACAGACAACACCACCGCTATGTTTTATATAAACAAGCAGGGCAGCACAAGGTCCACCATCTTATGCCTGGAGGCCATGAGGATTAGCCTATTCCTTGGGAGTCAGTCTGTCAGCCATAGATCTCCCAGGAAAAGACAGCACCCTGGCGGATGCCGTCAGTCACATCAACCAGGCACACAGCGAATGGTGTCTGAACAAACAAGTGCTGGCCACAGTGTTTAGGAGGTGGGACACACCAGAACTGGATCTGTTCAGCTCTCTCCTGAATCTTCAGCTTCCTCTGTTCTGTTGCAGGCCCCCAGCACTGGGAACTCTTCCAACAGATGCCCTAGCTCTGGAGTTGACAGGAAAGTTCCTTTATGCCTTTCCTCTCTTTTCTCTGATTTTCATAACATTGTTAAAGCTCAAAAGTCTACCTGCAACAATGATTCTGGTGGTGCCAGATTGGCTGAGGCAGGCATGGTACCCTCTGCTGATGTCCCTGTCCTGCAGCAAGCCTATTTGTCTCCCTCTCAGTCACTCCCTGCTGTCTCTTGCCTAGACAGGGGTGTCATACCCAGACCTGAAACTTCTTCACCTCAAAGCCTGGCTCTTGTGAAGGTAGAGTTTTCAGACACCCAGTACTCTGCACAAGTGCTAAAGATCCTGAGAATGTCTAAAAAGCCTAGAACAAAAAAGACTTATGCAGCCAAGTGGAAAATATTTTCTTTCTGGTGCAAGAAGAAACACATTAATCCTCTTAAGGCTTCAATTCCCACCATTTTGGATTATTTGGTACACCTACAGGACTCAGGTTTAAAGCCTTCCTCTTTGAAGCTTTATCTGGCCTCTATTTCAGCTTATCTCTCTGTTGGGAAGACCAAGTCTGTATTTTCACAGCCGGTCTTTAAGCAGTTTTTCAGAGGTCTCTTCCATGTCTAGCCTCCAGTTAGTGAGCCTGTCTATCCTTGAGCCTGAATATCTGTATTGACAATCTTATGCAGCCACCCTTTGAACCCATGGTTGTGACTCACCTCAAGTATGTGACTTGGAAAAAACTGTTTTTAGTGGCCATTACCTCTGCTAGAAGGATTTCAGAGTTACAGGCCCTCTACACTGAGCTCAACCACATTAGTCCCCACAGGGACAAGATTGAGCCAGGACAAACAGGAAATTCTTGCCTAAGGTGGTTTCTGAGTTCCATCTCAATCAATCCATCACTTTGCCTGTGTTTTTTTACAGAGAAATCCACTCCAGGGGAGCAGAAGCTCCACAGTCTGGATGTCAAAAGTGTCCTGCTCTACTACTTGGAGCAGACCAAGCATTTCAGGGGCTTATCCACACAGCTGTTCCTCACCTGTGGGGAGGTAGGTAGAGGAAGGTCAGCCACTAAGAAAACTACCTCTCACTGGATAGTCTCCTGCATTCGGTTCTGCTACGATAAAGCTAGTAAGTAGCCCCCTGAGGGCCTCAGAGCCCACTCCACTAGGGGCACTGCTGCCTCTGTGGCAGCTGCGAGGGACATTCCCCTTCTGGAAGTCTGCAGAGCTGCAACTTTGAAGACTATACACACTTTCGCTAAGCATTACTGCTTAGATGTGCAGTCCAGATCTGATGCCAGGTTTGGCAAGGCGATATTGCAGAGCCTTTTTCCTAAATAGGTTCTCTACCCGCCTCCCAACTGTACTGCTTTGTAGTCTGCAATAGTTACTGATGCTAAAGGACCTCAGGGTAAGAAGAAAAAGTTACTCACTGTAGTACTCTTTTTTCTTCTAAGGTGGCCTTTAGCATCAGTAAGCACCCACCCATCCTCCCCAGATAATCTTCAGAAGAAGGCTCTGGCTTTTGCCTTAAATTATTCAGTGCATTAAACTTTGGATTGCATTTTAGGCAAAGTTTTTATGGTTATGATTCTGGTTCTGGTTATTATATGTGTTTTTTAAATCCTGTGGGTTCTTTCCAGTAGGACGTCTGCCCATTCTACAGTCAAAAAAATTCTGAAACATCCTTCTCTCTCACTGCTCAGCACACCCTCTAGCTTCAATCTGATTGGCTAATTCATAAAACTCATTACAATACATTCCACCTCAGAGGCAGAGCTAGCTAGCTAGCTAACTGCAGTAGTTACTGGTGCTAAAGTACACCTTAGAAGAAAGTAGATTACTACAGTGAGTAATTTTTTTTTCATAGAAAGGGTGGTGGATCCATGGAACAGCCTCCCCACAGACGTATTGCAACAAAAACAGCAGGGCAATTCAACCATGCATGGGACACGTATGCCGACGGGACAGCAACACCCTCACAATGAAACCCACAAAGCGAAACCCCGATGGCGATGGATATTGTGGTGATGGGGATTCCATGGCAACGGACTGTGCAGAGATGGGGGATAGATACCTAACTCCGCTATCTGTGTGATGTGGAGTTAGTAGTCTAAAGTAGGGGTTTGCGGAGGCACAGCCTTTCGCTGTGTTGACGGTCAGTTTCAAGACACATCAGTTTTGGAGATGTCAGCATGCTCACTGTGCTGTGGGGGATGTCACTGCAGCATTGTAAAACCCATGGGACTGACATAAAGGAAGCCTAGCGATGTTATCCTGCAGCCACAGTGCTTTATGTGCTGTGTTGCAAACCACAAATAAACACTTGACAACAGGATCATCCTTTACTAACAGTTCAGTGACCAGTCCAGGACTCCATCACAAGCCTGAATTGATTCCCAAATATTGCAGTTAACTGGTCATGAATGTCACAATACAAAAAGGCAATGTGAACTTACTCATGCATTGGAATGCCATCATCAAAAGGGCCATCCGTCTGAAGGTACTCATAGTATGAGACCAGCACAACTTGTCAGGTCAAGCAGATCAGTTTGAAGAAGTCAACATCGGTAATGCATTCGCATTCCTCAGAAAATTCTCGAGTATTTGGGGAATTTCCTTACAATAAACACATTCTCTTACTGTCTTCATAACTGCACATTTGTGGCACTGACACCTGCAAAAGATAAAAAGAAGGGTGGATAATTCAGACCTTATTACAGTAACTTACATAAAGAACAGTCATGCAGCAATGTCAATACACAGGATTAAAAAGTCACTCATGGCATAATGACAGTGTCATCACCTGTGACATTCTGAGCCTCAGTGCCAAACAAGGTTTATTTTATCACAAGGATTGGGATGACAGGAGTCAATGACAGGGCCATGCAACACTAGGCCAATATGTCATGTGCAGAAATGCAGGACAGTATGGAAGAGGTTAAAAAGCAGATAGGGTGCTGAGGTTTGACATCACATATGTTACAGATTCACAGCATGATATCAGTTAAAACAGGACTACACTCTCAACACAGCACTTTGGATGTGTTGAGGGAGCGTCAACCAAGGTGTTGCCTGGAGCACCCTGCCCATCGTGTCCTGGCACTCTGCAAGGGTAAGGCACCAGGTTGGACTGCATTCAATCCTGCAAGACTGTGCCAGTGTGTGCCACAGAGCCAACATAAGCAGGAAAGCTGCATGGAATACTGTTATCAGTCCTGTAAGCATAACTTGGGGGGGAGACACCCAGAGCATGGTGTGGAACACCCTGCCCATCATGTTCTAGCACACTGCAAGGGTAAACAGAGGAAAGCTGTATTGTATGCAGCTACATTACCTGACAGCATAACACGGCTGGGGGGGGACTGGTGAAGGGAGATTTGACCAGGGTGTTGCATGGAGCAACCTGCCCATTATGTCCTGGCACTCTGCAAGGGTAACTCACACAGGCCGGACTGCATTCAGTCCTGCAAGACTGTGCCAGTGTGTGCCACTGAGCCAGCGTAAACAGGAAACCTACATGGAATGCTGTCAGTCCAGTAAGCATAACTGGGGGGGGAGACACCCAGAGTGTGGTGTGGAGCACCCTGCCCATCATGTCCTGGCACTCTGCAAGGGTAAGGCACACAGGTTGGACTGCATTCAGTCATGCAAGACTGTGCCAGTGTGTGACACAGGGCCACAGTAGACAGACAAGCTGTATTAAAAGCAGCTATCTTTTCTGAATTACCCAGGGCATTGAATGCAGCACCCTACCCATCAGGTTCTTGCACTCTGCATTGGTAGGGCACATGAATACCTCAAAATTAGGAGGCAGTATAGCGCGGTAGTTTAAGGCTCTGAGCTGCAAACCTGGAGACCTGGGTTTGAATTCCACAGCCCCCACTTGCATGTGGTGTGACCCTGAGCAAGTCACTTAACTTCCTTGTGCTCCCAGGTCACACCTGTAAACAAGCTTTCAGCTTAGTGTTTTTCTCACGGTTAAAAAATAATCAGTCATCCAACAGTATGTCACTCTGTGCTACAGAACCACAGTGCACAGTGAATACAGACTGAGTTCAGCAGGCATTCCTGACAGCATAACTTTTTTGTGTGGGAGGAGCTCTAACAAGACTCTTATGATTATGTATACAGCATTAAAAAATGATGTGCCATCCATACTGTACACTGCAGGCACAATAATACATAACATTACCAGTCTGAAAATGGTGCCTGATGTTGCTGGTTCATTGAACTTGTAGAGCTGGAGCCTTCATTTGAATTGGATTCTGCTTCAGGACTCTCGGCAGCTGTGGATGGCTGAACCCACTCTGGCTCAAACATATAAGGCTCAGCCATCAGAGGAAAATCATCAGCAATGTCAAATTGATGAAGAGGCAGGGAATCGGCCATTATTTTAAACAAGCACTTGTCAATGCCGGATGTTCACCACTGGTATTGCTGTTGTACTGGATCTAAGGTGCAGATTCCCGTGCTGGAAGACCAATATAGGCTGGGCGGGGGGCAATTACAGTGTGGCAGCAACATACATCGATGAACATTTTTCTTTTTACAGCCTTTATTTGAAAAAAATTAAACTATAAGTGAGGGTTTCTTTCTTTATTTAAGGTGGAGACACTGGGAGATTGGGCACCCCCATTGTCAATGTTATGAGCGGCCCCCAGAAGCTCAGGGGTTTTAGATGCTCTGTGGTGCATTTTTTTTTTTTTTTTGCATAATGTGTTTATTGAGGTTTTTTTCAACAACAAACAAAGGTAAAATCACACATATACAATAAAAAACAGTAACAACATTGATTCAACATATACCTATACCCCTCCAGTATCTCCCTCTTATATCAATTTATTAGATTCTCCTCTTCTCCCTCCCAATTTCTAAAAAAAAAAAAAAGTGATAAAAACACATACCGATTGACTATACAGACTGTTAATAAATTGAAAACAGTTTGCTTGTCACTTAATTATCCTCTACCTTGCCCGTCCCACAGTGACTTCTCCCCTTCCCGGCTCATTATTTACATCAATCCCCTCTTCCCTCACAATCATTTGGCCATTACCTTTTATCCTTGCAACCCTTTCCCCAGCATGTCCATTTCTCCTGGGGGTAACAAGGACATAAACGTTTCCCAGACTCTCCAGAACTGGTCTTCCCTGTTTTTAGTCACATAGTATAACTTTTCCAGACCTAGAGCCTGCAGACACAGGTTTTTCCATTGCTGCATAGTAGGAATCTCACTTGAAACCCATGTATTTAGTATGCAATGCCTGGACAAAACAACCAGGATCCGTACCCATCTAGGGAGAGGTCTCCAGTCCTCTTCCTCTGAGTCATCCACCCCAAACAGCATGACCACTGGGTTTCTCTTCACCTGCCTTCCCCACATCCTACCTACTTCTCCGGCCACCCCATCCCAGAACTGTTTTAGGGACAGACACTCCCCAAATCAGCGTATGTATGTACCATCCTCTTTCTTACATCTTCCACAAAGGGGGGATATCTCAGGGTGGAATCTGTGAACCATGCTTGGGGGGCAATAAAGCCTGTGTAGAAACTTATAATAAGATTCCTGATATTTATTACAAACCAGTAACCTCTTATGCATTTGTAACAGTAAATCCAGAGCCCTGGTTTGGTATCTCCCTCCTTAAGTCTCTACTCCATAACCTCCTAGTTTTACAAGTATAGTCAGGCAAATATTGCCGACTCATTCTTGCCACTCTTCCTATTATTCCCCCCGCTTCCCCCCGAATACTGAGCACCATATGCTCAACCTGCTCTATGGGAGAATCTACTATTCGACTTCTGCCAATTGTTTTAGCACAATTTCTCACCAGAAAAATTCAGAACATTCCTGAACCCATGCACCCACCTAGCTGCTCCCCCGTCATTAATTTCCCTTTCTTCCATAGGTCTTTTACACATTTAATGCCCCTTTCCTCCCAAAGAAGAAAATCTATATCCTACAAACCCACCACAAATCCTGGGTTTCCCCCTCAGTGGGAGCAGCAATGTCTTTTCCCCCGGTTTCACACCAACCCATTTCAGCAACTGTTCCCAGCCCTCCAGTACTGATACTACTAGTGGATTTGGTTTCGCCTGTCTATTATATGCCTTTTTCCCTCCTCTTCTCAGGTATGCTGAGATCCTCACCACTCCCTCTCCTTCTTCTAGATCTAACCACCCTGTCTCTAGTGGCCTATTCACCCGGTCCACTAAAAGTCTGTAGTGCATAGCTAAGGCATAATTCCTTAGATCGGGTAGGTTTAGGCCTCCTTTGTCCCCATCTGCCTGAAGCCTATGGAGGCTTGTCCTCAGCCATTTCCCTTTCCATAAAAAGCTGGAAATAGCCTTATCCACCCTCTTCATATCTTTCCTATTTAGTCCCGTTGGTAACATTTGCATCAGATACAGGATCCAAGGCAGGGTATTCATTTTTATAAGGTTTATGCGTCCTAGCCAAGATATAGGTAAATCCCTCCACCTTCTCAACTCCTCTTCTATATTTTGTACCATTGGTCCTTAGTTTAATTTATATAATTGACTCAGCTCATGGTCAATTCAAATCCCCAGATATGTAAATTCCGTTTTTGGCCTTTTAAGACCCCAAGCGTATCTCCAAATTCTTTTTTGGTTTCTCCCCACAACATTATTTCTGACTTATGAATATTTATTTTATACCCAGAGAATACTGTAAACTGTCTCATCACTGCCAGCAATGGGGGAACAGAACTAGCCTGGTCTCAGACATATAGTAACATGTCATCTGCGTATAATGTGACCTTTTGCTCTCTCCCCGACCTCCCTCCCTACCACTCCCTTAATTTCAGTTAAGCTTCTAATTGTAATCACTAATGGCTCTATAGCCAATGCAAATAAAAGTGGCGAGAGGGGACAGCCCTGCCTAGTGCCCCTATGAAGGGCAAATTTCCTAGTTAGGCTTCCATTCACTAATACTCTTGCATCTGGGGCTGTATACAAACTTTCAACCCAACCTATAAATCCCTCTCCCATCCCATACACCCGGAAAACCTCAAACAGATATTCCCATTCTATACGGTCAAATGCCTTCTCGGCATCCATTGTTAAGACCGATATATTCTTTTGACCATGGGAAGCTCTCCACACTACATTGAGAAGTTTTCTCATATTATGATATGAACTTCTACCGGAGACAAAGCCTGTCTGGTCCAGGTGAACCAATCCTGGAAGGTGCTGGTCCAGTCTCCTGGCCAAGACCTTAGCCAAGGTCTTGGCATCACAATTTAATAGGGAGATCAGCCGGTATGACGAGCACTCCTGTCCGTCCTTCTCTGGTTTTGGGACCAAGCAAATGACCGCTTCCTTAAATGAAACTGGAACGTCTCCCCCCTCCCTAACCTCAGAAAACACCTGGTACAGGGGTTCCACTACATGCTCCTGTAATGTTTTATAAAATTCTATGGGAAACCCATCCGGTCAACTAGCTTTCCCTTGCTTCAAACATTGTATTGCTTGCCTAATTTCCAGGTGTGTGGTCTCCCCACGCAGCTGCCTTAGTTGTTTTTCGGTTACTTTGGGGATTTAACTCTGCTTAAAAATTGCTTTGCTATGTCTCCTGTAGCAGTGCATTCTGCCTGGTAAAGCTGTTGATAGAATTGTTCGAATCTGTTCCTTATTGAATCTTTGTCCCTCAACAATTTCCCTTCTTTATCTTTAATTTCTGCAATGTGCATATATACTCACCTTCCCTTTATTAACCAGACCATTAATGGGCCAGATCTGTTCCCCCATTTGAACAAACAGCTTCTAGCCAACATCCCTGCCATTCTTGCCTCCCCCAAAAGGAAGGCATTAAGTGCCTCCCTTGCAGCCTTCAAATTTTGCACCCCCTCCTCTGTTATTCTTTCCACTACTGCCCTTTCCCACCTTTTAACCTTATCCTCTAATTCCACTCGAGTGGTTTCTTTCCTTTTTTTGTATTGAGCAACAAACCTAATATTGGCTCCCCTTATAAAAGCTTTACCAGCTTCCCAAAATACTCCCGGGGATTCCATCAATTCCTCATTAGTCTCTTTGTAGAACTGCCATTGCTGCTCAAGGTATTCTATAAATTCTTTTTTAC
Source organism: Neoceratodus forsteri (assembly GCA_016271365.2). NCBI lineage: Eukaryota > Metazoa > Chordata > Ceratodontiformes > Ceratodontidae > Neoceratodus > Neoceratodus forsteri. Next base: position 407,483,339 of record CM057452.1, read on the forward strand.
CCAACAAATACCTTGGGAACTTCCAAGATGGAGGACCCTCTCTCTGCTGCTTTACCTCCAAAACCATCTGGACCATAGCATGGTCTGAGAGGTGAATGGGACTATGTTCAATCTTTTGCACCCTGCTCAGCCAAGACCGGGGCATATATATACATAATCTATCCTGGTCCAAGTTTTGTGTGGGTTCGAGTAAAAGGTAAACCCCTTCTCTGCTGGATGTAAAGCTCTTCAACAGTCAATCATGTCCAGGTCCAGCACTCCCTCCTGCCAGTGTTTCAGCCTCCCTCCATGCCTACTCTTCCCTTCTGAGTGGTAAAGCAAATAGGATGCTGGGATGCATAGGCAGGGGCATCACCAGCAGGAAAAGGGAGGTCATAATTCCACTATACAAGACACTAGTGAGGCCTCACCTGGAGTACAGTGTACAGTTCTGGAGACCTTACCTATGTAAGGACATAGACAGGGTAGAGAAGGTTCAGAGCAGGGCAACAAAGATGGTACATGGATTGCATCACAAGTCCTATGAGGACAGGTTGAAGGAACTGAACATGTACTCCCTGGAGGAGAGGAGGGAGAGAGGGGATATGATAGAGACATACACGTATCTTACAGGGAGGAACAGGGTGCAGGAATACACTATTTTTAAGTGAAAAAGATGTTCCAGGACTAGAGGGCATGGGATGAAGTTGGAGGGAGGATGATTCAGAGGAAACGTGAGAAAGAATTTCTTCACTGAATGGGTGGTGGACAAGTGGATCACCCTGCCAGAGGAAGTGGTGGGGGTTGAAACAATCATGAGATTTAAGAATGCATGGGATAGCCATAAAGAAATTCTGGAGGTCAGGGCTAAGGGGCAACAGACTTCTAGGAAAACATAAACTGAACTTACAAGCTCAAATGGGCAGACTGGGTGGGCCATAGGCCCTTATCTGCTGACACTGTCTATGTATCTATGTATCTAACTCCCCTTGCATAACTGCATAAAAATTCCCACCCATAATTAGACCTTCAAATTGCTCCCTCATCAGAACATCCAAAACCTCCTGGTAAAAGGCCGGGTTGAAAACCGAGGGGGTGTAAACACTTCCAAAAGTTATTTTCTTGCCAAATAGCATCCCTTCTACAAAAACATATCTCCCCTTCCCCTTATCTGCAACTATCCTCGTACAGGTGAATGGAGTTGCCTTACCTATCAGCACCGCTACTCCTCTTTTATGCGAGTTATAAGGTGATGCGTAGCACTTACCCACCCACCCTCTCTCCAGCTTCTGATGCTCCTGGCTGGTCAGGTGCATTTCTTGTAAGAGGGCTACCTGAGTACCCTGATGGCGCAGGGCCGTCAGTATGCCAGTACGCTTAGTCGGTGATGAGACCCCCTTCACATTCCATGAGGTAATCCCCAGTGTTTTGTGCTTAACCATGTGGCCAAAAAACCTTTCCCTTCACCCTTTTCATTACATTCATACTGAACCAGTTTCCCCACATCCCAGGCTTACATATATTTGTTGAGTCACGCATTGATATTACATTCTTTGCTATTAATAAAGATGAGAGACATTTCCACTCCTGCAAAAAAAATATAAACATAATTTTAACATGCCCCTTTCCCAAAATAACCCCCCTCCCTCCATCCCCCATTCCCAAACAAAAAATAAATCCACCCACTATATTTACCATATCTAGAAACTAACTGCCTCTTTGCCATTCAACTCCTAGAATGGTCCTGCGTCATGCATTGCAGACATTCCGTTCCCCACCCCCTGCTCAACTAAATGCGCACAGCATCCAAGTAATCTTAACAGACAAATTCCCCCCAACTTGCCATTAATTCAGCAATCCAACATTGTGAACATTTTAACAATTCTTTAACACCTCTTAACAATAACAATAACTGCCCCCCCGGTGCAGCCACCTCGACCTCCCTGCCCTACTGGAATTCAACCCCACAGGTGGCCCAGTTGTTTTCTCACTCTCCAGATCACAGGGAACACTTCAAAAGATTGTAGAGGCCTGGGGCACCAGCTGCCCTAGAAATTCACTCAGCGTCAGCCCACCCCCAGGCCCCCCACTTACCAAATCTCAGTGATGCCCTGCCTCACAGGATCAATCCAGGCACATCTGGAATAGTAAAGTCCATCAGCGGGTGAATCCCATCACAGCTCAGACCGTCCTCTGCAGTAGCACGCTTTCCGGTAAACTGAGCATTTGGTCATCCTTCTGCACATCAACAGACCCTTTTTTTAGCGCACCGCGACCCTCCACATCTCAATCTACCACAGGTCCAGTAGCCACTCCAGTGAGACACCAGGGAGAGAGGTCAACAAAAAGGGGAAAGAGAAACTCACTCTCTGGCACTTCAAAACAAGAAAGCAACAGTTATTTAAGTCCCAACAACTTTGGAGTTATTCAGCTCTTATGCACCCTCTGTGGCCATGACGAGCGCCCCTTCACAACTTCTCCCAGCTAACTGTTCTCAGCCTGCCTTTTTCTTAAAGTCCTCCACAAATGCAGCTGCTCTGTCTGGATCCCAGAAAGAAAATGTGGCCCCCTCATATTTAATTTTAAGAATTGCAGGAAAGAGCATGAAGCAATCCACTTTAAGCTCTCTGAGCTGTGCCAGCATAGGATTGAAGGCTCTTCTTTTCTTTAGAATTCTGTTAGAGTAATCCTGCACCAAGTAAAGCCTTTCTCCCTCGTACCTCAATTCTTTCATTCCCCGGTAGGCCCGTAACATCTCCTCCCGATCCTGGTAGCTATGGAATCTGAAGATTATTTGTCTCGGGGGTTGCCCCGCCGGTGGCCATGCTGCCACTGCTCTATAGGCATGCTCCAACCTCAGCTTCCCCTTCTTCAGTTTCATGCCCAGCATACTCGGAAGCTTTTCTGAACAGAAGGATAGTATATACAGTAGGGACCCTCTTTCCCCTCTGGGAGCTCCCGGAGATGAAGATTTAAGTGCCTGGCATAATTTTCCTGGTAATCATGCTGTTCTGTTAATTCTGCCAGCTCTTTCTCTAACTTGGCAACGCGAGCATCCATAGGGTCCATTTCATCCTCTAACTTTGAGATCCGTTCCTCCGCGACTGTGCTTGCTTGTGCTGTCATTTGTTCCATTAAGCTATGCAGTCGATTGTCTATTTTTTGCTCCAGCTTGTTCCATTTCCCCTCCAACACCTCCATAACCTGTTCAGACACCTCGCGGCCTAAGACCGCCATTTCGGTGGCCGAAAGCGAGATCGGGCCCATGGCTTCCGAGGATTTTGCTGTTGCCCTTTTTCCTTGATTTTTGGAGGCTGAACATTGATTTTTCCCCAAGGTTGAGAGCAGATATTCTTCCATCCTGTATTCCCCCTTGCTTCCTGCACATTTGGTGAGTTTTTTTTTTTTTTTTTTGCCATTCACTTTTTATTCAGTTTATTTTTGCAGAGACATGTTATCAAGGCAATATACAAAACATCCAAAACTTGAATCACAACAGCCTTATAAAAGTTTAACAGATTTAATAAGTCTCCACAAACTCCCCCATACCCACCCCCCAACTACCCATCCTCCCCCCATATACCACCATACCCACCCCACACAAGGCGCCACCCCCTAATGCGGTCAGTACAAAACCTACCAATTACCTACCTATGAGTAAGATATAACCAATGGGGACCAGATTTTCTCAAATAGAGGCAGTTGATTATGCAGAACTGCTATCATCCTCTCAACCCTGAGGCTTGTAAGAGCTCCGTAACCATTCAGAATAGGTAATCCTAAGGCAATCCTTCCAGTGTTTGAGAACTAACCTTTCACCGTGATAGAAATCAAGGCTATATGAAATTTCCTCAGCTTAACTGAGAAACCTGTCATGTCCCCTAACAAGCAAACTTCAGGACAAACATATCGCCTAATCCTAGTAACGGACTGGCCTTACTCCTTATTTCATTCCACAATGGGGTGAGTTTAGGGCACTGCCAAAAGATATGCAATAAATCCCCTCCTCCCAGACCACATCTATAACATTTAGGATCCTTCACCAACTTTAAATCCACTAACTTTTGAGGGGAGTAATAGATATTGTGTAAAATTTTAAATTGAATAAGTCTCAGGCAATCTTGCCGAATGAACCTATGACAATTCTGCCAAATCTGTGACCAATCCAGTGTTATGGTAGGAAAGACTTTGGCCCAATATGAAGATGGAGCTAAATTCTCCGTGAAGGCCCAGTGGAACAACACTTGGTAAATTTTGGAAACAGCCTGAGGAATTCCTATCAATGGGCCTAGATCCGCCCAGAACGGGATACGGGACAGGTTAACCAGGCTCAATCCGATATTTTGAACTAATGAATGGCGTAATTGAAAAATCTTAAAGCTGTCTTTCGTAGACAGCCTGAATTTGTTTAATACTTCAATGGTTGAAATTAGGCCCCCATCTTCATTAAGAAATTCCTTTAAGGAGCAATCCCCAGGTAGAGATAGCCAATTATGCCTGATAGTCTTATTTCCTATCAGCCATTGGGGGTTTCCCATAATGGGTTGTGCCCCATCTTTAGTTTGATCATATTTCAAGAAGTTGCAGAGTTGGTTATGAATCCTTAAAGAAATCCCAATGGGGGATTTCTTTAACAAAGGAGGGAGTAGCCTACCAGTTGCATAGAACAAGGCCTCTGGATTAAAACTCAAACTCTTGATAAAACTAACTTCCAGGTTAACCCATAGCGGAACGTACTCCGCAGTCGAGGAGCAGCCCGAAGAGTATACCCATCTACCATATCTGTTTACGTGTGCTGCCCAAAAGTAAAGAGCAAAGTGAGGTAGTTTCAAACCGCCAAGCAATTTAGGGGCTTAATTTAGAATAAGACATCCTGGCTTTCCTATACCCCAAACAAAATCAGCAATTTTTCTATGAAGTTTATTAAACCATGACAAGGGGACCCAAACATTCAACATACTTAAGGGGTAGAAAAGCCTAGGAAATATGTTCATTTTAACAATGTTTATTCTACCCCATAACGACAATGGGAGTTGTGCCCACCTTTTCATATCTAATTCTATGCTATGAACTAAAGAATCCAGATTTAATTGACGCAGCCGATCCAGATTATTTGTCAGACTAAGGCCCAAATATTTGAGGGATTTAGGGCTCCATCCTAGGCCCAAATCCTCAATTTCCCATTTGAATACCCTATTATTGAGGGGATAAACAACCGTTTTGTCCTGATTCAGTTTGTAATTGGCTAAGATGCTAAACTTATGTATTACCTTTAGCAGATTAGAACTGAGCTACTAGGCTTCGAGATATAAATCAGTAGATTGTCTGCATACACCGTGGCTTTGATAACTTGGTCCCTGACTTTGATACCCATAATCTCAGTACACATCACTATACTCCTTATAAGAGGCTCCAAGTATAAATTAAATAAAAGAGGGGATAAAGGACAACCTTGCCTCGTACCCGCATGTAATTTAAAAGGTGTTGATATAGCCCCATTACACGTAACTCTAGCAGAGGGGTTCGAGTACAGTGCTCTAATCCAACCCACAAATTTCTCTGGGAAACCAAACCTATCCATTACCAAAAATAAAAATGCCCAATGAACTCTATCAAAAGCCTTCTCAGCATCCAAGGAGACCAACGCTATCGAAATGGTCTCTCGAGACCGAGAAGACATGTTCCAGTGTTCTAAAGTGGTCGGCCGAAGATCTACCCTTCATAAAACCAACTTGTTCAGCCCCTATCAATTTTGGTAATATTTTGTTAATTCGCTCTGCCAATATTTTAGCCAGGATCTTGATATCGTAATTTAGCAATGAAATAGGTCTGTAACTGGCGGGCTTTTCAGATGGTCTGTTTGGTTTAGGGATCAAAACTATAAGCGCTTCCGACAAGGTTTTGTCTACCTCTTCCCCAGAAAGAATATGTTGAAATAAACTAAATAATAGGGGTATCAACTGGAAGGAAAATGTTTTATAAAAATTAGATGAGAACCCGTCTGGGCCAGGGGTCTTGTCTACAGGCAAACCTTTAATAGCTGCTTCTATTTCCCCTTGCGTTATCTCAGCGTTGAGAAAACCACAATCCAGTTCATCTAACCTGGGGAGTGGAAGATGCTCTAAAAATGACAGGATTTCGGATTGAGCTGGAGGACATTGCATACCACTATACAGGGATTCTTAATATTTCCGGAAAATTAGGACCATGTCCTCAGGAGTGGTCTTAATACACCCATCTTCTTCCGATAGAATCCCTTTGATCAGGCGGGACGATTATAACTGCGCAATGCGCCTAGCCAGGAGTTTCCCCGACTTTTCCCCCTGATCTACGTAATTAGCTTTAGTTTTAATTATAGCTAATTCCGCTTGCTCCCCCAGTATTCTAAGGTATGCATCCTTGACCTTAATTAATTTCACTTTGTCTTCCTCTTGGGGTTAGAAATCATCGTAGTTTCTAAAGACCTAATTTGATTTAATAAATCCGACATGATGGTGTCCTTTCCTCTTCCTTTTAGTGGCCTGACTAATCAATAAACCCCTCACATAGGCCTTGAATGCACTCCAGAAAATATCTGGGCGGACATTATCCTTCAAATTAAACAAAATAAACTCCTCTATTTGTTTCGTCAGAGTTTGGACCACTTTGGGCATCCTCAAAATTTGATTATTTACTTTCCATCTATTGCCTTTACGAGTGAGGGAGGGAAAGAAACTGTAACCTCCACCGCAGAGTGGTCTGAGAGTGGGGCTGCCATAATCTCAGAACAAAGGACTCCTTTAAGCAAGGCACGAGAGAGAAGTATATAATCAATCCGAGACCCCGATCCATGCGCAGGAGAAATAAAGGTATACTCTCTAGTCTCTGGATGGAGCACCCTCCAGACATCTGCCAATCCCAAGCGATCTAATAGATCGCCAAAAGCACGAGAAGCTGATGTTGGATACGATTGGGACCTGGAGGATCTGTCCATTAAGGGTCCAGTGCCATATTGAAATCCCCTAAAATCATGGGAAGTTGGTTGAATGGCACAAGACCTTTAATAAACTCACCAAAAAATCATGGCCATCTGTATTGGGCCCATAGACCGGCCCTAACAAAATTTCCTTATTTTGTAATTTTCCTCTCACTAATACATATCTACCTTCCTTGTCCTGGATTACCTTCAAGGGGGTTAAAGGTATTGATCTATGAATTAATATCATAACCCCTCTGCTCTGTGTATTACCCTGGGAGGAAAAGACTTCTCCTATTTGCAATCTTCTCATACATTTGGCTTCTTCCTGAAGCAAATGAGTTTCTTGCAAAAATACTAATTTTGCTTTCACAGCCTCAATATATTTCAGTATTCTAAACTGCTTAGCTCTATGCCGAGCCCCTTTCACATTCCATGTAAGAAATTTAATAGAGGTATCCATCCCCATTCTTATTCACTGAGATTGTAATGTATAGTGACCGCTCCCATACTAAGTAAATCATTATAGTACCAGCAGCCTTGTGTCCCTCCTCCCTAAAAGTCTACCTCCCCTATCCTCCCCATGAACCCTTCTACTACTATACCCCCCACAGCCCCGTCACTAAACACTTCCCTTAAAACAAATCCCAAAAGACCTAACCCCACTCCCTTCCCACCCACCAATATCCATCCTTCATTATGGCCCATGACACCAGCCCACTTAGCCCTTAGTTCCACGCTCTTCCTTTGCCACCCTCCTACAATTTAACCACGAAGTCCATCTATTCCTAAGCTATACCTAATTCGTGAACTCCTACATACCTAGAGTACCATTAACACTAACTTAGGCCATAAGCCATTTGGAAGTAAATCTCCCCTTCCCTATGCAGTTGTGGAATCAAATATAAAAAATAGAGAGATACCCATTGATGCGAGGTCGCATGCTTAACAGCTACTAAAAGGTGGGTATATTCCCCCATATCATGGGGAGGTAAATAATTCAATGTTAGTAGAAAGCCCAATCAAACCCTGTTTTTATAAGTAAATTAGGCTCTCATCCCCAAGTGAGAACAGAAGCAAACACATATTAATCCCACAAAAAAGCCATCCTCGTAAAATAACTATAATAATCTAGCGGTCTCTCATGACGATCTATCATGGTCTTTAGGCAATCGGGTAATATGCAAAAAAAAAAAAAACTGCAGTGAGAGCTCAGTAGAGCAGAGGGCCCGTTGTACATATTTAAACCATAATCAGGCAGTGTTAAGTATTCATGACCACTCAGAATAAAGTCTCAAGTAGACTAACATATGCGAGAGGCCTACAGAGGGCACTCCGCACTATGTAAAAATCATAATATTGAAACTGCACTGCTTTTGAGCCTATAGTACAGGATCCCATGCCAGGCCCAGCTGTCCCTCGAGCCAAACAATATTGTCCCAGTCCACTGTGCTCCGACGTGGAGCTGTCGAACTTCAAATCCATTACTGGTTCCCACAATGAATCCCAGATTCCAGACTTATTTTAATTGTATCTCTCCCTCATGGATCCTTGAACAGCGTAGGGAAGGCCTCCCGTAGTGCAGCAGTGGCCGATTCATGGGATTCAAAAGTCTTCCACTCGCTGGAAACAAAGACCTGAAATCTCACAGGGTAGCCCATGCGGAATTTAATACCAGCCGCTATCAGTCTTTTCACCAGTGGATGATAGGCAGCACGCTTCTGCCTGACTGAGAGTGGCAAATCTTGCACCACTCTGATTCGAGAGTCCTCCCAAAATATGTCCTTATCTTCTCTTGCCTTCTCAATAAGTAATTGCCTTTCCTGATAATTAAGGAATTTGACAATAAAAGGTCTTGGAGGACGGTCAGGAGAGGGTAACGGGCGCATAGCTCTATGAGCCCTTTCGGACGATATACATTGATCCAAAGGGTGAGGGTCCTGCAATTTTCTCGGCTAATTTTTGGGTGAACTTGATCAGGTTCTGGGTTTCTGCTTTCTCCGGCAACCCAATGATCACCACATTGTTACGCCGGCTCCGGCCCTCCAAATCCTCAACCTTCGTTTCCAGCTTGTGGATTCGCTGAGACATCCTATTCACCGCCAAATCCATTTTCTCCTTATTCCCTTCTAACGATTTGATGCGGGCCTCGTTGTCCGATGCTCTGTGAGCAAGATCTTCAATGGTGTTATTAATATTTTTAACCTCCCCTGCCATATCCTGGACCACAGATTTCAGTGGCCTGATCTCTTCCAGGAACCGCGCAAGAGTGAGAGGCTCCTCCGAAGCGCTGAGATCTCCAGCCCCCTGAGCCAGCGAGGATGTCGAGGCCTTGGATTTCTTCGCGGCTTTTTCGGGGGTCACGGGAGGAGTATGCTTAGGGGGTGGCTTCCTCATTTCCGCCTCCATAGAATCAAAGGGCACAGGTTCTCCTCTGTACCCGATACAGAAAAATCTGGCTTAAGTCCCCTAAATGGAGTTAAATCGTGAGATTAGCAGGTGGCAGGTCAGAGCTCATGGAGAAGCAGCTATTCCGTGTCCCACATCACGTGACTCCCCCAGCACATTTGGTGAGTTTTTACAATGGATGCTGTTAGATTTAAACTTTTATTTATAGCAGGTTTGGGAGCTGCGGGAACCCACGTCTTCACTGCTGGCTGCTCATTAGTGCCCCCCTGTGGTGCATTTTAAGACTTACATGGAAGATAAAGCAAAGTTTTGTTAGCTCTTCCCCCAACCCTGACTCCAAGGAAAAAATATAATTCTGCGGCTGGCCTAGTATACCTAGAGACTGCCGCTGGGCCTGGCTGAAAGTAGGACCATGTCCATGATTTTACCCAGGGGATCTGGTTTTTTTTTTCCCCTTTAAACAGAGAATATGGGAGTCCTCCCCAAGAAACTGTTTCAAGGATGCGTTCAAATTTGCAAGTTGTTGCACTTTGAAGGGGTAAACTAAACTCCAGTTTTATAGGCAACCATTATTTAAAAATCAGTGCCAGCCACAGTTTATTTCATTGTTTGATCTACCCTATATTAATGTGAACTGGTCACTTATTTACTACCCTGGTAGCCAAGTGGTCATTAATGTACTTAAGTGGTCCTTTTTCCACTCTATCAGCAGCCTACTACAGCATGTATAACCTGACGTGTGTGTGTGTGTGTGTGTGTGTGTGTGTGTGTGTAACCAGGGACACACGCACACACATTAGCAAAGTGAGCAGTTTCCGGTTTCAGTTTCAATCTTTGGAATGTTACATGAACAATAAAGCATAGTTCGGTTACGTCTCACTAAACTCCTGATTCCAAGGAAAAAATATAATTCTGTGGCTGGCCTCAGGTACCTAGAGACTGCAGATGTACCTGTATAACTGACTCTGTGTGTGTGTGTGTGTGTGTGTGTGTGTGTGTGTGTATGTGTAAAATGCTGGGGGGAGGGGAAGCAGGCAGCCTGAGAGCACATGATAAGATCAGCTGTGCTTGCTGAAAGAGCTGATTTATGAATGTGTCTGTCGGCACATTGTTTTGAAGTCCAATCACTGTCATTCCTGAACAGTGTCATCATAAGGCTTGCTGTTTATTGGTCAAGCCCCTTGTAGACTGTCCTGCATGGGGCAACCGTGACACACCTCTCAAAACCCTGTACATTACAGAATGTTCGAGTTGTGCTAGCGCACACGGCGAACAAAAAATAAACTGCATTTTCTCTGACACTGTACCGCATTAAGTACTGATTCTGTATAGCAGACAGGACAGTATTAGTGCTGGGTCATTATGATGACGTCATGGGAAGCGGTCCATGAGTGCGCTCTACCAGCTCATTAATCTCTTTCATTTCAAATGAGACAAGCCACGGAGAGAAACAAAAGCAAAGAACAGTAAGAAACTAATTTATTCATTATAAAAATGGATATAGGGCTTCCTGGCAGACTGATACCTTTTGCTACAGCACAATATAATTAAAATCAGTACTAAAAGGAAAAACAGCAGTTTAGTTGTTCTTTAAAAATGGGAGGACTGGTGGAGGGCAGGTGTAGTCCCACTCCCCAAAAGTGGAAATAGGGAGGAGGTAGGAAATTACAGGCCAGTCAGCCTGATGTCATACTCCTACTAAAGACTCATAGTAAAAGAGGTGAGGAGCCATGGGGCTGGTGAGCCAATAGGTGCTCCTATATCTTAATAAGAATAATATTTTTAACTTAAACTGGAAGGCAGCAAGGCATCAAGTCTTTTTCTAAATATATCGGTGGTAGGCAAGATAATGGAAACACTATTAAAGGAAAGAATTGGGGAATACCTAGTTACTGTACCAATAACCTGCAGGATCAAAAGCAGCATGGGTTCATGGGGGGAGGTCCTGCCAGACAAACCTGATTGAGTTCTTTGATTGGCTGACCATAGAAGTGGATCACGGGGGAGCGGTGGATATGGCCTACCTGGATTTCAGCAAGGCCTTCCTAGGAGTAGGTCCTAAGGTAGTAAAATGGGTGGAAAATTGTCTGGGCAATATGAGTCAGAGGGTGGTGGTAAACAGAGGTCACTCCAGAGTAGGCAATGTGACCAAAGGATTACCACAGGGATCAGTACTAGAGTCAGTCCTCTTCAATGACATTGCAGAAGGACTGGAAGTGAAAGTATACCTGTTTGCAAATGACACAAAACTCTGTAACAGAGTAGACACACCAGGAGAAATGGAAAAAAATGAGAAGTAATATAGAAAAGGTGGAAGAATGGTCAAGGGCTTGGCAGCTGGGTTTTAGTGCAAAGAAGTGCAACATAATGCACTTGGTGCATAAGAACCTGGGATATCATACCAAATGGGAGGAGAGGTATTAACAGTTACAAAGCAGGAAAGGGACGTGGAGATGATCAGTTTTGATGGCCTGAAGATAGGGAAGCAGTGTAGCAGTGGGGAAGGCTGGAAGGATGCTGTGTTGCCTATGAAAGAGAATCACCAGCAGAAGGAGGGAGATAATAATACCTTTATTCAGATCACTGGTTAGGCCATACCTCGAGTACAGTGTACAGTTCTGGAGGCCCCACCTCCATAAAGACAAATGGAGGGTGGAGGCAGTACAAAGTAGGGCAACCAAATGGCATAAGGCCTGCATCAAAAGCCCTATGGGGTAAGGCTCAAGGAACGTAACATGTACTCCTTGGAGGAAAAGGGGAATATGATAGAGACATTCACATACCTTACAGGCAAAAACAAGGTACAGAAGGAAAGCATTGTCCACAGACAGAGATGCTCAAGGACAAGGTGTTACGCTATGAAGTTAGAAAGGGGGTAGGCTCAGAGGAAATGGGAGGAAGTACTTCTTCATGGAGAGAGTGGTGGATGCATGGAACAGCTTACCAGCAATGGTGTTGGGGGCAGAAAATGGTAACTGGGTTCAAGAACGCATGGGATACACACAGAGGGATCATAGCAGTGGGGGGGCGGAGACCGAGTAGGGTCTGTGGTGACACTCTAGGTAGGGAAAAATAGGGCAGACTAAGTGGGCCATCAGGTCCTTATCTGCTGACAGATTCTATGCTTCTGTAATGTCATTATGTTACTGTCTGTGCTCTTACTGTATGTACTGCAAGGCACCCTGAAAATAAATTCTATTACTACTACTAACTAGATGGATTGCTAACTGGTGGACACATAGGACTCACTGAGTGGTCCTGACAGGAAAGTTCTCTGATATATGTTTATATGTACAGTTACTGTGTCCCTTATGGTTTTAAGAGTGCAGACTCAAGTTCTTTGGGTAAGAAAACTGTGAAGCAAAGCTGAGTAGTTCCAGCACACAAAGGACTTGAGAAGAAACTCTTATAGCCATGAGATGAAGGAACTGTTCATGCAAAACATATTATAAATCATGTTGAAGGTTTCTGTTTTAAAACTAGTAAACTTGAATTCAAAATCAAAATGTGATGTCATGATTTATAATTTCAGAAAGGTAACTAGTGGGGTGCCTCAAGAGTCTGCCCGGGGCCGCTATCCTTTAACATGTACCTAAGAGGTATAGGGGTGAGGTTAGAGGGAAATGTGAGTTGGTTTGCAGAAGACACAACTCTGTGGAGGGTGGATAGTGAGAAGGGAATTAGCAGCATAAATTTGTTTATTTTTTATTTAAAAAAAACTGGTAACTGGGAGAGGCACACTGAGCCAAGACTCATTTCTAGGTGCGGCACAGGGCAAAGGGGAAGGGGAGACGTACAGTTACAAAGAAAATACAGCCAGTCAGGTGGTTACAATAAGGGTGATAAAAAGAGTCTAAGTTGAGTACAGTATAAACAAAAATAGTAGACAAATCACCTGTGCAGACTGAGCAAACTCAGAGTGCATAGTGCCAGAGTGAAGGGAGGCTGAGCTGGTGCCGAAAGTAGGAGTCAAAACAGGTTGCTAAACTTCAATGAGGTTTCTGGAACTATAAGATTAGGGGGAAGGAGAGGTAAGGGGTTGTCACAAGCCAGGCATGGGTAAGGAAGGGTTTAGGAAGAAGGTTGTATTAGCCGGGGGGTTAGCAGGCATCTAATGGAAGGAAGTGAGGAAGCGATGGATGGAGGAGGGTAGCTGGTTCCAGAGGGAGGGGAAGTGGCATGGGAAATCAGATTTCCAGGCTGTGAAGTGTAGGTGGGGAAGGGTAGATGCACGTGGGTCTCTTCAGCTCAAGGAGTAAGAAGAGGAAGGGATGGGGGAGATGAGATGGGATAGGTATGAGGGGGAGTGACCCAAAGCAGTATTTAGAGATGATGGAAACACCATGGGGTGATGTGAGGGGAAAGTTAGGATTATAGGGAGGAGTAAAGGGAGCAGTGGTGAGTACAAGACGGTAAGTTGGTTGCAAAGTGGCAGAAGGTGTTGCAGGTGGGTGTCCAGTCTGGCAAATGAGGTGGAGGGAGTAGTGCCATGAACCACATCTGCATAGTCAAAAACTGGGAGAACCATTCTGGTAACCAGGTCCCGGCGGACCTGGGGAGAAAGGCAGTCTTTATTGCGGTACAGGGCACCGAGTTTGGAGCAGAGTTTGGCATGGATGGTATCAGTGTGGGCAGAGAAGTCAGGCCTCCTGTCTAACCATGCACCAAGGTACTGAAAAGCTGAAAGATAAGAATTAATAACTTTGATGGCGAGAATGAGGAAGTGGTAAGGTAGAAGAGTGATAACAGAAATAGGGGCTTTCTGGTTAAGGAAGGAGGAAACAAAATAAATAGGTTGCAGATTAGTACAGAAACAGAAATGTCTAATTATAAAGAGGAAGTGATAGAAGGGGGGAAGGAAGTTATCTTGAAACATAGGTATTTACCTTTGAGAGAACTGATGGATGAAGATGAAAATGAAAATATCGGGTTAAGTGCTGAAATTGATACAGTACATTGGGAAAACAAGGTTGTGATATAAAAGAAAACGAGAGAACTAATAATATGTACAAGCCTTTTGACAAAGTTGAAACAATTGTAGTTGAAAAAATGAAGAACAACTACAGTATGATATTAAGTCATATAAGGATGGTGAGGGGAATATGATGAAAAGGAAAAGTATAAATGGGAGAGACGTAAGAGAAGTAGAATTGAAACATGAGGAAAAAAGAACTGTATTACTGAGACAGAATTAGAAAATAATATAAAGGATGGAGGAACTGCTTTTTGAATCAAGAGGAGCTGAAGCTGCATGTGTACAAATGTCAAGGGTTTTATCAGATGACACCACTGGAGTAATAGGGATTCTTGTTCTGGGAGATTCCATTATAAGGGGAATTAAATGGGGAAAGTTAGCGGATGGAAATAGAAATATTAATATTGAGTGTACATGGGCGGATTTAAACAGTATTCTGACGTATTCCAGAATACTGTCACAATTCCAACATGCGCTCCAAATAGCCATTTTGAAATTTGACGGTAAAATTCCAGTCAGATCAACTACTGGAAAATGACTACTCTGAGAGCAACTTCATTGGGAGGAGCACCACTGAAGCAGAGGAAAATAAGTTCATTTTTTGAGTGGTAAGTCTGCTCAAATGACATGATTTTGTTATTTAATTGAATAAAATAAAACTAGGTCAGTGTAGTTTCACACGTCGCGGCTTTCGCTAAAGCTGTGCTCAGTTAGGGTTTCCTTTCAGGCAGGCTGAATAAATGTTCTAAAATGCAGTGTTCATTCCCTGAAACTCTAGAATGGAAACTACATTTTACAACTTTATTCCAGGAGTGGCTGCTCTAATCAGTACACTGGACAAGAGTAAGGAAAATAAAAATCATTAACTCCTCGATTGAATTATTCCCCTAAACTTTGATCCCATCCGGAGATAGGAAGTTATTTTCTAACATTTTTATTCAGGTTTAATAAATCAAACAGTGGCCTGTGTGCGTGTGTTTTTAGCAGCTTAAAACGTTCATTTGTATGATAATTTGAAATTTTCAGATGGAATTCAGCCTGTCTTTTTATTTTGAATCAGGAGTCAGTGCGTGTCAGGCTTTGAAATGCCCACGTCACTGACTCCAGTTTAGCATCCAGCATGTGGCTGCCTGTTGTCTTATAGTACAAGTACCATCTCATTTCTGCACTGCCCTTGATTCTGCCTTTTACTTTACCCGAATGACAGTTTCAAACAAAGTACATATTTCAGATTTTTTCATTAGAGAAACTGCTTGTGAGACAAAGAGGTCAGGATTCCTGACCTCTTTGTCTTACAAGCAGTTTATCTAATAAAAAAAACTGAAATGTGCACTGTATGTTTGAAACTGCCGTCCGGGTGAAGGAAAAGGCAGAAATAAGGGCAGTGCAGAAATAAGTGATTTTCTTGGCTCCGTTGGAGAATAAGCCCCCTCCCCAAAAAAAATTCACTTATCCCAAGTAAAACAAACTCTATTTTTTACTGATATCCTTCCCCCTCACCTGCACACACAATGCAGTTGTTTTATTTATTTTTTAAACTGCAACCGCCACCACACATTCATGTTCACGTCCATCATAGGGTATCATGTCAAGTGCATGCATGAAAGTCAGTGAGAGCAATTAAGCACAGCAGTATAAGCCTACTGCAAAACAGCATCAGTTACATTACAGTACATACTGCCACATCGCAAAACATATTTACTGATGTAAATTCTAGCTTCAGCAGCCACAGCTCCTCATCCTCTTCACTAGACATTTACTGTGAGCATGGCAAACATATGACGTAACGTTAGTGACAGGGTTATGATACTGCAGTATTTGTGCACATTGGAGGCATGTCATTTCAGGTCTTTATACCCACCATATAGTCTGCATTTGCTCACTACCCTAAGCCCAACTCAATACTATCTCTATGACGGCACTGTGTTTGCGCTTTCTTCAGAGCAGGCAAAGTGGACTAATGGCTGGTGCACAGTTCTGGGAGCTAGGAACTCATGCTCACCACAGCAACCAGCTCAGCATGAGTCTTGATTCAGACCACTGCCGTAATAGTGGGTATAATCAGGATAACCCTGAAAATGAGATGCAAATTTTACCTCTGTTCTAGCGTGTAAACGAACGGATTCTCCGGCGCTTTCTGGCACACCAACACATTTTTATTCCTTCTTCTGTCCACAGGACAACGGAGGTCATCAGGTTCTTCAGGCCCACCATGCACAGTAAAAGGTCCCCCCACCCACACACACGTTTCACCCCTTTATTAGCTTCAATTTATGAGAAGGTGATGTGGTCTGTTTGGATTATTTGTGCCCTTGGTAAAGAATGTTTGCTCCCTTTCAATAGCAATCCATGCTGCCTTCTGTATGACAGCTTCAATACGTCATACAATCCTAGGACAATGGAGGACATCAGGCACATCGTGAGCAGTAAAAGTGCAGTGCTGGATGAATTTAAATATTTTAAAGACAAACAGGTGATTGTGTGGTACTCATAGTGCAGTAATTTGTAGTGGGCTGGTCAGAACTGCAGCAGAATTATCGCACTACTATTGACCTCGCTGAAATTGGATGATTGACATGGAAGCCCATCATAGATAAGTTGCCCGTTATCCCGTTGTGGCACTCATCAAAAATGCGGTGGTGCAGTATGACAAGTGGAAAAGTGTGTCTAAATTATTCTGTCTCCCCCAAGTAACCTGCAGCTGGTAATAGGTATACAAACCAGCATCTTTCTTGATTGCTCAAATCTCACTTTTTTTTTCAAGAATCCTGCATCAAAAAAGGGAGAATTGCAGCCCCAGAACATTTCAATAAATTTTTTTTGTCAGTTTTTTGTCTATTATTCAGCAATGATCACACCATACAAAACAAGCATTTGTCAATGCCGAATGTTGCTTGCTTCTATGTGCTGTGTAGGTATCTGGAAATCAGTGGAGTGCAAATATTGAAAATTTGCAAACTTACGAGCGTGCGTAGGAACCGCGCAACGCACGCTCGTAAAACAGTAATTTTTAAGAAGTTTGTCACCAAATTTTCAACTTAGCCATTTTAAGACCTCTGCTCATGAACAGTGTCAGTGTGATTGTCTTAACGTGTCCCATACAGTGATTTCGCACACCGACTGCGCCATTGTGCGCTACATGGGTGGAAACACATTTTGGGCGAGATGTGAAAAATGACAGCTGTACTGCTCATAAGGAGGTGTGGTAAAATGACAATGTTGAAAATCTGGAGTGAAAATATTGAAAATTCGCAAACTTAGGAGCGTGCGTAGGAACTGCGCAACACAGGCTCGTAAAACAGTAATTTTTAGGATTTTTTTCACCAAATTTTCAACATAGCCATTTTAAGACCTCTGCTCATGAACAGTGTCACTGTGATTTTCTTAATGTGTCCCATACAGTTATTTCGCACACCGACTGCGCCATTGTGCACTACATGGGCGGAAACATGTTTTGGGCAAGATGTGAAAAATGACAGCTGTACTGCTCATAAGGAGGTGTGGTAAAATGACAATGTTGA
Organism: Neoceratodus forsteri; assembly: GCA_016271365.2. Lineage (NCBI taxonomy): Eukaryota > Metazoa > Chordata > Ceratodontiformes > Ceratodontidae > Neoceratodus > Neoceratodus forsteri. Next base: position 407,501,178 of record CM057452.1, read on the forward strand.
AAATCTGGAGTGAAAATATTGAAAATTCGCGAACGTACGAGACTGCATAGGAACTGTGCAACGCACGCTCGTAAAACAGTTGTTTTTAAGAATTTCTCCATCAAATTTTCAACATAGGCTTTTTGAGAGCCCACCTTATGAACACTGGCAGTGTCACTTTGTTACTCAGTGCCAAAAGGTGATTTCATGCAGTGACTGCGAAATCACCCTTTGGGCCCGAGTAACGCCATGACAGTGAGAGCACTCATGAGAAGAGGTCCCAAAAACCCCATGTTGAAAATTTGGTGCAAAAATTCCAAAAAATGCCTGAGATATGCAGCAAAGTTGAAAAAACCCTATTTATTACATTATACAGCTTACCGGCATTTCCTCAGTTCATGGTTGGCTTTGAAGAGTGCAGACGTGTTCCCGGTCCACCGAATGATCGGCACACCGGAGTCCAGAGGTAAGTATGGGGTGAGGGGGGTGGGAGGCAGGGCACAGTGGGTGGCGCGTGGTGGGGCAGAGACAACGATGGACCGCTTTTGTGTTTCAGGTTTTTTTTTTATTTTAAAAAGGACGACGACATCGACGCTTGCCATGCTGGGGTGGGCTCCAGCATGCACAAGGATGGCTGTTTGGGGTGTGGAGCCGACAGGGATTGGGCACCCGCGGCAATAGCATCTGTTGTCACGCTGGGGGGCGCTCAGCGTGGCACCTGTACCTCTGGGAAGAGTGGAGCCGACAGGGGATTGGGCACCCGTCAGCTTACGTTGTGTAGCCACGCTGGAGTGGGTGCCCAGCATGGCATGTGGAACTCTGTTTGGGGGACACAGCACAGCTGACAGGGGATTGGACACCCTGTCGGCTATACAGTGTGTGTGTGGGGGGGTGAACACGCAGTATGCATGCATTTGTGTGTGTGTGTGTGTGTGTAGGGGAGTGCGCATGAGCAGGCAATATCTTATCACTGCTCACTGAAGCGTAGCTCCCCCTTTCAACTGTACTCCACTGCATTTTCGACTGCTGTCATAGACAGCTCCAGCAGCCATTGGAGAACTGCAGCCACGCCTGCAAACACACTGACTGAATTGGAAGAGGGCTGCCACACCTCCGAAAACTCGGATGATGGCACTATGTTTCTTGCACATGTGTGCAAGCAACATAAAAACTGCTAGTAGTGACGCCGGTAATGTCACCCCATTGCCAGCAAGTGTGGTGGTGGGGTCGGAGTCACATTTCTAATGCTATGCATTTTATTAATGTCATTTTGACTCCTCTGTATTGCAAGTTGCTTTAGACTAATTTTTATTCACTCATCAACCACCAACTATTGACTGTATAACAAAATCCAAAAGCCAGGCAAAAATCATACTAGTTAAATATTATACTCTTTTTAATAATGAACTGTAGCCACTAATTAAAGTTGCATTGCTTTTATACACTAATATTTCTTTAATCTGCATCTTTTAGCTGGGTGTTCTGTTAGGCTGCAACAAATTAGCACAGTACAGCAGCATTCCCCTTTCCAGCTGCTCCAAATGTGCTCGTAACCAATATGCACTGCAAACAACAAATACCAGCACCAAATGGACTTGGTGAAGAAAAGGCTTAAATATGTGATCCAAAACGCCATACTGCGCTGTATGGTGTTTTGGATCACTGAATAAAGCCTTTTCTTCACTGCATCTGTTTGGTGCCGGTATTTGTTGTTTGCTGCAATAATTTAGTCAATATGGTTTGTTTTTCTTTCCTTGTGGGTGCAATACTCTTTTACTACAGTAGAAATATCTATATATTTCTAGCTGTCAAGCTAGAAATAAATAGTAAATATGTGTATAAATCAGAAGACACACAATATAGAAGGTTGTACAAATATCTGCAGCTATACAGCTAGATCGATAGATAAACACAATCAAGCATGCACGCATATGTATATAAATAAATATTATTTTGTATCCTTTATTGATGCGCGTGTATGACCTTTGATCTTTCTTGGTCCCCAGAGAAGGCAGAGTTTTTTTTCTAGAACAATTAAAATTGTAGGGTTAGCAGTTTCCATGGAAACAGGATTTGGAGGAGGGGGTTGGTGGGCTTGGAAGCTCAGTAGTTCTTATATTTAGACGGCACTGCAGCTGCACAGCGCAAGATAGGAGAAATATGGGATAACAGAATGGAAGCAGAGACATATCTATCAACTGAGTTACTCCTGAGGGAAAAAAAAATGACCTGAATAACCCCTCTTTTGTGATAACTATATTTCCATAGAGTTAAAACAAAAAAAGAAGTGTCAGAGAGAGAGAGAGAGAGATGTAAAGGCTGTGGCTGCAACATCTGCATTCAGCTCTCAAATCATCACTACAACCGCATGAGTGCGTGCAATCACATTAGCTACTGGTATAATATTTTCACTGATTGTATCGGTTGTTTTCTCTGCAACTTTAATTGGCAACATCTGCAGTCTTTCTGTCGGTGCTTCAGCTGCAGGTGGACTGCTTCTTATGCACACACTAACGCACGCAGGCACGCGTGTAAGCTAAATCATTTCATATTTGATATGTAAGTTCGGTTTCCAAGTAGCTAAAAATGGATCCAATATACTCACTAGCATGGCGTCCCACAACCTCATCTCTGAGAATTGATGAAAACCACCTCGAAGGTGCATAAATCAGTCTGTGCAACCAGCCGTACAGCTCGGCAAGCCTGCCTTGCGCCAGCAGCCACAGGAGTCTGGTGATGAAAGCGTGAAATCTGACAAGATTATTTCTAATCAGTTTAATGTCATCCGTCTTATGTCCCCACACCTTGTCAACACCTCATCTAAACTCATAAATCAGCGGCTGGGAGAATGGGTCAAAATACCAAGTATCTCCCTAACGTCAGGCTGCTCTCTCTTTGGGGGGGACTACTCGTTGCATCTGCAGTGCGCTCACCCTATACTAATTGTCTGTCATTCACTCTCCTTTCACCCTATCAATCTTCAGTTCGACTGTAATGCTGCTCTCATTTTGAGCATGACCCTCGGATGGACTAATGATGGTTCTTCAGTGCCCCATCGCTGAAAGTCATGAAAGTGAAGAGTGATGCTGTGTCCTTGATCAAAAGGCATCAGGAGGCAAAGCTGAAAAAGCACCATTTTACAAATAGGATTTTTTTCTTTCTTTTATGTATTGGCTGGGTGAAAGGTTAATAATTTAGCTGCCAATTTTTTTAGGTATCAGTACTGCTACATAAACTGCATTTCAGTGGTAAATTTAACTACCCAATAAAACTCCCTTATGAATGTTGCCTTATGCCTTCAATGTAGTCTTGGAAATGACCTCTATAGCAAGAATAGTACTTTATTGATGGCATAATATTGGAACATACTGTCTGGTGCAAACTGAGTTTGTGCCTTACATACTTGGTTGTGGACTGTGTAATCAGCAGTTTGTGAGGCAAGAGCTATATTGGAAGTAGCAGTTTGCAAGCCACAAGCCAGTTTGTGCAGTCCAGCAAATACAGGCTAGGACCACAAACAAATTAAAGACACAGTCATGAATTCAAATCCCACTGGCATACCACGCCACTATAATTCCATTGAGCTGTCTGTTTAATGTTAAACCCAATATATTACGCTGACAACCTAATTTCTGTATGCTAAATATATGAATTTATAGGATCTGCATGTACACCTAAATAATGACTATAGCAACATACACAGTTGATTAGTCACCAGAATATTAGTGTTACACCAAAAAAATGATTTATTATTTGGGTTAGAGCAAAAACATTGTGCTAGCAATCATAATCTGGCGTAGTCAAATAAGACGACTGTCCCTTCGAAGTTTTCTTTAACTTTCAGTACCTGGGAATTATGTTGAACCCCTCCTTTAACTTTGAACTCCAAATACCGGTGTATCAGCAAATCTTTAGCCTGCAGCACATTTAGCCTTCATGTGTAAAGAAACTTGCCTGGCCATAGGGCAAGGGATACTAATGCTAACACAATTAAGGTCTGCCAGTCTATATTGATGCCTCCCAATCAGTCTTCAACAGGTTAAATATCCTGTATAATAATTGCTGTTTACCCCAATAGAAAATGCACTGGGGTGAGCTGTGCGGCACTGCACCGGTACTAAAATGAAACTGCGCAGCGTGCGATTGCAAATTTTACAAAGTTGAAATAAATAAAAGTAAACTGCAGAAAAAAAAATGTTGTTGCTGTGGCAAAAACTTAATGGGGAGGCAGAGCTTTCGGGGGTGTGAGTGTTACAATAAGGACAGTTTTCCTTTAACTTTGAACTCTAAATACCGGTGTATCACCAAATCTTTAGCCTGCAGCACATTTAGCCTTCATGTGTAAAGAAACTTGCCTGGCCATAGGGCAAGGGATACTAATGCTAACACAATTAAGGTCTGCCAGTCTATACCGATGCCTCCCAATCAGTCTTCGATAGGTTAAATGTCCTGTATAATGACTGCTGTTGCTTTGCATTACTAGCAGATCACAGAACGCAACATTGCACATTTTGCAATGAATGGTGGTTCGTTGCCCCTAATACTAAAACAGAGTTTGCCCTGGACTGCTTATTTAACAAAGTGTTACACGCTGAATCACCACAGTGTGTGCATGGGGCCGGCAAGCACACAGTGTGCCTGTGTGTGTGTGTGTGTGTGTGTGTGTGTGTGTAGGGGGAGAGCGCATGAACAGGCAATAACTTATCGCTGCTCACTGAAGCGTAGCTCCCCCTTTCAACTGTACTCCACTGCATTTTGGAGCTGTCATAGACAGCTTGAGAAGGCATTGGAGAACTGCGGCAGTGCCTGCAAACACACTGACTGAATCGGAAGAGGGCTGCCACACCTCCGAAAACTTGGATGATGGCACTATGTTTCTTGCACATGCATGCAAGCAACATAAAAATGAACAAATGTCAGAATGGAGGGCAGTAAATGTGAGAACCCAACCGTCATGTATTTTGCCATAGCCGAACAGCACCAGAACCCCCCTTTGTATCAAAAGAACTGAACCCAAACCAATATGAACAGGCATATTTCCCCATCAAGAACCGACATTCTGTAATTCTGTATGCATTTTATTTGCAATGGCAGATTGTTTTTTTTTATGCACTTAGAATGCCAGCTACCACAATCGTGATTGCAACTAAATAGGAATTAATTGGATAGTACAAATATTGATGGACTCTGCAAGGCAAAATAAGTACTGTATTACGGTAGAGCTGCATACAGAATGTCTACATCTCCTGAACAATGATCGGCAAACAGTGAGTCTTAACAGTGAGTTGCAAGTGGGTTAGTGGGCTAAATACTGATGAACGTTGCAGTTAAAGTATTTGCACATAATCAAGAAGGAGGAAAACTGATGAAAAAGCATGTACCTGTGTTTAAGTTCCACATGCTCCTCCTCAATAGCCCAAAATAAAATAATAAATGTTCCAGTTATTGTGAATGATGATACTCCAGGGCATTAATGTATCCGTGTTATAGGACACGTCAGTTTAAAATGACACATGTTTCAAGAGGTATCAACTGCCTTTATTTAAGTGTATTCTGGTTCATTCAACTTTATTTAACCAAGTTAAAATCAAGGTCATTCAAGTTTAATTTACCAAGTTAATATCAAATTTGTGCACTGCTTCACAACACCATGTTGTGTGCTATTCCACCAATGAAGTCTTTGGAGGAGATCACAGGTCAATTACTGGTGCGTACCAAGCATGAACAATAAAGCATAGTTCTGTTACGTCTCACCAAACTCCTGATTCCAAGGAAAAAATATAATTCTATGTCTGGCCTCAGGTACCTAGAGACTGCAGATGGACCTGTATAACTAAGTCAATATCAAATTTGTGAACTGCTTCACAGCACCATGTTGTGTGCTATTCCACCAATGAAGTCTTTGGAGGAGATCACAGGTCAATTACTGATGAGTACCAGGCATGAACAATAAAGCATAGTTCTGTTACATCTCACCAAACTCCTGATACAAAAGAAAAAATATATAATTCTCTGGCTGGCCTCAGGTACCTAGAGACTGCAGATGGACCTGTATAACCAGACTCTGTGTGTAAAATGCTGGGGGGAAGGGAAGCAGGCAGCCTGAGAGCAATGATTAGATCAGCTGTGCTTGCTGAAAGAGCTGATTTATGAATGTGTCTGTCGGCACATTGTTTTGAAGTCCAAGCACTTTCATTCCTGAACAGTGTCATCATAAGGCTTGCTGTTTATTGGTCAAGCCCCTTGTAGACTGTCCTGCATGGGACAACCGTGACACACCTCTCAAAATCCTGTACATAGCAGAATGTTCGGGTTGTGCTAGCACGCACAGTGAACATAAAAATAAACTGCATTTCCTCCGACACTGTACCGCATTCAGTACTGATTCTGTATAGCAGACAGGACAGTATTAGTGCTGGGTCACTATGACGACGTCATAGGAAGCGATCCATGAGTGTGCGCTACCAGCTCATTAGTCTCTTTCATTTCAAATGAGACAAGCCACGGAGAGAAACAAAAGCGAAAAACAGTAAGAAACTAATTTATTCACTATAAAATGGATATAGGGCTTCTTGGCAGACTGATACCTTTTGCTACAGCACAATATAATTAAAATTAGTACTAAAAGGAAAAACAGCAATTTAGTTGTCCTTTAAAAATTGGAGGACTGGTGGAGGGCAGATGTAGTCCCACTCCCCAAAAGTGGAAATAGGGAGGAGGTAGGAAATTACAGGCCAGTCAGCCTGATGTCATACTCCTACTAAAGACTCATAGTAAAAGAGATGAGGAGCCATGGGGCTGGTGAGCCCATAGGTGCTCCTATATCTTAATAAGAAAAATATTTTTAACTTAAACCAGAAAGCAACAAGGTATCAAGTCTTTTCAGACTTACCGCTCAAAAAATGAACTTATTTTCCTCTGCTTCAGTGGTGCTCCTCCCAATGATGCTGCTCTCAGAGTAGTCATTTTCCAGTAGTTGATCTGACTGGAATTTTAACCGTCAAATTTCAAAATGGCTATTTGGAGCACGTGATGGAATTCTGACAGTATTCTGGAATACATCAGAATACTGTTTAAATCCACCCATGTACACTCAATATTAATATTTCTATTTCCCCGCAGGGATAATATCCTGATAATTGGCTTGCCAGAAGCAGAGGAAGGGCAAAATATCCAGGCCTTCATGCAGAAGTTTCTATACAAGATTGCAGGTGCCTCTCCAATGGGAGCTTCCTACCAAATAGAGAGAGTACATCAAGCCTTGCGGCCCCGACCTCCGCAGGGTGCCCCCCCAGGCCTTTGATTCTAAGATTTCTTAGCTTTGTGGAAAAGCAACATGTCTTAAGCAAAGCAAGAGAAGCTCAAGAGATCTTATGGGAGGGAGTGAAGATACGAATCTCACAGGATCTGCCTTATGAGATAAGGCGAAAGCCTGCTGCATATCACCCTATTGTAAAAAAGCTAATTGCTGCTGATATCCATTTTAAAATGCTGTATCCTTCACACTTGTTAATTAAAATAAAGGACAATTGGGTTGCCTATGAGAATCCGGAGAGAGTGTTGGAGGATTTGGCCAACAAGCTTCCTGAACTATTTAAAAAGGGTTAAGGCAGCAGGAACTTTGGTGGACTTATGAAGGGAAATTCTGTGGGACATTACTCTGTTAATCATTAGATTCATAGAGATTTTTGAAACTAAGATGTGAGACTGTATTCACCTGGAGTCTTGTATCTTCGCAGGGGCTGTTTGTTCGGTGGGGGGCAAGGTTGGATGGGGATCTGTTCCGGGCTGTCAAGGAGGAGTGAATTCATGTGGCCTGCATGTCTTGGGCCTGTAGGCCACTGAGTATCTGCGCGGGGGACCGCATGTCTGGACCAGGAACGAACCAGGAGGGAATAGTTCCCGGGGAACATATGAGAGATGCACAGTGCACGGCTACAGTTTCCCACAGGAAACAAGTTCCCTAGCGCTTGGTAGCATACTTCTCATGCTGGTTTAAACCTTGTGGGCTTTCTTTCAAAATAATAAGAAAGTTCGAGGACCATGTTTGAAAATACATTATGGGAGGAACTCAGGTGTTTGATTCAACACAGATTTGTTTATAAGCAAATGAGATGGGTGGTCTTAGGGTTAACATAATCAGAAATTGTAAGTGACTCTGATTTTTTGGGCTCAATGACTGATTTCAGAATGGGCAGGGGGGGTGGCACCATGGTGCTGTGGAGTGCGTTGGATCACAACCCAGAAATAAGGGAGGGCTACCTCTTTGGTTTTTTGGGGCCAAGTAAGAAAGGACTAGTTAACGGGGCTACTAGTAAATGGGTGGCTAACACTTGGATTTCAGATACAATTTTGGTGTCCAAAGAGGGTTGGAGGGTGGTAACTCTCCAGCTGGGGAGAAGAGCTTTTGTATATAGTTTGTTGATCAGGGTCGGGGGGTAGGCTTAATTTGGGGGGTATAGGGGTGGTTGGAGATATTGGGTGAAGAGGGGGGCGGGGGTGGGGTTGGAGCGATCATGTCAGAAGGGAATTACTGTTGCTGGATTGTACATTTAATCGAGTTACATGGTGGATTCCTTATTTAAGATAGTGTCGTGGAATGTGAGGGGAGCACGAGAGCATGCTAAGAGGGTTGCTATACTTAAACACACAGCTCTGTTACGAGCTAACATCTTTTTTTTGCAGCAGACACATCTTTTGGCTTCCCAAGTAAACAAGTTTAAAGGGCTGGGTGTACAGCAGGTCCTTACTGCTGGAGATTCCTCCTCCCGAGGAGGAGTAGCAATACTTATTATGAGAACTATTCAATTTCAACCAGAGAATATTATACAGGATCCAAATGGTAAATCTATCTTTGTCAGTGATTTACTTGCAAGGAAACCACTAATTCTGGGCAGTATTTACGGACAGGTTGTGGGTGACCCAGATTTTCTTATTGGTCTGGCAGGTAAGCTTGCTTACTTCCTTCCAATCCTACTTGCTGGATAAATCTGGTTCGCCCCTTAGAGCTGCAACTCTGGCCCAGAAAGCTTTAAATGAGCTGATGGATCTCCTGGGATTGTGTGATCCTTGGAGGATCCTGAACCCGTCAGTTAAGGCCTTCTCGTTTCATTCACAAGTGCATCAAACGGCTTCCAGACTTGATTTTATTTTGATAAGTTCTGTTTTGCTAGCAGGAGTTACTGGGGCGGGGATTGAGCCGATAGTAATATCTGACCATGCGGTGGTATGGGTGCATATCTCTCTTAGAACAGAACAGCAGAAAGATTCTCGATGGAAATTAAACACACAATTGCTGAAGGACAAGTTTATTGTTGATAAAATTCACACTCTGATTGAACAATTCAGGGAAATCAATGTGGAGTCCATCCCAAGGATGGACCAGATCTGGTGTGCTCTGAAGTGCTACATTAGAGGCGAATTTATTCGGTTGGCAACAAAGTGGAAGAAGATCAGGGAGGAACAAGCAAGGAAGTTGTTAGAGTGGATTAGAGCACTGGAACAGAATCCAGAGTCTATATCTCCGCATGGGGTAATGGCGGACCTTCTGGCCTTGAGGAATGCATATTCAGATCTTCTCAGGGAGAAGACTGAGTTTGCTATTCTCAGAACGAAAGCGACATATATTGATCAGGGAGAAAAAGCCAGAAAACTCCTAGCATTGCATCTGAAGCAATTAGAAAATTAAAGAACTATTCAAGCAGTGCAGGGTGCAGATGGTACTTTGAAAACTCTTCCAAAGGAAATAGTTTCAGTGTTTGGAAGCTTCTATGCAAACTTATACGGTCGCCGGTCTGATCCTCCAATGAGAGAGGATACTGAGGCATATCTGGCAGGGTCCGGGCTTCCCCAGTTGCAGGAGGGGGATCAGGAAGTGTTAACAACCCCTATCACCTTGGCAGAGATAACGCAGGCCATCAGAGCTTTAACTCCAGATAAATCCTCTGGTCCGGTTGGCTTTCCTACTAATTTTTTCAAAGTCTTTGAGAAAGAGTTAGCCCCTTTATTACTCAAGTTTTATCAATACATCCTGTCTAATGAGGTTTTGGACCCATCTATTCTTAAGACGACGATTGTCTTGCTGCTGAAACCTGGTAAACCACCAGAATGTCCCTCTAGCTGTCGGCCGATCTCGTTATTGAATTGCGATTTAAAAATTCTTACTAAAATTCTGGCTAATTGGATACAGAAAGTGTGGTATCCTCTACTTAGTCCTGAACAGGTGGGGTTTGTTCTGGGAAGGTCGGCATCTGACCACTTTCGTAAATTAAATCATATATTTCAGGTGGCTCAATCCACCCTAAATCCCATAGCATTAATATCCTTAGATGCTGAAAAAGCTTTTGATAGGGTGGATTGGTGCTTTTTGGAGTGACTGCTGTTTACCACCACCCTCTGACTCATATTGCCCAGACAATTTTCCACCCATTTTACTATGGTAACTGGGAGAGGCACACTGAGCCAAGACTCATTTCTAGGTGTGGCACAGGGGAAAGGGGAAGGGGAGAAGCACAGTTACAAAGAAAATACAGCCAGTCAGGTGGTTACAATAAGGGTGATAAAAAGAGTCTAAGTTGAGTACAGTATAAACAACAAGCATTTGTCAATGCCGAATGTTTGCTTATTGGCATTGGTAGTGTACAAGTTACAGAGCTGCATAATAGGAATGGCAGAGAAGTATTGAACTGAAGCCAACCCCACCACCACCCTGCAGAGAGTTTCAGGCATTGGGGTGTGCCTTTGGGTCGTCAGGCATAATGACCATGCCATTTCACCACACCCTACCCTGCAGACACTGACAAGTGTCACGGTGTGCCTTGGGATCTTTGGCTCTTATGCGCACCCCATTCCATCAGGAAATATGGAGAGGTGGGTGCGGTATAGGAGAATGGGGTGAAGTTTGGGCCCGAAGAGTCTGAGGCACACCTTGATGCCTCTCACTGGCTGCAGGGTGTGGGTGGGGGTGGAATGGTATGAGCATGACAGGCAAGAATCCCAAGTCACACCCCTGATGCCTGTCATACTCTACAGGGTGGGGCGTTATGGTCGGAAACCCTAATGCCTCAGGCATTCGTTGGTATTTTCACTCCAAATTTTCAACATGGTTTTTTTGTGACCCCCACTTCATTAACAGTGGCAATATCAGTTTGTTAGCCGAAAACTGCTTTTGCACAGCGACTATGGCATTTGGCACCACAGGTGCAAAAACACATTCCGAACAGGATGTGAAAAATGACAGCGGTACTGTTCATGGGGAGGTGTAAAAAATGGCAATGTTGAAAATCAGCTGTGAAAATCTTAAAAAAACTGGTGAAGTCACGAGCGTGCGTAGAAACTCTGCAATGCACACCCGTAATGTAACTAGTTTGGGGATTTTTTTTACAGCAGATTGTTAACACAGGCATTTTGGGACCTCTGATCATGAACAGTGTCAGTGTGACTTTCTTTATCTGTCCCGAACAATGATTTCCCACAGCGACCACACATCTCTGCACTGAAATTGTGAAAACACTTTTCGGCCATGTTGTGGAAAATGACAGCTGTACTGTTCATAAGGAGGTGTGGAAAAATGCCACTGGTGAAAATCTGTACTGAAAATATTACAAATTCATGAACCTACGAGGGTGCATGGAAACTGCACAATGCTCACTTGTAACACAGTCATTTTATGGAGTTTTGTCACCAAATTTTCAACATAGCTATTTTAAGACCTCTGTTCATAACCAGTGTCACTGTGATTTTCTTAATCTGTCCCAAACATTGCTTTTGCACACCGACTGTACCATTGTGCGCTACATGTGCGGAAACACATTTTGGGCGAGATGTGAAAAATGGTAGCTGCACTGCTCATAAGGAAGTGCGATAAAATGGCACTGTTGAAAATCTGGTGTGCAAATATTACAAATTCACAAATTTGCCAGCGTGCATAGGAACTGCGCAATGTGCGCTCCTAAAACAGTCATTTTTGGGAATTTTTTCACCAAATTTTCAACATAGCCATTTTAACACCTCTGCTCATGACCAGTGTCACTGTGATTTTCTTAACGTGTCCCATACATTGATTTCGCACACTGACTGCGCCATTGTGCGCTACATGGGCAGAAACACGTTGTGGGCGAGATGTGAAAAATGACAACTGTACTGCTCATAAGGAGGTGTGGTAAAATGGCAATGTTGAAAATCTAGAGTGAAAATATTAAAAATTTGCGAACTTACAAGCGTGCATAGGAACTCTGCAACACACGCTGGTAAAACAGTCATTTTTAGGAATTTTTTCACCAAATTTTCAAAATAGCCATTTTAACACCTCTGCTCATGAACAGTGTCACTGTGATTTTCTTAGTGTGTCCCTGACATTGATTTCGCGCACAACGACGCGCATTGTGCACTACATGGGCGGAAACACGCTTTTGGGTGAGATGTGAAAAGCGACAGCTGTACTGCTCATAAGGAGGTGTGGTAAAATGGCAATGTTGAAAATCTGGAGTGAAAAATTGAAAATTCAAACTCACGAACTTAATGCGTGAGAAACTAACGACTCAGAAACAGTCATTTTTAGGAATTTTTTCACCAAATTTTCAACATAGCCATTTTAAGACCTCTGCTCCTGAAAAGTATCACTGGGATTTTCTTAATGTGTCCCGTACATTGATTTCACACACCGACTGCGTCATTGTATCCTACATGGGAGGAAACACATTTTGGGTGAGATGTGAAAAATGACAGCTGTACTGCTCATAAGAAGGTGTGGTAAAATAGCAATGTTGAAAATCTGGAGTGAAAATATTGAAAATTCGTGAACTTATGAGCGTGCATAGGAACTGCGCAACGTACGCTCGTAAAACAGTCATTTTTAAGAATTTTCAAAATTGGCTTTTTGAGAACCCACTTTATGAACACTGGCAGTGTAGTTTCGTTAATCATTCCGGAAAGGTGATTTCTCACAGTGACTACGAAATCACCCTTCGAGCCCGAGTAACACCATGACAGTGCAAGAATTCATGAGGAGGGGTCCCAAAAAACCCATGTTGAAAATTTGGTGCAAAAATTCCAAAAAATGCCTGAGATATGCAATAAAGTTGAAAAAACCCTATCTATCCCATTATACAGCTTACCGGCATTTCCTCAGTTTGTGGTCGGCTTTGAAGAGTGCAGACTGGTTCCTGGTCCACCGAAGATCATTCACCGGACTCAGCGGTAAGTATGGGGTGGGGTGTGGGGAGGCAGGGTGCAGTAGGTGGGTGCGGGTTGTGGGGCAGGAGACTGCGAGGACCATTTTTTTTTTTACAGGTTTTTTATTTTGTAAAAGATGATGCAGGACGTTTGCCACACTGGGGTGGGCTCCCAGCATGGCAGAAGGATGGCTGAGGGGCGTGGAGCTGACAGGGATTGGGCACCATCATCGCCATGGCATCTGTTGCCATGCTGGAGTGGGCTCCAGCGTGGCACCCTGTACTCGGGACAGTGGAGCCGACGGGGATTGGGCACCCTGTCAGCCATAACATCATTTTGCCACACTGGGGTGGGCTCCCAACGTGGCACCTGGATGCTTTGGGGCGTGCAGCTGACGGAGGATTGGGCACCCCTGTCGGCCATAAAACATTTTGCCATGCTGTGGTGGGCTCCCAGCGTGGCACCAGGATGCTTTGGGGGGGCGTGGAGCCGACGGGGGATTGGGCATCCCCTTCAGCCATTCAGTGTGGGGAAGGAGGAAGGTGCATGAGCACGCAGTGTGCGTGTGTGTGTGGGGGGGGGAGAGCTCTGCTCACTCAAGAGGAGCTCTCCCTTTCAACTGTATGCCACTGCATTTTCAGCTGTCATAGACAACTGGAGCAGTGATTGGCGCTCTGCGACCACGCCTGCAATCACACTGACAGAAATGGAAGAGGCTGACACACCTCTGGAAAACTCGTATGATGGCACTATGTTTCTTGCACATGCGTGCAAGCAAACATAAAAATGGCAAAACATTGCAAATGGAGGACAAGTGAATTAGTATACAAATCACCTGTGCAGACTGAGCAAACTCAGAGTGCATAGTGCCAGAGTGAAGGGAGGCTGAGCTGATGCCGAAAGTAGGAATCAAAACAGGTTGCTAAACTTCAATGAGGTTTCTGGAACTATAAGATTAGGGGGAGGGAGAGGTAAGGGGTTGTCACAAGCCAGGCATGGGTAAGGAAGGGTTTAGGAAGAAGGTTGTATTAGCCGGGGGGTTAGCAGGCATCTAATGGAAGGAAGTGAGGAAGCGATGGATGGAGGAGGTAGCTGGTTCCAGAGGGAGGGAAGTGGCATGGAAATCAGATTTGTGGCTGTGAAGTGTAGGTGGGGAAGGGTAGATGCACGGGGTCTCTTCAGCTCAAGGAGTAAGAAGAGGAAGGGATGGGGAGATGAGATGGGATAGGTATGAGGGGAGACCCAAAGCAGTATTTAGAGATGATGGAAACACCATGGGGTGATGTGAGGGGAAAGTTAGGATTATAGGGAGGAGTAAAGGGAGCAGTGGTGAGTACAAGACGGTAAGTTGGTTGCAAAGTGGCAGAAGGTGTTGCAGGTGGGTGTCCAGTCTGGCAAATGAGGTGGAGGGAGTAGTGCCATGAACCACATCTGCATAGTCAAAAACTGGGAGAACCATTCTGGTAACCAGGTCCCGGCGGACCTGGGGAGAAAGGCAGTCTTTATTGCGGTACAGGGCACCGAGTTTGGAGCAGAGTTTGGCATGGATGGTATCAGTGTGGGCAGAGAAGTCAGGCCTCCTGTCTAACCATGCACCAAGGTACTGAAAAGCTGAAAGATAAGAATTAATAACTTTGATGGCGAGAATGAGGAAGTGGTAAGGTAGAAGAGTGATAACAGAAATAGGGGCTTTCTGGTTAAGGAAGGAGGAAACAAAATAAATAGGTTGCAGATTAGTACAGAAACAGAAATGTCTAATTATAAAGAGGAAGTGATAGAAGGGGGGAGGGAAGTTATCTTGAAACATAGGTATTTACCTTTGAGAGAACTGATGGATGAAGATGAAAATGAAAATATCGGGTTAAGTGCTGAAATTGATACAGTACATTGGGAAAACAAGGTTGTGATATGAAAGAAAATGAGAGAACTAATAATATGTACAAGCCTTTTGACAAAGTTGAAACAATTGTAGTTGAGAAAATGAAGAACAACTACAGTATGATATTAAGTCATATAAGTATGGTGAGGGGAATATGGTGAAAAGGAAAAGTATAAATGGGAGAGACATAAGAGAAGTAGAATTGAAACATGAGGAAAAAAGAACTGTATTACTGAGACAGAATTAGAAAATAATATAAAGGATGGAAAAACTGCTTTTTGAATCAAGAGGAGCTGAAGCTGCATGTGTACAAATGTCAGGGGTTTTATCAGATGACACCACTGGAGTAATAGGGATTCTTGTTCTGGGAGATTCCATTATAAGGGGAATTAAATGGGGAAAGTTAGGGAATGGAAACAGAAATATTAATATTGAGTGTACATGGGCGGATTTAAACAGTATTCTGACGTATTCCAGAATACTGTCACAATTCCAACACGCGCTCCAAATAGCCATTTTGAAATTTGACGGTAAAATTCCAGTTAGATCAACTACTGGAAAATGGTTACTGTGAGAGCAGGTTCATTGGGAGGAGCATTACTGAAGCAGAGGAAAATAATTTCATTTTTTGAGCGGTAAGTCTGCTCAAATGACATGATTTTGATATTTAATTGAATAAAATAAAACTAGGTCAGTGTAATTTCACACATCGAGGCTCTCGCTAAAGCTGTGCTCAGTTAGGGTTTCCTTTCAGGCAGGCTGAATAAATGTTCTAAAATGCAGTGTTCATTCCCTGAAACTCTAGAATGGAAACTACATTTTACAACTTTATTCCAGGAGTGGCTGGTCTAATCTGGACACTGGACAAGAGTAAGGAAAATAAAAATCATTAACTCCTCGATTGAATTATTCCCCTAAACTTTGATCCCATCTGGAGATACGAAATTATTTTCTACCATTTTTATTCAGGTTTAATAAATCAAACAGTGGCCTCTGTGTGTGTGTGTGTGTTTAGCAGCTTAAAACTTTCATTTGTATGATAATTAGAAATTTTCAGAGGCAATTCAGCCTGCCTTTTTTTTTTGTTTGTTTTGAATCGGGAGTCAGCGTGTGTCAGGCTTTGAAATGCCCGCTTCACTGACTCCAATTCAGCATCTAGCATGTGGCTGCCTGGTGTCTTATAGTGCAAGTACAGTCTCATTTCTGCACTGCCCTTGATTCTGACTTTTACTTTACCCGAACAATAGTTTTAAACAAAGTGCATATTTCAATTTTTTTTCATTAGAGAAACTGCTTGTGAGACAAAGAAGTCAGGATTCCTGACCTCTTTGTCTCACAAGCAGTTTATCTAATAAAAAACCTGAAATGAGCACTGTAAATTTGAAACTGCCGTTCGGGTGAAGGAAAAGGCAGAAATAAGGGCAGTGCAGAAATGAGTGATTTTCTTGGCTCCGTTGCAAAATAAGCCCCCCCTAAAAAAAAAAATAATTCACTTATCCCAAGTAAAACAAACTCTGTTATTTTTTACTGATATCCTTTCCCCTCACCTGCACACACAATGCAGTTGTTTTATTTTTTAAACTACAACCGCCACCACACATTCATGTTCACGTCCATCATAGGGTATCATGTCAAGTGCGTGCATGAAAGTCAGTGTGAGCAATTAAGTGCAGCAGTATATGCCTACTGCAAAACAGCATCAGTTACATTACAGTACATACTGCCACATCGCAAAACATGTTTACTGATGCAAATTCTAGCTTCAGCAGCCACAGCTCATCATCCTCATCACTAGACATTTACTGTGAGCATGGCAAACATATAACGTAATGTTAGTGACAGGGTTATGATACTGCAGTATTTGTGCACATTGGAGTCATGTCATTTCAGGTCTTTATACCCACCATATAGTCTGCATTGCTCACTACCCTAATCCCAACTCAATACTATCCCTATGACTGCACTGTGTTTGCGCTTTCTTCAGAGCAGGCAAAGTGGACTAATGGCTGGTGCACAGTTCTGGGAGCTAGGAACTCATGCTCACCACAGCAACCAGCTCAGCATGAGTCTTGATTCAGACCACTGCCGTAATAGTGGGTATAATCAGGATAACCCTGAAAATGAAATGCAAATTTTACCTCTGCTCTGGCGTGTAAACGAACGGGTTCTCCAGCGTTTTCTGGCACACCAACACATTTTTATTCCTTCTTCTGTCCACAGGACAACGGAGGTCATCAGATTCTTCAGGCCCACCATGCACAGTGAAAGTTCCCCCAACCCCACACACGTTTCACCCCTTTATTAGCTTCAATTTATGAGAAGGTGATGTAGTCTGTTTGGATTATTTGTGCCCTTGGTAAAGAATGTTAGCTCCCTTTCAGTAGCAATCCATGCTGCCTTCTGTATGACAGCTTCGATACATCATACAATCCTAGGACAATGGAGGACATCGGGCACATCGTGCGCAGTAAAAGTGCAGTGCTGGATGAATTTAAATATTTTAAAGACAAACGGGTGATTGTGTGGTACTCGCACTGCGGTAATTTGTAATGGGCTGCTCAGAACTGCAGCAGAATTACCGCACTTCTATTGACTTCGCTGAAATTGGATGATTGACATGGAAGCCCATCATAGATAAGTTGCCCGTTATCCCGTTGTGGCACTCATTAGAAATGCAGTGGTGCAGTATGACAAGTGGAAAAGTTTGTCTAAATTATTCTGTCTCTCCCAAGTAACCTGCAGCTGGTAATAGGTATACAAACCAGCATCTTTCTCGATTGCTCAAATCTCACTTGTTTTTTTCAAGAATCCTGCATCAAAAAAGGGAGAATTGCAGCCCCAGAATATTTCAATAAATTTTTTTTATGTCAGTTTTTTGTCTATTATTCAGCAATGATCACGCCATACAAAAAAATGAACAAATGTCAGAATGTAGGGCAGTAAATGTGAGAACCCAACCATCATGTATTTTGCCATAGCCAAACAGCACCAGAACCCCCTTTGTATGGAAAGAATTGAACCCAAACCAACATGAACAGGCATATTTCCCCATCAAGAACCGACATTCTGTCATTCTGTATGCATTTTATTTGCAATGGCAGATTGTTTGTTTTTTTATGCACTTAGAATGTCAGCTACCACAATTGTGATTGCAACTAAATTGGAATTAATTGGATAGTACAAATATTGGTGGACACTGCAAGGCAAAATAAGTACTGTATTACGGTAGAGCTGCATATAGAATGTCCGCATCTCCCGAAAAATGATCGGCAAACAGTGAGTCTTAACAGTGAGTTGTAAGTGGGTTAGTGGGCGAAATACTGATGAACGTTGCAGTTAAAGTATTTGCACATAATCAAGCAGGAGGAAAACTGATGAAAAAGCATGTACCTGTGTTTAAGTTCCACATGCTCCTCCTCAATAGCCCAAAATAAAATAAATGTTTCGGTTATCGAGGATGACGATACTCCAGGGCATTAATGTATCTGTGTTATAGGGCACGTCAGTTTAAAATGACACATGTTGCAAGAGGTATCAACTGTCTTTATTTAAGTGTATTCTGGTTCATTCAACTTTATTTAACCAAGTTAAAATCAAGGTCATTCAAGTTTAATTCATCAAGTTAATATCAAATTTGTGCACTGCTTCACAGCACCATGTTGTGTGCTATTCCACCAATGAAGTCTTTGGAGGAGATCACAGGTCAACTACTGGTGAGTTGTCTGGATACTAGTTGGGGAAGTTAAGCACAGGTACATGCTATTTCATCAGTTTTCCTCCTGACTCTATCTGTGCAAATACGTTTATGTGCAAATGAAAGCGCCGTGCTCTGTTTTGATTAAACCCAACATCACTGTCCTGATTCTGTACAAATACCTTTTTGTTGTGTGTGCATCTGGGTAATACCCGACTGCTGTCCCGACTATTGCAATTTTAACTTTTGGTAATGGTCTGAATGTGTTGGATAGATGAATGTGCAAGTACCCAGTGTGTACAGAAATGTAAAGGACCATTTGTAGGGATTTTAAATTGACCCGACGGTAAGCCGCATATCGGGCATTCACAGTCGGGATATTAATTTTTGGTAAGTTGTGTGTCAGGAATTCATACTAGACCCATTAGCATGCAGTACAGATCTGAATTTATAAAATATGCCGATACCATGGACTCCCTGATCAGTAGATAGGAGCTAAGCCTGATTTTTTTTTCCTATTAGTTTACACAATGAATGCTGTTTTGGTGAGTAGTGAAGCTGAATATGGGGGTAAATCTTCCTATTAAAGTAATTCTCCCAACTTCTCCTATCATGAATGGCAGTAGATTCTCAACCTTTTCAGAGAAGTTACATGTTAGTCCCGGAAACGTCAAACTTTAAATATACGCCCGTTTCCATTGTTTTATACACGGCTGGATTCACGGCTCTGCAAAACTTAGTATAGGAAAAAAACTTTGAATCAGGAAGTTGCCTAATGGGGCATGATGGATTTATGATATTCCAACTACTTTGTGTGAAACAGAGCCCCTGTGCGAGCCTCTTTTATTTGAACTTTGGGGCAATTACCTGGTGGATTGTTCCAGTCCATCAGAGTGTGTTTTGGGTTCTGTTTTTACTCTAAATAAATATTTCTAAAATAAAGAGAATAATGGATAGCTTACTGTGCTTTACAAGGAATAATTCCATTGAGAGGTTCTGGGGACGTAGAAACCTCGACAGCAAAGCTCCAGAGGTTCTCATGTCCCCAGAACCTCAAGATGGAATTACTCCCTTGTAATGCACAGTAAGCTATACGTTATTTTTATTAATATATGGATGCGATTTTTATTTATTTGTTTCTTATTTTACAACTGGCAGTTAGCTGTTTCAGTGAAGTACTCTCGGTCCTGGCCAGCGGCCGAGCTATCTTGCTGCTGCTCTCACCCCACACCGCCCGCCTTCATGACAAGAACTGGTAGGCAGTCCTACCTTTTCCTTTTCTTGGGCTCCGCTCTGCATTCCCTTTTTCATGCGAGGAAGGAAAAAAAATGCAGAAGAAATGTGCAGAGGCAGTCTGGTCTAAGCTAGCCCGAAGAGAAGCGAGCCGATCCGTTTTAAATTGTTCTGCCTGCCCACACATCAAAAGCGCCAATCAGGAGGCACGCTTAGGACAATGTAGGGGCTGAAGGCATCCTTGTGGGCTCTTGCGCTGTTTGGTAGTTGTGAGAATACTATAGTTCAGGAGTGGAACAATAGTATTATCACATTCGAACGATGGTATTATCACTGTCTAACAGTGGTATTACCATTGAGGGATCGATGGTATTACCGGAGTTTTTTTGAATACTTTTGAATAGTATTAAATTCAAGATCCATATATTAAATACTTATTTAAATAATTATGGCCAGAGACCCCCTACTAACAGCAATTATTAACTCAGTGTATGCTTTTTGGTTGCTCTCTGGGTCCAGATCCAGTTGTTAGGTAGGGAAAAAATAATACTTTCCTGTCCTGGGTGGGCCTGCTCCGATGGGACTTGATTTCTTAATTTCCTGCTTGTAGCAAGTTTGAGCCTCCCCAGAGCCATGAAGGCTTCCCTTAAACTTTAAATCTTTTTTGTTTCCCACCAGTAGTGAGACTGAGCCCCGGAGAGCCACTGGAGGGACTTACACAGAGTTCATATTTATTGTTTCTAATGTAATTCTGCCCAGAAGAGCATTATTATTCTTAAAATAAATACATTTACATCTTTTCACTGACAGACACTTATCTTACTGTAGAACTAGAATGGTTCGCTGTAAAAATAGTTTCGCTATAATCGCTTAATGGTCCTGTTCCGTGTAATTATTTTTACAGCGAATGTTAATCGACAGCGCTTGTTAAACTAAGAGTAAACTAAGAGGACACTGAGGACACAGCGACATACAGCACAATACTGTAGATTACTGCACTGCTTAGACACACGCTTTGCCTCTGACTCTTCTTTAAGTCTGTATTACGCTGTACTGTGCTGTACCACCGACTACGAGCATGCTGTGACTCGTCAATGGGGACCACGTGGTCGGTACAATTACTTCCTGGTTACCAAAACGTCGTTTTCTTGGATACCGAGTTGTGTGTACTGTATGAATGAAATGATACCATTAACATGTTTGCCAGGTGAGAAAATAATTTATTTAATGCAAATTGTGAAAAAAAAAGGTTTCAAAGTGTTGTGACGTTGTACAAGCAGTACGAGCAATACAAGAGCTTCAGGTCACTGTTTCAAGCCACGCCATCTCCATCTCCATCAGCATCTGCATGACACAGTAACAGGCTTAAAAAGTTAGGTAAACAGTCAGGGCAATTCTAAATGGGTGAGCAAACTTACCATTTAGACAGTCTGTATGTGCCTGTAGGATGCCAGCTTCCTCAAATCCTCTATAGCAGTCCCCTGGTCGAGCAGAGAGTTTAGCAAAGCTATTTACCAACCATTGAGCATGGCGATTTTTAAGTGAAGTTGTCCTGAGATCGATGTTCATCTTTATGTTTGGGTCAGCATAAGAGTTTGCTACTTTGGCAGCTACCTCATTCGCATACCATTCTGTAAAATTCTGCTTCAGCTCATCTTTAAAAATTTTATTTACGGCAATGTCCAGGGGTTGTAGCATGTCTGTGCACGAAGTAGGGACATAGACTGACACAATATTGTGCTTTTCAAAAGTGTCAAGCACCTCTTTCATTGTGTGACCTCTAAAAAGATTCAGGATTAACAGTGTCCTTTGTACACTTGGCAGCTGCATTTTTTTTAATTGAGTGCACATATGGTACAATAACACACTCAATGTACTCAATTGTTGTCTCGGTGTTGGCCCAATGGTTATCAGTGTGTGTAACATGCCAACCTGGGGGAAACTTGTAGGAAGGATGGCACTGTTCAGTGCGGCCTGCATAGATTATCTGAGTGGGTAGGTAGTGGCCAGAAAGACTACAGCATAGTACAACTGTGATCTGGCGTTTGTCACCCAAACCGGCAACCTCAATCTGCTTTTTACCAATAGTGTCAATTGTCCATTCAGAGCATGGAACCAAGTTAACCCCGGTCTCGTCTAGATTTAAGACTAGCTCAGGTGGTATGAGCTCCTGACGAGACACTGTGGCTATTCTGCTGAGGAAGCTTGCTTTTAGTGCTTCGAAATCTTGTGGTGTTTTTCTTGCAGCCTTGGTTCCCTTTCTTTTGCTGAAACCCATGCGGTTTAAAAACAACCAGGACCATTGTCTAGAAAAGGATAGGCTGCCACCATTTTCAACAAGTAGTTAAGGGCATTTAGCTTTGACTACCCCAGTCGCTATTGCCAGCAACAGTCTACCATTAATAACAGCACCCTCAGATCTCAGTGTTCTAACAATATTTTTTTAACTCGTCTTCAACGTCTGCCAGAAGCAGATGTGGGCAACCACGGGCTTTTATGGGCAGCACTTTAGGAAGTTTTTCTGGGTCAGGAGTTTGTGCCATTTTCTCTTTGTAGTCACGCTTGAAGGTGCGGACTGTGCTTTCATTAATTTTCTGCTTATACTTGCTCTCATAATATCGAGCAGCATTCATTACTCCATGTTCACAAGAATACTTGCCAATTTCAAATCGGACTTCAGGGGTGTAGCTGGCTTAATGTGCTTTGCGTTTCTTTGCAGGAGGAGAAGATACTGCAAGTTCATGTGCTACAGATTCTGCCATCAGGTTTGATATGCCGGCAGTGACAGACAGAATATCTGAATCCAAGTTGCCGGTTTCCAAGGCAGTAAAGTCTCTTTTTGTCGCTGGTCTACGAGGGGGAGTTTAACCACTTGATTAAGGCCATCACTGTACCTGTACAGTTTAACAGTTTAGCAGTTGGTGCAGCAGTTCAGACAAAGTATGGCAGTAGGAGACAGAAACAGCGAACAGCTGCGCGAATAGCTGCTTTTGAAAGGATAAAGCGTGCAAATGTATGTGTGCGCGATCATGGCGCATGACTCATCTGCGCAATATAAACTTTACGCGATTATATCTAGTTCTACACTACTTGACCACTGTATTTTTAAAGGATTCATCAGCTGGTCCTCAGTTGGAAAATGTTTTAAATATTTTTTCATCTGCTTCAGGTTTGGTTATAAATCTGACTAGGAGTAAATGCATATGTTTTGGGAAGTTCAAGGACAGCAAAACAGTTATTGCTGGGATATTGGTAGAAGGTACATCCCTAAACTGTTTAGGTGTTAGTTTTGGTACACAGAGTTTAGGTTTCTCAAACTGAAATAAATGCATTACTGCTACCCAAGAGCAAATTCAGAGGTGGTTCTACCTTATGAATGTGCCATCGGCCTGTACTCTGTCAATGGCCTATCTAGTCATACTCTACTGTATTGCTCCCTTATGCCTGTTTGAAGCCTTGCACTGTATTCATATTCACCACTTCCTGAGGTAGGTCGTTCCATGCATCCACCACCCTTTCTATGAAAAAGAACTTCCTCACATTACCCCTTAATCGGAATCCCTCTAATCCCATGCTGTGTCCTCTTGTCCTGCTATTTTTTCTTATATTGAAACAAGTTAGTACCCTTAAGATGTCTGAATGTTTCGATCGTATCACCTCTCTCCCTCCTGTACTCTAGGGTATACATATCGAGTACCATCCAGATTGCAAAATTGTTGTCAAGCCGGCATCATAGAGCCCCTCTCATCTCTCCAGGATCTAACCCCCCTCCAGCTTCATAGCATGTTCCCTTGTTCATGAGCACCTTTTCTTCAAAAAGATAATTTTGTCCTATACCTTATTTACCCATGTGAGGTATCTAAAGGTCTCTATCACATCCCCCCTCTCACTTCTCTGTTCCAGGGTGTTATTGAGGCCCTTCAGTTGCCCTCCTCTGGGCTGCCTGCACTCTGTTAACGTCCTGATTGGCCCATTCTAACAGTCCCGGGCCAACATGGTGGAGGAGACAGAACAGTCCTTGCTGCAAAGAAAACAGGTTAGAACAAACTGCAATATTATTATCACTCTAATAGATAATCAGCAAATAAGCACATCTTATAACAGAGCTCCCTCTGAGCAAATAGCAATGGCAGAACGGAGCAATTATCTGGCAGCCTGGGTAGGACTCGAGCATAGAAACACTCAGCCCCCTCCCAGATTAATTTTAACGGCAATCTAGGCAGCTCTTAAAGAGACAGTGCACAGAGGCTGTACAGGCACTCTCTGGCAATACATTTAAACTGCTAAAATGCAGGACACCGGCCTAGCAATGAGCATTTAGGCAAGCTCAAGGAAGACTTTTTGGGAACCCCATTTGTAGGGGGTTACATACAGCTTACCGGCATTTCTTCAGTTTGCGGTCGGCTTTGAAGAGTGCAGACGTGTTCCCGGTCCACTGAATATCACCGGGCCAGACTCCGGAGGTAAGTATGGGGTGAGGGGTGTGTGTGGGGAGGCAGGATGCACAGAGGGTGGGTGCGGGTTGTGGGAGGGGGCAGGGAGACGGCGAGGGAATGTTTTCTTTTTTCACAGGGTTGAAAGTAAAAAAACAAAAACATTGTAGGACGGTTTTTATTTTTATGGGGATTTGGCACGCTGGAGAGGGCTCCCAGCATGCCACCTAAGTGTTTGGGGGGATGCTGTAGCCGATGGGGGACTGGGCACCCCCCTCAGCACATAACCTTTTCCCATCCATAACCTGCAGTTTCTCCCCTCTCAGTAAATATTCATGAGATGTGCTTCTAAGCCCCAAGTGGAGAACCCTAAACTTCTTAGCTTAAATTTCAGCCACCAGTTCTGAGACCACCCCTCAAGAGACTCCAGGTACTCTTGAAGGACCCTTCTGCCCTCCTTCCCATCCACCACCACCCCCAGATTGGAGTAATTGGCAAAGAGGCTTATCTCACTCAGATGTCAAAGATGTGCGCATTAAACAGGAGTGGGCCTAGGAACTCATCCAGCCTGTCCTTCAAAATGGCTTCCATCACTTTTCCACCACAGACATCAGGCTGACAGGCCTGTAATTTCCTGGCACCTCCTGTAGCCCTCTTTTGTGGATGTGCATGACATGAGCCAGCATCCAGTCCTGAGGCACACACCCCATCCATAGGGAGGAGCAAAAAGATGGCCACCAGGGGAGCAGCCAGTACATATGCCATTTCGTTTAGCACCCTGGGATGCAGGCCGTCTGTACCTGATGCCTTATCTGTTTTTAGGAACCTGATGGCATCCCATACTCTGCCAGCAGGAATTTTGCCATCCGCTACCTCCCCCTGTCTTCAAAACTGCCCCCTCCCCCATGAGTTTCCCCCTTTCTCTACTATGACTCCCTCCCACTGTACAGTGCTGTCCCACCATTATCTCTAGTGTAGACTGAGGCAAAGTAGTCATTCAATACTGTCAGGAAAGCAGTCATGGAACACCCACCAGCCAATAAATCAAAATGTTCACTCAAATAAGTACAGTTAAATCAGACTTTACTTGCAGATTGGAGTACAAATGAAATATGCAAAGTACAGCAGCGCAGAAAAATGGAAGCCTCTTGGTGAGAGGAACACCCACTAACGTTTCACCCTTATGGGCTTTGAGAAGTCTGTTTTAACCGCGCTTATTCACGTGGACATTTTGATTTATTGGGCTGGTGTATGTTCCGTGATGTCTTTCCTGACTGTGAGTTCTTGTGTCACTGTGAACCCTTTCCCTGCAGGCAGCCCCTTCCTGTCTTGCGTAGTCATTCAATACCTCAGCCTGGTCCCCGGCCTCCTCAGCACACCCCCTATTTACTTGTTGTACACGTGGACATGGGGTGCTGATTCTCCAATAGTGAATACATGGTGGTGGAATCCCAGAAGTTGAACTGCTGTCATGTTACATGTTGGGTGCTAACACTGCTAAGTTATTACATGAGACTTTGGCTGATGATTCACCAACTGAACCAGGTATCATTTCTATTTCTTGTAACATGTTTTGTTCGGTGTGGAACTCCGTATGGGCAGTCATAAATAATTTTTTTCTTGCCTCTGTTTCTTTAGGTGTAATACTGATCATAACCCTAAGAGAAATCACATCACCATCAGTCAACTAAGTCAATGTCCACCTGTTCATACAGAATCCATTGAGGATGATGTGCAACAATGTAAGTAATATTTTTAATAAGCACTGCCTTCTAATATTCATGGTTAACTCTGTTAAAATTTCATTTTGGGGCATCTATACTGTCCTTACTCATAGCAGCAAATTTTGTTTAAGTAGTAGAGTATGGATTAGTGTATAATAAACCACTCAGAACAAATCTCCTCTTCTTCCCAGATTGGATACCATGAAGAACGATGACCTTGTGAGCAAAGCTGTAGAGGTCTATTAGTTGCCATGGTACTCATGAGGGGGAAGATTAGCCTTGCTCTAAATGGTTTCTTATACACTTCTCTGCATAAAGTATAGGCATCAATTAAGCAATAAGGCATGACCAGGGGTTACGTTAACAGTCTGTTAATCCTCCCCTGGGGTGTAATGTGGCACGAGAAGCAG
Organism: Neoceratodus forsteri; assembly: GCA_016271365.2. Taxonomy (NCBI): domain Eukaryota; kingdom Metazoa; phylum Chordata; order Ceratodontiformes; family Ceratodontidae; genus Neoceratodus; species Neoceratodus forsteri. Next base: position 407,527,703 of record CM057452.1, read on the forward strand.
CTGAATGCCATATTGTCACTAGGGGGCAATTGACCGGCTGTTAATCTACCTCTTATGAGTGGCTTATTGCTATTATAAAACAATAAGTACTGGTGACCCTATTTATCAACCTGATTATGATTAGCTTCAAACCCCGTAATAATCCGAAATCCGGTTATTACAGTGTTCTCCTCAAACTGCCTTTCAACTCCACTCCTCACACGACCAACTGTTTTGTGCATTTTACAAATCCGTCATCCTTTATGGATAAGCTGCTGCTACGAGACTCTCAAGGCTCTGTCTTTATTGTTATTTATAATTATCTGGTTGATCCTCATAGTTAAAACAGTTAAAACTTCTCTCTGGTTGATCCTGCAACTTCTTAGCTTCCTGACTTTGACCGTCCATGTCTCCTGTCTCCCAATACTTTGTTTTGGTGTTTACTACCACTCATTTGTAGTGCACCACCTCACTGTTTGTGTGTGTGTGTGACTCTTTCTGTCTCTCTCTGACAGCGCTGCTACCAAAAACTCTCTGCACCAGTAATTATAAAAAAAAAAGGACAAACAATTGTGTGTTTTTAAGGATTTTTTTACACACCAGGGTATGTGATGATGTCATAAACCTCTTGAGCTTCGCTTGCAAGGTTGATGGGTTATCACACACTTTGGGTGCATAAAAAAAATCAGTAACACACACTTTTCTATCCATTATTCTCCATCTATTCCAAAAGAAAAGTTTTAAAAGTTAACTTTTTTAATGTTCTCCTCATTTAAAGGGAGACTTTTAATAAAATAGTTCTTCCACCAACACATTTCATCTTACCAGAAGGGTATAACTGTCATTTGAATCCATATATTGCTTGACAGCATTGTGGTAATTTTTGCACACTTTGCAGAATACACCACCATTAACTTCATCGATGCCCTAAGAATAAAATTCCATTAAATTAAATAAAGCAAGTAAATAATTGAATGTTGTTTACACTCATGTGCCCCCATTACACATATATACCAATTTAAAAAACTCAGTTGCTACTCAGAGTTTCTGTTGCTGGTGTTTCTTTGATAACCAAGAACCCCCCCCCCGCCTATCCCTACCACTTTGCCAGTGAAATCCCTGCTACTTACTTGGCAACAAGTAAAATTGAGGCTCTCGATCCACTTCAAGCCTGTGCATGTGTGTGTGTGTGTGTGTTTGCCTGTATATCAGTTGTGCTCTGAAGAATGCTGAATTTATGTATTCCATGTTACGTGTGTGTGTGTGTGTGTGTGTGTGTGTGTGTGTGTGTGTGTAGGGGGAGTATGCTACTACTACAATAATGCAAAGCTTTTATTTCTTATATGTAATGGTAAACAATCACACAATGTATTGTGTTTGAAGAGAGACAGATGACTGACAGGTAAAAAACATCTGAGGAAGGACTATTTCATATTATTTAGCAACATTTTAGTATATGTTTTGTGCCTTTGACAACTTTTAGAATGTTCTTTTTTCTAAGGTTACCCATAGACCCATTTTATATAAGTAATAAGAAATGGTTGGGTGTTGGTAGTAATGAGGTACCTACACACCCAGAGACTGAAGGCACTTGACCTGTGGTCTCATGTCTAACTATGCCTCTGGGTGTGCGGATATTTCAGTACTACCAACGCCCAGTCATGTCTTATTGCTTACATGTCCTGTGTTAGGCCAATGGGTATTGATAGTTGCTTACTAGTCTATTGTACTGATGAGTGAACCAAGTTTTAATATGAATGCTTTAAGACAGCTGACATGATTTTTGATCACACAAAATTTGAAGGAAACTATCACCATCATTTTTATTAAAATACATTGTTAGCAGAATGTTCAGAAATGTATTCCAATTGTCTGTTCTTCATGAGTAATTGTATTACTTCACTTAGTTGACATTTGGTAATTTTTTTGTCATTGTAGCTACTGAACAACTGGAAAAGTGGCATCCAAATGACATAGGCTTCATTTACAATAAGATAAATACACTAACAGTGAATGCAAAGTATCAACAGTTACAGAATATATGGATACCACCAAGCACTTACTCCTATCCAGTGACAAGGTTATACAACAGGTTCTTTCTGTGCAAATTGGCTGGTACAGTTTCCCTGGATAGCATACTCTGCAAAATTTGATGGGGCATTCTGCAAGTCATGTGTTTTCTTTGGAAGCACAACATTAGCAAAGAATGCAGTTAAACTTGAAAGGCTGTATACATCACCTCTTGATAACTGGAATGTTGCTCTAAAGAAACTCCAAGAACACCAGTCAAATTTACTGATTCACAAAAATTCAGAAGTAGAAATGAAGCTGTTTATTCAGCTGATGGAGAACATATCTGCCCCTGTCAATGTTCAGCTGAATACTGTATATCAAAAGCATATTGAAACTAGCCATGAAAAATTAAAATCAATCCTAAAGACAGTGATATTCTGTGGAAAACAGAATATTGCACTCCGTGGCCATCGTGATGACTCGACATACACATTAGCAGACTGTCAACAGGCAAACCCTGGAAACTTCATCAAGTTGCTTGAGTTTCATTGTGATGCAGGTGATGATGTACTGAAACAGCACTTTCAACTTTGCCCACAGAATGCCACCTACAAATCAAAAACAACACAGAATGAGCTGATCAATTGTGTAAGCTGGTGAATTTCCAAACAGATAATTGGCGAAGTTAAACAATATTCTTGGTTTTTCGCTATACTTGCTGATGAGGCACAAGACTGCAGTAACCTAGAACAGATGCCACTTACAATAAGATTTGTAGATGGTGAAAATCAAATCTGAGAAGATTTCCTCAGTTTTATTCACTGTGAACATAGAACGTCTGGTGTAGAAATTGCAAGGCTGATTACTGAAACTGTTCAAGGATTGGGTTTAGATATGCAAGAGTGCAGAGGCTAGTGCTATGATGGTGCTGGAAATATGTCTGGCAAATACAGAGGTGCATCATCAGTTATGAAGGCAGTTTCCCCACATACATTGTACATACATTGTGCATCTCACCGGCTAAACCTGTGTGTTGTAAAATCAAGGGCAATTCAACCCATAAAGAATATGATGGAAAGCCTTGAAGAACTGTCCTTATTTTTCATGTGGTTTCCAAAAAGGCAGTCTTTACTAATAGAAGAAATAAAGGAATTGTGTCCTCAAAGCAAGCACTACAAGCTATTAGACATGTGCAAGACCTGATGGATTCAACGGTTGGATGTGATGGAGGTATTTAGCGAAATCTAAATGCCAGTTTTTGAAACACTGTCTATTATAAAATACAATGAAGATGGAACATGGAACACTGAATCTTCAAACAAAGCCAGTGGTCTGCTTCATGCAGTTTCTGAGTTTCAGTTTGTTGAGTCATTCATTATTGCAAGGGAATGCATGGCCTTCACCAGGGGACTAACTGTAAAGTTGCAGTCATTATCACAAGATGCACAGAAGGCATATCAGGACATTTCAGCTGTTTAAGAAACTCTGGGGCAAGCTCAACTAAACACAGAAGAAAGGCATAAAAATTGGTTTAAAGAAGCAGTCTCCGTGGCAGATAAAATTGGAGTAGCAGCTACACAACCTAGAACATGTGGTAGGCAACAGAACAGGGACAACACTGCCACTGATAGCGTTGAGGACTACTATCATATTGTACTTCAATACCCTTCATAGATCATTTATTGCAGTAGATCGACAATAGATTTTTTGTTGGTCAGGAGAAGGTGATTTGTGGTTTCTCTGTTGTTCCATCTATGGCATTGAAGACCCTTGATAGTTGAAGGAAGTCATTTCTAGAATTCTGCACACAATATGAGGAGGAGCTTCCCAGTCCAATGAATGTTCCATCAGAAATGGATATGTGGGAAACGTACTGGAAAAACCAACAAGCAAAGTATGGCACTGTACCAGAAAATATCACACAACTGTTAACCATGCTTGACAAAGTAATGTTTCCTAACATAGCAACTGCTGTTATAATCATGGCAGCAATACCAGTGACAACAAGTGAATGTGAATGTTCAGTTTCTGCACTAAGACGACTTAAAACATGCATGCGGAGTAGTATGAAACAGGATAGACTGAATGGACTTGCCACGATGACAACACATTATAGTATGGACATTGAATCTCACTTAGATTAAATCATCAATGAATTTGCTTGAAGAAATTCAAGGAGGATGCAGTTGATTGATGTGTTACAAAATTGAATATAGTTTACAAAACCATGTATATTAATTATAAGCCTTGACCTGCTTGTATATAAAGTAGACCACAGAATAAGTTTATATGTTACTGCAATAGGAAAAGCCAGAGAGAGAGATACATAACTAATAGCATACTGTTATAAGGAGGTCAAGTTGAAAGTTGCAGTAGGGTATTGTGAAATTGGTATTTAAATGCTCCTTCACTGAATAACTTTCAGGTTTTAATGTTGCACAACATTTACAACACTTATGGTTACAACCATTGCTACAAGCATGACCACAGTGGAAGCAATATTGCGGGGGCGGGGAGGGGCAAGAATACGGAAAATAGAAACATATTTTTGTGTAGCCCAAAACAGTGTCAGTAAATATCCACTGGTTGCCAAAGAGATTAGAGTATCTGGCAGATTGTTAACAACTGTCATAGCAGTTTCTGGAGGGTGTGAACATTATATCCTACTCCATGCAAGTATCAGTGAAGTAGGCCAGTAACTGTAGATTCCCATTTGGTTTGAAACTTGGTTTACATTCAGTTGATGAGTCCAAGGCACCTTGCAAATGGCATACTACAATGTAAAACAACAATACTACAAGGTGGAAGAGGCTAGTAACAACTGTTGCCGGCCTAAAAATAAATATGGTGGTGTTTCTTATTGAGTTTAGAAAATAGAATTTTACCCAAACAAGTAATATATGTTTTTCATTGTATTGGAACAGTATTTTCCATATTAACTCTGTTTTTCTAACATACAAAATCTGTGATATATAGGGTATTAGTTTTTTTTAAATTACAGTTAATTGATTCTGTTTATATTATGGTCTATAGATTTATATTGAGTGTGCACTAACCTTCTCAGTGTGCAGTGGGCAGAAAAATGTAAAATATATGCAGCAGAGCTAGTCAGGGTACTGTGGTACATTGTAGTAACTGACATGTCACACAATACTGCATGTCAAAGGGGCTTACCTATCATAAAATTATACAGTTCTCTGTAGCATTATGCAGTAATTCTGCAAAGTACTGCATTGCATCTTGTTTGGTGCCTCTGACTGTTATATTCATACCACCTACATGTATTACAGTTCATCTGTGAAGTTTGACATTTACCAATAACTCTTTTAAAAAGGTTAACAAAATAAAAATAGTTTTCTAATTGTTTATTGTGCGCCTATTTTTTCTAGAAATATCAAGTAAATCTCATATATTTTATTTTAAACGGTGATTTTCTTAGCTGAGCACACTGGATCAAATTGGCTTTCTTGTTATCAGAATGATGCTCTCATGCACTCTGAGCATACTTAAAGAAAAAAATTTCCAGCCAGGGACCACCACCTTGGGGGACACATCCCCCCAAACACCCCTTCTATTGCTTAAATAGGAATACTGCCAACATCATAGCCTGAATCCCCCCCGAGTGTATGCCAGGTGGTATGACAGCTCTTATGGCTTCAAAAAAGTAGTTTATTCCTTAACCTGGAAGTATAGAGAGATCATTCACATAATGATACATCTGGGTACAAATAATATATCAAACAGTAGTCTTCTAGAAATGCAATCCGGATTTCAAGAATTACCAAGAGTTTGGAGGATTCATAAGAAAAATCTCATTTTTTCAGAAGTTCTACCATTGCCAAGGACTTGAACGGAAATGAAGGAGAACACTGGAATTCAATATTTGCTTAAAGTGGTGGTGTCGTGAACAAGGTTTTGGTGTCGTGGGGGGTGAGGTAGGGTATGGGATAATGCAGAACTGTATGCCAATGATGGATTACACTTAAGTAGGAAGGGAACAATGGTATTAAGTGATAAGTTACATAAATATGTTATTTATTTATTTAAAAGTTGGTAACCAGGAAAGGCACCACGAGCAGAAGCTTGTTTCCAAGTGCGACCCGGGGAGAGGGTACAGAGGAATAAAATTTAAAAAATGTAATACATAAGGGAAGAGTTAAATTTAAACTAGTTAGTGGCGGAGTGGAATGGAATAGTCTAGTTGGTGTTCCCCCAAATATGAATATGAATGAGGGTAGGAAATTACAGACTAGTAGGGATGAAAAGGACATAAGATGGAGAGGGATGTATGGGAATGCAAGGAGTCTTGCAAATGAGATAGTAGATCTGGAATCTATGATGGTAGATGAGTGCCTTGATATTGTGGCAATATCAGAGACCTGGTGGTCTGACAATCATTCATAGAAACATAGAAGTTGGCAGCAGATAAGGACCGCAAGGCCTGTCCAGTCTGCCCATTTTTTCTACCTTACGAATGTGCCATAGGCCTTTTCTCCATCAATGGTCTATCTATTCATACTCATCTATATTGCTCCCTTATTGTGCAACAAACAACCGCACTCCGACACCCCCTGATGACGTACTGTGTACGAAACTGGTCGGGGTTGTAGTGAGGCGTGCATCACTATGCTGATTACTGGCGGCATGTTTTAAATTTTGAATAAAGCCTTTTTTGTAGCAGCTGAGGAGTGTGGTTGTGTGTTGCACAGTTTTGGATTTTTTACTCTTTGCACCCTCGTTACACAGAGGAGCTGTATTGTCACTCTAGCTATTGCTTCCTTATGCCTATCCCATGCCTGTTTGAAGCTCTACACTGTATTCATATCCACCACTTCCTGAGGTAGGCCATTCCATGCATCCATCACCCTTTCTGTGAAAAAGAACTTTCTCATATTACCCCTTAATTGGCCTCCCCTCTAATCTCATGCTGTGTCCTCTTGTCCTGCTGTTTTTCTTATATTGAAACATGCTAGATGCTTTCACCTTGTTAATGCCCTTAAGATGTTTGAATGTTTCGATCGTATCACCTCTCTCCCTCCATTGCTCTAGGGTATACATATTGAGCTCCGTTAATCTGTCCTCATAAGTTTTCTGATGCAGTCCCTGCACCATTTTGGTTGCCCTTCTCTGGGCTGCCTCCATTTTGTTAATGTCCTTGTGCAGATGCGGCCTCCAGTACTACACACAGTACTCCAGATGGGGCCTAACCAGTGTCTTGTAAAGAGGGATTATTACCTCCCTCTTATGACTTGTGATACCCCTACTAATGCACCCCCAACATCCCTCTAGTCTTACCTACTGCGTTAGTGGTCTGCTTGGATGATTTCAGGTCATCTGTGATGATGATGCCCATGTTTCTTTCTTCCCTTGTGATTGCCAGCAACTTCCCTCCCAACCTATAGGTAGCTTCAGGGTTTTTCTTCCCTATGTGCATGATCTTGCATTTCTTTGTGTTAAACCGCAGTTGCCACTCTTCTGACCATTTTGCCAGTTTATCCAGATCTCTTCTCATTTTGCCCACTCCATCTGGATCATTTACTCTGTTGATGATCTTGGTGTCATCTGCAAACAGATAAACCTTACTCTCCAGTCCATCTGCAGTGTCACTGATGAAGGATACTGAAGAGGACTGGCCCCTGGACTGATCCCTGAGGTACCCCACTTGTGACTTGCATATCTTCTGACTGTATACTGTTTACCACCACTCTCTGTTTTCTACCCGCCAACCAGTTTACCACCCAGTTGACCAATCTCTGACCCACCCCGAGCCTACCCAGCTTATTAATCAATCTTCTACATGGAACAGTATCAAAAGCTTTGCTGAAGTCAAGGTAGGCAACATGAACTGCACCCCCTTGGTCCACCACTCTGGTTATCCAGTCAAAGAAATCTATGAGATTAGTTTGACAGAACCTTCCTGTTGTAAACCCATGCTGTCTTGGACCCTGTGCTCCTATAGATTCCAGGTGTTGCACTATCCTTTCCTTAAGGAGTGCTTCCATAATCTTGCCCCACTACTGAGGTAAGACTGACTGGTCTGTAGTTCCTTGCCTCCTCCCTGCTGCCACTCTTGTCCATGGTGCTGAGCTGTGGGCTCTGCCCTACCTTCTCATCAGTAAATACTGAGCAGAAGTATCTATTTAGGATATATGCTTTTCCTTGGTCCTCCTCCACAAACTCCCCCTTATCCTTTTTGATCTTATCAATACCCCCCTCTGGACATTCTCCTTTCACTAATGTATCTATAGAAAGTCTTGTCGCCTTCTTTTACTGTTCATGCTAGTGTTTCCTCGGTTTGGGCCTTTGTCTGCCTTACTGCCTTCGCTGCTTCCCTTTGGGAAGTTTGGTATGCCTCCCTATCTTCGTCCTGCTGCATTCCCTTATATTTCCTGAAGGACAACCTTTTGGCTCTGATCTTTCCTGCTACTGTTTTTGAAAACCAAAGATTCGGACAGAAACCAGTAAAAAAACAAAAACAATAAATTACACAACAAAATGCTTCCTGTATCTTTGGAGAGCACGAGGACAAAAAAACACTACAATAAATACATAACAGAATATGGAGCACGTTCGCTCCCATTGCTGTAATGAAACTGCATGAGACCACGCTTGCTACCCCTTGCTGCAAGTGAAAGTGGGTGGTGATAAAAAAAAAAGAAAATAATGTATTCTGCAACCAAAAAAAAACATAGTTTTTCACTGTTTGTGACTGGGGAGTAGACACACACACATACACCAACCTCCTCCGGTAACTTTAAATGAAACAGCTCCATTGCAGGGACTACTTTTTGTCTTTTTCTACAAATCATATTTTCTACTCCTTTTTATATACACTTTGTATGTGCATTTTTTAAAATAAACTTCTGTATTGGAGGGCCCATTTTATAGGCGCAATAACACACTCCAAGATGTGGGTTATCTCCTGATAAGAGCACGCCCAAGTGCATAAGGCAGTCAGCGCAAGTGCCTCGTGCCTTATGACACACCTGAGTGTGCTCTTATCAGGAGATAACCCACACCTCGGAGTGTGATATTGTTTGCTTAAACCTTTTCCATTGAGAAAAAACAAAAAAACTAAAACATTTTCCATTTTATGAGCTCAGTAACCAGCCCCAGAACATTAGTTTCTTGTGAAATAATGCACTTCCCCGGTGTGTTGACAGTAACTTGACTTTTAGCCTCATGCCTTCCAATTCACCCAGGGTACGAATTAAGTCTTTAGAAATGCATGCCCTGTTGTTGGGTATTGCTTATGTATATTATTATCCCTCATGTATATGACAAGTTTGGTTTTGAAGGATCCAAGACTAGAACTAAATACTTGATCAGTGAAGCAGTTCCATATGTAAACCATCCTCAGCAAAAAAAAAAAAAATCACCTCATTAGTTCAGTCTTGAAGGTATGGACTCTGAGCTGTTGTTGATGCCCTTTTGTTTAAAAATTTGTGGGTTTGGAAGTTAAGTGCAGGATACTGTGCAGTGTCTTGTCCCTGAAGGACTTTTAAACTAAAATAATGTCCCCTCATCTTCTTCTCTAAAGCTTAAAGAGGTTCGTTTCTGAAAGCCTCTCCTTATAGCTCATGCCCTTCATTCCATCAGTCATTCTGGTTGCCATCCTCTGTACATGCTCCACTCTTCCAACCTCACCTCTGACACAGGGTGCTGAGAACTGAGTAAAATAATCCAGGTGGGGACACACAGCATTACAAAATAGTGGGATAATCACCTCGTGATCTCTTTTCAAAATTTATTTTTATTCTTCTGATTAACTGATTGCAGTTTTTAATTACACCGGAACATTGGTCCTTAAATTTGAGATTTTGATAAGTGATTACACCGAGATCTCTTTCATTGTCTACTGATTTATTTTACTGTTTAAGGGATAGTTATTCATTTTATTTTGTGCTTCCTAAGTGTAAACAGCACACTTGCCTGCATTGAACATATTTTTTGATGTTTCTGCCCAGTTTACTAATATCTTCATCAAGGAAATCTCTTGCCGCAGGTCATAACACATAGGAATGCCAGCCACAGGCCTAATTTCCTCCAGATAATTTCTCAGCAGTCGACCTGGGACCACCTTCGATGGCACCACGTGTTGTGTCATGGCACATATAAAAGGTGGCAGTCCCAGAAGCTCCTCAGTCCTTTTCCAACCGCGACCTCATGCTACATGTTCTCTGTCTGGAGTACAGCTTCAGTCGACAATGAAGAGTTCACCAACCATTCCTTAGCGGTGTTCCCAGTATTGTTGTATTCCTTTACCAATGTCTAAAGATCCTGTCTTCTGTCAGTGTTCCTGTGACCAGAAGATCATGACTGAGGACCTCCACAAAGTGTGTGTCAGGTGTCTAGGTACTGAACACAATACCCGTGCTTGTGTGCTGTAACAGCGATTTAACAAGGCCACTAAATGTTGATGACTCCAACAGCTTCGAGAATACCTCATGGAGCAAAAGGTTGCCCTCCTGAAACAGGAAAAATGCTCAACGTCTGGAGAGTCCTCGGCGTTGACTTCAGGGTGTCACTATTCTGGTGCTCACCCCTCATTGATGATGGCTCCAGAGAAACCAAGGAAACACTCTAGTAAGAGTAAGCATGTTCCTTCTGCCTCTTCCCCATTGATGATGGGCCTGCCATCCTCCTCCTCCTCCCACTCTCAGGAGCAGGACCTTCTTAAAACTAAGGTGGCAGCTCTTTCAGAGGCTGTAACCGCAGAGGAGACTAAGGAGGCTGAGGACAACTGTCACAAGGGAGGCCCACAGGAAGGAGGCAGAGGACACCACAAGGAAAGGAAGCAGCTCCTGGTGGGGGACTCAATTATTAGGGGGATAGAACTGGGGGGAGCAGGGAAAACTGAAGTAAGGTGCCTGCCTGATGCCACGGCTTGGAGAGACAGGAAGCACATCCTCAGGATCACGAGAACAGCTGCGCGGGAGTCTGGGCTGGACATCATTGTCCACTTAGGGACAAATGACTTGGCTAATCATGAGATTAGAGCAGTGCAGAAGGACTTTGTAGAATTGGGGAGGGGCCTAAGACAAGTAGCACACACAATATCCTTCTCTGAGGTGCTGCCTGTCAATGGCATGAGTGAGGCGAGGGTACTTTGCACCATGCAGTTTAATGAATGGTTGAAAAAAATGGTGTGGAGCACAGGGGTTTGGCTTCATTGGGGACTGGGGTTCCACCTGGAGGGACACCAGCCTATACTGGCAGGATAGTCTGCATCTGTCCAGGAAGGGAACAAGTCTTTTGAGCAATCGGTTTAAATGCTTCATTGGCAAGCTTTTAAACTAGTCAAGGGGGGAGGCACTGATAAGCAGCAGGAAAATCCCAGCCTCTCCCTACAAAACAGGGTATTAAATGAGAAAAAAGACCGAGGTAGACAGGTCAGTGGGGAATGCTGCAAAAGAAGGTAAAGCCATCAAAGAATGGAGAGCAATGAGTACCAATGCCCGTAGTCTGAGTAACAAGCTTCCTGAATTAGTGGTCTTGATGGAGGAGGAACATCTGGATATCGTGGCAGTCACAGAAACATGGTACACGCAAAACCATGACTGGGACATAAACATACCAGGATACACTATCTACAGGAGGGACAGGGAGGGTAAGAGAGGAGGAGGAGTAGCTCTTTACATAAGGGAAGGAATCAAAGCAACAGAACAAAAGGGAAAACAGGGAGGAGAAGAAGCACTGTGGGTAAATTTGGAGACCGGCAATGGCACCACAATCCGCACAGGGGTTGTATACAGACCCCCTTCTCAGGGGGAGGAAATGATAGAAAGAATACTTAGAATGGCAGAAAAAGGGGAGATATTGCTGATGGGTGATCTGAATATGCCAGATGTTAACTGGAGTGCAGTTGCAGCAGCCACTTCAAAGAGTGAGGTTATTCTAGATGCCCAACAGGGGGCATGCCTTAGACAATTAGTATTGGAGCCCACTCGAGAGGGAGCAATCTTAGACCTGGTTCTCTCAAATGGAGATGAAGAGAGGATCACAGATGTAGAAGTGGGTAGCCATCTGGGAACTAGCGACCATCGAACAGTATGGTTCACAATAAACACAGCAATAGAGTCAAGCCATACAAAGGCAAAAGTACTGGACTTTAGGAGGCTGACTTTGTAAAATGGGCAAGTGCCTAAGGAATGCACTAGCAAATGGGCAGGAAGGAGGGGTGGAAGAACAATGGGGAATAATAAAAACTACCATCACAGAGGAGTTTGTGTGAAGCAAATTAACAAAACAAAACGATGTAAGAAACCACTATGGTTCTCAAAGGAAGTAGCAGTGAAGGTTCAAGAAAAAGAAAGCATTCAGGAAGTACAAGGAATCACAGAAGAAGCAGGACAGAGAACTGTATCAGTTAAAGCAAAGAAGCTGGGAAGGCAGTCAGAACAGCAAAGGCCCAAACCGAGGAAAAGATAGCCAACTCAGTTAAGAAGGGGGATAAAACCTTTTATAGGTACATCAGGGAGCGAAGGAAGACCAAGGGAGGGTTAGTGAGGCTTAATAAAGAGGAGGGAGGGTGGTCAGAGGGTGACTGTAAAAAGGCAGAGATACTAAACAAATATTTTTGCTCAGTATTTACAAAGGAAGTGGGGGAGGTATCTAAAACAAACAGTAGAAACACTCTGGATACAGAAGTTGATACCAGCCCATTTATGGAAGAAAGGGTTCTGAAAGAACTCTTAAAACTGAAGGTGAACAAAGCAATTTGGCCTGATGGGATTCATCCCAGAATTCTAAAAGAACTAAGGGTAGAACTAGTGACACCACTGACTACCCTCTTTAACAAATCATGGGAGGATGGGGTGGTACCCGAGGACTGGAGAAGGGCAGATGTGATTCCCCTTCACAAAAGTGGGAGCAAGGCAGAAGCAGAAAACTACAGACCTGTTAGTTTAACCTCAGTGGTAGGGAAAATGATGGAATCACTTCTGAAGGAAAGAATTGTTGAGTATCTAGAGGCCAGAGGGGCTCAGGACCCAAGGCATGGATTCACAGCGGAAGGTCATGCCAGACAAATCTGATAGATTTCTTTGACTGGGTAACCAAAGTAGTAGATCAGGGAGGGGCTGTGGACATGGTCTACCTAGATTTTAGCAAGGCATTTGACACAGTCCCACACAAAAGATTAATATACAAGTTAGCCAGCCTGGGAGTGGGTCCCAAGATGACAGCCTGGGTAAAGAATTGGCTGGAGAATAGGACACAGACAGTAATAGTAAATGGAGCCCACTCTGAAGAAAGGGGGGTTACTAGTGGAGTACCGCAGGGTTCAGTATTAGGACCGGTCCTCTTCAATGTCTTTATAAGTGACATTGCAGAGGGACTGGAAGGAAAAGTATGTCTCTTTGCAGATGACACAAAGATCTGCAACAGCATTGATGCACAAGGTGGGGTGGAAAGGATAAGAAGGGACTTGGCAAGGTTAGAGGAATGGTCAAATGTATGGCAGCTTAGATTCAATGCTAAGAAGTGCAAGGTAATGCACCTGGGAAACAAAAACCTCAGGGGAAGAGTACACAATGGGGGGTGAGATACTAACAACAACAAAAATGGAAAGGGACCTGGGGGTAGTCATATCAGATGACCTAAAGGTGGGCAAGCAATGTGAGAGGACAGCAAGGAGGGCTGAGGGGATACTAGGATGCGGGAGAGGCATCACCAGTAGAAAACAGGAAATTATTATCCTCTGTACAGACAGTTGGTGAGACCCCATCTGGAATACTGCGTGCAGTTCTGGAGACCCAATCTCATAAAGACATAGACAGGATGGAGGCTGTCCAGAGGAGGGCAACTAAAATGGTGCAGGGTCTGCACGGAAGACATATGAGAAGAGACTTAGGAGCTGAATATGTATAGCCTCGAGGAAAGGGGGGGACATGATAGAAACTTTCAAGTACCTCAAGGGAATCAACAAAGTCCAAGAGGGTAGCATCTTTCCAAAAAAGAGGTGTGCAAGAACAAGGGGGCACAATTTGAAGATAGAAGGGGGGCTCAGAGGTAATTTAAGGAAGTATTTTTTCACAGAGAGGGTTGTGGATGCATGGAACGGCCTTCCAGAGGAGGTTGTGGAGTCAAAAACAGTGGTGGAATTCAAGCATGCATGGGACAGTCATAAGGCAATTCTAGGGGGGGGGGGTAGGAAGAAGTAGGCTGCTGGTTAACTAGGATCTGCAGCTTATCCATTAGGTAGGGAAATGGGCAGACTGGGTGGGCCAAGCGGTCCTTATCTGCCGTCAAAATCTATGTTTCTGTGTTAACCAAGTCGTCTTCTATTCTGTCAATGATCTTTGGTGATTTGCCTTCCCCCTCTTGACGATTCCCCCACTGATGGCATCTATGGGTGTGTTTCAGTTGCAGGACCCACAGCTGCTGTCTTCATCAATGGGATCCACTCACCGTCCATCGATGATGCCTCAGGGTTCATCGATGGGCTTTTCTGCTAAACCTAGTCAAGACATTATGAGCCCTGCAATGACTCTGGCATCAATGATTCTGGGGATCTTTGTGCACCCCTTGTTGACTGCTTGATTGATGCCTCAACAATCTCCAATTATTGTGCTAATCCAGTCATTCCATACAGTTCCAACTATGTCCTCTTCTCCACAGCTTGCCATGGTGGATGTCCAGGTGTTGGTAAATACTGTGGAAGGGTGTGGGAACCGATAACACAAGACACAGCAGAGTAGGTTTTAAAACACGCAGTTGCTGTGTGTGAATTTTATTTTCTTGAAAAATAATTGCATTATCCTGTTCAACTTGTATTTGTAATTCTGCACTCACTGTTGAATGTGTTATTCTGTATGAATGTTGTATCCTGTACTAATGTTGTATCAACCTCTGCACTGTTCAAATGTACTGCTCTTCCCGGGTCGCCCCTGAAAAGAGGACTGCCATGTCTCATGGGCTTACCCAGTTACCAAAATTCAATAAATAAATAATAAACAAATTAACTCTGAATCAAAAAAATAAATAAAATAATAAACTAGCTCAAATTGAGCTCCAGCACTACTCTCTCCTGGTAGTGCTGCCACAGAGTGGATAGATTTGACCTCAGCTTCAATGTGTGATACATAGCTCAGTGCTTGTAATATGTAAGAGATGAATAAGGAATGGTTAGTGCTTAGATATGTTTGAACTGGAAGATACATAAGTCAGTGTTTGTAGTACATAGTAACTAAGTACTGTGGCTGGTGCTTAGATACATTAAGCTGGAATGGTACATAGGTCAGTGCTTGTAGTACATAGATACCTGATGAGATATGGTTGATTGCTTAGATACGTTTTAGCTGAATGAGTTATTGTTGATGCTAGAACTTGATCATTTGGTCTTTCTCTATATCCCACCTTTGGCAGGATGCTAGGTAAGTGTAGGATTAAAGGCCCAAAAAGAAATGTAATAACCAATGTGATTACCTACTCCAACTCCGGAGAGTGTGACCAGTAGCACGCAGGAGAGGAAAAACATCCTTGGGGGGGAACCTCTGAGGACCCATGGCTATTGACCAGCCCGTCCTCTGGGTATACTAAAAGGAGAGTAATCCTAGTTGGGCTAAAGTACTGACTAGGTTATCTTAGTACGAGATACAGGTTGTTGGTAGTAGAGGTATATCCTGATTCAATGGTGAGCTGAGTAATCCTGAAGAACGAGATTGTGGCGGATGAAAAGTCCAACATACAGATGATTGCAATAGAGGTTGGTTAATCTGAGGCAGAGAAGAGAAGAGAAGAGAAGAAGCATAGATTCCAGAAGAGAAGGCAAGACCCACGTGGGTCAGCCGAGGTAATGATGGAATGGGTTTGAACAAGCAGCCAGGCCCCCACATGGGGTGAAGCAAAACATGGTGGACTCCACGTAGTCCGCTAGTCTGTAGGTTCTAGTAGAGAAGGCGAGACCCCCATGTAGGTCGGCCTAAGTTATATGAAATGTAGTTGAGCAAGCAGCCAGGTCCCCTTACGAGGCAAGGCAAGATATGGTGGACCCTATGTGGTCCGCTAGTCAATAGGTTCCATTAGAGAATGCAGACCAACCACGTAGGTCTGCCAAAGTGACGGAATGCAGATTAGCAAGCGGCCAGGCCCCCTTGTGGGGTGAAGCAGGAGACACAGTGGGACCCCACGTGGTCCGCAGTGCATAGGTTCAATAGTGAAGGCAAGACCCCCACGTGGGTTGGCTGAAGTGAAATGGAATGCAATGTTTTGCAAGCAGCCTGGCCCCTTTTTTGGGGGTGAAGCAGAGAGGATGGCGGGACCCCATGTGGTCTGCCATCTCAGTGGGACCAAGATCCGAGAAATTGAGGTGGATCCCATGTTGATCTTTCCATAGGAAGATGGCAGAGCACAGCCATAAGCCCAGGGGAGTAGAGGACGGTGGTAACTCCATGTAGTCTGCCATGCC
This sequence comes from Neoceratodus forsteri, assembly GCA_016271365.2. Taxonomy (NCBI): domain Eukaryota; kingdom Metazoa; phylum Chordata; order Ceratodontiformes; family Ceratodontidae; genus Neoceratodus; species Neoceratodus forsteri. The sequence goes on from CM057452.1 coordinate 407,544,105, forward strand.
AGGTGAAAGATCCGTGGTGGATGGATTCCTTAAGAGCTGCCTATAGAAGGAAGTCATGTAGTCCCAATAAAACAGAGGCCCGGGTGGCAGGAGCTAACCCCGAGGCATGACTGGTAAACTGGACAGTGCAGGCATGACCAATGGGCACAGATGAAGCAGGAGAGGCAGAAGCAGGATGGAACTACTACAGCGCAGACTGTCATGGGTAAGGAATAAGTATCCATGCAGACAAACAATAAAATGTGCTCCCAGGTGAGCAGACCATAGTTTGCAGCAGCAGGCCAGTGGTGGGGACCCATATGGAGAGACATGTACTTGACGATGTCCCTGGAGGGAACCGAGGGATCAGCAATGCATCATAGAAGGGGGACAGCAGAGCTAGGTTCGCACTGGTGAAAAAGGAGGGTGGCTGGCCACGCAATGGATGTAGAAAGCAGGAGGTTAGACATCCATGGTAAAATCCAGTTGTGGATGACTGTGCGGTCGAGATCATGTGACAGCCATCAGGTGAAGAAACCTTGAGAGCAATGATGATGGTCCAGGAAGTTGCACATCAGGCGGTGGGAAGTCAAGGAGGCTAGACAGCCGTGGTAAAGTCCAAGTGTGGATAGCTGATCAGATTAAGCTTAGGTAGTTACAACAACAAAAATGGAAAGGGACCTGGTGGTAATCATATCAGATGACCTTAAGGTTAGCAAGCAATGTGAGAAGGCAGTAGGGAGGGCTGGGGGGATACTGGGATGTATAGGGAGAGGCATCACCAGCAGAAAACAGGAAGTTGTTATCCCTCTGTACAGACAGTTGGTGAGACCCCATCTAGAGTACTGCGTCCAGTTCTGGAGACCCCATCTCCGTAAGGACATAGACAGGATGGAGGCAGTCAGAGGAGGGCAACTAAAATGGTGCAGGGTCTGCAAGAGAAGCCATATGAGGAGAGACTAAAGGAGCTTAATATGTATACCCTTGAGGAAAGGAGGGAGAGGGGGGACATGATAGAAACTTTTAAGTACCTCAGTGGAATCAACGAAGTCCAAGAGGGTAGCATCTTTCAGAAAAAGAGATGTGCAAGACAAAGGAGACACAATTTGAAGACAGAGGGGGGACGGCTCAGGGGCAATGTGAGGAAGTATTTTTTCACAGAGAGGGTGGTGGGCGCATGGAACAGTCTTCCTGAGGATGTTGTGGGGTCTAAAACTGGGAGAATTCAAGAATACATAGGACAGACATAAGGCAATTCTTATGGGGGGGTAGCAAGAAGTAGGCTGTTGGTTAACTAGGATCTGCAGCTTATCCTGTAGGTAGGGAAATGGGCAGACTGGGTGGGCCAAGCAGTCCTTGTCTGCTGTCAAAGTCTTTGTTTCTAGTGGGACTTGTGTTGGGGAAAGGCTAGTTCCATCTGGTAGAAGGCAGAAACAATGGAGAGATCAGAAAAGACACCAGTGAGTCCTGTGTGTTGAACTGCTGCTTTAAATTGGTGTAATCGCAATTGTTGCAGAGACACTGTACATTAAAGAGTAAATGCTGAAACAGTTCAATTCAAGATAGTTTACCCCAGCTGTATGAAATATGGAGAGATTCCGAATTGGTTAGGGAGACTATAGCCAATGCGTGAATGATGAATCACATACATATACAGCAACATCCAATTAGCAGTCATGAATCATTGATGCTGTTGCTGTAGGAAAATTGTACTTTCAGTCACAATTCGTCAGGGAGTGCAGTGCAAGCTCTAGTACTGTGGTGTAATGCGGGAAGCGAATGGGAAGCGGCAACTCTTGGAACAGCCGGAGCAGAGCTGATGCATTGCTATGATGCCAAGGTAGCAGGAGCCATGGAGGTGCAGTGGCAGCAACTGTACTGCCTAAAGGCAAGGAGCCCCAATGCGCGAGTCCAAAAACATCAATGGCAGCAACACACCGGAGCATGAAGCAAGCGGCGTGCAAGAAATGACCTCGCGGACCGGTATTAGTGCAGTTGCTCTGTGTGCGGAGCACCGCACAGGCAGACGTGTGAGGAAAAGGAGCAGAGTGAGCTGGCGAGAGAACCTCAAGAGAAGAAGATGCAGGAGAAAACAAGGAGGTACAGGGCACACCATGGGCGGGGGGGGGAAAACAGCAGCGAGAGAGAGAGAGAGAGAGACGAGAGGAGGAAACGAGGAGGGCAGGGAGGGAGGCAGGAACCATCAAAAGGAAGGGGGGAGAGAACCAAAGCCCTGCCAGCCACAGGAGTGAGTGAGTCCGCTCGCTGCAAGCAGAGGGAGCGGAAGCTGGACAGTTAAATAGAGGATGGGGGAGGAGCTATGTGCCCCCCCCCGAACCACAGGCCTAGCTTTCCAATTCTCCACTATCTTCTGTACACATTAACCTGAAGCACAGTACTTACTTTCAGTACTGCTCCCTAGGCTAATCTGATTCAACTGAGCACCAGTGGTGCCTTTATATTGTCCTTTGGCTGCATCACATGATCTTCTGATCTGCCCCTAAACTAATACAGTAGGTTCCTAAACTAATACACACGTTTCGGGGAATCAGACACAAAACACTTTAACGTTACTGTATATATCACATTATTAATAGCTCAAATAAGTCCTTTATTGTAAATGAGAAAACAGTTGTATAAATAATTGCTTATTAGTGAGGTTAAGCCCCTTCCACATTAGTGTCATGCTTTGATGGAGCCCATAAATAAGCCTCTGTCTGGGCCACTTGGCTCCTAATAGTAGAGGTATAATGGTGAGCATGGCAATAGGTAAGCGAGTTCCTCTTTTAAACTGTTTTACTAAAACAATTGAGAAATGCATTATTCTCCAGGTATTTATTCATACTAGTTTTGCGGAGAGTAAAGTCTGCCTATTTGGGAAGTTTGCCAGGCTTGTAAACGGTCTTGTCAGCTGAAATTAGCAGCCGATGGGTTACCTTTTCATTTGGGCCTTGTAATGTATGAAGGGTTTTCCCCTGCCCTTCGTTTCTGCTACCAGACTCTGTTTTTACTCAAAAACTCTTTGCTCAGGTTTGAAGACAACAAACCTTCTCTGGAACTTATTTTATATTGCTAGTGTCTAGACTCGGGTCTCCTAGACACTTGGAGAGCCATACACTTTCTCTGTGCATCTTTAAGCACAATTTGGAGATCCCAGTAGCCCTTCATCACAGCACTGCATGTATCTCAGTTGGAGCATGGATTTTTCTGACCGACGCTGGTGCACAAGTAGGGGCATCTTTTCTAATGCAAGCCGCTGCAAGCTAAAGTAGCTTGCACCAGTTTAATCTTTTAAACCGCAAGCAGCGATTTACTTTCAGAGGAACCTCTGTCCTGAAAAAGCATTACACGGAAATAGCTATGGGTGTGCCCCTATGTTTCATACCCACTTGCACACCTCGTAGCATTCTTGGCTGCCATAGCAGCTGTCTTTCAGCAGGGACAGCAAGACCTAGTAAATCCTTGCAAGCGCTACTATTTGCTTGACCTGGATATTTAATAAGGAACTTTACGGGCTTTGTAACCAAAAGAAAGCTCCTAATATTTATACCCTGCTAAAAGCCCTAAATATTTATTCAATGGGAACAACTTTATTACACATGAAAAATGCTCTACTCCTTTCTTTTCCCATAAGTTCAGCTTATAGCATGGAAAAGCCCATACTCGGGAAGGTGAAACAAGCTACTTTGAAACAACCGGCAGCTGTGGGGAAGACACTGGCAATTTGCAAGAAAGTACACTCTTACTCAAATCTGAGGAAGGTCTACCTTACTTAACTTTGAATTTTAAATGTGGTATTGCTTTGTGTTTTGTCTTTTTTTCCCTTCTTCTTTTTGAATCAAGAAGGAATTTGCAGAGCTGCTAATCTTGTGAGTTTAACTTCAGAAGGATTGAAATACTGCATAACTGGTTTTTCCTTGTGTTTAGCTGGATTATTTATCTACCAGTATTTTGTGACAGGTTGCATCAAACTATTTTTTCGTACAGTGAACTATTTACTGGTGGCAGAGGAATTTTTCTTTGTGAAACCTGCAGTTTGTGTATTCAACACAGACAGGGCCTCAGGTTGTGAAAACTGGTTCCTCTGATTGTCTTCAGAGCACAGAACATCAGGTTGTATTGGTTCAGGGAGATTTACCTTATAGGTAGTCGTATTGGGTCAGGAAGGATTACATTATAGGTACTGGGCCCAACTGTTTGATTTTTCTCTGACTGTAATTGTTTTTTTGCTGGGTATATTCTCTGATAGATTGTTGTGTAGGTTGTCTTGCTGAAAGGAAGGTGAACACTCACCGGAGTGGTGGGTCAGAGTTTGTAGCCGATTGTTTCCCGAGGGAACAGGATTGGGGCCAACCCCTTCCCCTCCCCCCCCTCCTCCAAGGCTGTCATTTCCTTTATACCAGGGGTTCTGGCATCACTTCCCCAAGAGGGCACAGGGCATACAACTGTCGTATCCTTACCAGTCCAGCACACTGCATTGAGGGTAAATGCACTCTATACACACACACACACACACACACACACACACACAAAAACAAAAATTAAATAGGAAGAAAGACAGATATGTGGGGTGTGGTACAGTGCAATAGCTGTGGGGCAGCAGTCTTCCAGGAGACATTTTGGAGGCTGTGATGTTGCCCTATTTGCAGTGAACTCTCTGAGGGAGGAGGTTGCTCCTGAATTGGACAGGAATAGGGAAACCTCCCCCACCTAGGGAACACCAGGGCCACCACCGCTGCCTCAGAGGTTGCCAAGAAAGAGGAGCAGTTGGATCATGGTGGGCTCAGGGAGGGTGAGGGTGGCAGAACAGAGGTGCATCCCTCCAGTTGCACCTCTCCACAATCCTTATGCTGTACTGGTAGAGCATAGTTCCCCTATGGAGGCACCCACACTGGAGACCAAGGAGGATGCTGGGAACCACCACAAGGAAGGTCCGCAGGAGGGTGGCACAGGACACCACAGGGGAAGGAAGCAGCTCCTTGTGAGGGACTCAATTATTTGAGGGGTAAAACTGGGGGGAAAACTTGGAGATGGAGATAAGGTACCTGGCCGGAGCCATGACTTGGAGGGATGGGAAGCGAATCCTCAGGATTGCAAGATCATCTGCATGGGAGAGGGAGCTGGACATCATTGTCCACCTAGGGACAAATGACTTAGCTGGGCATGAGATCAGAGCAGTGCAGGAGGAGTTTGTGGAGTTGGGAAGGGGCCTTAGCCAAGTAGCACACACGGCAACATTCTCAGAGGTACTGCCTGTCTATGGTATGGGTGAGGCTAGGGTTCTATGCACCATGTGATTCAATGAATGGTTGAAAACCTGGTGCTGAGCACAGGGTTTTGGCTTCATTGGGGACTGGGGCTCCACCTGGAGGGATGCACGCCTATACTGGCAAGATGGTCTGCATCTGTCCAGGAGGGGAAGCAGGCTCCTAGGTGATAGGTTTAAATGCTTCATTGGCAAGCTTTTAAACTAGCCAAGGGGTGAGGCACTGATGAGAAGCAGGGAATTCCCAGCCTTCCCCATAAAACAGGGTCATCGTCGAGGTAAACACCATGGTAGAGAGGTCGATAGGGAGCAGGATGAGGGTAAATGGAGAAAAATCCAAAGACAGTAAGGGCAGGAATGGAGCTAAAAGAGGTAAGACCATAAAAAAATTGAGGGTGATGAGTACCAATGCCCATACTCTGGATAACAAGCTTCCTTATTTAGCGGCCTTGATGGAAGAGGGACACCTGGATATTGTGGCAGTCACAGAAACATGGTACACAGAGAACCATGACTGGGATGTAAACATACCAGGGTATGCAATCTACAGGAGGGACAAGGAGGGTAAACGAGGAGGAGGAGGAGGAGCTCTCTGCATAAGAGAAGGGATCAAAGCAACAGAACTAAAGGGTAAATGGGGAAGAGAGGAGGCACTGTGGGTCACCTTTGAGACCAGTAATGGCACAACAATCCGCACGGGGGTTGTATACAGACCCCCATCTCAGGGGGAGGATATGGACAAAGAAATGTTGAAGGCATCCTTAGGATGGCAGAGAAAGGGGAGATATTGCAGATGGGGGACCTGAATATGCCAGATGTTAACTGGAGCACCTTTGCTGCAGCCACATCCAAGAGCAGGGCCATTCTTGATGCCCTACAGGGGGCAAGCCTCAGACAGCTAGTTTTGGAACCCACTCAGGAGGGAGCAATCTTAGACCTTGTACTCTCAAATGGGGATGGAGAGAGGATCTTCGATCTTGAAGTGGGTAGCCATTTGGGAACAAGCGACCCCCAAACAGTGTGGTTCACGATAAACTTAGCTGTAGAGTCAAGCCATACAAAGTGAAGGTACTGGACTTCAGGAGGGCTGATTTTGTCAAAATTAGAGAGTGCCTCAGAAAAGCACTAGCAAACAGGCAAGAAGGTGGAGTGGAGCAACAACGGTGAAACATCAAAACCACCATCACAGAGGCAACAAGCCTTTGTGTGAAGCAAGTAAACTAATCAAAATGAAAGAAAAAAACACTATGGTTCTCAAAAGAAGTGGCGGGGAAGGTTCAGGTGAAAAAGATAGCATTCAGGAAGTATAAAGAAACACAGAAGGAGCAGGACAGAGAACTGTACCAGTTAAAGCAGAAGGAAGTGGGGAAGGCAGTCAGAATAGCAAAGGCCCAAACCGAGGAAGAGGTAGCCAACTCGGTTAAGAAGGGAGATAAAACCTTTTATAGGTACATTGGGGAGCGAAGGAAGACCAAGGAAGGGATAGTTAGGCTTAAAAAGGGGAGGGGAGGTGGGCAGAGGATGACAGTGGAAAAACAGAGATACTGAACCAATACTTTTGCTTAGTATTCACAAAAGAAGAAGCGGGGGAGGCACCTAAACCAAGCAATAGAAGCACTCTGAACAGGGGGGTCAATAACAGTTCATTCAGAGATGAAAGGGTCCTGAAAGAACTCCTAAATCTCAGGGTGGACAAAGCAATGGGGCCTGATGGGATTCATCCCAGAATTCTAAAAGAACTAAAGAGAGACCTAGTGACATCACTGACTACCCTTTTTAACAAATCATGGGAGGACGGTGTGGTACCTGAGGATTGGAGGAGGGCAGATGTGATTCCTCTTCACAAAAATGGGAGCAAGGCAGAGGCAGGAAACTACAGACCTGTTAGTTTAACCTCAGTGGTAGGGAAAATGATGGAATCACTTTGGAAAGAAAGAATCGTTGAGTACCTAGAGGCCTTCGGGGCACAGGACCCGAGGCAGCATGGATTCACAGCGGGAAGGTCATGTCAGATGAATCTAATAGATTTCTTTGACTGGGTGAACAAAGTAGTAGACCAGTGAGGGGCTGTAGATATGGCCTACCTAGACTGTAGCAAGGCATTTGGCACAGTCCCACACAAAAGATTAATAAACAAGTTAGCCACCCTGGGAGTGGGTCCCAGGGTGATAGCCTGGGTAACAAGTTGGCTGACCAACAGGACACAGAGGGGTAATAGTAAACGGAGTACTCTTAAGAAAGGGGGGTTACTAGTGGGGTACCACAGGGTTCAGTACTGGGGCTGGTCCTCTTTAATGTCTTTTATAGGAGACATTGCAGAGGGGCTGGAAGGAAAAGATGCCTCTTTGCAGATGATACAAAAATCTGCAACAGTGTTGATACACAAGGGGGGGGTGGAAAGGATGAGAAGGGACTTGGCAAGATTGGAGGAATGGTCAAAAGTATGGCAGCTTAGATTCAATGCAAAGAAGGGCAAAGTAATGCACCTGGTAAACAAAACCCCAGGGAAGAGTACACAATGGGGGCACTAACAACAACAAAAATGGAAAGAGACCTCGGGGTAGTCATATCAGATGACCTTAAGGTAGGCAAACAATGTAAGAACGCAGTAAGGAGGGCTGGAGGGATACTGGGATGCATAGGGAGAGGCATCACCAGTAGAAAACAGAAGTTGTTATCCCTCTGTATATACGGTTGGTGAAACCCCATTTGGAGTACTGCATGCAGTTCTGGAGACCCCATCTCCAGAAGCACATAGACAGAATGGAGGCAGTCCGGAGAAGGGCAACTAAAATGGTGCAGGGTCTGCAACAGAAGCCATATGAGGAGAGACTGAAAGAGCTTAATATGTATTGCCCATGAGGAAAGGAGGGAGAGGGGGGACATGATAGAAACTGTCAAGTACCTCAAGGGAATCAGCAAAGTCAAAGATGGGAGCATCTTTGAGAGAAAGAGATGTGCAAGAACAAGGGAGCACAGTTTGAAGCTAGAGGGGGAACACCTCAGGGGCAATGTCAGAAAGTATTTTTTTCATAGAGAGGGTGGTGGATGCATGGAACCACCTTCTTGAGGAGGTCGTTTGGTCAAAAACAGTGAGGGAATTCAAGAATGCATGGGACAGACATAAGGTAATTGTAGTGAAGGGTAGGAGGAAGTAGGCTGTTGGTTAACTAGAATCTGCAGCTTATCCAATATGTAGGGAAGGGGCAGACTAGGTGGGCCAAGTGGTCCTTATCTGCCATGAAAGTCTATGTTTCTATGTAACAATAACTAGGGGGTTTTCTAACTGGTAATCCACACATATCCTTCCTTCATTCAAACTGGGTGACCCAAGTGATTTAAAGAATTATAGGCCCATCTCTATCCTGTCCAATCTCTCCAAAGTCTTTGAAAAATTGATCTACACCCAACTCAAACAACATATTGAAACCTTCCCCCTTCTCATCCCAGCTCAATCTGGTTTCCGTCCTAATCATAGTACTATCACAGCCCTTGCTAAAGTTACGAATGACTGGGTTTCAGCTCTGGACTCACAAAAGATCACTGGTGTAGTCTTCTTAGACCTCAGTAAGGCGTTTGACACCCGTAGACCACAACTTAGTTGTCAGTAGCCTTATTAACCTAGGTGCAACCCCCTCCACTGCTCAGTGATTTACCAGTTACTTAACAGGGAGGTTTCGGAAAGTTAAGGCTGATGGCCTATTTTCAGCCTCCCTTCCGATCACTAGGGGAGTCCCACAAGACTCCATTTAGGCCCTATCCTATTTTCTCTTTACATCGGTAATCTTGACCATAACATAACTAATTCCAAATTGCATTTTTTGCTGATGACGCAGTCCTGTACACTTCTAGCTCAACTCTGTCTGAAGTAAGAGACATACTACAAGCTGACTTTGCACAGCTTGAACAGAACCTTATTAACGCAAAGCTCCTTCTTAATGCACAAAAAACTAAGGCCATGATTTTTTACTCTCAACACCATCACCACCACCTATCTAAACCTGCCTAATGATTTTATTGTCACTTCTCTAGGTGAATCTCTTGAGGTTGTCTCCAAATTCAAATATCTAGGTATACAGTATGGCTACAATAAACTCACCTTTAACGACCATATTGATAACTTGATCAGCAGGTTAAAATCCAGATTAGGTTTCTTCTTCAGAAACAGGTCCCTATTCCTTATTGAGATTAGAACTAGGCTTGTTCAGGCCACATTCCTGCCTTTACACGATTATGGTGACATAATCTACAATTCTACTTCAGCCTTAAACCTGAACGAATTGGACATCCTCTACCATTGTACACTATGGTTCATTACTAACTCCCCTTTTCAAACTCACCACTGTGATCTGTATGCAGCTGTCAGCTGGATGTCGCTTAATACCAGATGTTTGATTCACTCTGGCACTTGGACTCTCGAAATCCTCCTGAACAAACTACCAAGTTATATAACATCCCTTATTCACATCTCTCACAGTTCGTATTCCCTTAGAAAGTCTGACTTTATCTTTCTATACGTGCCTAGGACTCGTACCTCCTTTGGTAAATATGCTATCTCATATGCACTTCCAACTATCTGGAACCAGCTCCAGTCTATACTGAAACTCTCTAGCACTGTTTCTGTCGATCTCCTTAAAACCTTTGCTGCGACCAAATTAAAAAAGGCCTGCGGCTGTTTTTATTCCTTACTTGACCGTTGACTGTTATGTCAACAACTCAGTTCCCCTTCCTAATTCTTCTACTTCTCTAATTCTACTTACCTCTCCTTTTCCTTCCCCACCCTTCCTTTACTGTTTATTTCAGTCATCTTTACTTACGATATTCCTCCATACTTTTCCTCCTTTTCCCACCCCCCCTTACAAGATCCCCCTCTCTTTTCCCTCTTCACTCCCCTTTGCACCTATCTTATACTCTCCCTTCATCTTATGCATCCTATTGCTGTAGTTTCTCTACTTTTAATGATTTCTTCAGGTTACATTTATAAATATTACTTTTTTATGTCTTATTTTTAGCACTATGTACCACATGTACCATATACTTTTATGTACCAAGATTTTATGTATGACATTTCCTTTGTCTGTATACGTTCCTCAGGACCTCCTTGTGAATGAGCTTGCTCAATGGAGTTTTCCTGCAATAAACTTGAACTTGGTGGGCATACCAGCCTACTCATCGCACTCGAGACAGGAAAGGAAATATAGTGGGGTAGTTTAGGCAAGAAATATCTTGGTAGGAGGCTACCTACTAAGGTATTTCTTGTTTAACTCCTAGTTAAACAACGTTCCCTTTCCACCAAAGCAGAAACATGAAAAAGAAGGGATAGTAAGATAATGCTGCTGCAGCAGGCTTTAAGATAGGGGAAAAGGTGACGAAAGATGTATCTAAGTGCTTCTCAACTTCGGGGAGGGGGGGCTCATACTGCCACACACACTATTCTTGACCTGACGAAATCTATCCCTCGTCCCATGAGGGTTCTTCTTACGTGCCTGTTTCTGCCATTCTTTTAGACGTTCCTCAATCTCTAGAATGGCAAGTTCCTCCCCAGCTTCTCTGGATCCCCTACATAGAGATATAGAAATGGAGGACCCTTTTCTACAAGTATGGGAGGAAGGGGATCAGGATGATGATATGAATCAGGACCCGGTGCCCCCCATCCATCTCTACAGCTTCTTCCATACTGGGGGAACCTGCTACAGTTCTCCTTTGTTCCCCTTCTGGCAACCCGTTTTTCTGAGATTATGATTCATTTTCAGAAAATGTTTGACTTCCAAGAAACAGAGCAAAATGCCTCCCATAGGAAAGTAGCCAATTATTTGGGTCTCCTGGAGTGTCCTTCCCTGATCATTCCTTTTTTAAATAACGCATTTGATGATGCAATCTCGTATCGGCTCCTAGGAAGGCTGACTGGACCTACCAGGCCCCACTGGATCACCCTTATTTCTCTCCCCCCTTCCCCCGCAGACTTACTCGGTCATCATTAAATGCAACTCATGACAGGTCTACTAGATCAAAACACTTGAGTAGTCAGCCTCTGGATAAAGAATCACAGACACTTGATGTGATGGGGAAGAGGGTGTATTCGTCTTCCACTGTGACTCTTAGAATTCTGAATTATATGGGTCATCTACTGAAATACCAAGAAGAAATCTTGAAGGCCATGCAATCCTCCATTCAATCTCTTCCAGAGGGTGCCCCAAGGAGCACCTTATGGCCAAATTATCTGCCGTCACTTGCTGAGAGCTACATATGATGCTGTCGATTCCACAGCTTGGGCCTCATTGGCAGGTGTTTGCCTTAGAAGACATTCATGGCTCAGGGTCTCCAGATTTGCCCCAGATGTACAACAATTTATCCTTAATGCACCTTTTAAAGGTGATGAGCTTTTCTGACCTCAAATCCAGGATATACTGACCTCAATACAGAATTCAGGTCATACCTTGCAGCCTATCCGTACTTTGTACAATGCCCCTGTCAAACCCTATTACACAGGGAATTTTCACAAACCTGCAGCGGCAACCCAAAAATAAAAGAAAGGCCCAGGTCTCCTTTCCAGGTCCCCGTGCCAACCCTAAGGTGACCCATTATGGCCCCACTACCCCCAGCAAGGACAGACCACTGCATGAGGGTCCCTCCTTGCCCTATGGAATTAGAGGCCCATCCCACAACTGTTGGGGGGGCAGATTTTCCTTACACTTCCAAGGGTGGCAGGAGATAACCTCGCATATATGGGTCCTTCAGCTAATTCACTCAGGTCACACCTTAGATTTAAAGGAGATCCCGCCCAATCTACCCCAATGAGCCTCTCATTACCCCCAGACCAAGAACCAGATCTAGTAGAAGAAATTCAAGCTCTTCTGCTCAAAAACACTATAGAACCCATTCCCCTTCTCCAAATGGGTCGGGGCTTCTACTCTCATGTTTTGCTGGTCCCAAAGTGGTGGGGGATTTATGTCCCATTCTAGATCTCAGACTCCTCACTCTGTATATAGAGTACAAAAAGTTCTGGATGGTGACACTTCAACTCTGCTACCCCTTCTCAACAAAGGGGATTGGCTCTGTTCTCGGACATGAAAGATGCCTATCTTCACATCCTGGTGCATCCAGCTCACAGACGGTTTCTTTGTTTATGTTTTCTAGGTCATCACTATCAGTTCAGAGCCCTCCCTTTCAGTTTGTTCTCGGCCCCCTGGGTCTTCACAAAATGCCTTGTGGTAGTGGCAGTGGCTGTCCACAGGGAAGGCCTCTACATCTTTCCATACCTGGATGATTGGCTTCTCAAATCTCCTTCCAGCCCTCAGTTGGCTACCACTTTGTCCCGCACACTTCAGATGTTCTCCTCTGTTGGAATAACAATCAGTATACCAAAATCCAAAATGGATCACACCCAGTGTCTCCAGTACATTGGGGTGGTCCTGAATACCTCCAAAGGGATGGCTTTTCCCCCCCAGAGATCAAGCAGACAAATTGATCACACTGGCATCTCAACTAGGGGCTGGTCCATATGTCTCAGCTCAGGACTACCCCGCCTCCTAGGTCATATGGCAGCTGCCATTTCCATGGTCTCTCATGCGTGTTTACACATGAGGGTCCTTCAGTGGACTTTGAGGGTCTACTGGGACCAGAGAGAAAATGATTTTGAAGCTCCAGTCCTCGTGTCCTCTCCAGTTATCCAGGAACTCCACTGGTGGATGTCACCGGACAATTTGTTGTGCAGCATCCCTTTCCAGTCCCTGATCCCTTGCCTCATTCTGATGACAGATGCCTCCTTGCTCGATTGGGGTGACCATTTGGAAGTAGTTCACACTCAAGAAACTTGAACAGTGGGGAAAGAATACCTCCACATCAATATCCTAGAAATTAGAGGGGTCCTGTATGCCCTGCAGGCCTCGAGACTCTCTTCCTATGAGGCTGTCTCAAGATCCAACCGGACAACTCAACAGTGGCTCACTGTCTGAACAAACAAGGGGGAACCCATTCTTATCTCCTATGCAGGAAATCCATGACAATATGGTACTGAGAAATTCAAAAAGGTATCCACCTTATTGCGGTACATGTCCCCAGAATCGACAATACTCTAGCAGACACTCTAAGCATATCCACTTTTCAAACATACAAATGGGAACTCCTCTGGGAAGTTCTAGAACATGTCTTCCTGTGCTGGGGCTGCCCAGGAGGTCGGATCTGTTCAACTCTGTAATGCCAAACTGCCTCGCTATTGCTAACTTGTGTCAGGTCCTGGGACTTTATGGCTGGACGCATTATCTCATTCGTGGACAAGAACATTTCTGTACGTCTTCCTTCCCTTCCCTCTCATTCAAAGGGTTCTACTCAAAGTTCTCAGGGACAAGGCTACCATGATCCTCACCATGCCTCTGTGGCCAAGACAGGTCTGTTCCATTGTTACTACAGTTGACAGACCAGGAACCTCTACCTCTTCCCATCTGCCCTGCTCTGTTATCCAAGGCCAGGGGTTCTCTACTGCACCCAGACCTTCGCTCCCTGCATCTGTCCGTCTGGCTCCTGTGGACGTAGTCCTCTCCAGGTTCCAGGTATCCTCGCAAGTTGCGGATGTCCTCCGGGCAGCCCATAAACCATCTACCCAATCTTCATATTCCATGAAATTGAAACGGTTTTCCTTGTGGGATAAAAGTCAAAATTTGGACCCGTATGCTTGCCATCCGCAGCGCATTCTGGATTATTTGTTCTCCCTGTCTAATGGTCTCAAGTATTCCTCTGTAAAAGTCCATTTATCAGCCATTTCGGCCTTTCATTTGCCTGTGAATGACAACCCTTTGACTCAACTATATGTTATTAAAATACAAAATCATACATGCCCACACAATGCAAAGCATCATGGGCTGCATATGCAAATCACCACAGAATGTTATGCTGGTTCAACTTTAAGCAGAATTGCATGGTGCCGAAAGGCCTCTCACACAGTTTGCAAAGGGTGCTAACAGATGACATAGACACGTGTTTCGTCCTACCAGGACTCATCAGTATGCCTTGTCTGTTTGACACCCCTGTGGAATGAACCAGCTACCCTAAGACGGTCTGTCTGGGTTATGTTGTGGTGAACCCATTAAAATAAAAAAATATTTAAAAGACAAAGAACCTCTGTGCGCAAACACTGAGGCGAGGGTTACCCCAAAGGGCATTTGGCTGGGAAGCCAAGTTTCAAGAAAATACAAGTTGAACCAGCATAACATTCTGTGGTGATTTGCATATGCAGCCCATGATGCTTTGCATTGTGTGGGCATGTGTGATTTTGTATTTTCTTGAAACTTGGCTTCCAGCCAAATGCCCTTTGGGGTAACCCTAGCATTGTGTGTTTGCCCACAGAGGTTCTTTGTCTTTTAAATAGTTTTTTATTTTAATGGGTTCACCACAACATAACCCAGACAGACCATCTTAGGGTAGCTGGTTCATTCCACTGGGGTGTCAAACAGACGAGGCATACTGATGAGTCCTGGTAGGACGAAACATGTGTCCATATCATCTGTTAGCACCCTTTGCAAACTGTGTGAGAGACCTTTCAGCACCATGCAATTCTGCTTAAAGTTGAACCAGCATAACATTCTGTGGTGATTTGCATATGCATCCCATGATGCTTTGCATTGTGTGGGCATGTGTGATTTTGTATTTTCTTGAAACTTGGCTTCCCAGCCAAATGTCCTTTAGGGTAACCCTTGCCTCAGTGTTTGTGCACAGAGGTTCTTTGTCTTTTACATGTTATGAAGATCTTTTTGAAAGTCCTTCTTCATCTCATGCCCCCATTAGGGACCCTATCCCTTCTTGTGACTTGAATTTTGTTCTTGAAAAACTGACACTAGATCCTTTTGAACCTGCAGCCTCCTGCAAGCTGCGCTATCTCTCCTGGAAAACTTTCTTTTTAGTGGCGATTATGTCAGGTTGATGTATATTGGAGTTACATGCACTGAAGTGCAAGGAGCCCTATCTGAATTTCCACAAGGATAGGGTCGCTTTACATACCAACCCTAAATGTCTTCCAAAAGTGGTATCTGGATTTACCTTGAATCAAACCATACACTTACCTGTGTATTATGAGGAGCCTGCTAATCTAGGAGAATCTTTACTCCACACTTTAGAGGTACATAGAATCTTACAATATTATCTTCTTCGCACCATGCAAGTGCGCAAGTCTGAGCAACTTTTTGTTTCCTTCGCCCCTAGGAAAGAGGGCGCTCCTGTTTCCAAGCAGTGCTTATTCACTTGGTTGGACAATTGCAATACTTTTTGTTAGAAAAAGTATGATAAGCCACTCCCTGGGGTGAAAAAACCTCACTCCACGAGGGGCATGGCTGCCTCAGAGACTTGCTTTAGAGGCGTTTCAGCAACTGACATTTGTGAAGCCGCTACCTGGTCTGCTGTACATACATTCACTAACCATTACATTTTGGACATTGCTTCCAAAAAGTGAACATATTTTGGACGGGCCATTCTCCAAGGCCTATTGTTCTAAGTTTATTTTCAAGACATCCTGCCCTATGCATCCCAACTGCTGTGGACTCATTCCTGTGTGTTATGACCTGCTGCAAGAGATTTCTTTGATGAAGGTACTCAGTTGTGTAAGAACTTACCGTAACAGTAGATCTTCGAGACAATCTCTTGTAGCAGGTCATGTTGCCCTCCCGCCATCCCCCTTGCTTCCTGCTTCAGGAGGTGACATGCTCCTGCTCTCTCCAGAAGATATTAGACTGCTCCCTTTTCCCCCTCTGTTCCCCTCAGAAGCCGGTTAGATCATATTCTCATTTTGGTCACTGAGGTGGAAAAGAACCGAGGAACTTATGGGACTGCCCCCCCTTTTGTATATGTGCCAGGACACAACACATGGTGCCGTTGGCAGTCCCAGGTCGACTGCTGAGAAATCATTCAGAGGGGGCGTGGCCTGGCTGCGCTGAAGATGGCTGCTTAATTCTGCTTCTCCCTGGGACTACCATCTATCATCGTCCATCCTCCTGATCCCAGATTGTCAACGTTTACCAGCAAGTGGAATATAATTTTACTAACGTCATAGCTCAACTCTGGTAAATTATTTTCTCTATATCATAACTCTATAGCTATAATTTTTCTGCATTTATACTGCTTCTCTGTGAAGGCCTACTGCAATGGCTGAGCAGCTCCTGCAAAACAGCTCTCTTAGCAGAGTGGAAACTATGTTTCAACAGCTCATCTGTGAACTTAACAAATTTAAAATAACATCTCAACAAAACGTCACTAACATGCAAGTGTTAGACCAAAAAAATCAATGCTGCAGGAGTTAAAGTTGCTCAAAATGAAAATTCTATTAACATCCAGCAAGCCACCATCAGAGAGCAAGACAGTTATCAGAAGCCTACAAGATAAAATTGATGACATTGAAAACAGAAACAGAAGCAGTAACCTGAGATTTTTGGGTTTTCCTGAAGGTGCAGAACTCTGAGACGCTAGTGCATTTCTATTACATGTGCTTCCAGCCCAGCTCAAACTCCCACCTGGTCAAGACCTTCCTATTGAGAGATCACACCATACTTAAAGCTGGAGGCCTGGTCCAGATTAGAAACCTAGGCCTATCGTTACAAGATTCTTAAACTATGTCCACACTGAACTGATTATCAATAGAGCAAAACAAGAGTGAAGGCTTACTTGGCAAGATCACAGAATTTCTATTTTTAGAGACTTCTCTAAGGAACTCTCTATAAACGCAGAGCTTTCAATCCTATTAAAACTACCCTACACCAACGAGGGATCAAATTTGCTCTGCGCTATCATGCCATCATGCACCTGTTTCTGGGTCACTCAACCAAAGATTTCAACACTCCCAAAGCCTTGGCTGCATTTTTTGGTGAGCCCCAGACTCCAACTGCCCCGTTTGGAAATACTGATGTGACCCCTTCTCCCACTGTCTCTGCAACTTCCCAATCAAACCGGCACACCCACATTATGGCTTCAAATCATGAACGCACTGAGAAACCCATATCTCTCCAGACTGATGCAGCACCTTCTGTCCGAATCTTGGCCTGCTTGCTAGACAAAAAGAACTTGAATCCACCTTCTTCTAAACATGCCTGTTGTGCAGATGCTACTCCTTCTAGGCCTACCTCTCAGCACGAGCAACATGTTGGCTTCACTACACCCCTAACCCTCTCCAGTAAGTTTTCTTTACAAGAGGACTTAAACTCATCTTAGGAAGACCTCCCGGAATCAGCTGTGGATCCTGTCGGCAATGACCTTGGAGATGCTTTACAGGGCGGCAGGTCTTCCGATTCTTCTTGGGCTGAATTGGTGACCAGCTCCCCTTTCAAATCGGCAGAGCCTCCTAAAAAGAAACGGAAGGGGAAGCGCAAAAAGAAATCGAACCTATAAATGATGCCAGGGCATGTGTATATATTAGTACCTCTCGAGGTTAGTGCCTAATTAACCTCGGCTCTCTGATCACTATCAGAATTTGTCTGCCCTGCAACCGTGCATCGCATTCCTTGTGTGTGCATACTATCGCACCCAGCTGGTTTGGAAAGCGATAAGGTGTACATCGCGGTTACAGGCTTCTGGTTTAATAGCATGTCATATTATTTAGGCATCTCATTGTGACAGTCTTAGAGTTTTCTATCTCAATGTAATGTCTGCTACATTACACATCCAGTTATTTCTGCATATATTACTCATAATGTCAATTTTTGAGTATCCCTAATGTTGGGCTGTGTTCTTCTTTTAAAGGGACAGTTCTTATATAATGTTAGACTAATTAATATGTGCTCAGTGATTTTCTATAATCATTTAGAGGTGTCTACCATCTTTTTTATCAGTATGTCCTTCTCACATAACCATTAAGGGAGGTTACCTGCTTAACTAATTTGTGATCCAACATCACCCCACACATTTATTACCATATATAAACATTATAAATTTACAGTGTCGTGTTAATATTAATGAGGTCCTCAACTAGTTATTCCCTTCATCCACTACTACATCCCAGACTAATATTTAACACTTTAATATGTTTCTCTAGTCTCCTTCCCACTGCAACCCACCTTTATCTAACTTTTAAATTCCCTTTTTTAGCCATGGTATACCAATTTCTTGTACTGTTTTATTTATCTATCACTTAGTCTTCAGTTTTACCCTACAATTAGGCTTGCAGGCTATTTTCGTGGTGTCTCATCTTTATTATTTTACTCAACGTGCTGCAATCATTAATAGATAGCACAGTCTGACTCGAAGCCCTTATGATATGGCTTTTTAAGCCTGTTATAATCTTATAGCTGAGCTCGCTCTACCCTCTCCAGGTCTTGAAGTCTCACTACTTTAAAGCAACTCCTTCTCTGGGGCGATTTTTGGGTCTGTGCTACTATTAAATACCTAGTACTCATCAATAATATATGCAGTACCTTGAAGCCTGAACAAATTCAACTTTTAATGATGTCATATTGCCAGAATGACTGTATTCCTGTTCAGTACAAGACTTTCACCAGATACCCCCCTATACAATTTGGATCTTGTAATGCCTCGACACCCCCCCCATAAATCCTTATACTATTTGGACCCTACTCGCTCCATTTTACCCGAACGCTCCTCCTACATAAACACTTCTGTGTCTAAGCATTATGATATGTGAGTAAGTACATAGTAGATGGCACAAGTACAGCTGTTCTTGTAATTTTAGGACTTAGCCAACCATGGTGGCATACTGTTTGTATTGCCGTAATAGTGTTTCAGCTCAGTTCTTTTTTCCAGTCTAAGTTAGGTTCAAGGGGCGACATATTCAGAAGGGTTGCGCATGGTGCAACACAATTGCACCATGCGCAAACCACTGATATGCCCAGCGCGATATTCAAAGTGGGATTGAGCCTGGCACAAATCCCGATGCACCGGAGCACATCAGTGATGTATACAGTGCAGGTAGGGGGGGGCATGCCCATGCATACTCCACACATCCCGATATTCAGCCCGGGATGTGCTGAGCCCATGCATGCACAACCCCTACCTGCGCTGCACACAGGTGAGCCAAAAAATAAGGAGCAACAGCTGGCCACCCACAGGTGAGCTGCCATATTGCAGGGCACAACACAGCAGCTGCTACCTGTGGGTGGCCACACAATCTCGGCCCGGCACCTCGTGGTGCGCTTGTCTGTCGTGGGCATTTGTTATAATTAATAGTCTGCTGGTGGGTGTTAAGCTGCCGCCCGCCACTGATTGGGGGGGAGCGGGGTGCTGGGGCTTAGCGGGCAGGTGGGTGAGTGGTGGGGTACCGCTGGACCACCAGGGATATTGGACCTCTCTTTTTTATTACATATGCCCGCAATTGGGCTGTGAGCGGTCCACTGGACCACCAGGGATATAGGACAATTATTGATATACATATGCCCGCGATCGGGCTGCGAGCGGTTCACTGGACCACCAGGGATATAGGACGATTATGTTACACAAATGCCCGCGATCGGGCTGGGAGCGGTCCACTGGACCACCAGGGATATGGGACGATTATTTTACATAAATGCCCATGATCTGGCTGGGAGTGGTCCACTGGACCACCAGGGATATGGGATGATTATTTTACACAAATGCCCGCAATCAGGCAGTGGGGTGTTTTGCCGCTTGTGCAGGGGGCGTCGGTCCCGGACAGCTGCAGCCTGGCAGCGTGCCAGGCGCAAGTCACCAGAGACTGGCGCACCTGCATGCAAATGGGGCCATAATGACATGCAAATGGCCCCATTTGCACCTTGCATACATTATGGCCCCATTTGCATGTGCACTTTTGAATATTGCGGTTGTTGCGCCTAGCGCAACAGAACTTGCGATAGTGCATCCCCCTGCTCCACTCTGGCTACTGCGCCATGTACACTGCGGGTGGCCAAGGTGCGATATTCAACAATGCTGTGCCACGGCGCAGCTCCATTGAATACCACCCTGTCAACGCCCCTTCGCATCCAAGTTGTGCTGCGCCCAGGCTTGCGCCACAGCCTGGCGCAGTCTGAATATCCCGCCCAAGATGTATTACTATGTCTGGGATTGCATATACTTTCTGTAATCCCCTTTTCATATATGGTAAGATGTTCATTGCCCCCCCTCAGGGAATTATTATGTTCACTTTAGTTCTAGTCAGAGTTATAACTTAATAGAAATAATTGTTTACAGTTTGTATCTTGGGTTTAAGATCATTTTCTCCCAAGATTTACTTACTATTTACATGCTCTGTAGTATATCAAGAGAGTCTTGGCGATTCCACAGACTCATATCTTGCTATATTACCTAAAGACTTCATAGTGTGTTAGTAAAACATGCATAGGTGTTGTTTAGTAACTATATATCTGTCTTCTATATTCTTTTTAGTACCTCTCTTCCTTGTGAGACCCAAAGGAAACATTCACCCAGGATTTAAGTATTTCCACAAACTAAATATCCTGCATGCATTTGACTGTGCTAGCCCTCTCTCTTCTGAGTCAGTAACATCCTCTAGCCCTTTCAATATGAGTCCCTTACTTCCTATTTGTGTTTTCATACTCATCTCCCCATTAACATGAGTAATCTAATTCTATATTCATGGAATGTTAAGGGACTCAGCTCACCTTGTAAATGAAAGCAAATACTTTCTTACCTCAAAAAGCATAAAACTCATATTGCTTTCTTACAAGAAATAAAACTTTTAATAGAGGATGTTGACAGACTCAGAAGGGATAGATGGGTCAAATATATCGTCCTCCTCTACTTCTAAAAATGGGGGTTGCTATTCTATTACATAAATCCATTAACTGGACTCTTATCAAATCCATCTCCAATTCAGATGGCAGATGGATTATACCCACTTAAATACCCCTGCAGGCCCCCTTATGTTAGTCAACATTTATGCCTCTAACTCTGATTCACCTGAATTATTTCATAATATGGCCCAACAAATTATGAACAGTAACTTTAACAATTCTTCTATACTTGTTGGTGGGGATTTCAATTTAGCTTTGGAAACACATTTAGATGGAAGTAACTCTTCATGTGATTCCCACCCCAGAAGTATTTCTGCACTCTTAATGCTAATGAAAGACTTCTGTCTCACCAACATTTGGAGACTACACCATCCTAGACAGCGCAACTACACATTTTACTCACCACTTTATAAATCTTACAGCAGAATTGACTACTGGTTTTCTTTCCCATTCATCACTGAAAAAATTATCGACACAACTATCCTCCCGATTACTATATCAGACCATTCTCCTATAAAATTACATCTTATTTGGGTCCCGCCTCATCTAAATCCCCTAGACCCACTCTTATTGAAAGACCCTGATTTCTTACCTTGGATTAGATCCCAAATCCAAGAATTTCTTTCCTTTAACAACACTCCTGATGTATCTCAAGGTACCATCTGGGAAGCACTTAAAGCAACAGTTGGAGGGAAAATTATAAGCTGTGCAGCACACAAGAAAAAACTAAGGGAACAGTTGTTGGCTGATTTAGAAAAATCTCTTAAAGAAGAAGAAACCCAATATTATAAAACAAAAAATCCAGATAACTCACAACTTCACCTTGAAATTCTTCAGCTTTGAATTTAAATCAATGAATTAATATCCAGGAAAGGTGAACTCGCCCTCCTTAGACTTAAAGACCGTTCTTGGGACCAAGGGGATAAATGCGGGAAGCTGCTTGGTTATCAACTCAAGAATCAACAGATGGAAAGACATATTGCCAGTTTGAAAGATCCTTCAGGCAAAATCCATACAGATAATCCCTCGATTATCCATATTATGCAATTCTTCTACCAACAATTATACTCTTACCCCACTCCCCCACAACCTGAATACAGTATATACAATTATTTCTGGACAATTTACAGTTACCACACCTCTCCCAACAAGATATGGCTTTGCTAGATGAACCCTTTTCCCTAAAAGAGATACAAGCAGCGCTAAATTTCCTTAAATCTGGTAAAGCTCCTGGGAGTAATGTTTTTTCCGTAGACTTTTATAAATCTTTAGCTGACATCTTATGCCCCTTACTGTTTAGGGTCTTCAAAGAGGCATCTTCACAAGGTAAACTTCCCAAATCTATAACAGAAGCCATTATAACCGTCCTACCAAAAAAGATAAAGACCCTTCTCTCCCATCCAGTTACAGACCGATATCATTACTTAATACGGACGGGAACACTTTTGCCAAAATATTAAATACTCGTTTAGAATCAATCATTTTGAAACTTGTCCACACCTCCCAAGCTGGATTTATCAAAAACAGAACTGGTTCTGATCATCCCGCTCATTATTTAATTTAATCTACAAAGCTAAATCTCTTAAATCACCTGCCGCAGCTATAGCCATCAACTTTGAAAAGGCATTCGATTCTCTCAACTGGACTTATTTGTATCATGTTCTATCCCAGTTTGGTGTCACTAATAAATTTTATACATGGATTTGATTACTATACATCCTCCCCTCTGCTTGGGTTCTTACTAATTCTACTCTGTCCTCATCCTTTCATCTGGAAAGAGGTACCAGGCAAGGGTGCCTCTTATCCCCCACTCTTTTTATTCTAGCTATGGAACCCCTATCAGCCGCTCTTCGTCAATCCTCCATGATCCAAGGTATTCCTATTGGTAATTCCCACTATACTTCGCTATCCTACACTGATGACCTCCTCATTCTACTCAAAAATCTTGAAATTTCGGGACCACCATTAATTAAGTTACTTAGCTACTTTACTTCACTTTCTGGGCTTGCTCTGAATCTAAACCAATCAGAAACAATGCCATTGAACAATTTTTGTAACCCTTCTATGAATACAATATTAGGTTTTCATTGGGCCCCTCAAGGTATCTCTTACCTTGGAATACAGATCACCTCTAAATTAGACAAGATATGGAACGCCAATCTTTCCCCATTATTAGCAAATATTAAAAACACTCTCAACAGATGGAAACTGCTTAACCTCTCTTTAATGGGAAAATCTCTGTTATCAAGATGTCAATAGCTCCCAAAATACTGTATCTATTTTCGAATATGTCTTTAACCCTCCCTACTTTTTTTTTTGTCAGAATTGATGATATAATTGCCACTTTTGTATGGGAAGGCAAAATTCCCAGATTTAGTCTTAACAAACTGTGTTTCCACTGGTCCAAAGGGGGCTTCGGGCCCCCTGGTTCCAAGCACATTTTTGGGCCTTCCGTACTGCCCAAACTGTCAAATGCTTTAATAAACCCAGCAATAAATCACTGTTGTGGGTCAATAAGGAAACATCTCTATGTCCGGTCAATGTCACCACTTCCTTCATTTATAACCCTCTCCCCCCAATTTAAAATCTCACCCTACTGTAGCATCATCCATATGCTTCTGGAAAATAATTCATAAACGCCTTAAATCCAACCCAACCCCTCTCATATATGCCCCTGTTTGGGGGAACAGCAACATCACTTTTGATAATCACCCAATTTTTTGTTGTAATTGGAAAAACAGGGGCATTTTTTTCTTGGAGGATATACTTATTCCTCAGACTCTCAAATTAAAATCCTTTTCTGACCTGTGCAAACAATGGAATCTTCTCCAGGACGATTTCTGGAAATATTTGCAGTTACGCATGGCATGGAACCTTTATCTTCCTACTATTCCTCATCAATCTATATATGATACTTTTATTTCTAAATGGATTAAAACAAACTCTAAATTAAATGGCATCATTTACATACATATCATAAATACAATTCCAGATCAATCTATCATTGCAAAAAATAAATGGAATACCCTTTTAAATTATAACATAACCAATTCACAATGGCATAACTGCTGGCTATCCTGCCATAAATCTTTCAAGGATAATCGCAGTTCACTCATACAAACCAAAATTCTACATCTATGGCACAGAACTCCTGAGATTTGGCAAAAAATGGGCTTAATGAACAACAATAAATGTTGGCGCTGTAACTCCCCCAATGGCAATTTGCTACATATTTTATGGCATTGTCCTCCCATACACAATCTTTGGCATCATATCCATTTCTTTGCAATGAAAGTGATTGGTCTATCCTTTACATTAGATCCAAAACATTGCATACTTGGTATTTTCAATGCTCATTCATACAAAATATCCCATTCTCAGAATAGGTGGTTATCCCTACTATTCCTTCAAGTTAAACGCCTTATACTAATGCACTGGAGATACAACATCATTCCCACCCTCCCAGATATTCTCAAACAACTATCTCAATACACCAACCTTGATCTTATGTCACACTTAGCCTGTGACCAACTTAATTTATATAATAAATGCAGGCAGAATTATTTTAAATATTTAAACACATCTACACAAATCGTCACTTAATCCATAGGTTGTTATATGTTCACATTGGTATCTCGCTTCTAGCTCTTTCGTTCCTTTTTCATCTCCTCTCTTTCTATCTTTTTATCTCTTTTTCTTCTTCCCTTTCTCTCGTCATTCTTGTTTACTTTCTTAGATATTTTTCTCTTATGTTCTTCCTTTATACTATCTTACACATACTTGTATTAAATTACAGCATAATAGAAATACAATCATGACTGCTCATATTTCTTGTTTGTATCTACTCCTTTTACCCCTTGAACCATAAATTACCATATTTTCTCTCTATCATACAGATTGTACTGCTACATATTGTTTTCTCAACATTTGTTTTCCCCTTTAATATCATTGTATAATACTTCAGACAACATGTTTTTTCCTTCTTTCATTAAGAATTTATGTAAGTGTACACTGGAGAATGTAGTGTATTTGTATGTATAATCACAATAATGACAAAAAAGATTAACTGCAAAAAAAAGAAACCATCCAGAGGAAATGACGCTTGCGGTTGGACATTCCTATATGTTATGACCTGCTGCAAGAGATTCTCTCAAAGATCTACTGTTACGGTAAGTTCTTACACAACTGTACTTTGTCTGTGTTACCCTGCAGAGCAATGATCTGGTCCTTTAAATCTACTATGTGACCAATGTTGATGTTGCTGGTGAGTTGAATGATCCATACATCATTTTTGTTTGTGTGTTTTTGCTTTTTAATCCAATTATTTAACCAGGAGTGGCACACTAAGCTGAAAGCTTGTTTACAGGTGCGCCCTGGGAGCACAGGGAAGTTAAGTGACATGCTCAGAGTCACACAGCATGCAAGTGGGGGCTGTGGGATTCAAACCCAGGCCTCCAGATTTGCAGCTCAGAGCCTTAAACCACTGCTCTATACTGCCTCCTAGGCTCCAACATACGAGAAGGCAAAAAGGATGCTAGGATGCATCAGTTGGGGCTTCACCAGTCTCAGGGGGCGTGGTAATACTACCATTGTACAGTTCACTGGTTCTACTGCACCTGGAATATTGTGTGTAATTTTGAAGCCCAGAACTGAAGGACAGTGACAGGTTTGTGTTGGGAACTATTCAGCAAAGGGCAAAAAACATGATCCAGGAAGAGCAGGGAAAGTTCTATGAGGAGAGACTGGAAAGTCTCAGTATATATTCTCTGGAGAACAGAAGGGAAAGAGGGATATGACAGAAACATACAAATACATCCAGGGATACAATAGGGTGAACTTTACAGAGTTGTTTGAATTGGGAAAGAGTTTGTCCACAAAGAGGCACAATCTC
This sequence comes from Neoceratodus forsteri, assembly GCA_016271365.2. Taxonomy (NCBI): domain Eukaryota; kingdom Metazoa; phylum Chordata; order Ceratodontiformes; family Ceratodontidae; genus Neoceratodus; species Neoceratodus forsteri. The sequence continues at coordinate 407,569,939 of CM057452.1, forward strand.
AAGCTGAAAGAGGGGGAGGGGGAATTCAGAATAGGCACTGGAAAGTATTGTTTCGCAGACTGGGTAGCAGATAGGTGGAATAGTCTGCACAGCAATGAGGTCAATGCTGGGACTATAGCTGAGTTCAAAACACAGTGGGACCAGTGGTCCAGATACTGGTTAAGACTGGGAAGTATTTACTGCCAGTTTTTTCAACCTAGTAGTATTTTTACTTAACTTGTATTGCTGCCATCTGTCGAATAATCTTGGTCCCCTTCCTCCCTACTATTATTGTAAATCTCAAACCCACATGATACCGCAATAGTGTAGATTATCGGGTATGCGTAGGAAGCTTTCCGTAAAAGTTTCCTAAATGTAGCACTGTTTGGTCACGTTTGGTTGTCAGTTTATCTGAGCTAGAGGCTTCCCCCACCTCCCCTTATTTTTGTTTTCATGGAGTGTGTGGGGGCAAAGCCCTCAACTCAGGTAAACTAGTAAAGTACGAATGGGCAATTTGCCAAGTGCTTGTGCCTGCTGTTAATTTTGGTTTTGTCACTTTATCTGAGTTGGGGGGCTTCATCCCCTACACCCCCTTGTGTTTTGTTTTTTTTTACAAGGGGGGCAAAGTACGCCAACTCAAAAAAAAATAATAACAAAAAGCAAAAGAATGAGCGATTGGACCAAATAACGTAACCTGAGCTCTACGCTAATAGCGTAGGTCCTATGCATACTCAATAATCTATACATATCACCCATGATACTTCCATGGGGTCTGAGATAATTCCCCGGCACCATGTAGTCTCATGACCTTACTAATAAAATGTTGCCAGGTCATGTGCTGTACTGTATATAATGGTACTGTGTCAAAAAGGCATATGAAAAATGGTGAGGACAATAATAGCCCTGCAGGATGAGCGCCAGGAATAACAGCGCCTGTAAACTTAAAAAGAGCTGGTGACACGTTCAGGAGAACTTTAACAAAACATAATATTTAGATACCATCCAGCTTGTATTTCCCATTAGTTCTGTATTCCTCCTCCCCGTTATTTGGTAGTGAGGTCATCTGCATGAAAACTGGATGTATGTTCCTGCAGAGTTAATCTATTCCTGCTGCTTTCTCCCAACCGGAAGTCATAGAGCACCGCTTATGAACTCACAGCTACTCCCATGGCAACAGATTGTGATGTCACATCAGAGGATTATGACTTGAAGTAGGGAGTAAGCTACAGAGTCAGAGGAACTGAAAATGAACTCTAAGGAACAAGGATCATATATTCATGCACATTTCTTTAGTAATAAATTATGGGGAAGAGAAATATACAAACTATGAATGAAATGCAAGCAAAATTATACCTAATTATTATGTTTTTTTAAATCTTTTTTGAGGCGTCAGCTCTTTAAGCAAGGAATAAAAAGTGATGACAGAAAAGTATACACAGCAAAGCAGTATTTTAATCAAAAACTTCTCAAATGTATACAGGTGAAACAGCACTATCACAGATACATACATGTCAGGCATCTCAACAAACGTAGCTCACAAACTGCCGAAAAGCATAGCACTCATACCACACAAACAAGCAAAACCAGAAACACTTACAAAACCAACAATTAACCAGCAATGTGCACCACAAGACCACATGAATATATAAATTAAAAGCACCTGAAAATCAAAGAACAAGCAAGAAATTTAACAGCCAAAACCTACAAAACTCCCCACAGCACACACCCAAAAACACACACACATTTCCACTCACACATAAAGAGTCAGACTCGAACCACCAGCCACAGATACCACAACTTACTACAAACACTCCCTACCTAACCAGCACCCTTCTCTACCCACTACGCCATGAAAATCACACAGCCTGTAGCCAACCTAAGCACACACATACAACAAAACAGCTTACAAACACATGCCAGTTCTCCACTGAACGCCCTTGCCCCATCCTTACTAATATATACATACTTGGGGAATGCACCATTCACTACACCAGCAGAACTCACATAAACAGGTGCTGTTCTCACACCCATGCTCAGTCACACTCGCCCTTTTTGCGGCACTCATTTTCCCTCGCTATTATGACATGATACTGTATATAATTTTTTTTTGTCCCCACTGACTCTGTTTCCACTGTGTTAGTGCCTGGAGCAAATGGTAATTCACATTCCTAAACACTGGATCCCTTCAATTTCTACTTAAGGTTTCCCAAAATGATAATAACTGCAAAAATTGTCTTTTCTCCTGTTTCTGTACCTAAATGTATTCGTCAGAACCAATTACTGTATCGATGTACCTGTTGTACCCTTTTGTACTCTCCCGGGTCGTTCCTGAAAATAGGCATAAAACTTGTCTAGTGTACTTACCCGGTAAACAAAAACTAAATAAATAAATAAATTGCTGCTAGCATTCATTACACAGTGCTGCTAAATCTGAGCATGTGTGCCAAGATACTGTAAATAAATGTACAGGGTCGAATCAAATTCCTAAAATCAGAAAGTGATAGTAAGTCATACAAATATGGGAGTAAAATTTTCCTTTACTCCCCTTATCTGTTCCACTGGGAGGGACTTCTTTAATGTGGTTATTAAGAGCAAGAGGGAGGTAGGAGACGGGGAAGACTTTGAGGGGAAGATTGATTTGGAATAATACATCATAGGGCAACAGGGCAGACTTGATGGACCTATGGGGCATGATTTTCAAAGAATAAACTACGACACAACATGCCTGCGCCAAATGGGTATGACGCAAGTGGTACCTTGCATCATAGTTTGCGTCAATCCTGATCTTCGAATGCAGGCTGCATCAAAATCAGGATGCCTTGCATCCAAGCGACCCTGTACAACCCTTGCAACAGAAGCACTCATGTGCCAGGTTGCAAGGGGCTGCACCATGGTGGGCCTACAACATCCCCTTATTTGATATTTTGGTGGCCCCGCCATGGATGCAGCAAGGGGCTCAACTTAGACCAGCCATGAGGTGGTCTAAGCGACATGAGCCAGTGTCACACACTGGTGAACTGGTGAGATCTGAAAGTGGGGTCAGGAGGCAGAAGGGCATGGGGATGCCCTAAGGAATGTTGGGGATACAGCAGGCATATCAGGGAGTGGCACAGCACCAAGTGGGTTGTCCTTTGCAGATCCCGACAGCTGATTGCTTGGTTCCACTTTGTGGGGTGGTTGCCAGGGCTGAACACTAACATGGCCCTTAGTTGAGCACAACCCTGGCAGCTGCCCTGTAGGTCCACAGACACAGAATCCTGTAGGTGGGAAGCTGGAGCTGCAGGTTGAGGACTGCCACTGGTGGTGGGGGACGTTCTCCAGACACCACCACAGTTCCTTTGAACCAACCATCCCATGATGTGGCAGACTTCCTGCTGCCTACAGGGTCTGCCTTTAAGGACCTGTGGGGCAGCTGCCAAGGCTGTGCCCACATGGGACTATCACAGGGTGCTCCTGTGATAAGTAGGGGGTCAGAAAATAGGTGGTATCCTTGGAAAGGGTTTGGAGAAAAATGGTGCTCCCCTATGTAAGGTACATTTTTAATGATAAATACTAATAAATAAATATAGTAGAAGCTAGTAGGTGGAGAAGAGTCTTGGGATTGGGATTTTCTCCTAGTGGTGTGATTTTACTGTCAGTATATTCAGGCTGCGTCTATTTAGTGAGTAAATGAAGTTGCAGTCCTGTGGAAATATTGTGACAGTAAAATAAAGTTAAATGTAATGAAGTTGCTTGGTTTAACGCTGATTTATAACCCGAGGTGCTTAAGTAAAGTAAAAGGGAAGGGTAATTATGGTAAGGGATGGTTAAAGGTTTTCTCTCCCCCCCTTTTTAGGACAAGAGCAGCAGTAAATGGGAGACAGCTTCTATGAGGGTTGTTATGCTGCCCGTTGGTAATGTGTATCTCTTGCCTGCTTCTCAAGCTATGGCTCAGTGGGGTGTTGTGGTTCCCTTGATTGATAGCGTGCATGTGCCTTGTATGCTGGTTAAAAGTATTTCCACCAATTAATAGTGGATAGGTGGTGGAAATGGTAGTTAAAATAAAATGTATGCAGGTTTTAAAACAATATTATTTTGTTGGGGTATTTCCATGTCCAGGTTTGCATTTAAATGCTGCCTGTGAGGAGCCGGTATAGGCTCACTGGTATACCTGCTATTAGAAGAGCCGGTATAGGCTCACTGGTATACCTTCTATTTGAAGAGCCAGCATGGGCTCAATGTGGGCTTATTTGTAGGAATGCAGAGATGCCCTTGAGAGCCGGTAGAGGCTCGGTAAAATATCTGCTGTTCGAGAGCCTGTAGAGGCTTAGCATTATAAATGCAGAATTTAGTGGTGTGTTTCGGGTGAGGAGGCATTTGTAAGTGTAACTGCCAGCCCGAAACACTCAATTAAAAGTAACAGTTTAACCCTTTTATATGGTGTTCCTTGTTCGTGCTGCTCGAGGGTTAAATGAGAGGGATAGGTGTGTTGTCTTCTCAAATGGGAAGAAATGAAGTCCCTATTCTGTAGTAGGTTAAACAAGGAAAGTGAACACTGAAAAGATAGATTTGTTAATTTCAGCTGCCTCCACTTGTGTTATTAGTGCCTTCAGTGTTCTAGTGTTTTTAGCGCTGTTAGTTTAAAATAAGCACTTTAGTTCACAATGCAGCTTGAAATCTCTTTCTAGCAGGTTTTCTCCCCCCCTCGCTTTAATAAGTGAAGCTGTTAGAGTGTTTGAAATAGTGTAGCTTCTTGAGCTCTTAAGTTAGGTGGAATGGTTTTGTGCTTTAAATGACTGGGTTTATGCTTCTAAATGCTTAAAAGGTACATAGTTCTAAATGCCTTCAAGTATTATTTAAAGTAATTAGTTATAGGAAAAGAGCTCACAGTATAAGGTTTAAGGGAGGTTGGGAGATTTAAACAGTAAAGGAGTGATTGTTACTGGTGGGTTTCTCAGTTACATTGTGGATATGTTCTGTGGGTTTTCTTGGAATTCCAGCATGCAGGCTGATGTGTTCTTTGCACCGCTTCCCTTTGTGGGACAGCTATAATCAGGGCCCCTAGTGCTCTGCGGCAGAATTTTCTGATTTCTGTGGCAGGGCTCCTTGGTTTCTGCGGAAGCATTTTCTGATTTCTGCGGCATGATTTATTCATTTCTCTGGCAGAACGCAGTCCTGCCATTGGTTACATATGATGTGATGTCATCAGTGACATCATATGCTGAGCATAGAGGAGGGGCCTTGGGATAAATAAGATGGGAAAGAAAGCCTGACACTATGGACAAACAGTATATTTGAACACAAATTCACCAAAAACAGTGACTTCTGCTGCACTATATACATTCTGTGGCATGATGCAAATTCTGCTGAAAATTCCGCAACCGTAGAATCGTAGAATTCCAGGGGCCTTGGCTATAGTGCCGACTGGCCGTTTGTTCTGCAGTTTTAAGCTGTGCTTCTGATGAGGGCGGTGCTTGGATGGTCAGTGCTATCTGGAAACAGTCAGGATTAAATATCAAATATTATGGATAACATATATGATGAAATAGTTAAAGGCAATTATTGTATACACATGTAGAATGTAATAAATGTGTGTGAATTAAAAGGTGTTATTTGAATCAGGTGTGGGTGGAGTTAAATAGATCACAAGGGCCTATACCCGAATAAAAGGACTGATGTGAGGTGAATTTAGTTAGATAGGTTTTTGGGTCTGGAGAGGTAGGACTCCAGGGAGCACTGTTACTAGCTCCAAAGTGTTATACTTTGTCTAATTTATGTGAAAGTTATATTTCTCTGCTATTGAATCAATGCGCTGTGTTGTATTTGTCCTGTTTTTGAAGAAACTTTGAAGAAGTAAAATAAAATTGAATTATGAAGAGAGTCGCTTTTGTGCTACATTACCTGACAGTAAGTGAACTGTCCACTGGTGACCTGCGCCTGTTCACAGGGACCATGTCAGTGTTCAGCCCTGGCAACCCCCCACCGAAATGGCACTGTGCGATCAGCTGTCGGGCTCTGCAAAGGGCACCCCTGCATGGTACCACATAACTCCCTGACATGTCCGCTGTATCCCCGATGCCACCTAGGGTACCCATGTGTCCTTTCTACCCTGGACCCTCCTGGCATGCAGATTTCCCCACCACCAACCCTCATGACCCCTCTAGTGTTGTGATGGGCGGGGGTGGGGGTGGGGGCTGGATCCCTGTGGAATATACTGCAGGTGCACCAAATGTTTGGCACTAGCCTGCGGCTACTGCAACTCCTGGGTTTTTGGTGCAGAGACCCCCCTTTTATAAAATTGGGAGCATGGTCCCTGACCCACCTAGAGCAATGCAACTTGCACCGCACTAAGGGCTCTTTGAAAATCGAGCCCATGGTCTTTTTCTGAACTTATTCTATGTTTCTGTGTGTGTGTAGCAGTTATGGGTAGCCTCACTAGATGGAGAGAGATACATTTTATATCTCCTAAGCTCTTATTCCTGACAAAACAGCTTGTGAGCACATCCCCAGGACAAAATCAGATGATGCCTCAGTATTGCTTACAGTATAAACTGACCATAACTACACCAAGACCATGGAGACTAAACCCTGTACTATTAGGAGATCCTGACTTTATTATACCAATTTTGTGTTTGGGATTTACAGTTGTGGTTTCATGTATGTAACCCCTGCCCCTGAACACTGGCACAGCACATGTCATAGGGAAGGTGGCCACTGGGTCATGATGCATATTAGGGATCTGATATGGTTGTAGCAAAGTAGTATGGTGCCTCCCCCTATTAGGATCCCTCCAGCAGCTGAGTGCCTGGATGCTACCAACCAGAAAAGGACAATAATACAACCCATCCAATTCTTGGCAGATAAACTGCAATTATATACAATACTTAGGTTTCAATCTCATTTGTAGCTTTTGTAAGCTCCTGGTCTGTGCCTGAAAATAGGTGTTTCTAGGAGCGTGGATATGTTGTTCATCCACACTGTTTGTCATGTCCCCTTCCACTTTAAATCTTGCCGAAAGTCTTCAACCTGGCTCCTCCCACCCACCCAGGTGGTATATACCTCAGCTTCGCCCCATGATGCCAGATATTCCTTTCCGCTGGAAGATACAGGTTCCCGCATGCTCTCAGCATTTCATAGGCCCTGGCTTTCAATTTGTCAGTTTTACTGAAAAATCAAACTCATTTGAGTTAGCAATCGCACTTTCATCGCATCGACTATGGAGGAAAAATCATCCCCAGGATTTCGCTGGTGCCCCTGCGGCCAAAAGATGTCATGCACCGATCCCCACCTCACATGTGTTTACTGCCTAGGTGTCGGCCATGACACCTCGTCATGCGGTTTTTGCTTGGCCTTCCATCTCAATGTCGTGGATGACTGCAAGGCACGCTTGAAGCTGGGGAGACCGGAATAAAGAAATCTGCCAGTGAAATCGAAGGAGGCTAGGTGGGCGGTTTCTGCGGGCTCCGACGAACAGCTGGAACAGATGAAGGCATTTGAGGAGGAAGCAGCTCATGCTTTGGCCAATCGAAGCTTCTTTGTCCTGCTGAACCTAGGCTGCACTTTTACAGGCTCCTTCAAGGAGTTGTGCCAGTCTCTCCTCACTCAGGGTGAGGCGCCCTCGGGCTCGCACTCCTCCTGCTCTCGAAAGAGGGAGAAGGACCCATTGTCTTCATCTCGATGGAGATGCTCTTGGGACCAGAAGAGGTCAGAGTCCCAAGAACACGTGATCTCTACCTCGGTCGAGATCACATCCTTGGCCACTGGCTTTTTGCTGACTTTTCAGACCTTCCGTATGGCCAAGGGACCGAGGAAGTGGCCGACAAGGTCGAAATTTTCCTTGACCTGCTCAACCCTTGTCACTGCCTGTGCCCGATGACTCTTTGGAATGAACTCCGGTCCTGTTCTTTCCAGATGAGGAGACCCAGCCAGCTGGTATCCCCATCAAGGACCCAGTCCCGGACCCTCAGGTTTCAACTATCCCGGTGTCTCCCAATCAACTGAGTCTGCCTGCCCGGTCTCGATCCAGGACCCTCTCGGCTGAACGACCGAGGAAGAGCCATAAGCGCTCAAAAAAGAGGTGACGCCATAGGTCCTCATCCTCCTTGGACGAGGAGAGACTCCGGTGGAAACTCCACCAGCACATGAAGACCTTATGTGGCAGCAGCTGATCTTGACCGGGCAGAAGCCAGCTCCGCCACCTACCTTGGCCATCACTTGGCTCTTGCTTCCTAGGCCGAAGCCGACCTCTCCGGAACCAAAGCCATTGGTTCGTCCACCCGTGTGGCAGGCCCGTCTCCCGGTTAGGCCTATTCCGGTCTCTCTACTGATTCAGGTGGAACCACTGCCTAAGCAGCCTGAGGGAGGGGCACCTTCGAAAGAGGACTGGCAGGACACTGGGCTTCCCCGACGTCTGTCGATTACAGTCACCCTGGACCACCCTTGGCAGATCAAGGGTGACTTAGACAGTAGACCACTGTATCATGACTCTTCGGACTCGGATATCACTGGCTTGCACTCACATCCCGGGGATGATGAGTCGTCGGTTGGCGCAGGGATGGAGGAAGGCCCTTCCTCTTTCCAGGGCATTCTCTGCCTCATCTCTGATTCCACCGGAATGCCCCTGGAGCCAAATCCAGAAAAAGGCGGAGTACCCTCTCACTGACATTCTCCCAACAGAGGCCTTTCCAGTGGCCAAAGTCATTGTTGGTCTGGCCCTTGAACTTTGGCAGCATCCTGCCTCCTGCTCAGTACCATCTGCCAGCAAGTACGCAGTGCCCATGGGGTCCCTTACGGGGTTCACAGAGCACCCTTCAGCTGAGAGCCTGGTGACCACCTCTGTGTTCAGGCATACTGGTAGTTTGACCAACACTGACCGGCCCCCGGACAAGGATTCCAAAAATATGGACCACACTGCCTGCAAGGTCTATGCGGCCTCTTCTCTGGGCCTTCGTCAGGCCAGCTCGGCTGTCATTATGGCACACTTCTCTCATGCCCTTCTTGGGTCATTAGATGAGGTCTTCCCTCATCTCCCAATGGACATACAGACCATGGTCAAGCAGGTCCATGACCAGAGCCATGCTGTTGCTAAACAGCAGCTCCAGATGGCCTTGGACATCAGGGATTCTTGTGCCTGCTCACTGGCAGCTGCAGTGGCCTCTCGCCGCAGGGCTTGGCTGAGGCTTTCCTCTTTCCTGGTGGATACTCATCATAAGCTTGCTGATGTGCCCTTCCTGGGTACCAACTTGTTTGGTCCAGGAGTGGCCAGTCACCTTCAGAGTATACAGCAGTCCAGTGCCACCCTGGATGCTACTTCTGCCAAGGGTTCTTGGGGCAGGAACCAGCAGAAGAGAAAGAACCCATTTCAGCACTCTTCCCCTGTGGTCCAGCAGCCCTCCTATCAAGGGGGACAGCAACATCATCAGCAGCAGCAGGCTCAGGCTTGGCACCCTCAGCCCAAGCAGGATCCTCAGCAGCCCCATAAAGGAGGCCGAGGCTCAGGTCCTGGAGCATCCTCCTCCTCCTCCTCCTCTAAGCCTGCTCAGTGATGGGTTGGGAGTGACCACCCCTACACCCGGCATGCCAGCTCTGGGTCCTCCCATCGGGGGGTCGGCTCATCCACTTCCTTTCTGCCTGGTCCACTATCACTTTGGACAGGTGGGTTCTCGAAGTGGTTGGTCAGGGACTGCCTCTAGAATTTGAGCAGTACCCCCCCAGCCGAGCCTGCGCCCCTCGGGAGGAAGATTTCCACATGCACCCAGTTGGCTCTTCAAGATGAGGTAGCTCAGCTCCTCCACAAGGAGGCAGTAGCTCAAGTGCTGGATCCTCTGACAGACCCAGGCTTTGTTTCCAGGTACTTCTTGGTGCCCAAACAGACGGGGAAGGGTTGGCGCCCCATCCTAGATCTCCACGACCTGAATCAATATCTCAGGTCCTACACCTTTGAGATGGTCACTCTGAACCAGATCATATCATCCCTGGAGTGAAACATGTGGTTCTGTTCACTGGATCTACAGGATACGTTCTTTCACATCTCAATCCATCTGTCCCATCGGTGGTTCTTCCACTTCAGCATCGAGAGGACCCTGTACGAGTTCCGAGCCATGCCGTTTGGCCTGTCATTGGCTCCATGGGTCTTCACCAAATGCATTGCAGTGGTGGCGGCCCACCTTCGGCATTGAGGAGTCAGAATCTACCCTTATCTCGATGATTGGCTCTTGGCAGTTTCCACCCATCAGGAGTGGAGGGGTCCAGGGATCTGGCCCTCCAAACCTGCTCCCAACTCGGCCTCCTGATCAACGAAGCCAAGTCAGAACTCATGCCTTCTCAGGTGATGGGCTTCATCAGGGCAGAGCTTGACTCTTGTCAAGCCAGAGCTCGGCTCCCAGCGGACAGGGTGGAGATTCTCTCCTCCTTTGCCCTATCATTTCTTGTTGGGTATTTGCGCCCTGCCCGGGACTTTCTGCGCCTTCTAGGTTACATGGTGGTGTGCACCTCAGTGGTCCATTGAGCCCGGTGGCACATGCGCCCCCTCAAATGGGAGATGGCCCCAGTGGACTCAGTGATTTGGTCATTTCGACCAGCTGATCACTGTAACCCAGAAGATGTGGGCCACTCTCCAATGGTGGACCGTCCCAGACCGGTTACAGGAAGGGATCCCGTTTGTCCTCCCTGAGCCGACGGTCATCCTTATGACCGATGCATCTCTCATGGGCTGGGGAGCCTACATGGGGGACAACAGGGCCCATGGGTTCTGGACCCCCGAGGAGTCCTGGTGCCACATCAACCTGTTGGAGCTCAGAGCATTCAGACTGGCACTTTCAGCTTTCGCTCCTCAGCTCCAGGATCAAGTGGTTCAAGTCCAGATGGACAATACCACGACCATGTACTACCTCAACAAGCAGGGCAGCACGCACTCCCTTCAGCTGTGCAACGAGGTGCTCCACATCTGGACCCTCATAAGCCGGTTGGAGGCGAATCTCCTAACCATCCATGTGGCAGGAGCCTCGAACCAGCTGGCGGATGCTCTCAGCTGCATAGGCCAGACATCCCACGAGTGGTCTCTCCATCCAGAGGTAGCTTACAGCCTGTTCTCCTGTTGGGGCAAACCGATGGTGGACCTGTTTGCCTCCAGGGAAAACAACAAGCTGAGGCTGTATCATACCCGCCCCCTTCAGCAGGGCTCACTGCAGGGGAATGCCTTCCCGAAGCCATGGAGCCCAGGCCTCCTCTATGCCTTCCCTCCATTTCCCTTGATCCACAAGGTGTTACTCAAGGTGAGGAGGGACAAGGCAAAGGTGATTCTGGTAGCCCCAGATTGGCCGAGCCAGTTCTGGTGCATAGATCTCCTCAGCCTCAGCTGCAGGCCCCCGGAGCAGCTCTGTACATGCCCAGACCCAATATCTCTGAACCAGGGGAAGGTATTCCATCTGAACCTTCAATCCTTGCACCCCACAGCCTGGTACCAGAGCGGCTAGACTTCCAGGCTTTGGGTCTTTCTGAAGATGTTTACACCATAGTGGAGGCATCTAGAAAGGAACCGACCAGGAAATGTTACACCTTCAAATGGAAAAGGTTTTCCATTTGGTGTCAGGGTAAGAGTCTGGACCCCTTATCCTGTCCCATGGCTAACATTCTCAACTACCTTTGGTCTCTCTCCAAAGGGGGGTCTACGGTCATTGACCCTTAGGGTGCACCTGGCAGCCATTTCTGCTTACCGGGCACAGGCCGGTCAGCCAACATTGGTGCAGGAGACAGTGGTCGGGCGCTTCTTCAAAGGCCTGGATCACATATCCCCTCCAGTGCATGAACCTCCACCTCCGTGGGATCTACTGCTGGTATTGGCAAAACTCATGGACAAGCCATTCGAACCAGTGCACAAGTGCGAGCTGTCACACTTGTCATGGAAGATGGCCTTCCTGGTGGCTATCACATCAGCCAGAAAGACAGGGGAGCTCCAGGCGCTTTTGGTGGACTCCCCTTATCTGGTCTTTCACAGGGACAAAGTTGTCCTGTACCCCCACCCAAAATTCCTTCTGAAGGTGGTATCAGAGTTTCACCTTAACCAGTATACTATCCTAATTACACTTCGGACGCCGAGTACAGGCTCTATACTCTGGACCTGAGATGTGCTCTCTCCTACTACAAGGAAAGGACGGTGGAATTTCGTGGAGAGGTTCGCCAGCTGTTTATCACCTACGCTGAAGCCGCTTCTGGAAGACCTGCAGCCAAATGGACCATAGCAAGGTGGGTTACATCATGAATAGGTCTGTGCTATGTGTTGGCGGGCAAGGAGCCTCCCAGAGAGATAAGAGCTCATTCTACCCGCCATACTGCTGCTTCGGTGGCTGCTTCCAGGGACATCCCTATCCAAGAAATTTGTTGGGCTGCTACCTGGAAGTCAGCAACACCTTTTTCACCCACTACCACATCGACCTTGACTCACACCGTGATGCTGGTTTTGGGGCCTCGGTTCTCCAATCTCTGTTTCCTAAGTAGGGGTTGTGCGCCTTGTCTCCCTCCTCCCGGACAACTGTTGGAGTCTGCCAAACAGTGTGGATGAACAACATATCCATGCTCCTAGAAGAACAGGTTACTCACCTGTAATAGTAGTTCTAGGAGTGGTATATGTTGTTCATCCACATGCACCCACCCGACCTCCCCGGCTTCGGGCACACAACTTTGCTTAGAGTGGGCTAAGATCTGACATCATGGAGTGGATCTGAGGTATATACCACCCGGGTGGGTGGGAGAAGTCAGCTTGAAGACTTCGGGCAAGATTTAAAGTGGAAGGGGACATGCCAAGGGACATGCCAAACAGCTTGCATGAACAACAGACAGGTATACCACTCCTAGAACTACTGTTACAGGTGAGTAACCTGCTCTTTTTTTCCTAGTGCACTTAACCGGTAATAAAAAACATAAAATAAATAGCCCCCAAAAAATATTCCCTGTAATAAAATAGCAGTTGGATGCATATAAACAATGCAAATAGTAATAAGGTTTATTTGTGGGGAACAGGAATACGGGAGCAGGGATGTGGAAGGGAAAATGGGCTAAGTCAGAAAACCAAATAATATCCAACATCACTTTGGTTCCAGTCCCATTACCCTCCAAGCAGTAATCCCCAAATACAGCCCCAGTGATTTAGTTCCAACAACCCTGTACCACTGGTGCACCAGATAACCCAAAGTCCCTTCTGGGAGCTCCCGCAGTCTATCTGTGCACACTATCAGAAGACAGACATCCATTGATGTCTGGGCCCACTAATGGGACAAATCCATGAAGCAGAGTGTGAGAAACAGAAAAGGAATTTTTGACGAAAATAAGAAATGCTTGGCCCACCCAGTCTGCCCATCTTTTCCCAGCCTATATGGCCTATATTGTCACTGCAGACCCTGCTTGATCTCTATCTCCCTCCCCCCTTGCTTCCCACTGCTTCCCCCCCCACCTCTGCTGGTAGACTGTTCCAGGCATCCACCACTCTTTCAGTGAAGTACTTCCTCACATCTCTCTTGAATTTACCCCTTCCAGCTTCATTGCATGTTCCTTTGTTTTCGTGCATATTTTCCTCTGACATATACAGTATTCCCTTCCTGTACCTTATTTACTCTTGTGAGGTATTTATAGGTCTCTATCATGTCCCAACTCACTCTTCTCTGTTCCAGGGTGTACATATTGAGGTCCTTCAGTCTCTCCTCATAGGGCTTCTGATGCAGATTCTGCACCATTTTAGTTGCCCTATTCTGGACTGCCTCCACTCTGTCTGTGTCCTTTGAGAGATATGGTCTCCAGAACTGGACACAGTACTCCAGGTGGAGTCTCACCAGTGACCTATACACTGGCAACACCACCTCCCTCCTTCTGCTGGTGATACCCCTCTGTATGCACCCCAACATCCCACTGGCCCTACCCACTGCTTTGTCACACTGCCTCACTACCTTGAGATCATCAGATATGATTACTCCAAGGTCCCTTTCCTGTTTGGTGACTGTCTATACCTCTTCTCCCATATTGTCCTCCATCTCTGGGTTTCTGTGCCCTAAATACATGATTTTGCACTTTTTCACATTAAAACCCAGCTGCCATGCCCTTGACCACTCTTCAAGTTTTCTCAGGTCTCTGCACATTCTTTCCACCCCCCCACCAAGAGTGTCCACCCTATGGCAGAGTTTGGTGTCATTCACCATGAGGAGGACCTTTACTTCCAGCTCATCTGTATTGTAACTTATGAAGACAGTAAAGAGGACTTGTCCCAGTACTGAGCCCTGTGGCACTCTGCTGGTCACCCTCCCTTTCACAGAGTGAATTCTGTTTTCCTTCACTCTCTTTCGCCTATCCTTTAACCAATTTGTTACCCAGTTTACCACCTTTGGACTCACCCCTAAGCTACCCAGTTTTCATATCAGCCTCCTGTGCGAAATCCAAAAGCCTTACTGAAATCTGAGTAGGCCATATCCATCACCCCACCATGGTCTATTTCCCTGGTCGCCCAGTAAAAGAAATCTATCAGATTCGTCTGACATGACCCACCCCCCTCCCGTGAATCCACGTTTCCTCAGGTCGTGTAACCTGCTGGATTCAAGATATTCCACAATCTTTTCCTTTAGAAGGGACTCCATTAGTTCCCCACCACCGATGTCAGGATGACTGGCCCATAGTTATCAGCCTCCTTCCTGCTACCACTTTAGTTAAGCGGAACTACACATGCCCTCTTTCAGTCCTCTGAAACCACTCCAGTTTCCAGAGAGTTGTTAGAAAAGGACTGTCAGATGTGTCAGCTAGCAGAAAAAGCTAGCTGACAGAATCAGACCAGTTTGCAAAGTAACCCCTGCTCCGAAGGCTGGGGGCCGTGACAGGTGCTATTGTGGGTGAGGAGGAGGCTCTCTCCCACGTGGAAGCAGCAAGGTAAGCCTCCATTTGGGAGGGGGCTACACGCACTGTACTTTGCAGTCTATTTATTGTATTACGCACTTTGAGTGCCTTGGTAGAAGGGAGTTTTTAAATAACCTAACCAAACAGGACACACTTCATAAAGAAAAATGTAGACTTGGTAAGCTGTAGTATCACGCTATGGGAAGTTCTGAAAGCCACAGTGAGATGCTGTTTGATAAATTCAGCTAAAAAAAGAAGTATGACAAAAATGAGTGACTTGGAAGTAGAACTTGTAGAACTACAGATATTATGTGTGTGGAGTATGACTCAAGAAATATATCATAGGCTGCCACAAAAAAGTAATTTAGTATAACACACTAAACACCTACAAAGCTTTGGAGCTCCTTCCAAATATAATTACTTAGAAAATGGACTGTTTATTTGCTGGGCTTTGATTGGCTGGTACCCCTGCCAGAGGGGTACATTCATTTTCAAGAGATGTTCAGCAAATGAAAGTCCCAACTTGGCATGCCTCACTTCAAATCTGGTATCCCTGTGCCAGTTTCAAATTTAAAACTGAATAGTAACCTTTTTGTCCCTGCTCGCTAAGCAGAACGAAACACTCAGTCAGCCCCACCACATAAACACTGCACAACCCTGCCCATCACTGAACTGCTACTTTCTTTAGAAAAACATAACATAAACAACTTCATTTTTTCAAACACTATTGAAAAGGACCAGTTTTTTGCAGGCTTAGTTTCTATCTGCCTACTACTTCAGTCAACCCCAGATCTTCAAAAATCTAAGGACCTTCTTTCTGTAGTATACTGTTCCACAATGCCACATCCCACCACCAATGCACCACTGCAGACCCCCCGATGCATTTAGTGTTTTTTAAACTGTAGCCCCAGCCACTACCATAGTTCAAAACGGAGCTTAACAAAATAATTTCCTTCCAGCTTGGCCAACCGCCACCACCGCTCCTCCGCATGACTCCCCTGACCGCCACCACCTCTCCTCTGTCAGACTTCGAGTAATCAGTAACAGAATGGTTCACCAAAAACAAAAGAAAATAAAATGAACTACTCAATGTATGTCTAAAAAATTAAACATTTAACAAAACAATTTCAAATCAATTCCTGTAACTGTCCATGGCGAGGGGAGGCACAAAACCAAGAAAACCAGCTCAAAAAAATGAGAACTATGGAGGCCAGAGGCACTGGAGCTTTTCTCAAAGTGGGGAGGCCAAGGACTGGGGGTGAGGGAGTAGCTATGAAAAATGTTTGTAAAAAGCCAGGGGTCTAGGGTCTGCTAGGCCGTAGCAGCCCCCAGCATTTATATAAAAATCTTTCACAGTACATGCTACTTGGAATAACCTCCCTCCCAGTCCCAAAAAAGCTACTAGCCTCGATGTCAACACCTTCAAACACATCAGGTTTTAGGTGCTCTGTGGTGAGTTTGGGGGCTTTTATTGAATATAAAACACACTTTTGTTGCATCTCCCCTACCACTGGCTCCAGGGAAAAAAATTTTTTTTCCCCCAGAGTCAGGGGTGTGGGAAACTCTGGCTGGCCTTAAAGTCTGCAGTCACAACTGGGGTGGGCAACTGCCTGACCAATGCAATCAACAACCCACCCCATAGGCAATATTGTAATGTGCTATGCATGATTTTTATATAAAGGCTGGGGGTCTGGGGCCCCCAACCTTTGTATAAAAATCTTTCACAGTACATGTTACTGGCTACTTTACTCTCTGAAACTGTCAATTTACATAGCTATACAGTCTTGACTTGCAATTGTATAGCAGTTTGAGTTTAGCAGCTTACCTGAATGTCCTGGATGTCGCCATTTTGGAACTCTCGCGCATGCACAGTAGGTGCTGGAGTCAGGACGTAGCCCAACAGTTCGCACATGTGCAGTAGGGACTTGAATTCCTGTACAGTCTCCCACTGCATACTAATCTCTGCCCTTTTTCTGCTCCCTTACTTAGGCCTTCCAACCCCCCCCCCCAGCACACTGCCACTTGCAGCAGCTACAGCAGAGCTCCCTCCTGAGCAGAAACAAACTGGAAGGCTACAGTAAAGGAGACCGCTCTCATTCTGCCAGATACCTGTGTGGGGTGTTAGCCCAACAACGCTGTGCGCTGTCTGCCCCGCCCGCCCAGTCACCCCCCCACCCAGGGGCGTCCCTTCCTTTATTGACCACCTTTGATGACATCACTCCTGGTTGCTGAACTACTAAGTCCCCACTTTCCCATTTTCAGGTTATACCTGCCAGCCACTAGAGGGACCCTCAGACCCTACCTCAGGTACAGTCATACAAACCTCTACCCACAAACCTCCTGGGTCCTTCTATCAGCCTGTGCCACTTTGCTCCTCCACTACTTCTGCTTACCTCAAATCTCTGGCCACATTGACCCTCCTCTACCTACTTCTAATCCCTGTCTACATCTCCCCCAGCCCCCACCCAATAGTTCATCATACATCCTGACCCCCTGCCTAACCTTCTAGCCTGTGCCCTGTGACCACTAGAGTCGCTATTTCACCCTGTTCTGGCCCCAATGCAGCGTGTCTCAAGCCCCAGAACACAGAGCTCAGCTCCCACCCTGGTCCCTTCTCCAGTTGCCCTGGCTGAGACTTGAACCTGGTACCCACTGTACCAGAGTCCAGGACACTACCACTAAGCCAAAGTGGTGTCTCACGCTGAACAGCACCCAAAATATCTTCTACCTTTCTGCCCTGCTGCCACAGCAAGCACCATGTCAGCCCACCTCTCCTACTATGCTCCTTTTACTTACCCTGGTACCTATAACCCAGCTACCAGGCAGCCCATCCATTACGCTAGCCCTAGCATCAATTCCCCTGGATATAATAAGATCCCACCCTACAATGACCATGTGCCCCTACCCACAGCACCCATCCACAGGTTACCTCCTCTCCACTTACTCTGGTGCCCACTGGCAACTAATCACCCCTGCCTTCCCGACCATGCTGACCCAACCCATCCCCTCCTCCCTGATGACCCCCCAACCCCGAATACCCACCGAAAGATCGCTAAACTCCACCCCGTAGCTAGAGCCATGATCCTCCTACTACTCTTCACAGGCAATATACATCCCAACCCAGGCCCCACCCAGACCAGCCCCACAACCGGGACCGCCGGTCTCCGTATAGCCTCTATGAATATATGCAACATACTCAAAAAATTTTATTCCCTCCAATGCTGGGTCATGCTGCATAAACCAGATGTCATAGCTCTGGTAGAAACCTGGCTGTCAAAATCCACTCCCGACCACTTTGTCTCACTACCTGGATACACCCTATACCAAGAGGATCGTGTTGGCAAACGTGGGGGAGGCTGTGCTATCTATACCAGGGACTCACTTACTGGGCTAGCACTCCCTGCCCTGGTTCTTGTAAACTGGGCTCAGGCCCTCACCCTTAAACTTACGCCTGACCTCACCAGGGGCCCTCTATATCTCACTACGGCATACATTCCACCAAAGCACCAAACTCCGGCCATGTTATCCTTAACCGATTATCTCACTACCCTCCAACACAAGGTTGATCACATCCTTGTGGGGGACCTAAACGTGAACTGGCTCAGTGCCTCCTCTTCCACCACCTGAGATACCTTCGCGGCTATGGATCTGATACAACTTATTTCCCAACCCACAAGAGTAAACTCCAAGAGAGGTACCAGTACCCTTCTAGATGTAATCATCACAAACCGCCCCCAAAAAATCCAAGATATCCAGGTCCTCCCAGACTCATTCAGTGATCACTCCCCGATCCTATTCCGCTGGTTGACCCCCACCCCCCTACTTAAAGCCCAACCCACACTCCGCAGGCGGCTCTGACCTGGTGGGCTAAAAAGTCTCAGATGACTTCTTGCCCAGATTAACTGGTCACCCATACAGCATGCTCCTGACACAGACACAGCTCTCACCTTCTTTTCCCAGCCTTTCAACAAAGCCTGTGACCTCTACGCACCCCTTACCGGAACACATACCAAAAAGCTCAGTGTGCCCTGGGTTACCCCTGCCTTACGTCAACTGCTCAAGCACAGGGATAACTTATGGTACCTTGCCACTGAAACAGGCCAGGTAGCTGACCGCCTCCATCTGGAAGGTGGCGCTGGCCATGTCCCTGGCTGGTGTTCCCCCCCGGGTGGCTGTTGTCCTGTTCCCCCTGCTGTCCATTCCTGATGCTCCCCCTGTACCGGGTACACCTCCGGCTTTTGACTGTGGCTGTCTTGCCTCCTGACACTGCCCTCAGTCCACTGTGGCACTCCACACCCTTTGCTGCACAGTGGCATGGGGACACCCACTCCTACCCTCCTACCCTGACTCTGGCACTGTTCTGGTGGGCCCTGTCCTGCTCCTGCCCAGTCCTGCACACTGCTTCCTTATATTCCACCCTGGCTCTCTGTCATCACGCTCCCACCTGTGGCTTCCCTTTTGTGTTCTTCCTCCCCTCTCTTGCTCCCTTTTATTTTGTCTCATTTCCACTGTCGCACAGCTTCCGCTTGCTCCACTATTGTGCACGGCGCATGCTGTTGAATATCGCATGCATGTTATTCATGGTTCCGCCCCCTACGGTTGCACATGCATTCATTACTGTTGTGCTTTGGCGCATTGCTTACTGCACTGCCAAGCCACCTCCAGCTGAATATTGCACCATGGCGCATTTCCATACTTGCGTTGGTGCATCCCTGTTGCGCATGGTGCATCCGCTCTGAATATCCGGCCCCATGTGTGCATCCACCCCCACATCTCCTGCAACTGCATCTGTCCCCAAATCTTTGGTGTTCCAACTGCCTAGTTCAAGTCCCTTAAGGATGTCCCTGGCACCTTTTCCCTTAAATATTAACCCGTAAATATGCATGTACTGTAATTATTGTACTAAGCTGCCTATTGTAAATACTATTTTTGGAATAAAACATCAGCCTGCTGTAACAGTCACCCATGGGACCCTCTTGAAAAACTGGTGATCAGAATGTGTCTATTATGGTGTTCTCCGTTTTGATAAAGGATAGCACTGAAGGTTACACACAGCGTAAGTAGGGGGATGCATATGCTTAAACTGGGGTGCAGTCACACTGACATTTGGCAAGAAGAGTCAGAGTGAGTACATCAGTAAGGCAGCCAAGACAGCATAGTTATTACCACAGCCACTTGGCTTGAGACGGACTGATTTGAGTTTGCCTTTTGATACTTGACCTTCCGATCTGCAAAGGTTAAACCTTTTGGACTTGGACTGACTCAACTTTTCCTCGGCTTGGCAGGCTTGTTCATTAGTCCAACGTTCAAAGTGAGCTCAGGCCAAAGGCCATTGCTGTGGGTACGCACTGCAGCCACCCCATTCTCACAGCACATCCCATCACGGCAGTCTGCAAAATGGGCAACAAACCTTTTTTAACAAAAAAACAAAACAGACGGAGACTGGAGAGCAGAGAAAGATGGAGTGACGAGGGAGAGTCTCTTCTGCAACACACGGCAATGCTATGCTTCATTCAAGCCGGCAGTTTCCATCCATCCAATCTCAGCACTAAGGCAGCACTAACTCCCTTGGCTCCAATCTGATTGTACCAAGACCGGCCGAGCCGTAACCTTTTACCCAGTCCTCTCGTCTGCCATTTGTGATTAATTTATAGGGCTCCAGGCAGGTGCGTGGCAGGGATGGTGCGATTGTTTAACCTTTTCGCTGCCAGGGAAATTTTACACCTCTGTGCCTGGTAATTTTTGTAATTTTTACACTTTATTATTTAAAATTAAAATATCCATATTTTCCTTTCAAGGAAAAGGAGGGAAACAATATATGTTTTTTTATTTTCAGACCCTTACCTTTATATAGATAGTAATGTTTTGTTCATATTTGGTCATGTGACCATGAAACACTGCCTGAAATGTAAACAAAATGCTATTTCTGCTCAAAAATGTTGCAGAAAAGACCTCGGTAGACTTATTATTTAACTAAAAATCATGGACAGCTATATATTGCTGAACTTCTATTTACTTTTTAACAAAAGGTGAATAAAATGGCAATGTGCACCATTTGATTTCTTAATAGTTTTTGTCTATGTGAAAACCAGGTTCTATAGAAAAAATATTTAGAAACATATGTTTTTTAAATTTTCCTGTCAAGAGGCTAACTAATTGTGCAAAAGTTTGTAAGTTATTCCCACTGACATAGATTTGCAAGGTATCTATTTTGTTGTGTTAATTTCAGTTTTTATTTTGAATGCAAACAGTCTGATGTTTCAGCCAGACTAAAAAGCTGTCGCTATAAATAGCTATACAAAAACTTATATCTTTGAAATGTACAGTACCAGGCCTCTCTATTAAGAGTAAAAGTCTGTATATATTTGAACATTTATTTAGAATAATTCTTGCATTAATGATGAGTGTCCAAGGCTGATTTGCGACATTTTTGAAAAAGCATCAGTTTGACATGAAACGTACGTCGACGTTTCACAGCAAGTGAGGGGGGTGCTGACTCTGTATTTTATCTAAATAAAATTTTGTTATCGATTGCCATATTTTTTCAATGACTCTTTTGTTCGGAGGGTAGCCGAGAGTTTTTTTGCTTATTAATTTATATGTGGTGCTTGTATTTTGGCTCCTCCCATGGCGCCTTTAGCCATGTTCTTCCTTTTACTAATACTTTAAGTATGCATTAATTCCAATTGTTGTCACAGACAAATACTCTGCAGTTGTGGAGCTCTAGTACAATAAAGTACAGAAGAATGGCTGCAAAACTATGCATTTTACATTCTACAGAGAGTACCTGCTCAAGAGGTACCACACTTATGTACCTTTACCATAGATGCCTGGCAGAAATAGGCCCTAAAGACATAAGGTGCGGAATTTAGTCTGCAGGGGAAATGTTTGTAACCCTAATGGAAAATGCACAGCATTGCTTCTCTGTTGTGAAGAAACCCAGCACATTATGTTACTACAGGAAAAGTATATACTTCCTGAAACTACACAAAATACTGGTGTTAAACATAGGTAACATAACCCACTACTCAAATGTTTGCTACCCATTCTTTTTCTTTTTATTTGTTGCAACTATGAAAAACAATTGAAATTTGCATAATTTTCAAACTTTATCAAAGCGAATGTCAATGTAACATAAGTGGTAGGTATGTAAAAGCCCCATTTTGGATTCTACAGACAGCGCTGGTTTTAACGGTACCACATGTATGTACCTTTACCACAGAGGTATGGCAAAAATATGACCTAAACACAGAGGCCCAGATATTCAGAAATGCGCCAAAATCTGGAACAAGTCTGGCTCAGTGCAAATCCGATGCACTGTGGTGCAACAAGAGCCATATTCAGAAGTTGTGCTGGCCGCATTGCGCCAGCACAACCCGGCTGAATGTGGCACAGGTGCGCCATGGTGCACCATAGCACAAACACAGGTGCACCATTGTGCAGACAGATAAGCCTCAGGGCAGCCGTGGGAGCAGAGCAACAGAGCAACAGAGGGGGGCATGGCACAGAGAGATGACCCAGGGACAGAGCCAGGGAAGCACAGTGTCAGGCCACAGGAGGTCACCACCAGCTGGGCACAGCAGGGCGCAACACAGGCACCCAGACCCCCCCCCAGAACATAACATTGGCACAGACAGTCGGCATCAGGAGGTGCCAATGATGAACAGAGGGCCACCAAGGGGACCTGCTGCAGGCCGTGCCCCCCTGACACAACCGGACCAGAGCAGGCCACACTCAGGACCACACAGCCAAGTACACACACCCCCACCACACACGCCTGACAGCCACCCCATGGGCACCCCAAGGCACAGCCCCCGACTGAGGGGAGGGGCACCACCCAGTGGGATACACCTCAGCACACAGCAGTGATCCACAGAAGCACAACAAGCACCCTGACAGATGCACACCACATGGAGAGGCACTGGGCCACTGCAGCATGGCTCCTTACACCACCTGCAAAGCAGACACAGACAGGTATGTCAAAAGATAGATATATTGAAAAATCAACTATATACAAAATAAGGGTGTGGAGGAGGAGGGTAGAACAGCGAGGGAAGGGGATAGGGAACAGGCTATACAGTAGGAAGGGGGACTGGAGGGGGAGGTACAGCTGGGGAAACAGGGGAATTCAGGGCCTGACTAGCGGCAGCCACAGCTTGCCACCCCTTGCAGTCTTTGCTGCCTCTTGTCCACCAGCAGCATCCTGTTGACCTGCAGCACCACCTCCACGGTTGTTGAGGTGATGAGTATCGGTTGGCACAGTAGCTGGCAGCAGAGGGGCCTCCTGCGCCACCGCCGGACACCTAGGACAAGGGACAGGGCAGGTGATCAGTGCAATATCCCAAGGAACCATGTCCATCCACAGCACGCAATGGGCAGTGGGATCACACACCCCCGGAGGGCCCGAACAGGCCACCTGCGGGGGGGTAGGCCAATGCCTGCCAGCAACATGGCACACCACATCAGTGCACAAGGGTGGTCCCCGCTGCACAGTGGCCACCCGACTGCACTATGGCAGTCACATGGCACAGTGCTCTGGCAGCACCACAGCAATGTTAGTGGCAGCCAGGTGCACACCCGCCCCACCAACAGCTGGCGCACGAGTCCAGTGGATGTGCCACAGTGGCAGGCACCATGCACAGTGTGACACACAGCTGCCATGGCACACGGCACAGGTGGCCATGCCTGCACCCATGCCCTCTCCAACCCCCATGGATGGTGCGAAGGACTATGTCAGTGCCTACCTGCTCTCTCTGGTCCCACTGGTGCCGCAGCCACTCCTCCACCACCACCCTGGCCCACTGTGGCCAGCTGTCCTGCTGCCGCTGCTGCTTCCCTTTTCCTGTTTTCAGGAATGGAACAAAGACAGGTACACATCAGTAACCAACCACAGCAGCTGCCCACCACCCCCACCCCTGTGCACAGGGTGAGGCCCTGCCCAACACATCCCACACAGTGGCATCACAAGGCAAGTGGCAGAGGGCAATTCCACCCCGTGAAGTGCATGATGGCAGTACACTACCTTGCAGGGCATACCAGGCAGCCTAGCCAACACCACAGTACAGTACCAGGGCACACATGCATTATGGGCCTACTCACCTGGCTGTGGCACAGCCCCACACCTGACATGCACCTCCAGCCTCTTGAGGCACTCTGGGTCCTGCCGTGCCAGGTCATCATAGCGGTGGCAACACTGCTGTCCTGTCCTGGCCACCCCTGTGCACTGCAGCAGTGTGGCAGCAATGCCCTGCCACACTGCTACCTGGGGCTGCTCCAGTGGTGCCTGCCCGAATAGTTGGGATGCGTGGTGCTGGACACAGGCAACAAGGTTGACCAAATCAACCTGTGTCCAGTTGGCTGCCCGTGGTGCTGTCTGCTGCACCATGCTGCACCATGCTGCAAGTGTGAGCTGGGGTGCAAAATGGCGGCGGTAAGCGCACGTGGCCACAGCATGCGCTAGATATGCAGGCCGAGGGGACATGCATTGTGTCTGCCCATTGTGCAGTCTCAGAGATGCATGGCATGGGCATGGCTAGGTGGGGTCACAGGTGCGGGGGTCACCCAGGGGCAGAGGTCACAGCAGGAGTCATGGTTTGGCCACCGCATAGCGAGTACGTGCGCAATAGCAGGCCTGGTGCACCATGCACCATGGCCCCCATCACACAGTCAATGCACAGTGTGCAATTGGCATCATTAAACCTCTGGCGCATGCACACTGCGGTCCTGCGCACCGAGCATGCGTGCGCATTGCGCCACGACTTGCTCCAGAGCAAACTCATTGTGCACAGAGCAAAACTTAGATATTCAGCCACCACATGCAAATGAGCTCATCAGCCAATGTGTGGCGCACTGGGAGAATTAGCACATCATTACCGTTGCGCCAAAGCTCATTTGCATGAGATGCACTATAAAAGTGCCATGGATCAGCACAGGCCATGGACCGGTATTGCATCCTTTTGAGGTAAGTTGAGCATGCTGCTGTAGCACACTGGGCCCAACCAGCACAGCAGGGGGGATGGAACAGGGTGCTGCTGCTGCCACTGACACACTGTGCTGTCCATGTCCACAGGAAGCGACATGTTGGAACGTGAGGAGGGTGAGGAGCGTGGGCCTGCTCGCAAGCGCAGGCCTGATTTCACTAAGGCAAAATCAGAGGCCCTGTTCGAGGTTTACCTCGACAGGGAGCCTCTGTTGGGTGGTGCCTCGGGCACATCACAGGCCAGGGCTGGAGCCTGGGAGGAGGTGGCGGCATGTGTGAACCAGCAGGGCAGCCATCAGTGGTCAGCGCAGGAGTGCCACAAGAAGGTGGGCATGGACAAGAGGCACATAAAGGAGAAGGTTGTGGCCATCTGTGCATCCCAGAATGCCACCAGAAGGGGGTCTGCAGATGCACCACAACTCACGGCGCAGGAGTTGTTGGTGGTAGCCACCATGTGCTGCAGCACAGTAGAGGGTGAACCTGGAGGAGGATTCCAGACTGGTGGCAGCCCATCACTGCATAGTACATATGTCAGCCACGCACAGTCGGTGGCATGGAGGGTGTGTATACGGGCATGCTGGCATGCATGCTGCCGCCATACATGTCCTGTGCATGTGTACGCAACAACGTGGATGCCATGCTGCTGGACACATGCAGTGGCTGTTTGGGGGGGCACGTGTGGGCACTGCATCACGTACACACCTTTATTTTCTTTCAGTACCAACATGTCTGCATGCAGAGGATGGGGCACCAGCAGCGGCCATGGATGCAGGACCAGCCCCGGAGGACCAGCCATCCACTTCCACAGGCATCCGGGGGCCTGATAGGCTGCAGCACACCACCACAGTCCAGGCAGATGTCCTGGGCATAGGTTGGATGAGGCCCTGGATGTGTTCCTGTGGGATGCCAGTCTCGGTGTCCTCTGCATGGAGACACAGACCGGGGCAGGATCCGATGTCGATGACGACACCACTATCATCCTGGACAGCATGGTGATGTTGTGTGGGAGACGCCCATGCCAGACACCAACACAGGCAGCACTCCCAGCGACCTGACAGTGGGGGAACAGCTGCCTGCTGCCACTGCGGGTGCAGCTGTGTGCACTGCCATGGCTGTGCTGTGTGGTGGTGCAACCGCATAAGTGCTGGGCTTCGTTCAGCGGCCGGATGGGCAATGGCAGCAGGCTGCGGGTGCCACAAGGCAGCTGGATGCTGGGTCCGCTGCCGGGGTGCCAGCTAGGGACATACACCATGAGGACCCCACTGTGCAGCATCCACCTGAGAGGGGGGTGAGGCAGCGTGGCTGGTCACCACAGGAGGGTCGGTGTCCCGCCCAGGATCCCCAGGACACTGACCTGCTGGCTGAGTACGCCCGTTTGCTGTGGGCCTCCATAGAGCAACAGGTGCAGCTTGCTGCTGGGGTGCATGCACTGCGTGCAGACGTGCACCAGTTGGCTGACCAGTGCGAGGGGGGGGCACTGCGTGGCTCCTGGCAGGGATGCAGCGCATGCAGGATGCCTCGACTGCATCCCTGGATCACATTGCCAATGAGATCATGGGTGGCTTTGCGATGCTGGCTGCCACAGGACCCCACACAGTGCATTGTCCACCCCATGATCCCAGCGTCGGGTAACACCCACACTGTTGACACTGGGCTCTGATGTTGGCATCCCAGGCATGCCTTGGGCAGGCCTGTTTGGGCGCCTATGCACCCTCACGTGGACCTGGCCATGGTCCCGCAGTTCAACCCCTGGGAGGCTGTTGCAAACACCCCTGTGGCTGATAAGCAGCCTGTGGCTGCCGATCGGCCCCAGCGTGGCTGACCCTGTGGCCACGGTGGCCATGGTTCCATGCGGCGGCCCTGATGTAGGTGCCGCCATGACCACAGTCTGCAGCTGCTGCCCTGTGCATGCATGAGCGGCATGTGTGTGTACACCACTGGTGTGGTGCCTATGTGTCATGCCACACGCTGCCTGTGGTGAGCTTTCCCAGCTGCTGAGCCATGTGGTGTAGGCGTGATGAGGGCAGTTCAGCACCAGTTGCACTTGTGCACCGGTACAATGCATCTGATCCCCGCCACATGCCAATGCCTGGGTGTGTGGGTTTGTGGGTGCATGCGTGTGTTGCTGTGTGTGGTTGTGTGCCACTGACTCCTCTACCCCTGCACCATGCCTCTGTGTGTGCATGCCCATTGCCATGCATGCCCCTGCATGCGTGCTGTACCTGTGTGTATGTGGCTCATGCATGGGCTTCACACCACCTACCTGCGTGCACCATAGTGCTCCTGTGTGATGGTATCCCGATGTTGGTGCGCCATCCATTGCAGCCAGGGATCCCTCCGCCTGGGGGTTCTGTCCACCACCCTCTGGCCCATTACCTCTATCGTTCCCACTACTGTCACCTTC
This sequence comes from Neoceratodus forsteri, assembly GCA_016271365.2. Lineage (NCBI taxonomy): Eukaryota > Metazoa > Chordata > Ceratodontiformes > Ceratodontidae > Neoceratodus > Neoceratodus forsteri. The sequence goes on from CM057452.1 coordinate 407,597,151, forward strand.
ATCAGCCTTGACAGCTATCCCACGGTCAATGGCCATGTTGTGCAGTATGCAGCAGACCAGGAATAGGCCACAGGCTTTTGAGGGGCTATATTGTAGGGCACCACCAGACCTGTCTAGGCAATGGAAACATGCCTTCAGCATGCTGAATACATGCTCAATGATGTTGCACATGCTGGCGTGTGCCACAGTGTAGGACTTCTCTGCTGGGGATGCTGGGCACCGGTAGGGGGTGAGCAGCCAGGGCCTCAGTGGATAGGCGCTGTCTCCTGTGTGGATAATGACATGGTTAGCCCGCTACCATTCTTTGCTGTGCCCCTTGCCTGTCTCTGGTGCCCTCACCTGCATGCCCATCCTGCCCTCCACCATCCTACGGCCTGCTCTGCCCATCCCCCCTTGCCCATCCCATGCTCACCCACTAAGTGGCCCGTGGGGATGTCCCCACATTTGAACCTGTGGCACAGTGCAGAGCTGTTCCAGATGAATGCATCTTGTGCACTCCCAGGGTGTGTGGCACGACATTGGTGATGCATCCCATGGCATCGCACACCATCTGGCAGTTGATGCTCGGGCTCCCCTTCCTATTGATGTAGGCCACACCCTCGGGGCCAGATGGCATGTGGATGCCCATGTGGGTGCAGTCAGTGGCCCCAAGCATGCCAGGCATATATGCTGCCCTGTGGAAGTCCTGCATGGTTGCTGTATGCTCCGCCTGTGTGCTGGGGAAATGTGCCGGCCTGTCCCTCTCACTCTCTCTGCCCCTGTCTCCCTCTCCACTGCCACCTCTGTCCTTCTCCCTCAGTGGCTGACTCTGTCTGTCTGTCTGTCACTCACTTGCTCTGTCTCTGTCTGTCTTTCTTTCCTTCTTTCTTTTTTTCTGTCTCTCTCTCTCTCTCTCTCCCTCTTGCCTGGCACAAGTGCTGTCTGTGTGCTTGCGCCCTGTATTTATAGGCTGAAGTCTGCTCAGCGCTTCTCAGATTTGCTTTGCATTTGCACCATGGTTTCACAGTTGAATGTCACACTGCGTTGGATATTCATGGGCATGCCCCTTGCACTTGAGCCTGCTTTCATTATTGTTGTGCATTGGCACAATGGGATTTGCACAGCACTGGTCTCACTGAATATCGCCCTTTGCGCAAGTCTACATTTTCCATGCAGACAATTCAGTGCCAGCACCATGTGCAACTGCTTGAATATCCAGACCATAGGCTGCTAAGTGTATTTTAAAGGGGAAAAATCTGGGCTCACCATGGTACGATAAAAAAGTATGTATTTTCTGAAACTGCACAAAATACTGGTTCTAAATATGGGTAACACTGCCCACTATCCAAATGTTTGCTGCCCATAATCCTCCTCTACATTTCATAACACTATAAAAAATGATGGAAATTCACATAGTTTTCACACTTTAGCAAACCAAATGTCTATGTAAAATAGGCTGCAGGTACACAAACACTATGGTACATTTATGGATTCTACTTGGAGAATAACAGAACACAAATGTTTGGTTGAAATAGGCATGAAACTTGTAGAGTGTGTAATTTAACAGGGAAAATCTGGAGCCATAATGGAAAATGGACAGCACTGATTCTCTGGCCTGTAGACATTCAGGACACCATGGTACTGGGGGAAGAGCGCTGGTACCTTAACTATATGCTTTTTTCTGGTCACACACCGGGTGCCTCCCCACAAATTTTATTAAGATGCATTGTAAAAGCAGGAGTTGAGCTTACCAAACCCTTTATATTGATTTGAATGCAGGGGAAGTGTGGCCTTCTTCTAATTGGTGAGCGCACCATTGAACGCCTGTAAGCCTCTTATTGGCTAGAGCACACTATGTAAGCAATAAAAAACAGGAGAGTGGTTTCCCCACAAAAAAAAAAAGAGAGAAAGCAGGGGACTCAGCTCTGCAAGGCAAGTTAAATGTGATGCTTTTTCCTGACCGATGATGGTGGTCACTTTGCCGAAGTGGTCATGCTTAATCATGGTTCAGCTAGATGATAAGACCAAAACCCTTCCAAAAAGTATGACAAGTAAGAACATTGGAGTTACTTTAAAAAAAATTGCAGGCTTTGAAGCAACAAAAAAGGGGGGTGAGAGCTCTGGTATCTTAACTATACACCATAGGGAAAGTATACATTTTCTGAAAGTGCACGAAGTACTGGTTTTAAGACTTTATTTGCATAAAGAGATGGATTAACAATCACAAATCGCAGATAAGTTAACAGTCTTAAATTACATTTTGAGACATCTAAATATAGTAGTTATTATACAGAGACAAATTAATAACAACAGTTTACATATTTGAGACAAATGAGAAGTATACATGAGTTTGACACCAACTGAGAAATAGTATGAATGGTAGGGCTGAGGTGAAATAACATTGTACTCATATGTTATATATGGACCACGTACAAGCAACCCCATATCTGGGGTACATCACAGGTGAGGGAGGAGTACAGGATGCAGATGCAACTAGTTATAGTATTTTCAACAGGGTTAAGTGCCCATGAATATTTGACCCTATTGCTAAAGTAGGCCGAGAGATAGTATGTAAATGCTAGAAAATGCATCTGAAGCATCAGTTGCAACTGCACTTACTTACCACTAGCGTGTGGGATTTCAAGGTGACTTTGAATACATTTAAGGTAGTACAGTTCAACACTTCTGCCGGTAAGATGTTCCAGAGGACAGGGGCAGAGATGGTGACGGACCTATCATCTGCACAGGATCTAGACCTTGGGACATCCAAGGCAGAGCTAGTAGGCAGTCTAAGCTCCAGCATGTGAGTTTTGTACCAAAGTAGCCCATTAAGGCTGGGGGGGGGCAGTATTCTGATTATTTTAAAGACAAGGTAGAGGTTGGGGTAGGCTAGCCTTGTCTCAAGTGTGGGCCAATTTAGTGAGGTGAATATACTACAGTGGTGATCTCTGGGATGTGCAGCAGCTACAAAGTGAGCAACTTTGTGGTAGGGCACTCTAAGTTTACCTAATTTAGCACCTCAGAGAGGTTGTAGGAATGGAGCGCGATATAGTAAAACTGGAAGAAGAGTTCCTGTAGCGATGGTCCATTGAGCTTTGTTGCTAAGATACCCACCTAGTCTATATAGAAGTCTGATTTTTTGATAGAGAGACTTTGTAATTGCCTCCACATGAGATTTCAGGGTAAGATCCTGGTGTACACTAAGATACTTTATGGAGGCACAGACTTTAGTCTTAGTACCATTAGTTGAGGACAAGTGGAGAAGACTGTTTCTCTCGATATGCAGATGTCTGGGACCAAATAGCATAGCTCTGGATTTCTTTAGATTGAGGACTAGTTTGTTATCCGCTAGCGATTGTTCCAGAGTTCTGAAATCGGAAGCACGGTGTCTGATCGACACCACCACAGCAACAGAAGAACAGTGGCAGCCAATATCCCGACCACAGCAAAGCCGGCTTGCCACAGCAGCTGACACACTTCCCACAGCATCAGCAGGTGTGCTGGCACTGACCACAAAGACGACTGCCGCAACTGCAGACCCGTTCCCCAAAAGCAACAGGGGACATGTTGGCTACAGTCGAGGACAGTGTCAAGGGGCACAAGCTGCTGGTGGGGCTGGGCACATCGACCAGCAGGAGGGGACTCGCAGTGAGTGCCATGCCAGTGTCACCCTCTGTGGACACAAAATGATATGCACCAGTCCCGTAGTCCAGCATTGGTGTCCCTGGGGAGCTGGGAGCACTTGGTGGTCCACTCAGTCCCGCTCTGTCAGTGCTGCTACTACCGCCGTGCTGTGCATGATGCCATGTCTTGCGCCTGGGTCTTGCATCCAGCTGTGCCGGGGGCATCCCCTGTGAGAGTTCAACTGTGTCAGCGTCTCTGCCTGGTGCATCTTCTACCGTGCCTACCGGAGACCCCCACCCGCCACCCCACATGTCGCTCTTCTGGCCATCTGGTATCCCTGGCTGCGGGGTGCATGCCATCGGGTCCTTACCTGCAGTGTCCGATGCTGCTGGTGCTGTGGTGTTCAGTGGCCAGTCATACCTCTGTACACTGGGATGTCCGCTGTGGCTGCCATATCGGTTTGCCAGTTGTCAGCATACGTTGCATTGGGGTCATTGGGGACGGTTTCCAGGTGTCACTGTGGGGGATGTCGGGCACTTTGATGTTGATCACCTGTTGTGCTTCCCTGAAATCTGCATTTAGGTGCAGGTTTATTTGGTTAATATCATTGGAGCTCCTGTTTATAATGGCAGTGTCTGCATAGAGTTGGATATTGTCCCCCCCTTATAATGTTTGGGCATGTTGTTTATAAATACAGTATGGAGAATAGCAGAGGTCCAAGAATGGACCCTGGGGGGACTCCTTGATTAACCTGTTTCAAGTCAGACGTAGTACCCTTCCATTTGATCATTGTTTCCTCTCCCGTATGTAGCGCTGAAACCAGTTGCAAGCGTGAGTGTCCAGACTGAGATGGCCAAGTTTGGTAAGAAGGAGATCATGGTTCACAAGGTTGAATGCTTTTGTTAGCTCTAAGAATAGGGTGCCAGTTGCCTGACCATGATCCATTGCCCTGAGTTCTTCAGTAGTAGAAAGACTTGGTAACATTGCATGATACCCAAATGTTTGCTAACCATAATCCTCCTTTACAATGAAAAATCCTGGAAATTTGCATAATTTTTCCACTTTAGCAAACTAAATGTCTATGTAACGCAGGCTGCCGATACATAATACCACATCTGAGGATTCTGCAGTGTACCGGTCACAACAATACCACATATATGTACCTGTACCACAAAGATTTTGTTGTTATAGGTGCAAAACATATATGGTGCTAAGTATATTTTATAGGGGAAAATTTGGGCATGTAACCATGCAGGACACCATGGCACCATAGTAAAAGTATATATGTTCTAAAACTACTCAAAATACTGGTTTAAAACATGTGGAACACTACCTGCTATCTAAATGTTTGCTGCTCATAATACTCCTTTAAATTTGGTGGAACTATGACAAATGATTTACATTTGCATAATTTTCCCACTTTAACTGACCAAATGTCAATGTAACATAGGTTGGAGGTATACAAATACTACATTTTTGTATTCTACGGAGAGTACCTGTTACAATGACACCACATTTATGTACCTTTACCACAAAAGTTTGATTGAAATAGGTTTGAAACATATAGGGTGCTTAAGTGTAGTTTAAGGGGGAAAATTTGGGCCCATAATAGAAAACCCAGAGCATTGACTCTCTGGCCTGTAGAAATTCAGGGCACCATAGTACCATAGGAAAAGTATATATTTTCTGAAACTGCACAAAATACTGGTTTAAAAAAATTATAAAATTGCCCACAATCCAAATGTTTGCTACCCATATTCCTCCTTTACATTTGGTAGAACTAAAAAAGATTACGGAAATTTGCATACATTTCCCACTTTTGCAAACCAAATGTCTATATAATGCAGGCTGCAGGTACATAAATACCATATTTGTGGATTCAGCAGAGTACCAGTTACAACAATACTGCATTTAGGTACTTTTACCACAAAGGTTTGGTTGAAATAGGTTTGAAACATATAGGATACTAAGTATATTTGAAAGAGGAAAAAAGTGTACCTGTAATGGGAAATGCACACCACTGATTCTCTTGCCTGTAGCTAGAGCCTGGGTTCTGCTATGAACAGAACCCGAGCTATGTGTGTTTATGCAGAACTGAACTGAACTAGAACCACGAAATTAGCAACTGTAGTGAACCTGAACCGAACGCAATCCCAATTAAAAAAAAACAAAAAACGAACTGTACAAGTTAATTTTTTACACCCCCTGAGTTATATATCTCAATTCCTGCAGACTATAATGAAACTACTCCTATCCTATTTTAGACAAAAAAAAAAAACGAATTCCCACTGCCCTGTTGAGTCAAATTCCTGAGTAGCTCTTGCATACAGGATGGAGGCATCCATCCATGACCACGATCCATCTGTTAGGCAACAGGGTACTGAATGCATCAGGAACCGGGAATGCAGCCAAAAAAAATGGAATCCCTACCCAAGTGATTCCCCTGCCAAGAAATAACTCATAAAGTGAGCACCATCACAGAATTAAGTGCGTGCACCTTCCGGAATGCCCCCTGAAGTGATTGCTCTTTCAGGAATGCTCCGTGGACTTCCCTAGGCCGAATACCCTCCTCCAACCGAGTGCCACTGTTTCCCCAACTGAGTGCACCTACCAGAATTCACTTTTTACTGTCATCCCGGTGGTGTGAGGTAGTGATGAGGCTCTCCCGTTACTGGAGAAGAGAATTCACAAACATCAGCAGCAGAAAGAAAAAAAATTAACAAAAGGGCACACTTTTAACAACAAACCATCACAAAAGAGCTGAATAACTACCACTTTGAAGAGAGGACCACGTCGACAACTAGCTACTGCTCCAAGAAAGAACCACCAAGGCATCCAGGAGGGCTGAAACTGCCGGATCACACTGTTCTGCCTGCCCAGCAGACGGAACCAGGACCTTGGTCACATTCTGCAGCAACAGACGGTCATGGCCATCAGATAGCAGGCGCCACCTAGGGACTGTCTTAGTGTCTTGTCTTGATCTTGGTAAGTTGAAAAATGTGATTTTTATGTTTGATTGCATGCATGTGCAAGAAACATAGTGCCATCATCCGAGTTTTTGGAGGTGTGTCACCCCCTCTTCCAATTCAGTCAGTGTGTTGGCAGGCACAGCCCCAGTCCTCCAATGCATGCTGGAGCTGTCTATGACAACTCCAAAATGCAGTGGCATACAGTTGAAAGGGGGAGCTACGCTTCAGTGAGCAGCAATAAGATATCGCCTGCTTATGCGCAGCTCCCCCTACACACACACACAAACACACGCGCCACGCATACTGCGTGCTGCCCCCACGCACACACTATATAGCCGACGGGGTGTCCAACTCGTCAGCTAAGCACGCCCAAAGCCTTCCACAAGTCATCGACACCAAGGTACTGTCCTTCCCCCAGAGGCAGGTGCCACGCCGAGCCCACCCAGCATGGCAACTTATGCTAGCGGCCACGGGTGCCCAACCTCGTCGGCTCCACGCCCCCAACCAGCCATCCTTGTGCCATGCTGGGAGCCTACCCCAGCGTGGCAAATGTCCCACGCGTCATTTTGATAAAAACACCTGTAAAGAAAAACGTCCCACGCAGTCTCCCTGCCCCCAAACCCGGCCCACCCACTGCGACCCTACCTCCCCATTCCCCTCACCCCATACTTCCTCGGGAGTCTGGAGCGATGATCATCGGTGGACTGGAACACGCCTGCACTCTTCAAAGTCGACTGCGAACTGAGGAAATGCCGGTAAGCTGTATAATGGGATAGATAGGGTTTTTTCAACTTTGTTGCATATCTCAGGCATTTTTTGGAATTTTTGCACCAAATTTTCAACATGGGGTTTTCGAGACCCCTTCTCATGAATGATGTCACTGTCATGGTGTTATTTGCCTCGAAGGGTGATTTCGCAGTCACCGTGAAATCACCTTTCGGGCCCAATTAACGAAATGACACTGCCAGCATTCATAAGGTGGGCTCTCAAAAAGCCTATTTTGAAAATTTGGTGGAAAAATTCCTAAAAATGACTGTTTTACGAGCGTGCATTGCGCAGTTCCTACGCACGCCGTAAGTTTGCGAATTTTCAATATTTTCACTCCAGATTTCCAACATTGCCATTTTACCACACCTTATTATGAGTAGTACAGCTGTCATTTTTCACATCTCACCCAAAACATGTTTCCGCCCATGTAGCGCACAATGGCGCAGTCGGTGCGCGAAATAAATGTATGGGACAAATTAAGACAATCACAGTGACACTGTTCATGAGCAGAGGTCTTAAAATGGCTATGTTAAAAATTTGGTGAAAAAATTTCTAAAAATGACTGTTTTATGAGCGTGCATTGTGCAGTTCCTACGCATGCTCGTAGGTTCGCAAATTTTCAATATTTTCACTCCAGATTTTCAACATTGCCATTTTACCACACCTCCTTATGAGCAGTATAGCTGTCATTTTTCACATCTTGCCCAAAATGTATCCGCCCATGTAGCGCACAATGGCGCAGTCGATGTGCGAAATCAATGTATGGGACACATTAAGAAAATCACAGTGATACTGTTCATGAGCAGAGATCTTAAAATGGCTATGTTGAAAATTTGGTGAAAAAATTCCTTAAAATGACTGTTTTATGAGCGTGCGTTGCACAGTTCCTATGCATGCTCATAAGTTTGCGAATTTAATATTTTCACTCCAGATTTTTAAAATTGCCATTTTATTACACTTCCTTATGAACAGTACAGCTGCCATTTTTCATATGTCGCTCAAAATGTGTTTTCGCACATGTAGCGCACAATGGTGCTGTTGGTGTGCGAAAGCAATGTTTGGGACAGATTACGAAAATCACAGTTACACTGTTCATGAGCAGAGGTCTTAAAATTGCTATGTTGAAAATTTGGTGACAAAAGTCCATAAAATGACTTGTTACGAGTGAGCATTGCGCAGTTTCCACGCACCCTCGGAAGTTCATGACTTTGTAATATTTTCAGTCCAGATTTTCACCAGTGGCATTTTTTCACACTTCCTTATGAACAGTACAGCTATCATTTTTCACAACATGGCCGAAGTGTGTTTTCACACTTTCAGCGCAGAGATGCGTGGTCACTGTAGGAAATCATTGTTCGGGACAGATAAAGAAAATCACAGTGACACTGTTCATGATCGGAGGCACCAAAATGCCTGAGTTGACAATCTGCTGTAAAAAATCCCCAACCTAATTATATTACAGGTGTGCGTTGCACAGTTTCTATGTACGCTCGTGACTTCACCAGTTTTTTAATATTTTTACTGCAGATTTGCAACATTGCCATTTTTTACACCTCCCCATGAACAGTACAACTGTCTTTTTACATCCTGTTCGGAATGTTTTTGCACCTGTGGTGCTAAATGCCATAGTCGCTGTGCATAAGCAGCTTTCAGCTAACAAACTGATATTGCCACTGTTCATGAGGTGGGGTCACAAAAAAACATGTTGAAAATTTGGAGTGAAAATACCAACGAATGCCTGAGGTATTAGGGTTTCCAACCATAACGCCCAACCCTGTAGAGAATGACAGGCATCAGGGGTGTGACTTGGGATTCTTGCCGTAATGCTCATACCATTCCACACCCTGCAGCCAGCGAGAGGCATCGAGGTATGCCTTGGACTCTTTGGCCCCAAAGTTCACCCCATTCTCCTATGGTGTGGCCGTTATGCCTGACGACCCAAAGGCACACCCCAATGCCTGTCACTGTCGGCAGGGTGGTGGTGGGGTTGGCTTCAGTTCAATACTTCACTGCCATTCCTATTACGCAGCTCTGTAACTTCTACACTACTACTGCCAATGCCAGCAAGCAAACATTCGGCATTGACAAATGCTTGTTGACTCTGTTCTGGCTTGTTTCAGTGAACGTCCAAATTTAGTTTCATTTATTACAAACTAGTTATTTTTTTCCACTTAGTCAATTAATCAGTCTAATAAAGGCATAAAAGTTAAGAAGTTATGCGTTCATTTCACAACAATGACCTGTTATGCATCATTTTTGAACAAAGTTAAGAACCGAAATTTTTAAGAACCAAACCAGAACTGAAACATGGACTAAAGGGCTAGAACTGAACCGAACTAGAACTTGACCTTGTAGAACCAGAACTGAACCTGAACCCTAAAAAATCAAAAAAACCTCTCTCTACCTGTAGCCATTTAGGTCACCATGGTACCATAGGAAAAGTACATATTTTCTGAAACAGCACACAATACTGGTTTTTGAAATGGGTATCACTGCCTGCTGTCCAAATGTTTACTACCCATAATCCTCCTTTACATTTGGCAGAACTATGAAAATGATTGAAATTTGCAGGTTTCCTACTTTAGTAAACCAAATGTCTATGTAACATAGGCTAGAGGTACACAGCTACCACATTTGTGGATTCTACATAGAGTACTTGTTATAACAGTACAGTATTTATGTACCTTTACCAGTACTACAAAGATTTGGTTGAAATAGGTTCAAAACATATAGGGTGCCAACTGTATCTGAAAGGGGAACAGTGTGTGCCTATAATGGAAAAAAAATGCACAGCATTGAGTTTCTGGCCTGTAGCCATTTAGGACACCATGGTACCACAGGAAAAGTATATATTTTCTGAAACGGCATGCAGTATTGGTTTCTAAAACGGGTAATGCTGATTGCTGTCCAAATGTGTACTACTCATGATCCTCCTTTGTGTTTGACAGAATTATATGAAAAATGATGGAAATTCACATAGTTTTCCACTTTAGCAAACCAAATGTCTAACATAGGCTGAGGTACACAAATACCATATTTGTGGAGTCCGCAGAGAGTACCAGTTACAATGATATCACATTTATATACCTTTACCTCAAAGGTTTAGTTGAAATAGGTTCAAAACGTACAGTATACTGTGCAAAGTGTATTTGAAAGAGGGAAAAGGTGTGCCTATAATGGAAAATGCACAGCATTGATTCTCTGGCCTGTGGACATTTAGGACACCATGGTACCATCGGAAAAGTATATATTTTCTGAAACAGCACACAATACTGGTTTTTAAAATTGGTGACACTGCCCACTGCCCAAATGTGTACTATCCATAATCCTTATTTACATTTGGTAGAACTATAAAAATTAGTTGAAGTTTGCATAATATTCACACTTTAGCCAACCAAATGTCTACGTAACATATGTTGGAGGTACACAGATACTGCATTTGTGAATTCTAATGAGACAACCATTTACAGTGATACCATATTTATGTTCCTTTACTACAAAGGTCTGGTTGAAATAGACTTGAAACATATAGGATGCTGTATATTTTAATGGGGAGCATTTGGGCCATAATGGAAAATGCATAGAGCTGATTCTCTGGCCCGTAGACATATGGGACACTATGGTACCATAGGAAAAGTATATATTTTCTGAAACTGCAACAAATACTGGTTTTAATTTTGAGTAACATCACCATGACCCAAATATATGCCACCCATAATCCTCCTCTAGATTTAGTAGGGCTGTGAAAAATAATGTAAATTTGCATAATTCTCACATTTTAGCAACCAAGTATGTAAAATAGGATGCAGGTACATAAACACCCCTTTGCTGGATTCTAGGGAGAGAACGAGTTACAACTGTACCACACTTATGGGCCTGTACCACAGATTCTGGTAGAAAAAGACTGAAACACACAGGTTGCTAAGCATATTTTAAAACCCTTTACATGCAATGATAATAGGTTTAGAGTATTTTATGTAAAGCATCCTTTGGTGCAGGTACAAGTCTGTGGTACCTACACTGTTAGTACACTCTGAAGAAGCTGAACATGGCAGGATTTTGTACTTGAAAATAAGACAGTCAGATGGTTGGGTAGAAAAAGGTCAAAATGGGGGCGTGGTCTGACCGCTGGCACAAGCAGACACATGTAACCGTAGCTCTGCTAGCAATATACCTAAAACGGACTTTAAACATATTAAAAAGTGTGAAATTTGCTCTAACCTGCATATCCACAGATAGACCTTACCCGTTTGTACTCACTGGAAGATTTGTGGCACTAAAAAAAATGGGAAAGTCAAAGAACCAGCTGCCAACTGAGCAGCCTCGTCCCAAGGTCCAGAACACGCAGTCTGAAATGGGAAACCCTGCACCCTCGACATCAAGTGGGGAGCCTACTCTGTCCTCGCTACTCTCTGCAATACAGGGCTTAGATAAGAATATCGAAGAATTCAACCACAGAACCCCCCTGATAGATTAAAAAGCAGACACGGCAATTAATAATTCTACCATGGTATCTGCTACAGCCGAAAAAGCTCTCGTTACATGTGCGTGGCTAGTTCAGGAGAACACTACCTTAAGAGCACGCCTAGAACAACTAGAAAATTTTACCAGAGCTGTGAGTGTTCATATTGTTGGACTACCAGAGAATGCAGAAGGGGACGATTTGAAGGGATTCCTGGCTGGCTGGATTCCGGAGGCACTTTCTCTGGAAGAGACTATCTCCATAAAACGGGCCTACCGAATTACTCCACGGTGACCACAGCAAGAGGATTCAGCTCTACTCACCATATGTTTGGTTATGGGGGGTACTGAGGAGAGAGAGGAGATCCTTATGGCTGCAAAACATTGTAAAGGAGCCCATCTGGGAGCAGACACAGTGAAGTTTTTTCTGGATCTGAGCTTCAGCACCAGAAGAAGGCGAAAGGGTTTTGATGGGGTCCGGGCAGCCTTGAGAGAGTTGGAGGTTAACCACTACCTCCTGCTGCCTGCTCACCTGAAAGTGCACTACGACGTCAAGACATACCTATTTTCAAACCCTACTGATGTGGGTCAGTTAGCTGGAAAGATTAGGCAGGAATTCTCTGCCCAAGTGAACGAGGTGCAATCAGAAACTGACTCGGACACCTGAGTATGAACTGCTGCGCAGGTTTACCTGACAAACTGGAACTGGTTCAGGTTCTATTCTATGTCCCCATTACTATTGCTTAGTTATTAATATGATTAACACAAGAACCTATGCACTCAGTTTTGAGAACAGAGAGTGGAAAGTGGTGGTGGGGGGTGGCAACCAGGGGATTAGCAATGGGCCTGAAAGCCTTTCTATTATTCAAAAATGATAACTTGACAGCATGGTCAAAATGGTGCTGCTAGCACATCGTGATCCCTGATGTGTAGTTCTCCCTTCAACTGTCTGTTGTACTACAAAGCTGGGGCATAGATATTTAGAGTTAAAAATAAGGAGCCACAAACTGAATTGTTCTGTTAAAGGTTGTGGGGTCCAGTTTGATCTGTTAAAGTGTATGAGCATATATACTCTGAATGTTTGGGGTCCTTTGGCTGTGATTTCTGGCAAATGTTTCCTATTTATAGGTATATTAATATATATATATATATATATATATATTTTTCTAGTTCCATGTAATAATATGTTAGGGTAATTTCATGGAATGTGGTCACTACACCAGTACTAATGTGGTGGGAACCTTAATCTGAAGTCTTTTTCGCATATTAGTGACATTTGCCTTGTGCGGTCATATGGCATCTTGGACATTACTGAATTATTAAAATTTTCATTAAGAATAAATGCCTGCATTGCTGTAACAAAGTGAGAGGTGTGCTATCGGATTTCCTTTATTACAATGTTCAAGTTTTGTGAACTTTGATATTCAGTGAATGTATTTCATCTCTACATGTATTGTGATGGCGGGTCTATTACCAAAAATGCAATAAAGAAAGTTAAAAAAATGAAAAAGGTCAAAATATTGCATTTTTTCAGTATTTTTAGCTATGGAGCCTAATTCAACGTAGATTGTGGATAGCAGACATTTGGGGGGGAGACTTTCTCATGCACAAACTGAAATCATCATTTTGTACACTTTAAAGCAATATATACTGTTCTTTGGGTAATGCAACGCATTGAAGTTGTCTGGGGGTTGGAAATGCAGGCAGTAAAGCACCACTTGACAATGTTTTCTACATAGGTATATTGTAATAGGCAGGTGTGGACAGAATGTCGTGGTAAGACTGCATGTATTTTACACCTGCATAAGTAGAATACCCTGGCAGAATTAGAACTAGGATGATTTTGCCAATCCAATGTAAAATGACCAGACATACAGTTTGAAAAAAGAGAATATTGCAAGTCTCTGTGTTTTATAATATTGTGCATAATTCATAGGACAATTATGGGTAGCAACCCTTTGAATGAGGGTGTTGTTTTCTAAAGAATCAGAAAATAAATACTTTTCATATCATGACATATTATAATTGGTTTCTACAGGCCAGAGAATTAATGCAGAGCACTTAACATTCTGGATCCCATTTAGTAACTTTAAACTGATATTTAAAAAAATCTGTATGTATGGTATTAATTTAAATTTTAGTGTGCGCACATCAAATTGAAATTGTTTCTGTATGAAATTATTTGTATTTGCTTGTTGAAAAATGCCATAAAACATAAGTTAAAAAGAAACTGTATATTACCCCTGCACCTACAAACAATAGCCTGCGGTCCCTTGAACAAAGGAGTATAGCCTAGAGGTTAAATTAACAGGCTGAGAATGAGTTTAGTACATCCAGAAGACCTGGCTTTGGTTCCCTAAACCTCCCTAAGTAAGTCACTTAAGCTCTCCAGTGCTTCCGGGTTGCCCCTGAAAACAGGCATTATGTCTAGTGGGCAATACTTGGATTACCAAAAGAATAATAATAACAAAGGTTTGTGGGTGCAGAGATAAGAAAATAATAACCTCTCCCAAAATGTTTTTAATCTAGTGACTGCTCTGGCCTTCGTCTCATGTACAGCATGACATTTGTATCAATTAGTCATTCCAGTAAATGAGCTTGGTGTGGTATTTCTCAAAGCAATGCTAAGGGCACAGGCCTGGCTCTGTGGGACATTGTGGACAATAATATCTCGTGTCTCTCCTGATGCCTTTCTTGAAGCAGACTCTACATCTCCTTTGGGGTCTAGCCTTCCTTTCAGGAGGTGGGAGTGCTCTGCAGAAATGTACTTCGATCAGTCTGGCAATACCCTCATTCCTTTCCAGTTCAGGTACTTCTGTTGAATCAAATAGGAGACTCGAGATAACATCAGTTTAGAAATCTAAGGATTTTAAAGGACCAGATGCATTTGCCCAGTGCAGAATAAAAGCATTGTACATAGCCAGTTGAAACAAGTGAATAGCTAATTTCTTGTACCAAGCCATAGTTTTTCGAGTGGCATCATAGGGCTCAAGCATCTGGTCTGATTTGTTCACACCTCCCATGTGCTTGTTATAAACTAGGACACACTGAGGCTTGTTTATCAGTTTGTCCTGACCACAGACTGTAACAGTTGCTGTAGATTCATCATGAATTGTACTCGGGAGGTATATGTCTTTTTATCTGTGAATTTTATAGACAGCAGTTCACCACACTGGAGAGCACTGGTCTTTCCATGTTTTTGCTTTCTGCCTGCCAACTCTTTGGGAAATCCCTGCCTGTTGGGCTTGATCATGCCACAAGCTACTGTATCAAACTGATACAGGACATTAAAGAGAGGAATTCCAGTGTAGAAGTGATCTATGTAGCGGTTGTAGCCAGAGTTTAGCAAGGGAAGAATTGGGTCCCACACAATTTTCTCATTTGTGTTCAGACATGGGGGCAGACTGGAACATCCTGTGTGGCATCATTTCCTCCTGTACTATCTCCAGCTCCTCCTCTGCCAGGTAATTTGTTCCTAAGAGGATAATGATGTCCAGCAAACCCTCCTGTGCTGCCCCCCGATGATCTCTAGAATCTTCCTCATATCCCTCCTTCCAGTGGCACCTGGCAGGCACCTCACCTTCCTGTGTCCCTCCTCTCCTGATACTAGTTTCGTAACCTTCATGCCTGAGTCCCCCACCAGGATTCACTCCCCCCCCCGAGATCATTGCCTCGATCAACTTCCACATCCATCCGTTCCACTACCTTGGGTTACTCAGACTGGCAGTCCCTCTCAGTCAGAGTGGCAAAAGAATTATGTAGTGAGGTAGGTGATGGGATGTGCCTCTTTTCGACTACCCTAACCCTCCCTGAGCCCACTGTTGTCCACGTGCCCCATTTTCCTGGCAACCTTTGGGGCAATGGGGTCGGACTGAGTGGTCTCTGGATGGGGCTGAAGACTGTCCTGACCCAGGACATCTCTGCCCTGAGTCTGGCGACCTCATACCTCAGTCCAGAGAGGCGCACACAGATAGGGCAGCACCTCAGGGTCCCAAAAGTTTCCCTGAATATGGCTGCCCCACAACCACTGCATTGCACCACATCCTGCATTACTTCCTTCTTTTTTCCCTTAATTAGAATTTTTACTGCCTAGCTAGATCCTCTTATACTCCACCCACTGTTAAACCACCTCCCCTTGGATCAGTACTGGGTGATTAGAGTGTGGACTAAACTGCGAAGGAAGAACTGCGCAGTCTGTAGCGCATAGTGCTTCAGAGCAACTGGGGTATATGAGCGATACTCAAGTAGCACTACCCCTATTGCTCAGCACAGGAAGGGGAAGTGCATGTAGTGACTGCTGGTCGGGTGCTCGGTCGAGCTGCTCCCATGATGGAGTGGCTGGAGCACCTGACTGTACAGTATCCAGCAGGGCTGGACCAGAGTTAAATCCCTAGTGTGAATTTTTTGTGATTCCCATCGCGCTGATTCGCATGTGCAGTGGCAAATTTTGTTTTCCCTGTATCCACACCCCCTTGGAGTTGATTATGAATAGTCCAGGGTATGGGGGGGTGCTAACACCACTCAGGCATGCAGTGTTTCTGTTGCAGTTGGCATTAAGTGCTGCCGCATGCTGTGTTTGGTGCAGGGTTTTGACACCCGCAATATCGTCTGCGACATTATGACCCCATGCCCCTTGAATCTTGTTTATTTATTTTAATTTGTTTCTCCTTTTCCCTCTATTCTCCCCCCATTGTCTGTGTGGTATGTCCCGACCCCCTTCCTATGAAGTTCGATGAGCTTGGGGCAGGAGAGATGGGGGTGGGTATGTTAGGTTCTACCTGGTGCCTCCTCCTGTTATGAGGAAGAGAAAAAAGGAGAAGATACAGTAAAAGAAAATCAGTCAGCCCAGTCTTCCAGGTAATCCACTTTCCACTAACTCTGTTCCTCTCCCTCTGCTCCACCTCTAGAACAGAGCCGCCGATCAGTTGCTTTTCCTCACAGCCGAATCTGCAAAAAAAAAAAAAAAAAAGAAGAAAGAAAAGAAAGCCGGGCTGTTCATAGGGGTCCGCCTCACCTGTAGACCTTCTGCTCGCCTGTTTAGTTTTCCCAGAAGCACTTAGAAGTAATACACAAATAAAGTAAAGTACAGCAAATGAAAAGTATTGCTCAGTCGCACAGATATTCTCTCCCTTCCCTCTCCTGAATTGTAAAGCACTTTTGGATAGTGCGATTAAATGGCACTAAATGCTCCACCTAGCACTTGGTGCAAAGTGAGAACCTAGATGCCTAGGTCTGAATCCCACTGCAGACACAATGTGGCTGGGTGTACTATCAGAGATTTTTTTAAACATACTCTTTAGTAACCAGGTGAGAACCTGGAGCCCTAGGTTTGCCTCCCACTACAGACGCTTACAGTGTTGCTCTATACTAATAAATTCTTTATGCTTTTTTGTTGTTATTGTTCTTCTGTAACCAGGTAAGATCACCAGGCACAAGGTGACCTGCGAGCACTGGAAAGGACTATAAATGGGAGTATATGCTTTTTTTTATTATTATTATTCTTTTGTAACCAGGTAAGACCCACTGGGCAAAAGGCTCATTTACAAGGGCGACTTGGGAACACTGGGAAGGAGTAAATTACAGAAAATAAAAGGCACCATACAGAACAACAATTCCTAAAAACACACTATAAAACAACAATCAGAAAAGGAACAGGAGTCCTAAAGCAACAGTGATCTGCAAAAAAATATATAAAAATAAATGTTTAAATGGCAAAATAGAAAAAAAAGTAACTTAAAAAAACAAACAGAATAACCGTGCCTAAAACACCCAAACTACTCAAAACAACAAAGCTGTAAGAAGGGGTCAGCCTGGTGGCGCTGAGGGTTGAGGTGCTGGATGCCACACCTCACGCCACGCCGGTGACCCATGTTCAGGAGCAGACTTGAGTCATTGGGGGTCAGCAGGGAAGGAAAGGATTGAGCATCCGGAGAGGTGCTCTATTTCCTGGGAGGGAGGGGGGTTGTAGATTCCAACACTTGGTGATTCCCAGTGGAGACTGAGGGTGCAGCAGCTGTTGGGATCCCTAGCTAGACGATTGGCTGCAGTGGTGCTCCTGTGAACATGCGGGGCTGGTGAGCATTGCACAGCCGAGCCAATAGGGAGGGACAGAATACAGAAAAGCCCTAGTTGCCTGATAGGAGAAGGTGGGTCCAGTGGACGGCCCCCACACACAACACCGGGTCTTCCCAGCTGATGTCTGGTTCTCCCTTCACTCCCTGATCACTCTGCTAGATTCTAGCTAGAGCACCAGTAAGAGTCAGTGGTCCCACCCCGGGGGCTCAGAGCCGAGGGATTGGCTGGCCAGTGGAGTTGGAGAGGAGATGGGCCCAAACCAGGGGTACGGCTGGGGCCTTCAGGTGTGCGGGACCCGGCCGGGCTGAGGGACCTCACCGGAGAGAGTTCATGCAACCAGTGAGGAGGGGGTATAAAGAAAGTTTAAAAAAAAGCTGTAAGAGGACACTACAGGTCCTTGATTTTATAGGTTTTATCTTTTTTTCTCCATTACAAACACACAGCTCTGGAACCTCCATCTGCCTTGTTACTTTGTTTCCTCTCAACGTCTGCTTTGGAATGTGAAACCAGACATTCTCTGGACATACCATATGTTTGCATGCTTTCTGCAAACACGTGATGTCTGCTGCATTTCAGACCCCCAAGGTAAAGGTAAAGTACAGCAAGAAAGGACGGCAGGGATCTGGTGCCCTGGTGCCCTGTCCAGCAAGACGTACAACGTATGTCATTATGGACATGCAAATGAATGTCCTGTGATGCACGCTTTATGACACAGGGCACTAAAGGGCTTGAGCTGCTGGGGAGTGTGTGCCGGGTGGATGGATCACCAGCTAACCGGGACAGCAGGGAGGGCAAAATCTCAAACTGGGGCAAAATGATTTAAATCCCGATTTTCAGAAAAGTGCCCCTTCCCACTTTTGAAAGTTGGGGGGAGGCATGGTCCCCCTTGTCCCCCGCCCCGGCTCTGGTTCCCCCAATGGAGGCTCCATTAGGACAAAAATCCTTAGGTTAAAAATATAAAAAAAGGCAGCATCCAAATGTAGGCAGAGGAACTGTTTAATTAAAAAAAAAAAAATCAAAAGAGTAAGACTTTTTACATGCTATATAAACATAAAAAATATTGTTTTCAAACATAAAAAAAATAATGTGCCTGTTTCCTAAGTGCAATAATACCCCCCAGGGTGGGCGGTATGGGTAATACCCAGACCTTCCAAGAGCTATAAGGCCCTCTGCCTCCAGCATCGGGCCTCATTACGCCCCTGGGTGGTCTGGTATTGGCCAATACCACCCACCCTGTCGGATATTATTGCTTGCATCAAATGGGTACCTTTATTCTTTATTTTAAATTTTACTGAACATAAAAAACAGCTATCAATATAAAAATATAAATCGTTATATGCATTTCTCTTAAAATCAGCCTTCCGCCTGCTGGAACTACATTATATTTCTATTTTGACCTTAAGCGAAATGTCTTAACGTGGACTCCATAGATCTTACTTCGAGAGGGTTCCTGCAGTAGGTCTTCACATATAGGACTGCGCCCCCTGGCGTCAGGTTCCAATGGCAAATTTGTAGCTAGCAGTCATCAGCGGGGACTGTCCCCGATGTCGGGTGACGCAACGTCAGGCTGATTATAAAAGAGGGTGGTCCCGCGCCCGCCCTCCAGTTCTTTCCCACCATTGCCTCAGTTCATTCGGCTCTCATGTAAGAACAACGATCAAATGCCCGTGTGTCATTCGAAGTGTTTTCTACTTCTAAAACGTTTTTTCCTATTCGGCATCCGACCGATTGTATGTCGGCTTAACCTAAAAAGAAGTGTTCCAAGTTGGCGAGCAGTAGTCCAGAGACCTTGGTGACAGCCTATAACAAGGCTGTTACATTGGCTCTGGATACTATTGCTCCTGTTCATGTATGCCCCCTTTCCCTTCACTGCTGTCTCTGGTTTGATGGAACGTTGAAGGAGATGGAGACAGGGGCAAGATTAGAACACTGCTGGCGAGATCCGCCTTGATGCCGACCGCCTTAGATTGATGGACCATTATTCTGTCTATCAATCTGCAATCTCCCATAAGAAGGCAGAATTCCTGTCCAGGAAGATTGCAGTAGCCAGGAATCGACCGGCTCAGCTTTTTCGAACTGTGGACAGGCTGTGCAACCCAGCCTGTCTACAAATTCGGAAAGCTTTTTCGCAATTAGAGTGTGAGGTGCTCGCTTGATTCTTCACTAATAAAGTGCCCAACATCAGGGCGGATCTGCGTCCAGCGGCTTCTATGGGGGATGCTATTGAACAACATGAGTTCACAGTACCTCAGTCTTCTTGGTGTTCCTTCAGTAGACCTGATTTCGTGGATGTCATGAGGATTATCCATGGTGTGCGCCCTATGAGCTGTAGCCTGGATCCTGGACCGACTTCCCTAATATTAGGTTGTTGCAATATCATCGGTCCAATCCTTGTGCAAATAGTCTGGTGCTCCTTGGAATGGGGTGAGTTTCCTAGCTCCCTGAAAGAGGTGGTGGTGACACTCCTCTTGAAGAAAGCTACCTTGGACCCTGACTGTTTCACAAACTACAGACCCATCTCAAACCTACCCTTTATTGGGAAGGTGATTGAGAAGGTAGTGGCGGCCTAATTGGAGAACCATTTAACCACCATGGCATCAATGAACCCTTCCAATCAGGTTTTCGTAAAAGACATAGCACTGAGACTGCGCTGGTTCAGGTGCTTAATGATCTCCTGAGGGCGAGATACCAGAAGAGACGTTCTATTATAGTTCTTCTTGATCTCTCATCAGCCTTTGACACCGTGGATCACGTGGTGTTGTTAGCACGCCTGAGGCAGATCTGTGGAATATCGGCAACCGTCCTTCGATGGTTCACCTCATTTCTCACTGGGAGATCACAAACAGTTGTGTCTGGGCTTTTTTCCTCTGGCCCAACTTCTTTGTTGTGTGGGGTGCCTCAGGGTTCTGTGCTGTCTCCCATGTTATTTGAGGTGTATATGCTGCCCCTCAGAGACATTATAAGACGGTATAAGCTGAGGTTTCATTGCTATGCAGATGATACCCAGCTATACCTGTCTTTTGCTCCTGACCAGGATGGAGCTCTCTCATTGTTTAACAACTGTCTGAAAGAAATCCAGGGTTGAATGGATTCTAGTTGGCTGAAGTTGAACTCAGAAAAGAGAGGTTTTGGTAGTGGACCCGGGCTGTCGGATAGAGGGGTCGTCTGTTGGTGCACCCTCAGGAATTTTTCTTGGGGGTGTGTCATTTCCGACCTCTGAACAGGTGCGTAACCTAGGGGTTATCTTGGATGACAGGCTGACACTGCAGTCACAGGTGTCAGCAGTCGTCAAGACTTCCTTTACCACCTTAGGAATATTGCTAGACTGAAACACCTTGTTCCGTCTGACACGCTACCTATGTTGGTCCACACCTTTGTGTCCTCACGTTTGGACTACTGCAGCTCCCTGTATTTTGGGCTTTCTGGGGTTGAAATCCGCCGCCTTCAGCTAGTGCAGAACGCAGCAGCCTGGGTTTTGATGGGGACCAGTAGGTCTTGTCATATTACCCCGGTGCTGCGCGAACTGCACTGGCTTCCTGTTTGGTGGCAGGTCACCTTCAAAGTCTGTTTATTGACTTCCAAAGCCCTACACGACCAGGGTCCAGCCTATCTGAAAGATCTTCTAGTTTTCTACTGCCCTGGCCGATCACTCCACTCGGCCGACGAGGGGTTGCTAGAGATTCTGAGAGTGAGTTTAAATTCCTCTGACTGTAGAGCTTTTTCCTACGCTGCTCCCACTCTTTGGAACTCTCTACTCCGTCGGTTACAGCAGTGTGCCTCCATGGAGGAATTTAAGAGAGGTATAAAAAATCATCTGTATCAAATTGCCTTTTTATAGTACTCTGTATAAATTGTTGAAGAAAATTGTAGTTTTTATGAGTGTTTTATATTGTATTATAATGACCGTTTTTTTATTATGTGTTTTTGTACAGCGCTTTGAAAATTGGAAAGGCGCTTTAAAAATAAAATGTATTATTATCATTAAGTGTGGAGCTCAAATCCCACATGGGGATGACCATTCCCACTGCCTTCTGTGTCTAGGCCCAAAGCAGAACTCGGACGAGTGTGCTATTTGTCTGGCCTTTAATCAAGCCACCTGAACCAGACGCAAGCGGACCCTTGAGGCCCACCTTCTTACCCGACAGCTGGCGTCGATGGAAAAGGAGCTTCAGGAGTTAAGGGAAAGGTTGTCATCGCTGGCCCCAAGGAGAAAGAAGAATGATAAGGAGAAGTGTCGGGAGAGGAGTCCGTTGCCACGTGGAAGGCCTGCTTCTTAAAAAAATGTGAGTAATTCTTCAGGTACTCCATCTGCTTCTTTAGGCCGGGCACCTTCTCCTCCTCCTGCCGAGGTGAGCAGGCAGCCTGGGGTAGCCTCTGTTGAGGTGTCTATTGTGTCTCCTCCTACCAGCACTGCCGATATGTCACCCTCCGACCCTGTCGATGGGTGCACGGCCACGACCGTTAAGGCTAGCGGCAGCCTCTCGGCTACTGCCAGCCCGGTCAGGTCCAATAAGTCAGGCGACAGATTTTCTGTCGTCCGCCCGGACCCTCAGTCTCACCTGTCGGGCTCCCATGAGAACCCTGATGCCAGCTCAAGCGTGCTGCCTGGAGACTCTTCATCCCTTCGGGTCCTTCATCCCAGGGATTCGCCACTCGATCCTGCTTTGTCTCTACCGTCAGGATCATTTTTAGACCTTTCACTGGGGTCTCTACCAGAGTTACCCCCATCGCCTGATCTTCTGCCACCCCCAGACAGGAGTCCGTCGCCGGCCCAGGATCGTATTATGATATGGAGCCTCTTCCTTCAGGACCTTCAGGGGCCCTTCCTGATCCCACGCCACCTTGTGGCCCTCAGGCCCCCCCCCGGTAGGTCCAGTAGAACCTCCAGGTGGTTTTCCGGGGCCAGACCCCCATTTTCCATGACTGGGCAGGCCTCTGTCGGCACCTCATTACCCAACAGCAGGCCCTGTGCCGCTGACGCTGGGATACCAGATGCCGGGATACCCAGGGTATCCGCCCTATGGCTACAACCTGGGATTGCCAGGATTCCAGTATCCTCCGTGGCAACACAAACAATACCCAGGCTACCCAGGCTACCAGCCTCCTCCTCCTCCACCGCTGATTGATCGTGTTACGATACCAACTTGGTGGCAGGATGCCAGGACCCAGCTTCTTTTGGAGCTACGGCATCTGGTGGGTGACATTCCCCTGCCTAGGGCACCTCCCCCACCGATTCCCTCCAGACAAGCTTCGGGTTCCCTGCCGGTGGGTTCCTCTGGTGTGGACCCGTCCATCTCCAGCGGTTCAGAACCTTCTGACTCAGACATCAATTCCGATCCTTCAGATATTCGGTCTCCAGCTGAGTTCCCACCCAAGGAATCTCCTAAATCTCCCCCAGAAGATCCCTCCTTTGGTGACCTTCTGAGGACAATTCAGGCAGCAGGAGGCTGGCCTTCTAAAGAAGTGGAACCCCAGTGCAAGAGACTGGTGGAGCACTTAGATCTGGCCACTACAGACCCTCTGTCCATCCCTCCCTGGATGGGTCCTCATGAGGATCTGGTCACCACCATCTGGCAACAGCCTTCCTCTATCCCTGCTCTGTCCAGAAAGGCTGATCGCACTTACTTTCCTCCGGAAGGGATTCAACATCTAAAGTCTCATCCGAAGGCTGATTCAGTGGTCATTATGGCCGCTCATGACTGGTCAGCACAACCCAAGCGTTTGAGCTCCTCGCCTCCAAACAAGGTCTCAAGGCAATTGGACCAGTTTAGCAGAAAAGTAAATTCCTCTACTTCCTGTGCCATCCGGTCCCTTAACTATGTATCACATATGGTGGCCTTCCAGCAGGCTTCCCTCTCGGAGCTCGAGAGGGACCTCCAAGAGGTCCAGGATGAGACACTCAGAAACAAGCTACTGGACAAGGTCCGTATGAGCAAGTCTTTGTGTCATCATGCTCTTCGAACAACGTATGATTCGGTAGGCTCAGTGGCTAGGGCAGCAGCTATGGTGATCTGCATCCAATGTCTTTCCTGGCTCAGGATTGCAGGTTTGGCACAGGACGTCCAGTCTTCCCTCCTGGATGCCCCTTTTAAGGGCTCCATCCTTTTTGGTAGCGACACCAGGGATATAAAAACTGGGCTGCAGGAGAGCGGACGCTCATTGCAGGACATACGCTTTATGTATAGGACGGGACAAAAGAAGCAGCCCTTTCGCCATCAAAGATGATGGAATAAGACCCAGGGAAAATTTTAGCGCAAACAATGAGCCCCTGGATCTGGAGCCAAAACTGCGCAGGCTAAATTTCCCAAGCTGGCCTCCAGGGCTAAACCTCCCCTTCCCTCGGCATCCTGACTCCTTCCACGTCATCCCGCTAGCTCCAGTCGTCAAGGAGAAACTGGTAGGAGGGAGGTTCGGCCTCCACCTGGTGGGATGGAGGGCCGTCACTGCAGATTTATGGGTTCTGCAACTCATCCAATGAGGTCACTTGATAATTTACGGATATCCCTGCCCCTCACCCTCCGGGATGGTCTTTTTATCCAAGAGATCAGATCCCCATAGCCTTCCAGGAGATTCAGGCCCTCCTGCAAAAAGCAGCCATAGAACCCGTCCCTCAAGACCAAATAGGAAGGGGATTTTACTCCCACTTCTTCCTAGTACCAAAGAAGACGGGAGATCTGAGGTCGATCTTGGATCCCAGCATGCTTACCTCTTCGTCGAGTACTAGAGGTTTCGCATGATGACCCTTCACGGTCTTCTTCCCCTGCTCCAACCAAAATCTTGGCTGTGCTCCCTGGATATTATTTTTATTATTTATTTTATTTAGTTGTTTAACCAGGATGCTTACCTACATATCCCCATCCTCCCGGCCTACCGTCACTTCCTTCGTTTCTTCTTCCAGGAGAACCATTTTCAATTCCAAGCACTACCCTTTGGCCTTTCCTCGGCTTCTTGGATGTTCACCAAGTGCTTAGCTGTGGTTGTGGCTTTAATGCGCTGCAGGGGCATTTACGTGTTCCCGTATCTGGACGACTGGCTCCTCTCAGCACCCTCTCCAGACAGCCTGAAAGAGTATCTCTCTTTTACGCTGAACTTGTTTGTCCAACTGGGTATCACAGTCAATTTGAACAAGTCCCAGCTAGTACCCTCCCAGCACCTCCAATTCATTGGAGCAGTACTAGACACAGTTCAGAGCAAGGCTCTTCTGCCATTACATCGAGCCAAGACTTCAGTTTCTCAAGCCACCCTCGTGGCCCAGGCTCGATGGATCCCAGCACACACTGTGCTCTGTCTTCTGGGACTTATGGCAGCGGCCATTTCAATGGTTCCCCTGGCCAGACTACATATGCGGGTCACCCAGTGGTCTCTTCGAGTCCAATGGGACCAGAGGATGGATGACATGAACCAACGTGTCATGATCTCCAACAGCATCCAGAAAGATCTCTGCTGGTGGCAAGATCTTTCCAATCTACTAGGGGGAGCTCCCTTTCACTCCCCAAACCCCACCCAGATCCTCACCATGGATGCTTCGGACATGGGATGGGGAGCCCATCTGGGGGACCACAAGACAGAAGGGTCTTGGTCCGATCAGGAGCTTCTGCTCCACATCAACGTTCTGGAGACAAGAGCAGTCCTGTATACTCTCCAGGCATCCCAGTCTCTTCTCCTACTGGGATCACTTCTCATCCAGATGGACAACATGTCCACAGTATGGTATATAAACAAACAGGGAGGAACTCGCTCATATCCTCTCTGCAGGGAAGCAATGAGGGTTTGGTACTGGGCGATTCAGCACAGGCTTTCCTTGACAGCAGTCCATGTTCCAGGCGTAAACAATGTCCTGGCAGACAGTCTCAGCCAATCAGTGGCTTGGGCTCACGAGTGGGAGTTAAAGCAGGAGGTGGTCGAAGACCTCTTTCTTCAATGGGGTCGGCCGGATGTAGATCTATTCGCCTCCCATTTCAACGCAAAACTACCCAGCTTTTACTCACTCGTTCCTGGGCATGGTGCTTTTTGGCAAGATGCACTGTCTCTCTCTTGGACAGGGAGGTTTCTTTATGTTTTTCCTCCCTTTCCTCTCATTCAGAAGGTTCTGGTGAAACTTCAGGAGGAAGGAGAACATTTGATTTTGGTTGCCCCTCTATGGCCTCATCAGATTTGGTTCCCACTGTTACAACAGCTGGCGCTAGAACTTCCGATCCTCCTGTCATTATCTCATGACCTTCTGACACAGGAGCAGGGCACGCTGGTGCATCCAAGCCTTCAATCACTCCACCTTCATGCGTGGCACCTGTGGACATAGCGGCTTCCCGCTACGGAGTTTCCTCCAAGGTTGCTCATATCTTGGTAGAAGCTAGAAAACTATCTACCAGATCCACCTATGCCATGAAGTGGAAAAGATTTTCGATCTGCGCCCTAGCCAGGAGCTTGGATCCCTTTTCGTGCTCAGCCACCCAGGTGTTAGAGTACCTCGTACATTTATTGGAGACGGGCCTTAGTTATTCCTCCCTCAAGGTCCATCTCTCTGCTGTGTAGGCCTACCATCTCCCGGTGGAGGGCAAAACTCTGGCTCAACTGCAGGTCGCCAAAATCTTTTTGAAAGGTATCCTGCATTTAAAACCTCCAGTCCAGAACCCCTGTCCTCCCTGGGACCTTAACGTTATGTTAGAAAAACTTAACTTGCCCCCCTTTGAACTGGCTTCAAACTGTGACATGCACTTCCTTTCTTGAAAGACTTTATTTCTAGTTGCTGTCACTTCGGCCCGAAGGGTTTCAGAACTTCAGGAGTTCGTCTGCAAGGAACTCTATTTGATTTTTCATAGGGACAGAGTTGTCCTTATGACTAACCCATCCTTCCTTCCAAAGGTGGTTTCAGAAACCACTCTCAATCAGAGTGTGGAATTGGTGGTCTATTACCCTCAGCATTCTAATGGGGGGAATATCTTTTGCACACCTTAGATGTGCACCAGATCTTGCGGTATTACACAAACTGGACTAAAGACGTCTGTAAGTCCAATCAGCTCTTTGTGGCCTTTGCCCCCCAGTGCCAGGGTAAGGCCATTTCAAAATAGACCATATCTAGGTGGTTGGCTAACTGCAACCACTTCACTTCTCAAAGACATGGAAAGTCCGTTCTGGGGACCATTAAATGTCACTCCACTCGGAGTGTCACTACCTCTACAGCCTTTCTCAGGAATGTGTCCACGGCAGAGATTTGTGCAGTGGCCATGTGGTCATCTGTCCACACCTTCACTAAGCACTATAGTCTGGACATTGCCTCTAGGCGCAGGACCAGTTTCGACCTTGCGGTCCTGCAAGATCTCTTGTCATAAGACAGTACTCGGTTGGCAAACAGCTCCTCCTCCCAGAATTTATCTCAGTATTTTTCTTTTGGACTGCTAGGTATTCAGTCCTATATGTGAAGACCTACTGCAGGAACCCTCTTGATATTGCAGTTAGATAAGAACTTACCGTAAGAGTAGATCTCTGAGAGAGGTTCCTGCAGTAGGTCTAGTTTACCACTCACCTTCCTCCAGCTCCTGGAATGTTTCCCTTATTTTTCATCTTGCCTAGCCCTTGGGTCTAGATAGGAAGCATGATCCTAGGAGTTGTCACTCCTTCCTTCCTTTCTACTTACCTTTCTCTAGGTCTCCGGTGGAAAAGAACTGGAGGGCGAGCACGGGACCGCCCCCTTTTATAGTCGGCCTGACGCCGCGTCACGTGACATCGGGGGTGGTCCCCGCTGATGATTGCTAGCTACATGTTTGCCATTGGAACCTGATGCCGGGGGATGCAGTCTTACATGTGAAGACCTACTGCAGGAACCTCTCTCGAAGATCTACTGTTACAGTCAGTTCTTACGTAACTGCAATTTGTGGTTCTTTCTATGGATATGTGCAACTGAGGGCTGCGTAGTTGTGGTTCTCTATATGGAAATGCCCAATGGAGGACTCCAAAATTGTGGTTCTCTGTCTCATCTGGAGCTTTCTGTGAAGTTAGGAGTGTCAGTTCAGTTGACTTTTACATTTTTTTGAGGGGCACTGTGGTGTTTATTGCAGTCAGTCACAGCTCCGGAACGTCCTGACTCATTCAAGGACATAGGGAGCAGCAACAGTGTCAGGGTTATGGAGTGGGAGGCTGTGAAGAGGCTGCACCGTGTTTCAGGAGCAGCAGCATTATTGTGCACCTCTATGTTTTTGGAGTGTTGGCATTTGATTTTGGCAGGTGCTGGTAACAAATACTCTGTGTTTGCATGGAATGGACAGTACTTATAGGTCTGTTGTGGAGCATTTCAAGGGAAAAAATGGCTACCAATTTTTTTTTGTAAACAGTGCGTAGACATTGATTTATAGAAGTGTACTTAGGCTACAGTATTACTGAGCAGAATTAGTGTTTCTGGTAAACATTTCGCGCACTAATTGAGAATTAATGCATAGTGAGGTGATGGCTGTGAACCAATTACGTTTTTATGTTTTCGCCACCCATTTTATAAAGTAGTTAAAGAAATACTCCACTCATTCCACTACTCGGGGTACCCTATATTGCCCTTGGTAATCAGAACTTAGTCCAGGCTTACCCTGAAGGCCTGTACTGTCTTTAAATACACTGTCTCCACAGGTAGGCTGTGCCATAGGTTTCCACTGTCTGGGAGAAAAAGTGATTCCTAATTTTAACCCTGTACTTCCCACCTGGTGGTGGTGCCGGTAAGTACATCTGCCACACAGGTGTTGCAGTCCTTGGCATTCCATGTGCTGCACAGTGACGAAGCTCACCATTCTGATGGTCTACAGCCACACTCGCAGAACACAGTGGGGCAGTTGTGCATGGTGCAGGGGATGTGGCAGCCTCTGTCATTCCCCTCTGGTACGCCATCTGTTTCGTGGCAACTCCTGGGACTTTGGCACCATGGATTCTTGTGGTACTAAAACACAGTGCAGGGTCCATGGTGCACCTGGAGTTTGCCGCTAGTGGGATTGCAGCACTCCTTGCACCAATGTAGGGGCCTTTAAAAATCAGGGCCCAGGCATTTAGTTGGCTTTGGGCAGAGTGAGCAAGGAGGTGCCACTGGACACCATGGACTACTTGTCGTGGGGTAGCGTGAGGGAGATAGGTGCCACTGGCTTACTCTTGAATGAGTTAAAGCTT
Organism: Neoceratodus forsteri; assembly: GCA_016271365.2. NCBI lineage: Eukaryota > Metazoa > Chordata > Ceratodontiformes > Ceratodontidae > Neoceratodus > Neoceratodus forsteri. Next base: position 407,626,169 of record CM057452.1, read on the forward strand.
GTCTAGAGGATAAATCATGCCTAGCAGTGGGTGTTCTGTAGGCAGTGTTAGGCGTAGTATCTAGAGTGATTGTTTGTAAGGAGTAAGAGTAGTTCCGACCCTAGCTCAAAAGGTGCAGCGAGCATGAGTCTTACTGAAAGGGACAGGAGAGTCTCACATAACAGTAAGATACCTAGTACATGGTACCTGAAGCAGCATGGAAGAGGAGCCTATGCAAAATGAAGAATCTCATATGAGAATTGACTATACATGCCAGTGTACTGATAGCTGTCTGAGCAAAATCAGCCTAAGTGTGATTAATTGTGAATGGGGCACCAACCCTAACTGTGTGCTGAAATGAAATCAAAGATGCATGAAGCAAAACTTACTGGTCTATTATTCTGCTCCACATATGTCTTTCTTTTTTGACAACTGTTACTTTGTTGTATTTTTGCACCTTATCTTACAGTCTACTTTCTGCACCCCCCTCCTCACAGGACACATCTGAAAAAGCTGTCAACAGCTCAGTATGTCTTTCCTGGTAAAACTTTTGAAATAAATAAATAAACTGCTCTGAACCCTATCTTCTAAGTAAAGGAACTGAACACTTCACTGTCTATTTAGTGTAAAGAGTCTTCTTTTGTGTGCCATCATAAACTGTTTCTTTATCTGTTGAGATTGGAGAAAGCCTGTTCATGCTCATAGTGTTTTGCAGGAGGACTCCTGGAGAGCCAGCTGATCAGTTGCCCCAAAACATGGGAGTTACCCTGGTCCATGCCTACCGTCATCATGGGCAAAAGAGACTTTCAACAGGATAGGCCGGGGGGGGGTGGTTGCACTTATGTAGACTACCTCCCAGATGCCAGGTACTGGCATGTGTCAACTCACAGGGTGAGGAGGCAGAAAGGGTCTCACTTGTACTCAGGCATTTTGAGCTAGTGGCACTCCCCTAAGGCTGTTAACTGCACTAATTATTTACACTTGCACAGATGCCATAGTAACAAAACAAGTATACTGTGGGAAAAGGTTACAGAAATTAGGTCGCCAGCTGCCCTGAGGTGCTTGTTGAGTTCCAGAAATGAAGTTATTTGGGGTTGCTGGATTCTTCTGTAAAAATACACTCCTCACAGAAGCCTTGCACAAAAATCATATTTCAAATGTCATTGTATATTTTGCAATTAAAATTAGGGATGGGTGGGTCGTCTGTGACCCGGATCTAATTCTGACTGATTTTTTTCCCAAAAGGGTCTGATTTACTCTGATGAATTATAGACCTAGTTTAGTCTATTTAAGTATGAGAAATGCATCAATATTCTTTTAAATCTCTCCATTAAAAAAAAATAACCTTTTTAAAAATGTAACCTTTTTAAAAAAAAAAATTGTATCTGTATTTTCGTGTGCAAGCAGCCAACAGCAATACAATAAAATGACTGTTGTTCTTGCCAATCCTGTGTGTCAGCCACCACATGACATTCATAGAAAACAGTGGGCTGGATTCACAAAATTCAAACACCATGAAGTCTTGCTGCTATTAGGACTTAATGCAGTTAGCCACTGCACTCGAACTGCCCCGGAGAGGATAGGGTTAACTCCAGAGCAGTCTGGAGTTCCACAGCGCGATGGCTGTTCAAAACTCTATCTGGCTAGTTTCGATGAAACTGCCAGATTCTTCTCACTTTCACTGAACAGTCGCTCCGGAGATCAGCTCCTTCAGCTCGGTTCATTTCAGGTTCAAGCTGAGTTTACTCGTCTATTTGAACCAACAAGTGTTTAAAATTACCGCTCGCAAAAGCTCTATCTGGTAACAGTAAGTACTAAAATTAAAGTCTGTGTGGAATACATTATCGGTTCAGTCTGAACCCATCGGTTGGCTTATTTTACGATTTTGGGCTTTAGAAGTGCGGTACCTGGTTCTTATCGGTTCTAAAAACCTTAATTTTATTTGGGGTTTTTCCAATACCGTGACACGGTTAGGAACCGATAAGGGTGTCTTGCCTGGCACTGGCCGTTAAAGGGCAAGTTTGTTGGTTAGGCTGGCATTATGTCTGAGAAACCCAAAAGAAAAACCGGGCTCACTGGGTTTCAACACTGTGATGTCTGTGGGGAAGCCTTTGCCAAGGCTGATCCACACACCACTTGTGTCTATTGTCTGGGGGCTGACCACCTCCTGTCAGACTGCCAGGTGTGTAAAATTTCCCTGCAGCCACCCTGGAAAGAGATTGGGCGGCTCAGGGAATGAGAGGCCAAAAGTCCGCTGACCCGGATGGCCAGCCCGGTCCAGTACCCACTGGACCAGAGGAGTGCCTCTGACCAGGGCGAGACTTCCTCGGGCAAAAGAAAATCTGGTTCAGAGAAACCAGCTCCAGCAAAAAAGACAAAGAAATCAGCAGGTCTGGAGTCCAAAATTGTCTCTCCAACTGCTGCAGAAATAGCAAAAGCCATTCAGATTGTTCAGTCTTTGTCTCGGGAACTTGTCGAGCCCCCTACAATTGGTAAAAGGGTGGCTCGTTCAGGTCCAGTGGTTCAGGATTATGATGTTGAGGAGTTTTATGAACCACAGGAGGGGGAGGAGGAATTTGATCAGTGTATTTGTGACTGGGAAGGTCTGGACGTGCCCATTGAACCGGGCATTTCTCCAGATAGACCCTTAGAATCTCCCCCTTTGCTGTCTGAGTCCCCTTCTCATTTTATGTTTTATAAAAAGGTGGCAGAAACCCTCCAGCTCCCTTTAGAGGGGGCTGTGGATGAGCAAGAGGAGCCTGATTATGTAGAAATGATGGATATTCCAGAGTCTAGAAGGTTGTCTATTCCTTTGCATAAGTCATTTAGGAAGCAAACAACAAAGATTTTAAAAAATCCTCATTCTGCTCCTCCTGTAGATAAGAAATGGACAGAAGGTATACTTTATCAGGCCCTGATACAGACTTCCTCACCGAGCAGTGTAGTCATGTAGGTGTTGTTCAAGCTGCAGCCTATGACAAGGTAATATTCCCTGGCATCACATCCTCCTGATAAGGATTCCAGGAAGATTGATGCCATGGCGAAAAAGCAATATATGGCAGCTTCATTGGGACTCAGGCAGGCTAATTATATGGCTTATGTGGCTAGATATCAGAAATCTAGATGGGACACTATATTGCAGTTAGCCACAGCAGGCCCAGGGCCAGCTGGCTAGTGAGTTGGAACAAGTGGCTGCTGATGGCATTGAAGCCTCTAAAGTTCAATTTCATACTGCCGTTGATGTTAATGATGTTTCCTCTAGGGTCATGGCCACTTCTGTAGCTCTCCGTAGGTTGGCATGGCTTAGATGCACTAATCTGTCCCAAGATACTCAGGCAAAGGCTATAGATTTTCCTGTAGTAGGAAACTCTCTGTTTGGGGATCAAACAGAAAATTACATGAAGAAAATGGATGAATACAGAACTACCTACAAAAGTGCCCAAGCTAAGGAGAGGCATGCCACTCCACAATTGCATGCCCCAGTGGGCAGGGCAGGCCTTACCACAGGCCCTTTTATCAAGTTCAGGCCTCTTCAGCCTTTGCACAGAGGGTTTTTTTCAGAGGCAGGGGTAGACGGGGCACAGGCAGACCATCTCCCTCTCCTCAGCCTAAAGCTGCTGCCAAGCAGGCACCCTGATGGGGTGCCCAGGGCCGATTCTCCTGTACCGGTGGGGGGCAGGTTGGCTTATTTTAGCCAGAACTGGTTGTCCCTAACTTCGGACAAATGGGTTCTGGAGGTGGTAAGCCAAGGTCTGGTTCTCAGTTTCAAACAGTTCCCAAAGAGGAGAGCCAGACATTTTCCACCTGCAAATCCTTCAGAAGCCCTTGCTTTGGAAGCAGAGGTTTCTTCTCTGCTGGGCTGCAAGGCAGTGGAAAGAGTTCCTCCTTGCCATCAGGCAAGGGTCTGTACTGAGGTATTTCCTTACCCCAAAAGACAGGAGAGTGGCGGCCCATCTTAGATTTAAGGTTCCTGAACAAGCATCTTTTGAAACCAAAGTTCAAAATGTTAACTCTGGCAATGATTCTGCCTTCCTAAGGCCAGGGACTGGCTAGCTTCCTGGACCTCAAGGACGCTTATTTTCATATTTTGATCAGGCCTTCTCACGGAAAGTACCTCAGGTTCGAATCCACCCTCTGGCCACTACCAGTTCAGAGCAATGCCCTTCGCCTTACTCTCTGCTCCAAGGGTTTTCACAAAATGTTTAGCTCAGTAGTGGCTCATTTAAGATGGCAAGGGGTTGCTGTGTTTCCTACCTGGACAACTGGCTCATAGTGGGCCAGTCTCCAGATCAGGTAAAATCCCACTTGCAAGTCTCCCAGCAACTTCTCACTTCTCTGGGATTCCTGTTGAATTTTCCAAAGTCAGTTCTGGAACCAGTTCAGGTACTAACTTTCATAGGTGCAGAATTGAACACAAAGTCAGCCAGGGCATTTTCCCTCCGGAAAGAGTGGACAGACTCATTGCCCTGGCATCCTCCTTTACCCTGCGGGTCTCTCGACCAGCAAGGCACTTTTTGCAACTCCTAGGACACATGGCTGCTTCCACAGCTGTCGTGCAGGGAGCAAGATTTCAGATGAGAGACATCCAGTTCCACTTGAGGTCCTACTGGTCTCAAAGGAAGGACCCCTATCCAAGTTAATCCCAGTGACCAAAAACCCTGATCCTAGCCCTTCAGTGGTGGCAGGATCAAGCAATTTAACTCAGGGGTCCCCTTCTTACCTGTTTTCATTCCTCACCCTCACCACGGATGCCTCTCTGTTAGGGTGGGGCACTTGAGCACCTTTCCACTCAGGGAGTGGTCCCTCAGGAATCTCTGCTCCACATCAACCTTTTGGAACTCAGAGCTGTTCTCTTAGCTCTCCAGGTTTTTTCGACTACTGTCCAGAACAAGGTAGTCCAAGTCAGGACAGACAACACCACAACAATGTGGTACATCAACAAGCAAGGGGGCACTCGGTCATCAGCCTTGTGCACCGAAGCAATGAAGTTGTGGTCTCTGGCTTACTCCCTGAACACCTCCCTGATAGCAGTTCACCTTCCAGGGAAGGACAATGTCCTGGCGGATGCCCTCAGCAGAATTTCTCAGGGCCATCACGAATGGGCTCTGAATTCTCTGGTGCTGGGGTCAGTTTCTGCCAGATGGGGCACCCTCAGATAGATCTTTTCGCAGCCCCAGACAACCACCAACTTCCCTGTTTTGTTGCAGGCCTCCAGTTCTGCGATCAGTCCCACTGGATGCCTTTCAGTTGGATTGGAAGGGAAGTTCTTGTATGCTTTTCCCCTTCCCTCTCCTCTTCAGGGTACTAGTAAAATCAGAACTCCAGCCCTGCAGAGTGATTCTGATTGCTCCAGACTGGGCCAGACAGCCCTGGTACCCTCTCTCCTGTCCCTGACATTCCATCCTCCCTGAGCTTGCCCAGGACCCACGACCTGTTGACCTGTGCACAGGGGAGAGGTGGTATCCAACTCAATTCCCTCCACCTCAAGGCCTGGTTCTTGAGGAGCTAGAATTTGCTGATTTACACCTTTCTCAAGGTGTCCTGATATTTTAAAGGCTTCTAGGAAACCTTCCACTAGAGCCACTTACAATTCTAAGTGGAAGAGGTTTTCCATTTGGTGTTTGAGAAGCAGATTATCCCAGAATCTGCTAATCTGCCCATTTTACTGGACTATTTGGTCCATTTAAATTCCTTAGGCCTTAGGCCAGCTACCTTAAAGGTTCATCTGGCAGCTGTCTCTGCTTTTGTGTCAGCGGGAAGCCTGCTTCCTTTCTTCTCACCCTGTATTTTCCAGTTTTTAAGGGGTTACTTCACACTAACCCCTTTCGGAACCAGCTCCTGCATGGGACCTGAATGTTTGCATTGCTCAGCTAATGCAACCCCTTGAGCCTCTGTCCTCGGCAGACCTCAAGTTTTTGACTTGGAAGACTGTTTTTCTAGTGGCTATCACTTCTGCTAGACGTATAAGTGAATTACAGGCCTTGTCAGTGGAAGAAGATTTTATTTCTTTTCACAGAGATAAGGTAGTCCTTAGGACTAACAGAAAGTTTTTACCTAAAGTGGTTTCAGATTTTCATCTCAACCAATCCATCTCCAGTATTTTTCACTGAGCATTCCTCCTCAGGGAGAGGAGATTGCACAGTCTGGACGTCAAAAGAGCCCTAAGCTGCTATTTGAACGCACTCAGGGTCACAGGTTCGAATCCCTCCAACTCTTCCTTACCCATGGAGAAGTTGGCAAAGGGAGACCTGCCACTAAGAGGACAATTGTGAGGTGGATTGTCTCTTGTATCCAGTTCTGTTACCAAAAACTAGGTAGAGAACCTCCCTCAGGACTGAGGGCTCATTCCACCAGGGGTACAGCTGCATCTCTAGCGGCTGCTAGAGATATTCCCATTTTGGAAATTTGCCAAGCTGCTACCTGGAAATCAGTCCACACCTTTACCAAGCATTATTCCCTGGATGTCCAGTCCAGGAGAGATGCTCGGTTTGGCACAGCTGTGCTTCAGAGCTTATTCCTCAAGTAGGTTCTGACCTCCTCCATGGAGGTACTGCTGTATAATCTGCATTAAGTCCTAATAGCAGCAAGACTTCATGGTGTTTGAAGAAAAAATTACTCACCTTAGTAATTGCTTTTCTTCTCATGGAGTCTTGCTGTATTAGGACAACCCTCCCTCCTACCCCGCTCAGAACTCCTACTTGAGTATGGGGTTGTCAAATTGGTGCAAGCACTGTCATGCCATTTCATTTCTCTCTAGTCCCCTTTTTGTTCATTTGGGTTAGGAACTAGGTGATTCTGTTTTTGTTAAGGATAGGTGGCTCCTCTCTGGACTTGAGTCTTTGGGGAGAGGGACCTATTAGTGCTTGTCATGGGTGATTCTAACAATAACAGGTGATTTTGTTATTATTCTATGATTGTTGTTGTGTTTTTGTTGTCCTACTACTGGTAGGTAGCCAATGGCTAGTGTAGAGCTTTTCCACACAGACTTGCTATATTAGTTTAGCTTTAGAAGAACCTGGCAGTTTCATTTGAAACTAGCCAGATAGAGTTTTGAACAGCGCCCTCGCGCTGTGGAACTCCAGACTGCTCTGGAGTTAACCCTATCCTCTCCGGGGCAGTTCGAGTGCAGTGGCTAACTGCATTAAGTCCTAATACAGCAAGACTCCATGAGAAGAAAAGCAATTACTAAGGTGAGTAATTTTTTCCTCTTGAAAATCCTGCAGCTGCGGGAAAAACTTGGTGTAAGTGGGTTGCCACTTGCAGAATCGTAATTTCTTCCACAGCTATGGTATTCTCAAAAGCGGAGCTGGTTTATGACCGGCTCCACGATTTACGACAGCTTGTGGGTGGTGTTGCCGTGGAAATTGCTGCAGCTGTGGAAAAATTTTACACCCCGGTGGGACCAGGCATAACATCTTCCGCAGCTGCTGTGGATATGAATAGCAATCTCCACAGCTACGGAGATTTTGGTCCGCAACTGGAGCACGATGAGGGACTTAGTCCTAAAAATGTTTGTGAGTCCAGCCCAGTGTATGCAGGTCATTTGGGGCTTTGCAGTGAAAGGAGGCAGTGGCCCAGATATTCAAACTGCACCAGTCTGTGGTGCAAGCCTGTGCGCTGCTCAAATTAGTTGCACAGGGGTGTGGCCAGGGCAATATTCAACGGAGCTGCGCTATGGTGCAACTGCTTGGAATATTGCACCCTGGCCACCCCCACTGTTCATGGTGCAGTGGAACTGCGCCAGCACAAGTTGGTCAGAGCGGAGCACTGAGATGCGGTGGTGCAAGTTCCATTGCGCCATGCAGAGCACCTGCGATATTCAAAGGGTGACATGCAAATTGGGCCATAATTTATGCAAGGCACACTGGGGGCCATTTGCATCTGATTATGGCCCCATTTGCATGCTATTAGCATGCAGGTGCACCAATCCCCGACAACTTGCGCCTGGCACCCTGCCAGGCAGCAGCTGTCGGGGACTGACACCCCCTGCTGCCCGATCGCGGGACATCCCGTAAGGGACAAAGAACGTCTCTCATCCCTGGTGGTCCAGTGGATCGCGATTAGCCCGATCGCGGGCACTACTGTATCCCCCCAAAGTCCGAAATCCCTGGTGATCTAGTGGACCCCCCAACCCACCTGTCCACTGAGCCCCACCACCCCGCTCCCCCCGTCAGCCGGTGGGCGGCAGCACCCCACCCGCCTGCCACCCCGCCACCCGCCAACTTTGGGGGGATACAGTAATGCCCGCATCGAGCTAATCATGGTCCACTGGACCACCAGGGATATTGGACTTTGGGGGGGTGACTGATGCCCACGATCGGGGCATGGGGGGCCGCCGCCAAGTGTGGTGGGAACATGTGAAGTCCACCCACAGGTGGCAGCTGCTGTGTTGCGCCCTGCAATGCGGCAGCTGCCCTGTGGGTGGCGCTCAACTTGTTCCTTTTTTTTTAGGCTTAACTTTGTGCAGGCGCAGGTAGGGGTTGTGCTTGCATAACTCTGCATGGCCCGGGCTTAATATCGGGCTGTGCAGTTTATACATGGGTACACCCCCACCTGTGCCTGCATACATTACTGATCGTCCCGGCACACGGGATTGTGCGGCCACTTTTCCCTTTGTAAATATCGCACCGTTATTATCAGTGGCGCATGGCTAAACACCATTGCACCATGCGCAACCCTTTTGAATATCTGGGCCAGTGTGTCAAACATTAGTCAAAAAGAGAGGGACAGATCAATGAATCCAACAGCAGAAAAACAACAGCAGAGTACAGACCTTCACGAGTCTGGTATGCTTTTGGTGGGAGACAGGCAGCATGAGTAGGATATATGATGGGGTACCATCAATCCCTCCTGCCCTTTTGACTTGAGATGTTAATTATTTTATTTGTAATTATTTTGCTTTCCTGCATGGTGTTACTGCAAACATGATGGGCCTCAAACCATCAGACACACACACACTCCTGCTTTATTGGCCAATTATTTTCTGTCACCTGTGTTTTATAACTTACGTGGTTAACCTTGCCCCCCCAACCCAGCATTGCAGTTTTTGAATATATCCAAGGCCCCTAGAATTCTGCGGCTGCAGAATTTTGCGCAGAACTTGCAATCTACCGCAAAACTTCTACGGTGCCGCAGAATTCACTTTTCTTGGTGATTTTTTATTAATATTTCTGTTTATCCGTAGAATCTGGTTCCTTCCCCTTTTTATATCCAAAACCCCCCTATATGCTCAGAATGTGATGTTATCATTGCTATAACGTCATACATTAGCTAACGAAATGGCTGCATTCTGCAACAGAAATGAACAGTCACTTATCTACCACAGCTCCCACTGCCAGAGATGGTGGCACAGCACATCATGCATGGTGATATTTGCTCAACCTGCACTATAGCCTAATAAAATTTTCAGTCTTACATTATTGCGCTAGGACCAACGTAAACAAAACCTTGTCAATAGCACAGACTTGTTAAGTCCATACCTCACTTTGTACAAACCTATTTGGGCTTTAAGGTATAGAGATGCCATCTGAAATGAATAACTGGTAAAATAAATTTAACTGTCACTTTAAGAAAAATAAAGTAATTATGCCCAGAAAAGTGGAATATAATAATGTGTAGACCTGTTGAAAGACTAGACCTGTTAAATAAATAATTGCACTGTACGCATTTTTGCCAGGGTTATTGATTATATATTGTCATTGGTTGATAGAATCACCTAAAAGTTATGGAGAAATGTTGTGTGCAGGGACAGCTGTTGGGCCAGAGGGTAGCATGCTGTGTTTCCATGCCGGCAACTCAGGTTCAGAGATTAGCTCTGGGAGCTGGCTGGGCAGCACAAGGATTGGTGGAACACATCACTGCTCAGAGCCTGGGAAGGTATGGTGCAGTGTTCTGTCACATGGTGGACACATTGTGATGGGCTGGAGAGCTCTATCTCACAGTCGTTTGACATGCATGTCATGACCTGATAGTGTTATGCAGTGTGTCAGGGTAAGCAGGTTGACATGAAAAAATAAGTTTTGCAATGACTCCTCTATTCCATTTCCAATGGGACCTGTATGAATGAGGATGCAAGTTCATGAAAATTAAAAAAAAAATACATATATATATATATATATATACACACACACACATATACAGTATCTGTCTCTTTCACCACACACACACATTTGTATGTATATTACAGATTGCATATAAATATATAAGTGATACACAGTGGGAACCTCATAAGTGGTGTAGAAAGCACATACAAATATATAAGTGATAGACAGTGGAAACCTCATTAGTGGGATAGATAGCATGCATATAGAAATACCTTATTTATCACATAAGATCCCCCTCTGCATATGTCATTTATGCAACAGGCTAGGACCTTAAGGGAGAGACATTTGTTTTGCTTTTTTAGGCATAAAATTATTTTTGTAAGTCTGCTATTTTTTGAACTAGTGTTACTGTGCTTTCCACCATCCTGATTGCTATAAACACTGCCATGAAAGTGAAGTCAGGATGACAAGCTAACACTGTGATGTGGTAGTTTGTTAGTGCTGCAGAACTTCCGCAGAAATTCCAAACCACTGCCTCAGAAGTTCTGCGGCAAATGGTAGTCTTGCCGCAGAACTTGGTCCCACTGTGCCGCAGAAAAGTAGGGGCCCTGAATATATCCTACAAACTTCCACAACTAATAATTGCAGTAAATTTTTTTTATAGAGCTGATAGTCCAGACTGCCACCTATTCCTGCCATGAAGCCCACCTGCCAGTTCCCAGCCCCGTTGCCGCTCCCCCATTGTCAAGCTGGCGGGGATCTGTATGGTGTGGGACCCAAGGACTGCGGGAGCTAGCACTAATGGCGGCCATGCATGCACATAGGTATTTTCCCTTTGTGTTGCCCCCTTGGTCCTGTCGTCCACCCCAGATGACTAGTAATTCACTGCCTGTGCCCTGTTTGTAGTTTTAGCTTGCTAAATAAACTAATTACACTTAACATGGGTTCCCTAAATGAATGTGAAAAACACATAAGCTGCTGACCCTGCCTCCCCACCTCCTCTCAACCTTGCCATCCTCCCTATGATCCTTATCTTCCCCTGTGCCAATCCCAGCCTCTCTTGAAGCTGCCCACTGACTTCAACAAGACCACCTTGTCTGGCAGCACATTCCAAGTGTCCACCACACTCTCTGTGAAAAAGTGCTGCCTGACCTCTCTCCTGAACCTCCTCCCCCATATTCAGACTGTGCCCCTTCATGCTATGTTTGCCATTTAGCTTAAAGAGACTCTCCTTATCCACCTTATTTATCCCTTTCAAGTACTTGAAGGTCTCAATCATGCCTCCCCCTCTCCCATCCTCCAGGGAGCACATGTTCAGTGCCCTCAACCTTCCCATCATATGCCTTACCCTGCTGACCCACTATCATCTTTTTAGCCCTCTTCTGGATCTTCTCCAGCAGGTTAATGTCCTTTTTGAAGTGTGGGCACCAGTACTGAACTCTATACTCTAGATGTGGCCTTACCAGTGACCTGTACAAGGGCAGTATAACCTCCTCTCTCCTACTTCTGATCCCATTAGCTATGCATCCCAGCATCTTGTTTGCCCTTGCTGCTGCTTTCTTGCACTGTGTGGAGTGCTTCAGGTCACTAGTGATCATCACTTCCAGGTCCTTCTCCTACTCTGATGCAGATACCTGAACTCCACCCAAGTAGTATTCCATCCTGGGATCCTTGGCTCCAGTGTGCATAACTTTGCATTTCTTGGCATTAAAGTCAAGCTGCCAGATCCCTGACCATTACCCCAGCTTTTCCAGATCATCTTGTAGGTCCTGTATCCCTTCAGCTGTGTCTGCTCTCCCAAAGAGCTTGGTGTCATCCATGAGTAGGCATATTTTGCCCTTAATGCCATCCCCATTGTCCTTGATGAAGACATTGAACAACACCAGCCCCATCACTGAGCCCTGTGAGACCCCACTGGTGATTTCCATGGTGCCAGGTTTCCACCCATCTGGTCATCTTCTCCTCAACCCTGAGATTTGCCAACTTTCTGATCAACCTTTTGCAGGACACAGAGTCAAAGGCCTTGCTGAAATCCAGATAGAGGATGTCTACCACTTGGCCCCTGTCAACTGTCTTAGTGACCCAATCAAAAAAGTCAGATTCATTTGACACAATCCCCCCCCCCCAGTGAACCCATGCTGCCTCACATCCTGGAGACCATGTTCCTCTAGATATTCTACTAACCTTTCCTTAAGTATAGTCTCCACGAGCTTGCACACAATTGAGGTCAGACTGACTGATCTGTAATTCCCTGGGTCATCCTTGGAACCACTTTTGTGGAGGGGCATCATATATGCTGCTTCTCAGTCCTCTGGTACCATGCCTGACTCCAGTGAACTATTAAATAGGTCTGCCAGTGGCTGTACCAACTTCTCAGCCAGTTCCCTTAGTACTCTAGGTTGTACTCTGTCCAGGCCTGTTGATTTGTCCACCTTCAATGCTAACAGACCCTCCCTCACTCAGTCCTCCTCTATCACTACATCTGTGTTCCCCTTCCTCCCTGCTCCTCTTCTCCCTCCTGAAGGCACTGATTCATCCTTCTCTCTGGTGAAGATGAAACATAAATATTTATTTAGTATCTCTGCTATCCCCCATTCTCCCTTGTCCCTTTTCTCACTTAGATAATGAAAGAAAGCTTTCTCCCCCCCTTCTTAATTCCTTCGGCTATCTGCAGCGCCTTCTGTGCCTTAGCTTGCTGGACTTCCTTACTCATCTCACTAGCCAACCTTAGGTAATTTTCCTTATCCACCTCTCTCTTGGTCTTCCTGAATTTCCTATAGGCTAACCTCTTTTCCCTTACTGCCTGGTCAACCCCAGAACTGAGCCAGCTGGGTGCTTTGACCTTTGTGTTCTTCACCCTGAGCCTGACACACTCCTCTGTGGCAACCAGTATTCCTTCCTTAATGATAAACCACCTTTGCTCCACCCCCACATCTGCTCTGATGTCTGCCAGGTGGCTCCTTAACACTTTACCCATCTCCCCAATGTCCACCCTCCTAAAATCCAATATTTTGGTCCTAGGATGCTTTCCCTGCCCGTATCCAACTGGAACCACACTGTGCAATGGTCACTCCCACCCAGAGGTTCCCTGACTGTTATTTTCTGTACATGCTCCCCATTCATGAGCACCAGATCAATAATTGCCTCTACTCTTGTTGATTCTGTGACACCCTGAGTCAGGAACCCACTCTGCAGTCCTTTCAGGATCACCTGTCTCCTGGCACATGTTGTGGATGGTACGTTCCAGTCCACCTTGGGCAGGTTGAAGTCCCCCACAATTACCACCTCTCCTTTCCCTGCAGCTTCCAATATTTTTGAGCTCAGTTCCCAGTCCCTCTCCTCATCTTGGTTGGGTGGTCTGTAAACCACCCCAACCTCACCTTTCTCCCTCTGTTGGACTGCAGTTAAACCCATAATGCCTCAAACGTCCCTTCCTCTGACTCCTCCCTCTTGCAAGTTATTCTCTGCCACCCTTCCCCCTTCCTGATTACCATTTCCCTGCTGTATAGTCTATATCCAGGGATCACAAGGTCCCAGTCATTGTTTGGTGTTGCCCAAGTCTCGGTTACTGCCACTATGTCCACCTTCATGTTTTCTGATAGCACCTGCAGGTCATCTATCTAGTTTCCATGATTCTGCACATTCAGAGACACCACCCTTCATCTAGAATCTGACATTCCTTCCTTCTTTTTTTCTCTTCACATTTCTTTCCTCTGTGTGCACCCCCACCTACCCTTCTTATGTGTTCCTCAGCTTCTCTACCCTTTGCTAACTGTTTTCTCAGTCCTTCCATCTCCTCCCTTCAGACCACTTCCATCACTGTGGGGGGGGGAGTAGGCTCATTGACCTCCTCCTCTCGGAGTCTTTAGGCCTGCAGACCCACTGCCCCCCCACTAGTTTAAATTAAGTGTACTGGTTATGTATTCCCCCAGTTTGGCCCCGAGTACCCTCTAACCCTCCCTACTGAGGTGTAGCCTGTCTGGTGAAAAGAGTGCTTTGTTTGACCAGGTCTCATTCTAGTCTCCAATACAGATGAACCTCTCCTCACTGTACTATTTCCTCAGCCAATCACTAAACTCCTCCATTCTTCCTTTCCTGGCTGTGCTGGCCCTTGGTACTGGTATCATCTCTGAGAAGGCCATCAAGCTTGCTTTTTCCCTGCAGATCTTCCCTAATTTCCTGAACCTGCTTTGCGCTACCTCAATGTCCTCCCCAGCTAGGTCATTGGTTCCCATGTGTATAACTAAATTAGGTTTTCCTCCAATCTCCCTTACTGTTTCCCTTATTCTTGGGCCCACCTTCTCCACTGTCATCATTGGCATACAAACCACCCTCCTGCTTGCATTTGGGTTTCCTTTCCTTCCCCAATGAATACCCCTACTTATGAAGTCCCTTATGATTGTCACCCTTCCATCTCCTGCACCCGTGCTCCTCGTTCTTCCTTTCTTACCTTCAGTACTAGCTGATTCCCCACCTAACTGCTCCTCCTGCACCTTGGTGAACTTATCTCCACATCCACTATTTCTTCCCCTAGCTGTTTTTCCATCTCCCACTCTGCCCCTCCCCTTCTGACTATCTGTGTCTACTTGCAGTTTTCTGTCCCCTCTTCCTTTCCTCTTCCCCCATTCACCACTCTGTTTTGCCTGCCTCCTCTGCCCTGCCCATCCTGACTAGTTCTCTCTCCCCTACCCTGTACTTCTACTCTCAGCCCTGGCTCAACCCAACCTCCTACCTCACCTCTTGCTGCCCCCTTCTTCCTTCCAGACGGTGGTGTAAATCTATTTGATAAAGATGCCCCTTCAGAAGTTCCCACCTCTGATGCTACCATCACATTCCCATCCCTTCCTCTTACCACTTGCCATTTCTCTATCCTGGAATCCTTTGTCCTCTGAGGAAGAGATACTCCTGTATACTGGGTGGTCCTCCCCACTCCCTTCCCTTGCCTGATGCCCTCACTCCCCTGGGCACCACCAATCTGCCTTATAGCCTGAGGTGGGGGAAATTGTCTTCACAAGTCAGGGAGACCTGCATCACAGCCAATTGTTCTAGCTTGAACATCTCAGCATTGATCAATTACTATAAACTACTGGTGTGATCCTGTTTCAGACAGAAGTCCATCTTCTTCCAAGTTGTGTAACTGGGTGTGCTTTGAAACAACTGAGAAGTTGCATGGGATATACTATATTGGACTAGATATCTGCAACAAATCTCTCTTGCTTACATCTGAGGGAAGTTTTCCTTACTTTTACATTGGCATTGCTTTGTGTTTAATTATTTTAGTTTTTATTTCAGGAAGGGGGTTTTCAAAACTGCTTATCTTGTGAGCATCTTCAGAAGGGTTGAAATAACTGCATATTTGATTTTCCTTTGTGGCTAACAAACCACCAGGCTGTTTTGGGGCTGGGGAGGTTTACCTGTGTCTGACTTGGATTTCTGGATTTTTCTCTGTTTGATTAGCAGGGTATTTTCTCTGTCAAATTGTTGTGTAGGGCATCTTGCTGACAGGAAGTCACTCATCGCAGCGGTGGGTTAGAGCTTTTAGCTGATTGTTTTGTAAGGGCACAGTTTAGGCCCAACCCTTCCCCACCTCACCCCACCCACCCTGGAATTAGTTTCTTTATACCTGGGGTTCTGACATCATTTCCTCAAGAGTGCAAGGTGCATATCACTGTCATATCCTCTCTGGCACACTGCACTGACAATATAAGCATACACATTGTATAATATATGTATTTCTATATAGCAAAAAAATCACACACACGAACACACAAAAAAAAATAGATAAACATGTGGGGAGTAGTGCAATGCAATGGCTGTGGGGCAGCAGTCTTCCGGGAGTCTTTATGGAGGCTGAGATGCTGCCCTATTTGCAGACAACTCTCTGCCCTGAGGGAGGAAGTTGCCCGTCTTCAAGCCACACTGGACAGTAGTAAGGGAACCTTCCCTCAGGCTACACTGTACAGTAGGAAGGGAACCTCCCCCATCCAGGGAGCACCAGAGCCACCACCACTACCTCAGAGGTTGTGAAGAAAGCACAGCAGTTGGACCACAGTGGGCTCAGGGAGGGTGAGGATGGTGGAACAGAGGCACACCCAGTCAGCTGTTCCACTCCATAATCCATACACCATTCTGGGGGAGCATAGCTCCCCTATGGATGCACCTACAGAGGAGACTGATGACAACTGTCACAAGGGAGGCCCACACGAAGGAGGCAGAGGACACCACAGGGAAAGGAAGCAGCTCCTGGTGGGGGACTCAATTATTAGGGGGATAGAACTGGGGGGAGCAGGGAAAACTGAAGTAAGGTGCCTGTCTGGTGCCATGGCTTGGAGGGACAGGAAGTGCATCCTCAGGATCATGAGAACAGCTGCATGGGAGTCTGAACTGGACATCATTGTCCACCTAGGGACAACTGACGTGGCTTATCATGAGATTAGAGCAGTGCAGGAGGACTTTGTAGAGTTGGGGAGGGGCCTAAGAAAAGTAGCACACACAGTATCCTTCTCAGAGGTGCTGCCTGTCAATGGCATGGGGGAGGAGAGGGTAATTTTCACCATGCAGTTTAATGAATGGTTGAAAAAATGGTGTGGAGCACAGGGGTTTGGCTTCATTGGGGACTGGGGTTCCACCTGGAGGGACACCAGCCGATACTGGCAGGATGGTCTGCATCTGTCCAGGAAGGGAACAAGTCTTTTGAGCAATCGGTTTAAATGCTTCATTGGCAAGCTTTTAAACTAGTCAAAGGGGGAGGCACTGATAAGCAGAAGGAAAATCCCAGCCTCTCCCTACAAAACAGGGTACTAAATGAGAAAAAGACCGAGGTAGAAAGGTCAGTGGGGGATGCTGCAACAGAAGGTAAAGCCATCAAAAAATGGAGGGCAATGAGTACCAATGCCCGTAATCTGGGTAACAAGTATCCTGAATTAGTGGCCTTGATGGAGGAGGAACATCTGGATATTGTGGCAGTCACAGAAACATGGTACACACAAAACCATGACTGGGATGTAAACATACCAGGATACACTATCTACAGGAGGGACAGGGAGGGTAAAAGAGGAGGAGGAGGAGTAGCTCTTTACATAAGGGAAGGAATAAAAACAACAGAACAAAAGGGTAAACAGGGAGGAGAAGAAGAAGCACTGAGGGTAAATTTGGAGACAGGCAATGGTACCACAATCCATACAGTGGTTATATACAGACCTCCTTCTCAGGGGGAGGAAATGGACAAGGAAATGATAGAAAGTATACTTAGAATGGCAGAAAAAGGGGAGATATTGCTGATGGGTGATCTGAATATGCCAGATGTTAACTGGAGTGCAGTTGCAGCAGCCACTTTGAAGATTGGGGTTATTCTAGATGCCCTACAGGGGGCATGCCTTAGACAACTAGCATTGGAGCCCACTCGAGAGGGAGCAATCTTAGACCTGGTTCTCTCAAATGGAGATGGAGAGAGGATCACAGATGTAGAAGTGGGTAGCCATCTGGGAACTAGCGACCATCGAACAGTATGGTTCACAATAAACACAGTAATAGAGTCAAGCCATACAAAAGCAAAAGTACTGGACTTTAGGAGGGCTGACTTTGCCAAAATGGGTGAGTGCCTAAGGAATGCACTAGCAAATGGGCAGGAAGGAGGGGTGGAAGAACAATGGGGAATAATAAAAACTGCCATCACAGAGGTAACGAGCCTTTGTGTGAAGCAAATAAACAAAACGAAACGATGTAAGAAACCACTATGGTTCTCAAAGGAAGTGACAGTGAAGGTTCAAGAGAAAAAGAAAGCATTCAGGAAGTACAAGGAATCGCAGAAGGAGCAGGATAGAGAACTGTATCAGTTAAAGCAAAAGGAAGCTGGGAAGGCAGTCAGAACAGCAAAGGCCCAAACTGAGGAAAAGATAGCCAACTCAGTTAAGAAGGGGGATACAACCTTTTATAGGTACATCAGGGAGCGAAGGAAGACCAAGGGAGGGATAGTGAGGCTTAATAAAGGGGAGGAAGGTGGGCAGAGGGAGACTGTGAAAAGGCAGAGATACTAAACAAATATTTTTGCTCAGTATTTACAAATGAAGAGGGGGAGGTACCTAAAACAAACAGTAGAAACACTCTGGATACAGAAGTTGATACCAGCCCATTTACAGAAGAAAGGGTTATGAAAGAACTCTTAAAACTGAAGGTGGACAAAGCAATGGGGCCTGATGGGATTCATCCCAGAATTCTAAAAGAACTGAGGGTAGAACTAGTGACACCACTGACTACCCTCTTTAACAAATCATGGGAGGATGGGGTGGTACCTGAGGACTGGAGGAGGGCAGATGTGATTCCCCTTCACAAAAGTAGGAGCAAGGCAGAAGCAGGAAACTAGAGGCCAGAGGGGCACGGGACCCTAGGCAGCATGGATTCACAGCTGGAAGGTCATGCCAGACGAATCTGATAGATTTCTTTGACTGGGTGACCAAAGTAGCAGATCAGGGAGGGGCTGTGGACATGGCCTACCTAGACTTTAACAAGGCATTTGACACAGTCCCACACAAAAGATTAATATACAAGTTAGCCAGCCTGGGAGTGGATCCCAAGATGACAGCCTGGGTAAAGAATTGGCTGGAGAATAGGACACAGAGAGTAATAGTAAATGGAATCCACTCAGAAGAAAGGGGGGTTACTAGTGGGGTACCGCAGGGTTCAGTATTAGGACCGGTCCTCTTCAATGTCTTTATAAGCGACATTGCAGAGAGACTGGAAGGAATAGTATGTCTCTTTGCAAATGACACAAAGATCTGCAACAGAGTTGATGCACAAGGTGGGGTGGAAAGGATGAGAAGGGACTTGGCAACTTTAGAGGAATGGTCAAATGTATGGCAGCTTAGATTCAATGCTAAGAAGTGCAAGGTAATGCACCTGGGAAACAAAAACCCAGGGGAAGAGTACACAATGGGGGGTGAGATACTAACAACAACAAAAATGGAAACGGACCTGGAGGTAGTCATATCAGATGACCTAAAGGTGGGCAAGCAATGTGAGAGGGCAGCAAGGAGGGCTGGGAGGATACTGGGATGCATAGGGAGAGGCATCACCTGTAGAAAACAGGAAGTTATTATCCCTCTGTACAGACAGCTGGTCAGACCCCATCTGGAGTACTGTGTGCAGTTCTGGAGACCCAATCTCCGCAAAGACATAGACAGGATGGAAGCTGTCCAGAGGAGGGCAACTAAAATGTTGCAGGGTCTGCACCGGAAAACCTATGAAGAGAGACTAAAGGAGCTTAATATGTGTAGCCTTGAGGAAAGGAGGGAGAGGGGGACATGATAGAAACATTCAAGTACCTCAAGGGAATCAACAAAATCCAAGAGGGTAGCATCTTTCAAAAAAAGAGGTGTGCAAGAACAAGGGGGCACAATTTGAAGATAGAGGGGCGCTCAGAGGTAATGTAAGGAAGTATTTTTTCACAGAGAGGGTTGTGGATGCATGGAACGGCCTTCCGGAGGAGGTTGTGGAGTCAAAAACAGTGGTGGAATTCAAGCATGCATGGGACAGTCATAAGGCCATTCTAGGGGATGGGGCTAGGAAGAAGTAGGCTGCTGGTTAACTAGGATCTGCAGCTTATCCAGTAGGCAGGGAAATGGGCAGACTGGGTGGGCCAAGCGGTCCTTATCTGCCGTCAAATTCTATGTTTATATTTTTCCCTCCACTGTTCTGCTCTTCTGATTTGCCACATCATCCTCCCCAACTCCCATATGAGCACCCTTATTTCAGCCCTTAGTTGTTCCAGGCTCTTACACACTGAACAGCCCCCTTTACACCACATCATCCCCAGAAAGACTGATGTCCCACAACTATATCAGTTTACCACTCTCCTTCCACTCTGTTGCTTCTCATACCAGTACCTATTCCCCTACATCCTCTGGCCCAGCTTTTCCTAGCCTCCAGTTATACATAAATATAAAATTAAAAAATACATTTCCATTTCACTTTTTTTATCAATAAGATTTTATTGGTAATTTAAGAAACAAAATGAACAACAGAACATGCCAACATTACATACACTAAATACTGGACTGTATAAGCTAGTATGAATCTAAATGTTTCACTAATAACACACGTCACATTTGTCTGAAGACTAAACTAACTAAAGCTCAAAATTTGAACTACACATGTATTCTAAATTGTTATTATCATAAACTTAAGATATGCTAGGAAGAGACTGAAAAGAGAAGTGAGAGAAAGAAAAAAGAAGGAAAGATAGAAAAGAGAGAGAAATGATGATCCAAAGATTTTATTTATTTACTTATCAAGTCTAGGATTACAAATACCTTTGAGCCAAGGCTCTTTTACAAAGGTTCCACATCAGAGAAATACAAATTATAGGGAACATCAAGACAGACATTACAACAATGTGGACATTGCAAATAGATTACAGATTAATACAATTCAAGGGTAACATTGTAAGCAAGGCAGCCAGCGGCATTTGTCAGAGAAAACAGACAAGAGATAAGAAGTGCCAGAGTCACAGGGAGAGGGAAGAGGGGAGGAGGGGAAGAAGGAATGTAGGTAGGGTGGGGAGAGGGTGAAAAGTGCAGCATTGAGTATACCAAGATGTGAGGGTAGAATCCAGTGAGGAGAGGAGGGGGGGACCACTAGAGAGAAGGCAGGGAAGTGGAGAAACAAGGTTAAGCTGGGCAGTTTTACAAGAGTACCACAAGTTTAACTTATTAAAGTTGCTCATAAAATATTCATATATGGTTGCCCACTTGGAGTTAAACTTCACCATGGTATCACTCAGACCACAAGCCAGTTTCTCTAGATTTAGTGCATCTATTAATTCTGCTTCCCATTCTGTAATGCTCGGAGCCCTATGTTCCACCCTTAGTCTTAGAATACAAATTTTCCCAGTTGATCCTATCATAAGCGTAGCACTTAAGTTGTTCTGTACTCCACAACTTTTGTTCCTCAAAATGCCCCAGAATACAGGTGTGAAAGTTAAGATTACCTTTCAATAGGACCAATTTTTCTAAGAAAGAAATTATTTCTCCCCAAGACTTTAATTTTCTTACATTTCCAGAACACATGCACTAAATCGCAGCCATCTTCCCCACATTTCATACATTGGTCCATTTATAGAATGCCCATTTTTGTGTTGTTTGCATGCATGTGCAAGAAACACATTGCATCACATTTTCTTTACAAGCAGGTTGTGGAGGCGTGGTAGTGTTGTGCCGAATAGCAGCAGCCCATTCTGGGGCTGGTCTCTGCCTCGGCCAATAGAGTAACATGCTGTCATCATCAGCAGTTAACGAGCAGGCCACTACATCAAAGTAACTGAGCCACTGCAATCAGGGAGTGCCTCGTCACTATGCAATCAGCTGTTCATATGGCGGGGCCTCCCTGGCTGCAGCAGCCAATTACACAGCTCCATGGTGCTGTGTTCCCATGGTGACAGGCAACGGCTTCTCTATTGGCTTCACAGTCCTCACAAGCTGACAGAAAGCCGCCACTTGCCATTCAGTGTGCCTTCCTGGTGAAACATTTCAATAAAAAGAAAAGCCGATGGGGTAGCCCACTTCCTGTTAGCATAATGCTCCCCGCCAATTTCTTGTGAGTCAGTAAGCTGTATAATGGCATAAATGTTTTTTTTTCAACTTTGGTGCATATCTCGGCAATTTTGGGGGAATTTTTTCACCAAATTTTCAACATGAGGTTCTTGGGACCCCATCTCATGAACTCAGTCACTGTCATTTTGTTATTCGGTCCCAAAAGGTGATTTCGCAGTCATTTTATTGAAATGTTTCACCAGGAAGGCACACTGAAGGTGGACAAAGCAATGGGTCCTGATGGAATTCACCCCAGAATTCTAAAAGAATTAAGGGAGGAACTAGTGAAACCACTGGCTACTCTTTTTAATAAATCATGGGAGGATGGTGTGGTACCCGAGGACTGGAGGAAGGCGGATGTGATTCCCTTCACAAAGTGGGACCAAGACAGGAGGAGAACTACAGACCTGTCAGTCTGACCTCTGTGGTAGGGAAAGTGATGGAGTCACTTCTGAAGGAAAGAATAGTTGAGTACCTAGAGGCCAGTGGAGCACAGGACCCAAGGCAGCATGGGTTCACAGTGGGAAGGTCATGTCAGATGAATCTAATAGATTTCTTTGACTGGGTGACCAAGTAGTAGACCAAGGAGGGCTGTGGACATGGCCTACCTAGACTTTAGCAAGGCATTTGACACAGTCCCACACAAAAGATTAATAGTCAAATTAACCAGCCTGGGAGTGGGACCCAGGGTGGTAGCCTGGGTAAAACATTGGCTGGACAACAGGACACAGAAGGTAATTGTAAATGGAGTCCACTCTGAAGAAAGGGGGGTTACTAGTGGGGTACCACAGGGTTCAGTATTGGGTCCAGTCCTTTTTAATGTCTTCATCAGTGACTTTGCAGAGGGACTGGAAGGAAAAGTATGCCTTTTTGCAGATGACACAAAGATCTGCAACAGGGTTGATACACAAGGAGGTGTGGAAAGGATGAAAAGGGACTTCACAAGGTTGGAGGAATGGTCAGAAGTATGGCAGCTAGGATTCAATGCAAAGAAGTGCAAAATAATGCACCTGGGAAACAAGAATCCAGGGGAAGAATACACAATGGGTGGGGAGGTAGTAACAACAACAAAAAAGGAACGGGACCTGGGGGTAATCATATCAGATGACCTTAAGGCTAGCAAGCAATGTGAGAAGGCAGTAGGGAGGGCTGGGGGTATACTGGGATGTATAGGGAGGCATCATCAGCAGAAACAGGAAGTTGTTACCCTCTGTACAGACAGTTGGTGAGACCCCATCTGAGTACTGTGTCCAGTTCTGGAGACCCCATCTCCGCAAGGACATAGACAGGATAGAGGCAGTCCAGAGGAGGGCAACTAAAATGGTGCAGGGTCTGCAAGAGAAGCCGTATGAGGAGAGACTAAAGGAGCTTAATATGTATACCCTTGAGGAAAGAAGGAGGGGGGGACATGATAGAAACTTTTAAGTACCTTAGTGGAATCAACAAAGTCCAAGAGGTAGCATCTTTCAGAAAAAGAGACTTGCAAGAACAAGGGGACACAATTTAAAGATAGAAGGAGGGGTTCAGGGCAATGTGAGGAAGTATTATTTCACAGAGGGTAGTGGATGCATGGAACAGCCTTCCTGAGGAGGTTGTGGGGTCTAAAACTGTGGGAGAATTCAAGAATGCATGGGACAGACATAAGGCAATTCTTGTGGGGGGGTTGGAAGAAATAGGCTGTTGGTTAACTAGGATCTGCGGCCTATCCTGTAGGTAGGGAAATGGGCAGACTAGATGGGCCTAGCGGTCCTTATCTGCCGTCAAAGTCTATGTTTCTATGTTTCTATGTTTCACTGTACAGAACCACCTTTTGGGACTGATTAACAAAACGACAGTGTAACAGTTCATGAGGTAGGCCCCAAAAAAACCTATGTTGAAAATTTAGTGAAAAAATTCCCCAAAATGACTGTTTTATGAGCGTGTGTTGCGCATTTCCTACGCATGCTCGTTCGTTCGAGAATTTTTTATATTTTCACTCCAGATTTTCAATATTGCCATTTTACTACACCTTCTTAAGAACAGTACAGCTGTCATTTTTCACATCTCACCTGAATTATGTTTTTGCACATGTAGCACACAGTGGTGTGGTCAGTGTGCAAAGTTAATGTTCAGGACAGATTAAGAAAATCACAGTGACACTGTTCATGAACAGAGGTCTTAAACTGGCTATGTTGAAAATTTGGTGACAAAAGTCCATAAAATGACTGTGTTATGAGCGTGCATTGTGCAATTTCCACGCACCCTCATAAGTTCACAAATTCGTAATCTTTTCAGTCCAGATTTTCAACATTGGCATTTTTTCACACCTTCTTATGAACAGTATAGCTGTCATTTTTCACACCCTGGCTGAAATGTGATTTTGCACTTCCTTCGCAGAATAGCACGGTTGCTGTGGGAAATCAGCGTTCGGGATAGATTAAGAAAATCACAGTGATACTGTTCATGATCGGAGGTTCCAAAATGCCTGTGTTGAAAATCTGCTGTTAAAAATTCTCAAACTAATTACATTACGGGTGTGCGTTGCACAGTTTCTATGCACACTCTTGATTTCGCCATTTTTTTTATATTTTCATTCCAGAATTTCAACATTGCCATTTGTTACACCTCCTCATAAACAGTACAGCGGTCATTTTTCACATCCTGTTCAAAATGCATTTTCGCACCTGTTGCGCCAAATGGCGCAGTCCCTGTGCAAAATCACCTTTAGACTAATGAACTGACAGTGCCTCTGTTCATGCGGTGGGATCACAAAAGCCCATGTTGAAAACTTGGAGTAAAAATACCAAGAAACGCCCAAGGTGTTAGGGATTTCGACCATAACGGCCTACCCTGTAGGGACTGACAGGCGTCAGGGGTGTGACTTGGGGTTGTCGACAGTAATGTTCATGCCATTCCACCCCCACCTGCACCCTGCTGCCAGTGACAGGTATCAAGGTGCGCCTTGGACTCTTTGGCCCTAGAGTTCATCCCATTCTCCTATACTGCACCCATTTCAGCATATTTCCTTATGGAATGAGATGAGTAAAGCCCAAACACCCAAGGCATACCTCGACACTTGTCAGTGTCTGCAGGGTAGGGTGAGGTGAAATGTCGTGACCATTATGGGTGATGACCCAAAGGCACAGCCCAGTACCTGTCCATCTCTGCAGGGTGGGGTTGGCGTCAGTTCAGTACTTCACTGCCATTCCTATACTATATGGGCCCAATTCTCATAGGGGCCTGTATCTGGCACAAGATGCGGCAAACAGCAGCTTGCACCAGTGCTTGGTGCGCCAGGGACCCTGCACCTGCTTCAGGTACAGAAGGGGTCCCAGCAGCTAAGTCCCCATGCTTGCGCTGACCAGAATCCTGCGGCAACCCCCTGGTGCACCACACAGGTCCATCACAGGCCACCAGAGACTAACACAGGACCCCCGTCCCATTAGGTAATGGGCATGTGGACCCAACGGGGCACCACCTGCTGGGGCATGGGTGGGCACTGAACCACCATAAGTTGGTGCTGCAGTAGTGCCGATGGGGCAGGCATTGGGGATCGGGGGAGCTGCTGTCAGTATGGGCAGCATCAGGACGGGGGTACCAACATGGAACATAGGTGTCATTGGGGAGCTGTGAGGGGTGCCATTGGACCACTAGGACAGGGGCCACACATACGGGGCTACACTTGGGGGTGTATAGTGGGCGGATCATCACCCATGGTGTGCCACACACAGGCATGTCACCCAGGGGAGAATGTCTAAGTCCCCTTACGCCTACCCTGGCTGGTCTAAGGGCACTTTGAATTTCTCCCACCAGGTGATGTCTGTGAATCACAGGATGCAGCTTGCGTCAGCCACAGTCCCCCTACCACCAGGCTGCAGTGCATAGCAGGTGCAAGCCCTGTTTGGGGCAGGTGGACTGTGGTCGACCCAGGCTACCTTTGTGAATCACATGGAAGGCAGTCATGGACACAAGGTGCACCTTGCACCATATCTGTTCGGTGCAGGCACCTTGCGTCTGACACAGGGCTTTGAGAATCAGGCCCCATCTGTCTAACTCCTGCGCTTTCACTGCTAATGCCAGCAAGCAACCATTCGGCATTGTCAAATGCTTGTGTAGTAAACTCTGGCCCATAAGAGGCTCAGAGGTGACCAGTGGGAAGCTCATTAATTAGGAATGGGCTGCAACTCGTTTTTAATGTCTTTATAAGTGACATTGCAGAGGGACTGGAAGGAAAAATATGCCTCTTTGCAGATGACACAAAGATCTGCAGCAGGGTTGATACACAAGGAGGTCTGGAAAGGATGAGAAGGGGCTTGGCAAGGTTGGAGGAATGGTCAGAAGTATGGCAGCTTGGATTCAATGCAAAGAACTGCAAAATAATGCTCCTGGGAGACAAAAACCCAAGGGAAGATTACACAGTGGGGGGAGATAGTAACAACAACAACAAGCATTTGTCAATGCCGATTGTTTGCTTGCTGGCATTGGCAGTGGTAATGTAGAAGTTACAGAGCTGCGTAATAGGAATGGCAGTGAAGTACTGAACTGAAGCCAACCCCACCACCACCCTGCAGAGAGTGACAGGCATTGGGGTGTGCATTTGGGTCATCAGGCATAACGGCCTCGCCATTTCACCACACCCCACCCTGCAGACACTGACAAGTGTCACAGTGTTCCTTGGGGTCTTTGGCCCTTATGCGCACCCCATTTCATTAGGAAATGCGGTGAGATGGGTGCGATATAGGAGAATGGGGTGAACTTTTGGGCTGAAGAGTCCAAGGCATACCTCGATGCCTCTCACTGGCTGCAGGGTGTGGAATGGTATGAGCATTACAGGCAAGAATCCCAAGTCACACCCCTGATGCTTGTCATTCTCTACAGGGTTGGGCATTATGGTTGGAAACCCTAATACCTCAGGCATTCGTTGGTATTTTCACTCCAAATTTTCAACATGTTTTTTTTTCGGACCCCACCTCATGAACAGGGGGATTATCAGTTTTTAATGAAAGCTGCTTATGCACAGCGAGTACGGCATTTAGCACCACAGGTGCAAAAACATTCCGAACAGGATGTAAAAAATGACAGCTGTACTGTTCATGGGAAGGTGTAAAAAATGGCAATGTTGCAAATCTGCAGTAAAAATATTTAAAAAAATGGTGAAGTCATGAGCGTACATAGAAACTGTGCAACGCACACCCGTAATATAATTAGGTTGGGGATATTTTACAGCAGATTGTCAACTCAGGCATTTTGGTGCCTCCGATCATGAACAGTGTCACTGTGATTTTCTTTATCTGTGCCGAACAATGATTTCCCACAGCGACCATGCATCTCAGCGCTGAAAGTGTGAAAACACACTTCAGCCATGTTGTGAAAAATGACAGCTGTACTGTTCATAAGGAAGTGTGAAAAAATGCCACTGGTGAAAATCTGGACTGAAAATATTACAAAGTCATGAACTTACGAGGGTGCGTGGAAACTGCATTGCTCACTCGTAACACAGTCATTTTATGGACTTTTGTCACCAAATTTTCAACATAGCCATTTTAAGACCTCTGCTCATGAACAGTGTAACTGTGATTTTCTTAATCTGTCCTAAACATTGCTTTTGCACACCAACAGCACCATTGTGCGCTACATGTGCGAAAACACATTTTGAGGCTACTCTGAAAAATGGCAGCTGTACTGTTCATAAGGAAGTGTAATAAAATGGCAATGTTGAAAATCTGAGTGAAAATATTAAATTTGCAAACTCATTCGAGCATGCATAGGAACTGCAAGCAACGCACGTCAGAAACAGTCATTTTAGGAATTTTTCACCAAATTTTCAACATAGCCATTTTAAGACCTCTGCTCATGAACAGTGTCACTGTGATTTTCTTAATGTGTCCCATACATTGATTTTGCACATACTATGCTTTGCACTACATGGGTGGAAACACATTTTGGGCAAGATGTGAAAAATGACAGCTATACTGCTCATAAGGAGGTGTGGTAAAATGGCAATTTTGAAAATCTGGAGTGAAAATATTGAAAATCTGCGAACTTACGAGTGTGCGTAGGAACTGCGCAATGCACCCTCGTAAAACAGTCATTGTTAGGAATTTTTTCACCAAATTTTCAACATAGCCATTTTAAGACCTTTGCTCATGAACAGTGTCACTGTGACTTTGTTAATTTGTCCCGTACATTGATTTCGCACACCGACTGTGCCATTGTGCGCTACATGGGGGGAAACACGTTTTGGGTGAGATGTGAAAAATGACAGCTACACTACTCATAAGAAGGTGTGGTAAAATGGCAATGTTGGAAATCTGGAGTGAAAATATTGAAAATTCGTGAACTTTATTGAGGTGCAATAGGAGCTGTGCAACGCACGTCAGAAAACAGTCATTTTTTAGGAATTTTTCACCAGATTTTCAAATATAGCCATTTTAACACCTGAGCTCATGAACAGTGTCACTGTGATTTTCTTAATTTGTCCCGTACATTGATCTCGCACACCGACTGCGCCATTGTGTGCTACATGGGCAGAAACACGTTTTGGGTGACATGTGAAAAATGACAGCTGTACTTCTCATAAGAAGGTGTGATAAAATGGCAATGTTAGAAATCTGGAGTGAAAATATTGAAAATTCGCGACCTTACGAGTGTGCGTAGGAACTGTGCAATGCACCTCATAAAACAGTAATTTTTGGAATTTTTCACCAAATTTCAACATAGCCATTTTAAGACCTCTGCTCATGAACAGTATCACTGTGATTTTCTTAATTTGTCCCGTGACATTGATTTAACATCACCGACTGCGCCATTCTGCGCTACATGGGTGGAAACACATTTTGGGTGAGATGTGAAAAATGACAGCTGTACTACTCATAAGAAGGTGTGGTAAAATGGCAATGTTGAAAATCTGGAGTGAAAATAATGAAATTTGCGAACTTACGAGCCTCATGAGGAACTGCATAGCACCCTCGTAAAACAGTTATTTATTGAATTTTGCAAAATTTTCAACATGGGGTTTTGGGACCCCTTCTCATGAATGATGTCACTGTCATGGTGTTCAGGTCAAGGGTGATTTCGCAGTCAAGCGCCGAAATCACCCTTCGGGCCCGAATAACACCAAGGACAGTGACATATATTCACGCAGAAGGGGTCCCAAAACCCCATGTTGAAAATTTGCGCAAAAATTCCCAAATGCCCGAGATATGCAATAAGTTGAAACCCCTATGTAACCCATTATACAGCTTACCGGCATTTCCTCAGTTCGCGGTCGGCTTTGAAGAGTGCAGGCGTGTTCCGGTCCACTGAAGATCGTTGCGCGGAGTCCGGAGGTAAGTATGGGGTGGGGGTGTGGGGAGGCTGGAGTGCGCGGTGGGTGGAGTGCGGGTTGTGGGAGGGTTGGGAGGCAGCAGGGACAGTTTTATTTTACAGGGTTAAAAACAAAAAAGACATCGTGGGGCGTTTGCCCGCTGGGGTGGGCTCCCAGCGTGCTGGGACTGGGGGTGGGCGTTCAGCCGGCCGGAGATTGGGCACCCGTCGGCAAAATAAAAAAAATCAGCGGCACCGTTTGCCACGCTGGGGTGAGCCTCAGCGTGCACATGGACTCGGGGGCATGTTCAGCCGAGGGATTGGGCACCCCGTTGGCTATACAGTACGGGGGTGCGCACATCTGTCTGTGCATGGGGGGGGCTGCGCGTGAGCAGCCAATATCTTATCGGTGCTCACTCAAGCGTAGCTCCCCCTTTCAACTGTATGCCACTGCATTTTGGAGCGTGTCATAGACAGCTCCAAAATGCATTGGCTTACAGGGGCCATGCCTGCCAGCCCACTGACTGAATTGGAGGAGGAGGTGACACACCTCTGAAATCTCCGATGAAGGCACTATGTTTCTTGCACATGCGTGCAAGCAAACATAAAAATGGAAAGGGACCTGGGGGTAATCATATCAGATTACCTTATGGTTAGCAAGCAATGTGAGAAGGCAGTAGGGAGGGCTGGGGGGATACTGGGATGTATAGGGAGGCATCACCAGCAGAAAACAGGAAGTTGTTATCCCTCTGTACAGACAGTTGGTGAAACCCCATCTGAGTACTGCGTCCAGTTCTGGAGCCCCATCTCCACAAGGACATAGACAGGATGGAGGCAGTCAGAGGAGGCAACTAAAATGGTGCAGAGTCTGCAAGAGAAGCCATACGAGGAGAGACTAAAGGAGCTTAATATGTATACCCTTGAGGAAAGGAGGAGAGGGACATGATAGAAACTTTAAGTACCTTAGTGGAATCAACAAAGTCCAAGAGGGTAGCATCTTTGGAAAAAGAGATGTGCAAGAACAAGGAGACAC
This sequence comes from Neoceratodus forsteri, assembly GCA_016271365.2. Classification (NCBI taxonomy): domain Eukaryota; kingdom Metazoa; phylum Chordata; order Ceratodontiformes; family Ceratodontidae; genus Neoceratodus; species Neoceratodus forsteri. The sequence continues at coordinate 407,656,093 of CM057452.1, forward strand.
AATTTGAAGATAGAGGGGACTGCTCAGGGGCAATGTGAGAGTATTTTTCACAGAGAGGTGGTGAGACATGAAACAGCCTTCATGTGGAGGTTGTGGGGTCTAAAACTGTGGAAGAATTCAGGAATGCATGGGACAGACATAAGGCAATTCCTGTGGGGGGTAGGAAGAAATAGGCTGTTGGTTAACTAGGATCTGCAACTTATCCTGTAAGTAGGGAAATGGCAGACTAGGTGGGCCAAGCGGTCCTTATCTGCTCTCAAAGTCTATGTTTCTGTGTTTCTATCTCTCATGTCTGCAAGCTCAGCCCAGGCTAATGTACAAAGACTTTAACAAATTTCTTATGAGTTTTTCTTAAACATGTTTTTTTCTGTTTACAGGAGTGCACCTGATTTGAGGCCAAAACCAAAAGCAAATAGATATAGCAGCAGAGCACCCCCCCCAACACACACATACACACTCCCTGAAAAGCTGCTTAAAACCCTGCACTTCATTCAAATCAATTCCATTTTCCTACTTAGTTGGGGTTCAATGCCAACAAGTGTAAAATCATGTACTTTGGGCATGGGAACCTCAATGCTGAGTATAGGATGAGGGGAGGTACTGATACTCACTAGATATGAAAGAGTCCTTGAGGTTATTATATCAGAGGACCTAAAGGTGGCAGTACAGTGTGACAAGACTATGGGCAGGGAAAATTGGATTCTGGGGTGCATAAGGAGTGGCGTCTCCAGTAGGAAGAGGAGGGATGTTGTGCTGCCATTGTATCACTCCCTGGTATACCCCCATTTGGAGTACTGTGTCCAGTTTTAGAGTCCACACTTCAGAAAGAACATAAGGTAGAGGTTTTCCAGAAGAGGGCAACTAAAATTGTTCAGTATTTTCACAGGAATCCCTATAAGGAAAGGCTCTGGAAGAGAGGAGGGTGAGAGGTGACATGATCAAGACCTACAAAGTACCTCACAGGGTAAACAGGGTACAGTTGGGGAGTTTCCTTCAAATGAGGATGAGCACACAAACCAAGGGAAATACAATGAAGCTAGGGGGGAGTTCAAGATAGATGTGAAGAAATATTTCTTTACTGAAAGGGTGGTATAAGCCTTGAACAGACTGCCAGGAGAAGTGGTGGAAGCTAAAATGGTAGGGGGCATGAAGCATGCAACTCCCTCCTGGGTCACGTACTATCTACCCCCAAGCTCGACCATGGGGCCCAAGCCATCACCCTAAAAATCACCCCTGTCCCAGGCTGTGGCCCTCTTTACCTCACAACCACCTACATACCCCAACGTGTACAAAATCAAGCTATCCACTCCCTCACCGACTATCTCTCTACCCTGCCACACAAGGCTGAACAGCTCATCCTAGGAGACCTCAACATCAACTGGCTTGGCTCCACTTCAGCACAAATTAAGGACAACTTCACAGCCCTTGACCTATCACAATTAGTCATTCAGTCCACCAGATTTAACCAGTCAAATGGAACCAGCTCCCTTCTAGATATCGTGCTCTCAAACCGCCCACACAAAATAAAGGCTGTTAACGTCCTAGCCAACTCCCTTAGTGACCACTCACCTATTCTCTGCTTCTGGTCTTCCCCCGCACTCAATCCTGCATACAAAGCCACCCCCCATCGCCGCTTCCACCCCGGGGGGCCTTAATAAGCTAAAGCAGTACCTTGCCCAGCTCAACTGGTCCCCGATTTCCCCTCACAACAGATATAGATACTGTTCTAGCCTTCCTCACCAGTGCCTTCTGCAAGGCCTGTGACATCTTTGCCCCTGTCACCAACACCCGCTCCAAGAGACACACTGCTGCCTGGATTTCCCCCTTCCTGGTCCAACAACTGAAGCAGCGTGATAACCTATGGCACACTGCTGTCGAGACCAGCAGGACAGCAGACAGGCAAGCCTATAATACAGCTCGAAACCAGTGCACCTGGGCCATGAGACAAGCCAAAGCCAATTACTATCAAACCACCTTGACCTCTTCCTGGGGCTCTGCCCGAGCTTTCTGGGATAACATAAAGGAGTTAAACAGGAAGACCCGCTCTCCTCCGCCCTCACAGATGGTTATTAATGGCACAATTAATACTGACCTACCACGTGTTGCTGACTGCCTCAACACAACATTTTCTGACCTAAGTGCAGTCCTTCCTGCCCACTTCTTTGACCCCATCCCTGTAGCCAACCACCCAGCTATTTCCCGTCCCCCTTTTCTCTTCAGGACTATCTCCCCCCACGATGCTAAGCCTCCTCCTAAAAGCCCTCTCCTCCCACAACCCGAGCTGTGACCCCCTTGACTCCAGGATACTCCGCCTAACACTTGATGTCATGCTAGCCCCCCCTCACTGACCTTCTTAATCGATCCCTGTGCCTCGGCCAATTCCCGAGTGCATGGAAACAGGCTGAAATCACCCCTATCCACAAAAATGGAGACTGCACAGTACCAAACAATTACAGACTTATCTCCATTCCCCCCCCCCACCAAAAGCTCTAGAGAAAATAGTATCCACTCAACTCGTGGACTATCTATCCAACTACAACATACTGTGCCCAGAGCAGCATGGCTTCCACCCTGGTCACAGCACCACCACAGCCCTATTGGAGTTCTCCCACCAAATACACTCTGCACTTGATGCCGGGGAGATCGCTGGGGCAGTGTTAACTGACCTATCCAAGGCCTTTGACACTGTGAGTAACCCATTAATGCTTGACTCCCTCCGTCAGCTGGGCTTCTCATCTGGCCCTCTGGCCTGGTTCTCCAGCTACCTCCGGGATAGATCCCAACGGGTCAAATTAAATGGAATCCTATCAACTGCACTGCCTGTATGCTCTGGGGTCCCACAAGGCTCCATCCTGGGCCCTACATTGTTCAGTCTCTTTTTAAACACCCTTCCCAGCTCCTGCACAGGCAAATTGCTTCTATATGCCGACGATGCAGTCCTAGTCGCCTCACACCCCGACCCACTCACTCTCCAGAGCTTCCTGCAACTCACCTTCAGCCAAGCTGAAAAATGGTTCCTCGACCATCGCCTGGTTCTGAACCTCAAGAAGACAAAATCTATGATCTTTGCACACCGACAAAGTAACTCCAAAAATGCTCCCCTTCGCATCATTCCCAACACCCTCCACCCCTTGAGCTGGTATCAACATACAAATACCTGGGCATCAACTTCGACTCGGCTTTCTCCTTCCATGCCCATGTCAGCGCTTTGTCCTCTGCCATGAATGCCCGGATTGGACTCCTCTACCACCACAAAGACTGCCTCCCTGAGTTTGCCCTACAGCTGGCTATCACTTCCTCCATCCTGTCATTGGTTAACTAAGGACTCCCCACCTATGCAGTTGCTGACCCCACTGCCCTCACCAAAGTCCAGACCTCTATCAACAAACCCTGCAGGCTCCTGACCGGTGCTCCCAGCAGAACTCACACATGCCAGCTCTACTCCACCTCAAACATACTCAGTCTTGAAGAACGCCTGCAATACCACACCTGTATACTGGCAAAAAAGGATCTGCTTGGGCTATGTCCCCCAGGAGTCACCACACTGCTTCTAGGGGCCTCCCACTTGGTCGCCACCCATAATACTACCAAAGCCACCTTCCAGGTGCCTAGAGCCAGGACCTCACTCGCCCAAAGGTCCTTTCACCACAGAGCACCTTCCTGGTATAACTTCCTCCCCGCGCACATCACAAACATCTCCAAAATCAGCCTCTTCAAAACCGTCTTACACAAACACCTCACTAGCACTCGGAGCTGTATATGCCCATCATAGGGCTTTCCGAGAGCACCGTTCTGAACCAACCTGTCCCTATAGTATTACGTATGCACTAGTTTTCTCGATTAGCCTGTTTTAGTCTGTACACCACACATTGTATCTTGTGTGACCCACTGGGACCCCAAATGACTTAGTTTTTGTGTGCTCTTCTGAAACTTGTCTATTTTTGATCTTTGAAATGCCTGCTGTGTATGCTGTTTGTATCTCACCTGTACTGTTCCCCACTGTCTTGCTTCACAAATATATTGTTTCCCCTCCCCGTGATGAGGTGCCTTTGTAAATGAGTCTTTGAGTCAAAGGTTTGTAAATCCGATATGTGAATTAAATAAATAAATACATGGGATAAACATAGGGTTACATTAGAAAAAGGGGAAGAAGGGGGTCAACAGAGATCAATAGGGCTATGGAGGTGGAGTAGGTTCAAGTTCATTGCAGGAAAAATCCATTGAACAAGCTCATTCACAAAGGGGTCCTGATGGACTCAGGCAGAATAAGACATACAGTAACATATACAGGCAGAAGTTACAAGTAGGTAGAGAACACTTGGGCAGACTGGGTGGGCTGAGCGGTCCTTTTCTGCTGGCAAATTCTATGTTTCTATGGCATCATGTGTTCATTCAGGTGCAGTATTTATTTAAAGTTGAGCCTACCATACATCCAGATGTAAGGTACAGTAAATTACCGAATTAGGTGCAGCCCACGTACAGTACAATAAACAGAACCCTGGTGCTTCGAGAAGCCTTTACTCTTCAAAAGGCTGCTTAAAGAGCTGGGGTTCATTTGAAGTGTCCACACTGGTATGCTGATCTTAAAATCAACACCGCATCTGAATGAGTACTTGATTCTTGCTCACTCCATTTCTTCCCCACTTTGAAAGCTGCTTGTCCTGAGTTAGTTTTGGGCTGGCAGCACCTCGCCTGTGTTGGAAGATGACCAATAAGCGGCACTGAAAGACGTCAGACTTCACAGACTGTGAAGGCAGCTGCTCACCCACCATCTTGGCAAGAAGAAGGCTGTAGCTGTGGCCACCAATGACTGTTGGGGTGTGGAGATGGGGGGGGGGGCAAAAGAACAGACATAAGGAGATTTAAATCATAATAAAAATTGTGAGACCTTCACCAGCTTTCCAAAATGCTTATGAGTAAAAGAACACTTTATGAAGTTTTTCAAATGGCAACACAATCTGGTGAGCCCTCTGTCTGTCATCTGACACCAGGCGTCAAACATCGTGAAATTGCTTAAAGAAGGCAGTGTGGTCATGTGGTTACTGAAATACTGGAGAGTACAGACTTATAAGAAGAAAAGAATATTACACAGAAGCTGGCACATGTGCCTATAGCAACTGTCTCCTGCTTCTCAGTAGTTATACCCTTGAGGTACTTGAATGTTTCTATCATATCCCCCCTCTTTCCCTCCTGTCTTCCAGTGAGTACATAATGAGGTCCCTTAATTTCTCCTCATAAGTCTTGTGTTGCAAGCTCTGTACCATCTCATTCACCCTTCTCTGGACCATCTCCAGTCTGTTAATATCCTTATGAAGGTGCGACCTCCAGAACTGCACACAGTACTCCATATGAGGCCTGACCATGGTTTTATATAATGGCATCACTACCTCCCTCCTTATGCTGGTGATACCCCTGCCTATGCACCCCAGCAAATCACTGGTCCTCCCAGCTGCCTTACCACTTTGACATTTTCAGGTCATCTGAAATAAGAACTCCCCAGGTCCCTTTCCTTCTTTGCAACTGTCAGCATCTCCCCCCCCCATCCTGTAGCTTTCCCCAGGGTTTCTGTGTCATAGGTACATAATTTTGTACTTTTTTGAATTAAACTTCAGTTGCCAGTCCTCAGACCATTTTTCAAGCTTCCCCAGATCCCTCCTCATTTTCACCACCCCCTCTGGGGTATCCAATGTCTTACACATCTTGGTGTCATCTGCAGACAGGCAGACCTTTCCCTTCAGCCCTTCTGCAATGTCACTAATGAAGACATTGAACAGAACTGGCCCCAGGACCAATCCCTGTGGAACCTTACTGGTCACCCCCTCTCTCCAGACTGCACCCCATTTACCACCACTCTCTGCATCCTGTCTGTTAGCCAGTTTCTAATCCAGTTTACCACCCTTTCCCCCATGCCTGGCCTACCCAGCTAGTTTATCAGCCTCCTTTGTGGGACGGTGTCAAAGGCTTTGCTGAAATCAAGGTAAACGTTGCCCACTGTCCCACCCTGATTTACTTCCTTTGTTACCCAGTCAAAGACATCAACCAGATTTGTCTATGACCTCCGTACTGTGAATCCATGTTGCCTATGGTCTTGGGCTCCGATGGCTTCTAGATGCCCCACTATCCTTTCTTTTTTTGCATAATCTTTTTATTAATTTAAAAAAAAAAGGTTTTTAAGAACAACAAAAATACACAGCAACAACGTGTTTAACAGACATATAACAGACAGATGCATTCCATATATTTTACAGATACAGTTATTAATAAATTAACAACATATTAATTATATTTGCCCCCAATCCAGTTCTACCATGTACCATTTCATTTACATTTCCAATCTATTATTCCCCAAACTTAATCTTCCCTGAATTTATCTTCAGCCATTACTTTATAGGTCTCTAACCATCCTGTACGTTTCTATCCCAGTCCCATCCTTAATGTGTTTTCTTCTTCTCCACTAAGTGATGTCAGGAAGGGAGCCCATTCCCTATAGAAGAATTCTCCTCTATTCTTAAGCATAAGGGTCAAACTTTCTAGTGCTAATGTTTGCAGAATAAGTCTACGCCATTGCGTAATAGACAGTGTTACACAGGTGACCCAAGTATTTTGTATACAGTGCCTCGTCAACATTAGTACTACCCTCACCTACTGTGGTAGTGGTTCCCATTCTCCCTCTTCTCCTGGAGCCATGCCAAATAGGTCAACAATCGGTTCTACCCATAGGGGGCAGCCTGCCATTTGACTAACTTCCCTAATGACTTCACCCCAAAAAGCCTGAAGGACTCTACATGCCCAGAAACAGTGCATAAACGTCCCTCTCTCACTTCCACACCTACCGCAGATAGGAGATATAGTTGGGTGTGCCCTATGCTCTACCTCCGGGGGGCAATAAAGCCTATGCACAAATTTATAAAAGGCTTCTTTGAATCTATTACACACTAGGAGCCCTACAATCCCTTCTAGCAGCATTTACCAATTACCCTCTGTAATGTCACCCCCTATGTCTCTTTCCCACAATATTATCGTTTTCTGGGTATAATCTGGGTAGTCCTGTGTCCCTATTTTTGCAGCCTTTCTAATAAAGCCCTTGGGGTCTTTCTGCACAAGATATATCAGTGTCTCCGTCTCCCACCATTTCTGCACCAGTTCTCCTCTCCTATCCATTTTAGACACAAATGCCCTAAGCTGAAGGTATCGAAATACCTGTTGTCTTTGTAGCCCCAGACCCTGCACAATATCTCTCAACGGGTATATGGTTCCCTGCTTAACCTCATCCCATATACTCTGGACTCCCTTGTTCTCCCACTCTTTAAAACCTCCATCTTCTAGTCCTGGGAGAAAAAAAGGATTATCCACCACAGGCAGGAGCAGGGTCTCCCCTTTACAGATCCCTCTTTTTTTCCTAAAGCAATTCCAGGCTTCTAACACAGACCTTGCCAATGGATTGCCCCCACCCTGAGCAGAAAATGCTTTGAGACCCCTACTATGGAAATAGGCAGACAGCCGTCCCGGACAACCCCATTGTTCTAAATCCACCCAACTGGCCACAGCAGGTCTATGTACCCAATCCGCCACATAGCGTTGCTGTATTGAGAGGTAAAAATTCCACAAATCTGGAAAGTTTAGCCCCCCTTACTTGTTGCAGCTTTCAATCTCTGCAAGCAGGCCCTCGGGTGCTTTTCTCTCCTTATAAATTTCGTAAATACTTTCTCAAGTCCACTTAATGTCCCTTCTTAGCAGACCTACCGGTATCATCTGCATGGGATATAAGATGCTTGGTAAAACGTTCATTTTTATTAAATTAATATGACCCAACCGGGAGATGGGAAGCTGCATCCAATGTCTCAGGTCTCACTCCACTTTTTTAAGTAAAGATGTATAGTTTAACCAATACAGTGCCCCAATTGTCCTACCCACTGTTATACCTTGATAAGTAATAGTCTTATCCTTCACCTGTAATCCCCACCTTTCATCCTCCACCTCCTTTTTAGGAAAGCTCAACAGCTCCGACTTGCTCAGGTTTATTTTGTAAGCAAAGAACACCGCAAAGGCATCTATTATCTCCAACAGGGGTGGCATGGAAATCTGTGGGTGCTTGACAAATAAAAGCATGCCATCCATATACAAAGTTAATTTGTGCATAGTGCCCCAGCCCCTTCTACCCCATGGAGCTCCGAACACTGACGAAGTGCTATAGCCAATGGTTCTAATGCCAATGCAAATAGTAAAGGAGAAAGGGGGCAACTCTGTCTCGTCCCCTGTTCCAAATCCACAGCATCCGTGGGATCACCATTTACCAGAATCTGGGCCCTGGGAGCCCAATACATACGCCGTACCCACTGTACATATGACTCACCCAGACCAAACTGGCCCAACACCTCAAAGAGGTATTCCCACTCCACTCTGTCAAATGCTTTTTCAGCGTCCCTAGAGATGATATACGTCTTTTCATTTGTTTGCCCTGCTCTCCACACCACATTAAGCAATCTCCTCATATTATGATATGAGAATCTCTCCTTTATAAAACTGGTCTGGTCTGGGTGAATCAACACAGTCAGGCAATCCTCCAGCCTCAGGGCCAACACTTCAGCAATAATTTTAAGATCACAATTTAAAAGTGATATTGGCCTATAAGAGGCACAGTCCAGCTGATCTTTGCCTGGTTTGGGTACTAGACAGATCAGGGCTTCAAAACATATAGTGGGCAACTGCGGATGCTCCCCTTCTTCCCCCACCTGCATCAGCCCACACAACACCTCCGCTGTTTGCCCCTCCAAAGTTTTGTAGTATTCCACAGGGAATCCATCAGGGCCACTTGCCTTCCCCCTCTGCAATCTCCCTATGGCTTTAATTACTTCTTCCTTCGTTACTGTCTGGTTTAACCTCTTCCTCCGAGCGGGCGAAAGTTTGGGGAGTTTCACCTTATCCAGAAAGTCCTTCATCATTTGACCCTTGCCTTGGCAGCCAGCCTTATATAACTGCTTGTAAAAATTCCGGAAAGTACTCCTTATCCTTTGGGGTTCTCTATGCTCTACTCCTCCCTGCCTTCTTATACCTGTTATTCTAGTAGGGCATTTACCACCCTTCATAAGTCGCACAAGCAGGGGCTCGGGCTTATCAGACCACTCAAACATTTGCCACCTACAGTAGAACCAGGGTGTTGTGGCCTCACTTCTCACCAAAGCATTTAATGCCTCCCTGGTAGTCGTTAATAATTGCACCACCTCCTCCCGCTCTCCCCGGGCTGCCCTTTTTTCCAAATCTTTAAGTTTCTTCTCCAGTTCCTGCTTCTTTTCATGTTTCTCCCTCCTGTATTTGGCCATAAATGCTATAATGGCCCCCCTCATGAAGTCCTTACCCGCATCCCAATATATGGCTTTTGGAATCTCACATCCCTCATTAGTTTCCTTGTACCCTTGCCATTGACCTACCAGGTATTCCCTGAACTCCCGGTTTGGAAGCATGTACGATGGAAATCTCCACTGGGGGGGGCCTCTACCCACTTGCATCTGAATCCTCCCTATAATCATAGCGTGGTCCGAGACATGAATAGGGCTGTGGACTATATCGACCACTCTACTAGGCCAGCCCCTCGGCAGACAGATGTAATCAATCCTGCTCCACGTCCCATGAGGGCTGGAGAAAAAAGTATACTCCCTGGCCCCTGGGTACAGCATCCTCCAACTATCAACCAGATTCATATCTGCCATTCCCTCCTGCCACTGTCCCAATACTTCCGTCCTCCTCCCCTTACCTTCGGAGTGGTCCAACACTGGGTCCATTGTACTATTCAGATCTCCCCCCATAACTAGTCCTGGGAATTGCTCTTTCGTAAGTAAATCCAGGAGTTCAGGGAAGAACCCGGGGTTGTATACGGCAGGGGCATAGACACTGCCAAAGGTAACTGTTTCCCCATATAATTGCCCCACAATAAAAACATATCGCCCAGTCTGGTGATCTCTCACCACCCTGGTGATTTCCATTGGTAACTGCCTATGTAAAAGGATAGCAACCCCTCTTTTGCGGGTAGAGTATGAGGCAGCGAAGCATTTACCTACCCAGTTCCTAACCAGCTTAGCATGCTCCATGTCTGAAAGATGAGTCTCCTGGTATAACGCAACCCTCCCTTCTTTGTGCCGCTAATAATGTTGTATGTTTAATCGGGTTATTAACCCCCTGTACATTCCGGGAGACCACCTTCAACTACTGTAGACTAGCCATATTGTAACCATCCACAATCCCTGCCCCCAACTCACACCTCCAGAATTCCGGGTCATAACTGTGAACTGAACTCTGTGAAAATCTGTATCCATCATAGAATGCATCACACACAAAACAGCAATGAACTATGTACAATATGTAAACATAAACCTTATCTCCCCTTGCTTCACCCAACCCCATTTCGTCTTCATCTTGATTAATAATGTCCTCAACCCCTCCTCCCTCCTCCCTCCTTCCCCACCCAAACCAAATAGGAAAATATTCCCCAATACACCCCCACTCGACACCAATTGCTGACCTAGCATGCGTGTCATTACACCTCCTGATAAATTGCCCAGCTGCTCCAACAACGATCGGCACCAGCATTTACCCCTTCACAAAAAAAAATTGTAAATTTTAAGTTATAAATTGTAGATTGTAAAGAACCCCTCCACCCTCTATCTTTGGCCCAGAGACACAACCTGCCAAAGCTAAAATAATTACATTCTATGTAATTTAGCACTCCCCAATCCCTCTTCCCCGCCTATGCCCTCTTCAGGCATCCACTAATAAACTCCCCAGAAGGTGTGCACTTTCAGAAGCTTTAGAGAATCCACGCTGCTCGAGGAGGGAAGCAGGCCGCGCCAACAATACACGCATTAAGCCCCTCCCCCCTCCCCATCCTATCTGACTTTCGGTTCATTGCCTCAGCAGCCCATCCACATGGTTCCTTATCGAAAGTCCAGGCCTGCTCCGTACCTTTTAGCCCACCAGACATACAGTACCTCTACACCACAGCGTAGTCTCAAAGTTCTCAGGTCTGCTAAGGCTGATTCGCCAATGGCACCATCTCTTTTACTGTAAGCCCGCACACTCCCATTACAAGGCATTACTGCACTCCTCATCCCTCAGAGTCAAAAAGAACGACCTGCCCATATATGACCAGTGCAAAACAGGGGAGAAACACAACACAAACAAAAAGAGAAAGCAATCAACTCTAGAGGTGCTAATCCACTTCGCAAGTCATATTGTCCCCACGCAGATCAAGAAAAAAGAAAGGTACAAGAAAAAAGCAGTTCCTCCTTCAAGCTCAGACCCATTTCTTTATTTAGCCAGTTTCTTTTGTAAATCTTTTACAAACTGTTCAGCCTTAGGGAGCTCCCAGAAAGAAAACGTTGTTCCCTCATGCCGTATTTTAAAAACAACCGGATAGATCAGGAAAGTCTCCACTCCAAGGCCTCTCAGTTGAGCCATTAATGGATTAAATATCTTACGCTTTTTAAGAAGATGAAGCAAATAATCTTGTGAAAGATATAAGCTGGCACCCTCGGATTCCAAAGAGCCTTTCTCATGGTATGCCTTTAGAATGATTTCCCGTTCCTGGAATGCATGGAATCTCATAATCACTTGCCTCGGGGGCTGATCACCAGGAGGTTGAGGCATCACAGTCCTACGGGCCCATTCTAACTTCAGTTGCCTGTTTTTTGGGTGCAGACCCAGCAATTCCGGTAGAGTTTGGGCACAAAATTTCAGCGCATCCCCCTTTTCTGCACCCTCTGGGAGACCTCTAAGGCACAGATTGAGGCGCCTATGATAATTTTCCTGGTAGTCAAATGATTCCTTCAGGTCATCCAGCTCTTTTTGCAGCATTGCTACTTGCCTAGGGACCTCCATAGTCTTGTCTTCCAGTCTGGATATTCGATCTTCTACCTCTTCAATCCTATTGCCCTGCAGCATTTGTTGCCCCAAAACTTCCTGCAATTTCAATTCAATTTTGCTCTCCAACTTCAATAGTTGAGGTTCCATCACTGTGATTACTTGCCCTGTCACCTCGCGGCCCAGCGCACTCATCTCGGCCATCGAAAGTGATATAATACCCGCGCTTTCACTCACTGGCATGGCTGCGGACTTCTTCTTCTCGGCTTTACCAGCCAGATGTTGACTTTTACCGGGATTTGGTGTCAAATACTCCTCCATGGCACCTTCCCACATGTATTTCTACCGAACACTGCATATAGAGTGTACTTTTAAGGGGTTCTTTTGTAACTTTTACCGACTGTTGTAACGGAGCAGCACCCAGGCATGTCTATCCAGCTAGCTGCTCATCAGTGCTCCCACTATCCTTTCTTTAAACAATGTCTCCATGATCTTCTCCACTACTGTAGTGAGGCTGACCGGCCTATAGTTCCCCACCTCCTCCCTACTGCTGGATTTGTATAGAGGGACCACATGTGGCCTCCTCCAATTTTCTGGTACCACCCCTGTGTTGAATGACTCAGTGAACATGGCTGCCATGGGTACTGTCATTTCCCATCACAGTTCTCTTAATATCCTTGGGTGTAAGCTATAGGTACTGTCATTTCCCATCACAGTTCTCTTAATATCCTTGGGTGTAAGCTATCTGGTCCCATCACTTTGTCCACCTTCAATTTTAGTCAGCTCCTGCAGGATTCTTCTACCTGTGAATGGACTATTGTCCACCTCTTCACGCCTTTCAACTGCTGTACTGCTGTGGCCCTTGCCCCTCCCCCTTCTGTGAATACTGAACAGAAAGACACAGTAGATGTTTTGGGGGGGCACATGGCAGTTCTTAGGCATGGTACTATCACTTCCAAATACCTAAACAGCATATACAAGCAAGCAACATTTGGAGTTGACAAATGCTTGTTTGAATGTGAGATGGTGTGTAATATATATTGCGTAACATTTTAAATTGTATTGTTTTAAGACTGGTATTATTAAATGTTTTAAAAGAGAGATTCCAAATCTTATCCCAGTTCCAGTTCAAGGTATCCATCTGTAGAAGTCTGGACCATTTTTGGGGGCATGTTATCTCATTTAAACTACAGTATTATATATAGTGCACTAGCAGTGCATAGAGTGAGGAGGAGATCTTAGATTTTGACAAAATTGTACCTAAAATCTTATTATTAGCTGTTATATCGGGTGGTCTTTGTAGCAGGGAGTTTCCTTCTGTATGTAGGATCTGCACTATTTTTTTGTAAACACCTACTGTATGTCTTGGGCTGCTAGACCGTATTGAGTGCTTATGTCTTGAAAGGACTTCATCTTACAATTCTGCAGTAGGTCACTCACCTTTGATATTCCCATGTCTTCCCATCTGAGTTTGAAGAACTCAGTTTTATTTGTCTTAAAGTTGGGATTTTACCAAATCAATTGATGAGAGGAGAGACCTAGGTTCATATTTAATAGTTTGCTCCATTGCGCTAATTGGTTAAGGAAATTAATTATTTTTGAACCCTTCTATTTCACTTTTACCAGTCAAGTGTAACAGCAAATCTCAATATTCTAGAACTCAGTGAGCTGTTACGTTAGATGTTCTATCAGAACTAGAACATACAGCAATACATATGGGGCCAAATATTCAGAAATGCGCCAAAGGTTGGTGCAAGTCTGGCACAGTGCAAATCCAATGTGCCGTGGTACAACAGGAGCCATATTCAGAGTTTGCACTGGCTGCACTGTGCCGGCGCAACCCAGCTGAATATGGCACAGCTGCAACATGGCGCAACCGTGAATGCACCATGGCGCAACCACAGGTGCACCATGGCCAGACACAGAAGCCCCAGGACAACTGTGGGAGCAGAGCAACAGAGGGGAGGCATAGCACAGAGAGGAGACCCAGGGACAGAGCCAGGGAAGCAGAGTGACAGGCCACAGGAGGCCACAACCAGCTAGACACAGCAGGGTACACACAGGCACCCAGAACCCCACCCCAGAACACAACAGTGGCACAGACAGTAGGCAACAGGGGGTGCCAGTGGGGGACATAGGGCTAGGGCTGGGGCCTTGGAGGAGGTGGCGGCATGTGTGAACCAGCAGGGCAGCTACCAGCGGACGGTGCAGGAATGCCATAAGAAGGTGGGCACAGACAAGCAGCTCATTAAGCAGAAGGTGGTGGCCATCTGTGCGGCCCAGAATGCCACTGGAGTGGGGTCTGCAGATGCACCACAGCTCATGGCGCAGGAGGAGCTGGTAGCAGTCAACATGTGCTGCAGCACCATGGAGGGTGTGCCTGGTGGAGGATTCCAGACAGGTGGCAGCCCATCACTGCATGGTACGTATGTCAGCCACGCACAGCATGCAGTGGCTGTGTTGGGGGGGCACTTGTGGGCATTGCATCAGTGACACACCTGTTTTCTCTTTCAGCACTGGCACACCTGCATGCAGAGGATGAGGCAGCAGCCATGGAGGCTGGACCAGCCCCGGACGACCAGCCATCCACCTCCATGGGCATCCAGGGGCCCGATCGGCTGCATAACACCACCACTGTCCAGCCGGATGTCCAGGCATGGGGTCGGATGAGGCCCTGGATGTGTTTATCCAGGATGCCAGCCTCAGTGTCCTGTGCATGGAGACACAGATTGAGGTGGGGTCCAATGCTGATGATGACCTCACCTTAATCCTGGACAGCATGGGTGATATAGTGGGGGAGACACCCATACCAGACTCCAACACAGGTGGCGCGCCCAGCAACCTGGCAGCGGAGGAATATCTGCCAGCCACCACTGCAGGTGCAGCTGTGTATACTGCCACAGCTGTGCCATGTGGAGGTGGTGGTGTGCCCACGCAGGCGCTGGGTAGTGGTCAGTGGCAGGATGGGCAATGGCAGCAGGCTGCAGGTGCCACAGGGCAGCCGGATGCAGGGGCCACTGTCGGGGCGCCAGCTAGGAACATGCCTCATGAGGACCCCACTGTGCAGCATCCACCTGAGAGGGGGGGCTGTGCAGTGTGGCCGGTCACCACAGGAACATGCATTTACAGCGGCGTCGTGCAGGGGTTGGGGAGTCAGTGGCACACAACCAAACACAACTGCACACAGCAACACACACATGATATTGTGAAGTCTTCTGCAATTTTGGAATTGCTGTATCAGTCAATATTAAGTTATCAGTAAGGGATACACCAGATTTGTCTCCTTTTTGGTTAAAACCTCTACGCAGCCTCCTGAGTTCCTTGCCTTGTTCAATAAATTTATGATGGGAATAACCTTCTCTTTGCAAATCTGTAAAGTTGTTTCCTCAGAGGGCATCAAGAACAATGTAAGATGCTCCATGAGGCCCCACTGTAATTAATTCAGCATGACATAATCTGCTACATTGTGCTCGATGGTATACTCATGGACTGCCTTCTTTTGTGTAAGAAGTCTCACACATGTAAAACGTTGAGTTCCATCCTGTCAGAACATTTTGCTTTAATTGCTGTACTGGCAAGCTGTTTTTTTTTCTGGCAATCAGCCAAGATACCACTTGATTTTACAGAGTGACTAAAATGGCCACAGAGTTTCTTTGCACCTCCCACTACTGTTACTGTACTGTTGTCACTGGAAAGGAAAGCTCATACAAACAGATTTAATGAGTGAGCAAAGCACGGAATGTGAGTAAAACCACCACATTTCAATGCACTAACAATATTGGTGCCATTGTCTGAAACCACAAATTCAGTAGTGAGTCCCAGGGGCTATAACCACTGAGAAATTTTGTCATACAACTCTTCCAAAATATTGTCAGTGGTGTGATGCTTACCAAACTTGGTAACGCACAGAGCTGCCATTCTTTGCTTTCCTTCCTGTACATTGCAGCTTGGGGAGGTGCTTGAAAATGATTGTGACACCTGATGTGCTGTGATGCATATATAATCAGTGGTTTGAGAACTCATCCACAACTCTGCGTTGAGGGCACAGAACCACATTCACTCTCTTGAAGAGCCAATTTTATTTTACTTTGCATACATTTGTACATTTTGGGGAACAGCCACAGTCTCAAAATATTTACAGCTTGGTATGTTGTACCATGGAGCAACATATTTTAAAAGGGCTCTAAAACCATTATTCTCCATCAGAAAATGGTTGCAGGTCTTTGGCAACAAATTCAGCAATTTTGTTTTTGTCAGTTCTTTTTCTCTCTCCTGGTCGCTGACTGCCAGGGCATCTTTCTGGTGGAGACCCACTAGCCCAGCCTGTTACCGCCTGCCTGAACCTCCCTTGACCAAGAAATTGGATGCTGGCTCTCCCCTCTCTCGCTGGCCCCATATGGGAGGAGGCGGAGACCACAGAGAATCAAGTCAGGTCAGGGGCGAGTATTGGGTGTGTGTGCTGGACGCTCAGGTTCCGCCGTTGCCTCCCCAGCAGCCAGGGGTTTCCTCAATTTTTTATTTCACCCGAGGTGTGGGCATGCAATTATTCCACTGCATGGAGGGTGCACTCCTGCCCCCTCCAGCAGATGTCTGCCATCACCTCTTCCTTGTAAGTCCCCACCAGTCTGTAGTGTTCGCGGACTACTGGGAGCTGCTATATGGTGGGGAAGCCCCAGGAACCCTCCCCAGGAGAGGTGAGCAGCCCTGTGGATGCTCAATCCTCACCTCCCCACTGACCTCCACCAACCTGAGTCCGTTCCTGAATCCTGGGTCGCTGGCGTGGCACGAGGTATGGCGTCCAGCACCTCAACTTTCAGTGCCACCAGGCCCAGCAATAAATTTAACTATCAGCCAATTAATTTTTAATGTGACTTGATGTGATCTGCTGTATGTATTCTTCCTTTTTGGGTAGGGGAACCCAAGTGGCATCCTCTGCCTCATCAGTATCATATTTTGAGTCATCATCTTTGGAAGAGCATAACTCTGATACATTGTGATCTTGTTCTTGTACGTTTACAACATCTTCATCAGTGACACTGCTTTCTGATGAAGGAGCCCGATATGCCTGAGTGGCATATCATGGAGTGACATGTCTAGTGGTACTATATGAAGCCTTTTCCTTAATTATTGACTTTCTAGATCTAACTGTTTTGGCTACCTATTTTTGTGTTTTACTTTTATCTGATTTTTCTGGCAATTCCAACAGTGCTGCAGTAGCTTGATCAGGGTATCCACCAACATTTTTTTTCCTTTTCTGGTTGTGTTTTTTCAGCTTTTTCTGGTTGTGTTGCATCATTTTCATCAGTTGTATTACATCATAAGCAGTGAAGTTCCCTTCTTTTCTGAATTTGTTCTCTGGAAATATTTTTATTGTTACTCATACCAGTTTGAGCCATACTGCTGGTATTGACCACATGTTCCACTTCCATAACAGACTCCGATTCTCAATCCATTCTTTGGGGTCCAACTTTATTGCTTACTTAGCAGTATTAGTTTGGATGCAGAAATAGGCCACACAGAGTCTGTGATGTGACCCCCCCTTCACAATTTGTATGGCACTATGGACTAGTAGTAGTTCAGGCACAGAGATGGCCAACACAGAATCTATGCTATGGCACTATGACATAGTAGTAGTTCAGGCACAGAGATGGGCAACACAGAGTCTATGCTATGGCACTATGACATAGTAGTAGTTCAGGCACAGAGATGGCCAACACAGAATCTATGCTATGGCACTATGACATAGTAGTAGTTCAGGCACAGAGATGGCCAACACAGAATCTATGCTATGGCATTATGACATAGTAGTAGTTCAGGCACAGAGATGGGCAACACAGAGTCTATGCTATGGCACTATGACATAGTAGCAGTTCAGGCACAGAGATGGGCAACACAGAGTCTGAGACATGGATGACACCTGCCCTTTCAAAATCTGTATGACACAATAAGCCCCCCTCAAAATTACTGAGGCACCATGACCTTCAGACATAGTCCTCCTGTCCTGTCTGACTCTACTCCCCTTAATATTTTATATTTTTTTCTGCACTCTGTTGTTGTCTGCTGTTGAATTTGTTGTTCTCTCTCTCTTTCTCTGTGCTGTCTCTGACTAACAAAAAACAGGTGTTTAATTTTTTTACGTTGGAGTCAGCAACATCTGCACTCTGCTGTTGTCTGCTGTTGAATTCATTGGTCTCTCTCTCTCTCTCTCTCTCTCTACTGTCTCTTTCTTTCTAACAAATATTTTTGTTTTTTCATAGAGTACTTTGCTGCAACATCTGCACTCTGCTGTTGTCTGTTGTTGAATTTGTTGGTCCCCCTACTCTCTGCCCCCCCCCCGACTAAGGAAAGAAGAAAATAAAAAACTTTTCATTTTTTGCTGTTTCTTTTAATCTCTGCACACACACACACATGATTGTCTCCTTTCAATGCAAAGCCCCAAATGCACTCAATATACTGTTTCCTAGGGTTGTCTTGTGGTGGCTGACACACAGGATTGGCTAGAATGAGTCAATCACAGAACACAGACTCTCATTGGTTGGCTTCCTTCAATGCCCTAGTATCATGAGTGTTTACCTTTGTTGGTCATCTGATGGTCCAAGGGCTCAGGGGTATTCATTAGATATTGGGAGAAAATGTTTTTTTTTTTATTTCTGCACTCTGCCTTGCCTTGTTTAGTGACTTACATGCAGTACTGGTGGTGAGAGTGTTATGTCTGGACCGGACTGCACTGCCAAGCTGGGGCAACTCTGGCTGAGTCATGAAAGTCTCGGTTTTCCCGGTCAGAGCTGAGTTGGCCTAGACTGGGGGTTGGGGATTCAGAAGTGTGGCAGGACCAGTTCACCCTTCCCTAATTAAAATAGTATATTAATTAATGTTATTTTTTATTAACAGAACAATATGAATACCCCTTGACAAAGCTCAATTTAGGAGCTAAGCATTGAGGAAGTAAATAAAATAAGTCAAATGTAAAGGTTTCTGTGAAGGAATGTAATTTTTCAAAAGAATCCAGCAACACCAAATAACTTCATTTCTGGAACTCAACAAGCACCTCGGGGAAGCTGGTGACCTAATTTCAGTATTAACCATTTCCCAGAGTATACATGTTTTGTTACCTAGAAGCAAGCCCTATGCATATTTATGTCAATGAACATATGTGTATCCCCCTTAGGGGATAGATTACCTATAGTGTTACCAGTAAATGATGTTTGTGTTTTAATCTACTGACCTAGAGTAGACTGTGACATCTGTGCTGATGTCAAGGCCTACTCTAGAGGGCAAGTAGGCATCTATGGATGTTGCTTTATATTAATCATTCTATATAAAGAAGTCATTTAAGCAATACCTAACAATTAAAATTAGTAGGGTGAACCTATTATCTTATTTTTGCACATTAATCTTAAGATTAACCATGGAGGGCCCAGGTATGGAGGCATTTAGTGACAACATTTTGACTCATTTATTTATTTATTGGTTTCTTTTTCTTTAAAAAAAAAATCTGAGGATCAGTGGCAGGATTTTTAATACAGTAAATTAATAAAAAAGGTAACTAGGAGAGCTTCAGTAGCAGACAAGTAGTGGAATTGCAGTATAATGTGGGGAGTGGTGCAATGCAGTGGCTGTGGGGCAGCCATATTCAGGCAGACCTTCTGGACACTGAGGTGCTGCCCTATCTGCATGCATCTCTCTGGATTGCAGAATGAGGTAGCCAGACTCAGAGTGGAAGTAAACTGGGTCAAGAGTACCATCACCCCTATCCAGGGACCATCCAGACCAATGCAACTGCCTCAAAGGATGCCGAGAATGAGGAGCACTTGGATGACAGTGGGCTCAGGGAGGGTTAGAGCAGTCAGGCAGAGGCACATCCCAGATCCTATTCCACTCAAGAACTCATATGCCACACTGGCAAATGAGGACAACCAAATAGAGGTACCCAGAGAAGTAGAAGGAAAGGATGTGGAGGTTAGCCAAGGAGGTGACCTCAGCGGGAAAGCAGTGGACCCCAGAGGAGGAGGAGGAAGTGAATCCTGGTGGGGGACTCCATCATAAGAGGGATCCAGCTAGGAACACAGGAGGTGGAGGACAGGGAGGTGAGGTGCCTACCAGGTGCCACGGCATGGAGAGATGGAAGGAAGATCCTGGGGATCACTGGGAAGGCAAGACGGGAGGGTGAGCTGGATGTCATTATCCACCTAGGTACTAATGACCTGGCAAATGGGGAGCCAAAGGAAGTTCAGGAAGAGTTTAGGAAACTGGGGAGGGGTCTCAAGCAAGTAGCTACTTCTGTCACTTTCAGAAGTACTACCTGTGAGAGGCAAGGGAGAGCATAGGAGTGCATGCACCAGGAACTTTAACTCATGGTTGAAGAACTGGTGCTGTGAGGAAGGGTTTGGATTCATTGGTGACTGGGGACCCACCTGGAGGGATGGAGGTTTGTTCAAGCCTGACGGCCTGCATCCATCCTGGAGGGGAATCCAAGCACTCAATGATAAGTTTAAATGCTACATTGACAAGCATTTAAACTAGCAAAGGGTGGCAGGCCAGCAAGGAGGGTACCCACTTGTTCTCACCCCCACAGCTAGCAGTGGAACCAGTGAACCAAAGGAGTGGCTATCTCTGCAAAGCAGTGTGCAAAAAGATGGAGATTAGTGCCCAAGAGGTGGATAACAGAAAGGGCAAAATCAGCAGAAGGGCAGACAGCAAGGAGAACCAGGGATAAATGACAACCAAGGAAGGTGCTGGAGTAGAACAGTGAAACAGTCTAGGGAGGTCAAATCATGGAAAGCCATGTGTGCAAATGCCAGGAGCCTTAGCAACAAGAGGGAAGATCTGGAGGCTGTCATGGTACAGTCAGACCTGGACATTGTGGCCATCACTGAAACCTGGTGTAATGATAACCACGACTGGGAGATGACCATACCTGGCTACAACATATTCAGAAGAGACAGAGCAGGGAGGAAGGGAGGAGGAGTGGCACTGTATGTGAAAAATGACATAAGGGCCACAGAGATCCAGGAGGGACAAAATGGGGGAGAGATACTGTGGGTTAAGCTGGAAAGGAAAATGGGGACAGCCATCTGCACAGGTGTGGTCTATAGACCACCAGCCCAGGAGGAAGAAACAGATAGGGAGCTGATGCTAGCCATCCAAAGGATGGCAGACAAGGGTGAGGTAGTACTGGTTGGAGACTTCAATATTCCAGACGTGGACTGGAGCATCCCAGCAGCAGCATCAACTAGGAGCAGATTTATCCTGGACTCCCTTCAGGGTGCCTTCCTCAAGCAACTGGTCATGGAACCAACTCGGCAGAAGGCAATACTGGACCTTGTGCTCACAAACAGGGACAGTGTGATGGGGGTAACAGTGGGGGAGCACCTGGGAAACAGTGACCACCAGTCATTGTGGTTTGAAATCACAGACAGAGCAGAACCAAACCACACAAAAACACGTATCCTGGATTTTAGGGGGGCAGACTTTGGGAAAATGGGGAGATACTTGAAAGAGGCATTAAGGGGAATGGGACAGGAATCAGGGGTTGAGGAACAGTTGGCAGTATTTAAAATGGGGATTACAAGAACAACAGAATTATGCATTAAGCAGGTTAGCAAGAGGAAAAGGAAGAGGAGACCATTATGGTTTTCCAAAGAGGTAGCAAAGAAAGTGAAAGCCAAAAGATTGCATTCAGGCAATACAAAAAGACACAGGCAGAAGGGGATAGGGAGAAGTACCAGGAGAAGCAAAGGGAGGCAGGAGGTCAGTAAGGAAGCCAAAGCTCAGACAGAAGAACACATTGCAAAATCAGTGGGTAGAGGGACAAAACCTTTTACAGGTACATAAGTGAAAAAAAGAAAAGACAAAGGGAGGGATAGTGAGACTGAAGGGGGAGGATGGGAGCCGCGTGGAGGATGACAACAGTAAAGCTGACATATTGAACAGGTATTTCTGCTCAGTCTTTACTGAGGAAGAGGAGGGTAATGGGTCTGAAGGGAGTACAAGGGGTGAGAATGGTGCAGAAATGGACACAAGCCCCTTTACACGAGAAAGGGTCATGAAGGAACTGGAAGTAATAAGAGTTGATAAAGCAATGGGGCCATATGGGGTGCACCTCCGGGTCCTTAAAGAACTAAGAAAGGTGGTGGCTGAACCTCTGGCTATCCTGTTTAGCCGATCACTGGAAACAGGGGAGGTACCCAAAGACTGGAGGACAGCAGATGTAGTCCCCTTATACAAAAGTGGGAACAAAGAGGAAGCAGGGAACTACAGACCAGTCAGCCTCACCTCGGTAGTGGGGAAGATCATGGAAGCACTACTGAAGGAGAGTTGGTGGAACATCTGGTTGTCAATGGACTACAGGACCCAAGGCAGCATGGTTTCACCAGGGGGAGGTCATGTCAGACCAACCTTGTTGAATTTTTTGACTGGGTGACTAGGGAGGTGGATCAGGGGAGGGCAGTGGACATGGCCTATCTGGACTTCAGCAAGGCCTTTGACACTGTGCCACATAGAAGACTATCACACAAACTGGGGAATATGGGTGTGGGCAGGACAGTAGTGTGGTGGGTAGGTAACTGACTGGGTGGCAGGACACAGAGGGTGGTGGTAAATGGCTGTCACTCCACAGAGGGAAGAGTGACCAGTGGGGTACCACAGGGATCAGTGCTGGGACCGGTCCTATTCAACATCTTCATCAGTGACATTATGGGGACCTAGAAGGCAGAATTTCACCTGTTCGCTGATGACACAAAGCTCTGTAACAGAGTAGACACACCAGAGGGTGTAGACAGAATGAGAGCGACCTGCAGAAACTTGAAGAATGGTCAGGGGTTTGGCAGTTGAAATTCAATGCAAAGAAGTGCAAGATAATGCATATGGGGCACAAAACCCTGGCACAATATATCAGTTGGGGGTGAGGATATAGCATGCGCCAAGCAGGAAAGGGATCTTGGGGTTGTCATCTCTGATGACCTCAAGGTGAGAAACAGTGTGACAAGGCAGCAGGTAAAGCAAATAGGATGCTGGGATGTATAGGCAGGGGCATCACCAGCAGGAAAGGAAGGTCATAATCCGCTATACAAGACACTAGTGAGGCCCCACCTGAGTCAGTGTACAGTTCTGGAGACCATACCATGTAAGGACATAGACAGGTAGAGAAGGTTCAGAGGAGGGCAACAAAGATGGTGCATGGATTGCATCACAAGTCCTATGAAGACAGGTTGAAGGAACTGAACATGTACTCCCTGGAGGAGAGAGAGAGAGAGAGGGGATATGATAGAGACATACAAGTATCTTACAGGGAGGAACAGGGTGCAGGAAAACACTATTTTTAAGCGAAAAAGATGTTCCAGGACTAGAGGGCATGGGATGAAGTTGGAGGGAGGACGATTCAGAGGAAACATGAGAAAGAATTTCTTCACAGAATGGGTGGTGGACAAGTGGAACACCCTGCCAGAGGAAGTGGTGGGGGCTGAAACAATCACGGGATTTAAGAATGCATGGGATAGACATAAAGGAATTCTGGAGGTCAGGGGTTAGGGGCAACAGACTTCTAGGAAAACAAACTGAACTTACAAGCTCAAATGGGCAGACTGGGTGAGCCATAGGCCCTTATCTGCTGACACTGTCTATGTATCTATGTATCTGACAAAGTGTACAAAGTTCATTACACTTCACAGTGCATACAGAAGAAGAAAAGAAAAAAGCTTTTGAAGACCATGTGGGGGGAAGGGATCTGTCATTCCAAATGGGCAATACTGCTAAACATACTGCACAGAAAATAGAAAACTTAAGATTTTAAAATTATGGGTTGGAGTGTTGTGGGTTGGAGTGGCATGGTCTAACTCTTACTCAGTATTTGGAGCACCATAGGATACCAAGGGGCTTACGCATTAATACAGAGCCTAGTTTGGGTATTAATTCATCCAAAGCATATGAACAAGTGGGATGGGTTCAGAAACCGGGCAAGTTTTGATTTTATGTAAGCCGTAATTGAGGCAATAATTGATGAAAGGCAGAAAATAGCCACATAAATAAAACTGCAGAGGAATCCCTCAAACTTAAAATTGAAGAGGTAGAATTCAAGAGAAATTTGGAGGATATCAAATAAAAATTGGTTGAGTATGAGGAAGAATGAAACAACAAAAAATAAAATAAATTCCACAGGGATACCAATGATTATCGGGATTCTAGAGTTTATACATACAAAAGATTTAATAAAATAAAAATTGGGACAAATTACTGGGTATAGTACCGATACAAGTACCGACAGTGATAATAGTTATACCAGGGACACACAAAAAACACCAGCCCATGGGAGGCTTTCTTTTAGAGCATCAACAACAATCACAACCGCCAGGACCATCCACGGAAATAGAACAGGCAGTCGGTACGACCTGAGGGCCACCAAATTGGTCCCAGGGAGTGACAAGGAGGGGAGGAGGCCTGGGAGGTGGGTGGGGCAACAGAGGTGGAAAACCAGCACAACAGCAAGGAGGAGAGGCAGAACCACTCAACTACAAAAATAATACCTATTTTTAACCTAAGTCAAAGAACTCTTATGGAGGCCAAGATCAGTGTTTTGAGTTTAGGCCTCTCATTTGCACCAACCCAACCAGTCAATCTGTTTGCACTAGAGGTAGACCTGCTAAAGTTTTTCTGAACCCTTTGATTAAAAAAACATGTTTGTAGATCAAAGCACAGAAAGGGAGTATCAGCAACGAGTGGAACAGCTATGAGTGAGAGGTCATAATATAATTCCCCACTGGGTAGAAACAATGGCATTGAAATATTTTACATGGTTGTAGAAAAAGAAATCATAGCTTTTCAGGAATAGGGATCCAAACCAAACTAAACGTTATTTCTAGAATGCTATTCCAGCATAGATCATAGCATTTTAGACAGTATAATCAGTACTTTTAAAAACACAAAGCCAAGTTTCTATAATATAGCAGGAATTTAAATATCAGCATATGCCAACTCAAATAA
The DNA here is from genome assembly GCA_016271365.2 of Neoceratodus forsteri. Classification (NCBI taxonomy): domain Eukaryota; kingdom Metazoa; phylum Chordata; order Ceratodontiformes; family Ceratodontidae; genus Neoceratodus; species Neoceratodus forsteri. Next base: position 407,680,924 of record CM057452.1, read on the forward strand.
ATAAGTTTTCAAGGCAGATTTAAAGGCCTCAATGTACAGACATTCCCTTATCTGACGAGGTAGAGAATTCCACAGGGCTGGAACAGCAAAAACAAATGACCCAGCTCCTAGTGTTGTCAGATGGGCCCTGGGAATCTCCAGCAATCCCTCATTGGTGGAGCGGAGAGGGCAAAGGGGGCGGTAGAACAAAGGAACTCTTGCAGGTACCCCAGTCCCTGTCTGTGTAGGGCCTTATAGGTCAGTAATCTGACCCTGAAGGGGATCCTCCACCACACCGGCAGCTAGTGCAAGGCGCGGAGCACAGGAGTGACATGGTCAGATCTATGTAAACCTGTCAACAATCTGGCAGTCGCATTTTGCACCAACTGCAGGCGGTGGAGTTCCACCCCCGATAGCCCTAGGTATAGGGCATTGCAGTAATCAAGGCACAGACCAATGTCAGAAGGTAATCAGGTGGTACCAGGTGCTTTATCTGGGCAACATTCCTCAGATGATAAAAAGAGGACTTGTCAACGGCTGACACCTGAGTCTTAAGTGTCGGTCCACTATCTATCATGACGCCCAGATTTTGCACCCGGTCAGAAGTCCTCAGCTGGTTGCACCCCAGCCAAAGCCCGGATGACTACCCAGCCGAAAAGGCCTCCACCCAGTGATCTGGGTCCACAAGCAACACCTCAATCTTATCTGGATTCAGCCTAAGCCCGCTTGCACTCATCCAGTGCTGGATCTCAGTGACAGAGTTGTTAAATACTGTAACATCATCATATTGTCCAGGCACAAAGGACAAGTACAGTTGAGCATCATCTGCATAACAGTGAAAACTCAACCTGTCAATCAATCAGATCAATCAAAATCTTTATTTATCCTGGCGAATACCGTTGAGTAAGCTCATTTGCAAGGTGGACCTGCATCTCACAAGTCATAAACAGTACAACAAATCATACATCAGTACATAAAGTGTGACAATACATGGTAATACATAGGAAAAGAATAGCAGTGAAATGAGAGAGGAGCGCATACAGAGTAAATGAGAGCACACCTAGTTCCATGCAAAAAGGAAATACTTATGGGTAAGAAAGAAAGGAGAACCAAAACATGAACACAAATAAAAAGGGAATGCAGCCCTGTGATCCATGAGGATCAGGTTAAATGAATAGATATGAATATACAGAATGGAAGGGGGGGCGGGGAAATGGAGAACGGGTGGGGTCTAGAGGAGTAGGGGTACATGGGAGAGCACTCTGCAAAGGCGCTCACGCTCCGGGGGTTTTACGGCTTTACCGTGCCTCTACTGGACATGAATCCGGCTTAGTGGACTCAGGCATCGGCTTCAGGGGCGCCGCCGACCCGTAAACGCACATTGTACGGCAGATGGGTGAGGAACTCTGACAGGGTATGGAGTCGTAAATCAAAGATGGTGGAAGCAATGGCAAACCTCTTTTATTAGTTTTGCATATAAAGTTTTAAATGTTAAGACACTTACTAGGGATTTTAGTTTAATTGATTTTTGTATTTCGTTCCAGAGAGTTGTCAGCAAGAAGCTTATGGCTGCTCTCCCAAGACGCGTGCGGACCCTGGGTATCTTTAGGGAGATTAGTGAGCAGCTCCTTAAGGCATAGGTTCAAAGGTCGCTTAGAGGCAATAAGTCTGAAATGTAATGTGGTAGTTTGGAGGTAATAGCTTTTAAAGTCCAGACTGCGGCGTTTCTGTTCCGTCTGTATTGCAGGGAGGACCACCCCACAGCAGTGTACAGAGAGCAGTGGTGTGTAGAGGTGGGGAGGCCAGTGATGAAGCGCAATGCTCTGTGGTGTAAGATGTCCAGTTTGTCCAGGAGAGAGGTATTGCAATGGCTATAGATAAAATCGGCGTAGTCCAGCAAAGGGATGAAAGTGGTCTGAACGAGCTGTTTTTTTGCTTCAGGCGTCAGGAGGCGGTTTATTCGGTAGAAGAGCCCCAGCCTCTGCTTTAGCATGTCCTCCAGGTGTTCCCCAAAGTAGAGCTTGTGATCCAGCCAAATTCCCAAATATTTGAATTTGGGGACGAACTCCAAGCTTTCCCCCAATAAGGTGGTGATAGGGGGTAAAGTGCCAATAGACAGGTAAGGCTGAGTGTTTCCGGGGGAAAGGATCATTGGCTTGGTTTTTTTAACATTCAGAAGTAGCTTTTTATTAAGTAGCTGGTATTGGAGAATGTCAAAGTCTTGTTGCAGGTCTATGCAGGCAATTTCTGGGGATGACCGGCTGAGGTATAGGACTGTGTCGTCTGCGAACAGGTGAATACTAGCTTTTTTTATGCCAAGGTCTATGCTGTTGGTGTAAATGGAGAAGAGTATTGGGCCCAGAATGGAGCCTTGGGGGACACCTCTTACTAACAGTTTAGGGGGTGATAGCTCCCCATCTGCTTTAACTTGCTGGAGCCTGTCTGTGAGGTAGTCCTGGAACCATCCAAGGGAAGTAGAGTCAAGTCCTAGGGCTTTTAAAGAGGATAAGAGTAGGGAGTGGTCGACTGTGTCAAAGGCCTTGCTTAGGTCAAGGAACACAGCACAGATTAATTTTTTGTTGTCAAGGTCATTTTGCCAATCATTTGTTACCTTGGCCAATGCTGTACTGTGTTTTGACTGGAAGCCTGACTGTAACGGATTTAGGAAGTTTGAGTTTTCCAGGAAGGCTCGTAGCTGTGCATTCACTATTTTTTCTAGCAGTTTAGATAGTATAGGGAGTAGTGAAATTGGTCTGTAATTGTTTAAATCACAGGGGTCCCCAGATTTAAATAGTGGGATAATTTGTGCAGTTTTCCATATGATAGGTAGAGACCCCTGGGATAGTGATAAGTTGAACAAATGTGTAAGGGCACTGCCAATACATGCCAGGCCACTTTTAAGAAGTAGGGTCTCTTGAGTCTGCCCCTGTGCTTTTCTTTGTATCCAAGTGAAGGAGTAACTCTTCGACTTCTTTCAGAGAAGCAGGTGAGAAGAAGAAGAAGGTAGCTTTTGTTAAATTTTGTTCAGGTGGTGGTGTGGGCATCTGAGAACGCAGGTTGCAGGCAGGTGAGTTATCGAATGCTAGTCCGGCTGAGGTGAAGTGGTTGTTAAATGCTTGCAAAATTTCCTTTTTTTCGCTGAGAAGGACATTGTTAGAGGAGATTTTAGGGGGGAGTGCACTTCCTGACGTGTGACCAGAGAGGTCTTTTATTGTAGACCAGAATTTGGTTGGGCAAGTTGAAGCGGCATCTAGTTCTGTGTGGCAGAAGTTGGACTTGGCCTCTCTGATTAACCTTGTGCAGGAGTTCCTGGCAGCTCTGAAAAGACACCAGTCTTTGGCAAGTTGTGATTTTCGAGCAGTTTTCCACAGTTTGTCCCTTTTTAGTAATGCAACTTTAAATTCTGGATTAAACTAGCGATGGGTTCTGGGCTTTAATCAAGTTTTGACCAGTGGAGCATGGATGTTGAGGGTATGTGTTAATATTTCTTGGAATATGGAAAATGCATTGTTCACTTGTTTAGTGAGGTAGAAACTCTGCCAGAGTGGGGAGTCCTTAAGATCATTGGTATAGGCATGTGGGTCGATGTTACGCTTTGATCTCTTAGTGGAGAATTTTGAAGTATTTTTGGGCATGTGATTTGTTCTCACTCCAGCAATAAAACAGTGATCACTGACGTCGGCATGGAAGATACCAGCATGTGAGTAGAGGTGCGGTTTGTTTACTAGAAGGGTACTATTTGCTGGGGTTTTTTTATTAATGCGTGTTGGTTCATTAATAGGCTGTGAGAGTCCATGGGAGTCACAGAGGGATTTGAGAGGTAGTGACACACTGGATAGCCAGTCGTAATTAAGGTCTCCCAGTATTATAGTTTCTAGGTTGCTGGTGTCCAGCATGGAAGATAGGTAAGACAGGAGCTGAGGTCCAGCTGAGGGTGGCCTGTAGCAACCAATGATTCTAATGGCAGACGTTGGGGTAGTTTCAATTTTTAGGGATAAGCATTCATAAGCGCCAGCGTACAAGGAGGAATCGAGTATAGAGACTGAGAATTTGTCCTTGATATATATGACGACTCCGCCACCCTTGGTTTGTCTGTCGGTTCTGAATAGTAGGTAGTTAGGTATTCCAATCTCAGTATCAGGTGTGGCTGGCCGTAGCCAAGACTCTGAAATGACAAGTACATCAGGATCAGTGTGGGTGATCCAAGCCTGGATGGAGGAGAATTTTTTTAGAAGGCTACATGCATTAACATGCATGAAGCTAATTCCTTTTATTTTGGAGAGTTCTGCTGGTGAGGTGATGTCAATCATGGGTCCAGGATTGAGCTCCACATTGCCAGAACATAGTAAATAACAGAAGCACAAGTTTTCTTAAGACTGCAAGGGAAGACTTGAAAATTTTTGACCTTTTCCGGGTAGATGTAGTATCCAGGTAGGTTTGCATAGGCATACTATTAGTCTTATGATGATTTAGCATCACGTAGCATAGAACCCTTGCTGTGAGGTACCATGATGTAATATTATAATGGGAGGGTGGCTGGTACCTTTCAGTCGAATTTTGGCTGTTTGATGCACACCTAATATGCCACCCGAGTTGGTGGGGGTGTAAGGGTACAGAGGTGTAACAGGAGCTGAGTATGTACCTGATGTGTGTACATTGTATAGATTCAGGATGGGTTTCCTCATTAGAGTAGGTCCAGTCTAGTGGATCCCCTAGTATAGGCAGGATACATAGGTCAATAGGGAACTGGAAGCATAATGCCATGTTGATTTAGTGTAGGTCTGCCGGTAGCGCTCCTAGCGAAGGAGAAGGGCTCCTTGTGTTGGTTTAGATAGCTAGTCTAAGGCGGTGTCCCTCATCTTAACATGGTAGAATAAATATAGATCAATAGGGATGGGCAAAAAAAGGAAGGGCATACAGTAGGGAGCCAATAGCAATAAGGGGCAGAGCAAGACCCATAGCGACCACCATATGATTTTTATAGTGCACAAAATCTTCCGACCTCCAGCCCCACCACCCCGTATGCTGTACAGCAGAGTTTATAAATCACTGGATCTGACTGCTCTCCTAAATGACCTTACCACCATAGACTGGTCTTTCATCCCTAGAGCCACCTCCATGGATGAGGCCCTGAACTATTTCTCTACAAAATTCCTGCCATCTGGGACATACATGCTCTCGCTAAGGAGATCCAGAGTCAGAGGTTTCCACTTACCCTGGGTAACAACAAACCTTACGGAACAACTCCTAGCCAGAGACCGTGCCTGGAAATCCTTGAAGGACACAGGTACTCATGCAGCCCAGCAACAATACCGGTCTCTACGAAATGCCTGTACAAGTATCATACGGCAGGCCAAATCAAATTACTTCAAAATGGCATTCAACAATAACCACACCCACCCTTCTCAATTCTGCAAGTCTATAAAATCCCTTCTCACCCCGCCAACCTAACCCCCCAACCCCCACTCTCAACCTCAAAGGTAAAATCGCCAAAGCTGCTAGTCTGGATGCCACCGAAGTTTAATTCCTACTTCTCCTCCACTACTCCTCCCTACCTCCTCCCAACCCCACCCCTACCCTTCAGGCTCCCCAATGTACCCCCCGTGCCCACTAAAGCACCCCCCTGGCCTCCTTTTCACTCTGCCCAGTCGTTCCTGGCCAGGTGCTGAAAATACTACACTCACTAAACCCATCCAAAGGTAAATGTCCATCGGGCCTTGATTCCAACATGCTCCTACTCTCAGCACCAGCCATAGCCCACCCTCTAACCATGCTCTATAATCTGTCCTTTAAATTAGGGGCAGTCCCCACAGCATGGAAACAAGCCGCAGTCATTCCTCTTCCCAAGGGAGAGGACCTCTCCTCCCCATCAAACTATCGGCCTATATCTCTGCTCCCCATCCTAGCCAAAATTCAAGACCGCCTTGTTCTATCCCAGCTACACCACTATCTAGATACAATCTTCTTTTTCACCTCTCACTGCCGGATTCAAAAAATCACCCACCACCACCTCCCTCCCTCCCTCCTTCGCCTCACAAACTCCATCCTTACCGGCATGGACAAAGGGGAAATAACCGCAGCCATATTTATAGACCTGGCAAAAGCTTTCGACACAGTCTCTCATCCCCTGTTGCTGTCTAAACTTGCCCAAACTGGTCTGTCTGTGGTAGCAAAAAACTGGTTCCACTCATACCTATCAGGTAGGTCTCGATCAGTCCATATTGGAACAGCTCGATCCACCCCTCTCCCTGTCACCAGTGGTGTACCCCAAGGGTCTGTACTTGGCCTGCTGCTATTCTCAATCTTCCTCAACGATTTGCCTGCTGTCTGCACACAAACTGCCATCCATATGTACGCGGATGATACGGTGCTGTTTGCCTCTGGCCCATCCAGAACCACCGTGACAGCATGTCTACAGAAGGACTTCGACTCCATCCAATGCTGGTTCCTCAGGAACCAACTATTCTTAAACACAAAAAAAACAGTCTCCCTCACTTTCGGCTTGTAGAGGTGGGCAAAAAAAATTACCATTAGTAAATTATCCATTATAGATACTTAGAAAGGAGACGAACGGAGACGAGGCTGATGGCGGAAGAATTTAATGATTATAACAATAATCACAGTGAGAGATTACAAGTGGTACATCCTTCATTCTCCATTCTTCAAACTAACAGTGTATAGTGGCTTGCTTATATAGTGGAAGACAGTATTCTCAATTTCTATGGTTGTCTATGATTGGTCTAAGACAAGTACAAACATCAACTTAAAAGGCAATTCTCTTTTTAGCTAATGTATGGGTCAGCACAAATGTATTGATAGTGTAAATTATACTACTATATAAGGATAGTAATAATTGTCATTACCAGTTACTAAGGTCTTAGGAGGAAGAAATAGGTTTGCACTTAGGAATGTGCATACAAGCTTTTTAGCCTGTAGTCAGAAGGGTAACTTGAACTCTATCCCTGTGTTTCTGTCTTTGCAGACAGTTAAAACACCTGTTTTCTATTACTCATATGGTCAGTACAAATATCAAAAGACACTTGAATATTACAACTTGTGGCTCAGTTAAACTTGTAGCTTTACAAGTTTTGATATGATTCAATTATATAGGCCATTATTTCTTACACAAATACATTATGTTTTAGACCAAAATGAGGTTTAGGCTGAAATATTGGGACACACTTCTTTATCCTTTATTACAAGCCCCCCTTGGCCCAATATTGCCTAATTATTATTCATGCAACAATGCAACTCCTTGGAGCATGTACATCTCACTATGTACTTTCTTAAGCGACACAGGCCAATAATTACCAAGAACACTAAGACCACTGGCAACACAAGTAAAACTTTAAAAGACAGGACTCCTAAGGGTCCCCCTGCATAGCTATAAATTAAGTGTTCATTATCACTCTCACTGAGCAATTCATTTACAACTACTTGTGCCTTATGAGCGGTATTTTGTATTTGTATCAAATGAGTATCTTTCCGATTTAAAAGTGACTGCACGTTAAGAGACAGGAGAGGTATCACAGCTCCAAATGATGACACTTAACATGTCAATTAACATAGTGGCACAAAACTTTGACACACCAGTATCTGCACAACTACTGGTAACATTTATATTCCAACCAGAGAAAATCTAGATTTATATGTACTCCACTGTACTTCACATTATGTACAAGCATTTGATCAATAAGTGTTGATTAAATCCACTCTCTGGCCCTTTAATCACATTTGGGCATTTAGTTGGTGTTACAGTTAAGTATATGGCATTTGAGACTACAAAACATAATGAGTTGCTTACACTAGCATAGTTACAAACACTATTATTACCCCAAAAACAGTAGGACAGAGTTAACACATAAACACCATTGTCCTTTGGTGTGGCTCTGTTTATAACAAGAGACACATTTGTCTATTTTTAGTCCATGTAGCTTTGCTGTGATCCAGTCTTGAGCTTTGAGGCACAGCTGCTAGACCAGCTGTTAAGTATGTCCACACACCAATTTAGAAAAGTCAGTGTTCATATTGCTGGCTGGCTGATTAGCAAACACACTGCACTGGTCAGGGGTGCATTAGATTGTGCATTGAGTAGCCACACACACACTGGCATGCATTTGTGTTGTGGAAGTTGATTACACCCTGGTACACAGATTAACAGTCCATAAAAAAGGCAATAGTTCTGCATAAAGTACCAGCCATGTATGGAACAAACAGCAGTGAAGAAAATGGATGTCTTGCTTGAAGATCAATTGAAGAAGAATCTTCTTGCTGAAGTTAGGGGATTGCCCCTACCCCAGACTTAACTTCATAGTAAGTAGAAACAAGTTTGATTGCAGAGTTTAAACTGACTAGACCTTTTCAGTTGATTTAAAGTTGTATAAATAAATGTAATTTTGCTAAAACATTACACTTGCAGAGGTAATAATGACTTGATTTATGCAATAGTCCTTATGTGGAACCAATTAGGAAACATAAGCATTTTTGCAATAGAACAATTTTAGTATTGAGCATAATGCATAAAATACATTTTAAACATGAAACAAATATAGCTTATAAACGGGCTAGAAAGCTGAAAAGACAATCAAAAGAATGAATATGTGAAATACATACACGACTCCACTCAACAACTGATTCTTGAAGCATATGTTTTGAAGAAGAATCAAATACATTTTTGGTATTTACCCTATGGGAGATGGCAATGTACCTTGCAACCTTTGTGGACATTACACTGGAAGGAAGGAAGGTAGCTTACCCCCTCCCCCGAGCTTCTACTGGCAGAAGATACAGCTCAACTACTGTAATATAAGATTATTTCCATAGGATAAAAGAAGCCAAGCGTCCCTGGGTTTTCTTATCCTAAGCATGACAAAATGTCAGCTGAGTTTATAAAAGAAGTTTTGCTTACAGTTAAATGTTGATTGACTGTGTTTGCTGCAACACAGGAAGGTCAAAAGGTCACATAGTGTGCATGCAAGGGTCGCTCAAACCCACTTATTTTTGTAGTGGCCTTGAACACTACTGATATTAAAAATATCTTAATGTTACATTGCACAGGAAATGAAAACAACTTTTCATGTAATTAACTTAAACATTTTTTATCCAAGGACACTTATACCATATTTAAAAGTATGCCAACATCATTTTTAATGAGAATCTTTTGTCCTTCAGAAACGCTAGTGTTACTGATAACATTATTAATCATGTTAAACAACTCTGAGTGGTTTGTTTGGTCATGGTAGCAATCACAGAAGAACAAGTGGCTAGCTTTTGCTCTAGTCCACCCTGCAGCATACTGAGAGTATTTAGAATCAAACTCTAACATTAGAAGAGACAAGGTTTTTGGGCATTAAGTTAGCATGCCTTGCCAATAATCAAAACTGACTTTTCACTCCTACATTTTAACTGCTCCTATACAGGAGTTTGCACACTGCCAAGTGCTTGTCTTTAGACTTTAAGACATTTACATTTTACAAACATGCTACAGAAGCTGTGTCATAGTTTATATTGCAATTAATAAAAGAGAATTATCCCTATCTAAAAAAACAAAGGTTTCCCTGAACCTTTACAAACTATTACTTTAGTTATCAGTTCTTCTCTCTTGCAGGGATTTTGGCTCTTGACTTATTCTGCATTTTTAAACTATCCATTTTTAACTGTAGCTGGATTATTACATCTTGGTTTTCATACAGCTTTCCTTTTTTTTTAAAGTCTCATGTGTTAACAAATTACCACCTGGCTATATTATCACAGACTTTATACAGTATTTGCTAGTTACTCTTTTTTTATTATTAATCAAAACACTGCTGTGCTTGTTGATCATGGTTTGTATACTCCCCCCTTTAGGTGTTTCCCACAGAAACAACCTATCAATGTTTCCATACTCATAATATACAGTTGTACCGGTTGATCATCAGGCATTGGTTTGCATGCTTTCCCCTTTAGGTGTTTTCCTAGAAAACGACCTATCATTGTTTCCATACACATTTTTCTTATCTTTTTCTTGCCTGCCTAGCCTTTACAGCCAGGTGCACCCGTGCACTGGTGCCCTGGTCTGTCTAGCTATGTCTTACAGCTCCCCTGTGAGGTCCAGCTTGCAAGTCCCAGCACCTTCACTTACCTACTCTGCCCCATGAGTTCCTACAGAGTTAAGCATTACTTTATATTTAAACAATTTGAGAAGCATACAAAGCATACATCACCTGATTAGCAAGTGGCTAAACTGTCTGTGTGCACCATTTTCTCTCGCTTTAAGTCATCAGCACTATGTCTCCGAGCGTCATCACCTTCTTATTGGGGCCTGCAGAGCAACCAGCCAATAGTTAGGCAGCCTCCACAGCATGCAGCACCAGCGATCCGAGTCACGGCACCAATGTAACGGAGGGTAAAAAAAAGTTACCATGTTTAAATTATCCATTGCTGATACTTAGAAAGGAGACGCACGGAGATGGTACTGATGGCGGAAGAATTTAATGATTATAACAATAATCACAGCAAGAGATTACAAGTGGTGCATTTTTCATTCTTCATTCTTAATTCTTAATTCTTCATTCTTCAAATTAACAGCGTATAGTGGCTTGCTTATATAGTGGAAGACAGTACTATGGTTGTCTATGATTGGTACAGACAAATATAAACATTCACTTACAAGGCAATGCTCTTTTTACTTTTTGCATGACAAGGCAATTTTCCTTTTAGTTCTTCGCATGACCTAATGTATCAGCTAGCTCTTGTATTGATACTACTATATAAGGATAATAATAATAGTCATTACCAGTTATTAAGACCTTAAGAAGAAGAAATAGATTTGCACTTAAGAATGTGCTTACAGGCATTTATTCTGGCCTGTCCTCCTGATAATAATAGTCAAAAGGGTAACTTGAACTCTATCCCTGTATTTCTGTCTTGCACACACTTAAGACACCTGTTTTCTACTACTCATATGATTAGTACAGATATCAAAAGACACTTGAATATTACAACTTGTGGATCAATTAAACTTGTAACTTCACAAGTTATATGATTTAGCTTCATTTATCAATATTTGTTACACTAACATATTATGTTTTAGACCAAAATAAGGTTTGCCTGCAATATTGGAACACATTTTTTTATCCCCTATTACAAGCCCCCCTTTGGACCAATATTGCCTAATTATTATTTATGCAACAATGCAACTCCTCAGAGCATGTACATCTCACTATGTACTTTACATTATTCACAATCACTTGATCAATAAGTGTTGATTAAATCCACTCTCTGGCCCTTTTGTCACATTTAGTTGGTGTTACAGTTAAGCATATGTCATCTGAGACTACAAAACATAATGAGTTGCTTAAACTAGCATAGTTATAAACACTATTATTACCCCAAAAACAGTAGGACAGAGTTAACACGTAAACATCGTTGTCCTTTGGTGTGGCTCTGTTTATAACAAGAAACTCATTTTTTCTGTTTTTAGTCCATGTAGCTTTGCAGTGATCCAGTCTTGAGCTTTGATGCACAGCTGCTAGACCAGGTGTTAAGTATGTAAAAGTCAGTGTTCATATTGCTGGCTGTTGGATAGCAGACACACTGCTCTGTCCAGGGGTGCATTAGATCATGCATTGAGTAGCCACACACACACTGGCATGGCATTTGTGTTGTGATAGTTGATTACACCCTGGCACACAGATTAACAGTCCATAAACAGTCCATAGTAAAGCAATAGGTTTGCATAAAGTTATCAGCCATGTTTGGAATAAACAATAGTGAAGAAAATGGATGTCTTGCTTGAAGATCAATTGAAGAAGAATCTTCTTACTGAAGCTAGAGGATTGCCCCTACTCCAGATTTTACTCCATAGTAAGTAGAAACAATAAGCTTGATTGTAGAGTTTAAACTCACTAGACCTTTTCAGTTGATTTAAAGTTGTACAGTCCTTATGTGGAACCAATTAGACACCAAAACTGTGACAGTTTTTTTTGTAAGAAAAAGATGAAAGTCTTGTCAACCTAGATAAAAGTATTACTGTTGTTGAACGTAGAGATCTTATGTGTGCCATCCCGTGGAAACCTGCAAACTTGCAAAGTTTTAGAAACTGAGTTACCAATGAACTGGTAGTTGAAACACAAGAAGGTCAAATAAAATGCAAAGGTCACATAGTGTGCATACAACAGTCGCTCAAACCCAGTTATTTTTGTAGTGGCCTTGAACACTACTGATATTAAAAAATATCTTAATGTTACATTGCACAGGAAATATAAAAACTTTTAAACATTTTTTTATCCAAGGACATTTGAATACCACATTTAAAAAAATATGCCAACATCATTTTTAATGAGAATCTTTTGTCCTTTAGAAACTAGTGTTACTGATAACATTATTAATCATGTTAAACAACTTTGAGTGGTTTGTTTAGTTATGGTAGCAATTACAGAAGAACAAGTGGCTAGTCTTTGCTCTAGTCCACCCCACAGCATACTGAGAGTATTTAGAATCAAACTCTTTAACATTAGAAGAGGCAAGGTCTTTGGGCATTAAGTTAGTATGCCTTGTCAATACCTCTGACTGACGGCGCAAGTTTGCCATATCTGACTTTTTACTCCTACATTTTAACTGCTCCTATACAGGAGTTAGCACACTGTAAAGTGCCTGTTTTTAGATTTTAAGACATTTACATCTTACAAACGTGCTACAGAAGCTGTGTTATAGTTTATATTTCAATTAATAAAAGAGAATTATCCCTATCTAAAAGAACAAAGGTATCCCTGTACCTTTACTAACTAACTATAACTTTAGTTGTGCCTTTTTTCTTGCAGGGATTCTGGCTCTTGATGTATTTGCATTTCTAAAGTATCTATTTTTGACTGTAGCTGGATTATTACATCTTACTGCTCATGCAGCTTCCCTCTTTTTTTTAAAGTCTCATGTGTTAATGAATTACCACCTGGCTATATTATCACAGACTTTGTACAGTATTTGCTAGTTCCTCTTTTTTTATTTTTATTAAAATACTGCTGTGCCTGTTGATCATGGTTTGTATGCTCCCCCCTTTAGGTGTTTCCCCTAGAAACAACCTATCAATGTTTCCAAACTCATAAAATACAATTGTGCCTGCCTAGCCTTCACAGCTGGGTGCACTCGTGCACTGGTGCCCCAGTCCATCTGGCTATGTCTTACAGCTCCCCTGTGAGGTCCGGCTTACAAGTCCCAGCACCTTCACTTACCTACTCTGCCCCATGAGTTCCTACAGAGTTAAGCATTACTTTTATTTAAACAAATTGGAAAGCATACCTCACCTGATTAGCAAATGGCTAAAACTGTCTGTGTGCACCATTTTCTCTCGCTTTAAGCCATTAGCACCTTCTCTGAGCATCGTCACCTTTTTATTAGGGCTCGCAGACTAACCAACTAGCAGTTAGGCTGCCTCCTCAGCATGCAGCACCAGCGATCTGAGTCACTGCACCAATTGTAGAGGTGGGCAAAAAATTCCCATTAGTAAATTATCCATTACAAATACTTAGAAAGGAGACGAACGGAGATGAGGCTGATGGCGGAAGAATTTAATGATTATAATAATAATCACAGCAAGAGATTACAGGTGGTACATTCTTCATTCTTAATTCTTCAAACTAACAGTGTATAGTGGCTTGCTTATATAGTGGAAGACAGTATTCTCAATTTCTATGGTTGTCTATGATTGGTCTAAGACAAGTACAAACATCAACTTAAAAGGCAATTCTCTTTTTAGCTAATGTATGGGTCAGCACAAATGTATTGATAGTGTAAATTATACTACTATAAAAGGATAGTAATAATTGTCATTACCAGTTACTAAGGTCTTAGGAGGGGGGGTCACGTGACCGTGTCATGCAGTAGAGACGTGCCTTTTAGAGCTCCCTCCTTCGGGCTGTATTTTATTAATTTAGCTGCCATAAAACTACTTTTCGCACCCGAATAACGCATCCCGAGCAAACCGGAATCCAGGATGGACGACTACGTGGTCACCACAGCCCCAAAGACGCAGAAAACACCGCCAAAGGAAGCAGGAAGGTAATGGCGGGGTCTACAATGAATTGTGTAGGCCCGATCTCCCTCTCGGCTGCCGAGATGATGGCTCTGGGGCGCGAGCTGAAAGATCAGCTCATGGCGGCTCTCGCGCCCAAGTTGGAGAGCCTAGAAAGTAAAATTGAAGGTTGGCTCGCTGGTTGAATCATGAGGCTGAGAGGCAAAATGAGAAGGTCGAGAGCTGGAGGGCAGAATAGCGACTGCTGAAGATGAGTTGAGCCCTCTTGGCAGATGAATTAATGATTTAGAGAAGCAGGTGGCAGAAATGAGGGAAGCACTGGACTACCAGGAGAACTATCTGAGGAGAGACAACTTGAGGCTGATGGGGCTACCAGAAGGAAAGGAAGGCACTGATATTCTGGGTTTCTGTGCTAAAACCCTGCCTATGCTTTTGGGAATGCAGCCAAAAGGAGGAAGATTGAAGCTGGAGAGGGCACATCGTGCGGTCCCACCGAAGCCTCAGAATGGCCAGCCACCCAGGCAAGTTATTATTCGCTTTCATAACTATCAGGACAGACAGGACATGTGGCGAGCATATAAATCTCTCCCTGAGCTTCAATATGATGGAGTTCGTTTGTTTCTCTCCCAAGACTACTCGCCCTGAATTGGAAGAAAGAGAAGGGAATTCAACAATGTTATAGCAAGTTGCCAGAGGCTCGGAGTGGAGTGGTTCATGGTGTTTCCAGCTATACTGAAAATCAAGCACGAGGGGGCCACTTACAGCTTCTGGGAGGTGGAAAAGGTGAAGAGTTTCGTGGCAGGGCTCCAAAAGAAAATCGGGTAACCAGGACTGGTTCTGGAGAAGGTATCAACTTATTCTACGCACCTACGGAGAGTGCGCTGTCTTGCAGTGGTGTACCAGAGGCGTGCATCTGACTTTTCTTTATATGAGGTTTATTTGGATCAGATATCGGATGAGTGGGATGTATATTGCTGGATCTTACCCATTATGTGGAACTATACAGGAGACTGTGGAAGGCGGACATGGAATATTAAGGTAGGCCTCGGGGGTGCTCGGGGGCTTGCAGCGTGGATATGAGGCGTGGCCTATCCTGAGTATCCCATGGGTAACCCTGATGTGGAAATAATGCAGAGGAGTCTGGAGTTTAAAAAAAGGCAAGGATGGACTTGTTCCAGGAGTCCCTGTGCTCACCAGACCCCCACATAAGTTAAAGGACAAAACAAAAAAGGAGAGGGTGTTCCATAGCCTGAAGGTGTGGGGGAGACCGACAGATGTTCGTGTAAAGGGTGTGGACTTATGAGGCAGAAATAAATGTGTCAAAGGCGAGGGGGTGGGGAAAGGTTGAACATAGAGTTTTAGTTTTCTATGGTTCAAGACCTATTTGTTGATTGGAGGAGCATACTGGTGAGCAGGTTTATCATGTATGTATGAGCTTGAGGGAGGATATATTGTAAATAAGTTTTGGGGATTTACTGTTGGTTGGGGGGGTTGTTATGTTACATATGTTTGTATTCGATCCACATATCAAAGTGAAATGAGATCTCAGGTGGCTGGACAGAAAGGGTTGAAAGCAAAATGGAGGAAGGGGAGGAAGGGCATAATGCGAAAATTAACAGGTAGATGGCTAACAAGACTAAAGCAAAAGTTGTGTCATGGAACATGCGGGGTGTATCGTCCCCTACCAAGAGGACTATGCTTCTTATTGCGTTAAGGAGGGTTGGAGCACAGGTAGGCCTTTTGCAAGAAACACATCTGAACCCAATGGAGCATAAGAAGCTGGTCAGGAATTGGGTAGGGGAAGTATATGCAGCTTCCTTCTCCTCGAGTAAGAGGGGGGTTGCAGTCATTATCCATAAGAATCTACCATTTCAGGCAATTAGAACGGTATCCGACAAGAAGGAGGGCAGATATGTGTTTGTGGAGGGGATGTTGGGAAGAAAACCGGTCACGTTTGGCAGTGTGTATGCCCCTGCAGTTACCAATCCCCAGTTTTACAGACACCTTTTAGAAGTCTTGGCGAAAGATCAGTTTAGGGGGTTAATTTTGGGAGGTGATTTTAATTGCACCCCGGATACGGTGATGGACCACTCGAAAGGTAGGGGCAAAGGGGGCAAGTTTTTAAAGGAATGGAGAGAGGGGCTGCTAGACCTTGATTTAATAGATGTATGGAGGACGGCGAACCCAAAAATAAGAGAGTATACCTTTTCACATCCCCACAAGACATGGTCAAGGATAGATCATGTATACATTGAGGGTGGTACCAAGGGTTGTGGAAGTAAAACATGAACCTATTCATATATCCGACCATGCCATGGTCACTGTGGCGATAGAAATGGAGGCTCAGGAGAGAGGATGAAGATGTGGAGATTCCCCTCATACTTGATGGGGAATGAGAAATTTAGGGAGTTCCTGGATACACAGATGAAAAGATATGTAGACTTGAATAAGGAAACGGCTCCCTCTCCACAGATATTATGGGATGCGGGGAAGGCCTATGTGAGAGGGGCAATTATTGGCTTTGTCTCTGGGTATAAAAAAGAAAAGAACAGGAAATATGAGACCCTTCTCCAACGAGTTAAGGAATTGGAGGGCTGGATACTTAAAGGGGATGCAGCCAGTGAACCGATGTTAGCAGCAGCGAGGGGGGAGCTGAATAATATGCTTGAGGAACAGGCGAGGGGACAATTATGGCTTGTGAAACAGAAATTTTATGAATGGGGGAATAAACCTGGCCCCCTCCTTGTTAATTTGATTAAAGGCAGAAGGGAGAAAGCCAGGGTGCTGGAAATAAGGAATAAGCATGGGAAAGTAATGCGGGACCCCCAGGCCATTAGGGAGAGATTTCGAGAATTCTACAGTAAGCTATATCAAAGAGAAGCAGAAGGGACTAGGGGTGAGATGGAACAATTTCTTGATGGGATTAGGTTAAGGCAGCTGTCTAAACAGCAAAGAGCAGCCCTTGAGGCGAATATTACTAAAGAGGATAGAGGGAAGGCCATCAAGGGCATCAGATCGGGCAAAGCAGCTGGCCCAGATGGGCTCCCCATTGAATTTTATAAGACGGTGAGCCACCAGGTTGTGGATCTGCTCTGGGACGTATTTAGGGGTACTGGGGAAGGGGCATCCCTGCCGCCATCTATGGATATGGTGACTATATCTGTGATCCCTAAACTGGGTAAGGACCCAAGGGACTGCGCAGCATACCGCCCTATTTCGCTATTGAATGTGGATGCCAAAATGTATGCGAAGGTATTGGCGGGTAGGCTTGAGACACTAATGCCCAGCCTGGTCGACCCAGATCAAACCGGATTCATAAAAGGAAGGTACTCATATCACAATGTTAGGAGACTGCTGAATGTGGTTCATGTTTCTTCTCGGCATCCGGGGTCCACCTTAGTTTTGGCCCTGGACGCCGAGAAGGCATCGACCGGATCGAATGGGACTATATGATGGAGGCCTTAGAGTGCTATGGGTTTGGCCAGGGATTCTTGAACATGGTGAGAGCCTTATACCGGTCACCTAAAGCGGCAGTGGTGGTAAATGGTGACCTTTCGCAAGTTTTTGAATTAGGTAGGGGGACGCGGCAGGGATGTCCCCTCTCTCCCTTGTTGTTTGACCTCGCTTTGGAGCCCTTGGCGGTGGCCATCAGACAGTGCGAGAGGGTGAAAGGTGTTCTAGGTGAGGGGGGGCGGCAGCATAAACTATCTCTATATGCTGACGATATGATTTTATATCTGAGTCGCATAGAAGAATCCCGTCCTGCCGTATTCGACTTGATCGGGAGTTTCGCATTGTTTTCGGGCTACAAAATAAACTTAGCAAAATCAGAGGCAATGTGTCTAGGTGGAGGACAGCCAGCGGGCCTACAAGAATGGGGACTCGCGGAGGTGAGAGGGCCTTGAAATACTTAGGGTCAATACTGGAAGATCACTAACTGACATATAGATGAACTATCGCCAATGATGAGGGTGCTTAGGGACATGAAAAGGTGGAGGATGTATCCAGTGTCATGGGTAGGCCGGATGAATATCATAAAATAGAACATCCTACCCAGGATTTTGTATTTTTACAGATGCTGCCGTTGGACTTACTAAAAGGACATGAAGAGACTGGATAGGGGTTCTCTGGGTATCTGTGGCAAGGAAAAAGCCCAGAATTAGCCTACAGAGACTGAAATTAGAGGCAGGAGAGGAGGCTTGGCTTCCCAGGCGTTAGAGTTATTTTTTAGCCTCACAGGCTAGGATAATAAAAGACTGGATTGCACGCCCCGAAGCAGCAAGCTGGTTGGACTTGGAAGGGGAGGGGGCATGTGGCCGACTTTTGGCCTTTTTGAGGAAAATGGGGCAGGAGGGCATATTTACATCAACGAAGCCCTAGCCCATTGGTAGTTTGGACCCTGGAGGGATGGGAACAGATAAGGGCAAGGATTGGAGGCGACAGAATGGAGACGTTACTTCTCCCCTTGAGTGGTAACCCCCTTTTTTTACCAGGGCTAGAGGATCAGGGTTTCTGGACTAGGAGAAAAGAGGGATCCAGTGTGTCCGGGACCTCTTTAAGGGCATGCATATCCCCTCTTTTGGGGAGTTAAGGACAAGGTGGGGGATCCCAGTTAGCCACACATTTAGGTTTTTGCAGGCGAGGGACTTGGCTCGTAGGCTGGGGGCCAGGTTCTCAGCCATGCATCAGCTGAATTTGGAGGGGCAATCTGTAAAGCCGGAGTGACCCTAAAGGGGTAATAGGGGCGGTGGTGCGTATTCTGAGAGAGGGCTGATAGAGGATAGCTCGAGCAGGAGAATCGATGGGAGAGGGACCTGGGGTCGAGTTATCAGACTGAATTGAGAGTTAATAGTGGAGACACATATGGGCCTACTGCTATCAAGCAAATATAAGGAGTCAGCCTATAGGTTTATCCACAGGCTCTTCTATCCCGGTCATGGTCCATAAAAGCCGCCCGGAGGTTCAGAGTTTGCCCCGATGCAATAAGGAGGTAGGCACATACTTTCATTGTTTTTGGAAGTGCCCAGCTTACAGAGCTTCTGGAAGGAGGTGGTGGGGTTCATAAATGAAAAGCGGAGAGTAGGGGGTATTCATGCACCGGTAGATATACTGTTCGGGATTGAATGGGGGTGGCGAAGATGGAAATTTGCACAGAAAATGGGTGAGAAGTGGCCTTAGCAATTGCGAGGCAGTGCATTTTAAACACGTGGATCTCGCACAAGATCCCACCCTCACTCAATGGAAAGCCTTGGTAATGTCTGCTTTGGCTATGGAGAGAAAGGGCCTATCAGATTCAAGAAAGAGCAGAGATCTTGGGTATTTGGAATCCGCTCCTTTAGCTCCTTCTCTGCAAGGTCAAGGGATATAGAGAGGGGAAGGAGTGGAAGAATGAGGATACTTGGTTAGTGGCATACGAATGGGCACTGAACCCTAGGCACTTTCCCTCTTGATATACCGGTCCGTCGCCCATGATTGACTATTCTCCCTGGGTTCGGCAACCTAATGAGGGCTCTTATTAATTGCTTTGCAGTGTATACGAAATATGAAATGTGGATCAATGTAAATAGTTTCTGATATTGTTCTTGGGGGGAGGGGAGAAGGGAATCAAAAGGGTTTTTTTTTTTTTTAGATAAGGACATATTTAGCACTGCTGGACTTTAAGCCTGTTATTGAACTTAGAATGGCTAACTAAACACTCGATTGTGTGCTGGAGTATGGAATTTGCCAGTATCTTTTAGTTCAGTGATTGTGGCGAAAAGTGATGTTTATTTGTTTGTTTTTCTTGTTATACATGTTTGGAAATGCAAATGAAAATTTTTACACAAAAAAAAAAGGTCTTAGGAGGAAGAAATAGGTTTGCACTTAGGAATGTGCATACAAGCTTTTTAGCCTGTAGTCAGAAGGGTAACTTGAACTCTATCCCTGTGTTTCTGTCTTTGCAGACAGTTAAAACACCTGTTTTCTATTACTCATATGGTCAGTACAAATATCAAAAGACACTTGAATATTACAACTTGTGGCTCAGTTAAACTTGTAGCTTTACAAGTTGTGATATGATTCAATTATATAGGCCATTATTTCTTATACAAATACATTATGTTTTAGACCAAAATGAGGTTTAGGCTGAAATATTGGGACACACTTCTTTATCCCTTATTACACGGCTCCCGGGCCAAACTAACCCGGCTTACTGAATCACCCACTTTCTACACTCTGGACAGATCACCACTTGAGGCCTGCTCCACACATCGCTATCTCGGCGTCTGGCTAGATCAGTACCTTGACTTCTCAGCGCACATAGACGCTCTGCACAAAAAACTGCATCCAATGCTGGGTGCTCTCCATCGTAACAAGTACTGCATCCCTCTACCGACCAGACTAGCTATTGTCCAAAAAATGATCCTCCCAACTATGGACTATGGCGATGTCGTCTACGGTGCCGCCCCCAAACGTCCTTAGTCAGGCTTGACCCCCTATACAACTCCTTCTGCCGGTTTGCCTTGGACCGTTCTCCCAATACCCACCACTGCAACCTATACCAGTCCCTTGACCTCCCATCACTCCAAAACCAGCGATTACTGCACAGTGCTAGAATTGCTGCTAAATTCTGGTCGCATACGCTCCCTTCCTACCTATCAGCATCCCTAACCGCCCTCTCCCCACCTACTTACGATCTCAGGAACATTGACTCCAGGCTCCTGCACATTCCACACAGATCCACCCGATCAGGTCAGGTAGCTTTCAGTTTCAGGTTGCCCAAGTTATGGAACTCACTGGCAGCTGACATCAGACACACCACAGTACTCCCCAATGGAATGCCCTTCTCAAATCACATTTTGCTACCAAATGCTCATGCTTTCCCATCACTGAATTTCCTGCACAACTCTACCCAATCTATCAGCTACTTGCACAACTCCTACCCATTCTATCAGCTACTTGCTCCAGTCTGGGCCCGTTTTTCGAAATCGTCACATAGTGCTATTTAAATGCTTATTACTGAACCTACTACTGTTGTGAATTTGTACGTACGCCTTACCCATTTTGTATATAACAATTTTCTCACTATGTATTTGTTGTATTTCTACTATACTACTGTACCACTGTCTGTTATAATCTTCACATTATGTATGAACTGTTTTCGTCTTATTACTGCATCCATGTAACCCCCAGGGCATATCTGGAATCGAGCGGTACTCCGCTAAGTATGCCTTTCCTGGTAAATCTCTTAAATAAATAAATAAATAAGATGATCTATATAGAAATGTGCGGGGGATGGGCGGGTGGGTGAAAATTGCGGCTTTGCCATACCTCTCAGCGATCTGTGTCCAGTCCTGTGGTCTCGGGTGTTGGCTTCTGCAGCACCGACCGCCCGGTGGCCATGGTTCGAGCGGCAGAAGAGCTGGGAGCCCTAGGAGGGTCTCGGCTGAAGAGGAAAGGAGACAGGAGCCAAATTAGTACTGGAGGAGGACAAAAGGGTCTCACAAGCCAGTGACAAAAAAATTTACACTTGAATAGGGGCGATTTCCTTGGGGCCTGGGAGTCTGGCTGCAGTACCAAGTCAGGAAAGGGCTGTAATCACTCTAACATTTACTTGACTTAAACAAGGTAAAAACAGCTTTTTCAGAGAAAATTTTACAATTTCTATGCAGTTAAGAAATAAAACAGTCTAGGTAGATAGATTTTAGGCTGGTTTTCAAGTAAAATTGTGCCTTTGCGCTCTGCTAGGTAGAAAAGTATGGGTGAAGCAAAAGGGACCAATCGGAGTGAGCCTGGCAAAAGGCGCTCATGCTCCGATTGGTTTGCGGCTTTGCCGTACCTCTCAGTGATCTATGTCTGGCCCTGTGGTCTCAGGCATCAGCTTCTGCAGCGCCGTCCGACCGGTGGCCGCGGTTCGAGCGGTGGAAGAGCTGGGAGCCCTAGGAGGGTCTCGGCTCTCAGCGATCTGTGTCCGGCCCTGTGGTCTCGGGCATCGGCTTCTGCAGTGCCAACTTCCCAGTGGCTGTGGTTCAAGCGGCAGAAGAGCTGGGAGCCCTAGGAGGGTCTCGGCTGTACTGCCTAATAGTGTCTCCCTGGGCACTTTCAAATTCAAACTCTGTGGACACCTTGCAGCATTGTGTAAATGTGACTGCGCCCACTAGATCCTATCTGCTGCCCTCTAGGTTCATGGCCTACCTTGTTGTCAGCCCCTTAACCCACTTCTCTCTCATCCCACCCCTCAAAATGCTACTCCCTCCACTCCTCCTCTTCCTACCCCTCCTCCACCCCACTTCCCTTGCAGCATCTCCACCTGCTGATAAGTGCATTCCCTAGGTTTTGTTGACAAAGTCTAAATTATCTGGACTGCATATTTAACTGTTTGTCTGCTGTTTGTATTATTTTGTTTTTAAAACTGTTTACCCAATTGTAACGTCTGCTCCACTTGTTCCTGCTATTGTAATCTTGTTGTAATCACCTTATTTGTTTTCCTGACTCTGTATTTATCCCTCTGGTTATTACCTTTTCAACTGTGTATACTTTGTATATCTTCCTGACATGGAACCTTTGTAAAAGAACCCCTAATTCAAAGGTATTTATAATGCTAGTAATGAATAAATAAACAAATTAAAAACTATCTCAGATTAGGGTTTTCCTTTGGACACTTTACTGGTCACTTTGGACACTACAAATCTTTACTCGTCAATAGTGCACCAACATGGGGTGGATGGTATAGGAAAAATTATGTATTCTAGAGGGCAGGAGGCTACAACAAAGACTAGAGTATTACAGGAACTGGCGGAGATCGTCCTGAGTAAGAATTATTTCGAATTTGATGGGAAGTTTTACCAGCAAATTAGGGGTACGGCCATGGGCAGTACCATGGCCCCAGTCTATGCCAATTCTTATATGTAAAATTTGAGTCACAGTACATATGAAATCCAACAGATAACCCTTTTCATAGCAACATTAGATCCTGGCTGAGATGTAATGATGATATATTCTTTCATGTAGCAGGGACCAGAGCAAGAATTACAACAATTTCACACGTACATTAACAGTAGGGATACTAACCTAAAATGTGTTGTGCACTGCAGTGCTCAAGAAATATCATATTTGGACCTCATGATAACCAAAAATGAAGGTATTATTGAAACTACACTGTACAGGAAGCCAACAGCCAGGAACACATTGTTACATGGCACAAGTTACCATGAGCCTAGACTTAAAAATAGTATCCCTTATTCTCAATTGGTCAGGGTTAAAAGGAATTGTAGTACCACACAAGAATTCAATAAGCACAGGCAGGACATGCTATCTAGGTTCAAACAGACAGGTTATAGCCAGAAGACTATTAGGAAAGTAAACTTTAGAATTGCAAGTACCTCCAGGTCGGATCTTATGGCTTTGAAGTAACCTAATACCTCACCAGGTCATGTTGTGTTTGCCACCAAGTATAACCATAAGTTTACAGATATCAGGACAATTATCAATAAACATTGGTATTTACTGTTGATGGACAACCCCTATATCCCTGCCTTAATACAGAGACTTATTGTAATGGCCATAGCATGCAGAATATGAAAAACAAAATTGTAAAATCACAGTTTAAACATCTACTTGCAAAGGATGGGCAGTTACTGCGGGGACCTCTACAACCAGGCATGGTGCCCCATGGGAGATGCTTGGTATGTGGACACACGAGTGAGAAACAAATTTTTGAGCATCCACATATGGGACAGAAATTCAGAATCAAACAATACATAGAATGCACCACACGGAGTGTTGTTTGTTTTTGCAATGCCCACGTAGTGTGCTCTATGTAGGTCAGACAAGTACAGCGCTCAAGACATGCACCCAAGAAAACACAAGGGAGATATAAGGAGAAAGGACAAATCATCGCCAGTGACACAACATTTTTGCAGGGCAGGTCATACAGAGGTGTCATTGAGATTTTGGGGTTTGGAAGCCCTCCCCACCATCAGATAGAGGTGGAGATTACAGTAAAAAAACTGTGCCACATGGAAGTGAATTTGATTTTAACATGAGGGCATTAGACTCTAGAATTGATATGAATGTAGAGTCTAACTGGCAGGTATGCTGGTAGGTACAGTGATTGGTTGATGAGGTCAAATATTAGGAGCATATTATGAATTATATGTTAAAACAGTTATTGCATATATGCAATGGTATGGTCATAAAATATGGGATGTAATAACCAGTTTAGAGGGGAATTCTACATCGGGAATATATTTGGCAGCAGCCTCTACAGGAGAAGAATGTTATTATGATACATCCCCTATATAAATGGAAAAATGGGCATGCCAGAAGCTTTTATTGTACACTATCCATATTGTTTGTGAACAGAGATGGGATATACTGCTTATTCCCTACTGCACAGAATGTTAAAAGTAACCATTTTAAATTAGTTACAAAAATTTTTGAGGAATTGGTGGTAATAATGTTTTAATGAATAGGTGTTTAAATTTACATGTACTGTTCCCCTTAATATGACGTGTACTGTTTCTTTAAATAGCAGTTTGTAAATGTGGCACGCTTAGAAGCATATTATGTGATTGACCTGCCAATTATTAAAAGAGATGAATAAGTGTTTAACCTTATACAAGGTACTGTTTCTTTAACTAGCAGTCTGTAAAAGTAGTAATGCTCAGAAACATATTTCTCCTGTATTTAATTCAGACTGCAGAGCTAGAGTAATTCCCAATAAATGGAACAGAGGCATTTGTGTGTTTCTAGAGAACCAGAATGGTTTCTATAGTACCAGATAACTTATCTGCTGTTTTGATTTTGTCAGATCCACTTGATCGTATGAATCCATTACTGTATAAGTCGACAGTGAATACTGTGTTCTGCTTCTAATGTTCAGTCTTGCAGCATTCTTTTAGGTGCTCCTAAGTCTCCGCTATGTGCTGGAGCCTCCCCCCCATTCCCTTATTTATCCCCCGAATTTGATGTTTGTTTTTTTTTCTTTTTTTTGTTGTGATTTATTTTAAAAGAATTTAAAAGAATCAAGAATTCTGTATGAGACTACAAGCATTGTTTTCTAAGCAGGTGTAATTGTCCTTGAAAATGCCTGCTAGAGCTGTGTACCTAAACACCACCATTCAGTCATAAGGGCTCGCTTGCTGCCGAAATCCCGGTCATGGCTCCATGGAGCAGTGTAGTGTTTACAGTTGCTTAGCAACTGGACTTGTGTGAACACAAGAACACCAGTGTAATGTGTTACATCACACCACAGGAACAGCAAGCGGGTTCAAGAGGATATGAGAGGATTCGGCATTCTGTAAGCAGGAGTCGCCATTACTTGAGCCATCATTGTGCAATTTAGTATGAATTTGTAAGGTAAATACATTGCGATTTGGGTAATAGTTGACTTAGTAATTGCCTACTATCATTAAGCACCAGCTTCTATAAAGTAAGGATGATTCCTTTGTATTTCAGAACTATATGTCTGGATTCAAATAAAATAAGGAAGCACAAATTCAAGTTTAGTATTAACCGGGTATGCACCCTCTCAGGAACGAGGAGGCAGGCTATCTTGGCAGTATTTAACTTTCAGAGCACTGAATGGCGGTGGTGGCGCATTTCAATTTATAAAATAGTATTTTGAAGAAAACATGAGGTTTGATATTTTGTCTGTATTAATTTCCAGGCTGTTTAATGGACCAAACTGAATTTTTAAGTAACCATTTTGGTAATTTGAACTACATCGAAGTTACATGGTGACGAGAACCCCCTTACAAAAATCATATTTCAAATATCATTGTATATTTTGTAATTAAAATAGTGTATTAATATTATTTTTTTTTATTACCAGAACAATTTGTCCTTGAAAAAGCTTTATGTAGGAGCGAAATGTTGGGTAAGTAAATAAAATATGTCAAATTTAAAGGCTTCTGTGAAGCAGTGTATTTTTTCAGAAGAATTCAGCAACCACAAATAACTTCATTTATTGAACTTGCTTCTTCAGTAGGTTCCTGAATTACAGGGAACTTTCTGCATAGATCTTGTACTGTAGCCTTCAAACTATATACCACCAGTTTTACAGATGTTTTAACTGCTACTACTGAAAGCTGGGCATTTGGCCATAGTCTTATGGCGACCCACCCTCTGACACACTTGGAGTCTGCTGTTACTCTCGCTCCCTTGGAAGCCTGATTTTATGTGAGGAACTATTCCCAGGCTTCCTTGCAACCTACCTTTGGGTCCAGCATACTGTGGGGCAAACTGTCTTGAACCTCCTGGGGCACAGACACATACCTTGGAAGGCCACGCTCTGCACACCTGTGACTCACGCAGTTGGGATCACAACAACCCATCTTGAGGACTTCTCATGGACTCCTCCATGGCTACCATTCTCCACCACCTGAAAACCTGGAGTAGTGCTCAGTAACATCTGGGAGACTCCCTTGAGGGGAGACACTATTTCTCCAATACTGTACACTCTTCTCTCCTGCTGTGAGACCTTAGTGCCTCTGGACTCTCCTTTTTCTGCACTCTTATCTCTCTCCCTCTCTCATCTCTCTCTCTCTCTCTCTCTCTTCTCAGGACTCATTCTCCGATCCTCAAGCCATACCTCTCAATTGTCCCTGATTACAGTAAAATATTCTTTAGTTAAATAAATTCCTTAAAGCAGCAGTGCAATGGAATTGGGCAAAAACAATGACTCTACCTTTTTCACTATAAAAGATTACAGGCATCCATAGGCCGACTGAACAGTGTCACCTGTATCACGAATGACAGTACAGCAACGGGTCGCAGTACTTTCACCGTGGGACCCTGGCACTGCTTTCTCAGAGTCTTGCACCCTCTCCCTGAATCAACCCTGACTCGGAGTTGATTATATTAATTACAGGGGGAGGGTGCAGGGGGCAGAGCCACCCCGAATGAGGGGTTCAGGGTGAAGCCCCTCACAAGAAACAAAATGTATTCGGATGGATTTATGCCAGCCGACCACAATTGCATAATTTACATAACTCCATCACGGTAACATTGGTCGACAAAATATTATTTGAACCAGCATTGTAGAATCCTAGGCATCATCCAACTTTATTTGGTGTTACAGTTTTCTAATTCCACAAAAAATTGAGTATTTTATAAATGCTTTAATTGAGTTTTTTCTCTAGAAAAAAGATGGCTACCACATTTTGCATATAAATAGCACTGTAGACCTGGCAAGAAGTGAAGCATAGGTACTATCTAGACAAGTACATTTGACAGATATACTAATATTTTTCTTAACTATAACTGAAAGTAGCTTTTTTGGGAAAAACATTTATCCTTGCACGGCTGCTTTAAAGAAAACTAAAAGTGGTGTTCCAATTCAAATTCATGATATTTAATGAGTGGGCCATCAGATATTGCAGAAAAAATTAAATAATTATTTCATCTCGGTGTTCTCCCACAGCACAAAAATTCCCCTAGGAGTAGACCCTATGGATTCAGGAAGATTCATACTACAGAAAGCTTTATCAGAGAAACAAATCAGTAATCTTAATTATAATTCTCCTGGTCCAGACAATACATCATCTAAAATGTTAAAAATCATTATCAATAAATATTGCAACTCCATTACAGATTATATTTCAAGCCAATACCTGAAGATGAAAGCAGCAGACATCACATCAATACATAGACAAGCATTTGTCAATGGCAAATGTTTGTCGTGTGCACTGGTGTCATGGGGAGGGGGTGTTTGAAAATTGCTTCAGTGAAGGAATCACTGTATTAACATTCAAGAATGCAAAGCAGAAGTGATGATGTTGGGCAGTGTAAGTGTCTAGTTTGGTAATATTTGTGCCTCAGATTTTCAACATACCCTTCTTATGACCCCCAGCTCCCAAATAAGTGCAGAGAAAATGTTCAACTCCTGGCCAAAAGATGATATATGCAGCGACTGTGGAATGACTTTTCAGGATGCAAAAACACATTTTGGCCAGGATCTGAAAAAAATACAGCTGTCACATTCATGAGGTGCAGTAAAGAAATGGAAATGTTGAACATTTGAGGTCAAAATATTGAAGAATTAGCAAAGTTACTAGCCTGCATTTGCAAATTTAAATGCAGACTCATACCTTTGTTGTTTTTAATGTTTTTACATCAAATTTTCAACATATACTTCTTATGACCCCACCTCATGAACAAATGTGGAGAAAATGTTAAACTCCTGTCCAAAAGGTGATTTTGCCCAGCAACTGCAAAATCGCCTTTCGGGATGCAAAGACAAATTTTTGCCAGGATCTGAAAAGTGACAGCTGTCATGTTCATGAGGTGCTGTAAACAAATGGCTATATTGAACATTTTGGGTCAAAATATTAGAAATTGCCAAAGTTACGAGCCTTTGTTCGCATATTTCAACATGGGTTCATAACTTTGTTGCTTTTTAATATTTTTACACCAAATTTTCAACATAGCCTTCTTATTACCCCACCACATGAACAAAGGCAGAGCACAATTTCAACTCCTGTTGGAACAGTGATTTCATGCAGTGGCTGCAAAATCACCTTTCCGGATGCAACAAAAAAAAATATATATATATATATTTTGGCCAAGATCTGAAAAATGGCAGCTGTCACATTCATGAGGTGCTATGAAGAAATGGCTATGTTGAAAATATGGGGTCAAAATATTGAAAATTGTCAATGTTATGAGCCTGCATTCACAAATGTCAATGCAGGCTTATAACTTAGTTGTTTTTTAATATTTTTCCACCAAATTTTCAACATAGCCTTCTTATGACCCTACCTCCTGAACAATGGTGGAGAAAAGTTTCAACTCCTGCCCAAAAGGTGATTTCATGCAGTGATGGTGAAATCACCTTTCAGGACAGATTTACATAACATCACTTGCATTATTCATGAGGTGGGGTCCTAAAAAACATATGTTGAAAATTTGGGGTAAAGATATTTAAAAATGGCCAAGTTATGCCACTAAGTTGAAAACCCCATTGAAATACATTGATGCCAAAAACCCCATTGAAATACACTGAAGCGCTTAACTCAGCTCGTGGTTGAGCTTTGAAGAGTGAAGACGTGCCTGCAGTCCAAGGAAGATTACGGTGACAGACCTCAGGTGGGTAAGTATGGGGTAGGGGGGTGTGATGCTCTGCCATCTGCTTGTTGTTATGTGGTGGATGAGCTGTGTTGGCTCGTAGCCCTGTAGTTTAGGGTGATGCCAGATAAATCTGGAAGGAGAGGCTAGAGGTGTACTCTAGAGCCAAGATGCAAGGTTTATTAGCAACAGTTGGAGCACACAGAAAAGACTTAGCATTCACTAACACTATACACATGAGAAAGAGTGAATAAGGTTACCATAACCACAAACTGGCCCCACTAATGTCCTAAAAAAGTCCAGGTTATTCAGGTCTTAAAGGTGTAGTGATCCAATGCACCAAGCTTGGGTTTCTAGTATTTTGGTCGGCCGTCTGCTGAGGGTGAACCTAAGGAAGCGCTTCTTACACAGGCCATAAAATGGGGAGTTCCCCAGTGAACCAAAAACCAAGTAAAACACTGTAGGCCTCCTGACCCTGGGAAGAAGGTGACTCCTGGTGTCGCTGAAGCAATGTTGAAAGGGAAGCGCCTGGTTGAGGATGGGTGTTTACGCCAGGTTGTAGGGGAAGAGAACCCTTATCTGGGGTTGTTGGCTGCAGTGACCTCAGGCAGGTGATCTCCAGTCGAGGAAAGGATGCTGGGTGTGATGATCCACTGGACAACCTCTGAGCAGGTCCCCGGAATCCTTACCACCTCAGCCCTGCAGCTTCAGAATCCAACAATCTTTGGTGTGACCTCTTGATGCATCACTGGAACACAAGCCACCTATGCAGAGTACAATCAAGAGAGTGGTGACCCTTGGTGTGGCCTCTTGCATGGGCCACCGGTACTTATGCCACCTCAGAGAATGAGGCACAGACCCTGGCAATCCTTGGCAAGGCCTTGGTATAGGCCACTGGTACTATTGCCACCTTGGGACAATGTCTATGCAGGAGAATGGGCAATATGACCCCAAGTTCGGCGGATGACTTAAGTCCCTCAAGCTAGAGCCGGTTCGGCCCCTAACCTGACTCACTTTGGTGGGCCCTAGCTACCAGCTGGCTACCAGTTACGACCAGCAACTCGAATCTGGGGCATCATGGTGGAGGTCATTGGAAGTGGGTGCAGGTGATACTGGGCTTCCCAGGGACACTCCCTGAGTCAAAGAAGAGGCACTGGAGGAATCCAAGATGAGGTATGAGGTGTGTGCAGGAGCCTGGAACAGAACAAAAATTAAAAACCTGTAAGGCAATTCCCCCCTTATTGTATGACTGAGAGCCCTACCATTTGGGATGGGGTAGCCCCAAATGTCTTCAGAGGAAGTAGCAGTAGGCAAGTGCAGCAATCAATGTCCTCAGGGCACTGCAGTCACACAGGACAATTGATAAAATAAGGTAGTGCAGTCATGATACCCCAGGAATAAGGCAGTTCTGTCACTTAAACTCTTCAATTGAATATAGCAGTTCAGTCACAGCAAGCAGTTCAACAACTTAAAACAGTCTGATTGAATGCAGCAGTTCAAACCCAGCAAGCAGCTCAACAATTTGAAACAGTTTTGATTGAATACAGCAGTTCAGACACAGCAAGCAGTGGGTCCAGGCAACCATACCTCTTAACCTCCCTCATCACAAATCAGGGACAAATGACCCAAATCAGGAACACATCAGATAAAATAGTAATTAGTCTCAGAAGCTGTATACAACATGTTTCTTAGTGTGAATAGCATTTTCTTAATGAGAACTAGACCATAACATCAATGGCTGGCATTATTCTGTGATCCCAATCCCCACTCTTTAGTGCCAGAAATGTCAAACATAGGAGGGACAGGAGAAATTTCTGAGGCAAAATCAGGAACAGCTGAGAGGTAGGCAAGCAAGAGGAGATTGCAGGCAAATAAAGAAAATACAGTTTGCTTCATGGGCACTGAAACAGTTTGATGACCCACCCCCTTTGTTAATATGAATCAGCTCTGGGTGCCTTCTGAATATGGAGCCCAGGGTACCCAGTCTCTTTGTTCCAGCTATGGGCTGCCACACCCTTCTACTACATGGACAAAGGACTAAGTTTTTCCCATTACTAGGGCTGAGATTACCCTAGAACTCTGAGAGAAGAATGAACTAAGGCTCTGCCAGGCCTTTAGTAATTAGCTTTTTACAGCTAAACAATTGGAAATTTAGCCTGAACATTTCCCTTTTTACCAGTAATACTTTGAGCTGGCTTTACCTAGCAATTTTGTGACTCTTAGCTGAGAGGGACTGCCCAAGTCTCTCTATTTGGAGCACAGACTGCCTAGAATAAGTTAAACTAGCAGAGATTCTTTCAAGAAAGGAGTTCACAAACACCTTTAATCTTGGTCCAACAATTATTTGGTTTGAATCCTTCTAGCTTCTGCCTTTTTAGTTCTCATTTCTCTCTCTCCCTCTCTCTCCCTCTGTCTCTATACAATTGGACAAGGTAGCAGCTTCCCTCCACCTGGGGGGGTTACAATGGAAGCAATTTAACAATTATAAACAATAATTACACAGTGCAACAATACAATTGCTAAACAAACAGTCCTTCCCCTGGCTGGAGCAGGTCTAGCTAGGACTAATTATTAAAGGAAATGCTGGCCAACCAGCCTACTCACCCCTGGAGTTCAACAACTATTTCTTAACTCTGGGAAATGCACAACCACAAAGAAGTGATAAGGCCTCTTCTCCTGGAGACTGCTGCATGAAAGGTTCACTGGGTCAATTTCCCAGCCAAATGAACTAACTCGATGCACTGGGGGACCCGACTAGATGGCAGATTTCTGCAAAAACCTTTCGAGGTTGCTACTGGGGATCTTCTGGAGGGAGTTACACTGAAGGGACCCAGGGGATTTGCTTCAACCTCCTAACAGAGAAGCCGACATCCATTGCCTTGCTGTCCTTCACCCTCCCTGGTCAAACTCTGTCTCCCCTCTCCAACCTTTGCAGAGCCTCCTCAAGGCTGGGGTGGTCCTGGCTCCCTGCCAGGGGATTGGCTCCTTCATCCAGAGGTCAGCCTCCAGAGGCTGAGTCAGTGGCTTAAAAAAAATCTCCAAATTTGAATCTACCCTGGCCACAGGGATTGGCTGAGAGATCTCAGCCTGGCTTCCTACTCCACTGTGGGACAGGAATGTGGCTCAACTGGTTTGACTTTGGCTGACTAGGTGTCAGTCTTGAGCGGGGGGGAGGGGGAACCAAGGAAGGGGGAAGAAAGAAAATAAAATGGTTTTCTTTTAAAACCCTGAATTTAGACTGTTAGGACTATCTGCTGGAATCGAGTCTGTTCTGTGTTTCAGAGGGTCACCAAAGCTTTTCAAGGGGTTCCCATTAAGCTGTCAGGGTCCCCATAATGGTCTCACCCCTCATATCTCTGAGGAGACCCTATTTTCTGTGATGCCCCCAATTTCTCTGGGGCACTACAGTTATATAATATCTGTAATATAAATATATGGTATGTGAACGTTTGCTTAGACAAGAAAACAGCCTAGCAGTGATAACTGATCTTTGACCCCAGAGGTGACAGTGTTGAAGCACCTGGCTGTTAGAAAAGCTGACAATGGGAAAACTGAATCAAAGGCTTTCTATTCTTTTTAACAGAGGGCTCTAGCCATCTGCCAGGAGATAGGACCTCATAATTTTTTATGATTCCTGCAAGAAGAGACAATTTGGTCACAGAACCTTGTTAAGTCATAAACCTAGAATCATTCTTGCAAAGCAGGAAACCAACAGACAGATCAAAGAGAAACATTTTTGTTGTCTTTTTTTTCTCCTTGGCTGCCTGATCTGCTCCCCTTACCTCGTCCTCGCAACCAGCTCAGGGACATCCAGCCTCCAACTGCCTCTACTGTGGGCACCCAGACTCCTGCGGTCCCCCCCCCACAGTGGGGCCACAGGGAGCTGCCAACTCCCCACAGAACACGGATCCAGGCGGGTGCAGTGGTGAAACTGTGGATGGCCATCAAGCTGCTCACTTCAGGTGCCATTTTTCCCTAGTTTGTAGTGTCTCCATTAGTGCATGCTCAGGTAGTGCCTCCAGTCTCCACTGGGGGTGCTGCCAAGTGATGCATCTCTTGATCCCAACCCAGAGAGGATAGCAGTCCTCTGGATGCTCAATCCTCTCCTCCCTCTGCCGACCCCCGACACCCTGAGTCCATTCCTGAACCCGGGTCACTGGCGTGGGTCATGGTAAGGCACCAGTCCCTCAACCCCCTATACCACCGTGCCAGCCAAAGATAAATGTTTTAATCAGAGACTCATATTTTGGGAAATTGCTACCTGCTGATTTTTCACTGTAATAAAATACATCCTTGTGGATACTCAGATTATAGATTTATCACAGATCTAACAGTGACCTCATGGATGGCATCACCAGGAGGTGGAGAGAACTGACTTTTCAATATTGCTTGCAAGAGAAGTTTGGGGCAGAAGGATTCCCTGAAAAGCAAAGACACACTTAGTCTGTGGACTGGTAACTAGGCACTTAAAAAAAAAAAAAGAATTCAACTGGAACTTAAGTATTTGTTTTGGTAGGCATTTGTGTTCTGTAACTTCCCATTTATTTTATGTGACTGTAAGTTGTTGATAGATTTGTTCTGTGTTTGATCTTTTACCTATTTTATAATTTTTAGTAAACAATATTTTCTTTAAAATACTACCTGTTCTTTTTCTCACTTTCTTTTATATGTGAATGCTGAATCAGTGTTTAAGTCTGACAGCTGTTAAGGGCTTGAATGCATTACTAATCTTGAAAAAGGTAAGAATATACCTAGGTCTCCTATTGAGTCATAAGGGCACATTTTGGAAACCTGGCTGGGTGCCACTGGGCGAAGGATCGTACTGCATTCCTGAAGAGGGTACAAATCTGATCCTGTTAACAGGGTATGCTAGCATAAGGTTCACATTTTGACCCCCAGGGCTCGAGGCTAGCAGGTGATTCAGACCCAGAACAGACAGGAGGGTTACCCTGTCTGTCTCCTGTTCACACTATTGCACTTCGAGGTTGGCACTGTGGGAGCAGAGGGCCTGACCTGTGGAGTGCATTTGTGACAGATTTGGTTGGCAGCGGTGCAATTTAAAAGTATTTGGTAACATGAGCATTAACAGTTCAGTATGTCAGATTAATACTGTACAGCTCACATGCAAAATAAGGCAGTGATCTTTAAAGAGTAAACAGAACTATACTGTTATGCTTACAGTCCAAGTAGTTCCCTACCTGTTTTATTATTCAAGTTAGTGTAGCCATAGTTAGGGAACAATATGGCTTCCAACTACAGTGAGCACACTGCAGACCAACTGAGGCAGTTGTGGTGAGAGAGGAGTCCAGCACAAGGGCCAAGCCAAAAGACTTCTTGTAGAGGCTCTAGTGGCAGGCAGCCGATGCCCAAAGCCTCGAGTCACAGTCTGTGACTGAAAAGAACCACACCTTGGGTGTGGAGGGTCCAGTGCAGTGTCCAGATCCAGTGAGGAGAACAGCAGGGCCAGTGAAAGCCAAGGGCCACAGCAGCAGGGGAAGGTCACCAGCATTCTGGAGCCAGATGGGATCAGGCAGCAGATGGAGTTGCAGAGGATGGAGCTGAAGTTTGAACAGAAAAGGTTCAAAGCCCAGTAGCAGAGGGAGCTGAATTTCCAGAGAGAAGAGAACAGCGACAGGCTGAACGACAGCAGTGAGAAGCTGAGCAAGAAGAGCGTGAGTGCCAGAGGCAATGTGAACTAGAGAAACTGCAACTCCAAAACACCAGCACCAGAGCAGGTAAGTGGCCTGGGGTTAACTGGGACTCCAGGACAGGGTTACAAATTAACATTCCAAACTGATAGCTGAATTTAAAGAGGGGGAAGATATGAATGCCTTTTTAAATTCCTTTGGAAAAGTATATATTTATGCAAATATTCCTAGAGGGTCCTGGAGCTTGCAGCTATCCCCGCTATTTACTGGAAAAGCTCGGGATACATTGGGTCAAATGGACAATGATGACAGTAATGATTACAGTAAACTTAAAGCTGCACTTTAAAAAAAAATATGAGCTAACAGCAGAGGCATACAGGACTAAATTCCGTAAGTTCAGGAGAAGCCCTGATATGAGCTACGAGGAGCTAGCCACTAAACAACGTTAATTTTTAAAATGGTAGGAAGGAATTGAAGCAAACACTGTAGAGAAAATTGAAAATGCTGTACTGTTAGAGCAGTTTTTTTGGTCATGCCCAGCAGAGCTGAAAACCTGGCTGGAGGACCAAGATCCAAAAACAGTGCAAGAGGCTGCTGAACACTTGGACTGCTATGCCAGGAGCAGACCTGCCCTGAGAGCAAATGGGACAGGTGTGGCAGCACAGAAAGAGAAAAGCATGCCTTCAGGGCAGCTAAAACCCTCCGTGCCTTCACCGAAACCAGGTAGCTCCAGGTTACAAAGAAAAGAGTTACCTGAAAAAGGAGTGAATGTTGGGTTTGCAAAGAAACTGGACATATTGCAAGGCAGTGTCCCAAAAGGACAAGCAGTGCACAGAGTGATGCTAGGAACGAAGTGAGTTGTTTGTGTGTCCCTGAAAGCATTTCAGTAAACATGAGGGAACACATACACCCATCACTGTGATTGGGGTACAAACACATGGGTTGAGGGACACTGGGGCATCCCTGACTTTGGTAAAAGGGGATTTTGTAAAGCCGGGTCAGTTTATACCCAGTCAATTTGTGACTGTACGGTGATTCACTGGGGAGGAGAAAACCCTGCCGCTTCCTAGTGTCCTCCTAGACTTGGGTGAGATGGGGGGGGCTGTGCAAAAGGTTGCTGTATTCTAGACTTTGGCTGTCGATGTAATTATTGGTAACAATCTCAAACAGAGGATGGTGTGTGCAGTTACCCGCAGCCAAGCGGCAAAGGAAAATTGTAATTCCCTGCCATAGAAGGCACTGTGGAAACCACTGGGAGGCTGGTTCCCCAGCCTGTGTCTCCTGATATGGAGAATAATGAAAAGGGGGTAGAAATTCATCAGGTAGCAGTTAACAGAACAGCTACGGAGGGTTACTTCGAGGAAGATGTGACCCATAGTCAGAGGGTTAGGGATGGCAGTGATCCTGAATGTCCTGATGCTAGAGCTAGGGACCCTAGTTTAGACACTGAAGGGGATCTGTCCCATGCCTTGGGAATGTGAAAGGAGTTTGCAGCTGCTCATAAAGTGACCCTAGTCTAGAGAAGCTGAGAGCTTGGGCAGACTCAGATGGAACACAGGGAGGTGACAGAAAACAAAGTTTATTGGGACACTGGACTGCTGTATATACAGGATGCTAACAGGGAGGGGTGATGGGCAGGCAGCTTGTCGTTCCCCAGGGGTACCGTGAGCAGTTGCTCAATATTGCACACAATATTCCCATGTCTGGCCATCTGGGAATTGCGTGCATTGTGCAGCGGTTGGCCCAAAATTTCTGTTGGCCCAACTTCACCAAGCAGGTGAAAGAGTAGTGCAGGTATTGTCACCGGAGCCAAGAAATAGGGAAGCCAGGTAAGAACACCCAAGCCACCCTAATTCCTTTACCCATAGTGGAGGAGCCATTCCAGAGGGTGGGAATGGATATTCAAACAACATGAAGTCTTGCTGTATACTGACAATTACAGTTAGCTCCATCTTTTCAACTGCCCCGGAGAACATAGGGTTAACTTTTCTATGCATGGCATAGAATGTTCATCTCGAGCTCGGTTGAAGCCTCTGCCTGTTGTTATTGGAACTGCAACCGTCAGATTCTTTACTTCTCCTCACTGAACAGCCGCTCCGGAGATTTCTCCTGCTGCTCGGTTCAAAGTTGGTTGAAGTGTTGGTTTTCGGTAGTTTTTTCTTCCGAAATTGTTGTTTCCGCATAGTCGGTTCAAGTCTCTGTCTGTGGTACCGTGAGTACTAGATAGGTTTTGTTCTGCTTTCTGTGTGGAACTTGTAAAGCTGTGGATCGGTTCAGCTGAACCGATCATTTTGAGGTAAAATTTGTACTTTACTTTAGTGTGTGGTTACCGGTCCATATCGGTTCTAAAAAAAACTAGTTTTAATACATTTTTTCCAAGACCCGTGACACTGTCAGGAACCAATAGGGGAGTCTTGCCTGCCGGACTGCCGAAAAAAGGGTAAGTTTGGTTAGGCTGGCCATGTCTGAGAAACCCAAGAAAAAAAACAGGCCCACTGGGTTTCAACACTGCAGTGTGTGTGGGGAGGTCTTTGCTAAGGCTGATCCCCACACCACCTGTGTTTATTGTCTGGGGTTTGACCACCTTGATTCAGACTGCCAAATTTGCAAAAATTTTCCAAAATCTACCCTGGAAAAGAGATTAGGTAGACTGAGGGAAAGGGAGGCCGAGAAGTCCGCTGGCCCGGATGGCCAGCGCAGTTCAGTTCCGACCAAACCAGAAGGAGTGCCCTCTGACCAGGGTGATACTTTTTCAGGCAAAAGGAGAGCCGATTCCAAGAAATTGGTTCTGACAAAAAGGAAAAGAAAAGACAAATCGACCAGTTTGGATCCAGAATCTCATACTCCGACCGCTGATGAAATAGCCAAAGCAATTCGTATTGTGGAATCGCTTTGATCGGTTCTGACTGATCCGGCACTTTTTGGCATATTTGGAAGAATTTTATGAACTGGAGTTTGAGGAGGAAGGAGAGTTGGAAGATGATTATGGTGATGGGGAAAGTCTGGATGTGCCTATTGACCCGGACATCTCCCCAGACAGACCTTCAGGTGTTTCTCCTCCTAGGCTTTCTGAGTCCCCTTCACACTACATGTTTTACAGAAAGGTGGTTGATACCCTCCAGCTTCCTGTGGAGGAGGCAGTGGAGGATCAGGAAGAACCTGGCTATGTAGAGATGATGGACATCCCAGAGTTCAGGAGACTGTCTATTCCCCTCCACAAATCTTTTGGGAAACAGACACAAAAATTCTTAAGTCTCCCAATTTCATACCTCCTGTGGATAGAAGAATGGACAAGAGGCATACTCTTTCAGGCTCAGATACGGAGTTCCTTTATCAGCAATGCAGCCATGTTGGGGTTGTACAGGCTGCTGCCTGTGATAAGGCAAGCATTCCCTTGGCATCACACACCTCCAGACAAGGACTCCAGGAAGATTGATGCCATGGCAAAGAAGCAGTATATGGCATCATCCTTAAGACTCAGGCAGGCTAACTATATGACCTATGCAGCCTGGTACCAGAAGTCCAGGTGGGACACTGTACTGGCACTGGCTAAACAGGCTTCCCCCCAGCTTGCCAAGGAGCTGGAGGAGGTGGCTGCAGATGGGATTGAGGCATCGAAAGGTCAGTTTCATGCTGCTGCAGACTCCAATGATGTATCATCAAGAGTTATTGCTACATCTGTGGCTCTTAGGAGAATGGCTTGGCTCAGATGTACTAGCCTCTCACAGTATACCCAGGCTAAAGCCATGGATTTTCCTGTAGTGGGTAATTCTCTGTTTGGGGAACAGACAGAGAATTACATGAAGAAGATGGATGAATACAGGACCACTTACAGGAGTGCTCAGGCCAAGGAAAGGCAAGCAACTCCTCAAAGACAGCAGTCCAGGGGCAGGGGCAGGCCTTTTTACTAAGCACAGGCCTCTTCTTTTTCACAGAGGGGGTTCTTCAAAGGGAGAGGCAGAAGGGGAATGAGCAGGCCTGCATTCACCCCTCAGCCTAAAGCCCCTACCAAGTAGACACCCTGATGGGTCTGCCCGGGTTGATTCTCCTATCCCAGTAGGGGGCAGGCTGGCTTACTTTGTCCAGGACTGGATGTCTCTTACATCAGGCAAGTGGGTCCTGGAAGTAGTAAGCCAGGGTCTGGTTCTCAGCTTCAAAAAATTTCCCAAGCTGAGAGCCAGGTCTTTTCCACCTGCAAATCTCTCACAAACCCTTGCCCTAGAGGCAGAGGTTTCTTCTCTCCTAGCTCTAAGAGCTAGAGAGAGAGAGAGAGAGAGAGAGAGAGTACCTACCCTACACTGGGGCAAAGGATTGTACTCCAGGTACCTCCTAACCCCAAAAAAGACAGGAGAGTGGTGACCCATCCTGGACCTAAGATACCCGAACAAACATCTTTTAAAGCCAAAGTTCAAGATGATAACTCTGGGAATTATCCTTCTCTCTCTAAGGCCAGGGGACTGGCTAATCTCCCTGAACCTCAAAGATGCCTACTTTCACATTCCCATCAGGTGCTCCCACAGAAAGTACCTCAGGTTCAAGTTGCCCTCAGGCCACTATCAGTTCAGAGCAATGCCCTTTGGCCTAACATCAGCCCCAAGGGTCTTCATAAAGTGCCTGGCAGTAGTTGTTGCCTTCCTAAGAAGACAAAAGATTTCAATTTTTCAATACTTGGATGACTGGCTCATAGTGGGCCAGTCTCCAGACCAAGTCAAGTCATACCTGCAAGTGACCCAGCAAGTGCTCACTTCCTTAGGATTTCTTCTCAACCTACCAAAGTCAGTTCTCGAACCAGTGCAGCTCCTCACCTTCATAGGGGCAGAACTGTATACAGTGAAAGCAAGAGCCTTCCTTCTCTTGGAAAGGGCAAGGGCCCTCATGGAACTGGCCTCTTCATTCAGCCTTCAGGTGTCTCAACCAGCAGGGCATTTCCTTTAGCTCCTGGGCCACATGGCAGCTTCTACAGCAGTGGTCCAAGGTGCAAGATTCCAAATGAGGGACATTCAGTTCCACTTAAGAGCTTTTTGGTCCCAAAGAAAGGATTCCCTTACCAAACTAATTCCAGTGACTCGAACTCTGATCCAAGCCCTGCAATGGTGGCAAGATCAGGATAATTTGAGGCAAGCGGTTCCATCTGTCACTCAGTCTCATTCAGTGGTCCTCACCCCAGATGCTTCCCTGCTGGGCTGGGGAGCCCATTTGTAGGAACTTACCACCCAGGGACTATGGTCGCCTCACGAATCTCTGCTACACATCAATCTCTTGGAACTCAGAGCAGTGTTTCTGGCACTGCAAGCATTTTCCAAATCTGTACAGAACAAGGCGGTTCAGGTCAGAACAGACAACACCACCACCATATGGTACATCAACAAGCAAGGAGGCGCTCGATCTATGGCCTTGTGCACAGAAGCAATGAAGTTGTGGTCCCTGGCCTATTCCCTGCAAACCTCTCTGATAGCAGTTCACCTTCCAGGGAAGGACAATGTTCTAGCAGATGCACTGAGCAGAATATCCCAGGGCCATCATGAATGGGCCCTAGATCCTCTGGTGTTGAAAGTGATTTTCTCAAGATGGGGCACTCCAGAGATAGATCTTTTTGCAGCCCCAGACAATCACCAACTTCCTCTTTTTTGTTGCAGATCACCAGTCTTGGGCTCAGCCCCCCTGGATGCTCTGATCCTGAACTGGGAAGGGAAATTTCTGTATGCTTTCCCCCCTTCCCTCTCCTGTTCAAAGTGCTAGTCAAGATAAGGTCACAACCATGCAAAGTGATTCTGATTGCTCCAGACTTGGCCAGGCAGTCATGGTATCCCTTGTTGCTGTCCCTAGCAGTCCATCTTCCCCTGTCTCTTCCCAGGAATTACAACCTGTTAACATCCTCTCAGGGGAGGATTTGGTACCCCAATCTTCAGTCTCTCAATCTCAAGGCTTGGCTCTTGCAGATCTGCATCTTTCCCAAGGGGTTCTGGATATCCTTAAGGCTTCTCGAAAGCCTTCCACCAGAAAGATCTACAACTCCAAATGGAAAATATTCAGCATTTGGTGTTCTAAGAAGAATATTTCTCCAGACTCTGCTGAATTGCCTATGGTTCTGGATTATATGGTTCATCTTAATGACCTAGATCTCAGACCAGCTACTCTCAAGGTACACTTGGCAGCTGTTTCTGCCTTCCTGCCTGTAGGCAAGTCTTCCTCTCTGTCATCCCATCCTGTATTCTGTAAGTTTTTCAAGGGGTTGCTTCACACCAATCCCCCCCTTTAGGGATCCTGCTCCTGCTTGGGATCTTAATGTTTGCATTGCTCAGCTTATGCAACCCCCTTTTGAGCCTCTGTCCTCAGCAGAGCTTAAGTACTTGACTTGGAAAAACTGTGTTTTTGGTAGCCATTACTTCTGCCAGACGTATCAATGAATTGCAAGCCTTGTCAGTGGAATCTGATTTCATCTCTTTTCACAGAGATAAAGTGGTCCTTAGAACTAACAGAAAGTTCTTGCCTAAAGTGGTTTCAGATTTCCACCTCAATCAGTCTGTATCTCTCCCTGTTTTCTTCACTGATCATTCTTCCTCGGGATAGAGGAGGCTACACAGTTTGGATGTTAAAAGAGCCCTTAGCTACCACATAGAGTGTACCAAGGGTCACAGGTTTGAATCCCTCCAGTTGTTCCTCACTTATGGAGAAGTTGGGAAGGGCAAACCTGTCACCAAGAGATCTATTGCCAGGTGGATTGTTTCTTGTATACAGTTCTGTTATGAAAAACTGGGTAGAACTCCACCCTCAGGCCTGAGGGCTCATTCCATAAGAGGTACAGCTGCTTCCTTGGCTGCTGCCAGGGATATCCCTCTCTTAGAAATTTGTCAAGCAGCCACCTGGAAAACAGTCCATACTTTTACCAAGCATTACTCTCTGGATATCCAGGCTAGGAGTGATGCTCAGTTTAACATAGCAGTACTTCAGAGCCTGTTTCCAAAGTAGGTTCTGTCCCTCCTCCATGGAGGTACTGCTTGGTAGTCTGC
This sequence comes from Neoceratodus forsteri, assembly GCA_016271365.2. Taxonomy (NCBI): domain Eukaryota; kingdom Metazoa; phylum Chordata; order Ceratodontiformes; family Ceratodontidae; genus Neoceratodus; species Neoceratodus forsteri. The sequence goes on from CM057452.1 coordinate 407,722,614, forward strand.
AATTGTTAGAATACAGCAAGATTTCATGTTGTTTGAAGAAAAATATTCACCTTAGTAATTATGTTTCTTCTAGTGGAGTCTTGCTGTATTCTGACCTCCCCCCGCCTCCCCTCTCAGAACCTAGATTTTTGGGATGTGAGTGGGCAGGCGCAGTGTTGGCACCCTAGAGGTGCCCCCCCCCCTTTTACACCCTCTTTTTCCTTTGGGTGGAATGTTGTTTCATTTGATTGGTTTTTGGTTTTGGGTTTTCTGACTTGAGTCTTCCCTTGAGAACCAAAAACATTATATTATTGCCAGTTGGCTAGTTAAAAATGTTACAGTTTCCACACAGAACACCTAGTGAGTTTTTGCTGGCAAAGATCTGACAGTTGCAGTTCGAATAACAACAGGCAGAGGCTTCAACCGAGCTTGAGATGAACATTCTATGCCATGCATAGAAAAGCTAACCTTATGTTCTCCGGGGCAGTTGAAAGGCTGGAGCTAACTGCAATTGTCAGAATACAGCCAGACTCTACTAGAAGAAACATAATTTCTAAGGTGAGTAATTTTTTCTTGTGGGGCCTTTAAATAGCCCCAGCTTCTCTGGGAAGAAGTTCATCCTGACTGTGGTGGATTATGCTACCCAATACCTAGGGGCAGTCACCCTATCCTCACTGAGGACAGACAAAGTGGCAGTTGCCTTACTAGGGATTTTCTCCCATGTTGGGTTTCTGCAGAAGGTTATCACCGATCATGGGGGTTCCTTCATATTGGACCTGAAGAAATGTTTGTAGGAGAAGTGTGGGGGGTGCAGAGACGCATGACACCTTATCACCAGCAAGCCAGTGGGCTTGTGGAAAGATTTAATGGTACCCTTAAGTCAATGCTCCAAGCGTTTGCTGAACAGCATGGGAGGGACCATGAGAAATATCTTCCCCACCTGTTGTTTGCATACAGGGAGGTGCCCCAAGAGTCAACAGGGTTTTCTCCCTTTGAGCTCTTATATGGATGCTGCGAACGTGGGCCCCTAGGCTTGATCTGGGAGGATTGGGAAGGCAAGCACACCACCCAGGGAACTCCCATAGTGGATTATGTCCTTAGGTTTAGAGAAAAGTTGAAGGAGCTTATTGGGGACAGCCCAGCGCAACCTGGCAGCTGCGCAACAAAAACAAAAGGTGTGGTTCGACTGGAGAGTCGCTCATACACTGTGGGTCAGAAAGTCATGGTCCTAATCCCAGTCCGGAAAGACAAGCTGCAGGCCTAGTGGGCAGGACTGTACAAAGTAATCAGATGGGTAAATAACATAAACTATATTATAGAGTTACCTGACAGCAGACATACACAAAGAATGTACCATGTCAACATGATGAAGCCATATGCTAATAGGGCTGACATGGTGTTTGCAGTGTGTAGTCATGGGGAGGGGAAGAACAAAGGAGGCCTCTTTCTGGACTTGTTGGAACAAAGCAAGCAGGAGTCCTCTGTGGAGGCAATTAAAATGTCACCCCAGTTGAACCCGGACCATATCCAGGATGTAAGGGAGGTTTTAGCAGACGTTGCCCCAAAGAGGGTACATATCTGAGCCTGTTAACTGAGTATGCTAGCATAAGGTTCCCATTTTGACCCCCAGGAGTAGAGGCTAGTAGGTGATTCGGACCCAAAACAGATAGGAGGGTTACCCTGTCTGTCCCCTGTTCACACTATCACACTTTGAAGTTGACACTGTGGGAGCAGAGGGCCTGATTTGCGGAGCGTGTTTGTGACAGGGGGCCCTGAGTGGGAGGAGGGGGTTGTTAGTAACAGCGCAATAGACAACGATGGACAGTTTTCTTTTTTACAGGGGGAAAAAACCCGATGAGGGACAGTGTTCTGTTTTTTCAGGGATGGTTTACTAAACAGATGAGGACACTAAGGGGATTGGGCACCCCCAGTGTCTGTATACTGTTCGGGGGGGGGGTTACATAGCAGACAACGATGGACGGTTTCCTTTTTTCAAATTAAAAAACAAAACAATGAGGGACAGTTTTCTTTCTTTCAGGGAGAGTTTGCAGAACATTTTGAGGACACCTGGGGATTGGGCACCCCCAGTGTCACTACGGTATGTTTGGGGGGGTTGTAGGGTGGTGGGTGCTTAGAGGGAGAGTTGGGTGTGGGGAATAACAGTGCTTGTCATCGTGACTTGCACTTTAAGGACTGAGCCACGCTGCTACTGAGTTGGCTCTGTCCTTTGAAGTGCATGACAAGACCTCCCCTCTGAAAACCAGTGTCATCAGGACACTGCCTGCTGATTCACCTGACACAGACCAGCCCCTACTGCACCACTCTCCACCAGACTCACCCCTCTCTAGCAACTCTTCTCTCTCATACCAACATGTTTGCTTGTGCATCTGTGCATGATGAACATAAAAAGGGAACAAATATGAAATGTCATATTATAGACCCATCAGTTTAACCTCTCTGCCAGGCAAAATCTTTGAGAGTACAATGAAAGATCATATACTGTACAAGCATCAGTCTCAGACATAGATACAGAAAAACATGGATTCAGTACCGGATGGTCATGCGCTACAAATGTACTTTGTTTTTACGAGAAAATCAGTGCTCACCTAGATTAAAAAAATACCCTGTGAAGTAATATCTTGAATTTCAAAAAGGCATTTGATCTGGTCCAACTCTGGGCATTAATAAAATTTATTAATAAAATGGAAAAGGAACAAAATCAACAAACAGCTAACTAAGTGGACAAACAATTGGCTTACAGGAAAAATACAAGGGGCTCAATTTTTAAAGATCCAAGAATGCCGCAAGCCCTTGGTGCACCGATCAATTTGCGCACGGAACTTGCGGCATTCTTTCAAGCCCGAGTGCCAGATTGAGCAAGTTAGACTAGCTTTTCCCTGGTCTAACGTGCAGCTCTTTTTATGGGGCTTGCGCCAAATCTTTGGCACAAGCTGCCATAAACTGAGGAAACTGTCACAACTGTGCCTGATGTACTAAAATAGGGTGCAGACGTGTCGAAGGAGTTTGGCGCAGCTGTGCCAAAAGAAGGGTTTGATGTAGGGCTTAATGCAAGCCCCGCATCACTCTTTGAAAATCGAGCCCACTGAGTCAAAATAAAAGGGTCCTTCTCAAGTTATGGGCCTGCAGCTAGTGGAGTCCCACAGGCTCACTACTGGGGCCAGTTAGCTTCCATATTGTTAGAGCTGATTTAACAAAAAACATGCACAATGCTGTCAAGATACGTGGACAGCTCCAAATTAGGAGCCCCATATTGCACAACTGACCAGGTGGAAACCCTTCAGCAAGCCCTAAATAAAATTTCAGGATGGTCACGTGATGCTGCAACCTGAGTAGCAGTGCCTGGTCGGAGCTCTCGCAATCCCAAGCTTTCATTTCATTAAAATTCGCCTGGAAAGAAGCCTCGCAACATTTCAAAGGCAGTTTTTGCTATTGGAGCTGATGTGGAAGTGGCTATTGTAGGGAAATGGAGGCAGCAATGAGATCCGCGATGCCTCAGCACACCTCGCCTGTCTCCCCTGAGAAATCCGGGTAGAGACCCAAGGCCCATACGACAGGAAGCAGCAAGACATCTACTATTACTACCCCTCAAATGGCAGTTCTGGAAACAACGCCTCTCACCTTAGAGTTATTCCAAGCAGATTTGCAGCCTTTTCAGGAGGACATTAAATCAGTTGTGACCGAGATCAAACAAATGTCTGGGGCACTGGAGGAGCTAAATATCAAAGTTTCAGATGCAGAGGCCCAAATTGCCTCTCTGGAAATGACGGCGAGCCGCACGGAGGATGCCATGGTCAATAATCGACAACGTATTAAAAAGTTAGAGCAGAAAGTCGGGGATTTAGAGGGGAGATCCCGAAGAAATAATGTTGTTATACTAGGAATACCTGAAAAGGAGGAGGGCCAGAATACGGTCCTATTCATCCAGAAATTGTTTGGAAAGATCGCAGGCCCCTCATCTTTTGGGACCTCATACACCCTCGAGAGGGTCCATCATGCGTTGCAACCCGTCCCAGCACCCGGCCAGCAGCCCAGACCCCTGATGGTCAAGCTATTAAATTACCAAGAAAAGCATCACCTGCTGTCAAGGATAAAAGAGCTAGATCAAGTCCTTTGGGAAGGCAAGAGAATTCGCATAACTCAAGACCTATCGGCAACTGTGCGACAAAGAAGATCACTCTTCCATCCTATTGTGATCAAACTTATTGCGGCAGGGATAAAATTCCGCATGGGGTACCCGGCCCGCTTTCAGATAATGTCATCGGGGGCCTGGGCATCCTTCGAAGATGTTGATTCTGCCACGAAGGCGCTGCAGAAGGAGTACCCCGACCTCTTTAAGCCCAAGTGATGCGGAGAGAAAGTGGAGGTGACTCGCTGGTGTCTCGTCAAGGCCAGAGAAGTCCCGGAAAATGAAGACTTATAAGATACAAGCACACTTCATTTACTTTATCACGGACTGTGTGGTTAATTTTTCTTTAGTATTGTTGGACCTATTAGTTCTCTTCATGACTGGCTATGTTTGAACTCCTCGGGGAGGAGGATGTCTTAAGAAAATTGAACATTGTCTGAGGCAAGTTTTCGGGCAGATAAAGGCTCAGCATTTAGGCCCAGACAGAGAACTAGTTCCATTATTGAGCCCGCTTTAAGCTGGGTACGGTTTAACCGTGATGTTGAGGGTTTGGTCCCCTCGAGGGTGGTGATTATCGAGAAGGAGCGCTGTAAGGCGGAGACCACATTGGGGGTCCTCATCTGCGGTTTCTTAGGGGTCATGTGTTTATTTGTGGGGACTGTTGTCTGGGCATGTTCATTTGTTGGAATGCAATGCTTCCTGAGATGTAGCGATTTTAGTAAGTCTTGGGATTGCAGGAGGGAAAGGGCTATGGACTGCAGCAGGACTTGCTGCATCATGTAACAATGACAAGAGGGTTTAAGGAAGATGGGCGCAGATGCCTAGTCTATATCTTATGTGACACATTCCTTGGGGGGATTGGGGGTGAGAGGGAATGGGTTTCGGTTATCAATGGGAGGGGAGGAGGGTGTGGGGAGGGGTGTCTGTGTTTGTTGATGTTCTTTTCGAGAGCGGGAGGGAGGAAGGGTAGGGGTGGTTCGTGGGGGTGGGACCTCAGCACAGCTCAGTGGGGATTATTGTGAAGATATGCTACTAAAGGACTTATTTGAAATATGGTCTTGTTAAAAAATCAGCAAAGATAGCTAATACCATAAAGATTGCTACTTGGAATGTTAAGGGTTTAAGGCAGCGTGTTAAACAATACAAAATCCTTAAGCATCTTGCGCTGTTATCTATAGATATTGCTGTTATACTGGAGTCGCACCTTTTAGACTCGGAAGCCAATTGCATGAGGCGCCTACAGATTTGACACGTTTTCTCCGTCGAGGGGGCCACTAATAGTGCTGGGGTTCTGATAATGATTAATAAGAAGGTCCCTTTTGTATTGAAACAAGTACTCAGGGATCCGCAGGGTCATTTCCTGTTTATTCACTGCCATTTGTATGCTACTGAAATTCTTCTGGGAACTCTGTATGGGCCAAACTTAGATTCCCCCGACTTTTTTGTGAAACTAATTGAAATACTATATCCATATTTAGCATTGCCAATGGTCATTGGAGGAGACATGAATGTTGTCATGGATTCTTCGATGGACCGCTCCTCTTCCACGTGTAGAGTTTGTTCACCAGCTCAAAGGGCTCTGTCGAAACTCCTGGAGCTGTATGCCCTGTGTGATATCTGGAGAGTGTTACACCCCTTAGAAAGGAAATTCACTTTCTTATGCCCAGTACACAATATGGCCTCACGTATTGATTATATATTTATTTCTCAAAGTCTCCTTCCCGGAGTGGTCGAAGCCTTCATACAGCCAGGCCCTTCCCCAGATCACGCGCTGGTTATATGTCATTTAGTGCCACCTTCTTTTCCTACGAAATCTCCTAGGTGGAAGATTAATAACCAAATGATAAAAGAGGATAGTGTGGTCAAAACAATTAGTGAGCATATACGTCAATTTGCAGAAACCAACTCCGGCACTGTCGTTAGGCCAGATATGCTCTGGGGAGCTTTCAAAGCGTTTATGAGAGGGACTTTAATCAGCATAGCTACCTACAGGAAAAAAGAAAAAGATAAGAAGTTAGTTGCGTTATTAAGGGAAATTCAGTATAAAGAAGCAAGAGTAGGTCTATCTTTTTCTGAGTTAGAAAAACCGGAATTGATTAAATTAAAGGAAGACTACCTTGAATTGTTAAGAGACAAAGCTGAATTTGTGATCTTTAAGGCTAAAGCAGCATACTCAGATATGGGTGAAAAAGCTGGGAGGCTGCTGGCATTGAGGATTAAGCAAATAGAGGTGAATAGACACATTTTGGCAATTCGCTCTCCAACATACAATGTGCTAATGACAATGACAGAGGAGATAGTCTCCGAGTTTCAGAAGTACTATGCTAATTTGTATAGTGCTAAAAAATTCGGCACCCGATGCCAGCGTGGATAGTTACCCGGAGGCTTCTAGTCTATCTCCTCTGTTGAGGCCCCAGCAGGATCGACTGATCTCTCCAATAACAGCAGAGGAAATTGCTAGAGTTGTCAAGGCGCTACTCTCTGACAGGTTGCCTGGCCCAGACGGGTTCTCGGCCAATTTTTATAAGAAATTTCTAAATCAATTGCTTCCTCTGTTAATGCCCCTATTTCAGTATATATACTGTAATCCGGTGACCAAATGGATCCAGCCTTGTGGGAGGCTCTAATAGTTCTAATTTTGAAGCCTGTGAAGAACCCGGAACTGCCAGAAAGCTATCGCCCCATATCTCTGATGAATCCAGATATTAAAATACTAGCCAAGATATTGGCGGACGGTTTGGCATTAGTGATACCTGATTTGGTCGGGCCAGAGCAAGTAGAGTTCATGAAAGGGTGCTCCTCGTTGGACCATCTTAGAACTCTGCTGCATGTTCTCTCCGCAACCAGAGATGCTTCTTATCCGGTGGTCCTAGTCTCGTTGGATGCAGAGAAAGTGTTCGACAGAGTGAATTGGAATTTTCTATTCAGGGCCCTGAATGCTTACAAGATCCCGGAACTTTTCCCGAATTGGATCAAAACCCTCTATAGCACCCCTTCAGCTAGAATAATGGTCAACGGTGCGATTTCTGAAAAGTTTCTACTTTATTCAGGCACCAGGCAGGGTTGCCCCCTCTCACCCTTGCTTTTCAATTTATATTTAGAACCCCTTATCCGCCGGTTGAAGTTCTCTCTGCGGATCCAAGGTGTGACTGTTCAGGGACACAAGGTCAAAATATCAGCATATGCTGACGATTTGCTATTACAGTTGACTGATCCAGACAACTCAATACCAGCTTTACTGGAGGTGGTGCAGGAATTTGCTCAGCTCTCCAATTATAAATTGAATGTTGACAAATCCCTGGTGTTCCCGCTTAATTACAGAGTGGATAAATCATCTGTCGTTCAATGTGGCATGTCCTGGACACCGAACTCCCTAAGATATTTAGGTATTCAAGTAGTAAGGGAACCGGCCCGGCTTTTAAAGCTGAATTTGGACGAGCTAGTCCACCTTAGAGGTAGACTTAAATAGATGGTCCAAGTTATCTATTTCACTTTGGGGACTAGTAAACCTTATCAAGATGAATTCTTCCCTAGGATCTTTTACCCACTGTATTTGCTCAATTCGTGGATCCCTATCTCATGGTTCCGCAAAGTCAATGCGTTGATAACAAAATTTATCTGGGCCAAAAGGCAACCCAGGATTGCATATTACAAGCTGGCGGCTCCCAAGGATAAAGGGGGTCTTCGCCTCCCATCCTTGATATTTTACTATTGGGCGAGTCACATGGTGAAGTATTTGAGATGGTTGGAGAATGCGGGAGAACCTAACACAGAGGACGGACTTCCTATGTGGCTCCGAATAGAACTATCTGCTATCAATCAGGTGGCTTGGTACCAATATCGCTGCTCCATATAAGGCCAAGTGCCCTTCCCCCCCCAGTTGAAATCTACTCCACTGGCGATCTCAGTTAAAGTGCATGCCCAGATATGCTCAAGTATGGAATACAACCAGGTGACTGATTTGGACCAACCTGTTGGTGGTAACCCCAATATAAAAATTGGTAATAAGCCAATCAGCTTCAATTGGCTTCCGCAACTGGGTAGTGTCAAGCTTGCCCAGTTGGTGGCGCAAGATGGCTCGTGGCCCTCAATCACTACTATACTGAGCAGATTTGATATACCCACTAAATCAGTTTTTAAGGTCTTCCAGTTGAAGCACTTGTTAATAAAAGAGTTTGGTCCGGTCCCACCTCTTGGAGACAGGAAAGTGTTCCAGGACATGCTGCTTTCATTGATGGGTTGTCGTCATTCAGTATCCGATATTTACAAAAGCTTATATAATTGCAAATATCCAGAGGTATTCATATCGAAGACATACTGGGCAACGTACTTCCCTGGATTAGAGATAGATTGGGCTGTACTCTGGGCAAACTCTCACAAATATATTACACAGGATAGATTACGATTGGCACAATTCCATATCTTACATAACATATATTATACTCCCCAAAAACTGCACAGGTATGGTCTTGCAGATTCTTCCTCCTGTTCCAGATGTGGGCAGGAAGAAGGTACGCTTTACCACATATCTTGGTCATGTCCAAAGGTTTCTATCCTCCGGGGTGACGTCCAGCAGAGGATGGATCCCCTTTTGGGCCTTTCTGATCTTTTCACGCCGGAGGTGTGTTTGTTGGGGGATTACACTTCCATTCCAGTTTCATCAAGAAGATATTATATGGCCTTAATCTCATTATCAGTTAAAAAGATTATTCTTCGGCACTGGAAGGACAAGGTGGATATCCCTTTTTCAGAGTGTCTTAAAGAGATTTTGGCCAGTCTCAGGATGGAGAAAATGGCGGCTAGTTTAAAAAATAAGTTGAGTAGATACAAACAAATCTGGGAACCTCTCCATATGCTGCTCTGTGCTTAGACTACCTCTTTAAGTAATTATGTAAGTCATGCTGGTGTATACTTTAGATAATATGAGCTGTGCTGAGGGAGGGTAGGGTAGGGGGAGGGGAGGTTTGGGGGAGCAGTCTCTTTAGAAGTTTTTGGTGATCACATATATGTATTTCTATCAGTTGAGTTTGGAGCTGCTCTTACATGTGTATATAAAAACTAATAAACTTTGAATTTAAAAAAAAAAATTCAGACTGGGCAAACTACTGGGAAATGCAATTCAGTTTAGACAAATGTGCACTAACGCATTTAGGTCCAAACAGTAACACAGCCAGTTATTAACTTTGCTGCTCAATATTACAGGAAACAGTACTGGAAAGTGACCATGGGGTTCAAGTATCATCCAACTTAAAACAACTGAAGAAATGCCGGTAAGCTGTATAATGTAATAAATAGGGTTTTTTCAACTTTAGTGCATATCTCGGGCATTTTTTGGGAATTTTTCACCAAAATTTCAACATGGGGTTTTTGGGACCCCTCCTCATGAATTCTGTCACTGTCATGGCGTTAATCAGCCCGAAAGGTGATTTCGCGGTCACTGTCTCGAATCACCTTTGGGACCGATTTACAAAACAACAGTGTCACAGTTCATGGTGGCCCCAAAACCCTATGTTGAAAATTTGGGTGAAAGCTGTTCCCAAAATGACTGTTTCGAGCATCGTTGCACTGTTCCTACGCACGCTCGCAAGTTCGCGAATTTTCAATATGTTCACTCCAGATTTTCAACATTGACATTTTAACACACCTCCTTATGAGCAGTACAGCTGTCATTTCTCACATCTCGCCCAAAGTTTGTTTCCGCTCATGTAGTGCACAATGGCGCAGTTGGTGAGCAAAATCAATGTTTGGGACAGAGTAAGAAAATCATAGTGACACTGTTCATGAGCAGAGGTGTTAAAATGACTATGTTAAAAATTTGGTGGAAAAAGTCCATAAAATGACTGTGTTACGAGCGACCATTGCGCAGTTTCCACGCACCCTCATAATGTCATGGATTTCTAATATTTTTAGTCCAGATTTTCACCACTGGCATTTTTCCACACTTGCTTATGAAAAGTACAGCTGTCATTTTTCATACCATGGCCGAAATGTGTTTTTGCACTTCCAGCGCAGAAATGTGTGGTTGCTGTGGGAAATCACTGTTCAGGACAGATTAAGAAAATCACAGTGACACTGTTCATGAGCGGAGGTTCCAAAATTCCTGTGTTGACAATCTGCTGTAAAAAATTCCCAAACTAATTGCATTATGTGTGTGTGTTGCACATTTTCTACACACGCTCGTGACTTCACCAGTTTTTTTAACATTTTCACTGCAGAATTTCAACATTGCCATTTTTTGTACCTCCCCATGAACAGTACAGCTGTCATTTTTCACATTCTGTTCGAAATGTGTTTTCACACCAGTGATGCCAAATGGCGTAGTCGCTCTGTGAAATCAGCTTTCGACTAACAAACTGATATTGCCACTGATCATAAGGTGGGGGTCACAAAAAACCCATGTTCAAAATTTGGAGTGAAAATGCCAACGAATGCCTGAGGCGTTAGGGTTTCCGACCATAACACCCCAGCCTGTAGAGATTGACAGGCATCAGGGGTGTGACTTGGGATTCTCGCACGTAATGCTCATACCATTTCACACCCTGCAGCCAGTGAGAGGCACTGAGGTGTGCCTTGGACTCTTCTGCCCCAAAGTTCACCCCATTCTCCTATACAGGACCCATCTCACCATATTTCCTGATGGAATGGGGTGAGCATAAGGTCCAAAGACCCCAAGGCACACCGTGCCACTTGTCAGTGTCTGCAGAGTAGGGTGTGGTGAAATGACGTGGCCGTTATGCCTGATGACCCAAAGGCACACCACAATGCCTGTCAGTCTCTGCAGGGCGGTGGTGGGGTTGGCTTCAGTTCAATACTTCACTGCCATTCCTATTATGCAGCTCTCTAACTCCTACACTACCAATGCCAATGCCAGCAAGCAAACATACGGCATTGACAAATGCTTGTTCTTATATTGAAACATGTTAGACTCTTTCACCTTGTTAATGTCCTTCAGGTGTTTGAAAGGTTCAATTATATCACTTCTCTCCCTACTTTGCTCTAGGGTATACATATTGAGCTCAGTTAATCTGTCCTCATATGTTTTCTGATGCAGTCCCTGTACCATTTTGGTTGCCCTTCTCTGGACTGCCTCATTTTGGTTAATGTCCTTGTGAAGGTGTGGCTTCCAGTACTGAACGCAGTATTCCAGATGGGGCCTAACCAGTGTCTTGTAAAGAGGGAGTATTACCTCCCTCTTCTGACTTATGATACCCCTACTAATACGCCCCAACATCCCACTAGCCTAACCTACTGCTTGGATGATTTCAGGTCATTGGTGATGATGACGCCCAAGTCTTTTTCTTTCCTTGTGACTGCCAGCAACTCCCTTCCCAGCCTATAGGTGGCTTCAGGGTTTCTCTTCCCTATGTGCATGATCTTGTACTTCTTTGCATTAAACCCCAGTTGCCACTCTTCTGACCATTTTGCTAGTTTATCCAGATCTCTTCTCATTCTGCCCACCCCATCTGGATCATCTACTTTGTTGCAGAACTTGGTGTCATCTGCAAACAGACATACCTTACCCTCCAGTCCATCTGCAATGTCACTGATGAAGATATTGAAGAGGACTGGCCCCAGAACTGATCCCTGAGGTACCCCACTTGTGACTTGCATCTCTTCTGACTTTATACGTTTACCACCACTCTCTGTTTCTGCCCGTGAACCAGTTTGCCACCCAGCTAACCAACGTCTGACCTACCCTGAGCCTACCCAGCTCATTAATCAATCTTCTATGTGGAACAGTATCAAAAGCTTTGCTGAAGTCAAGGTAGGTAACATCAACTGCTCCCCCTTGGTCCACCACTCTGGTTACCCAGTCAAAGAAATCTGTGAGATTAGTTTGACAGGACCTTCCTTTTGTAAACCCATGTTGTCTTGGATCCTGTGTTCCTATGGATTCCAGGTGTTGCACTATCCTTTTCTTAAGGAGTGTCTCCATACTCTTGTCCATTACTGAGGTAAGACTGACTGGTCTGTAGTTACCTGTCTCCTCCCTGCTACCACTCTTGTGGAGCGGGATCGCATGAGCCCTTCTCCAGTCTTCTGGGATCTCTCCTGTGCTCAGAGGCTCACTGAACAGTTCTGATAATGGCTCTGCTAATTCCACATTTAGCTCCTTTAGTACCCTGGGATGTATGCCATCAGGTCCCATTGCCTTGTCCACCCTGAGCTTATTGAGATCTTGAAGGACCCTTTCTTTTGTGAAAGGACTAGTGCACACCCCCCCCCCCCGTGTCCACAGTGATGAGCTGTGGGTCCTGCCCTACCTTCTCTTCAGTAAATACTGAGCAAAAGTATCTATTTAGGATAGATGCTTTTACATGGTCCTCCTCCTCACACATACCCTTATCCCCTTTGATCTTAGCAATGCCCCCTCTGGACTTTCCCCTTTTACTAGTGTATCTATAGAAAGTCTTGTCACCTTCTTTTACTGTTCGTGCTAGTGTTTTCTCGGTTTGGGCCTTTGTCTGCCTTACTACCTTCCCTGCTTCCTGTAGGGAAGTTTGGTATGCCTCCCTATCTTCATTCTGCTGCATTTCCTTATATTTCCTGAAAGCCAAACGTTTGGCTCTGACCTTTTCTGCTACTGTGTTTGAGAACCAAAGTGATTTCCTTCTTCTTTTGCACGTTCTTTTCTCACTAACACAATGGGATGTTGCTTCATGTATTGCATCTTTAATGCTTGCCCACTTTGCCTGTACCCCCTCACCTGTATTTATTTTTGCCAGGGCTAGCTTAACTCTGTTGGCCATCTTATTAAAGTCAGCTCCTCTGAAGTCCCATATTTTTGCCTTGGAATGGGACGATTTAGTTCAGGTGGCCAAATGAACCATACCTTGTGATGGTCACTGGCACCCAGGTAACCTTCTACCTGGAGATTTATGATCCTTTCCCTGTTAGTCAGTATTAGATCTAGGATAGCCCTGTTTCTTGTGGGTTGTTGTATCAGTTATTTAAGGCCCTCCCCCTGCAGGGAATCCACCATGTGTCTAGTTCTGGCAGATGTCCCTGCTGGTATTGACCAGTCTGTATCTGGCATGTTGAAGTCTTCCATTATCAGAACCTCCCCTTTAACTGTCATGTTTTGTATATCTTCTAACAGTAACGTGTCTATGTCCTCCCCCTGGTCTGGAGGCCTGTACACAACCCCAGTTCATCTGACTGTCCCATTTCCTGTTTCCAGGTGACCCACATTTCTTCTGGCTCCTTATGTGTATTCTGAATTTCTGTAGCTTTGATATTTTCATTGACATAGAGGGCTACTCCACCCCACCCCCCTTTTTGCACCTTGGTCTCTTCTGAACAGTATATAGCCAGGTACTGAAGTCTCCCAAGTGTGGTTACTGGAAAACCATGTCTCGTTAATGGCTGCTACATCCAGTTTAGCCTCTGTCATTATTGTCTGCAGGTCTGGGATCTTACAAACATACAAACATACAAAATTTGCCAGCAGATAAAGGCCTAGAGGTCTATCAAATCTGCTTGAATGTGCAGCTAGCACTCCTTATTCTGCAGCTGCCCCTTCCTTTCACCCTTCCCCTTCATTAATCCTCCCCCTTGCACTGTCTGATCCCCTTTTGAAGCAGTCCACTGTTCTACTGGATACCACTTCTGCAGGTAACGCATTCCACCCAGCCACCACCCTCTCTGTAAAAAGGTGTCTCCTCATCTCCCTCCTGAATCTTCCTCTCTCCAGTCTCATATCATGGCCCCTGGTGTCCCTCCCCTTCCTTATTTTGAACAGCCCCTCTGTACCTGTCTTGTTTATTCCTTTCATGTATTTAAAGGTTTCAATCATGTCCCCCCGTCCCTCTTGTCCTCCAGTGAGTACATGTCCAACTCCCTCAACCTCCTCTCATATGATAAGTCCCCCAGCCCCTTGATCATCTTTGTCACCCTACGCTGTACCCCCTCCAGTAACTTAATGTCCCTCTTCAGATACGGGTGCCAGTACTGCACGCAGTACTCCAGGTGCGGTCTAACTAATGACCTATACAGTGGCAGAATCACCTCATCCCTCCTCGAGGATATACCCCTTGCAATACAACCCAGCATTTTGTTGGCCTTTGCAGCTGCCTTCCCATATTGTGCTGAGCTGTTCATTGACCCTGTAATGAGCACCCCCAGATCCTTCTCCTCCTCTGTCTGGGCTAGCTGCACTCCACCCAGCTGGTAACTCCTCCTTGGGTTCTTCATCCTAAAATGCAGCACCTTGCACTTTTTGGCATTAAACCCCAGTTGCCAGGTGTCTGACCAGGTTTGCTTTGCCAGATCATCCTGCAACCCCTGCCATCCCCTAGGTCATCCACCACCGCTCCTACCTTGGTATCATCAGCAAACAGACTGATCTTGCTCTTGATGTCCCATGATATATCTACAAATGAATATCCCAAACAACACTGGTCCCAACACCGAGCCCTGTGGAACACCGCTTGTCACTACCCTTGGGTGTGAGAGCTCCCCACCCACCACCACCCTCTGTTGCCTTCCCTGAAGCCAGTTTCCTACCCATCTCACCTGCTTTGCACCCGCCCCTGTGCCTACTAACTTACTTCCCAGCCTTCCATGCAGCATCGAGTCGAATGCCTTACTGAAGTCCAGATACAGGACATCCACTGCATGGCCCCTGTCCAGGTGCCTAGTTACTCAGTCATAGAACTCCATCAGGTTGGTTTGGCAGGATCTGCCCCATATGAAACCATGCTGTCTGCTGCCCTGTAGTCCTTTGGCCTCTAGGAGGGCCACCAGCCTCTCTTTGAGGATAGTCTCCATTAGCTTACCCATGATGGATGTGAGGCTCACTGATCTGTAGTTTCCCGGTTCATCCTTGGGGCCACTCTTGTGGAGGGGCACCACATGAGCCATCCTCCAGTCCTGAGGTACACACCCGAATGTAGTGAGGCATTAAATAGGTCTTCCAAAGGTCCTGCAAGGACCTCTGCCAGCTTCTTCAGTATCTTGGGGTGGATGCCATCTGGGCCTGGTGCCATGTCCACCCTCAGTGCCTTCAAACCCTCCCAAACTCTAACCTCCATGATTTCCCCATCTGTCACCCCTTCCCCCCCTGTTTCTGCCATTTCTCCCCTTGGTGTCACCCTCCCTTCTCTTTAGTAATACTGAGCAGAAGTACTCATTTAGTGCTTCTGCCTTATCTTCACCTGCTTCCACCCAACCCCTCCTCCTTCCTAATCCTTACTATGTGGTCCTTACAGCTCCTTTTCCCTGATGTATCTAAAGAAGTCCTTCTCCCCCTTCTTAATGCCTTGTGCCAGCCTGAGTTCCATAGATGCTTTGGCTCCCCTTACTGCCCTTGTCACCTCCTTCGATTCTGTCAAGTGCTCCTCCCTGTCCTCCCCCCTCCCTATTTTCTTGTACTTCCAAAAGGCAGCTCTTTTTCTCCTTACCTTTTCCATGACCTCCTTGCTCAACCAGCTGAGTTTCTTAGCCCTAGCCTTCTTGCTCTGGGCCTTGCAGCAGGTTTTTGTTGCCTCCACTATCCCCAGCTTTATAAGCGCCCACCTCTGGTTAGTGTTCATACTAGATTGAATTCTGGCCAGGTACTCTTTTACCACTTCCCCCATCCTCCCAAAGTCAGCCCTCCTGAAGTCCAGCACTCTTGTGCCTAATTCCACTCCTTCCTTGCCCATATCCAATGTGAGCCATACTGAGTGGTGGTCACTCCCTGACACTGGTTCCTCCACTGTAAGTTCTCTCACAAAGTCCCCATTTGCCAGCACAAGGTCAAGGGTATTTCCTAACCTGGTTGGTTCACTGACCATTTGCAGCAGGAAGCTGTCCTGGAAAGCATCCAGCAGTACCTGCTCCCTTCTGTTCCTGGTTGTTGGGGTACTCCAGTCCACTCCTGGCATGTTGAAGTCCCCCACAATCACCACACTATCCTTCTTGCAGGTTCTCCTGATCTATTCTGCTAGTTCCCTGTCTAACTCCTCCGTATGTGATGGTGGCCTGTACACCACTCCCATTCTAAGAATCCTATTCTTGGAATCCTGGATTTGCATCCAAAGTGACTCTGTACTACCCTCCTCCCCTTCCTCCCTTACATACTTCAGTCCTTCCTTCACATATAGTGCCACACCCCCTCCTTTCCCAATCACCCTGTCCCTACAAAATAACCTGTACCTTGGTACAGACAGGTCCCAGTCATTGTATTGGGTGGCCCATGTTTCTGTGATGGCTGCAATGTCCACCTCTCCCTCTGCCATGAGCACCTGTAACTCTGTAGTTTTCCTCCCAAGGCTCCTAGCATTAAGGGTAACCACCTTCCACCCTTCCCCCCCATCCTGCCCTCCTTTCCTAGCATCACCAATAGTACTTGCCATTTGTCCTTTGTCACTGTTATGGGGGGTAAGCTCATATGGTTTCCCAACCTGTGGTCTCTGCATATCTCTTCCCCAATTGCCACCCCACTCCTAGTTTAAATTCCCAACTTCCTCTATGTACTCCTCCATCCTCTGTTTCAACACTTTCTTTCCCTCCTCACTCAAGTGTAGTCTGTCCTTGGCATAGAGACTACTGTCCTCCCAGGTCCCTCTCCACCCCCCCAACAGCCCATACCCTTTATCACAACACCAGGTTCTTAGCCATCCGTTAAATTCCTCTATTCTCAGCTTTCTTGTTGTACTTTGCCTTGGGCACTGGAAGTATCTCTGAAAAAGTTACTGATCTTCCTGCCCCCTCACATAAATGTGCTAGTTCCTCAAACCTCCTCTGGACTATATCTACTACCTTGTCAGCCAGGTCGTTTGTCCCAAGATGTATAATTAAATGGGGCTTGTCCCTACCCCTTGTAGCATATTTCAGAACAGATTGTCCCACCCTTTCTGCTGTCATTCCTGGCATGGCCTCCACCCAAATGCGACTATGCCTCTTCCCCTTGCTACCCCACCTGACTCCTCTTAGTATTGAGTCCCCCAGCACTAAGATTCCACCACACTTACTCCCTGCTTTCTTCCGTTCCTCTCCCTCTCTCATTTCCAGCTCCTCTTCTTCCTCCTGCACATTATTACCCTCTTTTGCACCTGTTGCAATTCTACTGGCAGAACTCCCCCGCCCCGCTTCAGTTTGGTCCAGGCATTTATCAGTTACTCCTCTAATTTCATTGTTTCCCTCCTCCACCTTCTTCCTCTCTAGCAGTGCAAAACTATTTTCTGAAGACCCTTCACAAATGCCCGCTCCCTCTCTCTGCATAGTAACCTGTTCTCTCCTTTCCCCTCCGTGACTTTTGCCACTTCTTTGCCTCCCCTCTCAAGTCCCTATCTCCTCCTTCCATTTGTCTTTTGTCTCCTGACCTGGTTTCCCTGGCAATCGTTCTTCCTGGTCTGGGCCCCTTTGTCTCTGCTTCCCTTCTTCTGACCCTCTCCTCACCACTGTAGGCTTAAATCACCCTCCCTCATCTCCCCTTCTTCCTCCCTCCAGTATTGGGCTAAACCCACTCCCAATCTGCCTTGCATGTCTTAGTTCCTCCTGCAGACCCTCGATCTCCTTTCTAAGTTTCTCAATGTAGTTGTACACTAAACATCCTCCCACACTCCAGGCAATTTTTAGAAAGATTGGTGCACCGCAGTTGTTGCAGCCTACCACCCTACCCATTGCTGTCATTGCCCACCAGCGACCCCCCACCCATCCAGATGCAGAATACCAAGCACTCCCCTAAGTGTCCCCTCTACCCCTTCTACCAGTGCAAAACATTATTTTCTTTATTTCCTTTACCTAGACCCTGGAGCTGCCATTGGCAGTCGGAATCGTCTGCCACAATTCAAGGCAGTTGCAGTTAGCTGCAATTGCACTGAGTTACAGTCGTAAGTGAGTGGAGTCCTACTTTTGTGAAGTCAACGACTCCACTGTAAACTTGCTTGCTCACCTGACAGTGTCCTTCCTTTCCCCCACACCTCCAGAGTAGAAAAAGTATTTGAGAGGCATGTGAGCCCACCCCAAAGCCACCCTTCACTGGCAACAGCTTTTTTTTCCCCTCTCTGTCCTCCCTACTGCCCATCCCATGCGAACAGTGTACAGCAGGGTTTTTGTTTTAAATTTGAGTGTGGTTTTGGATGGACAGCCTCAGCCACCAACCAGACTGCACCTCCGCTCTGTTCTTCAGCGTCAGTCACCCAGTCCTCCAGTAGTGTGTGAGAGAGAGGGAGGTGCCAGGAGATGTGCACGCTGCACATGAGCTGTCGGGCAAGTAGAAAATGAAGCGGCTGTGGTGAACCAGAGGAACTAATTTGCAATGCCACTGGACTGTGTTGTGTTCAGGTTTACTGGGTAACAATCGGGGTTGCTGTGTGACTGACTGTCCCGTCTTGATGGTGTTGACCATCGTCCATCGAGAAGCAGGAGACATGCTGCGAGACAGTGATGGAGAATGGGTCAGGAAGGATGGAAAAGGGAGGAAGTTGGACTCGGTCTCGGAGACAGAGGAGGGAAGCCGAAGCCTAGAGAGAGAGAGGGAGAACATTCTGGGACAGGCAGCAGCATGGACTGGGAATGGGCCAGGGCCTGGGCACTGGAGAGTGGGGATAAAGACAGACCACGAGGCACTGGTGGGGGTCCTACTCTAACCCATACTTGGGTGGTGGGTTTTCCGGGGATTCCAGGGAAAAATAATAGAGGCAGAGGCAGGCCGCAGACCAGGTGTTGCAAAGGATGCCAGTGAACTGAAGGCAAAACCACAGCAAGAAAGAAAGAACAGTGTGTGGGACGGGAGAGAGCAATAACCAGGCAGAAGGAAGTACATGGCCAAGCCGAGCCAATAGTAGGTAAGTGTCAATTTGATTACTTTGTGGCCTAGCTCCCCTGCAATGAATTTGAGAAGTGGCAGAAGGTTTCAGTCTAGTGGTGGTGGAACAGTAGCACATATTTTTAAAAGCCCCCCTCCCTTCCCTGTTGTCCTATGAGAAGTGTGTGGATTGTTGAAATGCCAAGAGAGAAATATACTGGTTAGTGCCTTGGTAGGACAGATTAGAAACTGTAAATGTGAATTCAAAAAGCACTAAAGCTTGGGGCTGTGCATCCCTAAACATCCAATACGTTGTGCTGTAAAGTAGGGCATCCCAGCTGTCACCCCCATTAACCCCTAGCTTAGTTTCACTCTTTTCAGATTCAACCTCCTGGCTATCCTTTCTTGGTGGTGGTGTTGTTTTTATTGGTTACATACCTAGCTGATCCCCGAACAGACTCGAAAGACCATAGGGCC
This sequence comes from Neoceratodus forsteri, assembly GCA_016271365.2. Lineage (NCBI taxonomy): Eukaryota > Metazoa > Chordata > Ceratodontiformes > Ceratodontidae > Neoceratodus > Neoceratodus forsteri. Next base: position 407,741,951 of record CM057452.1, read on the forward strand.
TACTCTGCTGACTTCTTAGTATGTTAACACCATCCATACAGTCCCACCTTACATTCCCACCCTTATCCCACCCAGCTAAACAAAGCTTTAGATCATGTAATGGTCAGATGTCTCCCAGGTACATCAGCATGGAGAGACGCTGACCGCATTGCTAAAATTGTTCACAAAGCAGGAGAAAACATTGATGTCCTAGTACACATAGGGACTAATGATCTTGCCAGCCAGTCAGTTGTGGAGACCAAGGAACACCTGACCAGGCTTGGTGACAAACTATCATCCATTTCATCCGGCATCTCCTTCTCTGAGATCCTGCCAGTCTGGGAGAGGGGGGCAGATGGACGGAAGGTCAAAGAAGGGGAGATAGGGGAGCTAAACACGTGGCTCAAGGGCTGGTGCCAGGAAAAAGGACACAGATTTGTAGGGAACTGGCAACAGTTCTGGGAGCAAAAGTTCTTTAAATTTGATGGACTACATCTGACTAAGGAGGGAGTCAGTGCATTGGGGCAGAAGTTTGACATCTTTGCAGAATATTTAAACTAGCAAATGGGGAGAGGGGTGCAGCACCCCATACGTCGAATGGGAAGAACACCCCTCCCCCCTCAGCTAGTGGTCAAACAGGGATTCAGCATGTTTGCAGTTCATTTTCATCACCAGGTAAGAAAAAAGGTCTGTCTCCCCATACGACGCTCAGGGGTAATGCCAACCTCACCCAACAACTAACACACCGAAATCTGCCCAATGGAAAATCATGTACACAAATGCTCACAGCCTGGGAAATAAGATCCCAGACCTGCAGACAATAATGTTAGAGGCTAAACTGGACATAGTAGCAATTAGTGAGATGTGGTTTACCAGTAACCACACTTGGGAGACTTCAGTACCTGGCTATGTATTGTTTTGAAGAGACCGAGGTGCAAAAAGGGGGGGGGAGGAGTGGCCCTGTATGTTAATGAAAATATCAAAGCTACAGAAATTCAGAATACACATAAGGAGCCAGAAGAACTGTGGGTCACCCTGGAAACAGGAAATGGGACAGCCATAAGAACTGGGGTTGTCTACAGGCCCCCAGACCAGGGGGAGGACATAGACACATTACTGTTAGAGGATATACAAAACATGACAGCAAAAGGGGAGGTTCTGATAATGGGAGACTTCAACATGCTGGATACAGATTGGTCAATACCAGCAGGAACATCTGCCAGAACTAGACACATAGTGGATTCCCTTCAGGGGGATGGCCTCAAACAACTGGTACAACAACCCACAAGAGACAGGGCTATCCTAGATCTAGTATTGACTAACAGGGAAGGGATCACAGATCTCCAGGTAGAAGGTCACCTGGGGGCCAGTGACCATCACATGGTATGGTTAAATTTGGCTACTACATCTAAATCATCCCATTCCAAGGCAAAAATATGAGACTTCAGAGGAGCTGACTTTGATAAGATGGCCAACAGAATTAAGCTAGCCCTGGCAATAAGAAACACAGGTGAGGGGGTACAGGCAAAGTGGCAAGCATTAAGGATGCAATACTTGAAGCAACATCCCATTGTGTTAGACAGAAAAGAAAGTGCAAAAGAAGAAGGAAACCACTTTGGTTCTCAAATACAGTAGCAGAAAAGGTCAGAGCCAAAAGGCTGGCCTTCAGGAAATATAAGGGAACACAGCGGGATGAAGATAGGGGAGGCATACCAAACTGCCCTAAGGGAAGCAGGTAAGGCAGTAAGGCAGGCAAAGTCCCAAACTGAGGAAACACTAGCACGAACAGTAAAAGAAGGTGACAAGACTTTCTATAGTTACATTAGTGAAAGGAGAAAGTCCAGAGGGGGTATTGCTAAGCTTAATGGAGAAAAGTGAGCATGTGAGGAGGAGGATCATGTGAAAGCATCTATCCTAAATAGATACTTTTGCTCAGTATTTACTGAAGAGAAGGTAGGGCAGGGCCCACAGCTCAGCACCATGGACACAGGGGGGAGAGGGAGGTGAGCACTACTCCCTTCACAAAAGAAAGGGTCCTACAAGAGCTTGCTAAGCTCAGGGTGGATAAGACAATGGGACCTGATGGCATACATCCCAGGGTACTTAAGGAGCTAAAGGTGCAACTAGCAGAGCCATTAGCAGAACTGTTTAGTGAGTCTCTGAGCACAGGAGAGGTCCCAGAAGACTGGAGAAGGGTCATGTGATCCCGCCTCCACAAGAGTGGTAGCAGGGAGGAGGCAGGGAACTACAGACCAGTCAGTCTTACCTCAGTAGTGGGCAAGATTATGGAGGCACTCCTTAAGGAAAGGATAGTGCAACACCTGGAATCCATAGGGCACAGGATCCAAGACAGCATGGGTTTACAAAGGAAGGTCCTGTCAAACTAATCTCATAGATTTCTTTGACTGGGTAACCAGAGTGGTGGACCAAGGGGAACAGTTGATGTCGCCACCTTGACTTCAGCAAAGCTTTTGACACTGTTCCACATAGAAGATTGATAAATAAGCTGGGTAGGCTCGGGTGAGTCAGAAGTTGGTTAACTGGGTGGCAAACTGGTTGACGGGCAGAAAACAGAGAGTGGTGGTAAATGGTATACAGTCAGAAGAGATGCAAGTCACAAGTGGGTACTCAGGATCAGTCCTGGGGCCAGTCCTCTTCAACATCTTCATTAGTGACCTTGCAGATGGACTAGAGGGTAGGTTTGTCTGTTTGCAGATGACACCAAGATCTGCAACAGAGTAGATGATCCAGATGGGGTGGGCAGAATGAGAAGAGATCTGGATAAACTAGCAAAATGGTCAGAAGAGTGGCAACTGGAATTTAATGCAAAGAAGTGCAAGATCATGCACATAGGGAAGAGAAACCCTGAAGCCACCTATAGGCTGGGAGGGGAGTTGCTAGCAGTCACAATGGAAGAAAGAGACTTGGGCATCATCATCACTGATGACCTGAAATCATCCAAGCAGACCTCTAAAGCAGTAGGTAAGGCTAGGGGGTGTTAGGGTGTATTAGTAGGGGTATCACAAGTCGTAAGAGGGAGGTAATAATCCCTCTTTACAAGACACTGGTTAGGCCCCATCTGGAGTACTGCATGCAGTATTGGAGGCCACACCTTCACAAGGACATTAACCAAATTGAGGCAGTCCAGAGAAGGGCAACCAAAATGGTGCAGGGACTGCATCAGAAGACATATGAGGACAGATTAACAGAGCTCAATATGTATACCCTTGAGCAAAGGAGGGAGAGAGGTGATATGATCGAGGCATTCAAACACCTTAAGGGCATTAACAAGGTGAAAGAGTCTAACATGTTTAAATATAAGAAAAATAGCAGGACAAGAGGACACAGCATGAGATTAGATGGGGGCCAATTAAGGGGGAATGTGAGGAAATTCTTTTTCACAGAAAGGGTGGTGGATGCATGGAATGGCCTACCTAAAGAAGTGGTGGCTATGAATACAGTGCAGGGCTTCAAACAGGCATGGGATAGGCATAAGGGAGCAATACAAATGAGTATGAATAGATAGGCCACTGACAGAGCAAAGGCCGATGGCACATTTATAAGGTAGAAAAAGAAATGGGCAGACTGGATGGGCCTTGCGGTCCTTATCTGCCGTCAACTTCTATGTTTCTATGTTTCTATGTCTGGTCCCCCCCCCCCAAAAAAAACCTTAATAAAATACATAGTTTGAAAGGTTAAAATAGACATTACTTGGTTGCATAGATCATCCTATATAGAAATAGACATTGTATAGCGTCATGCCTGTGCGCTGTTTCCCCTGGATGGATAAAAGGATGAAAGGACACTGTTAAAGAAAAATGTATTTTTGTTGGGGCAGAGTAAAGTAAAATCAATGCTTTTAAATATAACAATGCCATAGTTTTCTATATCTCAAACCCCTTAGGTTTGTGGAGCCTCAACCCAAAGGAACCTTAGATGTGCTCCAGGCTCACTGTACGAAAACTTACAGAAGTGCATGTCTCCAGTTGACTATGGGGGGGAAGGGCTAAGCAGCATGTCTTTCTCTGCCAAACTCTGTTCATTGCCCTTTGGATGGTGGTGAGAGCGTGGTGAGGAGCATGATGGTGTCAGCTGTTGTGTGTGTAGAGCTATGTCTTCTTGACTGAACATTTGCAGTTGTGATGTCCTCTGGTTTGGGAGGGGGGTTGTGAAGAAAGAGGAAGATTTAAGGCCATGGTACAAAACAATGTGGGGATCACTGTGTGTGATGGCACTGCAGACTTTTTTTTTTTTTTTTCGCAGATGGGGCTGGAGGGAATAGGGAAACGTGATATATGTGCAATAATGAAGCAGAATGTATACCCAGCAACAACAATTTGAATCTGAGAAAAATAAAGCAATAAAAAGTTAGCAACAAACAGTAACAACCTCTGTCAGTACAAAATAAAAATAACAACACACAGTAAATCTGCCTAGCCAAAAGAAGCCTTAATCCTTATCCTTGTTCTGGTAAGGCTCTTAGCTCTGTCCTTTCAAGCAACATAGAATAAAAGAGCTCAGGTAAAGCTCAGTGCCTTGGCCAGCAAACTTAGTCTTCCTACTCTCTTGTGCTTCTCCCTTTCTGTAAATAATACATAAACTTGGAAGTACCTGACATTTAACAATACAGGTTTTTTTTTTTTTTTTGTGGTCACAAGAAATATATGCCTCGCACACCCACTATTTCTTGTATTCTGCCACATAACCTCAATTTACAGTGATGTATTTACATATACCACAGCCATGTTAAATCACAGAAAAAATAATGACTTCTACTTCTATGGCTAACTACTACTGGGAAAATTCAGTTTTTAAAACAAAATGGAAGTTGTGCTGGATCCTATATATTGTGATGTATGACCGCCTGGAGTTTTTTCCTGTCCTCTTTCCACTCTTTGTTGTTACTGCCCCAAAATATTTTTTTGGTGGGGGGTGTTCTTTCACCTCTTTTGTTACTACTAGCAAGTGTGACTCACCTGTTTGGGACTGGGGAAGATTAAACTATTTTCAAGCGTCTCCTGATGCCATTTATTCTAGAAGTAATTGAATGTTCTCTGTACAGCGGCATGTACAGTGTATGACACACATTGTACACTGGACCATTTATCCTAGCTTTTCTGTATATTTGTAGTTAATATGACAAACATCTAATAATATTTGTATAAAAAAAAATCTGGGGTTGCCTTAGTTGCCCAGTGGTACGGAGTATCACTGCCTTCAGGAATGAACTTGGGTGTCAGTAGATATGTGCCCCCCAAATGATCAGGAGTTCTGTGAGCAGCAGCATTTTCATGCCAGTGATGGAGGCACCCCTGTTTCTATTCCTACTGGGACCCCTGCAGCGTGTCATGGAGGTAGCTCTCTACATTCGTCACATGAAGAGGGTGCTACACTGCTGGCATTGTCTGCAAGTTCAGTGTGACAGTGGAGGGTGGAGAACAAAATGGGAGATAAAATGCCTGCCACCTTCAGAATGAGGGCTGCTGGTCCCCTTGAGTCACGTGCCCTGAATGTGGCTCAATGCAGAGGTTGTTATGGCTGGGTGGTTGCCAGCTGTGGCTCAATGGGGAGACAATGGTGGGAATATACAAACTAGAACTATGGCATGCTCGACAGCCTAGCTGTTGAGAGACTACTTTCCACTTGAAAGACCTGTGTTTACATCCTGAGTTCATTATCTTCTGTTGGATTAGCAGGAGGCTGAATGCAGAGATGCCAGGGTGGGGGTGACTGCCATTACATTCCATGGTTGCCCCTCAGTGGCCTAGGGACATGGGAGCCATGGTAGCATGAGCTATCCTCATGCTGCTTACTTGTATCCCCAGTGCTGAAGTCAACAAGTGAGTGCACCAAGAGATCTATTCCCCTCTCCCAACACTTGGCCCTTGAACAAAAAGCATTCACATGCTCCCTCCAGGATAGCTGCCTCTTAGAGATTGTAAGCCACAAAGGAGGTTGGCCTTAGGAAGCTTAGTGGGATAGCTGTATTCCATGAACTGCAAGGAGTAAGTGAGGAAGAGGAGCCGATGGGGTGTCAATGGGAACTGGAAGAGAACAAGAGGAATGGAGGTATCAAAATAGAAAATAAAAAAAAAGATCACTTTGATTCTTTGACATAGTTAGAAAACCAATTAGGAACACAACTGAGGTGATTTGAGTAGTGTTTTCTAAAGAACTTGCAACAAGAGTTTTTTGCCAAAATTTAAAGGGGCACTGTCAACTCCTTTAGGCATCAAATTGTTCTTGGTTTAAAAAATGTATTTTAAGATTGTTTGCATTCTGTAGATTTCTGTAGAATATGCTGATGTGGCTGAAAGTTTGATTCTGATTCCTTTTTAAGTTTGCTTGCACCTGCACAAGAAATGTTTTGTTAGAGTGCATGGCATTTGAGAGGTGTGTCCGTGTCCCGCCCAGTGCAGGTCAAGTTTCCTTGGGCTTGTCCCTGACAGCCCAATCAGCATGCTAGCTGACTATGTCAGTAGTTAGTTTCATGGGTGGAAATGTTATGTACTTGAAAGGACCGAGCCACTCCAATCAGAGAGGGCTTCGGTCCTTCATTTGCACAAACAAACAAAAAAATATAAAGAAAAAAATCAAACTTTTGCTTTCATTTTCCTTCTAATTACTCAGACCAGGTTATAAACTCGACAACTCAACTGGAATGAATATTATTAACTGCAGGTACTGCAGGACACTTTTGAAAAGGGCAGTTATACAGGATTTAGGACGCTGTCCTACATGCTGGAGCATCGTAGACCTAAGGGCTCAGCTCTGGGCAGCATGGGCAGAGATTGTGCACCTCAAATTGCATATTCAGGAGGAAATACATTACAAGAACCACCCGCCATTTCCCCTACATCCAACTGAAGCACCTCGACCACAGAGAGTAGTTGATCCGGGAGGTTGGCAGATGGTCAGTAGGGGCAAATCGGGTGCCCCATCACTCAGTGCTCACCAACATATCTCCTCCACAAACTATATAAAAACTACAAACAGGTATCTGTCTCTGTCTCTGAAATCAAACAAAGGGACAGAGGACACTGCAGCACAGGACACAGGAGCTAGTGCCACAAACTCACCCAAAACAGGGACCAAAACAAAAAAACCAAAAGGAAATACCAAACACTTCTGATCATAGGAGACTTCATGATTCGGGGAGTTGATACCTACCTCCGGTGGGGAGTAATGGTCAGATGTCTCCCAGGTACATCAGCGTGGAGAGACACTGACCGCATTGCTAAAATCTTGCAGGAAGCAGGAGAAAACATCAATGTCCTGATACACATATGGCCTAATGATCTCAACAGTCAGTCAGTTGTGGAGACCAAGGAATACCTGACCAAGCTGGGAGACAAACTGTCATCCATTTCGTCTGGCATCTCCTCTGACATCCTGCCGGTCTGAGAGAGGGGTCAGATGAATGGAAGGTCAGAGAAGGGGAGATAGGGGACTGAAACATGTGTCTCAAGAGCTGGTGCCAGGAAAAAGGACACAAATTTCTAGGTAACTGGTAACAGTTTTGGGAGCGAAAGTTGTTTAAATTCGATGGACTGCATTTGACTAAGGAGGGAGTCGGTACATTGGGGCAGAAGTTTGATGTCTTTGCAGAATATTTAAACTAGCAAATGGGGAGAGGGGTGCAGCACCTGAAACATCAAACAGGAATAATACCCCTCCCCCCTCAGCTAGTGATCAGACAGGAGTTCAGCATGTTTATAGTTCATTTGCATCACCAGGTAAGGAAAAAGGTCTGGCTTCCCATACGATGCGCAGAGGAAATGCCGGACTTCACCCAACAAGTAACGTCCCGAAATCTGGCCAATGGAAAATCATGTACACAAAGGCATGTAGTATTGGAAACAATATCCCAGACCTGCAGACAACAATGACAGAGGCACATATGGACATAGTAGCCATTAGCAAGACATGGTTCACTAGTAACCACACTTGGGAGACTTCAGTACCCGGCTACGTACTGTTCAGAAGAGACTGAGGTGCAAGGGGGGGTGAGTGGCACTTTATGTCAATGAAAATATCAAAGCTGCAGAAATCAGAATACACATAAGGAGCCAGAAAAACTGTGGGTCACCCTAGAAACAGGAAGTGGGACAGCCATACAAACTGGGGTTGTCTGCAGGCCTCCAGACCAGGGGAAGGACATAGACACATTACTGTTAGAAGATATACAAAACATGACAGGTAAAGGGGAGGTTCTGATAATGGGAGACTTCAACATGCCAGATACAGATTGGTCAATACCAACAGGGACATAGCAGGACAAGAGGACACAGCATGAGATTAGAGGGAGGCTGATTAAGGGGTAATGTGAGGAAGTTCTTTTTCACAGAAAGGATGGTGGATGCATGGAACGATCTATCTCAGGAAGTGGTGGATATGAATACAGTGCAGGGCTTCAAACAGGCATGGACAGGCATAAGGAAGCAATACAGATGTGTATGAATAGATAGGCCATTGGCAGAATAAAGGCCTATGGCACATCCATAAGGTAGAAAAAGTGGGCAGACTGGATGGGCTTTGCGGTCCTTATCTGCCATCAACTTCTATGTTTCTATGTTTGCATGAAGCTGGTCAGAAAGCAGCTGATCGATTATCAACAACCGGAGCCTGTCTGTCTGCCACTTCTTTCTCCTCATCCCCTCCAGGTTGCTGTCCTGCCCGCCCTTCCAATCTGTGCTGTCCCACCCCAACCCACTGTTCCCAGTAAGGTTGCCACCTGTTAGGTTTTAATAACAAAAACAGTCTTTAGAAAAAAAATGTGGGTTTCTTTAATTGATAATTATTAATGCCAGTACTAAAGATGGGGGCCTTCTAGTTGCCTCAGTAATACTGTATTCATATTGGACAGGTCTGAGTCAGAGGCCTGGTGGAGTTAGTAAAAATGACAGTGGCAGTGCAAACTGCTCGATTATGCCATGGCTTTCACGGCAACAATTTAAAAAGTGCAACCTCAGTGAGTGCTTCAAATGTACACTGCAGCCTCTGATGGGACAACCCGGTGAACAACTTGGGGATCTTTTTCTCTCTCTCTCTCTCTCTCTCTCTCTCTCTCCCATACAAAAAATGTGCTGCGGGAATTGATCATGCAGGGGGTTGTGTGCGGGGGCATGAAAGGGGCTGTGCCTGTGTTCAGACTGGACAGATCAGAGTCAGAGGCGTGGTGGAGTTAGTAAGAATGACAGCGGCACTGCGGACGTCTGGATTATGTCGTGGCTTTAACGGCAACAATTTAATAAGTGCAACCTCAGTGAGCACTTTCTTGGGGAGATTGAAATATACACTGCAGCCACTGGTGGGAAAGCCCGGTGAATAAAATGGGGGTCTCTCTCTCTCTCTCTCTCCCGGTACAAACAACATGCCACTGGTGTTGATCCTGTAACTTAGGCACAGACGTATGAAAAGGACTGTGCTGCTGGAGAAAAGCCCAAGGAACAAGATTGTTTTTACATGCTGCTGCCCAGCTTTATTTGGTATTCTACTGCACCTGCAACGAGAAAACGTGATGTCTGAGAGGGAGTGGAGACAGAGAGAGAGAGAGAGAGAGAGAGCGGCTTGGCCACTCAAGCCTAGTGCCTAGCCTAGAGGAAGGTCCATTTATTATCACTATTATTATTTTTGCTAGGAACTGATAGCAGAACCCCCCCCCCCAAGCAACATGCTGCAAGATTGTGTTTATTTTATTTAAGTCTCTCCACTCATTTTCCTCCCTGGTACCTTATCCGAGGGTTGTTTGAAGATGTGTTTAAGCGGTATGTGTTCAGTTGTAGATTTTTTGCACATCAGGGGTTTACCATCGTGTTGTGTGATGGCTGTTTTTTTTTATTCCCCCCTATATAATATAGAGCATGACAGGATTACTGTGCTAAAGCAAAGATTAGACATTGTATGGCTCAATATCACAGGCTGATTGTACAGTATATACTGAGGGCTGAGGCAATCTGCCAGTCCAGGGAGCATTCTTCAGACTGTCAAGAATGCATGGGACAGACATAAGGCAATTCTAGTGGCGGGTAGGAGGAAGTAGGCTGTTGGTTAACTAGGATCTGCAGCTTATCCGTTAGGTAGGGAAATGGCCAGACTAGGTGGGCCAAGCACTCCTTATCTGCCATCAGATTCAGATTCTGTGTTATTATTGTAATTTGCTAGAGCTTCTGTTCAGACACACACAGCACTTGGATGAGGAAATAAGCAGATTTCTACATGCATTGATGACAGTGAAGACCTACCTTTTTAATAAAGCATTTTTAGAGTTTTTAAATTCTGCAATTTAAGTTATTGTATTAACTTTATTGGAATTACTGTTGTTTATGCTGCCACAACCCTACCAGTATATGTAATGTCACCCAGAGCCTCTGGGATTTTTTTTTTTCCAGTTGTTTAACCAGTAGTGGCACACTAAGCTGAAAGCTTGTTTACAGGTGCGACCTGGGAGCACAGGGAAGTTACATGGTTTGCTCAGGGTGATACAGTATGCAAGTGGGGGCTGTGGGATTCAAACCCTAGTCTCCTGATTTGCAGCTCAGAGCTTTAAACCACTGTGCTATACTGCCTCCCAAATTGGGCGCCAAATACAAATAAACTCTTACTTGCTTGCTTACTAGTAGTTCTGTATTTGTGTAGCTATTAATGTAGTGTGTGTGTGTTGGGGAGGGTAGTTGGTGACTAGCTGTTAGGGTTGTCCCTACTTCACCATGCAATACCATGCAATCTGCCTTGCTTAGCCTTTTCAGCAAGGAGCCCCTCCCACCCTCCCATATCAAATGATTGCCCAATTTAGACTGTCAGTTGCACAGAGTCATTAGGAGGCACCTCCTCTGGCAGAGTGCAGGCAGAACATATAAGCTATACCTTGTAATGGAGAGTAGGGGTGGGACGGCACACAGAGGAAGGGATTGGAAGGGTTTTCTTCTATATACCGGGACAGGGAGTGAAGGGTGAGGCTCACTATGCATCCCTGCCACACACACTATGCAAGTAAACGTTCTATTTACATTGGGCACTGTAAAATATGTCTGGTAGACTTCTTAAATTGAGTAATTCATTAAAATGAGACAAAAAAAGTGAGGTTATTGTACTATTGCGTCTTTTCTACATATCCAGTGGAATCTCATCTGGTCCTGGAGCTTTACCGGATGCAAGGGATTTAAATATTTAATAGCATGGTAAGCTTTATCAGTAGCTACTGCCTGCTCTAATGTTTGTACTGTTACAGTGTTAAGAGAATGTACAGTATTTGGACATCCTTTAGAAAGTCTTCAATTCTGTTTGGTGAATTATGCCTTTCGGATGTATGTCATGTGCAGTAAAAGTGGAAAAAAAAGATTATTGATTTCTTCTGGATGGTATTGACTGATACCACTAGGGTCCTTAATGCAATTTAAGTACCTGTCAGCATTTTCTTATTTTTAATTTGAAGGGCCATCATCTTATCCAGTTAATCACTTAGATTATAGTACAGAGACTTAGATTTGAAGATTTAATTTCCCATTTTTTTAGTTATGAAATTATTATATTTATGATTTAACTGTGTAATAATATTTTATTTTGCATGATCAGAGTGCATATTATAATGTTTCCATTTGCTTGATTTCATTTTCTAGATGGTTCAGTTCAAAGTTCAGTCTTTTAGATTTTTTACGGAGTAGGATATAGACAAAACTGGAAAGTAGGCTTTAAAACAATCCCAAACTGTAGTGGTAATAAATCTGAACCAAAATTATTTAAAAAAAAACTAGGGATTTGATGACTTCCAGTGACGTCACCCAGATGGTAGCAGCCTAGAGGAACGAGCTCCAGACTTCCCAGCTATATAAATTTCATTTTCTACCTCATTTGACTAGGAAAGTGCTGAAGTCGACAATCGGGGGCTGTTGTAATGTCAGCTAAACAAATTAAGCTGAAAAGGTCGAGGCAAGACCAAAAAAGTAGTAAATTAAAGCAGCTCACTCTCCAGAAAGGCACGGAAGCCCTAGAGACCATGTCGAGAATACGGTCACCCTCAGTATCATCAATCGACTTTGACGAGGAAGACTCCCAGTCCGAGGTACCAATGGAAATAGCAGTGGCTAAAATTCTTAAGTCTGTACAAAAAATTGAGACATCGATCAGAGATCTTAAGGTGGAAGTTAAAAATATAAATAAGAAGGTCGAGGGAGTAGAAGAGCGTGTAACCCAGACTTCGGAGAGACAAGATGCAATGGACAGACTGATTATTCATCTCTTGCACAGGGAAAGGAAAATGCATACCCAAATGGAAGATTCAGAAAATAGAGCAAGACGAAATAATTTTAGAATATATGGATGAAGGAGAGGGAAGAGGAGGGTTATCCTACTACAGCAGACTCTATCCAACATGTGCTGAGATCGCTACTAACCATACCCTCGGACTTCTCCCTCACAATCGAGAGGGCCCATAGAGCTCTAGGACCCAAGCCAACAGATAATAATACTAGACCACGATCCTGGGTAGTGAGAATGCTGAATTCCCAAGAAAAAGATTATATATTAAAAGAAGCTTGGCGAGTTAAAAGCCTTACTTTTGCAGGGGGACAAGTGTTTCTGGACCAAGATTTCTCGACAGAGCTGCAGTATCGTCGGAACCAAGTCAGAGCAGTCATAAAAGAATTAAAGGACAAACACCAAATCAAAGCTCAGATAAACTACCCAGCAAAATTGAAAGTATATACTGGATCCTCATTCAAAGTATACCCGACCTTGGTGAATGCGGTTCCATTTTTAAAGGAGAAACAAATAGTGATCCCAAATCTGGATTGTGAACTTTTGGAGCAAAAACTGATTGAAGGGGCATGGAGCCTGGTGAATCGAGGGAAGAAAAAGAGCCCCGCTTGGTTGTGGCCTAAATATCTAATGCCAGATCTCACGAGGATGCTCAATGCGGTGGATAGCCAAGAATCAGAGAAATGAATGGATGGGTGAGAAGGACATCTGCGAAAGAGAAGAGATTCGAGAGGACTCGGAGATGGAAATAGAAGAGATGGTCTGAAAGTGGGGAGAACGAAAGACTGGACTGGGGAGAAGCTCTTGGGGGGAATAAGGGGACACAGGTTTCTACATAGGAGACGTTGGACTTGTTAGTAATGGACTCAATAATGGTACGAGGTAAACGTTGACTAGAAGGCAAAATCAGCTGGGGGGCACTAAGGCTGGGCTGCTGCTAACTCATTCTTGGCTGAAAATTTGTTTTGGCTGAGAGCGTTAATACTGGGGGACTGCCGCCGTTCCTTTGAACAACTAGAGTGAAACCCTATTAAGGGATAGGCGGGCAGTGGCTTAATGAGCCCACCCATGCAAGCTACTGGGAAAGTAAAAACAGTAGCTGAAACTCACAGTAGCACCTAGGAAGCATAAGAAGGGGGATTGATTTAAGAGGGGAGGCAAGCTCTGAGAAGCAGCTGCCATGATGTTGAAAAGTTCTACAAAGTTGAAATATGTTAAACGATGTTTATTTAATGGTTTAGTAAGTTTACTTGTAAAAGCAGGATGGGGTTACATGAGAAATTTACAAAGGAGGTTGAGAAAGTGGAAAGGGATAAATCAAGACAATGGTTAATCTTAAAATAATAACATACAATGTGAAAGGAATACATGCCCCGGTCAAGCGGACGAAAATCTTCACTGAATTTAAATGAATGGGATGCGATGTGGCTCTTATTCAAGAAACACACTTAAGGGGAAACAGAGGGTTTGAAATTAAGACGGTCATGGGTGGGAGAGGTATATGCCTTGCCAAGTAGAGATGGGAGGCAGGCAGGAGTGGCAATTCTGGTGAAAAGGGGGTGCCCCCTTATGGTCAATCGGACAGACACGGATAAAGAGGGGAGATATGTCAGAATATCTGGTACTGTTTTGGATGTCCCTTTCCATGTTGTCAATCTCTATGCTCTAAATGTCAAAGGGGGTAGTTTTTTAAAGAAATCCTAGACAAACTGATAAGACTGCCTCAAGGATGAGTATTGGTAGGGGGGGGAATTTAACTGTGTGCCATGTCCATTTCTGGACAGATCGTCAAGTTGCACCCAAACAAACAGGGAGGTGACTAAATGGCTTAAGTGTTTGATAAGAAGTTTAGATTTTGTTGATGTGTGGCGAGCACGTTTCCACAGAACATGGGATTATACTTACTATTCGACGGTTCAGAGGTCATATTCTCGGATTGATTTATTTCTCCTTCAAAAGGCATATATGTATATGGCCTCTGGATCTCGAATACACTCGATCACTAACTCGGATCATGCTCCGGTTGAGACTGTCCTGATGATGGAACAAGAAGAGAGACATCCTATTTGGAGACTGAATGTCTCCCTTTTGACAGACAAATCCACAATTAAAAGGGTAGAGGAGAGATTCAAAGAAAGCTTTTATGCGAAGGAGAATGAAGGGTGCCAACCTATAATCAGATGGGATACAGCAAAAGTAGTAGTTAGGGGTGAACTGATAAGTATTGCTTCTAGGAATAAAAAACTGGCTAGTCTTACTCAGGAAAGACTCTTGTGAGAGGTTCAACAAAGGAACAAATGGAACATAAACAAGATCCGAATGATGGGGAATGGTTAAAACATCTGGAATCAGCTAGAAAGAAATTAAATGAGCACGAGGAGAAACAGGCAGAGAGAGATGGATAAGATGGCTGGGATATAAGTATTCAGAGGTGGGGCACAGGGCAGCTCATACACTGGCACTTAGGTTGAAACAACAGGAAGCAAACCGTACGATTAAAAACATAATAATAGATGAGAAAACAGGAGAGAGGTGAAGTAAACCGTTGGATATTGCACAGGCCTTTAGGAATTTTTACCAGACATTATATACAGAGTCGATAGTTCCAGAGCAGATGGAGGAAAAGATAAATCATTTTCTTAAAGATCTTGAGTTGCAAAAAGTAAGTAGAGAAGATAGGATAGGATTAGGAGCTAAAATTACACAGAAGGAAGTAGTCCAGGTAATTAAAGAACTGAAACAAGGGAAAGCACCTGGACCAGACGGGTTCAGCAGTGAATTATACACTAAATGTTGTGGAACTGTTGCCCCTATCTTAACTGAAGTCTTCAATAACTGTTTGGAAGAACAGGCCCTTCCCTCAACCTGGTACCCAGCAATTATAACAGTTATACCAAAAAAGAGGAAGCCAAGGGATAGGTGTGCCTCCTACAGACCCATCTTCCACCTGAATCAGGACTGTAAAGTCCTGACCAAGATTCTGGCTAATAGGTTACAGAAAGTAATCACTAAGCTAATTCATATGGATCAAACGGGATTTATTCCGGGGAGGCATATGGCAGATAATATCCAGAGATTGTTGAATGTCATCACGGGGGCGAGAGAAGTTAAAGACCAGGGACTAGCCATTTTTCTAGATGCCGAAAAGGCGTTTGACCACCTGAATTGGCAGTTTCTGACTGCTGTTTTGAGGGAGATGGGTCTGGGGGATGAATTCCTAAACTGGATAAAGTTACTGTATAATAGACCTATGGCAAGAGTGAAAGTAAATGGGGTAGTATCTACGCAGATCCAGATACAAAGAGGGACTAGACTGGGTTGCCCCCATCTCCGTTACTGTTCGCAATCAGTATTGAGCCCCTGGCTCAAGCCATAAGGAGACATCCTAAGATTACTGGTATAATGGTAGAAGGGGTAGTAAATAAAATATCACTTTATGCGGATGACGCATTAGTCTATGTGTCTAACCCAAAGCAGGCCATACTTCATCTTCTGACCCTGATACAAAAATTTGGCAAAATATCAGGATATAAAATAAACCAAGAGAAAACGGAAATGAAATTAATCTCAGGAGAGTGGGATCAGGATTTAAAAGAAAATTCACCCTTCAAGTACACTAAAAAGCCAATAAGATATTTAGGAATTAAAATCCCATATGATATGAAGGATTTGTATAAAATAAACCATGGGGCCTTAAAAACACAGATTGGGAAAGACCTAGACAGGTGGAAACTAATACCATTAGGGTTTACTCAGAAAATAGACACTATTAGGATGAACATCCTGCCTCGTTGATTGTTTCTCTTTGGCACCCTCCCGATAGACATACCCAGCAAGGATTGGAAAGACTTAGAGAAGGAGTTAGCTAGTTTCATCTGGGCAGGAAAAAAAACCCCGGATTAAGAAACAATTGTTGTCAATACCTAAAAAAGAAGGGGGAGGGGGTATGCCACATCTGCAGACATACTTTTATGCAGCCCAAATGATGGCGCTCTTGAAACTCTTAATACAGGATGAGCCCCCGGACTGGGTGGAGATGGAAAGGAGAGCCCATATAAATCTACCAGTGCAGGTTCTCCCGTGGACCATAACGAAAGCAAACCTGACCGAGGTCAGGAATTGCTGGACAAGACAAACTCTTGGGGTATGGCTCCAGATCAAACAAAAGTGGGAAATGCCAGTATGGTGGAAAATTCTGCTGGAATACATACCATCTATAGTGGGAAAGAAGGAATTTGTTTCCCTGGAAGGATGGGCTAGGAAGGGTGTACTAACGCTGGCCCATTTGGTGGAAGGAGAAGGGGTGAAATCTTTCTTGAGTTTACAACAAGAATTCCAGTTGCAACAGAAGGAATTATTCAGAGTTTTCCAATGTAGAAATATAATAGTGGGGGAGATAGGAGTGGCAGAAGTGGCTCGCCCCTTAACAGAGGAGGTAGTTATGATACAAAGCAGAATGACGTTAAAGGATACAAAGGGGATAGTAGCACAGATGTATGCTCTATTGTGCCAAGGAGAAGGTAGGGTGTATAGAGAAAGTATACAAGAAAAATTGGAAAAGGAGATAGGGTATAAAATCCATCCGGCAAGATGGGGGGGGGGTTTAGGAGGGTATACAGAAAACTAGCAGTCTACAAAATTGGAGAGAATTTAGATGGAAAGTGGGCATCAGATTCTTTAAGATCCCAACAATAACTAAGCACTATGGTGGACATCATTCAGACAAATGTTGCAGAGGTTGTGGGGGAGTAGGCTCGCACTTCCATATTTTTTGGGGGTGTCCAATATTAACTAAGTACTGGGCCAACTTGAAAGAAACTATAATGAAAATGTTTGAGTTGCACCTACTTCCTCAGTTTGACAATCTGGTCTTGGGCCTCCCCCCAGTAGATTTGATAAGGAAAGACTACAGATACTTATTTTATATCTGCGTGGCGGCAGCAACAAAAGCAATTACATAGAAGTGGCTTACACGGACTTCACCCTCAGTAGGGATCTGGGAATATAATATGGAAAGAATCAAGCAGTTAGAAGGCATAGTGGCAAAAGTTCAGTTAAGGATAGAAAGGTTTAATGCTAGATGGCTACCCTATTACAGATACATCCAAGAAAAAACACAAACTTTGATATTGGACCAATACTTAACGTAGAAGGAGGAAGGAGGAGAGGAGAGATAGTGATGAGAGGAAACAAAATAATAAAACAGAAAGAAGGAGAGTGAGATGTGAACGGTAAGGGTCGAAAGACGGGGGGTATTCCGAAGGTTGATTGGAGAAGAGAAAATCACTCGTGGACACATCCTGCTGAAGGTTATAAAGTTATAAAGTAAATATTAGTGTACTAGATAAAATGGTAACTATTAATATACTTAAGTTTGAATATAAGATGTATAGACATGGTACAAAGAAAAGGGAGATTCCTAGAGATCCAGAAGTGGAGTAGAGAGATAGAAGAGGGAGACTTAATAAAGAAAGAAGAAAAGAGAAGATAATAGGTTAAAGTGAAGGAAATTGAAACCCTGGACTCTAGGGGCACTATTGAATTAAGTTAGGAATGATTTAGACAGAAAGAAGGTAAATAAATTAATATGATCTGGAAATGATATAAGAAGATTGTAGTGATTATAAGGATGAACTCAGGCCTTTCTTTCTTATTGTCCTAAGAATGGAAGATGTACCTACCTGTAACTAATAGACTATGTACCATGATTAAGATCTTTTAAATAAAAAGACAAGTTACAAAAAAAAAAAAAAACTAGGGATTTGCACCTTCAACATTTTTTACAAATTTCTCATCAGTAACTAACGATGGATTATTTTGCCAAGGTTTAATGTATTTTCTTGTTGACAGTCTGAGGGGGTCTTAGTCACTGGTACATGAGCAGATTTTAATATGCTGTAGTAATCAGTTTTACAAATTTTATTAAACATCCTGCTGAAAGGAGAAATAAGTATATCCATGAATTAGACTGAAGGGCTACAGAGAAAAAAAATATTGTGTTGTATCAGCATTTAAGTGACGTCAGACATCCACTAAATTCATATCTCCTATAAAGTTTTTAAGGGTTTTAGCCAAAGATGGTGGCTTTGTCATGGCTGGTTTAGTTTTGTGCACAAGGTCATTGAGGGACAGGTTATAATACCCTTTTGTAACATATGGTGAGGGAAAAATGACCAGTTCCGTAAAACGGTAACCAATTGGGATTATTGTCATTTGGTCTATATATGACAGATAAAGTTAAATTCAGACCTGCAGGAATAAACTCCTAAATCGCATATCACCCATTTGCAACTAAAAAATATTTTCCTATTTTGACAGAGCATTTTTTAATCAGAGTCAATACCCACCTAGCATTAGGCTGGTAGAAAGATACAGTTCTGTTCCACATTTTATTAGATATATAACTGAATTCTTTTTCTGCAAAATGTGTTTCTTGAAGGAGTAAGATGTTGAGTTTTTTCTATCTGCGTAATTAAATACTTTGCCCAGCTTTATCCTGTCTGAAAGTCTCTTAGCATTTCTAAGACAGTAACATAATTTCATTCATTGTATTAGACATAAGCATAAAACATAATTTGATTGCCTGAGTACAGTAATAATAATGCTTATGAGATATCAAATTTTGAGAATTATGTTTGTATGTACATACACACTTCAAGCTTTCTCCCCCTTTGCCATCATGCACAAACCCTAACATGAAAACCAACATGCTGACCTGACAGTCAGCCCCACCTAAGTCTTATCCCCTTACTCAAACTTCCCAAACTAGCCCCCCCGTGCAGTATCAACAAATGATGTCTCAAAGTTGGAAAGTGGTGCTGAAACAATATCCAAATCCAATATAATGCACTCTGAGACCTTAAAACATTTAGACATGTTCTGGAGACCCCATCTCCGCAAATAAATAGACAGGGTGGAAGCTGTCCACAGGAGGGCAACCAAAATGGTGCAGGGTCTGCACCAGAAAACATATGAAGAAAGATTAAATTCCCAGTCGCTTTGCACTGTACCAAACCACATATTATTACTTGCATTCAGTCAGAAAGGAGAGATTCATAGAGGGCCTTCTCAGCTGAGGGAATTTTTTATGTGCTAAAGTGATCGGTCAGTCTATCCTTCCCTGCTACACTAGCCTGCTTAAACCTGCTTGTAGTTTGCAATGCCTATGCCTCCTCCCCCAACTTCCCCTCTCTAAATTAGCCCAGACTTTAAACTGTGGCGCCAGTCCTAACAGCTCACCCCTCCTGCTGTCTGGGAACACTCCCCCACCTCACTCTTCCTAAAGCTTTTTGTGCGTCTGCATTGTCATCCCCGCCCACCGATTTAGTTAATCGGCTTCTTTGTCTCTCAACCCATTAAGTTAACTGACTTACTTTACTCATTCCTCTGTTCCCAGGTGCCCGTGACTGGGCCGACAGCTCCTTTCTGCTCTGGCGGCTGCGGCTGGGGAAACCAGCAGGCTATGAACCCCTGCTCTGCCCGCCAGAATCTCCATTCAGTCCGGTAAGCTGTCTACTAGCCTCGGGGAACCTTGCCTGAACAGCGATTGGTTACAAGGCTTAACCCTGTGCACAGGATTGGCCACAGCAACCATGGTTCTCCCAGCAATTCGCCATCTACCTACTAGCATCTGTGTCAGGATAATTTTCAAACTGTAGTTTACTAAGCATCTGCACAGTGCGCTCTGAGGATTATTATTTCTAACTGTGTTTTCTTCCCACCCACCGCCTCCCGACCCTGGCCTCTATTAAATACACGTTTGGCCCCGCCCTCTCACTGTTCATTGGCTGCTCCACCCCAGTTCTTTTGTCTGCGCCTTTCCTACTTGTTTATCTACTATACTGTGTCCCCTTGTCTGGCTCTACCCATATCAAACTTGGACACCAATACCAATTTATATTCCACCTCCCTCCTCCTGCCTCACCTGCTGACCAATTGACACAATCATGAAAAGCCTATATCTCCTGGCCTCTGTGTCAAGCCTTATTCTCCTAAGTTGCTGCATTGACCAGATTATTGCCAGGGCCATACAGCATACCTCTTGGAACAGCTCACATCCACCCCGCTACCCATGGCCTGAATCTTCTCTTGTGCTCCTCTACATCCCATGCCTCCCAAAATGGGACGCTGCACTAATGGGGCTCTGGTTTCAAAAACATCTCTGCACACCTTATGGCCTAACAGACCTAAGTATGCTCTTATCACCTGGGCTTCATTTCTGCACCCTCTTGCTGCTTGTCTGTGTCGGTGATATTGAGACCAACCCTGGGTCCTCCGGTAAAGCACCTAACCCACCCATATACATATCTATACCCCTGATAAAGAGGCTGTGAATTGTACACATGAACATCAGTAATATACGCCTTAAAATGGCGGAACTAGAAGCCTGGGTCTTGCAGATGGTACCTGATGTACTGTGCCTATCTGAAACTTGGCTCAAACCGGCCATTAAGCAGCATGAGGTGTCCTTACCCCATTACAGCTGTCTCAGAAAGGACAGGATAGGTAAGAGGGGTGGTTGTGTGCTCCTTTACTTCAGGTCTAATCTAGACGTCACCGAGCTCCCTGATCCTGGTGGGGAGGACCCCCAACTGAATCTCTCTTTGCCTCCCTAACTTTTGGAAATGTCAAAAAACTAATAATCAGGTGAGTTTACGTGCCCCCTAGTCAAGCTCCCTCTGGCCTATCCTCACTCCTAGCTTCCCTAACTAATCTCCCTGGACATGACCTCTTTCTCTGTGGGGACTTTAACCAAGATTGGCTTCAACCAGATGCTGTAAAATTGCACACCACGATGGCTGACTCCTGCCTAACTCAACTTATCCAGCACCCTACATGAATCAACACCAAGTCTGGCAAACATTGACTGGATGGTCACTAACTGCCCACTGAGGATCAGAGCTGTGGGTGTACTCCCTGACTGCATAAGCGATCATTCCCCCACTTTTTGTGTGTGGAGAAACAACTGTCCTAACCCCCCTCCCAGGATATCCCTAGTCTGTGACATGTCTAGGTTCGACATAGACAGCTTTACCACCTCCATCAACAATACTGACTGGCGACCCATTAACTCGCTCCCAGATATTGACCTTGCCCTAGACTTCTTTATCACAACCTTCAATCAATTAGTTAACCAACATGCACCTCTGAAAAAGTTCAGGTCCAAGGGCGTGAAGGCTCCATGACTCTCCAAGGGATTCGGATGCTTATGTCATACCGTAATAATGAGTGGAGGGCCTACAAAAAAGTGACCTCCCCTCAGACTGGCAAACATATAGACACCTCAGGAACAAATGCAAACATTCCCTGCACGAAGCCAAGTGCTTCCACTTTAAATCCCTTCAAACGGAACACCTTTGCAACCCAAAGAAATTCTGGCAACAAGTAAACTCCTTATTAAAAGGAAACGCTGTTAAGACCCCAAGCTCAGTCCATGACAACAGCTCAGACCTTACTGACTCTACTTCCATTGCCTCCGGCTTCAGTGAATTTTTTACAGATCTGCACAAATATACCTCGCTCTTCCATACCACCTGCTCTCCTAACACTGTCCTACTGCCCTCAACTACCCTTGCGGACCGCCCCGAGTTCCACCTAACACTTGCCACTCTCAAAGAGGTCCAGAAGCTTCTTTCTCAATTGAATCCTGAGAACTTGTCTGGACATGACTCCCTTGAGGCAAAATTTCTAAAATTGGGTGCCCCTGCCCTTGCTGGTTAGGGACTTATTCCACCAATCTTTCATCACCAACTCAGTACCTGATAAATGGAAGGTGGCAGTGGTAGTCCCAGTGCACAAGGGGGGTCCAATACTGTTGTCAACAACTATAGACCCATATCTCTCCTCTGCCATCTAGCGAAGATACAGGAGCGTATTCTTTATAACTACCTACAGGACTACCTGGAATCTCACAACCTACTATCCCCCCATCAACACAGTTTCAGAAGGAATCATAGCACTCTAACGGCCCTGATAAAAGTGACAATGGATATGTTTCATGCTATGGACAAGGGTTGTGCCACTGGTGTCATCTTCGTCAACCTCACTAAAGCACTTGACCTGGTAAACCATGATCTCCTGCTCCACTAACTACATATCATAGGTCTGGATAAAAGTGCCCAAAATTGGGCAAGAAGCTACCTATCTGGCCGCTCCCAAAGAGCTAAATGGGATGGCTCCCTTTCAGAACTTAGGCCGATAACCCATGGCATGCCACAGGGATCCATTCTGGGGCCATTATTGTTCTCACTCTTCATAAACGACTTCCCTCGATTTTGTGGTGGTGCCAAGGTACATCTTTATGCAGATGATGCAATTATCTATCGGTCATCACCAGACTTTGACCAAATCACTAGAGAACTTGCCACTGACCTCGCCTCCCTCGAGGACTGGTTCAAATGCAAACAGCTCATTCTCAATACCAGGAAAACTAAATGTATGCTCTTCTCCACCTGTTCTACCTCCAAGTATGCTCCTCCCACTCTTAACATAACATCGATCATGGGAGATACCTTGGAGACAGTCCCATCCTTCAGATACTCGGGATTCACCCTGCAGCTGTCGCTCTCTTTCAAAATTCACATCTCCAGTATAGTTAAACATATGCAGCAGAAGCTTGGTCTGCTCTACCGAATACACCCATATCTCACCTCTGCTTCCAGCCTAACAATTGCCTCCTTGTCTCTTACTCCCCTCCTAACATATGGTGCCCCCCTGCTATGCTCTGCTACTACCTCATCACTCTCCATCCTCTCCCAGGCTTACCATAGGATTGGTAGGTTCACCTTGGTGGCTAACTCACGATCACACCACTGTGACATCCTCTCCTCTCTAGACTGGTTGCCTTACGAAGCTAAATTGCAGTATTTCTCCATGTGCTTAATGTTTAAACTTGTCCACCTCTTTACTCCACCCTGCCTTAGGGATCTGATTCACCTCCATCAGGCACCTTGCACCCTACGCTCCTCCTCCCTCCCTCCCCCTGCTAGTCCCCCCCAATCTACGTCTATCCCTCTCCAGGAGGTTCTTCTCATTTGCTGCTGCCTCTGATTGGAATGCCCTACCTCCCCACATCCTGACTTGTCCTTCTCTTCCCCTTTCAAGTCCAATCTGCATGCCTCTCTCACTGCTTCTCCCTCCTGCCTCTGCTTCCGCTGAAGTTCCCAGCCTCCCTCCTCGCCTGACCTCTGACCAATATCACCTGTCCCCTTCCCTCACCACCCCCTTTCGTCAGCCCTACTCTCCCCAGTTTTATTGTGAACAAAGTGTGACATTCTATTGCACATGTATAGTTAAAAAATGCTAATGTATATAGAATTTGTAGATATGTAAATATGGTGAACATACCTAGCTCTATGGTTCTGTATCCTCTGTACAAAGAATGTTGAATCTGATACTGTAATGTACTGACTCCCTGTATAAATGCACTGCTATACTGTACCATGTATGACCCAGGGTTGACCCTGAAAAAGGGACTGTAATTGTCTCAGCGGTCCTACTCGGTCACCAAAACTCAAATAAAATAAACTAAAGGAGTTTGGTGGTGTGGTGCACAGAGTGTGGGGCAGCCATGATATCGGACTGGGCTTGGAAGTTCGTTGGTTGCCCAGTGTGCTACCAGCTGGCACAGCTTAGGGAGGAGGTTGAGGGGATTAGGAGACAGCTGGGGCAAGGGGGGAGGTATGGTTGGGGAAGAGGACAGGGGCTTTCCCACGGGGTTGCACCAAGTACTAGGGGTGGGGGCATAGGGAAAGGAGTGCAGGAGAGTACTTTGAGATCACATAGGGACCCTGACAGACGGGGCCCAAAAGGAGGACACTACCAAGGAAGCAGGCAGGTAACTGGAGACCCTCACAGAGTGGGGCCAGAGGGACAACATTCTCAGGGAAGTAGGCAGATGGCTGGGGCTGGACAGAAGGAAGCAAGGTGGAGAGGTGGATCGGACCTTAAGCTCAGTAACCGCTTCAATTCTCTTCTTCTGCTTGAGGATGAGGGGGGTGATGTAGCCATGACAGGGGTGGTTAGAGATGGAAAGGGAGTGGGGGGCAGGAGGCAGGGGCCGGATAGCAGGAGGAACAGGGGAACCTGGAATGCGGGAAACGGGGAACAGTGGATCAGACCTTGAGGGGCAGGGAGAAGAGGGAGAAAAGCACAAGGAGAAGGACCAGTTGGAAGGAAAGGGCAAGGAGAAGGTCCAAAAGTACAAGAAGGATACAGTAAAGGGAGCTGGGGGGTTTAGGCCAGGGGAGCACGACAAGCAAGGAGGGGCTGAACGGAGACGGGAAGGAAGGGAGGACAAGCCAGGCTAGTTTAGCAGATGGGGGAGAAGGACCAGTTGCAAGCAGTGAGGGGGGAGTTAGCGAGGCACAGAAGGATACTCGGGAGGAGGAGAGGACAGGATTGGGAGGAGGTGGCCAGGGTAAATAAGGAGGGGCGGCAGGTGGCACAGATAGGGGAGGAGCAAGGAGCCGGCTGGGTGGAGGGGCCGGTAGAAAGGATAAGGGACATGGAAGGGGGGAAATAGAGGAAAAGAAGCAGTCAGAGTGCTCCTGTTGGGGGATTCTATGATCAGGGGTATCAAATGGGATAGGGAGGGGGAAGCCTGGCCAGTTAGAACAAAATGCTTCCCTTGACTAATAGTGCACAGGGCCAAGCACGAGGTATATCAGCTGGCAAAGGATTGTAGGGGTTCCCCTGACATACTGGTCCACCTGGGTACAAATGACATTGAGTGAAATAACGAGCTAAAGATACAGGCAAGGTTCAGGGAGCTTGCCAGGGTCTGTCATGACATAGGATGCATGATTTCCTTCTCGGAAATCCTGCCGGTGCCAAGGGCTAGTGGGGAACATAAAAAGGAAGATTAGGGAGATAAACCAGTGGCTCAGGGAGTGGTGTGAGGCCAGAGGGTATAGGTTGATGGGGGATTGGGGGGAGACCTGGGAGGATAAGGGGCTGTATGCTAGAGATAGGCTCCATCTCAATTTGGAGGGGAAGGGAATACTTAAGTTGAAAATAGAGGGGTTCATTGGTGAAAGGTGGGGTTTAAACTTGTGAAGGGGGGATGGATGGGAGAAAAGGCTGTCAGGGGGGTCCGATAAAGGAGGGACTCTGTCTCCACCCCCCTGGGGGGGCTGGAGGAATGCGGGAAAAGGCCGACTGGTAAGGTGCAGACATGGGGAAGACAGAATCCCCATGGGAACACGAGCAGGGGAAATGGAAGTATAGGGAAAGGGTGGAAGGTAGTCCTGCTAAATGCCAGGAGCTTGGGCAATAAAATGCCTGAGCTCCAGGCAATGCTAACAGAGGGAGTGGTGGATGTGGCAGTGGTCACTGAGACCTGGGCCACCGCAGGACACGACTGGGACCTTAACCTAGAGGGTTACACTACGTTCAGGAAGGACAGGGGAGGGAAGGGAGGAGGAGTAGCAATAGACAAAACTGCATTGGCACAGGGAGAGAAGAGGTGGAGGAACCATGGAGGCAATTTAGGTCACCTTGATAACAAGGGGGCAAGAGAGTAAAAATAGGAGTGGTGTAGACCTCTGCGCCTGGCAGAGGAGCTGAGGAGAGTCTGGTGGCAGATGTTGGGAGACACTGCAGATTGGGCAGGGAAGGGTGGTGGTGTTAGAACCTAAACATGCCAGGAACAGACTGGGAGACTATGACATCCTCGGTGGCCAGGGAACAGAGGTTGTTGGATGTCTTTCAGGACACGTTCCTAACTCAGCAGGTGGGGGAAACGACCAGGGAGGTGCAGATACTGGATGCGGTCCTGGCAGACAGTGACCAGATTGGGGGCCTGGAGGTAAGGGACCCACTGGCGGGGAGCGACCATCCCACAGTCTGGTTCTGCCTGGACCTAAGAGAGGTAGAAGGCTGCACAAAGATGGAGGTAACTGACTTCAGGGGGGCAGATTTTAAGGAAATTGGAAGGATCCTTAAGTAGCATTTGGATGTGATTGGGCCAGACATGAACGCTGACAGTAGGTGGGAAATCATCAGGAGAGGGGTGCAGGATGCTACCAGCACCTGTGTGAGAGTAAGACGTAAATGCGGTAGGGCCCGAAAACCCTGTTGGTGGACCAGGGAGGTCCAGGAGGTGGTGCGGGGAAAGAAGACAGCCTATAGGCAATTCAATTGCTCAAGGAGTGAAAGGGATTGAGGGGAGTATGAGCTGACGGCTAGAAGGGCCACTAGGGTGGTGAGGGTGGCTAAGGCAAGGAAGGAGCAGAACCTGGCCAGGGAAATTAGGAGAGGGAACTAGGGGTTCTTTAGATACATTGGGGAAAAATGAAGGGAGAAGGGGCAGATTAGCAGTATTAAAACAGGGGAGAAATGGGCAGAAGACCCGGGGGAGCAAGCTGAGGTACTAAATGAGTACTTCACCTCAGTTTTCACCAAGGAAAATGGGGGGGCTGCATCATACATGGGAGAAGACAGTGATGCTGAAGAGGGGGGGGACCCTTACCGATCGGCAGGTCTGGGGAGAAGGGCAGGCATCACTGGCAGGTAAGGGGAAGGCTAAGCAGGGGGACGAGGTAGCAGAGGTGGAAATCACAACAGAGAGAGTGAGGGAAGCCCTCAGGTCCCTTAAGACAGAAAATGCACCGGGGATGGATAAATTACATCCCAGAGTGCTGAAGGAACTGGTGGATGTCCTGAAAACCCCTGGCGGAGCTTTTCACCATCTCTGAGGACAGGGTGGGTGCCCCAGGACTGGAAGGTGGCGATATGTGCCTATCAACAAGGTGGGGATCAAGGAGGTGGTAGGGAACTACAGGCCTATCAGCCTGACATCGGTGGTGGGCAAAGTGATGGAAGGCATTGTCAAGGAGAGGCTGGGGGGGACCTGGAAAAGTCAGGGTGCCTGGACGATAGACAGCATGGGTTCATCCCAGGGAAATCGTGTCAGACAAACCCTTGGAGAAATGGGGGTGGGGAACCAGATGATCAGATGGATAGGCAATTGGCTCCAGGACCGGACCCAGAGGGTCGTAGTTGGCGGGATAGTCTCATCCCCAAGGAGGGTCATTAGTGGGGTTCTGCAGGGATCAGTCCTTGGGCCCCTCCTGTTCAACACCTACATCTCTGACATAAAGACAGGTATCAGGAGTGAGATGAGTCTCTTTGCGGATGTCTCAAAACTGGGGGTGGTGGTGGATGGGGAGGAGGGGAAGGTGGCCCTACAGGGGGACCTGGAGGCTCTGGAAGGATGGTCTAGAAAGTGGAAACTGAGGTTCAATGCAGGGGAAAGGCAAGGTACTGCACCTGTGGGCCAGAAACCCGGGCCAAGTGTACACCCTGGGGTGGAAAATGCTACAAGTCTCGATGGCTGAGAGGGACCTGGGGGTGGTGGTGAATGTCAAGATGAACAACTTGGAGACTTGTAGGAGGGCAGCGGCCAAGGCCAACAGGATGCTGGGATGCATCGCTAGGGGGATCACCCCCAGAAGGAGGGAAGTGATACTCTCTCTGTATAGCTGCTTGGTGAGGTCGCACCTCAAGTACTGCATGCAGTTTTGGAGGCCACACTTAAAGAGGGACATTAAACTCCTGGAGAGTGTCCAATGGAGGGCAACCAAAATGATTTGGGGCTTGGGGGACAGGATCTATGGGGAGAGACTCAAGAGCTAAATATGTACACATTGGAAGAGAGAGGGACCGGGCAACATGATAGAAGGGGTAAATAGGGAGGAGCAGTCAGGGTGCTTAAGGAAGGAGGAGGAGGGGGCAACTAGGGGGCATGGGTGGAAGATGGAGGGGAAGATTCAGGGAGAAAGGAGGAGGTGCTGCTTCACTGAGGGGGTGGTGGAGCCATGGAATGCGTTGCCCAGGGGGCTGGTGGAGGCAGAGACGGTGGAGGGGTTCAAGAGGGGATGGGACAGGTATAGGGGAAGGGTTCTGGAAGCAAAATCCAGTGCAGTGAGAATATCCGGAACTGAGAAGGGAGAAGGGAGAAGCCAGAGAGGGCGAGGGAGGCAGCAAGGACAGCTCTCAGGGTGGGGGCTGACCAAACTAGCAGACACAAAAGACCGTTAGGCCTATTCTGCTGGCATTTTGGTATGTTAGTATGTTAGCTTAAGATGTATAGCTTAGAGGAGAGAGGGGGGGGACATGATAGAAACTTTCAAATACCTCAAGGGAATCAACAAAGTCCAAGAGGGTAGCATCTTTCAGAAAAAGAGATGTGCAAGAACAAGGGGGCACAATTTGAAGATAGAGGGGGGACAGCTCAGAGATAATGTGAGGAAGTATTTCTTCACAAGAGAGGGTTGTAGATGCATGGAACAGCCTTCCTGAGGAGGTCGTACAGTCAAGAATGCATGGGACAGACATAAGGCAATTCTAATGAGGGGTAGTAGGAAGTAGGCTGTTGGTGAATTAGAATCTGCAGCTTATCCATTAGGTAGGGAAATGGGCAGACTAGGTGGGTCAAGCGGTCCTTATCTGCCATCAGATTCTATGTTTCTATGCTTGTTAAAAGGAATGTAAAGGAAAAAGAGAGAATGGGGGGAGAAAAGAGCTCATAGATAGAAGAAAATATAGGTTAGTATTATTGTCCATTGAGAAATATTCCTTTCTTCATTTTTCTACACAATTTAATTTGTTGACAGAAGCTTGTAGAAACAAATCTAGAAGGAGATAAAGTTTAATGTTCATAGGGTTACATAGTTTTCAGACAGTCCTCTTGTTAACTATTGTATTGGAAACCATAAGTTGTAGTGAACATTATTTTCTTTAGTTTTTAATCTGTGAGCCACGTTTTAATATTGTACTGCTTTTTCCTCTGCCCTTTAGGTCTCTTTATCTGTATTGATGTTTTGGACTCCTATGAGGTATTTCCACAATTACTACTTCTATTTGTTCGAATTATTTTCCTTTAGACCTGTCAGACAAGGAAAGCATCTGGAGCAGGGTCTGCGGCAATCTCAGTAATGGAATCTGGATGCAGGGGCTACATTTTTTAGCCAGGAAAGGCACACTAAGCCAAGGCTTGTTTCCAACTGCATCCTGGGAGTACAGGGAAGCTAAGTGACTTGCTCATGGTCACACAGTATGCAAGTAGTGGCTGTGGGATTCAAACCCAGTTCTCCAGGTTTGCAGCACAGTGCTCTTAACCATTATGCTATACTGCCAATACTTAACACTTGTTTCTTCAGACTGAATGAGCGGTGGTTTTCTGGTGGTTCTGTTTCAGGTTAGGCTAAGCTATGGTATTTGTGGACTTCTGCCACACTCGTTGTCATTTGTGGTCACTTATTGTTCAGTTTTTCAGCCATTGTTTACAGTGCAGAAAACCGGTTAAACAGGGAGAGCTGTTCTTACAAAGTGGCCAATTATAATTGCCTGGCTTTGGGAGATCTGGCTGCTCATTCAGTTGAGTGTTTTTAAAGTGTGCATCCACTTTGGACAAAGCTTTGGATGCCTCAGCTTTGTTTGTAAAGTAACACAGTCTTCCATTAAGGTAGAAACATAGTGTAGCTTAGCCAGAGGGAGGAGGGCATATTCAATGTCCTTATTGGGAAGAGCTGCCTTGACCTTATCAAAGGATTTGCATTGCTAGAGTGTGGTGTGGCTAAAGTCCAGACATACCTGGAATTTTATGCCTTACAAGGATATGCCACAACCCATTTAAGGCTTCTTCAGAATCTCCTCCCTTTCCTGGAATTTGTGTGGCTGTATAAAGAAGAAACAGGGCAGGCATGCCTGGAGGTTTGTGCCAGTGTTTTTTCATGCTGAGCCACATAGTGAGCACAATCAAGATCGATCTTCTCTTCAGGGAAGCTGCAGCCCATGGCCACTGATGTACATTTTCTGAAAAAGGGTAGTGGGACCCAGAACCCTCCAGCCATTTTGGTACTCTGATCAGCTTCAAATTCCTCCCCCACCTCCTGTCCAGAGTGGTCTTCCTGATTGTACATGTTTCCCATTAGGTTGTTGAGTTGTATAATGTGAGTGGAAACTGTATCTGTTAAAGAAGCAAGCAAATCCTCCACTGTGGTGTCATTTTCTTCCTGCTCAGTAGTCCGCACTGACAGGGCCTCTATTTTCTTATTAATACTACTAACTGCCAAGGCTAAGTTTAAGACTAGAGCAGTGCCTTTCATTTAGCAACAATGAATCTGAGACTCTTGGAGTCTGATGAATTACTCAGCTTTTTTAGGTCCCTCATAATTTTGCCCCACTACCCTGGCCATCTTTTTTTTTTTTTTTTTACATTTTTTCCTCCTCACCTAACCGACGACCGCCTGGGACTATCAGCCTGCAGCCCACTCCACTCCAGATCAGCCTCGAGTCTGGGATACCTGCTTACCCCCACAGACGGCCACGGAGCGGGGAGAGCACCCGCAGGACACTATTTTTTGCATCGGAGGGCCGGCTTGGAGAGGTTAATTGAAGTCATGGGCATGTTTCATGTAGGGCGGCTGGCAGCCGTCCATTTTTCCGCTTTTTTCTGGGGGCGGACCGGCAATGAAGAATGACCGCCCGCTCCTAAGTCCAATCCCTGAGTGTCGGTGGTTGTGACTCCCGAGGCCTCCGCCCAAGGTCACTAATGCCCCGATCACTGACCCGCCTCCCTGGAGAAGGAGAGCAGTCCGAGACGCTGATCCTTCTCCCCGCCGACCCTCCGACGACCCAGGTCCATTCCCGAACCTGGGTCGCCGGCGTCGCAAGCGGAAATCCCACCGCTGCGCCAGCGGGCCGGCTACCCTGGCCATCTTAATGTCATCAGAGAACTTAAGTAGACTACTAGAGACCCCAGCTTCCAGATCATTGATGAAGATGTTGAACAGTGGTGACACCATAACTAATCCCTGAATACCCTCTACACTCAAAGTTGTGCCCATCCATCACAGCTATCTGCTTCCTGCCCCCAAGACAGTTAGCAATCCAGCTTGTTTAAACCTTGTGTATAGTATACTGGTGTACCTTT
Organism: Neoceratodus forsteri; assembly: GCA_016271365.2. Classification (NCBI taxonomy): domain Eukaryota; kingdom Metazoa; phylum Chordata; order Ceratodontiformes; family Ceratodontidae; genus Neoceratodus; species Neoceratodus forsteri. Next base: position 407,773,122 of record CM057452.1, read on the forward strand.
GCCCAGATACGTATCATGCACCATAGTGTCAAAGGCCTTGCTGAAGTCTTAATAGACTATGTGTGTATAATTCTGCCCCATCCACCTTCCTAGGCAACCCCTCAGAAAAGGTACCAGGTTGGTTTGGCATGATCTGCCCCTCCTAAAGTCATGTTGACAAAGGGCAAGAGTCCTGGCCTCAACTAAGTGCTCCATTCTCTGCTTGGTAATGGATTGCAGGACATTGCCCAGCACTTATGTCAGGCTGACTGACTTGTAGTTACCCTGGTCTAACCTTGCTCCCTTCTTGAAGACAGCGAGCATGAGAGGCTGGGCCACTTTCCAGTCCTCCAGCACAATACCCATCCTGGCAGACTCATAAGTTTGCCACAAACAACCCCACCAATTGTTCACTATGATCAGGCTAGGAAATATTTTTTTTACAGTAAGTTGTCCACAGACAACGTGGACCTGGAATTTAGTTCCATGGCACAAATTTCCAGTTGTCCTTGAGGTTTTAAAGGAAATTACACCAATGTGTATTAATGAGGATTTGATTATCATGTTCACACCCTTCTGTTCTGTTTTGTCCCAATCCCTGTCCCTGTCCCTCAAGCTTTTTTTAAATACATTTTTTATGCAAAATGCAATTCAGAGAAGCCACAAAGTGTTACACCTTCTTGTCGCTCTCATTCCTATATCACAGTGACAACTTTACTCTAAGTCTACTCTCACTGTATTTTACAAAATGCCCCCCATTACATTTTCCTGATTGGGGCTGAAAGGGGAACTGTCATCTTCAGGATTTCTTAATGTCTGAAAGTCCATAAAAAAGCTAATTTGAGTGACCCATTATGTTTATCTGTGAGTCTTTACAGCCCAGAGTTATTCATATGTAAATCAGCCTATAATCAATGGTTGGGGGCAGCCATGTGTTTTAGGCTCCTGACAGGCAATGGTGTCACCGAGGGTCTTGGCCCTGCTTTGATTGTAGATAATCCGTCAGGTTAAATAAGAAATCGCCAGTTTTATTATGCATGTTTTAAGGTGTTATTACAACACTTTCTATATTTATAATAATTGTTTTATAATTAATGGTCTTCTCTTTTTCCCATAGGGAAACTGTGGCATAATTTGCAGTTATAAAGGAGCGTTTATAACGGCAAACACATGCATGGTTTTCCCCAAACTGCGCATGCTCGAACTCCTCGCTTGCTGTATCCTTCCTGAACAGGAAACCGCAAACCCAAGGTAGAGAGAAACTGCCACGGACACTCGGCAGTAAGTAATTTTTACAATTAGTTAAAATGTTCCACACAGCTACCGGATTGACCACCCTAAAAATATTTTAAATAAAGTTAAAGTGGAGCTCGCGTGCTGAGGTAATCTGACTGCGCCAGCACAGCAGTCTTTATTTATTTTACATAATTGCTGAGGCGAAAAAGAGAAGCCCAACAATTATATAAAATAAAATATGAGTCTAGGTGTGTAAACTTGGATTTACACACACCCTCAGGGTTTGATGCTATGTATGAACCCTGAGCTTCGCTCTCGGGATTTATGTTGCATCTAACCCCTCAGGTGTGTGTAAATTCTCGTTACAAACCAAGACCAATACTTTATTCCATATGTATTAAGCTAGTGAGTTATCACCTTTACATTTCAAACTGTTAAAAACAATCCATCTTCAGGGTTGCTTTAACCTCTAGGCTATACTGCCAGCTGATCATCAAAAACTACACATCTCAAGGCTGACTGTGTGGTGCCAACAGGTATTAGGGCCCCATATCAGGATTTCTAAACCCTGGCTGTGTTCATGTCAGTACAGATTTATGGGAATGCCACAACACCAACTTCTGTCTTTTTCCATTCCCTCTCTTACAGCCTTTTTTCTTACAATTTTGGGTGTGAACTCAAGTCTACAAGATGCAAATGTGGCTACATACCTACTGGACTGGCATCATGGGGCCAGCTTTCAAATGTGAAGTTTTTGATTATCAGATGGCAGTGCAGCTTACAGGTTAAAGCAAAGAGCTGTGAACAAACTTCACTCAACCCTGCAGAATGGGTTTTGATTCCAACATGCTCTACTTGTATATTGTGTGACCAGAGCAAGTCACTTAACCTCCCTGTGCTCCCACAACACACTCGGGAACAAGCTGCAGCTCAGTGTGCATTTCCTGGATAAAGACAGTTAAAAAAACTGAGCATGTGTTATGATTCTGAACATAATATGCTCTTTCTATCCAGATTTGACTTAAAAAGAAAATAATGGGACACAGTTACTTGTTTATTAATTGCAAAAACACAGATGGACAACATTGTAAAAACATGCATAACCTGAAATGCATTATTAAAACAGTATTTTACTTATTTTGATGAAGTTAAAAGTAGGTATCATGTCAAAAGAGCAAACCAAAATGAGCGACTAATAAATAAGCGCATCATTTTGGTCGCTTTCAGGTTCAGCGACTGTGGAGGGATAATGAAGGAGGGAATAGCAAGGGTGGAAGGGAGAGAAAAAACAACGAGGGGAGGGAATAACGATGGTACCAAAGGAAGTTGGAGGAAGAGTGATGGACTGATTAGGAGTGCGGAGCTGATCCCGTCCAGCTAACCGTGTAGCCTGATGGGTAGAGACAACGGCTGCAGTAGTGATGGTCCTGGATTAAGGACTACGGACAGGTATTTTATTTTGTTTTTGGTAGGTGGTGTTGTTTTTAAGTTATTACTGTCCTCGGTCACTCATGTTTCCTCCAGTGTCTGCCCCCTCCCTTGAAGATTATTATAATAGTTTGGGGGTGCGGGGGGCATAGCCTCCCCCACATTAAATATGTATTTAGATATGCGTTGATTTTGTATTCAGCGCATATGGTTGTTTACTGCATTTGTGTTTGCCAGGATGTACTCGCTGTTGTGCGAGTCACTAATTGTGGTTCGCTCTTATGATATGTAAACTAAAAGTATAACAATTTCTTACAGAAATACTTTGGATGGAATGGGATTTTCTACCGTAACAATGCCAGAATTCTATTGGATTATTTTTATTAACAGTTTGAAATGTAAAGGTGATAACTTACTAGTTTCAATGCACATTCAAAATATTTATTCTAATTTTTTATTTTTTTTTTTATTTTAGTCTTTGGTAATCAGGTAAGTCCACTAGGCACAAATGCCTGTTTTCAGGGGTGACCTGGGAACACTGGGCAGTTAAGTGACTTGCTCAAAGTCACACAGTTTGCAAGTGGAGGTTGTGAGAATCAAACTCAGGTCTGGTCTGCTGGATGTATCAAGCTTGTTCACACCTCATTCCTCTAACCTCTAGGCTATACTGCCAGCCCACATTATTATAAATGTAGAAAGTGTTGTAATAACAGCTTAAAACACACTTAATAAAATAGACAATTTTCTATTTAACCTGTTAGAATATCTACAGCTAATGCAGGGCTAAGTCCCTTGGTGACATCATAGCCTGTCAGGAGCCTAAAACACATGGCTTCCCCCAGCACTTAATAACAGACTGATTTACATATGAATAACTCAGGACTGCTAAGACTCACAAGTAAGCACAACGGCTCACTCAAGTTAGCTTTTCATGGGCTTTCAGATACTAAGAAATCCTGAAGATGACAGTTTCCCTTTAATTATATATAGAAAATGAGCTTTGAAAAGAGCTACTGACTCTGAGTCTAGTAGATCCTCTCTCTCCTTGATCTCATGTGTCAGTTGATCTGTGACAACTTTGCTGTCTACCCTCCCTCATTTATAAAATTCTCTCCCTCCCTACCTTTTTTCTAATTATATACTACCGATTTCTTGAAAATTGAGCTATTCAAAGAGCTACAGAAGTTCCCTCTCGTCACTCAGTCTCCTCTTGTCAGACACTAATCACTCAGTCTGCAACCAACTTTTTTCTGTAAAGTGACTCCAACCCAGCTGTTTTCTTCCTTGTAACAATAGGCTTGTGGATTTTTTTTAATTAATTCTGCCCAAAAATTTTAAGCAGTGTATTTTGCTATTTCTTGCCATATGTTGACACATCACAACTTGTTGCAACAATGATCAGACACGTGTGGTACACGGAAGACAGAGTCTGAGATACCACTAGGGAGGGGCATGAGAAAAAACAAAATAACACTCACCATCAGTGTCTGCTATGCGGCAGCCTGCCTCCTGCCCCCTTCTGTTATTCTGACTGGAAAATCAATTTGTCCACCAGGACAGTCAGCTGCTGTCTCTAGCGGTGGGCAGTAACTTAATTAGCACTGTGCACGAGCCACTAAAGTAATCCAATACAAAGGATATACAAAACATTATAATCATAATGGTCAACAGTTTTTATAAAAGAATGTGAGGCATGAATACGAAAAGGAAAGTTCAACAAAATGTTTGTGATTAGAAACAGAAGCTTCCAGAAATCAAAATCAGCATACACGTCACTTGGTACCCATAAATAAATTTGTTATTAATTACAAATAAAGTAGCTTATTTGTTATAATCAGGGTTCGATCTTAACATATGTTTACTAGCCCTGGGCATAGTGCAGATTGCCTTGGACTAGCGCAGATGCCTTCCTACCTGTCCATGTGGGCTAGTGCAGTTTTTGTCCCATCATCCTGTTCAGAGCACTAGCGGTGTAAGGCTGAAAAAGTGTACCGAGCATCTGGAGCCCTGATCAGTCACAAGTCAGCCAAACTACCGGTGGTAGACCCAAATGACTCATAGTTCCAGAGTTTCCTTGCGGGAGGGGGGTCTCTAAGAGGGCAGTCTATTGGCCAGCAAAGTTTTCACTGCATTGTATGGTGGTATTCTATTGGCCAGCCCTGAGTTTTGGAAGTCGGCAGGGAAGGGGAGGCGATGGCTGTGGGAACAGCTCCTGGAGCTCTGAGAAGCTGACATCACAGGGAGGCCACCAATGAATGCTTTAATGTAAAGCACCAGGCAGGAGTAGAGGCAGGAATTCAGAAGAGCGCAGTGATGACTATGTATGGGCAGGCACAGCACAAGGCTGAGGTCATGATTGGTCCTTTTTGCGAGTTTGCAGCGGTCTTTGGCAGCAAGCAGGGGTGAGACTTCATTGCTCAGCAATGGGGGTTATAAGCAGCCCAATTTGAAGAGAAAAAGGCCAGAAGATTTGAAAACTGACCAGAAGTATTGAAGAGAAGTGCAACGGCGTGGTGTTCGGCAGCATGGTGTTCGGCAGTGTGGTGTTTGGTGGTGTGGCGTTTGGCGTCTCAGAGGAGCATGCAGCTCAGCATTGAAGATTTGCTGTTTTGGGGGGTTACGGCAGTCAGAATTGTTTGGAGTGTGGTTCAAGACAGTGGACAGAGTCGGACTTGCGGGACTTCGTAAGGAACACTGGTGGTGACTATGCTACCCTCAGGTAGGAAGATTCCAAGGTTGTGTGGGGGAAGGGGGGAATGTCTATGCCTTTTTCTGAGTCCACTAGCTGTATTCAGAAAACATTACAAACTTGGGTTTCCTCTGTTTGCTGTTAAATCTTGCAGCTTACTTGCACTCAAGTAAATATGACCCAGTAACTGCAAAAGGGGGGAGGTACAGAGTGTAACATTCTCCCATGTTTTCTGTGTTCTCTGTTCTGTTGTCCATACATTGCCTATTTATTTGCTTATTTATCTTATTGCCTGCAAAAATGTGTGTGGGTGGGGGGAATGTCTGTGCCACCTTTCGACTTTTGCTGGCTGTGGTCTGAAAAAGTTTCAGTGGCTTACCCCTATGCTTGCTCCTTACTGTGTGCATTATCGAAGCTGGGTTTTCTCAGTTAACCAGTTTACTGTTGAATTGGACTTGCAAGTACATAAAGACCCAGTAACTGCAAGGGGGGGGGGACTGGGTGTATACTGTAAAAAACTGTGTCTAAGTCAAAAGTGTAAGTGTCCCTTCAGAGACTTTGCACGACAGTGCAGTTTAGACTAAGTGGAAGGTTTAGACCTCAGATTAGCATATTGAAATGCCATACAGTAATGCATCATCCTCATGTGGCAGTCCGTGATAGAGACATTGTTGGGGGGTGGGGTATAAGTTTTTTGTGGGGAGCAGATTTTTCTATATTTATTTGAGTCACTGAATGCTTATCTTTTGAAACAACTGGTCCATTTTGTGTGTTTCCATCATTATATAAATGTAAATAAAGTTTTAAACTGTGCTGCTGTCATCATTTATTCATTGTGTTGTGGGTCAAAAGTACATGGTGACTTTGAGTGCGGGCTAGTGCAATTTTAGACTGACTTGTCCTACTGGCTAGTGCAAAAAAAACTTAAGGTCAACCTCTGGTTATAATATGTATAAGTCACCTAGCCTTAAAAAAATAGTCATCCAGAAGGAGGAGGAACAGAGAACGAAAGCAGTGGGTGGGAGTGGGGGGCATGAAGTAAGAGACTATACCGGGAAACAAGAACAAACACAGATGGGGGAGTGAACACTGTCCTGGATGACTGCATGGACAAGAACAAACCTCCACCAAACCCAAGATCCCTGGCAACTATAGCTCTGCAAAGTATGACTACAGAATTGTGATAGATATCTGGAGACTGGCTAACTCGCATGGAAAAGATTACTCTTTCCACCTAACATCAGGTGTACAGTTGAATAGATATCTGGCTGGTTCTAAGAGAGGTCACAGCAGATATCATTGACACAATGCTTGGGGAGATATTAATCTCAAACCATGCACTGGTGGGGTTTACTTGGCTACCCCAAGGAACCCAGCAGAGGGAAAAGGGACAATGCAGACTTAATGTATCCTTATTAAAAGACAGTTCCTTCAAGAAGAAGCTGATGAAAGCCATAAAGGACTTCCTGGAGCTAAACAAGTCTGGGGATACCTCGAAGGCAACAAGAGAAGAAGCACTGAAGCCTTCATAAGAGGAAGATGTTTCAGCTATTCCTCCTTCATAAAAAAAGACCCTGGTTAAGAAGGCAGAGGTCTTACAGCTTAGGCTTAAGGAACTTGAGGAGAACTACTGGGCTGACCCCAAAAGAACATGTTGACCTACTCCCAGAAGTAACAGGTACCAGATATGATATAATTGTCCAGTTGTACCAGAAGGCAGAGTATGTCCTGCTGAAGATGAGGCACAGTTTTAGGGAGGCAGGAGAGTGATGAGGAAGGTTCCTGGCCTAACAACTTAAGAAGAGGCAGGAGAGAGCCAAAATAATGATGGTCAAGAACCAGGAAGGCACCATACGCAAGGATACAAATACCATAAATAAGGCCTTCCTAACATTCTATGAAAAGCTGTACAAGCAGAAACCTGGGCCTCTCAGTCTGCTACTGAAGTCTTTCTCTCAAAGCTGCACCTCCCCACCATTCCCCAGGAGCAGTGAGAAATTCTTGATAGGACCTTTCATGAATCAGAACTAATCATAGCCATCAGATCCATGTTGAATGAGAAAGCCTCAGGACTGGACAGCTTCCCGGTGGAGTTGTAGTTCTCCTTTTAGCAGGAGCTTGGAGGCAGCTTAACTTCTGTGTTCACAGAAGCAGGGTAACTAGGAGACTCACCAAAGTTAAAGTGCATGGCTGTGTTCACTGTGATACCTAAGCCAGGTAAAGACCCTTTGCCCTGCAGTAGCTATCGTCCCATTTCACTGATCGTGGTAGACTGTAATATATATGCAAAAGTGTGGGCACAGAAGCTTAAATAAATCTTCAATAGATCAAAAGAACAGAACTCTACTCAGCTCTGTATTCAGTTTTTATTATGTCCACACCACTAACCAAATGAGTTTTCCAATGTTTTATAGGTGAACCAGCTTCCTCAAGGAAATTAATGTGATTGTCCAAACTATGCCTGTATCTCACTGTTTACATTCACTTCATAATATCCAATGAATTTTCTTTTGTCTTGTTTATGTTCATCTCTATAAAGGCTGACTTGGTGGTATAGTTACATCTTTTTTTCAATAATACTTCAAGACAGGCACGTCACTTAATTTAATTATGTACCTGACACAGCCCGTGTCTTTCTAATCTCTTAGTCACTGCCCAGCTTCAAACTGTTGCTGACATCACTTCTGTTTAATCTACTAGGTTTCACAGATGCCTATTTTGAAATATTATTGAAAAAGTTGTAAATGTACTTCCAAGTCAGACTTTATAGAGATGAACATAAACAAGACAATAGAAAATTCATTGGCTATTTTGAAGTGAATGTAAACAATTAGATACAGGCACTGTTTAGAAGATCACCATTCATTTCCCTGTTGGTTCACCAGTGAAATGTTGGAAAATTAATCTGATTAGTGGTGCGGACATACAAACAAAACTGAATATAGAGTTGAGTACAGTTCTGTTCTTTTGTTTTATTGCATATTAGCAGGCCTTGAAACTATTGACTCCTTATTAGAGTTGTAATTATTTTAATAAGACAGAATTGCTTCAGGTTTTGTAAGGTTTGTATTAAAGAAATCCTCCCCACATTGATCTCTAAAGACCAAGTGGGATTCACCCCTGGGAGGCGAGGAACAGATAACACCAGATGGTTGATAACCCTGATCTGGCAGATCAAAGCCAAAAACATAGCCACAACCTTAGTAGCACTCGATGCAGGATGGCATTTGATTGGGAAGAGTGTCGCTCTCTGTTTCAAACTCTTAAACACTGTAGATTCAGCGACCATTTCATAGAAGGGGCAAGACCATATACAGTGGGGCATCGGCAGCAGTCAACACCAATGGCACAATTTCAGAGACATTCCCCCTAAATATGGGTACCAGGCAGCGCTGCCCATTATCCTCACTACTCTTCATTTTGGCATTAGAACCCCTACTACAATCTTTAAGACCAAACCCACAAGTATACAGCTTAGTTGAAGGCAGTATAGTGGTGTTGTTTAGAGCACTGAGCTGCAAATCTGGAGACCTGGGTTTGAATCCCACAGCTCCCACTTTACTTCAGGTCTAATCTAGATGTCACCGAGCTCCCTGATCCCGGTGGGGGGGGGGGGCCTGACTGAATCTCTCTTTACCTCCCTAGCTCTCAGAAATGTCAAAAAACTAATAATCAGGTGAGTTTACGTGCCCCCTAGTCAAGCTCCCTCTGGCCTATCCTCACTCCTAGCTTCCCTAACTAATCTCCCTGGACATGACCTCATTCTCTGTGGGAACTTTAACCAAGATTGGCTTCAACCAGATGCTGTAAAATTGCAAGCCGCGATGGCTGACTCCTGCCTAACTCAACTTATCTAGCACCCAACTTGAATCATCACCAAGTCTGGCAAACATACATTACTTGACTGGATGGTCACTAACTGCCCACTGAGGATCAGAGCTGTGGGCGTACTCCCTGACTACATAAACAATCATTCCCCCACTTTTTGTGTGTGGGGAAACAACTATCCTAATCCCCCTCCCAGGATATCCCTAGTCTGTGACATGTCTAGGATCGACATAGACAGTTTTACCACCTCCATCAACAATACTGACTGGTGACCCATTAACTCGCTCCCAGATATTAATCTTGCCCTAGACTTCTTTATCACACCCTCAACCAATTAGTTAACCAACATCCACCTCTGAAAAAGTGCAGGTCTAAGGGCATCAAGGCTCCGTGGCTCTCCAAGGAGATTCGGATGCTCATGTCGCACCGTAATAATGCGTGGAGGGCCTACAAAAAAAGTGACCTCCCCACAGATCGGCAAACATACAGACACCTCAGGAAAGAATGCAAACACTCCCTGCACAAAGCCAAGTGCTTCCACTTTAAGGCCCTTCAAATGGAACACCTTTGCAACCCAAAGAAATTCTGGCGACAAGTAAACTTCTTATTAAAAGGAAACGCTGTTAATACCCCAAGCTCAGTCCATGCCAATGGCTCAGACCTTAGTGTCTCTACTTCCATTGCCTCTGGCTTCATTGAATTTTTTACAGATCTGCACGAATACACCTCGCTCTTCCATGCCACCTACTCTCCTAACACTGTCCTGCTGCCCTCAACTACCCTTGCAGACCACCTCGAGTTCCACCTAAAACGTGCCACTCTCAAAAAGGTCCAGAAGCTTCTCTCTCAATTGAATCCTGAGAGCTTGTCTGGACATGACTCCCTTGAGGCAGAATTTCTAAAATTGGGTGCCCCTGCCCTTGCTCACCTGGTTAGGGACCTATTCAACCGATCTTTCATCACCAACTCGGTACCTGATAAATGGAAGGTGGCAGTGGTAGTCCCAGTGCACAAGGGGGGCTCCAATACTGTCAACAACTATAGCCCATATCCCTCCTCTGCCATCTAGCAAAGATACAGGAGCGTATTCTTTATAACTACCTACAGGACTACCTGGAATCTCACAACCTACTATCCCCCCATCAACGCGGTTTCAGAGGGAATCACAGCACTCTAACAGCCCTGATAAAAGTGGCAAAGGATATATTTTATGCTATGGACAAGGGTTGTGCCACTGGTGCCACCTTCATCGACCTCACTAAAGCACTTGACCTGGTAAACCGTGATCTCCTGCTCCACCAACTACATGTCACAGGTCTAGATAAAAGTGCCCAAAATTAGGCAAGAAGCTACCTATCTGGCGGCTCCCAAAGACTTAAATGGGACAGCTCCCTTTCAGAACTTAGGCTGATAACCCATGGCGTGCCACAGGGATCCATTCTGGGGCCATTATTGTTCTCACTCTTCATAAACAACCTCCCTCAATTTTGTAGTGGTGCCAAGGTACATTTTTATGCAGATGATGCAATTATTTATCGGTCATCACCAGATTTTGACCAAATCAATCGAGAACTTGCCACTGACTTTGCCTCCCTCGAGGACTGGTTCAAATGCAAACAGCTCATTCTCAATACCAGGAAAACTAAATGTATGCTCTTCTCCATCTGTTCTACCTCCAAGTATGCTCCCCCCACTCTTAACATAACATCGATCATGGGAGATACCTTGGAGACAGTCCTGTCCTTCAAATACTTGGAATTCACCCTGGACCTGTCTTGCTCTTTCAACATTGACATCTCTAATATAGTTAAACATATGCAGCAGAAGCTTGGTCTGCTGTACCGAATACGCCCATATCTCACCTCTGCTTCCTGCCTAAGAATTGCCTCCTCGTCTCTTACTCCTCTCCTAACATATGATATCCTCTTGCTACACTTTGCTACTACCTCATGGCTCACCATCCTCTCCCAGGCTTATCACAGGATTGGTAGGCTCACCTTGGGGGCTAACTCATGATCACACCACTGTAACGTCCTCTCCTCTGTAAGCTAGTTGCCTTACCAAGCTAAATTGAAGTATTTCTCCATGTGTTTAAAGTTTAAACTTGTCTAGCTCTTTACTCCACCTTACCTTAGGGATCTGATCCACCTCCTTCAGGCACCTCGCACCCTACACTCCTCCTCCCTCCCCCTGCTAGTCCACCCAATCTACGTCTATCCCTCTTCAGGAGGTCCTTCTCATTTGCTGCTGTCTCTGATTGGAATGCCCTACCTCCCCACATCCTGACTTGTTCTTCTCTTCCTCTTTTCAAGTCCAATCTGCATGCCTATCTCACTGCCTCTCCCTCCTGCCTCTGCTTCCGCTTGAAGTTCCCAACCTCCCCTCGCCTGACATCTGACCCATACCACCTGTCCCTTCCTCCCACCCCTTTGTCAGCCCTACTCTCCCCATTCTTGTTGTAGAACAAGGTGTGACATTCTATTGCATGTATAGTTAAAAATCTAATGTATATAGAATTTATAGATATGCAAATTTGGTGAGTATAACTAGCTCTATGGTTTCATCCTCTGTACAAAGTATGTTGAATCTGATAATCTAACGTACTGACTCCCTGTATAAATGCACTGCTATACTGCACCATGTATGGCCCTGGGTTGACCCTAAAAAAGGGACTGTAATTGTCTCAGGAGTCCTACCCGGTCTCCAAAACTCAAATAAAATAAATTACAGGAGCTTAAGATGTACAGCTTAGAGGAGAGAGGGGGGACATGATAGAAACTTTCAAATACCTCAAGGGAATCAACAAAGTCCAAGAGGGTAGCATCTTTCAGAAAAAGAGATGTGCAAGAACAAGGGGGCACAATTGGAAGATAGAAGGAGGACAGCTCAGAGGTAATGTGAGGAAGTATTTTTTCACAGAGAGGGTTGTAGATGCATGGAACAGCCTTCCTGAGGAGGTCGTAGAGTCAAAAACAGTAGAGGAATTCAAGAATACATGGGACAGACACAAGGCAATTCTAGTGGGGGGTAGTAGGAAGTAGGCTGTTGGTTAACTAGGATCTGCAGCTTAACCGTTACATAGGGAAATGGGCAGACTAGGTGGGCCAAGCGGTCCTTATCTGCCATCAGATACTATGTTTTTATGCTTGTTAAAAGAAATGTGAAGGAAAAAGAGAGAATGGGGGAGAAAAGAGCTCATAGATAGATGAAAATATAGGTTAGTATTATTGTCCATTGAGAAATATTCCTTTCTTAATTTTTCTACACAGTTTAATTTGTTGACAGAAGCTTGTAGGAATAAATCTAGAAGGAGATAAAGTTTAATGTTCATAGGGTTACATAGTTTTCAGACAGTCCTCTTGTTAACTATTGTATTGGAAACCATAAGTTGCAGTGAACATTATTTTCTTTAGTTTTTAGTCTGTGAGCCACGTTTTAATATTGTACTGCTTTTTCCTCTGCCCTTTAAGTCTCTTTATTTGTATTGATGTTTTGGACTCCTATGAGTTATTTCCACAATTACTAGTTCTATTTGTTATAATTATTTTCCTTTAGACCTGTCAGACAGGGAAAGCAACTGGAGCAGGGTCTGCGGCAATCTCAGAAATGGAATCTGGATGCAAGGGCTTTTTTTTTTTTTTTTACATTTTTTAGGCAGGAAAGGCACACTAAGCCAAGGCTTGTTTCCAGCTGCATCCTGGAAGTACAGGGAAGCTAAGTGACTTGCTCATGGTCACACAGTATGCAAGTAGTGGCTGTGGGATTCAAGCCCAGTTCTCCAGGTTTGCAGCTCAGTGCTCTTAATCACTATGCTATACTGCCAATACTTAGCACTTGTTTCTTCAGACTGAATGAGCAGTGGTTTTTCTGGTGGTTCTGTTTCTGGTAAGGCTAAGCTATGGTATTTGTGGACTTCTGCCACACTCGTTATAATTTGTGGTCACTTATTGTTCAGTTTTTCAGCCATTGTTTGCAGTGCAGAAAACCAGTTAAACAGGGAGAGCTGTCCTTACAAAGTGGCCAATTATAATTGCCTGGCTTTGGGAGATTTGGCTGCTCATTCAGTTGAGTGTTTTTTAAGTGTGCATCCACTTTGGACAAAGCTTTGGATGCCTCAGCTTTGTTTGTAAAGTAACACAGTCTTCCATTAAGGTAGAAACATAGTGTAGCTTAGCCAGAGGGAGGAGGAGGGCATATTCGATGTCCTTATTGGGAAGAGCTGCCTTGACCTTATCAAAGGATTTGCATTGCTGGAGTGTGGAGTGGCTAAAGTCCAGACATACCTGGAATTTTATGCCTTACAAGGATATGCCACAACCCATTTAAGGCTTCTTCAAAATCTCCTCCCTTTCCTGGAATTTGTGTGGCTGTATAAAGAAGAAACAGGGCAGGCATGCCTGGAGATTTGTGCCAGTGTTTTTTCATGCTGAGCCACATAGTGAGCACGATCAAGATCGATCTTCTCTTCAGGGAAGCTGCAGCACATTTATTTATTCATTTGTATTTCGGATGACACCTTTGAGCCAAGGGTACTTTTACAAAGGTTCCATGTCAAGGCAATAAGGTACAAAACATAACATAACGTGATCATTACAATGGAACTTAAAAAAAAAAAAACAAGCAAGGTTACAATAATAGGAGCCAAAGGGATTGTCAAGGAATTGTGTTGTGAGTTAATTATACAGTACAAGTCATAGGCGGCTCAGTGATGCTTTGTTATTAGTGAGTTAGTGGGAAAAGAGAAAGAAGAGTGGTGGTGAGAGGCTGGTATGGGAGAGAGAGAGAGAGGGAGGAGGGGAGAAATGGGGAAGGCATTGTGTTGGGTATGTGGTAGATGGGAAACAGCAAGGGAGGAGGAAAGGGGGGCAGAAAAAGAAAAGGAGACAGATTCATCCTATACCCAGTAGTGGGGGGTAGGAGAGGAGGAGGAGCTGAGGCAGTGAGGAGGGATGCTTGAGGGTAGTATGCCAGGAGGGGATTATAAGAAGCAATCACAGAAGGCACTAGCCACAAGGTGTTGATGCAGTTTACACTTAAAAGCACCAATCGTGGCAATGTTGGAGATTTCTGTAGGTAGGAAGTTGAACCAGGTGGAGGCTCTGACAAGGTAAGAACGCTGAGCTTGAGAGGTATGACAGCGAGGTATTGTAAAGGTTAGACTGTCCGATCTTCTAGTTAGGAGGCGGACACACTGCAGGGTCAAAACTGATTGGACTCCAGAGGGCATAAGGCCCAGTGATGTCTTCTTAGCTAGATGCAGGTCTGGTACTTTAGCCTGCTGGATAGCTGGAGCTAGTTAGCTCTGCTCGAATGTTTGATGTGTGAGAAAGGCATGGACAGCTAAAATAAGCAGTCTACATGCTCTTATTAAGAGCTACAGCTATGCTACTGGAGTGCAGTATCAGTAGCGGATCCATAGATAACGATCTCATGGCCACTGATATACATTTTATGAAAAAGGGTAGTGGGACCAGAACCTCCAGCCATTTCGATACTCTGATCAGCTTCAAATTCCTTCCCCACCTCCTGTCTGGAGTGGTCTTCCTGATTGTACATCTTTTCCATTAGGCTGTTGAGTTGTTTAATGTGAGTGGAAACTGTATCGGTTAAGGGAGTGAGCATATCCTCCACTGTGGTGTCATGTTCTTCCAGTTCAGTCGTCCGCACTGGCAGGGCCTCTATTTTCTTATTAACGCTACTAACTGCAAAGGCTAAGTTAAAGACTAGTGCAGTGCCTTTCATTTAGCAACAATGAAGCTGAGACTCTTGGAGTCTGATAAACTACTCAGCTTTTTTAGGTCCCCCATAATATTGCCCCACTACCCTGGCCATCTTAATGTCATCAGTGAACTTACGTATACTACTGGAGACCCCAGCTTCCATATTGTTGATGAAGATGTTGAACAGTAATGACCCCATAAGTAATCCCTAAATACCCTCTACACTCAAAGTTGTGCCCATCCATCACAGCTATCTGCGTCCTGCCCCCAAGACAGTTAGCAATCCAGTTTGTTTAAACCTTGTGTATAGTATACTGGTGTACCTTTGCCCAGATACTTATGCACTATAGTGTCAAAGGCCTTGCTGCAGTCTTAGTGGACTATGTGTATGATTCTGCCCCATCCACCTTCCTACGCAACCCCTCAAAGAAGGTACCAGGTTGGTTTGGCATGATCTGCCCCTCATAAAGTCATGTTGACAGAGGGGAAGAGTCCTGGCCTCAACTAAGTACTCCATTCTCTGCTTGGTAATGGATTGCAGGACATTGCCCAGCACTTATGTCAGGCTGACTGACCTGTAGTTACCAGGTTTAACCTTGCTCCCTTCTTGAAGACAGTGAGCACGGGGCTGGGCCTCTTTCCAGTTCTCCAGCACAATACCCATCCTGACAGACTCATGTAAGTTTGCCACAGACAACCCCAACAATTGTTCACTATGATCAGGCTAGGAAGTATGTTTTACAGTAAGTTGTCCATAGACAACGTAGACCTGGAATTTAATTCCATGGCACAAATTTCCAGTTGTCCTTAAGGTTTTAAAGGAAATTATACCAATGTCTATTAATGAGGTTTTGATTGTCATGTTCACACCCTTATGTTCTGTTTTGTCCCAATCCCTGCCCCTGAAGCTTTTTTTAAATACATTTTTTATGCAAAATGCAATTCAGTGAAGTCACAAAGTGTTAGACCTTCTTGTTGCTCTCATTCCTATGTCACTGTGACACCTTTACTCTAAGTCTGCTCTTACTCTATTTTACAAAATGCCCCTCTTACATTTTCCTGATTGGGTCTGAAAGGGGAACTGTCATCTTCAGGATTTCTTAATGTCTGAAAGTCCATCAAAAGCTAATTTGAGTGAGTCATTGTGTTTATCAGTGAGTCTTTGCAGTCTAGAGTTATTCATATGTAAATCAGCCTATAATTAATGGTTGGGGCAGCCATGTGTTTTAGGCTCCTGACAAGCAATGGTGTCACCGAGGGTCTTGGCCCTGCTTTGATTGTAGATAATCCAACAGGTTAAATAGGTAATCGCCTGTTTTATTACGCATGTGTTAAGGTGTTATTACAACACTTTCTATGTTTATAATAATTGTTTTGTGTTAAACTAGTTTGTTATCACCTTTACATTTCAAACTGTTAATAAAAACAATCCATCTTCAGGATTGCTTTAACTGCTAAGCCATACTGCCAGCTGATCATCAAAAACTACACATCTCAAGGCTGACTCTGGTGCCAACAGATATTGGGGCCCCATATCAGGATTTCTAAACCCTGGCTGTGTTCATGTCAGTACAGATTTCTGGGTATGCTACGGCACCAGCTTCTGACTTTTTCTAGTCCCTCTCTTACAGCCTTTTCTCTTACAATTTTGGGTGTGAACTCAGGTCTACAAGATGCAAATGTGGCTACATACCTACTGAACTGGCATCATGGGGCCAGCTTTCAAATGTGTAGTTTTTGATTATCAGCTGGCAGTACAGCTTAGAGGTTAAAGCAAAGAGCTGTGAACAAACTTCACTCATCCAGCAGAATGGGTTTTGATTCCAACATCCTCTACTTCTATATTGTGTGACCAGAGCAAGTCACTTAACCTCCCTGTGCTCCTACAACACACTCGGGAACAAAGCTGCAGCTCAGTGTACCTTTCCTGGACAAAGACAGTAAAAAAAAACTGAGCATGTGTTATGATTCTGAACATAGTATGCTCTTTCTATCCAGATTTGACTTAAAAAGAAAAAAATAGGACACAATTACTTGTTTATTAATTGCAAAAACACAGATGGACAACATAGTATAAACATGCATTATCTGAAATGCATTATTAAAACAGTATTTTACTTATTTTGATGAAGTTAAAAGTAGGTATCATGTCAAAAGAGCGAACCAAAATGAACGACTAATAAATAAGAGCATCATTTTGGTCGCTTTCAGGTTCAGCGACTTTGGAGGGATAATGAAGGCGGGAATAGCAAGGGAGGGAGAGAAAAAACAGCAAGGGGAGGGAATAGTGATGGTACCGAAGGAAGTTGGAGGAAGAGTGATGGACTAACTAGGGGCGTGGAGCTGATCCCGTCAAGCTACCCGTGTAGCCTAGCGGGTCGAGACATTGGATGCCGTAGTGGTGGTCCTGGATTGAGGACTACGGCCTGGTATTTTATTTTGTTTTTGGGAGGTGGTGTTGTTTTTAAGTTATTGCTGTCCTCAGTACCTTGTATTTCCTCCAGTGTCTGCCCCCCTTGGAGATGCTTATAATAGTATGGGGGTGCGGGGGGCATAGTCCCCCACACATTAAATATGTATTTTGATATGAGCCAATTTCGTATTTGGCACATATGGTTGTGTACTGTATCTGTGTTTGCCTGGATGTACTCACTGTTGTGTGAGTCACTAATTTTGGTCCGCTCTTATGATAAGTAACCTAAAAGTATAACAATTTCTTACTGAAATACTTTGGATGGAATGGGATTTTCTACCATAACAATGCCAGAATTCTATTGGATTATTTTTATTAACAGATTGAAATGTAAAGGTGATAATTCACTAGTTTCAATGCACATACAAAACAATTATTTTTTTAATTTTTTATTTTAGTCTTTGGTAACCAGGTAAGGTCCACAAGGCACAAGTACCAATTTTCAGGGGCGACCTGGGAGCACTGGGTAGTTAAGTGACTTGCTCAAAGTCACAGATTATGCAAGTGGAGGTTGTGAGAATCAAACTCAAGTCTGGTCTGCTGGATGTATCAAGCGTGTTCACACCTCATTCCTCTAACCTCTAGACTATACTGTCAGCCCACATTATTATAAATGTAGAAAGTGTTGTAATGACAGCTTAAAACACACTTAATAAAACTGACAATTTTCTATTTAACCTGTTAGAATATCTACAGCTAAAGCAGGGCTAAGTCCCTTGGTGACATCATTGCCTGTCAGGAGCCTAAAACACATGGCTTCCCCCAGCACTTAATAACAGACTGATTTACATATGAATAACTCTGGACTGATAAGACTGACAAGTAAGCAAAATGGCTCACTCAAATTAGCTTTTTGTGGTCTTTCAGATATTAAGAAATCCTGAAGATGACTGTTTCCCTTTAATTATATACAGAAAATGAGCGCTGAAAAGATCGACTGACTCTGTGTCTAGTAGATCCTCTCTCTCCTTGGTCTCATGTGTCAATTGATCTGCGACAACTTTGCTGTCTACCCTCCCTCATTTATAACATTTTCTCCCTCCCTGCCTTTTTTCTAATTATAGGCTACCGGTTTCTTGAAAATTGAGCTATTCAAAGAGCTGCAGAAGTTCCCTCTCGTCACTCAGTCTCCTCTTGTCAGACACTAATCACTCAGTCTGCAACCAACTTTTTTCTGTAAAGTGACTCCAACCCAGCTATCCTCTTCCTTATAATAATAGGATTGTGCCTTTTTTTTAATAAATTTTGCCCAAATATTTTAAGCAATGTGTTTTGCTGTTTCTTGCCATATGTTGACACACCACAATTGTTGTAACAATGATCAGACAAGTGTGGTACATTGGAGAGAGAGTCTGAGATACCACTAGGGAGGGGGCATGAGAAAAAACAAACTAACACTCACCATCAGTGTCTGCTATGCGGCAGCCTCCCTCCTACCCCCTTCTGTTATTCTGACTGGAAAATCAATTTGTCCATTAGGACAGTCAGCTGCTGTCTCTAGCTGCAGGCAGGCAGTAACTTAATTGGCACTGTGCACGAGCCACTAAAGTAATCCAATACAAAGGTTATTCAAAATATTATAATCATAATGGCCAACAGTTTTTATAAAAGAATGTGAGGCATGAATGCAAAAAGGAAAGTTCAACAAAATGTTTGTGATTAAAAACAGAAGCTGCCAGAAATCAAAATCAGCATACAGGTCACTTGGTACCCGTAAATAAAATTGTCATTAATTGCAAATAAAGTAGCTTATTTGTTATAATATATACAAGTAACCTAGCCTTCAAGAAAATAGTCTTCCAGAAGAAGGGGGAACAGAGAATGAAAGCAGTGGGTTGGGGTGGAGGGCATGAAGTAAGAGACTATACAGGGAAACAAGAACAAACACAGATGTGGGGGTGAACACTGTCCTGGATGACTGCCTGGACAAGAACAAACCTCCACCAAACCCAAGATCCCAGGCAACTATAGGTCTGCAAAGTATGACTACAGAATTGTGACAAACAGATATCTGGGGACTGGCTAACTCGCAGGGAAGAGATTACTCTTCCTGCCTAACATCAGGTGTACAGTTTAATAGATATCTGGCTGGTTCTAAGAGAGGTCACAGCAGATATCACTGACACAATGCTTGGGGAGATATCAATCTCAAACCATGCATTGGTGGGGTTTACTTGCCTACCCCAAGGAACCCAGCAGAGGGAAAAGGGGCAATGCAGACTAAATGTCTCCTTATTAAAAGACAGTTCCTTCATGAAGAAGCTGATTTAAGCCATAAAGGACTTCCTGGAGCTAAACAAGTCTGGGGAAACATCGAAGGCAACAAGATAGGAAGCACTGAAGCCTTCATAAGAGGAAGATGTTTCAGCTATTCCTCCTTCATAAAAAAAGACCCTGGTTAAGAAGGCAGAGACCTTACAGCTTAGGCTTAAGGAACTCGAGGAGAACTACTGGGCTGACCCCAAAAGAACATGTTGACCTACTCCCAGAAGTAACAGGTACCAGATATGAGATCATTGTCCAGCTGCACCAGAAGGCAGAGTACATCCTGTTGAGGATGAGGCACAGCATTAGGGAGGCAGGTGAGTGATGAGGAAGGCTCCTGGCCTAACAACTTAAGAAGAGGCAGGAAAGAACCACAATAATAGTGGTCAAGAACCAGGAAGGCACCATACGCAAGGGTATAAATACCATAAATAAGGCCTTCCTAACATTCTATGAAAAGCTGTACACAGCAGAAACCTGGACCTCTCAGTCTGCTACAGAAGTTCTTCTCTCAAAGCTGCACCTCCCCACCATTCCCCAGGAGCAGTGAGAAATTCTTGATAGGGCCTTTCATGAGTCAGAACTAATCACAGCCATCAGATCCATGCTGAATGGGAAAGCCTCAGGACTGGAGAGCTTCCTGGCGGAGTTGTAGTCCTCCTTTCAGCAGGAGCTTGGAGGCAGCTTAACTTCCATGTTCCCAGAAACAGGGTAACTAGGGGACTTGCCACAGTCAATGTGCATGGCTGTGTTCACTGTGATACCTAAGCCAGGTAAGGACCCCATAGCCTGCAGTAGCTATCGCTCCATTTCGCTGATCATGGTAGGCTGTAATATATATGCAAAAGTGTGGGCACAAAAGCTTAAAAAAATCTTCAATAGATCAAAAGAACAGAACTGTACTCAGCTCTGTATTCAGTTTTTATTATGTCCACACCACTAATCAAATGAGTTTTCCAATGTTTTATAGGTGAACCAGCTTCCTCAAGGAAATTAATGTGATTGTCCAAACTATGTCTGTATCTCATTGTTTACATTCACTTCAAAATATCCAATGAATTTTCTTTTGTCTTGTTTATGTTCATCTCTATAAAGGCTGACTTGGTGGTATAGTTACATCTTTTTTCAATAATACTTCAAGATAGGCATTTCACGTAATTTAATTCTGTACCTCACACAGCCCGTGTCTTTCTAATCTCTTAGTCGCTGCCCAGCTTCACACTGTTGCTGACATCACTTCTGTTTAATCTACTAGGTTTCACAGATGCCTATTTTGAAATATTATTGAAAAAGTTGTAAATGTACTTCCAAGTCAGACTTTATAGAGATGAACATAAACAAGACAATAGAAAATTCATTGGCTATTTTGAAGTGAATGTAAACAATTAGATACAGGCACTGTTTAGAAGATCACCACTCATTTCCCTGTTGGTTCACCAGTGAAATGTTGGAAAATTAATCTCATTAGTGGTGTGGACATATAAAAAAAACTGAATATAGAGATGAGTACAGTTCTGTTCTTTTGATTTATTGCATAATAGCAGGCCTTGAAACTATTGACACCTTATTAGAATTGTAATTATTTTAATAAGAGAGAATTGCTTCAGGTTTTGTAAGGTTTGTATTAAAGAAATCCTCCCCACATTGATCTCTAAAGACCAAAAGGGATTCACCCCTGGGAGGCAAGGAACAGACAACACCAGATGGTTGATAAACCTGATCTGGCAGATCAAAGCCAACAACATAGCCACAACCTTAGTAGCACTCGATGCAGGATGGCATTTGATTGGGAAGAGTGTCACTCTCTGTTTCAAACTCTTAAACACTGTAGATTCAGCGACCGTTTCATAGAAGGGGCAAGACCATATACAGTGGGGCATCGGCAGCAGTCAACACCAAAGGCACAATTTCAGAGACATTCCCCCTAAATAGGGATACCAGGAAGGGCTGCCCACTATCTCCACTACTGTTCATTCTGGCATTAGAACCCGTACTACAATCCTTAAGACAAAGCCTACAAGTATATGGCTTAGTTGAAGGCAGTATAGCAGTATTGTTTAGGGCACTGAGCTGCAAACCTGGAGACCTGGGTTTGACTCCCACAGCTCCCACTTTACTTCAGGTCTAATCTAGACATCACCAAGCTCCCTGATCCTGGTGGGGGGAACCCTGACTGAATCTCTCTTTGCCTTCCTAGCTCTTGGAAACGTCAAAAAACTAATAATCGGGTGTGTTTACGTGCCCTGTAGTCAAGCTCCCTCTGGCCTATCCTCACTGCTAGCTTCCCTAACTAATCTCCCTGGACATGACCTCATTCTCTGTGGGGACTTTAACCAAGATTGGCTTCAACCAGATACTGTAAAATTGCACGCCACGATGACTGTCTCCTGCCTAACTCAACTTATCTGGCACCCTACACGAATCATCACCAAGTCTGGCAAACATACGTTACTTGACTGGATGGACACTAACTGCCCACTGAGGATCAGAGCTACGGGCATACTCCCTGTCTACATAAACAATCATTTCCCACTTTTTGTGTGTGGAGAAACAACTGTCCTAACCCCCCTCCCAGGAGATCCCTAGTCCGTGACATGTCTAGGATCTACATAGATAGCTTTACCACCTCCATCAACAATACTGACTGGCGACCCATTAACTCACTCCCAGACATTAACGTGGCCCTAGACTTCTTTATCACACCCCCAACCAATCAGTTAACCAACATGCACCTCTGAAAATGTGCAGGTCCAAGGGCATCAAGGCTCTGTGGCTCTCCAAGGAGATTCGGATGCTCATGTCGCACCATAATAATGCGTGGAGGGCTACCAAAAAAGTGACCTCCCCTCAGATCGGCAAACATATAGACACCGCAGGAACAAATGCAAACATTCCCTGCACAAAGCCAAGTGCTTCCACTTTGAATCCCTTCAAATGGAACACCTCTGCAACACAAAGAAATTTTGATGACAAGTAAACTTCTTATTAAAAGGAAACGCTGTTAATACCCCAAGCTCAGTCCATGCCAACGGCTCAGACCTTAGTGACTCTACTTCCATTGCCT
Organism: Neoceratodus forsteri; assembly: GCA_016271365.2. Classification (NCBI taxonomy): domain Eukaryota; kingdom Metazoa; phylum Chordata; order Ceratodontiformes; family Ceratodontidae; genus Neoceratodus; species Neoceratodus forsteri. The sequence goes on from CM057452.1 coordinate 407,795,804, forward strand.
CTGGCTTCATTTAATTTTTTTACAGATCTGCATGAATATACCTCACTCTTCCATACCATCTACTCTCCTAACACTGTCCTGCTGCCCTCAACTACCCTTGTGGACTGCCCCAAGTTCCACCTAAAACTTGCCACTCTCAAAGAGGTCCAGAAGCTTCTCTCTCAATTGAATCCTGACAGCTCATCCAGACATGACTCCCTTGAGGCAAAATTTCTAAAATCGGGAGCCCCTGCCCTTGCTCGCCCGGTTAGGGACCTATTCAACCGATCTTTCATCACCAACTCGGTATCTGATAAATGGAAGGTGGCAGTGGTAGTCCCAGTGCACAAGGGGGGGTCCAATGCTGTCAACAACTATAGACCCATATCCCTCCTCTGCCATCTAGCGAAGATACAGGAGTGTATTCTTTATAACTATCTACAGGACTACCTGGAATCTCACAACCTACTATCCCCACATCTACGCAGTTTCAGATGGAACCACAGCACTCTAACAGCCCTGATAAATGTGACAATGGATATATTTTATGCTATGGACAAGGGTTGTGCCACTGGTGCCATCTTCGTTGACCTCACTAAAGCACTTGACCTGGTAAACCATGATCTCCTGCTCCACCAACTACATGTCATAAGTCTAGATAAAAGTGCCCAAAATTGGGCAAGAAACAACCTATCTGGTGGCTCCCAAAGACTTAAATGGGATGGCTCCCTTTCAGAACTTAGGCAGATAACCCATGGTGTGCTACAGGGGTCCATTCTGGGGCCATCATTGCTCTCAAATGACCTCCCTCAATTTTGTGGTGGTGCCAAGGTACATCTTTATGCAGATGATGCAATTATCTATCGGTCATCACCAGACTTTGACCAAATCAATCGAGAACTCGCCACTAACTTTGCCTCCCTTGAGGACTGGTTCAAATGCAAACAGCTCATTCTCAATACCAGGAAAACTAAATGTATGCTCTTCTCCACCTGTTCTACCTCCAAGTATGCTCCTCCCACTCTTAACATAACATCGATCATGGGAGATACCTTGGAGACAGTCCTGTCCTTCAAATACTTGGGATTCACCCTGGACCCTTCACTCTCTTTCAATATTGAGATCTCCAATATAGTTAAACATATGCAGCAGAAGCTTGGTCTGCTGTACCGAATACGCCCATATCTCACCTCTGCTTCCTGCCTAAGAATTGCCTCCTCGTCTCTTACTCCCCTCCTAACATATGGTGTCTTCTTGCTTCACTTTGCTACTACCTCATGGCTCTCCATCCTCTCCCAGGCTTATCACAGGATTGGTAGGCTCACCTTGGGGGCTAACTCATGATCACACCACTGTGACGTCCTCTCCTCTCTAGGTTAGTTGCCTTACGAAGCTAAATTGAAGTATTTCTCCATGTGTTTAATGTTTAAACTTGTCTAGCTCTTTACTCTACTTTGCCTTAGGGATCTGAATCACCTCCTTCAAGGACCTCGTACCCTACGCTCCTTCTCCTCCCCCTGCTAGTCCACCCAATCTACGTCTATCCCTCTTCAGGAGGTCCTTCTCATTTGCTGCTGTCTCTGATTGGAACACCCTACCTCCTCACATCCTGACTTGTTCTTCTCTTCCTCTTTTCAAGTCCAATCTGCATGCCTATCTCACTGCCTCTCCCTCCTGCCTCTGCTTCCGCTGAAGTTCCCAACCTCCCCCTCGCCTGACATCTGACCCATACCACCTGTCCCCTTCCCTTCCCACCCCTTTGTCAGCCCTACTCTCCCCATTCTTATTGTGAACAAGGTGTGACATTCTATTGCACATGTATAGTTAAAAAATCCTAATGTATATAGAATTTATAGGTATGTAAATTTGGTGAACATAACTAGCTCTACGGTTTTGTATCCTCTGTACAAAGTATGTTGAATCTGATAATCTAATGCACTGACTCCCTGTATAAATGCACTGCTATACTGTACCATGTATGGCCCTGGGTCGACCCTGAAAAAGGGACTGTAATTGTCTCAGTGGTCCTACCCGGTCTCCAAAACTCAAATAAAATAAACTAAAGGAGCTTAAGATGTATAACTTAGAGGAGAGAGAGGGGACATGATAGAAACTTTCAAATACCTCAAGGGAATCAACAAAGTCCAAGAGGGTAGCATCTTTCAGAAAAAGAGATGTGCAAGAACAAGGGGGCACAATTGGAAGATAGAAGGAGGACAGCTCAGAGGTAATGTGAGGAAGTATTTCTTCACATAGAGGGTTACAGACGCATGGAACAGCCTTCCTGAGGAGGTCGTAGAGTCAAAAACAGTAGAGGAATTCAAGAATGCATGGGACAGACATAAGGCAATCCTAGTGGGGGTAGTAGGAAGTAGGCTGTTGGTTAACTAGGATCTGCAGCTTAACCGTTACATAGAGAAATGGGCAGACTAGGTGGGTCAAGCGGTCCTTATCTGCCATCAGATACAATGTTTCTATGCTTGTTAAAAGAAATGTGAAGGAAAAAGAGAGAATGGGGGAGAAAAGAGCTCATAGATAGAAGAAAATATAGGTTAGTATTATTGTCCATTGAAAATATTCCTTTCTTAATTTTTCTACACAGTTTAATTTGTTGACAGAAGCTTGTAGGAATAAATCTAGAAGGAGATAAAGTTTAATGTTCATAGGGTTACATAGTTTTCAGACAGTCCTCTTGTTAACTATTGTATTGGAAACCATAAGTTGTAGTGAACATTATTTTCTTTAGTTTTTAATCTGTGAGCCACGTTTTAATATTGTACTGCTTTTTCCTCTGCCCTTTAAGTCTCTTTATCTGTATTGATGTTTTGGACTCCTATGAGGTATTTCCACAATTACTAGTTCTATTTGTTTTAATTATTTTACTTTAGACCTGTCAGACAGGGAAAGCAACTGGAGCAGGGTCTGCGGCAATCGCTGTAATGGTGGGGGTAGGAAGAAGTAGGCTGCTGGTTAACTAGGATCTGCAGCTTATCCAATAGGTAGGGAAATGGGCAGACTGGGTGGGCCAGGCAGTCCTTATCTGCCATCAAAATCTATGTTTCTATGTTTCTATGGAATCTGGATGCAGGGGCTTTACTTTTTTTTTTTTTACATTTTTTAGCCAGGAAAGGCACACTAAGCCAAGGCTTGTTTCCAGCTGCATCCTGGAAGTACAGGGAGGCTAAATGACTTGCTCATGGTCACACAGTCTGCAAGCAGTGGCTGTGGGATTCAAACCCAGTTCTCCAGGTTTGCAGCTCAGTGCTCTTAACCACTATGCTATACTGTCAATACTTAGCACTTGTTTCTTCAGACTGACTGAGCGGTGGTTTTTCTGGTGGTTCTGTTTCTGGTAAGGCTAAGCTATGGTATTTGTGCACTTCTGCCACACTCGTTGTCATTTGTGGTCACTTATTGTTCAGTTTTTCAGCCATTGTTTACAGTGCAGAAAACCGGTTAAACAGGGAGAGCTGTTCTTACAAAGTGGCCAGTTGTAATTGCCTGGCTTTGGGAGATTTGGCTGCTCATGCAGTTGAGTGTTTTTAAAGTATTTATCCACTTTGGACAAAGCTTTGGATGCCTCAGCTTTGTTCGTAAAGTAACACAGTCTTCCATTGAGGTAGAAACATAGTGTAGCTTAGCCAGAGGGAGGAGGGCATGTTCAATGTCCTTAGTGGTAAGAGCTGCCTTGACCTTGTCAAAGGATTTGCATTGCTGGAGTGTGGTGTGGCTAAAGTTCAGACACACCTGGAATTTTATGCTTTACAAGGATATGCCACAACCCATTTAAGGCTTCTTCAAAATCTCCTCCCTTTCCTGGAATTTGTGTGACTGTATAAAGAAGAAACAGGGCAGGCATGCCTGGAGGTTTGTGCCAGTGTTTTTTCATGCTGAGCCACATAGTGAGCACAATCAAGATCGATCTTCTCTTCAGGGAAGCTGCAGCCCATGTATGTATTTATTTATTTATTTTACCAAGGTTCCATGTCAAGGCAATAAGGTACAAAACATAACATAACATGATCATTACAATGGAACTTATAAAAAAAAAAAAAAAAGACAAGCAAGGTTACAATAATAGGAGCCAAAGGGATTGTCAAGGAATTGTGTTGCGAGTTAATTATACAGTACAAGTCATAGGCGGCTCAGTGATTCTTTGTTAGTGAGTTAGTGGGAAAAGAGAAAGAAGAGTGGTGGTGTGGGGCTGGTATGGGAGAGAGAGAGAGAGGGAGGAGGGGAGAAATGGGGAGGGCATTGTGTTGGGTATGTGGTAGATGGGAAACAGCAAGGGAGGAGGAAAGGGGGGCAGAAAAAGAAAAGGAGACAGATTCATCCTATACCCAGTAGTGGGGGGGGTAGGGAGAGGAGGAGGAGCTGAGGCAGTGAGGAGGGATGCTTGAGGGTAGTATGCCTGGAGGGGATTATAAGAAGCAATCACAGAAGGCACTAGCCACAAGGTGTTGATGCAGTTTACACTTAAAAGCACCAATCGTGGTAATGTTGGAGATTTCTGTAGGTAGCAAGTTGAACCAGGTGGAGGCTCTGACAAGGTAAGAATGCTGAGCTTGAGAGGTATGACAGCGAGGTATTGTAAAGGTTAGACTGTCCGATCTTCTAGTTAGGCAGCGGACACGCTGCAGGGTCAAAACTGATTGGACTCCAGGGGGCATAAGGCCCAGTGATGTCTTCTTAGCTAGGATGCAGGTCTGGTACTTTAGCCTGCTGGATAGCTGGAGCCAGTTAGCCTGCTTGTAAATTTCACATGTGTGAGAAAGGCAGGCAGCTGAAATAAGCAGTCCACATGCCTTATTAAGAGCTACAGCTATGCGCCGGAGTGCAGTATCAGTAGCGGATCCATAGATAACGATCTCATGGCCACTGATATACATTTTATGAAAAAGGGTAGTGGGACCCAGAACCCTCCAGCCATTTCGGTACGCTGATCAGCTTCAAATTCCTCCCCCACCTCCTGTCTGGAGTGGTCTTCCTGATTGTACATCTTTTCCATTAAGCTGTTGAGTTGTTTAATGTGAGTGGAAACTGTATCTGTTAATGGAGTGAGCATATCCTCCACTGTGGTGTCATGTTCTTCCAGTTCAGTTGTCTGCGCTGACAGGGCCTCTATTTTCTTATTAACGCTACTAACTGCCAAGGCTAAGTTAAAGACTAGTGCAGTGCCTTTCATTTAGCAAGAATGAATCTGAGACTCTTGGAGTCTGATAAATTACTCAGCTTTTTTAGGTCCCCTTATAATATTGCCCCACTACTCTGGCCATCTTAATGTCATCAGTGAACTTAAGTAGACTACTGGAGACCCCAGCTTCCATCTTGTTGATGAAGATGTTGAACAGTAATGACCCCATAAGTAATCTCTGAATACCCTCTACACTCAAAGTTGTGCCCATCCATCACAGCTATCTGCTTCCTACCCCCAAGACAGTTAGCAATCCAGCTTGTTTAAACCTTGTGTATAGTATACTGGTGTACCTTTGCCCAGATACTTATCATGCACCATAGTGGCAAAGGTCTTCATGGACTATGTGTATGATTCTGCCCCATCCACCTTCCTAGGCAACCCCTCAGAGAAGGTACCAGGTTGGTTTGGCATGATCTGCCCCTCATAAAGTCATGTTGACAGAGGGAAAGAGTCCTGGCCTCAACTAAGTACTCCATTCTCTGCTTGGTAATGGATTGCAGGACATTGCCCAGCACTTATGTCAGGCTGACTGACCTGTAGTTACCCAGGTTTAACCTTGCTCCCTTCTTGAAGACAGTGAGCACGGGGGGGCTGGGCCTCTTTCCAGTTCTCCAGCACAATACCCATCCTGACAGACTCATGTAAGTTTGCCACAGACAACCCCACCAGTTGTTCACTATGATCAGGCTAGGAAGTATTTTCTTACAGTAAGTTGTCCATAGACAACGTAGACCTGGAATTTAGTTCCATGGCACAAATTTCCAGTTGTCCTTGAGGTTTTAAAGGAAATTACACCAATGTGTATTAATGAGGTTTAGATTGTCATGTTCATTCCCTTCTGTTCTGTTTTGTCCCAATCCCTGTCCCTGTCCCTCAAGCTTTTTTAAATACATTTTTTATGCAAAATGCAATTCAGTGAAGTCACAAAGTGTTAGACATTCTTGTTGCTCTCATTCCTATGTCACAGTGACATGTTTACTGTAAGTCTCTTCTTACTCGCTCTGTTTTACAAAATGCCCCTCTTACATTTTCCTGATCGGGCCTGAAAGGGGAACTGTCATCTTCAGGATTTCTTAATGTCTGAAAATCCATAAAAAGCTAATTTGAGTGAGTCTTGTGTTTATCGGTGAGTCTTTGCAGTCCAGAGTTATTCATATATAAATCAGCCTGTAATTAATGGTTGGGGGCAGCCATGTGTTTTAGGCTCCTGACAGGCAATGGTGTCACCGAGGGTCTTAGCCCTGCTTTGATTGTAGATAATCCAACAGGTTAAATAGGAAATCGCCTGTTTTATTATGCATGCCTTAAGGTGTTATTACAACACTTGCTATGTTTATAATAATTGTTTTATGTTAAACTAGTGTGTTATCACCTTTACATTTCAAACTGTTAATAAAAACAATCCATCTTCAGGGTTGCTTTAACCTCTAGGCTATACTACCAGCTGATCATCAAAAACAACACATCACAAGGCTGGCTCTGTGGTGCCAACAGATATTGGGGCCCCATATCAGGATTTCTAAACCCTGGCTGTGTTCATGTCAGTACAGATTTCTGGGTATGCTACGGCACCAGCTTCTGACTTTTTCTAGTCCCTCTCTTACAGCCTTTTCTCTTACAATTTTGGGTGTGAACTCAGGTCTACAAGATGCAAATGTGGCTACATACCTACTGAACTGGCATCATGGGGCCAGCTTTCAAATGTGTAGTTTTTGATTATCAGCTGGCAGTACAGCTTAGAGGTAAAAGCAAAGAGCTGTGAACAAACTTCACTCATCCAGCAGAATGGGTTTTGATTCCAACATCCTCTACTTGTATATTGTGTGACCAGAGCAAGTCACTTAACCTCCCTGTGCTCCCACAACACACTCGGGAGCAAACTGCAGCTCAGTGTGCCTTTCCTGGACAAAGACAGTAAAAAAAAAAAAAAACTGAGCATGTGTTATGATTCTGAACATAGTATGTTCTTTATATCCAGATTTGACTTAGCAAGAAAAAAATAGGACTCAATTACTTGTTTATTAATTGCAAAAACACAGATGGACAACATTGTATAAACATACATAATCTGAAATGCATTATTAAAACAGTATTTTACTTATTTTGATGAAGTTAAAAGTAGGTATCATGTCAAAAGAGCGAACCAAAATGAGCGACTAATAAATAAGCGCATCATTTTGGTCGCTTTCAGGTTTGGCAACTGTGGAGGGATAATGAAGGAGGGAATAGCGAGGGAGGGAGGGAAAGAAAAAAACAGCGAGGGGAGGGAATAGCAATGGTACCGAAGGAAGTTGGAGGAAGAGTGATGGACTAACTAGGGGTGTGAAGCTGATCCTGTCCAGCTACCCGTGTAGCCTAGTGGGTACAGACATTGGCTGTAGTAGTGGTGGTCCTGGATTGAGGACTATGGCCAGGTATTTTATTTTGTTTTTGGGAGGTGGTATTGTTTTTAAGTTATTGCTGTCCTCAGTCCCTTGTGTTTCCTCCAGTGTCAGCCCCCCTTGGAGATGATTATAATAGTTAGGGGGTGCGGGGCCATAGCCCCCACCACATTAAATATGTATTTAGGTATGTGCTGATTTCGTATTTGGTGCATATGGTTGTGTACTTTATTTGTGTTTGCCAGGATGTACTCGCTGTTGTGCGAGTCACTAATTTTGGTTCACTCTTATAATATTTAACCTAGAAGTATAACAATTTTCTTACTGAAATACTTTGGATGGAATGGGATTTTCTACCGTAACAATGCCAGAATTCTATTGGATTATTTTTATTAACAGTTTGAAATGTAAAGGCGATAACTCACTAGTTTCAATGCACATACAAAACAATTATATATATGTTTTTTTATTTTAGTCTTTGGTAACCAGGTAAGGTCCACACACAAGGCACAAGTGCCTATTTTCAGGGGCGACCTGGGAGCACTGGGCAGTTAAGTGACTTGCTCAAAGTCACACAGTTTGCAAGTGGAGGTTGTGAGAATCAAACTCAGGTCTGGTCTGCTGGATGTATCAAGCATGTTCACACCTCATTCCTCTAACCTCTAGGCTATACTGCCAGCCCAAATTATTATAAATGTAGAAAGTGTTGTAATAACAGCTTAAAACACACTTGATAAAACTGACAATTTTCTATTTAACCTGTTAGATTATCTACAGCTAAAGCAGGGCTAAGCCCCTTGGTGACATCATTGCCTGTCAGAAGCCTAAAACACATGGCTTCCCCCAGCACTTAATAACAGACTGATTTACATATGAATAACTCTGGACTGCTAAGACTGACAAGTAAGCACAACGGCTCACTCAAATTAGCTTTTTATGGGCTTTCAGATATTAACAAATCCTGAAGATGACAGTTTCCCTTTAATTATATATAGAAAATGAGCTCTGAAAAGAACTACTGACTCTGAGTCTAGTAGATCCTCTCTCTCCTTGATCTCATGTGTCAACTGATCTGCAACAACTTTGCTGTCTACCCTCCCTCATTTATAACATTTTCTTCCTCTCTGCCTTTTTTCTAATTATAGGCTACCGGTTTCTTGAAAATTGAGCTATTCAAAGAGCTACAGAAGTTCCCTCTCGACACTCAGTCTCCTCTTTTCAGACACTAATCACTCAGTCTGCAACCAACTTTTTTCTGTAAAGTGACTCCAACCCAGCTATTTTCTTCCTTATAATAGGATTGTGCCTTTTTTTTAATTAATTCTGCCCAAATATTTTAAGCAGTGTGTTTTGCTCTTTCTTGCCATATGTCGACACACTACAATTGGTGTAACAATGATCAGATAAGTGTGGTACATTGGTGAGAGAGAGAGAGAGAGTCTGAGATACCACTAGGAGGGGGCATGAGAAAAAACAAACAGTCACTCATCATCAGTGTCTGCTATACGGCAGCCTGCCTCCTGCCCCCTTCTGTTATTCTTACTGGAAAATCAATTGGTCCATTAGGACAGTCAGCTGCTGTCTCTAGCTGCAGGCAGGCAGTAACTTAATTGGCACTGTGCACGAGCCACTAAAGTAATCCAATACAAGGGTTATTCAAAATATTATAATCATAATGGTCAACAGTTTTTATAAAAGAATGTGAGGCATGAATACGAAAAGAAAAGTTCAGCAACATGTTTGTGATTAAAAACAGAAGCTGCCAGAAATCAAAATCAGCATACAGGTCACTTGGTACCCGTAAATAAACTTGTCATTAATTGCAAATAAAGTAGCTTATTTGTTATAATATATACAAGAAACCTAGCCTTATAGAAAATAGTCATCCAGAAGAAGGAGGGACAGAGAATGAAAGCAGTGGGTGGGGGTGGAGGGCAAGAAGTAGGAGACTATACAGGGAAACAAGAATAAACACAGATGGGCGGGTGAACACTGTCCTGGATGACTGCCTGGACAAGAACAAACCTCCGCCAAACCCAAGATCCCAGGCAACTATAGCTCTGCAAAGCATAACTACAGAATTGTGATAGATATCTGGAGACTGGGTAACTCGCAGGGAAGAGATTACTCTTTCCACCTAACATCAGGTGTACAGTTGAATAGATATCTGGCTGGTTCTAAGAGAGGTCACAGCAGATATCACTGACACAATGCTTGGGGAGATATTAATCTTAAACCATGCACTGGTGGGGTTTACTTAGCTACCCCAAAGAACCCAGCGGAGGGAAAAGGGACAATGCAGACTTAATGTCTCCTTATTAAAAGACAGTTCCTTCATGAAGAAGCTGATGAAAGCCATAAAGGATTTCCTGGAGCTAAACAAGTCTGGGGAAACCTCGAATGCAACAAGATAGGAAGCACTGAAGCCTTCATAAGAGGAAGATGTTTCAGCTATTCCTCCTTCATAAAAAATGACTCTGGTTAACAAGGCAGAGGCCTTACAGCTTAGGCTTAAGGAACTCGAGGAGAACTACTGGGCTGACCCCAAAAGAACATGTTGACCTACTCCCAGAAGTAACGGGTACCAGATATGAGATCATTGTCCAGCTGTACCAGAAGGCAGAGTATGTCCTGTTGAGAATGAGGCACAGCTTTAGGGAGGCAGGTGAGTGACCAGGAAGGCTCCTAGCCTAACAGATGAAGAAGAGGCAGGAGAGGGCCACAATAATAGTGGTAAAGAACCAGGAAGGCACCATATGCAAGGATACAAATACCATAAATAAGACCTTCCTAACATTCTATGAAAAGCTGTACACAGCAGGAACCTGGACCTCTCAGTCTGCTACAGAAGTCATTCTCTCAAAGCTGCACCTCTCCACCATTTCCCAGGAGCAGTGAGAAATTCTTGACCTGAGTCAGAACTAATCACAGCCATCAGATCCATGCTGAATGGGAAAGCCTTAGGAGTGGACAGCTTCCCGGCGGAGTTGTAGTCCTCCTTTCAGCAGGAGCTTGGAGGCAGCTTAACTTCCATGTTCACAGAAGCAGGGTAACTAGGGGACTTACCAAAGTTAAAGTGCATAGAAACATAGGATTTGATGGCAGATAAGGACCGCTTGGCCCACCCAGTCTGCCCATTTCCCTACCTAATGGATAAGCTGCAGATCCTAGTTAACCAGCAGCCTACTTCTTCCTACCCCCACCCCGTAGAATTGCCTTATGACTGTCCCATGCATGCTTGAATTCCACCACTGTTTTTGACTCCACAGCCTCCTCCGGAAGGCCATTCCATGCATCCACAACCCTCTCTGTAAAAAAATACTTCTTCACATTACCTCTGAGCCGCCCCCCCATCTTCAAATTGTGCCTCCTTGTTCTTGCACACCTCTCTTTTTGAAAGATGCTACCTCTTGGACTTTGTTGATTCCCTTGAGGTGCTTGAAAGTTTCTATCATGTCCCCTCTCCTCCTTTCCTCGAGGCTATACATATTAAGCTCCTTAAGTCTCTCTTCATATGTCTTCCAGTCCAGACCCTGCACCATTTTAGTTGCCCTCCTCTGGACAGCTTCCATCTTGTCTATGTCTTTACGGAGACTGGGTCTCTAGAACTGCAATGAGTACTCAGATGGGGTCTCACCAACTGTCTGTACAGAGGATAATAACTTCCTGTTTTCTACCGGTGATGCCTCTCCCTATGCATCCCAGTATCCCCCCAGCCCTCCTTGCTGCTCTCTCACATTGCTTGCCCACCTTTAGGTCATCTGATATGACTACCCCCAGGTCCCTTTCTATTTTTGTTGTTGTTAGTATCTCACCCCCCATTGTGTACCTTCCACTGGGTTTTTGTTTCCCAGGTACATTGCCTTGCACTTCTTAGCTTTGAATCTAAGCTGCCATACATTTGACCATTCCTCTAACCTTGCCAAGTCCCTTCTCATCCTTTCCACCACACTTTGTGCATCAACTCTGTTGCAGATCTTTGTGTCATCTGCAAAGAGACATACTTTTCCTTCCAGTCCCTCTGCAATATCGCTTATAAAGACATTGAAGAGGACAGGTCCTAACACTGAACCCTGCAGTACCCCACTAGTACCCCCCCTTTCTTCAGAGTGGACTCCATTTACTATTACTCTCTGTGTCCTATTCTCCAGACAATTCTTTACCCAGGCTGTCATCTTGGGACCCACTCCCAGGCTGGCTAACTTGTATATTAATCTTTTGTGTGGGACTGTGTAAAATGCCTTGCTAAAGTCTAGGTTGGGCCATGTCCACAGCCCCTCCCTGATCTACTGCTTTGGTCACCCAATCAAAGAAATCTATCAGATTTGTCTGGCATTACATTCCCACTGTGAATCCATGCTGCCTTGGGTACTGTGCCCCTCTGGCCTCTAGATACTCAACAATTCTTTCCTTCAGAAGTGATTCCATCATTTTCCCTACCACTGAGGTTAAACTAACAGGTCTGTAGTTTCCTGCTTCTGCCTTGCTCCCACTTTTGTGAAGGGGGAATCACATCTGCCCTCCTCCAGTCCTCGGATACCACCCCATCCTCCCATGATTTGTTAAAGAGGGTAGTCAGTGGTGTCACTAGTTCTACCCTTACTTCTTTTAGAATTCTGGGATGAATCCCATCAGGCCCCATTGATTTGTCCACCTTCAGTTTTAAGAGTTCTTTCAGAACCCTTTCTTCTGTAAATGGGCTGGTATCAACTTCTGTATCCAGAGTGTTTCTACTGTTTGTTTTAGGTACCTCCTCTTCCTTTGTAAATACTGAGCAAAAATATTTGTTTAGTATCTCTGCCTTTCACAGTCACCCTCTGTCCACCCTCCCTTCCCTTTATTAAACCTCACTATCCCTCCCTTGATCTTCATTTGCTCCCTGATGTACCTATAAAAGGTTTTATCCCCTTTCTTAACTGAGTTGGCTATCTTTTCCTCGGTTTGGGTCTTTGCTGCTCTGACTGCCTTCCCAGCTTCCTTTTGCTTTAACTGATACAGTTCTCTGTCCTGCTCCTTCTGTGATTCCTTGTACTTCCTGAATGCTTTCTTTTTCTCTTGAACTTTCACTGCCACTTCCTTTGAGAACCATAGTGGTTTCTTACATCATTTCGTTTTGTTTATTTGCTTCACACAAGGCTTGTTACCTCTGTGATGGCAGTTTTTATTATTCACCATTGTTCTTCTACCCCTCATTCCTGCCCGTTTGTTAGTGCATTCCTTAGGCACTCACCCATTTTGGCAAAGTCATCCCTCCTAAAGTCCAGTACTTTTGCCTTTGTATGGCTTGACTCTATTGCTGTGTTTATTGTGAACCATACTGTTCGATGATGGTGTGGCCTGCTGCAAGAGCTGTTCTCGAAGATCTACTGTTACGGTAAGTTCTTACGTAACTGTACTTTCTATGAGGACAGGTTGAAGGAATTGAATACAGTATGTACTCCCTGGAGGAGAGCAGGGAGAGATGGGACATGATAGAGACATACAAGTATATTACAGGTAGGAACAGGGTCCAAGAATACACTATTTTTAAGCGAAAAAGATGTTCCAGGACTAGAGGGCATGGGATGAAGTTGGAGAGAGGACGATTCAGAGGAAATGTGAGGAAGAATTTCTTCACAGAACGGGTGGTGGACAAGTGGAACACCCTGCCTGAGGAAGTGGTGGGGGCAGAAACAATCACGGGATTTAAGAATGCGTGGGATAGACATAAAGGAATTCTGGAGGTCAGGTTTAAGGGGCAACAGAGTTCTATAAAACATAAACTGAAGTTACAAACTCAAATGGGCAGACTAGGTGGGCCATAGGCCCTTATCTGCCGACACTGTCTATGAATCTATGTATGTATCTATGATGGTCGCTAGTTCCCAGATGGCTACCCACTTCTACATCTGTGATCCTCTCTTCATCTCCATTTGAGAGAACTAGGTCTAAGATTGCTCCCTCTCGAGTGGACTCCAATGCTAATTGTCTAAGGCATGCCCCCTGAAGGGCATCTAGAATAACCCCACTCTTCGAAGTGGCTGCTGAAACTGCACTCCAGTTAACATCTGGCATGGCCCAGATCACCCATCAGCACATTCTCCCTTTACTGCCATTCTAAGTATACTTTCCATCATTTCCTTGTCCATTTCCTCCTCCTGAGAAGGGAGTCTGTATACAACCCCTGTGCGGATTGTGGTGCCATTGCTGGTCTCCAAATTTACCCACAGTGCTTCTTCTCCTCCTCCTCCTCCTCCCTGTTTACCCTTTTGTTCTGTTGCTTTGATTCCTTCCCTCATGTAAAGAGCTACTCCTCCTCCTCCTCTTTTGCCCTCCCTGTCCCTCCTGTAGATAGTGTATCCTGGTATGTTTACGTCCCAGTCATGGTTTTGTGTGTACCATATTTCTGTGACTGCCACGATATCCAGATGTTCCTCCTCCATCAAGGTCACTAATTCAGGAAGCTTGTTACTCAGACTACAGGCATTGGTACTCATTGCTCTCCATTTTTTTATGGCTTTACCTTCTGTTGCAGCATCCCCCACTGACCTTTCTACCTCGGTCTTTTTCTCATTTAGTACCCTGTTTTGTAGGGAGAGGCTGGGATTTTTCTGTTGCTTATTGGTGCCTCCCCCTTTGACTAGATTCAGATTCAGTGACAGTTTCATAGAAGGGGCCAGACCATATACAGTGGGGCGTCGGCAGCAGTCAACACCAATGGCACAATTTCAGAGACATTCCTCCCTAAATAGGGGTACCAGGCCGGGCTGCCCATTATCTCCACTACTCTTCATTGTGGCATTAGAACCCAGACTACAAGCCTTAAGACAAAACCCTCAAGCATACAGCTTAGTTGAAGACAGTATAGTGCTATTGTTTAGGGCACTGAGCTGCAAACGTGGAGACCTGGGTTTGAATCCCATAGCCCCAACCTGCATACTGTGAGGCCCCATCTGGAGTACAGTGTACAGTTCTGGAGACCTTACCTACTTAAGGACATAGACAGGGTAGAGAAGGTTCAGAGGAGGGCAACAAAGATGGTACAGGGGTTGCATCACAAGTCCTATGAGGGCAGGCTGGAGGACTTCATTTTCATTTCATTTTTATTTTGTTAATCAGGTAAGGGCACTGGAACAAGTCCATTTTGAATATGTACTCTCTGGAGGAGAGGACAGAGAGAGGGGATATGATAGAGAGGTATCACATTGCAACAGCGACGGGAATACAGCGAAGACCATAACAGCAACATTTTCGGCAGTTCGCTGTGATGATCTTCTGGGTTCCCAACACTGTTGCTTCCAGGGTGTTTGCCCCCTTCCTGAACCAGCTTCGACTTGGAGTTGGTTAATTTAAGTGTGTGGGCACAGCCCCACCACATGGGGGGCGTTGGGGGCAAAGTCCCCCACAGAAAACACTAGTTCCTCCAGTGATGGCATAACAACATATGGTGGTATTGTGCCGTCACTGTGCTGATGGTCGACAAATTTTGTGTCACCATGGCATGGTGGAACCTGATAGAGACATACAAGTACCTTACAGGGAGAAACAGTGTGCTTGAATACACTATTTTTAAACAAAAAAGATGTTCCAGGACTAGAGAGCATAGGATGAAGCTGGAGGGAGGGTGATTCAGACGAAACGTGAGGTAGAATTTATTCACAGAAAGGGTGGTGGACAAGTGGAACACCCTGCCAGAGGAAGTGGTGGGGGCTCAAACAATCACAGGATTTTTTTTTTGCAGTTAATCTATTTTTGCTCCTGGTCCCTGGCAGTGGTGCATCTTGTCTGATACCCCCAGCCCCGTCCCCTGCAGCTTACCTCTCTCCAGCTTCCCCACAGCTTAACCCCAATGGTGGGGAGGTGGGGATCCCTCAGCCCACCTAACACATGGATCTGGTGCTGGAGGAGGTTACTGCCAATCATGGGGGCAGCACCAGCATCTCTCGACATTCATTTGGCATGCCAGGATCCTTTTCCTCTTCTTTTTCTTCCCTGAGCCAAGGCTTGCAATGATGCCACAAGGAGGGAGCGTGCACGCATCCGCATGTGCTCCTTCAGGCATCTGCCTCGTCTCTGCCCTCTGTAGCATCAGTGCACCAGCCACCAGCCTCCACTAGGTGCTAGTCATGCACTAAGTGCAGGTGTCCCCCCTCCCCGGAGAAGGAGAGCAGTCCTATGGATGTTCAATCCTTCTCCTCCCCTGCCGACCTCCGATGGCCCACGCTCATTCCCGAACATGGATCACTGACATAGCACAAGGTAAGGTGTCCAGTGCCTCAGCCCTCAGTGCCACCACACCAGCTATAATCAGGGGATTTAAGAATTCATGGGATAGACATTAGGGAATTCTGGAGGTCAGGGGTAAGGGGTAACAGACTTCTAGAAAAAAACGTAAAGGGAACTGACAAGCTCAAATGGGCAGACTAGGTGGGCCATAGGCCCTTATCTGCTGATAGTATCTATGTGTGACCCTGAGCAAGTCGCTCAACTTCCTTGTGGTCCCAGGTCACACCTGGAAACAAGCTTTGGCTTAGTGTGTCTTTCCTGGTTAAACAATTTCCCTTTTCCTAGTCATGGGAGAGCAGCATGAGGTGCAGGCTTATGCAGCTGACATTCTATTAACTCTTACATGACCCCAAGAATCCATACTGGCTTGCTTCATCTGACTTAGGAGTTCAGAACCCTGTTGGGGTATAAGTTAAATGTGTCCATGTCATTGTTTTTGGTCTCATACAAGGACTTGAAAAGCCTACCAAACTACCCTTGAGGACTCACTGCATTAAGGCAGCACATTAGGTATTAACTTCTTGTGGGATATAGATTAACTGGGGGGAATTAAACCTTAATCCCATGATAAAAGCATTGAAAGTGAACTTGGTGAGAGAGTCATCTGCATCTTTCTCATTGGGGCAAGGTGCATGCCTATAAGATGATGGCAGCTCCCAAAATCAAATATTTACTTGATAACTTACCGGTTACCCTTCCCCACTGACTATATGCCCATTTGCAAAAGCAATTACTGAACTTCTTGGGTAAAGACTGTAAACAACTGAACTTTTAGAAGCTACAGTAACACCTGTCCATAGGTGGACTAAACCTCGTAAAACAGCACAAGAGTTCACACTAGGCTGTGGTGCCACGGTTAGTACTAAACAACATGGGCCCAATTCTCAAACGCTGCACCAAAACGCAAGGTGCGTGCACCAAGCAACAGGATGCAAGCAGCACGCTGCGCCAAGATGCAAGCAAGACAGGATTCACAAATGCACCATGTGTGAATGCAAAGACCCACTGCGTCAAGCACCCCATGTACCAGCACAGAGCCAGATGGCAGCTAGCACCATGACGCATGGTGCGTTGCGACACGGGTAAGACATGCAGGACGCAGGAGTGCAGTTCACAAAGGTACACCAAAAATCAGATTTCAAACACCTGCTACACCACACAGAGCTGATCTAAGGGGACTTAGAAAGAGGAAAGGAAGGGGCAGGGTAGTGTGGCCTCGGGATGGGGCTGTCATGTGTTGTTCCAGCCTCTGTGCTGCACCAGATATTGCATCATGGCCATGATGTTGTCTATCACTGTACTGTTCTGTGTCTGTCTGGACTGCTCCACATCACTGACAGGTGGGTAGATGTCAATTCCCCTGTGCTCATCGTGTTCCAGTACCCCATGTGCCTGTGCACACTCTCAGCTGTGTTACCCGGTGTTTCGTTGCAGCCGTCTTCTGTGTCCTTTGCGGCTGTGGCCCCCCTGCAGTGTATGCCCCACTGTGCCATGGCCATCTTCCACACCAGCATCATTGTGTGGCTCCAGCCCATCCCTGATGTCTGTTGAGCCCACTTGTCTGTCTTCAGTGGCACTTGCATCTGACTGCTGTTCCCCATTGTCTGTGTGTTTGCCTGCCGTGTCGCTCACAGTCCTGTCCTCGGGCACGGCTGTGCATGTCACGTGCTGTGTCAACACTGTGTCTGGCTGTTGTCCCGTAGACATCGACAGCTGCCCTATGCACTGCACGCCCTCATGGCCCTGTCCCACATCCTGTATGCTGACTGTGTTCCCCATGCTGTGGTGGTGATCTACTGCCCCTCTGTTTTGCTGCCACACATTGCATTCCGGACATACCTGTGGGACCGGTGACACACTGACTGCTTGTTGTTCCATGCATCTTGCAATCTCCTGCAGTGCTGTTATCATTGCCATTGTTGCCTCGATTTGGGTGATATGCTGCCCCATGCTATGTTCCATGATGTCATTCTATGGCGTCCGTTTGGCATGTGATGCACAGCATTATGTCCTGGAGTAGCCTTGTTGTCTGTGTTGTTTGGCATGCCCCTTCCTGGATCCCATGTATGATGGCTGCATGTATATCTGCCACTGTCTGCTGCAACTGTCCCGTGTATGCAACTGTTGCAGTGGTGTGTTCCCGTATGCTGTCTTGTATCCCTGTCAGTTCTGTGCTGCCTCTTGGGTGAGCAGGATGTCCTGGCAGTATCGTGACAGGTCTTTCCCAAGGTCATCCTCCAGTGGCAGTGGTGTTGCACCATGTTTGCCTGTCCCACTTGCACCTCCATGTCTGGTGTGGCGGTGCTGTGTGCCTAGCTGTGGCAGCCTACAGTGGTAGGTGCATTGTTTGCCTGTCCTGCCACAGGGCCATCCCCTCTGTCCCCCTGCTGCTGGGTGTCCAGTGTGGTCTGGTGCTGGTCTGCAGTTCTGGGCATGGGTGTGCTATGTCCAATGATGCTGCTGCCATTGGACGGCATGGCATTGCTGTCAGTGTCACTTCCCTGTTGGTCATCAGCCTCACTATCTGTCACCCTCCTGTGGCCTGGCTCACTGTGCTGTCACTGGTGGATGCCTTCTGTTGTTCCTCATCACTGCTGTTGTGACTGCTGTGCTCTGACACTTCACTGTCACTGTAGGTCACAGCATGGCATTGTGGTGGTGTTGCCTGCCTGGCTGTGGCATGTTGTCTGGTCACTCTGGTCCGGGCACCTGCTGGGTGTACAGACAGATGTGCACAGTGCATTACCTCAGGTGCCCATGTGCCGGTATGTGTCCAGTGCCACGATGCATGTCCAGCCTGTGGCAACCAGTGGAGGGGCTGCCTCCTGCATCTCCTGATTCTGCATGGTGGCCTGGGCCACACTGTGTCCCCCTGCACTTGACCCCCGGGTCCCTGTCCATTGCGGGTCCCTGGTGCCCCTGCAGTGCATCGGCCTCCACTGGTGGTGCCACAACGGCTGTCTGCATGGTGGTGCCACCCACGACATGCATGCCCAGTGCTTACCTTGTGCATATTGTTGTTGATACTGGTCTAGCTCAGTGTCACCCTGTATGCTGCATGTGCTGATCTCTGCCACTACACGTTCCTCATGTCTGCTGAGAGGCTGTGGTTGTGTGGGTCCTCCTGACATTGCCATTGTGCAGTGCCTGTTGTGGGCTGCCTTCTCCTTGATATGGCGCTTGATGTCACAATGCCGCTTCTGCAACTCCCTCACACTGCGCTTGCTGGGTGCCACTGCATTCACCAGTCTGGCTACCCTATCCCATGCCTCATGCCTCTGTGCCCGTACCTTCTGGTCCCCTCCCCGGGATACTGTAGCATTTCTGCCTGTTGAGTGTCACAGACAGGTCAGGGCCTTGCACCATTGCCCATCATGCTCTTGTGCTTTTGACACTTGTCACACCTACCTGGGCCTCTATTGCATCCAGGAGGATGTCCGTCTCCTGGTCCATGAAGTTCTTTTTCCTGGAGTGCCGAGTCTTCTTCCTCCATGTCCCTGGGGTTGGCTGCCCCCTCTCTTCTTGCTGCATCCTTCGTGGTTTGGCCATTCCTCCACCCCTTGCATCTGGACGCCGCCTGTGCTATTTATTTGACACACTGTGTGTCCTTACACCATGTGCACTGCATCTGGTGCATGGTGTGCTCCTGACAGAATAGGGTGCATTGCCGACGATGCAGGGGGCTTTGGCACACGGTGCGTCTGACGCACCTTGCTCTGTTCTAAGGTCATCTTTGTCAATCAGGCCCCATATCTTAAAAAAACATGCACACACCATCACATATGATGCTCACACCACTACAGAGTAAAAAAATCTTTAATAGCTAAAAAGACATTGTATAAAATGCCTGCCTGACGTGTTTCTGGTTGCCACTGGATCTTTTCCTCAAAGGCTGGGGCAATATAGGCATATACACAATATGTAGTTATGAACATACAAAATTGCCAGCAGAAACAGGCCACATGGTCTAGCAAGTCTGCTCGAGTGTACAGCTAGCACCCTTACTGTACCTTGCAGCCGCCCCACCCCCTCCTCTACACAATTATTCCCCCACCCTGTCCCATCCCATTTTGAAACTACCCGCTGTCTTACAGGACACCACTTCCTCTGGCAGAGTGTTCCATTCTGCCACAACCCTCTCTGTGAAAAAGTGTCTCCTCATTTCCCTTCTATATCTTCCCCCCTTCAGTCTAAGACCATGCCCTTTTGTGTCCCTCCCCCTCCTTAGCTTAAAGAGGACAGGAAATAATTTCTAATTAGCAGCTGTTTATAATGTTTCTAGTTTCAGAAATGATATTCATACCCCTAAATGATCCATATGTAACTGTACCTAAATAAAAAGTGATGTGAAAAACTGTGTTTTCCATTGTTTTGTTTTTATGGGCAGCATTCTGTTACAGTTCTCTTCATAGAACCAGTGGTCTGGAGTTTTCACCATGTCACGGTTTGAGCTCAGAACTTTGAACATGGTTCTGATAGGACAATAGCTCATACTTACCATTCTGTACACAAACCGTGACATAGTAAAAACTCCAAAATGATTAGTTCCATGAAAAGAACTGTAACAGAATGCTATCCATAAAAAGGAAACAACTGAAAACACAATTTTTTTCATATCGATTCTTATTCAGTTGCAGTTAAATATGGATCCTTTGGAGGTGTGGATTTTCCTTTCTGTAAATAGGAACAGTACTAACTGCTGCCAATTAGCACACATTTCCTGTCCCTTTAAATATCTCATCAGAACATGTCTTGTTTATCCCTTTTAAGTACTTAAAGTTCTAAGTCATATCCCCCCCCGATCCCTTCTCTCCTCCAGGGAGTACATATTCAGCTCACTCAGCCTCTCCTCATATGGCCTGTCCTCCGATCCTTGGATCATCTTCGTCGCTCTGCGTTGTACTCCTTCCAGTAATCTGACATCCTTCTTCAGATATGGGTGCCAGTACTGCATGCAGTACTCCAGGTGTGATCTGATCAATGACCTGTAGAGAGGCAGGATCCCCTCCCTGCTCCTGGAGGAGATTATTTTCACAATACATTCTTGCATCCTGTAGGCCTTTGCTGCTGCCTTCCTACACTGCTCTGTATTATTCATTTTCCCCATTACAACCACCCCTAGATCCTTTTCATCCTCAGTGGTACCTAGCTGCACTCCTCCCAGCTGATAACCCCTCACTGGGTTCTTTGCTCCGAAGTGCAGTACTTTGCGCTTTTTAACATTGAACCCCCAACTGACACGCTTCCAACCACTCCTCAAGTTTGGCTAATCTATGACATCATCAATGACACATTTGAAATTCAGCAAATGGGAACATCAGTGCAGTTAAACTTTGGTCAGAGCCGATATGACTGTGAAGAGCTTGTGGGATGTTGTTACCCATTATTTCTAATGAATTGTACAATGCAGATCTGAGGAGAGGCAGTTTCAATGTGTCTTCCTTTTACACATTTTTACAAAGTGTTTTCCTGGAATATGCCTGCTGATTGCTACATATTTAGCCTGGATAGTTCAGAGAAGAAATGGCATCTTATTTTCAGTGGGGCTGTACATCTACACAATATTATGTTGCATTGTGTAAAATCAGAACACACTAAAAACAATATTTTTACATCTGGGGCGAGATATTCAGACTGTGCCGGGCTGTGGCTGAAAGCCGAGGTGCAACGCAACTTGGCTGCGCGGGAGTGATGATCAGGGTGATATTTAACAGAGCTGCGCCATGGCACAGCATTGTTGAATATTGCACCTTGGCCACCTGCAGTGTGCATGGCGCAGTGGCACTGTGTCAGCGCAAGTGGCCAGAGTGAAGCAGGGGGATGCACTAGTGCAAGTTCCGTTGCGCTAGGTGCAACAACCGTGATATTCAAATGTGCACATGCAAATGGGGCCATAATGTATGCAAAGTGCAAATGGGGCCATTTGCATGTCATTATGGCCCCATTTGCATGCAGGTGCGCTGATCCCCAGTGACTTGCGCCTGGCACCCTGCCAGGCTGCAGCCGTCGGGGACCGACGCCCCCTTCACAAGCAGCAAAGCACCCCACTGCCCAGTCGCGGGCATAGGTTGCAGTATAAATGTCCCATATCCCTGGTGGTCCAGTGGACTGCTCACAGCCCTATCGTGGGCATTTGTGAAAAAGTAATTATCCTATATCCCTGGTGGTCCAGTGGACTGCTCGCAGCCCAATCACAGGTATTTGTGAAAAAGCAATCATCCTGTATCCCTGGTGGTCCAGTGGACTGCTTGCAGGCATTTGTGAAAAAGTAATCGTCCTGTATCCCTAGTGGTCCAGTGGGCCACTCACAGCACGATCGCGGGCATCTGTGTAAAAGTAATCATCCTATATCCCTAGTGGTCCAGTGGACCACTCTCAGCCCGATCGCGGGCATATGTAAAAACATAAAGAGGTCCAAAATCCCTGGTTGTCCAGTGGACCACATCCATCCCGATAGCGGGCTTGCGTTCCACAATAGAACACACCAAGCCATCCCTGGTGGTACAGCAGTACTCCCCATCCGCGCACTGAGACCCAGCATCCCGCTCCCCTGGTCAGCGGTAGGCAGCAGCTCCCCACCCGCCAGCCGCCCCACTGACTGACTGCGTACGGTAGGGCTGTACGCCCATTGGTTCACAGCATTGGCCAATGGGCATACAGATCGTACCATACTACACAGTCCAGATATGTCACAAATCTGGACTGTGTAGTATGGTACGGTCTGTACACCCATTGGCCCACGCTGTGGACAAATGGGCATACACCCTACCTTACACAGTCAGTCGGCGGGCGGCAGGGGCGGTTGGTAGGTGGGGAGCTGTCGCCCACCGCTGACCTGGGGGAGAGCGGTGCTGGGTCAGTGGGCGGGTGGGGAGGGGGTTACCACTGGACCACCAGGGATGGCTTGGTGTGTTCTATTGTGGAACGTACGCCGGCAATCGGGCTGGACGTGGTCCACTGGATCACCAGGGAGTTTGGACCACTTTTTGTTATTCCATATGCCTGCGATCGGGCTGCAAGCAGTCCACTGGACCACCAGGGATATAGGACTAACAGGTCGACTACATATTTATTTATTTATTTAGTTTTTGTTGACCGGGTAAGTGCACTGACTAGACAAATCCTGCCTATTTTCAGGCACGACCTGGGGGAGAGGGATACAGATGAATGCCAACTGACCTTGAACCAGATTAAGCTGTTGGTGGTATTTTTAGTGAATGAGGGAAATTTGGCCAGGACACCGGGGAAATTCCCCTACTCTTTTCAAGAACTGCCATGGGATCTTTAACATCTGCCTGAACTACCACCAATCCAGGCAGATGGGACCTCGGTTTAACTTCTCATCCAAAAGACGGCACCTCAGAAGTGCAGCACCCCTCTCATGCTGCACTACAGTATCAGTACTGGGATATTAACCCAAGTGCCAGATGTGGGAACTAAACCCACAGCCCTCTGATCTCCTGCGATTGGGCTGCAAGTGGTCCACTGGACCACCAGGGATTTGGGACTAATATTTTTACTACAAATGACCATGATCAGGCATGGGGGGGTGCCACCATGAAGGTGCAGCCAGAGCTCTGGTGGCCACCCACAGGTGGCAGCTGCCGTGTTGCACTCTGCAGTATGGTAGCTCACCTGTGGGTGGCCAGCTATTGCTCCTTTTTTTCTTGGCTCATCTGTGTGCAGCACAGGTAGGGGTTGGGCATGCATGGGCTCAGCACGGGCAGTGTCGAGATATGCGGGTATGCATGGGCATGCCCCCCATCTGCGCCACATACATTACTGATGCACTCCGGCACATTGGGATTTGTGCCAGGCACAATCCCCCTTTGAATATCACACCGGGGTGCATTAGTGGGTTGAGCATGGTGCAACTGTGTTGTGCCATGTGCAACCCTTCTGAATATCCCACCCCGGGGGTATATATTAAGTGCCGGATTGATGCATGAGCAGAAAGATGCATTGCACAAAGAGGGTGTGGCGGTCAGCACTGATACAATATTCAAACAGAATGCACCACTGGTACAGGGTGTGCATACAGTGAAGCCTACCAGGATGAAGTGCAGCATTGCAGAATTCTGCAGTAGAGTTACTGCAGCAAACAGTGCAGTTTCAAAGGGAGTTAATCCCTTTTGTCATGCAGTAAACCCGTGACACTGTGCTTCATCCTGGCAGACTTCATCGTTCCTGTTGAAAATGTGGCCCTGGACGGGAGTCACAGTGCAGGCGGCCATGAAGTCAGGCACATCCAGGGTGACTCTGACTGAATACCTTCCAGGGGGAATGCGTGGCACATACCGGTATGCACTGCAGCCCCCACGGGCGATATTCAGCACAGGAATGCAAATGAACTAATTGAACATGCAGGGTGCAAAGGGACCTTATGCATGCTCATTACCAGCCTATTTGCATGTTGGCATGAGGATGAATGCACAGGAGCAGCTCTCGCCCCCAAGCCCCGACCCTGATTGCTCCCATGTGGGACAGGCCCCGAAGTCTCTAGTGGTATAGTGGCACCCCTCCACCCGTTCCACCAGCCCTGATCATACTGGAGTCCAGACTCTATTGGTTCCATATTGTAGGGACCCCAATGCCATCCTTAATTGCACCTGAATACACCTACATTCCATATCCATTGTGTAGTGGCCCCCACTCCCCCTCAGTGGTGCACAGCCACCCCCCTCCCTGCCCATCCCATTGTGATGACTGGCTCTGTAATGGAATCATACCACTCTGTCAGGGGGTGCAGCACTTGCAGTTGGATGCTGGAATGTGTTATACATAGGCACGAGCTGTGTGTGAGTGATAACACCCAGTGGCCATACTCCTCAGACACTGGCATGCTGATCCATCATCCCGGTGCCATTGCACTACTCAGCATGGGTGACAGCCAATGTTGTACCCACTCACACAGGTCCCAAAACAGGCATGTTACAGCTGACCTCCCATTCACTTGTACAATTGGGAAACTGCAGATGAACTATCTGTAGCCTGAAGCGTACACTGCAAATGGCATTACAGGATACCACACCCCATGGCACCCGGGATACTTCAGCAGTCTGGAGGGTGGCATGGTACACAAGGAAACAGTGGAGAGTGTGGACTTGCAGCAATGTATGACAGCAGGAAAATACAGTATTGGCAAGGCATATATTGGAGTTATGTAAATTCCCTCTTCAGTTTGTCAGGGATGTACACATGGCTACAAACACTGGTGGATCTGCAGCCGGCATGGTGTCTCAATGCACGGTACAGCCAGTTGGGTCATTCCAGAGTGCAGGTCCCTGGCCCGGGTTCAGTGCAGTCAATGGCTGGCCATAGCAGGGTGTGGAAGGCAGTGCCAGTCTTTGCAATAGGTTGGGTATGGAGGGAGTGAGGGTGTCTGTGTACAGGGGTAGTGGATGGGAGTCCTCTAGACAGTGGATATGGACCATGGTGTCCTCTGGTGCAGTCGGGTCTGGGGGGGTTCCCTACACTATGGAGCTCTTCAGGGATGGAGTTGGCTAGATTGGGGATGGAAAGGGGGTACCTCTAGTCCACCAGGGCTGCCAGGCTGCTGTGCCCTTGGGTGCACATCTGCAGCCTGCTGGTGGGTGGCTGGCCGGGTTAGGCCAGCTATTCATGGCCTAACTGTGGGCTGCGGTACTCTGGCCTGTGAGGGGCACATTCCCATTGAATATGCTGTGGCACGGCATATGCATGGGATTGCCCCCTTGACTTGAATGGCATACCATCTGTGTGTGCCATGGCCCATTCCCTTGCAGCTGGCACATACTGCACATTTGAATATTGCACTGCTGCACATTGTTGGAGTTGAGCGACACGTCTCCCTTTTCTACTGGGATGCACTGCATATCTCCTTTGAATACAGAGCCCTGGACTAGGTAGCTTGAATAAATACATTATAAAAATGGTAAAATCATGACCCCACTGAAAACAAGATATTGCATCTAATCTGGGACCGCCTGAGTAAATACAGTGCAAAATGTGTACATGAACATCCCTGTGACAATGAGATGTAACATCTCCCCTGCCCTATCCAGGATCCAAAATATAAGATAAGAAATATTCAGTGCTCCCAGATCCAAATAACCCTTACTCTATAAGAGACCCTCATTCTCCCTGTGTTTCCCCACAAAGGCAGAATCAAATCCCTGTAGATTGTTCCATAAGCCACTAGTTCCTTATTTATGACTTTGTTCTTTATTTATTATATCAGCAGCCTTTTATTAGGAAAAGAGCTCTGATTTGCTGCTTAGTATTAATACTGTATATCACGATGGCCTTGGAATGATTTGGATTTATATGCTATGCATAAGGCATAATGGGGGACTCTATGAAATAACAAATATCAAGCTCATTATTTCATGAACTATACTCAAAATTAGTAATCATAAGTAAGACAGTCTTTCAAAAGATACTAGTAATGCCTGTAAACAAATTTATTGCAAATAGAGACGTGTATATATATAGATAGATATATATATATATATATATCTATATATATACACACAAACGTAATTTTTGCATCTTATACTTGTTAATATTCATACAAATTCTTATAGACTTTTTTTCTGTCCACCTAATGGAATCTTGAATGAGTTAAGTAAATGTTATTATTTCATCAAGGCCCTGATCTAGCAACTCAGTAAATACACACTCAGTATATCATATTATACAATGACAAAAAGCAGTCTTCTGTTTGAAAGTTGTTTGATCAGGAATTTTATAAATGGTATAAGTTATTTTTGTTACATCTATGTTGGTCCAATAAAAGGTATCAAATCATTTGCTTCTGTATCACTTATGGTTTGTCAGCAGTTAATTCATTAGATGAGGTCTCCCTTGCCAGAGTTTGACTGTTTCTCCACTCCAAACACACACACACACACACACACACACACACTTACTATAAGAGATCTCAGTAACTCTTATCCGCTATGTTTCGGAAGCAGGCCGCAGTCCTTTACTGTCCAAAATAAATTTATGTATTTAGTCTGGGTAGTTCACTGAAGACCTGGCATTTTATCAGATGGGTCTTGAGAGGTTAAAAACAGTGTAAATCTTTACATAATTTGCTGTGAAAGGGAAATATTTATGAGGTATGAATCTTTCTTGTAAGATATTCATCCCCAACTGAAGTTAGTAGCAAATAATGTTTAAATGCTAGTCATTTAAATGTGCAAGCTGTTACATTTTGAAGGGGGTAAACAAATCTCCAGTTTAATATGCAACCAGTATTTAACAAGCTGTTTCAATTTTTTAATGGCCATCAGATAAGCAGCTTGGAGTTATGTCTCCAACATTTTAAACAGGAAGAAGGGATTATTTAATTTTAGCTGTCATAGTGATTTGTGTATGTGGAAGGATACATTGAAAA
Organism: Neoceratodus forsteri; assembly: GCA_016271365.2. Taxonomy (NCBI): domain Eukaryota; kingdom Metazoa; phylum Chordata; order Ceratodontiformes; family Ceratodontidae; genus Neoceratodus; species Neoceratodus forsteri. The sequence continues at coordinate 407,823,006 of CM057452.1, forward strand.
GTCCAGAAAATGTGTTCCACGAAAATCCATTTTCAAGCTACAGATAGCAAAATGGCTGTAGGCTTCGACCACAGCCATAAAAAAGGAACACATCTCATTAACTATTGATAAATATTTTTTAAAAACACATTCAAAATATTAGTTCATAGGACATAAACTGAAAAGGGGGGGGGTGGACACAAACTGGAGGCATTTCCTAAGTTAACATCTCAGAAATGTGAACAATGCACAAAAATAAGGCCAAGGGAAACAAAGCTGTAACACTGCAAAAAGGGTCATGGGGGGCTTGTAAAATAAATACTATAGCCTCATAAATTGTATTATTTAACCACACGGCCACCTTTTTTTCTTTTCTCTTCCAGATATGGTTTGATTTCAAAACCAAAGTTTAAACCTGGATGTTTGTGTGGCCATAATTGTAAAATCCAAAAAGTTTCTCGTTTTAATACTGGGTTGTTAAAGTTCTCCCCCTTGTGGGTTTGGGCTCACTTTGTCAATAGCCATGTATGAGAACGAGTGGACAGTATCTTGACTCCAGCTATGGGGGAGTTTGGAAGCTGCAGTTAGTAAGGGTGAATTTGACTGGATTTTTAACTTCAAAGCATGTAAGAATCCAGGGCTGAATGATTCAATTTAATCAAAGCATTTTCTCTAGGAATCCTAAAAGAAGTAGGAGCAGTAGAGAATTATATTGACAAGTTGGCAGAATGCTTTGGAAGAATCTAAGTATGACATATGGGGTAAAATAAAACCAATGCCAGCAAGGTACATTAAGAAACTGAGAAGATAAATAACTGTATATATGTTCTGTACCCTCTGTCTTACGTTCCCTTTTATATTCTCTTATAGTTTGCTAAAGTAGCACAGTTGTTTGCAATGTTACCAAATGCAAGATAGAACAGAAGTCTTGTAGGGATTCAAACAAGTAAACTCTTCACTGAAACAAATGAACAGTGTGATGAGGACAGTCCGAAACCTAACTCCAAGCAGTTCTTGATTGACTACAAAAACCTATGCACGTTTGGCACAGTAACAAACTATATACATGTGTGGCGTTTTTGTATTTGGTCTGCCACTAAAGGACCTCTTACCTTCTGGAATTCTGCTTTCCTATCTGGTGCTTCTGCTGCAGGAGTTACTAGGTAACGAATGAACTGAGTTGGATGCATAAAATATGAACAAGATAAGGTTTATTTAGGAGCTTAGGAAGGCACATCTCATTACTGCAGGGAACATCCTAGACTGAGCAGAGGACAAAGGAAGTTGCCATTCCCTAGCCTCTGCTGGATACTGATTAGCATAATATGTGACCATAGCTGGCTGCCCATTACTGTTCCTAGTTAAAGAAGTGGCAGCTAATCTTTAGCCCCATGCTCAGCTCTGTACTTCACATCACCCCGGGTATTGTAAATGTGAGTACCACTCAAACAAGTAAAGACATCGTTATGCATGAACAACAGTAAAAAGTAGAAAAACCTTTGTAACAATAAGATAACATTTGAGAGCATCATGGAAACATCACTAGAAGATGATTAATTCACTGAGTGAAGGAAAATGCTAAAATTTAGAAGAGGGGAGAAAAAAATGTTAGATCATACAGGAGTTCAGAAGCAATTTGTAGATTGTTAAGACAAAGAATTAACAGAATCGCTGCACTGAGTCCAAATAATAAGTTCACTGGATTCTGTGGATTTTACGGTCAGTTGGGATTCCTGAATGGGTGGCTTGAACTAGTTCTTGACAGGATGTGGTCAAGTCAGAAAAGGGGACCCATGAGTTCTGAACACTATTATACCCACACCATTTAACACATTATGACCAAGATCCATTAATGTACTTTTTACGCAGAATCTTCTCAATTTGATACACTGTTTGGGGTATAAGACAGTCCTGAGAAGAAGGAAGAGGCTGAGAAGTTCCAGAAAGTCCATCTGGTTGGGCAGGAATAACGGGGTCTGGCTGAAAAGTGTCAGTACCGTGAGGTGCTAGTAGAACTGTTGTCAAGTTGTCAGCGGGAAGTTCAGTTTCTGAAAGTATTGCAGATTCCAAAGAAGCTTCATTACTTGGGGAACTGGGATCATCAGGGAAGGAGTCATGCAAGTACTCATGCTTCAACCTGTTAATGTGAATTTTATTGTGTACCAGCATCCCATCTGACTTTCGGCACAAGCGAACATGAACTGGGGGAAGCTTCTCCACAATGTAAAATGGCCCAGTCCAGGGGGGAAGCAGTTTTCTGTTGGCGCCTGGAACAAGGACAGGTCGATACAAATATAAGATGTCCCCAAAAGAAAATGAAGGATCATGACACTTGGCTGCAGACATTTTTTGCATTGACGTTTTACTGTCCCAGGGTGTCAATAGCAACCCGTCTCGTAATTTCAAGCTGTTCCAACATTGGGACCTCTAGCAATGAGAGATCTTTGTCAAGAGGTGTTCTTGGGTGACGTCCATGGACTAGGTAAAACAGGGTGTACTCTGTGCTGTCGACACAAGGGCTGGAGTTGTATGCAAACTGAATGAAGGGAACAAAATGATCCCAAGTGTTGTGAGTCTCATCCAGGTACTTGGATACAGTGTTAAGAATGGTCTACATCATTCTCTCATTTTGTCCATTGCACTGTGAATGATAACTGGTTGTGTGAGTCTTTTTGATGTCGAGAAGTTTGCAGGTTTCTCGCACAATAGAGGAGAGGTAATTAGTGCCTCTGTCTAAATGCAGGTACGCTGGGATACCGTGACGGCAAATGATTGTATTGAGGAAGGCACTTGTCACTGTAACAGCTTTAATGTCTTTTAATGGGATCAGTTCAAAGTATTTAGTTAGGTAGTCCACAAAGACAAGAATGTACTTGTTTCCAGAGTCAGGGCAGGTAGGCAGGGGCCCAAGAATATCTGTGCTGACTCTTTGGAAGAGTTCTGTGGCTACAGGCATTGGAATGATGTGTGCCTTGGTTGGTTTGGCGGGAGGCTTTCTTTGGGAACAGGGTGGCAGGATTTCACAAAATGGACAATGTCCTTGTTCATGTGAGGCCAGAAGAAGTGGAGTCTTGTCTTTTCGAGAGTTCTGTGGATACCCATATGACCTCCACAAAGTGGAGAGGGATGAGTGGATTGAAGAACTTCAGAGACTAGAGAGGCTGGCACAACTAACTGTACATGGGTTCTATCTATGCGATGACCCTTGCTCTCCTTGGTTCAAATGTGAAAAAGCACTCCGTCAATGAGAAAATACTGTGACGCAAAGAATTGTACATCCTGGTGGTGTTTCTTTTGTTGCGGTAAAGTTCCAGACTAAAGATAAGTGATGTTGTCTGTAAACTGAGGATCAGTTCTTTGTTGAAGCTTAATTGTGGCCAGGGAGATATTGGTGCTGGAGGTTGTAAGAAGCTCTTCAGCTGCTTGCAATAGTTGTGGATTGGTACTTTTCTCCATATAAGCATTTGGGGGCAGAAGTGACTTGAGGTGCTGTAGGAGTGTCCACAGGGAGCTCATCTGTATAGCAGAAGGGGAGAGCTTGTAGGCAGGCTTCTTCGTCAGGAGAGGTTGCTACAGAGGGATACCGTCTCCAGCTTATAGCATCAGCTTTGGAGTGAACTCGACCTGGTTGGTATTGGATTTCAAAATTGTAGCCTTGCAGTGTGGCAACCCATCGGGCAAACTTTCCTACTGGTTCCTTCATTTCGAACAACCATCTGAGGGCTGAGTGATCCACGATGGCTGTGAAGGAGGAGTAGCGAAGATAACAGTCAAACTTCTTTACAGGAAAGACCACGGCTAGGCATTCTTTTTTGTGATGCCATAATTTTGCTCAGCTGAAGAAAGAGAGTGCCCTGCATCAGAAACAACTTGTTCTGTTCCATCTTGGATTTGACACAGCACAGCACCCACTGCAAAGGAGCTAGCATCTGTGTAAAGCCTGAATGTCTGGTCAAAGTGGGGATAGGTCAATATTGGGGAAGAAATAAGTTTGTCTTTCAAGGTTTCAAAGGCCTCTTTGCAATCAGAAGTCCATATGTAGTCGCATCCCCTTTTTGTGAGAGCGTACAAGGGAGCTGCAATGTTAGCATAGTTGCAAATGAATTTTCTGTAGTAGACAGACAAACCTAGGAAAACTCTATGGTCTTTGAGGTTTGTGGGTTCTGGACAGTCTTTTACTGCAGAAAGCTTGTCTGAGACCGGCGATATGCTGTGCGAACTCACCACATGTCCCAGGTAATGGATTTGATGCTGAGCGAGGCAACATTTCTCTGGACGGAGTGTGAGGTTGGCTTGCCTGAGACGTTTGAACACCTCTTTGAGATGCTGGAGATGTTCTTGGAAAGTTCTGCTGAAGACAATAACATCGTTGAGATACACTGGGCAAGATTTCCAAGACAGTCCACGCAACACAGCCTCCATGACACGTTGAAAGGTGGCTGGGCTGTTCCAATGTCCCATAGGCAGGTGTTTGAACTGGAAAAGACCCAAGTGGCAGTGCCAGACTGTGTATGGATGTGAAGCTGGATCAATAGTAACTTGGTAGAATCCACTCTGGAGATCTAGAGTGGTGAAGTAGTCTGGGCTGGCCGCACCAAGGCTCTCTAAGGCATCCTCTGTGGTGGGTAAGGGCCCCTATTCTCCACCATGTGTGGCGTTGTGGTATTTGGTCCACCACTAAAGGACCTCTTACCTTCTGGTATTCTGCTTTCCAGTCTGGTGCTTCTGCTGTAGGAGTCGCTAGGTACTGAACGAACTGAGTCGGACGCATAAAATAATGAACAAGATAAGGTTTATTTAGGAGCTTAGGAAGGCACATCTCATTACCACAGGGAACATCCTAGACTGACCAGAGGACAAAGGAATTTGCCCTTCCCTAGCCTCTGCTGGATACTGATTAGCATAACATGTGACCATAGCTGGCTGCCCATTACCGTTCCTAGATAAAGGGGCGTCAGCGAATCTTTAGCCCCATGCTCAACTCTGTACTCCACACATGCATTTGGTTAAAATAATGTTGAAATTAGATGTGTATAAATGATATCTTTTTAAATAGAAATATGCAGTGTATGAATATTCATTAGACTTAGACTAATTGATTAAATATAAGGAAGCACCTCCCACTTACAGTAGGATAGTAGGATGATTATTTACTGTGCATCAATTATTTAAATGATGCCAGATGTACTATAGTGTGCACATAACTCTGAAGAAGCTCTCTTAACCAGGGAAATGAGATGTGTATAAATTAGATTTTTTTAAATGGAAATATGCTTTGTATGAATATTCATTAGACTTAGACTAATTGATTAAATTATAAGGAAGCACTTCCCACCTATAGTAGGATAGTAGGATGATTATTTACTGTGCATCAATTATTTAATTTATGCCAGATGTACTATAGTGTACACATAACTCTGAAGAAGCTCTCTTAACCAGGGAGAAACATCAGTATCTGCTTTCTGTGGTTATTTATTTTAGGCTTTGGTTACCGGTTAAGGCCCACTAGGCACAAGTGTCTGTTTTCGGGGTGATCTGGGAGCACTGGGCGGTTAAGTGACTTGCTCAGAGTCACACAGTATGCAAATGAGGTTGTGAGAATCAAACCTAGGCCTGGTTTGCTGGATGTACCAAGCTCGTTCACACCTCGTTACTCTAACCTCTAGGCTATACTGCCAGCCTGTTACTTCTTGTGCTGACTTTTTATATAATGATATGCCACCGCAATTAATTTTTGTATGTAATCACCCCCCACCCCATCTAGGGGCATACTTTCAAATTCGCAGATAGACCAGGGAAAAAGGGAGGGCACTCTTAAGCGTGAACATTCGAGACCCGTGCACCTCAGAAAAAAATCTGGTCTCCTACCTGCTTGGCGTCTTCAAGAACTGTGCACTATACCTTCTCTCTCAGCATTTGAACCTTCACCTCCCTGAAGCAGCCCAGCGGACCAGGACCTCTGTGCTGCACTCTTTGGCCCCCAGAGCCCTTAAAATGATCCTGCAACCCCTGGCGAGATAAACACTACAGCTGGAAAGGAAACTCATGGAAAATTAATCTGACTATAAAAGGGGAAAAGTGGGATTTCATTTCATTAGCTTCCTCCTCTCAGTTTAAATAAAATGTAGTGCTACCATTTCCTCCCAAACTGCTTTTATTATGCATCTGAACTACAACTGATACCCAGCAATACATGGGTGTCATCCATCCATTGAAATTAAGGCTGCAGCTCCATGGAGCTATTTTAACTCCGTACAAACTCTGGCTAGACAGACTACAGCAGCAGGAATGATAGACCAAAAGGCAGGCACAAGCAAGAACTATCTCCTCCTTCTTCCTTGGATGTTTTACCCAAGATCTATTCAAACCCAGATCTCTGTGATCCCCTGGCTTCCTGGATTGGGTAAGCCTGACTTTTTTTCTTCTTTCTCATTCTGGTCACTCACTGTCTCAATGGCACTGGTAATCCTTCACAAAACCTGGCAGGGGAAAGTGAGCTGCCTTCCCTCACCTGGACCCCTGGGCACTGGCCCAAACCACAGGGCATCCAGGACTTTCTTCTGAAGACCCAGGCCATGACCCTCTTAAATTGTGGGAACCATCAGCAGCTCTGCCTTCTTATGATGGCTACAAATCTCTGATGGTTACACTGGTCTTTCTACTGCAGGGTCCCAGCCAGGCCCCTCATACCCATCTTCACATCCTGGGCTTGAGTTAAGCTCCAGCATGAGTGCCACTCTCCAAGGTCTGCCATAAATGGCCTGTGACTCACCCAGACCTTTTTCTACCAGTGCCACAGGATCTGTCCCTCCAAACAGGCCCCAAAAATTGGGTGGAGAGCCCCCTGGCTCCCTCTAACCTCCAGGCCGACTTGCCACACCGGGTGCATGAGGAGCCCCTGCCACTGACTCCCCGCCTGGGAGGGCTCTGCCACTACCATCCCAGCCCTGGCAACCAGGGGACACCTACATGGGGTCTCTAAAAAAGGCTGTTACCTTCTGAGCCTACCAGGCCCCTATCCATCCCTACCCCAACGACGCTGGACCTGGCTACCAATTTCCCCACAGAGCTCCATTCCCCCCAGCTCCTTGTTGGTCTTGTCTCATGGAGAGGCCATCCTGACTACACTGTTTAAGGGAGGGGTACTCCACTGGCTCACCCGGACCGCTGAGCTCCCTACTTTCCCACCTCATCTGTTCCTATAGCTATACTTCCAGACTCCCCCCTCCCAGGCCTAACACCCGAGCTGGAGGAAGCCCCGATTCTTCTTGTCTCTCCCTTATATACTTCCAAACTTTTTTCTGCTGCCACCTTAAGTCATCCAGTAGCAATTTTCCCAGGGCACTATCACATTTCCTAGCTCGGGGGGGGGTGAAGGGGGAAAGAGATGCCTAAAAATGGGAGCATAAGCCCCTCTTTTACAGGGAGCTTACATATATGCTGCATCTTTCAATAGAAAGGAAAAATCCCTGCACTTTTATAACCTGCTGTGGTGAGTTTCGTGTGGACATAGGTTACCCACAGCAGAGGCCAAAAGGCAAGTGTTTTGTATCACTGAACTGTAAACATTTTAGTAATAAATTGATACACATTTACAGCAAGTCGTGGGTCTTAGTTTCACACATGCTTATAATCAAGGCTGAGTCTGTGGAAGCTCTGTTACTGTGCATCAGTCGTTTTGCTGTTTGTGGACTTCCTCAGTCTCTCCTGGTGATCAGGCAGCATCTTACTTCTTAGTCCATTGGCGTCTTTGTGTTTTGCTTGTGGTACACCCACAAAGTAACTCCTTTGTTCCCCTTCCCCCTAGCTCAACTCAAATGGACATTATAACACTGTTTGGCCCCCTTGTGTCCTCCTTGTCTTCCACAGTGACTTTTTCCCTTACAAGGAGAGAAATCCACCCTCTTTCCTGACAGGCCTGTCCTTTGGTATAGCCTGTATCCATCTAACCTAGTATCCCAGTTACATTCTTCCTCCAACCAGATCTCTGAGTGCCACTAAATGCTGGCCTTCAAAGTGCACCTGGCCCTTGAGCTCACCCATTTTACTGGGTGCACTCCTCATAATGGCTTGCATGCAAGTACGGATACAGTGGTGCCCAGTGTCACGTTCCCAAATGTCACAAGAGGAAGTGGCACTACTGTCACAATGCCCTTAGTGGTAATTAGTCTTAATGTTGACAACACTAGGCAATCTAGCAAATAGCAAGCGATGACTCTGCTGATTCTTACCAGTTCTTGATGGAAGATCTGGATTGACATGACTAGACAAGATAAAGCCAGCACTGAGCACCACTGTACTTGCCTCTCAATGATGCCTAGCCTCCTGGGAGTCATCACTCCAGGCACTCCCTTAAGTCCCAAAGGGTTATGTATAGAAGTCCAGTGTACTTCCTTCCATTGTTAAATGGTGTCTCTATCCCCTTCCCTTGCAGAGTATCATGATACTATTTACTTCTTAGAAATTATCAGAAAACCCCATCTGCATGAGAGGAGGCAGCCACATTCATGTTCCTTATTCAGGCTACTCCCAGTCAATGTGTTAAGTATATAAGAAGTCTTATTCACTTTCCTCTAGTTAAATAGTGTCTCTGTCACCTCCTCAAGTTGATTTAGAGACTTCTCCAATGTAATACTGCATGTTCAGTGAGTGTCCTTGAAGATGTTTGGCAACTGGGAAGGTCTTATCGTTTTCCTTATGGCACTGTTGTGTTTGCAAAGCCTAGTTTCCAATGATGTACTTGTTTTACCAGCATAGAGGAGTCCATCAGGGAAGCTAATGTTATACATATTTATAAAACAGGTTGAAAAAATACATCAGTCTGATTGATTGAAAACTATGGTGTGGTGCCCAGATATTTCAGCATAACTCAACAGCTGGACTCTTAATTTATTCATTTACAAGTTGCTGACTGAGAAAGGCACACTAATCTGAAGCTCACTGCAGATGTGACTACAGGAAGGGGGACTGCACTTTGGGAAATGCAATACAAATAACAGTTATGGTGTATAAAGAACAATTTAAATAAAAAAATACAGGAATAACAATGCAAAAAGGAGTTCAATATCTAGATAATTAAAGGACATGGACATTATTTACAGGGTACCATAAGCAAAAGCATACCTCTCAACTGTCCCTGATTTTCAGGGACGTCCCTGATTTGGCCTCAACATTTTCCTCTGTCCCTCCTAAAATTTGAGTTTTTCTGACAGAACAGTGGGGATTAATAACACAAAATAATGTTAAACATTATAGTGACAGACTTGTTGTTCTTCAGAAAATGCATCTTAACACAAATTCCTTTATTCTATCAGCTTTCTGAGTGAATAGTATCAGTTTTTAAGCTATGTCCCTGATTTGGGGTCTCTGTCCCTGATTTTTTTAAGCCTTGTCCCTGATTCATGAGGTAACTGGTTGAGAGGTATGAGCAAAAGGTGCAGTTATAAAGGCGGAGGCTAGAACAGTGGGGGGCTCCAAGCATGAAAGGGCTAAACATAGGGGTATATTGGAAAGGAGGCAGGAGGGTCACTGGAGACTAGATAGCAGCTGCAGAGACAGGGTATGCAGGAAACACTTGGACAGACTAGGTGGACCAAGCTGTCCTTTTCTGCCAACAAATTCAATGTAAAGAAAGTGCAGCTAAAATGATATGAAATAAATAAACAGTGTAGTACAGTGGTTGTCCAGAGAGAGAGGAAATGCTAAACAGTACCTAAGTACTGTATGACGTACAGTAGTAACAAGCCCTGCAACTCATTTGTCTATCTTAATGCAGGTATTCATTGTTTTTAAAAAAATCGTTCAGAATATTTTATAAGCACAATAACACCCTCCAAGATATCTGGTCATTCAGAAATATACATCTTCTTCTCACACCTGAGAACACACTCACAATGTTCATAATGTCAGCATGATCAGACACCTCATTTGGTGTTACTGCCTGCTTATAAAACAAGTTGGAAAAATCCAGCAATCTGATTAGCTGAGAAACATCACTTAGGGTCATTATTTCAGTATAACCTGACATCTTGGCTCTTGCAGTGATCATTTATTATTTCTGTGATTGTTTATTATTGTTATTCTTTTAGAAAGATTTACGTACAAGAACCCCAACCAAAATATCTGGTCATGCAGAAACATGCAGATTTATTGAGTGGTTGGAGCCAGGCATCGGGCATCAGTATATTTCTGCGTGACAGGACAATCTTTTTGTCAAACTGTTGCATGCTTATACAACCCCTGATGGTACTGTTAAAATTGCAAGCATTACATACATTCACTAGGTGTGTTTACACATATGCTTGGTTTTGGCACTGTTGCATGCTTATACAATCCCTGATGGTACTGTTAAAATTGCAAGCATTACATACATTCACTAGGTGTGTTTACACATATGCTTGGTTTTGGCACTGTTGCATGCTTATACAATCTCTGATGGTACTGTTAAAATTGCAAGCATTACATACATTCACTAGGTGTGTTTACACACATGCTTGGTTTTGGCACTGTTGCAGCACCAGCACTTGAAGCGCACTGTTGTAGCTATTTGCAGTGGGTCCACACAGAGGGGCTGTGAAGTAGTGCAGAAGTTATAGAAGTGTTGCAAGCAGCCCATCCCTTTCTCCCCCCTTGTATTTTATTATGTCCCTTTGTTGCTTCCAACACTGCAAAAGCATCACTTCAGGTCGTTGTGGAGTGTTCACACAGGGACTTAAAACTGCTGCATTATTTCAGCTCTTCACCACTGCAGAGTTTCACAGGAGTTGAAATGGATTGAGTTACAATGCTCCCAATGTGTCTACTCTTATCCTCTGTCAGTGGATCTGCTACTTTGCACCATTCACACCGATGCAGAATGCTACCTCACTCAGACCTTCACATTGTGCCACATTGTGCCACTTCTCTGCCCACCACGCTCATGTTGATGTTGTACGACAAATCTCAGTTTGTCCTGCTGATGCCTGGATTGATTTTATCCCTCCCAGGGGCCCTCTTCCCACTTAGGGAGTAAATGTCACAAAGCCATGGGCTGGATATCAGGTGTTGGGTAGTGAACATGATACCGATGATGGTCTGGTAGTATGGCGGAGCATGCAGGAAGGCAGTAACCTGGGACTGCCTTAGCCAGGCATTTTGCCTGTTATCTCTGCCTCCCACTTAGAACATATCCACTTCAGCACCCTGGGGATGTGACCCATTAGAGTGGTGTGACCTGCATCAGCAATGGCACCATGATTTCTGCAGGTGCCAATCTCCAAGCGAGTCACATCATCTCTCTTCCCCCAGGAGGGAAGTGTCTGCGTGGATGCTCTTTCACTCTCTCTGCTCTTCCACTCTATTTCAGTCCCAAGATCAGGATGCATACCCAGGTTGCCAGCATGCTAGAATGGTCCCTCACTGATTAACGCCAAGGAGCTGGCTATGCCAGCATGTTACTGCTTGCCTGTTGTACATTACTCCAGGCCACGCTTCAAAACTGGGGTCTGCTTTTAAAAAGCCTGTTGTGTGCCTCAAGGGATCTGTGACAGGGAGTTAGATGCAAGCAGTGACTTGCATCAAGCAACGCAGCAATTCAAATTGTACAAAAAAACTCAGCCACAACTTCCTGGTGCAAGTCCTTAGCACTGAACGCAGGACTTAGACCAGCTCCCCCCGGCCTACATGTGCACCATGGGGGGAGCCATTTTACATGGCTTGTGCCAAACCTCTGATGCAAGCTGACGTAAATTGAGTAAAATTGTCAAACTGCGCCAGTGGTACTAAAATTTGGTGCATGTTACGACAAACTGATGCAGCTGTGGCAAACTTTGAGACTGACGCGTCAAGTCCTGTGTCAACCTTCTCAAATCGGGCACAGGGTGTGAAAAGCCAGTTTGTTTGTCTGTTGAATATTTTTAAACAAATAAAATGAATTAATAAAAGGAATATCATAGAGACAACCATATTAATAATTGGGTAAATAAAAAGAAAGAAGGAAAAAAGCAGAAGGCAAATTCTCAGATACAGCTCAATTATCTAATTTTGGTTACTACAGTGATTCAGAGGAGTGGGTGGACCCATACACACAAACACACATCAAGAACCTTTTTAAACCAAGAACTTTTCCTTCCTTATTCTTTGAAGTCAGTATTTTGTAACTTCACTTTTTGTAATGTTGTTGTGTTTTCTGATTTGCTGTGCGGTGCCCAGAGCCTTATGGATTGGGACCTTACAAGTAAGTTGCCATGCCTATTTTAAAAACTCAGTATTTATTGAAAGATATAAAGCATACACATTAATCCTGCATTCAGTTAATAAAAAACAGAAACTGACAGTACTGTTCTGAAAAAGTGCAACATTCAGTTTTCTGCACTAATGACTCCTGAATCTCTTTCTCAACCAATAAAGTAAACATTTAACAAACTGCTGTATAGGTAAGGTGCATCTGCATGATAAGTACCAAAAAAGAGAACTTTTGCTAAAGGAAACAGTTAACACAGGCATATTGATGAGATCAAAAGTGATCTTGTACTATACAGCAGGTCAAGTGTCACTGATTGACAATAAGTAAACAACCTCAGCCCCCCCCCCCCCCGTTTGCCTTAAAGACTGTTATAGGATTCTAGGCATAGGCATAGCCAGGGGGCCTGGGTGCAGCCAAACCACCTCCTATCTTGCTTCCATTATGTTTCCATATGTACACCATGACTAGGTGATGAGACCTCTTTGGTAGCACCTCCCGCTGTTCCCAAATCCTAGCTATGTGCCTGTTAGGGAGGAAGAGATGTTTTTTTTTCAACACAACATTATTTTGTTCCACCTCCACAGAGCTGTCAGGGGCTACGACCCCCACCCCTCAGAGGGGTACATCTTCCAGCTCATATGGGCCATCGTGAGTCCTGCCGGGCCCCGGTATTTTTCCTCTTTTTTTCTCCCCCATGCCCTCACCTGTGCAGTGGGTGCAGCAGCTGTCTCCACCTCTGCAGAGGCAGCCAAGCACCCTCTGAATCCAAGTTGTTGTGCTGAGGCATGCAGCACAAACCCCCTACCCTGAAAAAGTAGAGCAGTCCTATGGACGCCAAGTCCTTATCTCCCTGGCCGACCCCCGAACTACCCGAACCTGGGTCGCTGGTGTGGTGCGAGGTGTGGCATCCTGCACCTCAACCCTCTGCTCCACTGGGCCGGCTGAAGAGAAGGTTTTGCTTGCTGAGTAACTGAGATTGGATCTTCTGCCTATCTGATGCATCAGGCAGGAGTGGAGGGGTGAACAGTGTATTTGCCTCATGTAAGGCATTGGGTGGGGGGGGGATGATAAACAAATCTGTGGTTGGGTGCAGGTAGGGCCCATGTGTAGGACTGGCAGGACACCATTTGAATAGTATGCTACTGAAGAGTCGGGGAGATGGTATGTAAGTAGCCCTGGCAGATGTAATTCGAAACACAGTTTGCAGCTGAATAAAATATTTGCAAAATACACTAAATATCAGAGGGTATGACTATGGATATGCTGTAAATATGTACTAGAATGTATTTGCACATAACAATGAAATGGCGCACACACACGAACCTGAGGTTTGCAAAGTACTGTATGATTTCATTCCCGTAGCGGGCTAAATCCATGGTGCACAGAGAGTGGATCACCCCTACTTATCACCAGGAAAGGGCTTCATCTGGAGGTCCCTGATGAAGCTCTTTCCAGATGATCTGTATGGCTATTCTACTTTCCATGTACCATGGAGCTTAACCCTGTGCAGAAATTGTTATGTTTTGCAAACCTCAGCTTTGTTTGTGAGCGTCGTTTGTTTTTTATTTCATTCAGTGGACTGTTTCAGCATGCAGCAGCACCTTCAGGGTACTTGAACTGCTGTGTAAGGTATTTGCACATTCCTAGTAATGATAACCTTGCCTGAAATTTGTAGCAGTACACTACTAGGTAGAGTTGCAGTGCTGAACATGGTATGTAAGGTGACGCCAGTCAAATGTAAATGGTGATGGGCAGACTGACCTGCTGAAAATCAGACTTCCCCTCCGATGTAGTCTGGCAGACCCGGATCAATAAGAACAAAGTGCTTAATTGTACGGAGTATGGGTCTGCTGGCTGTGTGCATCTATTTAAATATAAAAAAAAAGCAAAGGAGCTCAGAAAGAAAACTGGGCCACTATCAAGTTAAATGCAGTGACTTGGGTGCATTTATTCAGTCTTTGCCTAAATGCACCAAGTCCATGCTGCATTTAACATAGTATGGAATGGACTCCCCATAAGGAAGGAGCACTGGGGTGAGCTGTCCGTGGTGGACACACCACACCACACCACAATGGCCATTCAGGCAGTTGGTCACTAGTCTGGGAAGCAGGGATGTTCAGTGAGAGGTCAGATGGGGACTGGTAGTGCTGCTTATAGCCAAAAGAATAAAAAGGGGTTGCACTTACAGCACGCATGGTCTTTAAGGTTTAATTCAACTGCTGCCTGCTGCCCATTTGCCCAAGTGCCGTTCCCTTTTCTAGGCACTGTGGCAACTGTGCAGTTAATTCAGCAAGTTGGCACATGATGAAAAAGGATGGGGTGGGGGGGTGGGCGGCCACCTCTGATCCATCATGGGAGCACAACAGCACACTGAATGAAACAGTCTTCTGGATAGCGATTAATGAGAGCGAGAAAATGTTAAAAATAATAATGCTTAGGAAAAAAAACATTATTATTTTTGCAATTCTTTCTCTGTCTCTCTCACCCTCCAGAAGACTCCATCTCAGTCAGTCTGCTGTTGTGCTCCTCCACGATCAACTCCCTCCACAGCTCAGAGGTTCCTGCCCCACGTCCTTTTTTTACCATTTGCCAACTTGAGTGCCTAGAATGGGGGGTGTCACTGGCAATAAGCCAATATCAACATCTGATCTTTTTTTAACCTTGATTTGTCTCCTCGTACAGCAGCTGCGGGTAATTTACCACCACCAGTTTTATATGGTTACCCTTTTCCTTCTGCTGTTCAGATGTCACAGCTCTAGTTGGGGGGGGACACAGTCGGAGGGGAGGTATGATCATGCACCCTCATGTCACATTTAGTCACCTGACCAGCTGCTAAGTTGGTCAGGTGGTACTACTGTGCTTAATAGAAGGTTGTGTGTGTGAGGCGGGAATCAGTTAGTGAGTGGCTGAGAGGATGCACAGACGGGGCTCACTGATATTGCCTGCGTGATTTCTAATTGTTGCCATTTTCAGCCTTCTAAGTCTGCAGTGGCTAGCTAGTGCAACTTGCCTTTTATTAAAAACAAAGCAACAAGCAGTTAAAAAAGGGGGGGAATTTAAGAAAAAAACATAGTGGGGGGAGCCGGAGCTGGGAAGGGAAGGCCAACGGACAGACAGTTTCAGTGCTCACTCAATCTGTGCCTGTGCATGATCTAAGCACTGTTGTACTTTCCAGCCTTCTGTATAAAAGCCTGCAGCAGCAGCAGTAGAAAATTAGCAACTTTCTTTTTATTAAAAAAGAACAAGCGGTTAAAAAAGTGGGATTTAAGAAAAAAAAATGTGGCAGGGGAAGGCCAATGGCCAGAGCTTCGGTGCTCACTCAGTATTTGTGCCTGCCTTGTGTGTTGTTTCTGGCGGCAGTTTTCAAACCCCTGCTCTGCTCTGGCAGACTGCCACTGCCTTCTGTATTTATTGCTCTTGCTGCCCTGCAGTGCAAAACAAAGTGAAAGCAAACCTGAAGCGGCAGCAACAAGTTGCCTTGTAATTAACAACAAGCAGTTAAAACAAACTCTGGCTGAACCACTACGGCTGCAAATGCATTAACTAGATAAGGGTGTTTCATGGGCTTAAACATATACATAAACATGAATTGCATTTAGTAAGGCCCCCACAATACCATTCCTCATATGATATGTGAAGAAGCTGGGCAGCCTGGGAGTGGGTCACAAGGTGGTAAACCGGGTTAGGAACTGGTTGAATGATAGAAGATAGTTATGGTAAATGGCGCTCAGTCTAAGGAAAGGAGTGTGACTAGCAGGGTGCTACAGGGATCAGTTCTGGGCCCAATCCTGTTTCATATCTTCATAAGTGAAACTGCAGAGGGGCTAGAGGGGAACATGCATCTCTTTGCGAATTACACTAAATATCTACAACAGGGTGGACACTTCGGGAAGGGTGGAAAAAATGAGGAGGGACCTAGGTAAACTGAAGGAATGGTCCAAAGTGTGGCAGCTGAGATTTAATGCAAAAAAGTGCAAAATCATGCATTTGAGTTGCAGGAACCCAAGGGAGGATTACGGGGGCGGGGGGGAGAGAAACTGATGTCCACCAAACAGGAAGGGGATTAAAGGAATAATGCATGACAGGGTATGTGTCGTACTGCGATAACGTCACACCTGGGGGGGCCGAATGCATCCAATGCCCCAGGCGTGGCATTAGCCCAACACGACACACACACCCTGGAGTACATTATTCCTATTATATAATGGCTTGTTCTTATATACAGAATAAAAAAAATAATTTTAAAGAATGTTTTTGTTAGTGTGGGAAAATATTGTTTCTTGAAAGAAGATGCAAACAATCATGGAAACAATCAAGAGGTTCATAGTGCTGATACTAGACCTGTGGTGGTATGCTGGGATAACACCATGGGTCCAGCCCCAGACTATCCAATCACAGTCCAAGATTCTTTCTTGCCATTGTATAATTGGGGGTGATCACATTGGATGACCTGAAGGTGGCTAAACAATGTACCAAGGCTTAGGGGAGAGCTAGTAGGATGGTGGGTGCATAAGGAGAGATATCACCAGCAGAAGGAAGGAGGTGGTGATGCAATTGTGCAGATCAATGGTGAGGCCTCATTTGGAATATGGTGGCCAATTCTGGAGGCCACATTTCCGTAATGTTACTTTAAATCACAAATGGATTAAACAAATGGATTATCCCTCTCCCCTTCTGTTCCCACTGATTAGGCTAACTGAATGCAACCTGGACATAGCTAGGCTAGCATGATGTTTCACCTGCACAAGCTGCTTCTCAGTCCACATCACTGTCTTTTTAAAATTTTAACTTCTTGCTGAAATAGCAGCTTGCCACAGTAATACATAAGCTAAAGTGATGTCCCCTACCAGGAATTGTAAGACATATGTAGCTAGCTTGGCTTGAGGAAGGGTGAACATGGACAAGACCCCATAGCAATTGAGATGCATATGCAGCAAATAAGTCCAGATGCACTAACTTACCCTACGAGTGTTAAGTGTCAGAGTTTGCATAATACTTACTTACAGAGATGAATCTTCATATGATTTGGCTGGTTTGGGGTCTGCTGTTTATAATACAGGGATGAATAGCTAGGCAAGACATTTTTTCAATGACTGCCAAATGTGGTACAGTGGCAGATGTTTTGCAACGGTATAACATAAATTATGTCTATGAGGTATTGTTATCCAAGAATTGGGTCATGTTTTCATAGAGACAGATTACATTTGTGGTACATGATTGTCCCTTTGTGAATCCCTGCTGCTCTTTGTCACTGAAATCATAGTTAGACATGTGGCTAACTTATATATTTAAGTAGTGATTCTAGAATTTTACCCAGAACCTGTATTTATTAATTTTTAAAAAAATATTTTGAGGGGGTGCCTGGTTATGGATTATGCCAATATTGTATTTCAGCATTTTAGTGGAAACTTTGCACTCTGATTTTTTTATTCTGAATGTTTTGCAGTATGTTGTCTGTATTTATATTAATTCTGTTGGCATTCCTGGTAATGTACAGGGGCAGGGGACTGAGTTGTGATTGGGTCTAAATAAGGAACACCAATATTCATTACATTGCTTTGCTATCTCCACTGGATTTGTCACTGTTTCCCCTTTAATATTAATATTACTTATGTTCTTATTTTGTTTTTGTTAAGGCTATTGATGTAACT
This sequence comes from Neoceratodus forsteri, assembly GCA_016271365.2. Lineage (NCBI taxonomy): Eukaryota > Metazoa > Chordata > Ceratodontiformes > Ceratodontidae > Neoceratodus > Neoceratodus forsteri. The sequence continues at coordinate 407,840,859 of CM057452.1, forward strand.
GCACAATTGCTTGCTGTTGCTTTTGTCTGCATCTGTTGCAAGTTTGAGTTCCATTTTCTTTTTGAAATGGTTACTTTTGATTTTATGTTTCTTTTAAAATGTTTAATATTCTGACGAGGTGGTTATGTCATGGCATTTGGTTTCAGATGTTTTATTGCATGTTTAGCTTCTTTTTTTGTTGAGTAATTTTCTTCACATCCTCATTTAGCCATCTTGCTTGTCATAATTTGTTGTTGCATTCCTTGATCCTTTTAATGTAACTTGCAAATTATATGTTTCCCTTTATAATCTGCCAAATGTCATTCACTGTTTTGTTGTTTAAAATTGTATGGCAATCAGTTTCTTTGATTTTTTGGTTGTTTTGTTCTTTTCTACTGCATCTAGGACCTTTTTCCTTCCTTTTTGTCCTTTTTAACTGTTTTCTATATTTAAGACCTACATTTTACTTGCACGTTCATCCTTTCACAAGTATAACGAAAATGCATCTCAGTGCTGCTCACTTGTTTTATGCCTATTATCCCCCACCCCTCCCCACCCTTCTTGCTTTGGCTGATTTTATGCACACTTTTTCTTCTGTGTTTGTTTCCTTTTTTCTCTGTTTTTCTTTATGGTCCTGACTTCTATAGAGATACATATTTTTGATTTAAATTGTCAATACATTGATTCCGTGGATTCTGAATATTTGAGCAGTTCTTGTTAATGGCATTGTGTTATCGGTACCATAGACTTTATATTTAACATCTTAAAATTGATGTCAACATGAATGCATAATGCTCATGTAACAGCTATTTACTAACATAGAAGCTGTTGGCAGAAAAGGACCTCCTGGCCCACCTAGTCTGACCTAAGGTCGCTACCTTCTGTGCTGTCATGGACCATAACTGATCAACAGCCTTAAACCCCCCCACCCCACCTCCCCACACACCATCCCTTTTACCAAGGTCCACTTATGGGTATCCCATGCATGTTTGAAACCTGTTACCATTTTGGTACCCATTACCTCTGCTGGCAGGCTATTCCAGGTGTCCACCACCCTCTCTGTAAAGAAGTATCTCCTCGCATGCCCGCTGTCTCCCCCCTTCCAGCAACATATCATGCCCCCTTGTCCTTGAACATCTCTTTCTCAGCAAAATTGAACCTTCCTGTACCTTATTGATACCTTTGATGTATTTGAATGCTTCTGTCATGTCTCCCCTTTCCTTCCTTTCCTCTAGTGAGTACATATTTAACTCCCTTAGTCTTTTGCCATAGTGCTTCTGGTGAAGGCCATGCACCATTTTGGTTGCCCTTCTCTGTACTGCCTTCACCCAATCTATAGCTTTTCTGAGATGGCTGGGACCTCCAGAACAAATGATTGCAACAGCAACAGCAAATAGGGATCATAGTAACATCAAGAAAAGAGAAGCACAAAGAATATAAAGTCAAATAGTTTAACATTAAACATGTGCTGTCATGGACCATAACTGATCTCCAGCCTTAAACTCCCCCACTCCACCCTGCCTATTTTCAGGCACGACTTGGGGGAAGGGGATACAGGTGAATACCAACTGACCCTGAACCAGATTAAGCTGTTGGTGGTATTTTTTAGTGAATGAGGGAAATCTGGCAAGGACACTGGGGAAATTCCCCTACTCTTGCTTACTGTGAGCAGGGGGGACCCTTTTGTCTGTGGGACCAAGATGGCGGCTCCCATGGATCCTGGTGTGGAAGTGTTGCAGACAGGAGAGCAGGCCTCCTCTCCTGGTCTGAATTCAACAGGGGCTGAAGATGAAAATTTGGGCGAAAGAATGGCCACTCTGTGCAGGACATCGAAGGAGGAAGACGTATGTGTGGTGGGAGAGCTTGCCTCTGCCCCCACTACTTGTAACAAAGAGGTTTTTGCTTCTGCTATCATGGAAATGGAATCAGATATGGAGTTTCATGATGCACCTGTGGATTTTGCAGAATTAAATCAACTCACTGAGGAGCAGTCTGGAACGGGCTTGCAAGTTGAGGGAGAACAGGCTATCAACAAAATGGTGTACAGGCTCAGTACAAGCCCAGCAGGAGAAATCCGACCAACAAGCTTGCCTTTGCCTTTGGCGAAAATTGTGACTGCTTCAGATAGTCTGTCAGCAGTATTAAAGTCCGAGGAGTGCGGTGAATTATATCCCCTACATATTTCTGATACTTATTTACAGCAGGATATAAGTAATATGTTTCAGGATAGTCACCTATTGCAAAATAAGTGTTCCTGGAGTTCGGGTAATTTACCTTTGGGGCAGCAAGCCACTTCAGTGCTTCAAATGAAAGAATGTAAAGAACCTCGCTACTTAAGGAGTTTTGTGGTGGAAAATGAGCTGACTGACAAATGTCAGCAGGGAGAGTTGCTAGCTGACAGCAGTAACACCAAAATCATCATTTCTACAGCTGAGGTAAATGCCTCTGCAGGCCCTAAAGGGTGCGGTAAAATTCCTTTGTGCATTCCAGCAGACCCAGGTGCATCCAACATTAAAGACACTATTGCACAGGCTGGCAGTAAAATTGTACTGGGCTACGAGTGCCTACAGCCTGTTACCCCAGGTTTGGGGTCTAAAACAAAAGTAAAGGCGTTACCTACAGCTTTGCAAACAGACTTTTCACAGAGACCACTTCAGTCTATATTTGCTCAGAGTGGGATTCCTCCTCTGGATAAAGTAACAGGTTTTGTACTAAAAAATGATCCTGTTGTCAAAAAACTACGAACCCAGATGCCAGTAACTTATCAAACAAATGCAGGAACACAAAAGGGGGTTACTGAATTCTCTTTTCCCTACAAAAAAGAAAGGCCACAGAAAGTTATAAACTCTGTGATTGCAGAGACTGTTTCAACAACACAGGAAGCCTGGTCCCCAGATAAAGCTCTCTTGGGGGCAGGTTGGAAACAGGCTTCATCAGGCATCTGGAAGCCTGACCAGTCCTGGGATTCAGACTTCCCTCTAACACAACATTCACCAGAATGGAAACCTGATTTGGCACAGACAGTGCAGTCTACTAATTTCAGTGAAAAAAAGGGATTATGGAGCAGGTACAGGATTCTTCCACCCTGGTGGTCTCTGAGGCACAGGCATTACCACCTACCTCCCCTAAACCAGCTATAATCTCTCCTCTGCTGGATAATATCCCTTTAGCAAAAGATTCTAATTTATCTACCCCCCCCCACAGAAGCCATTGATGTCTGATCTCTTTAATACTATAAAGAGGGAAGCAGCGCCACATCGGAATGCAGTCCGAATACACTATAAAGGGGGATTAGAAAACAGGCTGGACAGATATTACGTGGGGAAAACTCTGCTAAAAGAATCACTTCATTTTGCCCCTCAGGAGGTCTTTGCCTTCATCAACATTTCAGGGGAGGATAACTATGATATTAGTTTTCGGACTTCACATGCTTTGGATTTATTTTGGGACCGTTATGGGCAGGTGAAATTTTCTCCCATGGACCCCTTTTGGTTATTCCTTTAGCAAGCCATTAATAAAATATGTCACAGTGATGTTTAGGAATGAGGGGTCCATGTGGAAGATATTACTTCTGGTTATCCCAGAAATGTGAGTGTTAGTGTCCCTGAACCCATTTGGATTCAGAACAGTTTTGGACTGGGGGCTGGAAATATAAAATCAAATTGAGGCAATCTGACTCAGGGGTAGAGCATGTACCTAATTCATTTTTGTTAGGCAGGGACAGGGGGGTCTGTTTTTATAGCGGCCAGCCAAGAGCATGCTATAAGTGTGGATCTCAGACACACCTTTCTAGTGTATGCAACCAGCCTCGTTGTGACAATTGTGGGGAGGTGGGTCACATCACTATGCAATGTGCCAATCACTCTAGGTGTGACTTATGTGAGGAATACGAACATGTTTTTCGAGAATGTCCTTGGGCCACTAAGAATAAGGCATCCTGCATTAGTCCTGAGCTTTTAATTCAGAAGGCTCAGGACGCTGCCAACACCCCCCAGTGTCCCCCCTTCATCCCCTCCTCCACATTCTCTATCTTCTCCTTCAAGAGGGAAATCTCCCTCCAGGGGTCCTTCTGGTAGTTCTTCTTCTTCTAAGACACTTGAGACAAATAACCAAACCTTTGGATCTGGCTCGGGGAAGGATATAGTACCCTGCATGGGTCCACC